>OX940789.1:11656311-13026617 GCA_954870985.1 Trifolium fragiferum | reverse complement strand
GGAACTAGCTTAGCTTGGTAAGGATGAGGAGTAGAAATTCTAGGAGCCCTAGAGGTCTAGGATTTGCTCTGATACTTGTAACCTTGCTAGAACTAGTATTTGGTTCGTTTGTTTGAGGCTTGTATGACCTTGCTAATTTATTTTGATTTATGTTATGAATTGAATATTGAGGATGATGTTTTGGATGATAGGGATAGGCCTTGTGGTAAGAGGACCTATTCTAATTTGTAATGTGTATTGAACTTGATGTTTGAATTTGATTAAGTACCTTAAGTAAGAACTTATATTTGATTATGATGCTTCTGTTGCTAGTTTGAATGAATATATGCATATTCATTAGGATAATTGAAAGTTTTAACATGTAATGCCATGCTTGATGTATGTATGTTTGTTATTTATTTATAATTGAATACATATCGAGTAGGGTGTTACAGTAAGCCCCAATTCAATATCATTCCACAATTTCTCATTTCATTTCTCTCAAGTACACCACAATGTGATAGTAAATGTATGTAAACTAGTATTCATACCCGTGCACCGCACGGGACGCTGGAAAAATTCATTTAAATTAAATTATATGATTTAGTTTTTTTTTTGACACAATGATTTAGTTATATAAGCATATCGTAATTAACATTTATTATAAGATAAATTATCGTTACATATAAAATATTAAAATATAATTCGGATGAATTTTAAAGACATGCAGCTAAATTTAAAACACAACATTAATCACAATGATATTGCTTATTAAATATTGCTTATAATGTTTATCGTTTAGCCCCCCGTATTGTTAGGAGGTTTAGTTATCAAAAGTACATAAATCACAATGATATTGCGTAACATAGTTAAAAGGCAAAGTAGAAAATAAAAAACCAAAATAAATTTTATTGAAGATTGATTCACAAAATCAATGTATAGTAAAAAGCAAATTGTGTCCGAATAAGGATAGCGTGCAATTCCAAAAGTAAATTCATAGAAAATGTAAAACAGAAAATTCATTGAAAACAAAATGAAAATTAACATTGCTTTCTTCCTTATCATTACTTTCTTCCAAAATAGAAAATGTAATGTCATGTCATGATATTGTTGTTTACTGCCAAGTATAAAATATAAGTACAAAAAACTCTAGTATATTAAATTACATTACATAAGTGAGTATTGGTGCATATTAAATTACATTACATAATTGTAGCTAAAAAATATAAGTACTAATAAACAATACATTAAGTCACTATTCCAAGATATTAGTCCAATAGCAATTCTTGCATAGGTTAGAAATGAGGTAGACTCCATCTACAATAATAGGAGAGAAGATCAAAGCAAATTTTTTTTCTATCAAATAATTGGTCTATGTTGATAGAAGGAACCCCTTAACATTGATAATTGATAGGAATCTCAATTTTGATAATTAAAAAATGATGTGGAAAGAGTGGTGAGAGCATATTTAGTTTCTTTTCAATAAAGTGATATATTTATATATATATATATATATATATATATATATATATATATATATATATATATATATATATATATATATATATATTAGCAAAGGTTAATTTTAAATTATCAACTTATGTGTCCATGTTAAACCAATTTTGTATTGCTCTATAATAATAACACATCCACAAATATTACATAAACTTGTAACATCAAATTCAATTATCAGATCTCAACTTATGACATATTTTAACTTATAGATACTAACATGAAGAAACCAAGACAGTCAAGTGCATGGATGCTTTATAGAACAATACATTTACCAAATGTAGTAATATGCATATAAAATTTAAAGGAAGTCCATAAAAAATAAGTATAAAATAACACGAGAAGGAGCAATAAAGGGTCAATATCACAGTTAAACAATATCAACTTTATAGCGAGTCCCTTGACATAAGAGTATTAAAGAAACTCTTGTTAATAATGAGTCCCCAGTTATAACAACAATGAGCAACTCATTAACAATAAAGAAACTTTTGTATTCATAACTTCTCTGTCCTTATTGAAGATACTATGAAAACTAATATCCCAAGGCTTTATTTATCTTCTATGGTAGGTTCATGAGAAATGTCATTCATCAAACCATGTTAGATAACAACAAAAGTTAGATTTGAAATTTGAAATTAAGCAAAAATTCAATTGATTTCAATAATGATTATAGATATAGTCATAAAGAAAATAAACAAAAATAAAATACCTCGTAAGCAACTGTTATGCTCTTTGTCATGTATAATAACTCCTGCAAATAACCTCTTTATCTTCTTCTCCAGCTCCTGTTACCAAAAGAACCATTGAAAATTTAATAACCACCATCCATTATTTTACCAAACCAAAAACCATCCATTGTTTTTGAACCCTAATAATTTCAAATTTAAAATCAAAGATCACCAGAAAACCAACCGAAACTAAGAAGGTGCAACTTAACATATACTCTATATATCTAAGGGCATAGGCAAACATTAGAACCAAACCCCAAATTTTGAATTGTGATAAACCATGTCGTATCTATCCGCATAGCAAAACATTGCTACCAAATCCAAATTTTAACAGTGTGATAAATCAGATGCATGAACAAACATCCCTCTAAAAGTTCCTTACAGTGGCAGCTGTTGGAAAACAATCACATAAAGGAACACATCATCGGCCTAGTTATAGATTGTGCTCCATCAACATATATAGTTGCTCCTGTCATGTAACATGATCCATCACTGATTAGATAGATGACTGTAGAAGCAAGATCATTCTTATCATCAAGCCATCTCTAAAGTGGTGCTGCCTCCTTCACCAATTTCTCTGCCCTTTCCCTTCCCACTGATAATGGGAATTCATCTTCTAGGTGAAGGCCTCTTGCAATAGCATTAACTCTGATCTTGTACTTTCCTATCTCTATGGATAAAAGTAGATGTTTGAATATAAGATAGCATTAAAGATGGGCTTATGGAAAATTAATAAGAATATCTCAAATAACACATGCACTGCATCTTTTGTGCATACCACCTCAGCCAAATCAAAATTGTGCTATAAAAAAAGTAATACTTGATAATATCCCTTGCCACTAAATAAAAAACAGCATGTAACAACCATATGAGTAATATTGATATGATCTAATTTGAAGAAAATTCAGAACATTGAAAAGCCAAAAGGCATTTAACAAAGAAATATGAATGAGAAGTTACTTAGGATAGAATAATTGTATAGTCTAACATAAAGTAGAATATACAAAGTAAAAGAACATTCTAATCAATCAGGCAAAACATTCAATTAACCCTTTATAACTTTGATGCACCTTATAAATCATGTAGAAAACTTAATAGCTAGAAAATTTTTGGTAAGTATTGTGACCTTTACCTTTCCAAAGTTTCTGGACAAATACATGACAATTTGACAGTTATGAATGATCTGCAAGATCAGCATCTGGCAACTTCATAGCTCTCTTTGTCCCATGTTTTTAAAATGACAACTAACTTTCTTACACATCATATCTCTGCCCGTAAATACTTTGCCTTCCATTCTTTGAGCATGATTTTCTTTGGCAAACTATAAGCTTTATATTCTTTCTAAACTGGATAGTATATGCAAAACAATATATCAAACTAAATAACTCTTTTTTTACAAAAAATTGCTATAAGGGAAGCAAGAAGTACTCACTTGAACCATTCTTATGCAACAAACCAAATTTCACAAAGTGGGTAAAGTATGCACAACTGGCAGAATAAGGCATGTTTGGAATGGATATTTGTTATGGAGGGACTTTGATAGATGCGTAAGCAAGTACCACATCACTTTAGGCCTCTTTACTCGTTATTCTTTATTAACCAATCTTTAAAATCTTCCATTCGCATTATTATCTGCATAAAGAAGACCACAAGCGGATATCATTCAACTCACTTAAATAAATTATAGGAGTCTTGTCGAGGTCATAGGATTGGAAGGCACTCTAATAGTAAGAAGTAAACCTGTTATCCCAGCCATCCCATCACAAAAACACTATCCACAAAACAACACAAACAGTTGAAGACAAAAATGAAATCTAGAAATGAACATGTACATTCAAGAAGTTGTTGAAATAAAATAAATAGCTATAGCTATGAAAATATACCTTTAAACCCCATTTCTCTAAGCATATTCATTTTCTTAACTCCAACCAATTTAAACTAAACATGTTCTCCGTTATTGTCAAAGATTTTAAATTCAAAATTCAAAGTGAACATGTTGTCTGCATCTTCTACAAAAATAAAATACAAATAAACAATTATAGAAATCAATGCAAAAAGATTTTTCATGCTCTTGAATATTTAGTATACTTCGTTCATGTTAGAGCATGTGGAGGACCATTACCTCTTTAAGTGATTTTTTAAGTAAAATAGGTCACAACCAATTGATAGGATATTTTATATTAGTTGCTAATTTGAAATCAAATTAAAAAGAGGTTTCGATCTTTATGATCTCAGAAGCAACACACACAAAAACATAAACACACCATTTCCACATAATTGAAGAACAATAAAGACCCATTTAAATTCACATTATAAAAAGACTAACTTTATGATCATAGAAGCAAAAACACCCCATTTCCACATACTTGAAGAACAATAAAGAAAAACCCATTATGATTCAGATACTAAAAAGACTAACTTTATGATCACAGAAACAAAGACAACCCATTTCTACATACTTGAAGAACAATAAAGAAAGACTCATTATGATTCAGATACTAAAAAGACTAACTTTATGATCTCTTAAGCAAAGCACACAAAAATCAAAAGATTAAACAAAAACATAATAGATCTGGAATCTGAAAATGAATTGAAAATAAATCTGGAATCCAAAAACGAAAATGGATCTGAAGTGCTTACCTTCGCCGCAGTCCTGTGCTCTGCTTCATCGATCTTTGTCGCCGTTGAGTTTGTGAACCTGAACAAACAATAACATTAAAAAAATAATCAGAATATGAAATGAAGGTAGTTAAAACCTTTCTACTTGTGAAAAGTTGAAGAAACATATGAGAAAGAAGAATATCAGAGAGAGAGTATGAAAATAGAGATGTAGAAATAGGGGAGATAGAGAGAATCTGAATGAAGAGGGAAACCATATGTACACTGCAAACACATGTACACTACATATCTAAATTGATTAAAAAACTGATCATATCTACACTGCAAAGCTTTTACCTTCTTTGTCAATTGTCCCAAATCCACAAAGGTTTGCTCCTACACAAAAAGAAAAATTGAAAACAATGCAAAATATCAGTAAAATAATCAGAAACAAACATGTGAAATTGAAATATGAATAAACACGCACATTTAAATGCAGGAATGAGGTTATATTTTGAAAGAGATGAGAGAAGCAGAAATGTAGTTACAACACTTGAGTCATCACTAATAGTAGTTCTTATACAAATTACTACACTTGATGAGAATAGATCAAATCAAGTCAGTTATATAAAATGTCATATATGTAGTCAAGAATTTTTCAATCTCTCATACCAAGAACAACATAAATAAGCAACAATATTTAAATTTAAATAAATAAAAAACTATATCCACAAAACAACACAAACAATTGAAGAGAAAAATGATATCTAGAAATGAACATGTACATTCAAGAAATTGAAGAAATATAGTAAATAGCTATAGCTATGAAAATATACCTTTAAATCTCATTTCTCTTCACAGCAACAATGAAACCTAGAGGAGAACCTCAAAGTAAGAAAATATGAGAGATAACTGCAAAAATTAGAAATAAAAATTGAAATCGAAAGACTAAATAAATTACGGATATATATGTATATATATATATATATATACCTGGATCGACATAGCTTTTTTATTTGTTTCAAGCTGGCTTCCTGCAAATACCAACAAAAAAAGTTCAAATCAACATTTACACCACCAGATCTAACACCACCAGCCAAAATTAATCACAAAAAAAAAAACCTAATACGAATTTGTTAATGAAATCAAAAGCATGAAACCCTAATTTCAAAATTTCATTTCATTTTAGAAATTGTCGGCGAGAGAGAAATAGATTACCTTTGCCAACGTTCTTCTGCTTCTCGAGGTTTCTCTCAGGAGACCCTCAAAACCCTAGACAAAAAATTAAACATTCCAAATAAAAATCATATATTGAAATAAATGAGAAAGAAAGTGATGGCAGCCAAGATGGTGGTGAAGATATATCGGAGAGGACGAGAGCTGGAGAGGGAAGAACTAAAATCCATGAGAAAGAAAGTGAGTTTTGATATTGAAGAGAGGGAGAATTTGAAATTTGAAATTGATTGATTCCAACCAAAATCATGTGTGCAGAATTACATAGAAACAAAGAATATGAAATTTCATCAAAATGGGTGTTTTTGAAAGTTGGGAAGAAAGGGACAGAAGTGATACCATGCAAGTTGGGGAGAGGTTTGATTTTCAAATTCAACCTCACGTGACATTTTGTTTTTGTTTATTCTGTTTGCTTGTATTAAGCTGGGGCGGGTTGTAATGGGCTTAATGAATTTGGCCCAAGTTTGCATCAGAGGAGAAGGAAAGAAGAATTTCAAAAGATTTCCCAATTGAAGTAAAGTTTTTGGCTTCTTGTCCACCTAGGATTTTGCTCTAGGTGCATGTGAGCTTGACACATGTCTTTTTTTGCCTTCAAGCTGTTTTGGTTTTGTGTAGTTTAAGGATGTTGTTTTGACAACAGCTCAGCAATTGAAAAAACAATGTAAAATCATTTGTTGTTTCTAATTTATCTATCATAATTTTCTAAAGTCCAACTTCAGCCCATAACTCCTCTCCATTGTTACAATCGAAAAAAATGTGCTACTCATTTTCAAAATACCTTCCACAATGAATACATCTATTCAAGCAAGCGACTCCTGTATGTTGTAACAATTTTCATATAGTGTTTATTCTCTGGTTGTCGGTTTAGACAACGGCCGTGGTTTTTTATCCGGTTTTGGAGTTTCCACGTTATATTCTTGTGTTGTTGATTGTGTTCTTATATTTTCTCTATGCCGGTTTTTCCCAACAACTGGTATCAGAGCCTCTTGGTTTGATTAAGGGAGGAGGGAGTTCCGCTGTGAAGTTTAGGCTAGAGAAAATTGGTGGAAGAATCATGTTTGGTTTGTGCAAAATCAAGTCAAGGATGTGTTTATGTAATCAGGGTTACACAAGGACAGCCTGAAGAGGCGGTGATAAGAATACTCAATATCAGCCTGGAGAGGCGGTGGAATAATACTCGGGTTACGTCTGAAACAACAACTTTATCATGAGGATGTGAAGGTGCTAGTGGTGTGAAGTTCAGAATCGGTGGAGTTTTGGAGTCGCAGACTTTGGATGCTCTTATCACATGTGTTTGAAGAACGAATACTATGAATTCTTAGAGCTAGCTGAAGGTGGAATGGTTCATCTTGAAGACGGGAAAACTTGTAAGGATCAAGGTATGGATGAAGTTCTTTTTTACATGATGTGAGGTATGTTCCTAAACTTAAGCGGAATTTGTTGTCTATAATTATGTTTGGTAATCTAGGGTATGAGACTAGATTTGAGCATGGAATTATAGAAATTTCATTTGATGCAAAGATAGTTGGTTTTATTATTGGTCATGCATGTTACTAGTGGTGATTTTCATGATGTGGTTGAGTTGTGAGACTTTGGGTGGGTACTTGTTAGTAACACGAGTTTAGTTGGACTAGTGAAATAAGGTTTATTAGGTGATGTAACTAAACTGGAATTGTTGGAGCCTAACAATGACCTGAAGGTAGTTTCAGAGTAATTTGAAGTTGTTCAAGTGACATATGGGCATCGGTTGACATAGATGCAAGATGTGTGATTATAGCGTGCGGGCATTGGTTGACATTGATGCAAAGTACGCGGTTATCTCGATGGCTGATGAACATCCGGGAAGCCAACATGGAAGTTGCACCATAAACTTTCAGCAAGGTTTCGAGATGAAATTCTTGGGATGACTTGGTTCCAAGTGAGAGAAATTCTTGGGATGGTTTAGTTCCAAATGAAGAATTTTTTTCGGAATGGTTTAGTTCCAAGTGTAGACTGTAGTGTACTCTTTATGGTGGAGTATGATAATTTAATTTGTCGGTATAGACAATGAGAATTATGATTGTCGGTGAAGACAATGATTCTCGGTGTAGACAATGAAGATCGAAGACCATTACAATCAAGGTGGAGATTGTTGAGGTTGATTGCAATGTAAGTCCCACGTTGCTAATGAAGAAAGAAAAAAAGGTCAAAAAAGTTATATTTGAGAAGTCCAACATTACTTAGAAAAGTGAATGGTGGAGGAGTTCAATGCTATATATAGAGACCTTAATTTTCTTGTTTCAACACACCAAACATCAAGCAGTGACACTTGTAAACACTTTAAGTTTATATTTGTGTTTTGTTTCTTTTTCTCTTATGCTCTTGTTTTAGAGTATTCGAGATGTAGTTCAAATATTTACTTTGGAGAGTGTGGGTGTACTGGGGTCATGTGGTGGTTGAGAGTGAAGTCTATATGTTGTAACAATTTTCATATAGTGTTTATTCTCTGGTTGTCGGTTTAGACAACGGCCGTGGTTTTTTCTCCGGTTTTGGAGTTTCCACGTTATATTCTTGTATTGTTGATTGTGTTCTTATATTTTCTCTATGCCGGTTTTTCCCAACAATATATATATATATATATATATATATATATATATATATATATAATGATGAGTAAAGATCAAGACATTACATTCCTTCATATACTTCTACACCGAATCAACCTTCCAAAAACATAAGGTGGGATGCTAATTCAACTATTTTAAACTAAAGGCGAAATTAAAAAAAAAAAAAAGTAAGGATTAAAGGTTCATGATTCAAGATAAAGAAGAAAAAAATAAACATTAACCGTTAACTTTAACTAATTAATAATTTTGACCGTTTGTTAAAAATAACAAACTTTCAAACAAAAAATTTCTTTTCCAACAACACGTCTAACACATGTGTAAAAAAAAAAAACACCCTCTAAGACATATACATTTTTATATAAACTTAAATTAAAAAACCTTCTAAATCGATCCTTAAAACGAGTCTACCCAAATATACAACCTATTAGCACCATTTTCTATATTTTTTTAAAAAACAATATCCACAATCCACAGATGGAATCTTGACTCCCCATTAGGCATGACAATGGGTGCCCACGGGTGCGGGTTTGATACTCCTCACACCCACATCCATAATTTCGGGTGCACCCAAACCCAAATCACTGTTTGGGTGGTAAAACAAAACCCACGCCCACACCCATTGGTTTTGGGTTTTTTCACCCAAACCCAAACCCACAACTCGATCATGCAGAACTAAAATTCCCGAGTTTTTTCATCCAAACCCAAACTCACATTCAAATTTGATAAAATACAAATTGCATTAAAAAAAGAAAAAACATAGTTTGCAATACAATATCACAATTTAACACACTTTTTTTCCAATGCAATAACATAGTTTAACACACTTTGTTCCCAACCACAATACATAACAACACAAAATAAAAAAAATTCCATATTATATATATATATATATATATATATAGAGAGAGAGAGAGAGAGCGAGAATATTTTGGTAATTTAACATATAAACGGGCGGGTGTATAGGTTTCGGGTGTGAGTTTCGTACTACCCAAACCCACACCCATAATTTCGGGTGCCACCCGAACCCACACCCAAACCCAGTCAACTCGGATTTCACCCGTTGACTTGGGTTTGGGTTCGGGTGGATCTATCGGATTTGGGTGAAATTGCCATCCCTATCCCCCATTAAAAAATGCGTTTACGTTGAATTTCAAAGAGCATGTATTTGTTTTAAGGACAAAATTTAAGTTTTGCATATGCAATATTCACAACGTAACTTTAACGGGACTATGATCTTTGACAAAAAAAATTGACATAAAATCTTTAAAAAAAAAATAAAAATTGACATAAATCTTTGACAAATAATAACGTAATGTTTGGTTTATCTTACATAAACAAAGGCTCTGCCTTAGAATCGAATATAACCATCCAATTCATCCTTTGTTATTTTAAAAAATATTTTTTGTTCAATTTATTATTTTTAAAAAGATTTAAGTATTATATTCACTTAAATTATTTATTAATAATTTCAAAAATGTTGGATGAATTGCATTCTCACTACATTGATAATTATATTATACGATGCATAGATGAATAAAATTAAATACAATTGTCACTACTAAAATTGAACTTATAGGCACATGTTCATTTATTGAGTGTATATTAACCAAATTTGTAATAAGCCAGAAATTGGGAATTAATAGGACTTAGAATTGGAACACTTTTTTTTTTTTTTTTAAAAAAAAAAAGAAAGAATTGGAAGACTTCAAAATCCAAATTAATAAAAATAAAATAGAAAGAGAAGAAAAGATTGACTTTTGAAGTAGTTCTAGTGGATCCAAATCTTCTCTAATTGCTTCTTTGCTATGGATCCGTTCTACGTCTATACAATTTATTGGAGAAGATTTTTATTTCAGCCCCTCATATTTCTTTTATATTTTCTATAAAATTTCATTTTGTTCCTGAAAACGGTGTAAAATATTAACAAAATTTTTTTACTTTTATTAACCGAAATAATTAAAACCTCGGTATATGAACTTTAACCATCCTCTAAACTTCGATTCATAAAAATTGAATTTTTTATAAGGACAAAAACGTTAGTTAGGGAGGTATAAAACGTGCTGCGCTGAAAAGAGAAATATTCTTTATTGGATTAGTCTAGACCCCTCTATTCAGGGCCGGTCTAATAATTTTTAAAATTAAGTGAAGCCTAAAACAAATTCGACTCTACGATTTCTTTTTTCTAACATGTATCCAAAGATTATGGTATAAGGCCCATGCGCGGAGCCGTATGTTTTTTGTTACTTGTGTATAAAGTCTATGTTATAAAGTACTTCATATAACTTCGATTATATGGATCAATTTCCAATCGCATAACCTCATAATAATTATGTAAAGCTTTAGCATAATTTTCTTTAGATTGAGCCGATATCCGTTAAGGACGTCATTCGATTTAAAGAATCTCTGTTCTAAAACTGTGCATGAAATTTTCTTCTCATACGGCTCTTCCTTTATATATATAATGATAAATATCCATGAAATCAAATAAAAAAAAGATTGTAATATTCTTTCGGACATGGTCAATTATGGAGCTTTAACAAGTAGACAAAATGCGTAAAAAAAAAAAAGACAAAAAGAGAAATTGAGTTTTAATATGGAGTAGGTCAACTAAAGCCTCAATTTAGGCAATTCCCACTTTGTAATGAAATATGGTGGATTTTAAAAAAGCAGCATTATATAGTTAAAGAATGGGTCGTTACTCGTTAATGAGACTTTAGCATAAAGTCTGTTTAGAAACTTTAGGCGTTTTTGGAATAAAACTGTCATTAAAGTTAATAGTATAAAATTGTTATTAAATGTTTCAAAAAAAATAAATTGTTATTAAAAATATATATAAAAATTAATGGTATAAAACGGCTTACTCTTGTCTATTTATAAATAATGTGATAAAATTAAAGTGATTGAACATACGCCTTCAGATTTGCATCGTTGATGAACTTAATCATGTAATTAATCTGAATCAAATAAACATTACAACAAAAAGAAAAAACAAATGAAACGAATACCGCACAAAGATCAAAAATCAAACGAACATCGCACAAAGATGTAAAATTAAACAATGGCGCACCGAGACAATAAAATCATATAAAAGACCTAACTTATGTGAAAACAACTTATTTAGATTAAAGTAGATGAAAAAAAGATAATGTTGCAGTGTGCACATGTTTGTTTTTTTTTATATTATTTGATCGATACCTCATATCATGTTTTACATGATATATATTTGTGAAATTTATTGACCAACGATACAAATAAAGTTGTGTATAAGTATAACTATAATTTTAATTAAGATTAAATATTATTTTCATTTTTGTATGTCGATAGATTTTTTATTTTAGTGTTTTTATGTATTTTTGTTGCAAATATATTCTGAATGTGTAAATCTTGTTGGTTTTAGTCCTCTGACTGCGTTTGTAGCTAATTAACTACAAACGCAGTCATTTTTTAACGGGAGAAATTAAAACCAACAAGATTTGCATATTCAAGGATATATTTGCAACAAAAAAATATACAATGACTAAAAAAATAATCGCAAACATACACAAACGAAAATGATGTTTAAAACTTTTAATTAATTTATATGTCAATCAATTCAAATTAGAGTTGGTTGTACATAATATTTTAAGTATAGTAACACGGTTATGGTTCTAATTTTCTTTTAAGGAGTTTTCTTCTTCTTGCTTTAAAAAGTGATTTTGGGTCATTCTTTGATCCGGAATCACTCGTGTGTATCTTTTTTTCTCTTCTTTAATCAAAACAACTAATTTTCATATAAGTTAGTTTTTTGTTTTATATTGTGATTTTGTAGTCTCAGTGCGACATTGTTAGATTTTCCGTTTTGTTACGGTGTTCGTTTCGTTCAGATTGACATATCAACTTTGATCAACTACTGATTCAACCAATGACAATGTCGTCAACGATGCAAATCCGAAAACATGAGTATTTTGATTACTTTTATTTTATCACATATTTATAGACTTGAATATGCCGTTTTATACTATTAACTTGAAAGTTGTAAAGTTGTTCGCAGATTCATCATTTTTATTCTAACGATGTTAAATTTATGTTTATATCTTAACGTACTCTATCACTTTAAATAAATAAATATCTTATTTTAGTAAACAAAAAACTATAATACACCACTTATTTCACTTGTGCAATATAGCACTAGCGCAACTTTTTAATCAAAATATGGTATAATTAGTAATTTAAATAAAGAATGATATGATTACGCTATTTTATTTTGTAAACTTGATCACTTCCTTTTCATTTTACAACATTTTTTAAAGAGAAAAGAAGTTAGTTATGATAAATCTTGGCAAGCAAGCTTATAAAAAGACCAGGATTTCATACTTACATATGATGGTATCCTCCACAATAGGCACATCCATCATTTCCCTTTTCACATGTTGATCTCTTTTTAGATAGTTGACAATTCAAAGTAATTAATCACATCATTTTTCCACGGGTGCAATATATTTAGAGTACACAATCTTTCCCCCTAAATATAAGGCTATTTTGAAGAATTTTCTTGTCATTTTAATAATTTCAATTTTTAACCACATATTTTTTTTTTTTTTTTAATCTATATATCCCTAATTGTTTTATCTATTTTTTTTACACATTACAATAAATACTATGAAAAAACAAGAAAATTTTCTCTTACAAGATAAACTTGTAAAAAGAATATCCACCAATAAATTTATTACTACTACTAATTTTCTTAATGAGTTAATTCCTACAATTTAGTCAACAAGATCCTATATTTAAAAGCAAATGTAGAATTATTAATTATTTTAAAGTAATATATATAAAATTAATTTATTTTTTTGCTTTTGAGATTAAGTGACTTAAAAGATATGTCCCTTAAAATCTGATATTCTGAATTTGTGTTGAATTCCTTGGGTCAAGACAGAGTGTATTATGAAATATGATAATAGTGTTTGGCTGTCCTCAAACAAAGAATTGTGTCTTGCATTTTTGTTCATGTTTATTGGGTGGAAATGCTTTAAGGATTGAATTTGGGACTAATAATATTATTTTAAATTTTTGTTTTGTGGAATGTTGTTGGGTGGAAATCAGGAGTACTAATATTGTAATTGTGAACTTAACTGTTATTTTTTTATGAAAAGGAGGTTAAAACTCCCGATAATTAAAAATCTCTAGAAAAATAAATAGAAGAAGTAGCCACAATGACAACTAAAATAAAGTTTAAAAAAATTAAAAATCTTAATTGGTATTTTGAACTCCAACTTATGCTTAATAAGTAGGAGCTCAAGGTTAGCTTTTCATATGACTCCAAATAATAATTTGACCAGCTTCTCCATAATAAAAAATTTAATTCGTGAACCTATCAAAAAATATTTCATTTGTGATTTTTAACTCTGTGCTTTTTTATTAGAAAAATGATCATAATAATTTAGATTCAGTTAAGAAATAAGTAAAGTTTAAATAAAAATTTTGTTATCACTTGATCAATTTTTTATTTTTTTTATCACATAACCCCTCAAAGCCTCTCAACTGTAAGTTGGAATAATTTGCCTTGATGTTTCATTTCTTCGGTTGTTTATTATTGAGTTAAATATGTTTTTAGTTCCTACTTTTATGTGAGTTTTGATTTTTAATCCCTATATTTTTTTATTATATTTTTAGTTCCCCATATTTTCGCCGTTTGCATTTTTATAAGTCCCTACCATCAATTTTTTGTGACTTGAATAACAAAATCAGCCACATAAAATGACACATAAATGTCACGTCATTCAATGCAAATGTTATCCTAGTCAATTTAAGTTATCATATATGGTCAATTCTTTTATGCTAGTCATAAAAAATTGACAAAAATGATTAAAAATATAATTAAAAAAATGTAAAAACTAAAAATTGAAACTCACATAAAATTATGGACTAAAAACATATTTAACCATTTATTATTCTAAATGGACTGTTTGTTATCCGGGTTCATAACACAAAGGTGACAAAATTCAGTTTCTACGTAATCCCTTTATCAAAAAATTTGGCTATGAATTTAGACATAAAATTCACCTATATATTTTCCCTTCCTAAATTCTTTTCATTAATTTAAATTTTTTTTTAATGCATATATATTGTCCCCACATTATAAAATTTTTGACTCTGTCATTGTGCATCGCTTATAATAAGGAGAAATTGTTTTATGTTAGAAATAAACTAGGATTGCTAGAGAGTATAGATAGAGGAGATAAAAATATTGTATTACTTCATTCATATGTGTGTATTACATCATAACAAATGTCTTATTTATAGGACACAAAGTAAATAGTGAAAAGGCAAAGATAATAAAACCCCACTACTTAGTGGGAGTTATAGGAAAGGGAAGGGATATGGACAGCCACTAATTCTTATTATTCATAACACTTCCTCTTGGATGTCCATCGAGGATGTGCCTCGTTAAAATCTTACTAGAAAAAAACCTAGTGGAAAAAAATTTTAGTGAAGGAAAAAGAGTACAACATCCTTTTACATAATATATTTATTTCTCCCCCTCAACCATACAACAATCTCTAAAACGACAACAACCAATCTTTTGTATTAGTTGTTCAAAAGTTATACTTGAGAGCGACTTTGTAGAAAGATAGTCATCCATATAGTTGATGCAATATTATCTTCTTCAAGTATGTGTTGAATTAGAGACTTCAACCAAAAGATCTGAATTATCTTCATACTCATCTTTAAATTAGTTGTGCTTGAGATATTATATTTATATTTAGTAGTTGAAACTTTTAACTTGAAAGAGTCTTCTTATAGAATGAAAAAACCACAAGTTTATTGTATGTGTAAACTCATAATCCTCAATGGAAAAACATTCTATGCTTCCTTGATTACGTTGTTTCTCTAAAAACGTATGCTTGACTTTGTTCTGATATCTGCATATAAAAATATTGACAAAAACAAAATAACACGATACATATAATTAACAAAATACATTAAGATATGGTACTTCATGACCAATTGAAGTTGTTCATCATTTTCTTGAGAACATGATCTATATTAATTAACATCAAGTGACATCATAATCATTCTACTAGACAATTAATTAGATTTGTCCAATCAAATTATTTTAATACATTTGCTATATAAGCTTCTATATAAGTTTCTTGATGCATAAAATCTCATTTAAATAATAAATTTGCAAAACCAAACAAACCTTTCGCATGCGCCATATGTAATTTCAAATCTTTCTATAATCAACATATTTTAGGATCTCTTACGGAGTCCTAATAATATTTATATCATCATAAAATCGATTATAATAAATTTACTACCAAATGTTTAGAATGGACATATAATGTCATTTCTTCATTGTATCATAAAATTTAACTCTTCCAGAGAGTTTCATAATATCATCAATTCAAGTGAGCCATACAAATGTATTGTAACATATATTCCATGAATTCACTTCAGGTGAATATGTCTCATCAAAATAAATTGTAAATATTTACCATCCACTTTTGGTGAACATATCAAACTCTATAAGTATGCTATATATCAATATAATTCTCTTTAACGTAAAAATTATATATATCTAATTAACTTCACATCTTCAGGTGTGCGGACTTGTCCAAACAGTTCAGTTATATGAATAGAGTTTGATTTCACTGAAATTGTCTATTTTCATCTGCAGATATTTTCTTTAGCTATAATCGTTAATAGATTTTGATTCATGATCCTCATTATCACTTATCACATATAGCGCTATAGAAAAACATCGCCAACGTTGACTTTCAGTTTAGGTTCTGTAACATCCCAATATTTTATATATGTTGTTTTTAATAATTTTCTTAATTTATGATTTATTCATCAATTTATTTTATGTGTAAAGAATTTAAGAAAATTATATCTTCCTCTATTTATTTTATAGTCATTATTTATTGATTAGTTAATTGATACTAAACATATAGTAATTGTTTATATTCTATTCTATATATTCTATTTTAATTCTAGTAATTGGTGATAATGGTTATTTGGATAATTATTTACTTAAAGTTATCTTTTTGGATTATTTTGGTGAGTTGAAAGTGTATACACGAGAGTGTCCTTAGCAAGCACTGACTACCTTGTTGTATTTATATTCTTAAAACCAATTATCCTATTTGATAGCATTCTTTTAAGCTAATTTTCCACTCATGCAACCCACTCACATAGTCAAATTGTTGACCTTCAAATCTCACGAGAGCTTCACTCAGTTCCCCATGTTCTATCCCATTATGGCTGAAGCGGTTATTTGCTCTCAAGACTATAATTCTCTTTAAGCCAATGAATGGTACTGTAGCTGCACATCACAAAGAAGAAAATATTTTTCCTCTCCCAAATCCTAGTGTCCTTGTAGAGAATTATGCAATTGGTTCTTTCCCTTTGGTGCCAAAATTAAGAAGATAATAAGCCCTCAGTTAGTAGACTGAACTGTTGGAACATGATGTGAAAATGATGAGATTTTGGAGGGAACTTGGTAGGAAATAAACACAAGTTTGAACTGGTGTGAATTTGAAAAAAGTCCTTAAGTCCCACATTGGATAGATCACCTAAAGTGATAGTGTTTATAAGTAGGAAAGTGACCTTATGGTTTGAGCCCCAAGGGGTACCCAGTTTTGTGCGACGGAGGAGCTCATACACAATGTTGAATATCGCACGCCGCCGCCGTCCGGCTCAAAACGGGCTTGGGCTTAAACGCGTGCTTATGAGTATATCCTTTCGTTTTTCCTTTTTGAGCACATGTTTATTGTGCATCTGACCAAGTCCAAAACGGATCGGTTCGCTGAGTAAGCGTCTATCCGTTATACTTCCTTCAGATCAGTCAAACGCGTGCATTCCTATAATTCGGGACACGTTTCATGGAATAAATCCGATAGCTCTCTAACTGATCCACGCCTCCACTCCCACGATTTTCTCTGCTTCAGTTTTCTGCTTGCACTACAAATATAATCGTTTAGTTCATTTGAAAACCACTCCTGATTTCTGCACTCTGAAATCTTTTCTGCTTCTTTTTCTTCTCTTATTTTTTCTTCGCAAATTATTTTGTTGTTTCGATATTGAGTGGTTATATACCATACAGAATTGATATTTGCATATCAATATTCGAGTGGTTCGTAAAACCATAGACGGTGTATTTTTCTGACCGATCATCACAGTGCAGTGTTGCGTCGGTATTTTCAGTTTGAAATCGGCTGTTTTATCCTGGGGACTTCGCGGTTGATAGTCTACCTTGCACGTTTTGGGTAGTGCCGCGAAACGTCTTAAAGAAAGCGACTTAGTCCGCGACTCAGCCAATAATTATTTTCAGTTGCACTTTCGAAAATTCGTTTTTATTTTAAAACCGAAAACAACAATGAACCGACCCTTTACACAATCATCAAGTCTACATTTCTTCCCTCACACATCATCATCGTCGTACACATCCCATTTGTTCTTCAGGCTAATATTTTCTTAGCAATCAAGTGATTATCAAGCTCTGCTCTAAGTCTTGTCCTCTTTAATTCAATTTATGTGAGTTTTCTTTTATAAGTCTCTCTATCCTATTTTATATTTGTTCCATGAAAGTTCCAATTCTAAATCTAATTTTGTTCTCACCGAACCTGACACCGTAGAATTGCGATGGTGCATACATTAACAATCGAGCGGTCGAAACAAATTTTGGAAGGGCGATATCGCATGAGCACTGTAGTTACAGTATTTAGATTTAGAGTACTGCTTGGAAGGAGAGCGGTTAATGTAAGGGTTTTTTTCCATACACTCATATACTTAGGGTTTATATTATAATTTAATAATGAAATTGAGAACTGATAAAGAGGAATGATGATAGAAGGAATGATAGAATTATTTTTATTGTGTTTTATGCTATTTTAATATACATCGAGTGATATGTGTGGCTGGTTGTGTATTTAATTATATGTTTTCTTGGTGTGTGGTTGATTGTGGATTTGGTTATTTTATTAGTTATTTTACTAGAGGTGTTAACTTGGTCTCTTAATCTGGTGGGATTAGAGAGGTTTTGATTTAATTGGATACTCAGTGAGAGAACATTCATTCATTCATGCACTTGTTTTGGTGTGGTTTCAGAATAATACTCAAGCGGGGTACCGAACCTTAATACTCAAGAGGGGTAACCGAACTTTAATACTCAAGAGGGGTATTGTGTCCAAGAGGGACACTGTCCAAGCGGGACATTTTATTTTGCTCTGCGGAGTGGTGATATCCGGATCATTGTAGCTAGTTGCATTTCATACATTATTGATTGGTATAAGGGGTTATTAAAAATAGTTTCTTTCATCGTTTTTACTTGATTTCTTCTTTATGGTCGACCGTTTTATTATTATTTTATCACATTTATCTTCCGTTCGGCATGTTTCAATTTGGATAAGGAAATTGACCCTTACATTAAATATGGTTGTACCAAAGAATTTTGAAGTTGATGTGTTGCTTGTACGTGCGCGGGGATAAATGAAAAGGGTTTTATGATTATATAATTGTATATTTAAATAAGGCTTTTGAACAATTTTATATCTTTGTAAATTTAACATATTTTAAAGTCGATGACTTGTACTATTTAGATTTAATAAGAGTTTCTTAACATTTTACAATAATTAATCATCTGGTAATTTTGAGAAAATAATAATGATGACTTTGAGTAAAAAGTGAAGAGTTTGTCTATTAAATAAGAGAACTAGTCCTAATGTCTCGGACCAAAAATCCGGGATGTTACAGGTTCCATCTCATTTCATTCATAACTTATCGAGATCTCTTTATTTTCATAAATTTCAGGTACCGGATCAGTTCTTCTGGAACTAAAAAATCAACCATATCAGACAACTCTTTAAGAGTTTCTACATCCTCATTTGGGCTATCTTTACTTTTAGCTCATTTTCTTGTTTGGGGATTTTTATATTTGGAACCAATTTGTCTACCACGCTTCATGCGCGGTTGAGACTCATTTGCAATATTCTTTTATCCGACAAGGATATCTATTTTCTTTGGAGCATTAGCAGCTTTAATTTCTTAACTTTGCAAATGAGTTATATTTTGAGGATCAAGATGAGACAATAATATTTATTTTCAAATAATTCATTTGAACTTCAGGTTCATGTTTCAGTTGTCAGCTGCTTATTCTCTCCCCCTAATAATGGGAAAATTAATTCAAGAGTTGATAATCATCCTATTGGGATATAAACAAGTTGTCTCAATACAATTTGTAAACAAGATTCATATCAAATATATTTTCCCAATATTCTTTCAAGATCTATATAAGTGCATTATATTGGAGCAACTGTGATATACACAACACATCCAAAAATGCTTATATGAAAAATATTATGTTATAAACTCAAACTTAACTGGATTGCAAATTAAGGGGAGGACTTTCATATAATAACATATTGGTTTGATGCGAAGCAAAAATTCAATATAAATGATCTCATGTTCCCAAGATATTCAATAAGTATCAATCAATCAAACGTTTAACTTTAGACGTCTAAAGAATGGAACTTCAGGTCCATATTTTTTAACGAGCATATGCTACAAGATAATCAAATCAATTTTGATCGACCAATTTCACAAACTTCTGGTTGTGAGTTAACTGAACATTTAGTTGATGCATCAATTAAAGTCGTCTAATATCTAAATGATATTCGATGATTTGATTTACAAATATCACCTACTCTCAAAATTTGTGAGAGACACAATTTTATTTTATTTTTCAAAATTTCAACTTCATTTGGGAACAAGGAATACACAATTATTGGATTGAAACTTCTGGCTCTTCAATACATATCCAATAAAATATATAATAATTATTTTTCACATCACAATAGATCCGGGATAACCCAACCGGTCTTGCCAAAGACAAACTTAATATGATTTGTAAACTTCTGGTTTACAATAATTTGTGCTTCAATTGCACTAATATAAGTGTAGTATATTCATCATGTGAAATATGAGCTCTTCATGTGCTACAAGGCATCTTACGTACCAAAAAGTACTTGTATCCTTGAACAACATGTCGTGCTTTGTATTTCACAATTTCTTCATTCTCATTTATATGCAACTAATTTCAAAGTTTTAAGTGTCTGGACTACAGGTCCAACAACATTTTGCTTGCAAAGCGAGTTTCATTATACTTCAATCTAATTTCTCAATTTTGGCCAATTCTCACTTTGTCTACAATATCCTGGTATATTTCTTTCACATGAAGGGGATAACTTTTCACTACACTTATTTTTCAATAATTTTTCGCATCATTATAGACCTCAGATATCCCAACCAGTCATGCTAAACAATACATTTATTATGAATTGTAAACTTCTGATTTACGATTACATACGTTTCAATTGCACTTATACATGTCAATTTTTTTTCACCACACTTCTTTTATTCAAATTATGTATCGTTATATAGAGATATTCAATATCTCCTTCATTTATTGTTTCAATATTCTCAAAGCAAATTTTGTTCTCCATGTAATAAAATATTAGCTATAATTTTGTAGTATCAAAAGTAATTTTAAAACAATTCTTGCAGAAAATACTTACGGATCAATTAACTTCATGTATTGAGTACTCATGATGGGAAAACAAAGAAACTAAGCAATTCTTACTTGTACCTAAAATAACTCGATCACTTATAGACCATCATGCAATCAATATGAGCAAATAATATTGAAACCAACTTTTTCCTTTTATGCAATAATTAATAATAAGTCAAAAATAAATAAATGAATAACTAACCTCCAAAAATGCGACATTCATCCTTGCAAATAGAGTCAATGAGCTTTGATGACTTGATAATAGCTTAGAATATTTTACAATGTCATCTTAAACAACTCATAAGCTAACAAAAAAATCGTTATATCAAAATAAAATACCCTAATAACAATTTTATTAATTTATATAAATAATAAGGTGCAAGGATGTTAATTTTCAATTGTCTTTGAATTGTTCAAAATTTTATCTCTAATAGTATTTCACAATTGAGCATATATATAAAATCTATCTCTGATAAATTTATAAATTTTTTATAAATTAATATATATAATATTTGGTGTCATATAATTAAGAAAATTGAACCTAAAATATCTTCAACATTATAACACTTTAACTAAACAATTCACATAAAGGGGGAATGGATATATCATTTGATCATAAAATCAAGTCATAATACTTTCTTTTATACTCTACCAAAATACTAAAAATTAATAGTATCACATATGTTTCAACCGAAAAGCTAACAAGAATCATAGCACATTATGCATAGCAATAAAATAAAAAAATGACAGTATAAAAACAAGTCATCCCAATTTTATTTCATTTTTCAACAAATAACATGCAATCGACACACGTTATTTATATTCTTTACTTTGCAATTATTGTTACTAACACTATTATAAGATAAAAGTTTATTTTTATAATTGTCACTTTCTTCTAATTATGATGATAGCATTGCATGATTTGAGTTTATTTATATAAATAAAAAGGATCTAGACAATATTTACATAATTTCAAACACATATAAATGGGACATATATAGCCTATACCATTCACTGCATTTAATTATACCCCGTCTTCAAAAACATAGTCAGTGATTTCTTCAACTCTACAACATGATAACAGACTATAAGGAATGTTAACCGTTGCAGCGTGCCAAACCATAAGGTTGCAAAAGGTGGAATCCTAACATATTATTAATATTGCAAGAGGCATTAGGTTGCTAAAAGATTTTTCTTTACTTTTCAATCATACAAATTAGTGAATTAGATCTTCAATCTTTGTTATAATGTGAGACATATGTTTCATAAAATCACACAAGGCATCCAGAGGATTCCATTAAACACCCCAAAACAGTTTTCCTCAAGAACCAAAAATTAATCCTTCAAAACAAACTTTCAATTGATTTTACATTGAATGAAATATGTTAATATCATAGTTGAAAAAACCCATACAAAATTCAATGGTTTCAATATCGATTCCCTTTTGTTATATGATAGAGGAATTCAAGTTGCATGTATACACTACAAAAAAACTGGAAAGCGGCGGGCTAAATGCACCGCCGCAAAACATTTAGCGGCGATTATAACTGCTGCTAAGCATTTAGCGGCGGTTATAACCGCCGCCGCTTTCCAATTTTTTTGTAGTGATAGCAACATCAACTTTCGATCATTATAGCCACAATCAATTAGCTAATACTATGGCATATTCAATTCGTTCAAAATTTTGATTAAAAAAAATCGGTTTCATGGAATAAGAATTTCATCAAATAAAATTAGTGTTCTAACTCATAATAATAACACATAAAATTAATTAGGATTTTCATATTATATGAAATAAGAATACAGATGCACTTAGTCACTTACCTGATTCCTTTAGTGCGTAAACATAAAAGCAAACCTCATATTTTCACGTCGTAAAAACTTAGAGAGAAAAAAAGAACAACATCGTCGAAGTGCCAGTAAAGAGCTTCGTGCTGATAACGTGTTAGAAATAAACTAGGATTGCTAGAGAGTATAGATAGAGGAGATAAGAATATTGTATTACTTCATTCATATGTGTGTATTACATCATAACAAATGTCCTATTTATAGGACACAAAGTAAGTAGTGAAAAAACAAAGATAATAAAACCCCACTACTTAGTGGGAGTTATAGGGAAGGGAAGGGAAGGGAAGGGATATGGACAGCCACTAATTCTTATTATTCATAACATTTTCAATATTGTTATCTATTTTATAAATTTTGTCCATTGTTAAGTTTCTCTCTAGTTACCTACATTAACAAAATGATCATTTAGGAGACCATTATTGTTTCATGATTTTACCTTCACGAATGACGTATACACTGCACAACTTCCCTTCTTCTCGCTATAGTACATTACTTAACTCTAAACACTTTTTTAATTCTGAGAGATTAACGATAACTTGGTTTTGAAGTAACCAAATCCCACCTAAGCAATTTTTATTTTGAAAAGGCTTTACATAGGATTAACATTCACTTCTTGTAGATGGGATTAGGCCCAAAAACGGGTATATACACTTCACCAATTTTTTTTATTTAATTTAATATTTTTATAATAAGTTCAGAAGTACTACTACTTTATTATTATTATTATTATTATTATTATTATTATTATTATTATTATTATGAGTTTGCACATTAATTTGCATTCTCCTCTTTTCAATACACACAATAAAAAGGTGCCAAAAGAAATATGAATAGTAAGGTATCGGGTATTTAGAGAGAGTAACGGTATCGGGTATATATTGAGTACTGGTACGCGTACAGTATTTCTTGGGTACGCATCAATGACGTATTTATTTTTCTATTTTTTATTTTGCAACGGGTACACGCGTGGTACTCCTGTGGTACGATCGTGGTACTCCTGTGATACACGAATTCAAAAAAATACAATTTTTTTCCTTTTTTTATTCAGTTTTTTATTTATAGAAAGATTTGTGTTTCTTATTTGTTTATAATATAAAAGTATCAGCTCTACTAATAGCAATAATGAGAAATATTAATACTTATAATGAAGAAGTAACAAAAATATGTGATATTGGTAGAGATAAATGAAATCTATTTGATATAGCTGATATTCTTAATGTTGTAAGTTTTTCTCGTGAAGAATTTGAACTAGACGCCGCTCTTTTTAATGATAATGAAGAGGGAAACAATTTAAATCTTTTTAGCTAATTGTTTTTGAATTACATGTGTAGTATTTTTTATGTTTAATTATTTGTTTTAACAATATAATTCCATTATTTTATTTATATAATTATATTAAAATATATATATATATATATATATATATATATATATATATATATATATATGGACGTACCCGTATCCTAGTTTTTCTAAAAATGTCGTATCCTGTACCAGTACTGGACACCTATACAATATAGATAGTAAGTTGGACGGTTTCACTCAAATTTAAACATAAGATTCACAATTGTGTATGTGAATTTCATACCACTTTGTCGAAGTTTAAAAAGAAAATAAAGAAATTGTCAAAAAAAAAAAGAGAAACTCTGGAAATAAGAATCAGCAATAATCTTAGAAACTCTCCAATTAATTTCATTTAAACAATGGAAGGAAAAAAAAAACAAAGAAAAAAAGACAAAGGTAAAATTGACATATTTTCTTTTCCTTTTTCACTTTTTCTTTTGGTTGATTTGAACTGTAGAAGAGGTTAGACATCTTATGGGCTAAGAAAGCTAGCCCAATACAAAAACATTATCTTGCTGAGATTATTTATTTTTGAGAGTTTCGTTTTTACTTTGTAAAATTCGGAGTTTGATCATGAAATAAGTAAAATTTAATAAAAAAATTATTTTCACATGAAATTAACCAATTCAGGCAAAATGTTTTAAATTGTCTAATTTAAAGGTGTGTAAGATTCTCATTTCAATATTTTTTAAATTTTTAACGGCTCTAAATTGATGAATCCGAATGTGTAAAATGCACACTCCACAATTTTCATGAGTTTTTGCACATCTAGATTGACCAATCTAGAGGTACAAAATTTGTATTTCATATTCTTAACGATTTTTAACATCTCTAAATTGACCTCGCTTCAACTCTTTAAGAATTTTTTACACCTTCCAATTAATCAATTCGAATGTGTAAAATGCTTACTTCAATTATTTTAGATATTTACCATTTTGAATTGGCCAACCAGAGATGTTGAATCCCTAGGTTCAACATTTTAGGATTTTTATGCCTTTGAATTGGTCGATCTAAAGGTGTAAAATATTCACTTTAAATTTCTGAAGAATTTTTACACATCTAAAATTTTCAATCTAATAGTGTAAAATATTTGCTCAAATTTGTTTCAGAATTTTTACACACTTACATTGGTCAATTCAGACAAATCCCATTCAAATTGGTTAATATATGAATAGTTTTAATATATATATATATATATATATTTTAAGAAAGCTATTGTGACCTAATTTTTGCTCTCTAGAAAACAGATCCGCCGCTTCCCTCTTTTCCCTTCATCCAAACCTCTTCTTCACGATGTAGATGTACGTCTTGGTGGTGTGACCGTGACTATGTCACCACGTCACCATCATCTCTCGCCGGCGTCGGAATTGCGGGGTTTCCGGTAGGATCTGGTTGTTTTGGTTTCTTAGAGCGTTGTTTCCGGTGGCTTCTGTCGTGCGGTCTCGTCTGTGCTCTGTGATCTCCCTTTCTTCCGGCATCTGTTTCCGTTGGCTCGTTGTTCATCACCGGTTTGTTCGTTGTGTTGGTGTTTGCTATTTTCTCTTTATGTTCGTATCGTTACTGTGACTCGATGGCTGCTGCTCGTGGGTTAGTATTGTTTGCTTTTGTCTGTTTTTTGTTCGTCTTGTTCTTCAAAGATTGGATGCTTTAAATGTGGCCGAAGGTGGTTTGGATTAACCGTTTAGGTCTGGTTTTTTTAACCCGTTTGGGTTTGGCTTCTAACGTGTTGGACTCATCCCTCGATCTGGGTTCGAACATGTCTGTTCTTGTGAAACTGGTAGTGTGGGTGTTCTTGTGTTCCTTGATTCTTTGATGCTCCAGGTCTGTTGAGATCTGCAGGTTTCCAAGCGTCACAGGTCTGCCTCCTCTCCGGTACTTCTTCTTATCTGTTTTGGTCCCTGTGACTTTTCTCGGACTGTTTGCTCGAAAGAGCTTTTTATGCTTGCTGATTCGTTCAGGGAGTTGTTGGTACGTGGTTCTGGTTTCCGTGTTGGCGGCCGTTCCATTCACCGGTTTGTTTCTTGGATGCTCTCTGCAGATTTCCACTTTTCTTCTTTTTTGTAACTTGGTTTCGTGCCTGTACGCGGGTTCGCTGGGTTGCACTCGAGACGAGTGTTTGTCTGTTAGATTGTTTTAGGACTGTATTTGGTTTATCATGATGTAGGTTTTTTTACCTGGGTCAGGTCTAATGTCCCCCCAATCTTTGTATCTCTTTATTTTATTTTATATATTTTCTTTTTGCCAAAATATATATATATATAAGGCAAAATGTATAAAAGCATGTTGATTGTTCGAATATGCCTGTTAAGAATAATAATTGGGAAACATCTCTTTGTTTTTTTCTTTTCTTGTATGCCAAACTGTTTAATGTTTGGGTTATGATGTGAATGATGGAAAAACAAGACAAAAAAAGCCCATACATGAGTGTTAACTTTGGCCCACAAATTTAAAAATAGGATTGAAATACTTAGCGATTTTTGGAGAGTACTATTAGAAAAATGTTAAATAGTGCATCCGATGCACTAATTTAGCATATAAGTAAGAAAATTATATTTTGCAATTCATGAATTTAATATATTAAAAGTGTAAAAATTTGTCTTTATCAACATTAACTTTATATGTTTTATTTTTATTTTTGATATGATTAACAAATGTACCACGTGCAGTGTTTAGTATGACTCGTACTATTATAATACACTTTTTTTTTTTTTTTATGATGTATTACTTTCATTAATGATGTGACATTGATTTGACATTAGGAATTCTCAATAATTTGGAAAAAATATTTTATCATGTCATTAAAATTGTTTCCCTCCTTCATCATTGTCAACATTCAACACCATACATCCTTCACTTTCAAACTCTAATTCAATTTCACAAATTAAACCCAACAAATCCTTATTTTTCACCCATCATCTCCGTCACCATTACCTACCCAAAAACTACATTCAACAATAGAGGGAGAGGGGTGTTCAAATAGTTTTTTTTTTTTGGAATACCAATCAGGTTCAAGTTCATGGGAAGAGAAAGCGTAACTGTTTGTTGTCCTCTAACTCTTTTAACCCGCCTTGTGGAGGTGAATGAATAGTTTTCTCTTTCTCAATTGTCTTGTTAATAGGAAATTCATCTTCTTATCACTAGACCAAACATTTGAAATTCACTACTAGAAAAAGTTGAAATACCGACGAAATTTAGAGACAGAATATATTTCGTCTCAAATAGAGATGAAATTAGAGACAAAAAAAGCAGTTAGAGACAGATATTTTCATTTTAGAGATGAATTTTGTCCGTCTTAATAGTTTAGAGACGAGGAAATTACCGACGGAATCAAATCCGTCTCTAACCTGCTTAGTGACGGAATATTTACATTTTAGAGACAGATTTTGTCCGTCGGTATTTAAGATTTTTCTAGTAGTGATTAATTATCCCTTATATTTAGAAACAATTATTTTTTAATAAAACAATCTTATAATTAAGAATGAAGTGAGTAGTTTTTAAAATTTAGCCATTGAGATCCGACCTCTCAAAATTCATTTAGCATATTTCTTTTTTAAATAGTAGAAATTAAAATTAAATAATAATAATAATCATTATTATGGGTCAGGATAAAATGATATCAACTAGTTTGACATCAAATGTTACATCTCTCAATAACGTTTTAACGGGTATAAATTTTATAAAATCCAACGTTGGATTGAAAATTTATATCATATAGATCATTTGTGCAAAATTTCAGACAAATTCAAAATCGTTTTTATATGTTATTTTTTTTAATCGGCTAAATTTTATTAATGGACAATTGCCTAAATAAGAAGTATAAGAAATTGTTGGATCATACAACGGGAGGTAAAGTGATGAAAACACTTTAATTAACCAATCAAAAAGTACATCAAAACATCACCCAATCCACCCGTTACCGTTACAGTACATCAATTGAAATTCAACAATAACCACAAAAGAAGACACCAACCCAACCCGTAGAGATGCCACTAGGAACTAACTTTTGAACTCGAATAAAAAGTGATCGGCCCATAGAATTCAAAAAGCAGCTCATTGAGTCGAAAGTTGGTGGACTAGGCAGATAAGTTTCAGCTCGCAGACCACCTCCAAACAGTCAACGCCGATGCGATAAAAGTCAACTAGATACACAAGAAACCTGCAAATCTCAACAGATTTGGACACCAATAGAGACTCAAAAAGAATCTTGCAAATCTCAACAGATTTGAAAAAAAAAGACAACGAATCAAGTATCATAGAAAAACCACACACACGACATCAACCACACATTGGCGGCACCAAATTCAAACGCCGCCACATCAGCACCTCACCACCACTACTCCACCTTTGGCATGGCAATGGGGCGGGGTCGGGTTTTGCTCTCCCCAAACCCAAACCCATAAAGTTCGGGTATCCCCATACCCATCCCCATTTTAAGCGGGGAAGAAAAGTTGAACCCCAAACCTATACCCGACGGGGTTCGGGTATCCTCGTTTCGTTTCTCTCCACTTGAACTCGAATTATATTTTGATAATTTTTAGTTAAAAAATAATTTAAAAGTTGAGAACTATTATGTTTCAATTGTATGATTTTATTAAACAAAGAAAATAATAGGAAAAACAATTTATTTAATATTCAATTTAAAATAAAAATAAACGTATGAATGTAATTTAAGAAATTTTTTTGTACATATATCATATTTTTTTTATACATAATTTAATTTATGAAAAGGAAAATAGGATGTTTATATAAACGGGGCGGGTTTGGGGACGGGTTCGGGGTGGGTATCAATGTCCCCATTACCCGCCCCATCCCCATCTTTTAAAATCGGGGAAAACCCAAATCCGAACCCAAACCCAGTCAACTCGGGTTTTACCCGTCAAAACGGGGATGGTACGGGCGGGTACCCGCGGGTATGGGTTTTATTGCCATGCCTACTCCACCTCATCACCTCTAACCACCCCAACACGACACCAACACCCATCAAACTGTTACCCACCGTGACCATCACAACAACACCACCACCTAACACCTCCCACCTCCACCGTGTCAACATCGTCGGTGAGGAAGATCCAAAACATAAATCACCGAAGACCCACAAAACCTAACACACAGTAACATAAATCTGAAAACGAAAAAACCGCCTACGACGAGGAGCAGCCCGACAAACAAAACAAAGAACGGAAGCAGAAAACACGAAACAGAAACTTCGCTGGAAACAACCGACGAAAAAGCCACAAAACAGAAAACATAATATCTCGCCGGAAACAAGAGCGAGCAGAACAAACAGAAATAAAACGAAAACGAACAGCACTATAAACAAAAATAGAACAAAAACACAAACAGAACAAGAGCAAACAGAAAAAAGAGAAGCCAAACAAAACAAAACGAAAACAAGAGCAAACATATCAGAAATAGAACAAACATAACAGATCGAACAAAAACAGAACGAAAACAACAAACCTCGCCTGGACTGGGAAATGTGGCCGACAGCGACAAAAATAGCCACGAAATCGATGACGGGAGATCTCACATGGAGCGGACCGCCAAAGATTGACCGGAGCTGTAACACCCGTATTTATTTAATTGCATTTAATTAGATTATTTGTTTGATTAGATGTTAATTAGCATTATTAGAATTATGTGGGTTAGTACTAGTGATTAATTAGAATTTGGCTAAAAGAGGAAAGGGTATAGGATAAGGAAAATAGAATTATGAGTAGAGACCTTTTAAGGTAATGGGTGGAGTTTAATTAAATTAACTTAAGATAAGAAAGGGCATTTTCGTATTTTGATATTTTAGGTTTGAATAGAGTGAGGAGTAGTGGGTGAGAGAGCTCATAACACAATTTTGAGAAAGAGGTAGAAAGAGAGAACCAAAGCTTGAAGAGAGTAGAAGGGAATTCAAGGTAGAGCTTGAAGAATTAAAGCTGCAAATTTAAGGTTAGAGAGTAGTTATTGATTCTTGTGAGATGAACAAAGAGGGGGGAGAAGTCTACTCTCCACACCCAAACCCTCTCATCTCTTTTGGTGGGGAATGGGAATTAAGGGAATGCGTTTATAGCTTTCTATGTTATTGTATGATGTTAACATGTTGCTATATGTTTCTATTTCGAATTCCCATGAACAAATTCGTGCTATATGAATGATTTATGTGTTGATGTTTGAAAATGGGTTTTTAGTGAAACTTAGGAAAATCATTGCTTTTATCATGAAATGGTGTTTGATGATGCTAAAGTTTGTACTTCTAAGTTCATACATGTTAGATAGACCTAAAGTTGATAGATTTTAAGATTTGTATGTTGAAAAATGGGATTTTCGATGGATTTAAGTTCAAAACCGAAAGCAGAGTTTTTCCTTCTGCTTGAACTCGCTGGGGCGAGTATATTACTCGCTATGGCGAGTATTCATGTTCTGGAAATTCCAGAAATGCATGAACTCGCCATGGCGAGTCGTAGCGAGCTGTCTGGCGAGTTGGAGCTCGCCATGGCGAGTTGGAGGCGAGTTGGGGGCGAGTTGTTCCAGTAGCTTCTGACTTGAGCTTGCCTCGAGCTCGCCATTCACTCGTCTAGGCGAGTTGATGCAGTATGAACAGTAATTTCTAAAATTGAAATGAACCATATGTTTGCTATATGGTTGAGATATGATCTTATAACATGATATAGGTTAGATTAATGGAATCTAGAGCTTAAATGAGGATGTTATGTTCTTGTGTTCATATGGATTGAATTGTGTGATGATGACTTATGTTATGTGATGTAATTAATTAATATTATGATATGCTTGGATGAATACCTTAGTGATGATACCATGATGAGATTGATACATATTTGATGAGGAATATTAGGAGGGGTGTCCTTTTATTCATATGTAGTTGTGTAGGGTTATCATCATGATGTGGTATGTGATCATTCATGCTTACATGAGTCAACTTGATGAGAAGTCTCTCAGAACTTTAAACTGAACTTGATGAGAAGTCTCTCAGGACTTTAAACTGAACTTGATGAGGGTACCACATGCATTTAGATGTGTCTAGGTTGAGACATATTGATTGATGGCATTAGTTGCATTAGGAGTAAATGTGCATTTTACTTGATAATTGATAAGTGCCAATGATGTTCATTGAGATTGTGATAATGTGACATTACTTTAATTTCTTATGAGTTAATATGATTATGTTATTACCTTTACTATGAGTATTGTGTTCATGACATGAGACGATTATCCGTCAATTATGATATTATTATTATTATTATGCACGATATGAGTATATGCTATACTTGTTATCATAAACTTGAATTATAACTAACTCTCTATTTTGTGTATTTGAATGGTTTGGGTCCAGATTATTCTCTTGAGGGGTGATCCCGTTGCTTGGAGTGTAGCTTTTGAGACTAGCTTAGCCTAGTAAGGATGAAGAGTAGAAATTCTATGAACCTTAGAGGTCTAGGATTTGCTCTGATACTTGTAACCTTGCTAGAACTAGTATGTTAGTTCGCTTTATTGAGACTTGTATGACCTTGCTAATATTTTGATTATGTTATGACTTGAATATTGAGAATGTGATTTGGATTATGTGGATAGGCCTTGTGGTAGAAGGACCTAGTCTAAGTTGTAATATGATTTATAACTATGATGTTTGAATTTTATTAAGTACTTTGAGTAATGATTTATGAATTATTTAATGATGCTTCCGTTGCTATTTAAAATGAATGTATGCATGTTCATTATCTTTTGGAAAATTATCGCATGTAACGCCTTGATTGATGTATGATTGTTGTTATTAATTAATTATTGAGTGTATATCGATTAGGGTGTTACAATTTGGTATCAGAGCAAGGTCGGTCCATGTGGATAAATTAGGTTAGAATACCCTTAGGTGCATAAGTGTAGTAGAACACTTTTTAGCATCCTTAAGTTTAATGGGAGATTGGGTTTTTGGTTGATTGTTAGGTGATGGCACAAAGAGCAATGGCGGATGCAATAGCCTTGATGGCTAATGCTTTGACTCAAGATGCGGCGGCAAGGGCAGCCGAGAGAGTTGCAAATGAGAATCGCATGGGCAATGAAGATGAATTGAGATTGGAGAGATTCCTTAGGAACAACCCTCAATCATTTAAGGGAGGGCATGATCCCGAGGGAGCTCAAAAGTGGTTGGAAGGTGTTGAAAGGATTTTTGGTGCTATGAGATGTTCGGAGGCACAAAAGGTGACTCTTGGGAGCTACATGTTGCATGAAGATGCCGGCTATTGGTGGAGGAATGTGAGCCAAAGATTGGGCCAAGGTGGAGCTATCATTACTTGGGAAACTTTCAAGAGAGAGTTTTTGACTAAGTACTTTCCGGCGGACATGAGAAACCGAAAAGTAGTGGAATTCATGGAACTTAAGCAAAGGAACTTGACCGTTACGGAGTATGCAACCAAGTTTGAAGACTTGTGTCACTTTTGTCCACACTATAACACCGTGGAGGCGGAAGCGGACAAATGTGTGAAGTTTGAAAGTGGATTGCGTCCCGATCTTAAGCAATTGGTTGGTATCCTGGAGATTAGGAACTTTGCTAACTTGGTGAACAAGAGTAACATATGTGACTTGGATGGGAAAGCAAAATCAAGCTACTACAAAGACATGAGTGATAGGAATGGGAAGAGTCAAGACCGTGGAAAACCTTATGACAAGAAGAACAAAGGCAAGGTTGAATTTAGTGGAGGAAAGAAGAATGTTGCTAATGTCAAGTGCTACAAGTGCAATGAATTTGGTCATTATTCCAATAGTTGTCCAAAGGCAGAGAGATGCTTTAAGTGCGGAGACTTTGGTCACAAGATTGATGCTTGCAAAGGGAAGATGGTTTGCTTTAATTGCAAGGAAGAAGGTCACAAGAGCTTTGAGTGCAAGAAGCCAAAGAAGGTGATGAGTAAAGTGTTTGCTTTAAGCGAGAATGAAGCGGATCAAGGAGACAATCTTATTAGAGGTACATGTTTCATCCATGACACCCCTTTAATTGCGATTGTCGATACGGGAGCAACACATTCTTTTATATCTTTTGAATGCATGAGGCGTCTTAATATTCCTGTGTCGAATATGATTGGTTGTATGGAAATAGAAACTCCTGCTAGTGGTTCTGTGACTACTCAACTTGTTTGTCTTAATTGTCCTGTGTCTATTTTTGGTAGATCTTTTGGTATGGACCTTGTATGTATTCCACTTAGTGGTATAGATGTGATCTTTGGCATGAACTGGTTAATTGTTAATCGAGTTCACATTAACTGTTGTGAGAAGACGGTGATATTTCCGAAGTTAGAAGATCCAGACTTGATGAGTGGGAAGGAAGTAAGGGAGTCGTTAAGTGATCATGGTGAGTTGTTTGTCATGTTTGCATCTCTGAAGCTTGAGAATGAAGTTGGAATTGAAGAACTTCCTGTTGTGCAAGAATTTCCCGACGTGTTTCAAGAGGATGTGTCTGATGTACCACCAGAGCGAGAAGTAGAGTTTACTATTGACTTGGTACCTGGTACAAGTCCAATATCTATGGCACCGTATCGGATGTCAGCATCTGAGTTAAGTAAGTTGAAGGAGCAATTAGAAGAGCTACTTGAGAAGAAGTTTATCCGACCGAGTGTATCACCTTGGGGGAGCACCTGTGCTTTTGGTAAAGAAGAAGGATGGGAGTATGAGGTTGTGTATTGATTACCGTCGTTTGAATAAGGTTACGATCAAGAACAAGTATCCGTTGCCGAGGATAGATGATTTGATGGATCAGTTGGTGGGTGCTTGTGTGTTTAGTAAGATTGATTTGAGGTCAGGATATCATCAGATTCGAGTTAAGGCGGAGGATATTCCGAAGACTGCGTTTAGAACAAGATATGGTCATTATGAGTATTCGGTTATGCCTTTTGGTGTAACTAATGCGCCTGGAGTGTTTATGGAGTACATGAACCGGATTTTCCATTCTTATTTGGATAAATTCGTGGTAGTTTTCATTAACGACATTCTAGTGTATTCCAAGACCGAAGAAGAACACGCGGATCATTTGAGGATTGTGTTGAGAACCTTGCAAGAGAAGAAGCTTTATGTTAAGTTATCCAAGTGTGAGTTTTGGTTGAAAGAAGTGAGTTTCTTAGGTCACGTGATATTTAGTGGAGGTATTGCGGTAGATCCTTCTAAAGTGGATGCGGTATTGAAGTGGGGAACTCCTGAGTCGGTGTTTGAGATAAGAAGTTTTCTTGGTTTGGCCGGTTATTATCGGAAGTTCATTGAAGGTTTTTCAAAGTTAGCATTACCGTTGACTCGATTGACTAGAAAGGATCAAGCTTTTGTTTGGGATGATCAATGTGAAAGAAGTTTCCAAGAATTGAAGAAACGGTTGACGTCGGCACCAATTTTGATTTTACCGACACCGAATGAGTCTTTTTCCGTGTATTGTGATGCATCTTTGATGGGGATAGGTGGTGTTCTTATGCAAAATGGACAAGTGGTAGCTTATGCTTCCAGGCAATTGAAAGTGCACGAGAAGAACTATCCAACACATGATCTTGAGTTGGCGGCCGTTGTGTTTATCTTGAAGATTTGGAGGCATTATTTGTATGGTTCAAGATTTGAAGTTTTTAGTGATCACAAGAGTTTGAAGTATTTGTTTGACCAAAAGGAATTGAATATGAGACAAAGAAGATGGTTAGACTTCTTAAAGGATTATGATTTTGAGTTAAGTTATCATCCCGAAAAGGCGAATGTTGTTGCGGATGCCTTAAGTAGGAAGTCATTGCATATGTCTTCACTTATGATTAAAGAGTTGGACTTAATTGAAAGATTTAGAGACTTGAATTTGATTTGTGAAGTAACTCCTAAAAGTGTCAAATTGGGAATGTTGAAGTTAACTAGTGATTTTCTTGAAGATGTGAAAAGAAGTCAAAAAGAAGATTTGAGTTTGGTTGATCGGTTGACGTCAAAGAACCAAGAAGGGCAAGTGGACTTTAAGATTGATGATTTTGGAGTGATAAGATTCCACAATAGAGTTTGTGTACCCGATGTTCCGAAATTGAAGAAAAGAATTCTTGAGGAAGGTCATAGGAGTGGCTTGAGTATCTATCCCGGAGCTACCAAGATGTATCAAGATCTTAAGAAATTGTTTTGGTGGCCAAGTATGAAAAAGGAAGTGGTGGAGTTTGTCTATTCTTGTTTGATTTGTCAAAAGTCAAAAGTTGAACATAAAAAACCATCGGGATTGTTGCAACCTATGTTTGTACCCGAGTGGAAGTGGGATAGTATTGCAATGAATTTTGTAAGTGGATTACCCAAGACTAGGAAAGGAAATGATTCGATTTGGGTGATTATTGATAGATTGACGAAGTCGGCACACTTTATTGCGTTTAAAACGGGAACTTTGGTACCTAAGTTGGCGGAAATTTATGTTGAACAAATTGTGAAGCTTCATGGTATTCCTTCAAGTATTGTTTCGGATAGAGATCCAAGGTTCACTTCTAGGTTTTGGGAAAGTTTACAAGAAGCGGTTGGTACTAAATTGAGAATGAGTTCCACCTACCATCCACAAACGGACGGTCAATCGGAAAGAACTATCCAATCTTTGGAGGATTTGTTGAGAGCATGTGTGTTGGAGAAAGGAGGTAATTGGGATGAATGGTTATCTTTGATTGAGTTCACCTACAACAATAGTTTTCATTCAAGTATTGGTATGGCACCATTTGAAGCTTTGTACGGAAGATGTCGAACACCTTTATTTTGGTATGAAGATGGTGAGAGTGTTGTGTTAGGACCGGAATTAGTCCAACAAACTACGGAAAAGATTAAGATGATCCAAGAGAAGATGAAGGCGACTCAAAGTAGACAAAAGAGTTATCATGATAAGAAAAGGAAAGATGTGGAATTTCAAGAAGGAGATCATGTATTTTTGAGAGTTACCTCAACTACTGGTGTTGGTCGTGCTTTGAAATCAAAGAAGTTGACATCGAAGTTTATTGGACCGTATCAAATTTTGAAAAGGATAGGAAACGTTGCATATAAGATTGCTTTACCACCATCATTGTCGAATCTTCATGATGTGTTCCATGTGTCTCAATTGAGGAAATATATTTCGGATCCTTCACATGTGATTGTATCGGATGATGTGCAAGTGAGGGACAATTTGACGGTTGAGGCGATACCTTTGAGGATTGAAGGTAGAGAAGTCAAGAAGTTGAGGAATAAAGAGATAGCATCCGTGAAAGTTGTTTGGGGAGGACCCGCGGGAGAGAATGCTACATGGGAGCTAGAGAGCAAGATGAGGGATTCTTATCCGGAGTTATTTTCAGGTAAATTTTCGAGGACGAAAATTCTTTTAAGGGGGGTAGAGTTGTAACATCCGTATTTATTTAATTGCATTTAATTAGATTATTTGTTTGATTAGATGTTAATTAGCATTATTAGAATTATGTGGGTTAGTGCTAGTGATTAATTAGAATTTGGCTAAAAGAGGAAAGGGTAGAGGATAAGGAAAATAGAATTATGAGTAGAGACATTTTAAGGTAATGGGTGGAGTTTAATTAAATTAACTTAAGATAAGAAAGGACATTTTCGTATTTTGATATTTTAGGTTTGAATAGAGTGAGGAGTAGTGGGTGAGAGAGCTCGTAACACAATTTTGAGAAAGAGGTAGAAAGAGAGAACCAAAGCTTGAAGAGAGTAGGAGAGAATTCAAGGTAGAGCTTGAAGAATTAAAGCTGCAAATTTAAGGTTAGAGAGTGGTTATTGATTCTTGTGAGATGAACAAAGAGGGGGGAGAAGTCTACTCTCCACACCCAAACCCTCTCATCTCTTTTGGTGGGGAATGGGAATCAAGGGAATGTGTTTATAGCTTTCTATGTTATTGTATGATGTTAACATGTTGCTATATGTTTCTATTTCGAATTCCCATGAACAAATTCGTGCTATATGAATGATTTATGTGTTGATGTTTGAAAATGGGTTTTTAGTGAAACTTAGGAAAATCATTGCTTTTATCATGAAATGGTGTTTGATGATGCTAAAGTTTGTACTTCTAAGCTCATACATGTTAAATAGACCTAAAGTTGATAGCTTTTAAGATTTGTATGTTGAAAAATGGGATTTTCGATGGATTTGAGTTCAAAAACGAAAGCAGAGTTTTTCCTTCTGCTTGAACTCGCTGGGACGAGTATATTACTCGCTATGGCGAGTATTCATGTTCTGGAAATTCCAGAAATGCATGAACTCGCCATGGCGAGTCGTAGCGAGCTGTCTGGCGAGTTGGAGCTCGCCATGGCGAGTTGGAGGCGAGTTGGGGGCGAGTTGTTCCAGTAGCTTCTGACTTGAGCTTGCCTCGAGCTCGCCATTCACTCGTCTAGGCGAGTTGATGCAGTATGAACAGTAATTTCTGAAATTGAAATGAACCCTATGTTTGCTATATGGTTGAGATATGATCTTATAACATGATATAGGTTAGATTAATGGAATCTAGAGCTTAAATGAGGATGTTATGTTCTTGTGTTCATATGGATTGAATTGTGTGATGATGACTTATGTTATGTGATGTAATTAATTAATATTATGATATGCTTGGATGAATACCTTAGTGATGATACCATGATGAGATTGATACATATTTGATGAGGAATATTAGGAGGGGTGTCCTTTTATTCATATGTAGTTGTGTAGGGTTATCATCATGATGTGGTATGTGATCATTCATGCATACATGAGTCAACTTGATGAGAAGTCTCTCAGGACTTTAAACTGAACTTGATGAAAAGTCTCTCAGGACTTTAAACTGAACTTGATGAGGGTACCACATGCATTTAGATGTGTCTAGGTTGAGACATATTGATTGATGGCATTAGTTGCATTAGGAGTAAATGTGCATTTTACTTGATAATTGATAAGTGCCAATGATGTTCATTGAGATTGTGATAATGTGACATTACTTTAATTTCTTATGAGTTAATATGATTATGTTATTACCTTTACTATGAGTATTGTGTTTATGACATGAGACGATTATCCGTCAATTATGATATTATTATTATTATGCACGATATGAGTATATGCTATACTTGTTATCATAAACTTGAATTATAACTAACTCTCTATTTTGTGTATTTGAATGGTTTGGGTCCAGATTATTCTCTTGAGGGGTGATCCCGTTGCTTGGAGTGTAGCTTTTGAGACTAGCTTAGCTTGGTAAGGATGAAGAGTAGAAATTCTATGAACCTTAGAGGTCTAGGATTTGCTCTGATACTTGTAATCTTGCTAGAACTAGTATGTTAGTTCGCTTTATTGAGACTTGTATGACCTTGCTAATATTTTGATTATGTTATGACTTGAATATTGAGAATGTGATTTGGATTATGTGGATAGGCCTTGTGGTAGAAGGACCTAGTCTAAGTTGTAATATGATTTATAACTATGATGTTTGAATTTTATTAAGTACTTTGAGTAATGATTTATGAATTATTTAATGATGCTTCCGTTGCTATTTAAAATGAATGTATGCATGTTCATTATCTTTTGGAAAATTATCGCATGTAACGCCTTGATTGATGTATGATTGTTGTTATTAATTTATTATTGAGTGTATATCGATTAGGGTGTTACAGGAGCAAAGGATAATGCGGAGCCAGAACTCATCGCACCACCATCTTGTGATGCTACATGATTGAGAAAATGGGTTTGGATTTGGGGGAAAGGTGGCGGCACTTAGGGTTTTAGTTTTAGAGAGATGGCGGAGAGTTCAATTTAGAGAGAGGAATTTCAATTGTCGACTAAAGATTAACGATATTTAAAAAAAATACAAATTTAATTTTGATGTATCTCAATAACATATCAAATGATTTTGAATTAAATAATAATAATAATAATTTTTATCGGACTTATTATAATTCTTTAACTTTTTACAGCCTAGAATAGAGCTACAGAGAACCAGGGTCGGTCCTGACATTTTGAAGGTCCAGGACAAATAATTAAAATGGGCCCCTTATAATTTATTTTTTAAAAAAGAACATTGTCTATTTAACCAAAAAAAAAAAAAACTCATTAGTTATAAAAGAAAATAATTTAATATGATTAAGCTATTTGACAAAACAAAAAAATCATTAGTTATAAAAGGAAATAATTTAATATTATGATTAAATGGTCATTTATGAAGACCATCTTTATTTGATTTATAGTGAAATCAATTCCTTTAATTTTGCTGATATACTTTCAAAAAATATATATTAAAAACAGTAACAAGTGTGACTCGAACTCACACAGCCTTGACAAAGAAACCTTGCAACAGAAGCCACGGACCGCTACACCAGATGCTTCCTTCTAAAATATGTCGCAAACAATTTACTTGGCCAGTTGTTAGGTTGGTGGACTTGAAAAAAAAATGTGAGGTCCTTAAATTATTGAGGCCCTAGACTGTGGGCCTGCTTGCCCAGCCTCAGGGCCGGCCCTGCATAGAACCCGAGTAAAATTAAAAGAAGTCGGCAACTGCGGGAAGGACAATAACACAGTGCAGATTGTAGGACAATAGAGTTATCAATATATCGGTGATCAAGGGCTCTAACTATTTTCAATTGGTTCAAAACTTGTCAGTAATTTTAGTCAAGAAAATTGTCCTTTGTATATGACCTCAGAAAAATAATGTATAGCATTAAACTGAGACAGTACATATACAATGATATATAATGTTAATGTTTTACCTTCATAGATTTTTTATTTTGGTATACGTTGGTTGCTTTTTTTGGACTCTAGTTACAATTTGGTAAGTAATAAACTTAACATTTTCAAAGGATTTAGTAGTTTAATTAGTTTAGCTTTGTTATATTCTCAAGTGTCATCCTTATTTTTTTAAGTAATGTGATATTATTAAAATTCTAGTCGTTTTATTTTTATTTTGATCTTTATAATTAGCAATAACAATGAGACAAATATAAAGTAAAATTGATCAATATATTTTTTTTCTGTGATAAAACGTAAATAAAATTTAGGGTTAATAAGTTGTTATCTCCTGCTAAGTGGTCGTGTTTTGCTTTATTTCTGCTAAAAATTCTTTGAAGATTCCCCCTTTATAAAGTAAATTTTTTTGGTTTTCCCTCTTATCCCCTCTTCAGTGCAAGAAATTTGAACATTTTAAATCGATTGAACAGAATAACATATTTAAAAATAGGACTTTTTAAATTGGTTGAACAAAATAATCGATTTAAAAAATGCATCCAAGGGACGGAACCATAAAAATTTACTTTGCAAAGGGAGAATTTTCAAAAAAAATTTAGCAGGAAATAAAGTCAAACACGTCCACTTAGCAGGAGGTTAACAACCTATTAACCCTAAAATTTATCTTTTAAATATATTGCATAATTGATATATCTAATTATGTTATTAATCAAATCCATTAATTATACAATGAAACTAAATATTTGGATTTTGCTTGTATTTTTTATGATGAAATATATAGCTGTATACCAAATACAACAGTTTACCCCACAAGCCGCATATACTTTTGGAAGAATTGAATTGATGTCATCAAATCCTTTGAACTTAACCATTAGTCTATCATTATGTGCAAAATTAACTTATCTCAAAAAAATGGGAACAGAACAAAATTAACCAACTATCTACCTTATAGAAAAGTCACAAGAACTAAAATACCAATACTCTATGTTTAACTTGTGTTTAGACTTTGAAATTGGTTTCGACCTTTTTGAAATTATGCCTAATTTTTCAAATCTAAAACCTCCCTTTAGGCACAGAGTTATAAATTATAATACCTCACACGCTTGAGTAACCCTTTTGGTATAAAAAAAACAAGGATATGTGCACTCTTTTCTAATTAAGCATGGCCAAGGTGACCCACAAGAAAAGATCTCAAATGTGTGCACAATCACAACTTTATAATTGCACAACTATTTTAAAGTCGTTTAATTAAGATCAAACAGTTTAAATTTTATTATCGATATTTTATAATTAAAAGAAAACAAAATTTCATTAAATATTAATTAGATTGTTCAAAATGACTTAACAGAAAAAAATTGTACAAAATGTTGATCAATCGACTCCAAAGTGTTGAATTATGTGCAATGTGACAAATGTAACAACACCTGATCCAAATTTCACAAGAAAACATTTTAGAGAATTTGTATCTATTGCATGTAGCAAATGAAAATAGACACAACTACATGTATTAATTGATATCGACCATCAATATCGATATTGGTCACATTACGCCTTCACTGAATTAATTATCATTAAATCATTTTTACCCTTAATTTTAAATTTTACAAGCAAAATAATAATTGTGTGACATATTTACTGCATCTAATTTCCAACATGACCTAGCTAGGCTATCAATAAATATAATATAACCCCACTACCCCATACCCTCATTTGCATTATTAGACAAGACATCTACATTGAAAGTGATTGAAGTGGAATCCAATGAATATACAGCTTATAGTAGTAAAATAAAAATTATATGAAGAAAAAGTAAAGGGCAAAAGGGAATTAAAGAAGATAAGAAGAGGGTAAACACAAAAAGCTGAGCACTTGTATTCTCTGTTTAGAAAATTGGGATCTGAGCATTTTTAGTTAGATTGGAAATGAAGTTCTTGTTCCAATGTCCTTGTTGCTCATGCTTTTGCTTCATGAAGCCAAAGGCTGGGAGTGCAAAGGTGAAAGAAGTCAAAGAAGTGAAAAAAGCTAAGGAAGTGAAAGAACCTACTAAGGAAGTGAAAGAAGCTACTAAGGAGGAAAAAATTGAAGAAAAGAAAGATCAGTGACATGTAACTTCATTGCAAACTTTCTTTGATTAATGTTACATTATTATCATATGTGTTGTTTTTAATTATGATCAATTAATATTCTAATTAAGCATATGCACAATAATGTGTGCCTATATATTTTGTGCTTCTTTAATTTGGTCGTCTAATTAGCATTGATATGCAATTTTATTATGAATTTGATAATGGACATTAATTGCCTTTGTAATTTGTAATCAAATGATTAAAGTGGAAAATAATATACTATTTCAATCTTGCATATTTTCTCATGTTGATCTGATCTTTACTTTTCAGTTTGGTATATGCTAATAATTTCAATCATGTTTATATATATTGAAATTTGAAATTCACTTAGTCATGCTCATTTTGTATAAGTAAAATGTAAAAATTTGAGATGATGGTGATAGAAAATGAGGACTAGAAACATATAATTCATAGCATTAATTGTTCACCGAAAAGAAAAGTTCATATACAATTTTCCTCTATATGTAGAAAGAAGAAAGTACACTTTCACTTCATCCTTTTTCCAAAATATTTTCTTTCATGCTATATACTTTTAGTTAAATTCTAATATGGACCACTTCATCAAGTGATTCATGGTGTACCAATTACAAATAACATTATAATGAATACGAATTTTACAAAATTCACCGTTGGATTGAAAGTTTATATCATATAGATCATCTATAGAAAAATTTAGAAAAATTAAAAATATTTAATATGTTATTGAGACACATCAAGATTAACGGTTGTTAAATAATATAAATCTTGATGGGTCTCAATAACATATCAAATGATTTTCAAAAAAATTTAAAAAATTTATGAATGATCTATACGATATAAATTTTCAATCCAACAGTAAATTTTGTAAAATTGATATTCGATATAACACTTGTCCACGGTGAAGGTGGTCCACCGTAGCATTAGCTTATAATTTTATAATTTTATAGGGAAATGCTACAATACACCCACTCACTTTTGTGAATGTGTATTTTAGCATGGTACACCTTTTTACTTGGACCAAAATCCCATCCCATTTCTTTTTAAAATGATTTAAAGTGATGGGCATAATTGTCATTTAATATATTTTTTTTAATGTGTAGTCTTGTAATTATTGCTTAGTTCACCGCTCCTTGCTCTGTCTTCCATCTCCAGTGCAACACAACTCAATCTTTCATCCTTCTCTTTCACCATTCTAATTTATTGTTCTTCCTTTTTCTTCTTATTTCATTTGACCACCACGCTTTTAAATTTTTCTTATGAATCGTTGACTGAAATTGAATCCACAATTAATTAATTTTATTTCTTAACAAAATCAAACGGAGGAGGAGGAAGATGGAAAGAGGGAAGGAGACACCGATATATTAAGTTTGTCGTCGGAGATGGAGGCGAGGTCGCCGGAGAGGTCAACAAAGATGGTATGGTAGCAAGGTCAAATGAGATGGCAGTGGCCAAGTGTGTCGGAATTGGAGCTTCGTCATCTCGGAATTGGACATAACTGGCAATCGAATAATCTTAAAAAAAATCAATTTATAAAACACTACTAGAAAAAGTTGAAATACCGACGGAATTTAGAGACAGGATATATTTCGTCTCTAATAGAGATGGAATTAGAGACAAAAAAATCAGTTAGAGACAGATATTTTTATTTTAGAGATAGATTTTGTCCGTCTCTAACAGTTTAGAGACGAGTAAATTACCGACGGAATTAAATCCGTCTCTAGTCTGCTTAGTGACGAAATATTTCTATTTTAGAGACAGATTTTATCTGTCGATATTTAAGATTTTTCTAATAGTAAAAATAGAAATGAAAAAGTTATGTCTTCTCCGATCAATGTCGTTCAAGAAAAAAAAAACGAATAAAGTGAGAGAGAAAGAGATGAACTAAAAAAAATCTGGACAACTTGTTTGTTTGAGTTTAAAAATAATTAGACATTAAATTACATAATTGGCCACTAATTAAAACAGCTTTTGTAAAAGGGAAAGTGGGTATTTTGGTCCAAGTAAAAAAGTGTACCATACTAAAATACACCTTCACAAAAGTGAGTGGGAGTATTGTATAGCATTTTTCAATTTTATATGATTATGTTTATAGTATACGATTATCTTTTGCAATTGATGTTGATAATGTGGTTTTAGAATGTAAACACTTTTCACAATGGTTAAACAATTCAATTTACTCGACATCTAAAGCTCCTAGAAGTAAAGATAAAATTAATTCAAAATTGTTTGCTTTTCAACCATTAATATAATTTTAAGTGTGTGTTTGGTTTCAATTCTAGAAGAGCTAGAATTAATTCTGGAGGTGTAGAATTGATTCTGACTTGTTTGGTTTCTTAAAAGTAGAATTGATTCTGCCTCCAGAATTGATTCTGATTTCTTGAATTGATTCTTACACATTTACACTTAAATATTTTGTTCAACTCGCTTTTACATGAAAGTATCCAAACATAAATCAATTATGCTAAAATCAATTCTGTTAAAATTAATTCTACCAAAATCAATTTAAGTTAACGGTTTCTAAAGTTGTTTTGTAACGAAAATTTGTGGAAATATAATAAAAACTTGCGGTAAAGATGGTTAAGTTGACAGAGAAATTTAATTATTGGGATTAGACTCAATTGACTCATTCATACATATTTCCTCAATCAGTTATATAGATTCTAGCATACTTACCAATATTATCATGTATTTACTCATCGTACGTTTCCATCCCCAGATAACGTCGAGAAATCTATTATACCTATCAAACCCCGATCCCTCGAGTGATTAATCAATACAATAACATTAAGATCCAATATTTTGAGTGAATATTAAATCTAAGTCTATTCCTAGATCTTAGCGTTTAATATATATATATTATCCTAGTTCAAGATTTAAAAAGTATATTCCTATATCATTTCAAATCCAAAGATTAAAGCCATAAAAACAAGGACAACATCACTATTGCTATATTATTTCTATATTATTATTTTATTTTCTTAAAAAAAAGAAGGCCGTAAGCTCAAAGATATTTACACACAAATTAAACGTTGGACAAAATATCCACATTATCAGCTAACAAAAGCTACCTAAGCAGGACAATGCTAATAAATCAAGCCTAGAGAAAGTCTTCTATAGGCACAAACATAAATGAATAGTATTTAGGCACACATACATAAAACATCACATCATTTACCTTTTTGAAAAATATTTGAAATTAAATTATTTAATCTTTTCTCTCTCTTCACTCATGTCAGTGTGCCTAAACACTATACATTTATATTTGTGACTATATTAGAATTCCTCTCAAGCCTAACTCACTCTCACAACCCATGTTGCTAAAACATTAACACAACTATTCACTTCACAATAAGAGTAACAAATTTTAATTTCCAACTGGATCAATAAGAGTCATGCGCCCGTACCTAAGAATCGATAAGCAACCAAGCCAACGGGAATCATTTTAAAATTTAAGGAATTTTGAGATTTCATGGAATTCAAATGCTTTCATTTAAATTTCCTTCAATTCAAAATTCTTTGTTTGGAAAAAGTAATGAATATCAAAGTAATTCATTCTCAAAATTCTCTTCTTTTTTTTTAATTTATTTTTTTATTTTTTTCGATTTTGATAAAAAAAGTTAAAATCGGCAGAAAATCTAAAATTGCCCAAAAGCACAAAAAATCGGTCGAAAAACCTAAAATTAACCAAAAACCCTATAGTCGCTAGAAAACGCAAAAACTCGGCCAAAAACCTAAAATCAACTATGAACCCTAAAATCGGCCGAAAATAAAAAAAATCGGCCAAAAAACCTAAAATCGGCCAAAAACCATAAAATCGACTATAAACCCTAAATCGCCCGATTTTAGTGTTTTTGGCCGAGTTTTTATTTTTCGGCCGATTTTAGATTTTTCAGCCGATTTTTTGATTTTCGACCAATTTTATCTCACCTTTTTTGGACGATTTTAGATTTTCGACCGATTTTAGTTTTTTCAGCCGATTTTAGATTTTTCGGCCGACTTTAGGTTTTTTGGCCGATTTTAGATTTTTCGGCCGATTTCAGGTTTTTCCGACAATTTTAGAATTTTCAGGCTTTTCGGCCGATTTCAGATTTTTCGTCCGATTTTAGATTTTTCAGGCTTTTCGGCTGATTTTAGATTTTTTACCCGATTTTAGATTTTTCGTCCGATTTTAGGTTTTTCGGCCGATTTTAGGTTTTTCGGCCGATTTTAGATTTTTCGCCCGATTTTAGGTTTTTCAGCCGATTTTAGATTTTTTTGCCCGATTTTCGGTTTTTCGGCTGATTTTAAGTTTTTTGGTCAATTAGTAATTTTTAAAAGTTTATAGAGCAGAAAGAATTTCAAATTCTTAGTTTTTATGTGTCATTTGAAATTCCTTAAATTTAGTTTAAACAAAATACTCCACAAATTCCCTTCATTTTTAAAATTCTCCAAATTAATTATCCAAACAAAGAAATTTGGATCAAAGTATTTGAAAAATGAAATATTCATCTGTTAACAGCCCCTGTCAAACTTACAAAAAAATGAAATAATTGTTGCTGCTTATTATCTTGTGCATGAGAAACTGTTATAGGTAAGATTGCAGCGAAGTAAGTTATGGATTTTGATGATCCGAATTTCACACCTTCACACAAATACCAAAGGTGATTGCTCCGAAGTGCGGAAGTTCTGGAGACAATGAGACGAGTGATGAAGCTGTGTCTGCAGATAAGTGTTCACGTCTTCTGATATCTAAGCCAAGTGAGAATTTGAGGCAAATATTTCCAAAGGTATTACCAATTTCTTTCGATCCACTATGAGAGTTCTACACTTTTGTTTATTTTTTAGAACTTGCTCCAATTCTCTGTGATTGGTTGATTTAATAATATGGTCATAATGCATGTGATGACAGGAATTTCTGTAGTATTTTGGGTAGTATTATTAGTAGTAAATTGACCAAGACATGCCCAAATATCAACAAAAACCTGAAGAATCGAGAAAAAGCGTCAAGACAAAGCAAAAGATGCGCAAAAGACAAGAAAAAACCCAAAAATTAAGAAAAACAGCCCATCGTGTCACGATGGCACTCAACGTGACATGATGGAAGCTGCTTGTTCGCCAAGACAAGATCAATTATATTTTTGAAGAAAATCTAAGCATCATATCATGATGGTGCACAACGCAATACGATGACATTACTTGGTGACCACGCTGATGAAACACACATGATCATTTATATTTTTAAACTGAATCTTTCCATCGTGCCACGATGGACCTATCGTGTCACGATGGCTTGTTGAAGCCCATTACGAAAAGTATAAATAGAGTCTCCACGATTCATTATTTTTCATTCAGAAATAGAAGAACTTTATATTCCTTTTGGAGAGAAGTTCGCAGGAGCTCTAAGGGCATAATTTTCTTCCCTTACGGGAAAACTAACTCAGCAAGGTATGATTTCTTTAGTCTTTTATAGTTGAATTCTTGTAATTTAATGATGTAGTCTTTTGTAATAATTCCTTAGGTTGTGGTGGAGAAGATGAACTCCCCGATGAATACTTGGGTCATGTAATTGAGTCAAAGTTATAATAAATCGCATTTATAAATTATTATTGTTATTTGTTTTCTTGCTTTAACAACGTTAGCCGGAATCTGGCCGGATAGACGACAACGCCTTAGAATAAATTATTAGGGTTTACTTTAATAGTAGCATATTAGGGTTCTCACTATTATTTGTCCGGAACTAGTAATAAATAACACTAGATGTGTAGAAACGGTAAAACATCCTGAACTAGTTGTGACTTAACAATTAGAGGAGGAATCAGAAACTAGTTGTGACATAACAATTAGATGTTGAACAGCCCGATACTAAGATCTAGGAGCATTGGAAGGTCGATGGTCATAATGCATGTATGTAAACAGTTCTATCTAGTAATTAGGGTATGTGACAAAGCGAGGTTAGGCTGTCGTAGGTGCCTTAGTTGAAAAAATAGGGAGACTTTGCCTACATAGTGTAGCAGTAAGGTGCTACTTAAACAAGGATAAAATCGACGCCCAATAATAATACGAATGACTATGTTATACACCGATTATGCCAAGTATGAAGGAGGGAGTAAGTTTAACCACCATACCTATCCTCTATGTTTCTTGTTGGATATTGCCTTGAAAACTCAGAAACAGGAAAAAAACAGGAAAGGTGCTGATGGCTGCGCCTGGGCGCAGCACTTCTGCGCCTGGGCGCAATTGTTGGAAGATGGAGCTTCAGCTCCTGTCATCTGCGCCTGGGCGTAGCATGACCTGCGCGGGGCGCGGGCTCGCGAATATAAATTGGCTGTTTGCGTTTTTTGAGTGCAGCAAGGGGATTTTAGGGTTTCTGGAGCCAACACAAAGACTAGGTGTTAGGTTTTTAATGTTGGCTTCATTTTGCAAAAACAAGATGCTAGTCTAAAGGTGGTGACAGATGTGGTAACATTTGTAAGCAACACTGCCAGCTGTCGCCAGCTGGATTTGGAACCCTAATACGCGCCACATAAGCACGCCGTTTCTTTGAACCCTAATATTTCCTTTGTTTCAGGTTTAGCTTGCACGCCAAGACAAGAGGAAATCAGCCAGCTTGCTGAAGAATTAATAGAAAGATTTAATTTTAAAATATGTGACAATATATTTTAAAAACAAATCTTTTGGTTCAAGAAATATTTTTGTGTGAAATCTTTCGCTTACTCCAGCTGTACTTTGAAGATTGCTAGAGAAAATATAAAAGATATATTTCAAATATATCTTTGTGCTTCAAGAAGATTATTTTAATATATATATATATATATATATATATATATATATATATATATATATATATATATATATATATATATATTTATGAAAGGAATATTTGGTGCAAATATATTTGTGTTGGAGCTGAAGTTTTGTTGAAGACCTAATGATTCAAGTAGCCCATCAACTCAGGGCTATATATATGTGAAGACAAAACCTAGTTTAGGTGGGAGTCTAGCCGTATTTTATTATTTAGGGTCTAGGTATTTAGGTGTTCGTCATGTTCACTTTGTGAGCCTTTCTTGCATCACATTGATGCATACTAAGGACAGTTTTTTATTGAGTTGTATGTTACCTTCTCCGAAGCTTTGAAGCGAGGAGTTTGGTTTGTTTGAAGCACTTAAAGCCTTTAGGTAAAAGTGCATAGAGTGTCTAGGAGTGTGTCTCCATCAAAGTGTCTTAGAATTGTGTTTTATACCCCGGTAGGTTTACGACGGTGTGGAGGAGCATCGTTATTAAGGAAGTGACCTGGGCTGGTCATATCTAGGTTAGGCCTAGGTAGAGTTTGCACATATAGGGATTGAGTGAGGAGGGTTAACGGGTAGTTAGACTCTGAATCAATACTATTATAGTGGATTCATTCCTGGATTGGTATCCCCCAGATTAGGAGCAGTTGTGTCCGAACTGGGTTAACAAACCAAGTGTGCAAGTTTATTTTCCTGCTTTTACTTGCTTTATTACTTGTTTTGTTATCGTTCGTGGAGACAGGTATTGGAACATCCGTCAACACATCTGTCTACTGTGAGTGCCAGAATTTCAATTGGCATGAGAGCAGGCACCCTGCCTGTACTTGGGTGAGATCCAAGGAATACTTACTGGCAAAGATGGACAAGGAAGGAGGTCTCGTTAACAGGCCACCTCTTTTGGATGGTACCAACTACGATTATTGGAAAGCAAGAATGTGTGCTTTCTTGAAATCTCTTGATGGCAAGACTTGGAAAGCAGTTATTACTGGATGGAAACATCCCGTAGTGGTTTGGTTGACAAAGATGGGAAAAAGACTATTGTGTTGAAACCAGAAGGAGAATGGTCAAAGGAAGAGGATGACTTGTCTGTAGGGAATAACAAAGCCCTGAATGCTATATTTAATGAGGTTGACAGGAATATCTTTAGACTCATCAAGCGGTGTACTGTAGCTAAAGAAGCTTGGGAGACTCTGAAGACAACACATGAAGGCACCTCCAAGGTCAAGATGTTAAGGCTACAACTTCTCACAACAAAATTTGAGAATCTTCAAATGAAGGAGGATGAAAGTGTTCACGACTTCCATATGAACATACTTGATTATGCTAATCAATTTGATTCCCTTGGTGAGAAGATACCTGAAGAAAAACTAGTAAGAAAAATTCTTAGATCTCTTCCCAAGAAGTTTGACATGAAGGTCATAGCCATTGAAGAGGCTCAAGATATCTCCAGCTTGAAAGTTGATGAATTAGTTGGTTCTTTGCAAACTTTTGAGCTTAAAGTGAATGAGAGATCAGAAAAGAAACAAAAAGGTATTGCTTTTGTCTCAAATACTGGTGATGATCAAGTGCTAGGTGAGCTGGATACAAAGGAAAGCATTTCAGATGCTCTTGTCCTCATTGAAAGACAATTTGACAAAATACTAAAAAGAATGGATGAACAACCCAGGATAGATGGGCAGCACATCCCGTTCAACATTAGCAAACAAGACAGCTCCCAGAAGAAGCCAAGGACTGATGTGAATTCAAACCAAGTGAAAGGTGTCCAATGTAGTGAGTGTGAAGGTTTTGGTCACATAAGACTAGAATGTCCTACATACTTGAAGAAACCAAAGAAAGGGCTGAGCTTTACTTGGTCTGATAAGGATGAGTCAGAAAGTAATTCTGACACAGAAAAGGGCAGGACTGTCGCTGCAATGACTGATGTATGCTCACCTGATGTAGAATCTGGATATGATATGGATGAGTATGAACAGCTCGCCAAGGCTTTCAAGAATCTATGTGTCAAAAATTGGGAAAACGGAAAGATTCAAGAAGTTCAGAAAAATCTCATACTTCAACTTCAAATTGAGAGGAATGAGCATTTAGTTCAGATATCATGTCTGAATAATGAGGTAACCCTTTTAAGCTCTAAGCTTGATAACTTGGGAAGACAACTTAGAATGCTAAATACCGGAACTGATATGTTAGAAGAGATTTTGGGAGTTGGTCAAAAACCAGGAAATTGTAAAGGCATTGGCTACAAACAAAGCTTTCTGAATAAACAACAACCAGTCACTGCTAGAAAGTTTGTTCCAGCCATAAATGAGCATGATCCCACTGTTACAAGACAGATGCTGTAACATCCCGCACAACCTCAAAAATCAAAGCCCAACAAGAAGAAGCGTTCTTGGGTGTGTCATCACTGTGGAATGAGAGGACATATAAGACCTTTCTGTTACAAGCTATATGGATATCCACAAAAATACTTGAGTGCAAAACCGAAGCCTAAGAAGGAACGAAAACCCAAGAATGATGATGTAGGGTTGGTAGCTCATACATCTCTTAGAGCTTCATCTAGAGAAGACTGGTACTTTGATAGTGGTTGTTCCAGACATATGACTGGAATTGCAAAAATTCTGGTGGATTTAAAATCTTCTTCAACTAGTTTTGTGACTTTTGGTGATGGTGCTAAAGGTGAAGTCAAGGGTGTAGGAAAGTTTATTTGCAATGAACTACAAGAGCTTGACAATGTGTTACTAGTGAAAGGATTAACTGCAAACTTGATCAGCATCGGTCAGTTATGTGATCAAGGTATGAAAGTAAATTTCACTAAATCTGAGTGTTTGGTTAGTAATGATAAAGAAGAAGTGCTGATGAAAGGTGTAATGTCCAAAGATAACTGTTACTTGTGGGGCCCTATAGAAACAGTTTATTCTTCTACTTGTTTAAAGACCAAGGTTATCATGGAATCCTCGAATGTGGTGGTTGATGACTCAGCATCAATCAATAGATCAAATGTGGTACCAGATATTGACACATCTGTTCCTTTTACAGAGACAGAAGCTGAAGAAGGTTGCTTAGAGACCAACACTCAGAATGATACACCTGAAATTACAGGTCCAACCAGTCCTCCAACCAGTCCTGAGCATGAGACTCCAGCGCAGCCTAGCACTCCCGCAACTAAAGGTTCATCCATCAGAGTCCAGAAGAACCATCCTATTGATCAAATAATTGGTGATCCTAATCAAGATGAGTTGAATCAATTCAAGAGGAGTGAAGTGTGGGACTTGGTACCTCGACCAAAAGGAACAAACGTGATTGGTACTAAGTGGGTGTACAAGAACAAGAATGATGAGCAAGGAACTGTCACTAAGAATAAAGCAAGGCTCGTAGCTCAAGGGTACACTCAGATTGAAGGAGTGGATTTTGATGAGACTTTTGCTCTAGTGGCTAGATTGGAATCAGTTAGACTACTTCTAGGAGTGGCTTGTATCCTAAAATTCAAGTTATTCCAGATGGATGTGAAAAGTGCCTTTCTCAATGGGTACTTGAATGAGGAAGTCTATGTAGAGCAACCAAAAGGCTTCGTGGATCCTAGTTACCCTGATCATGTGTACAAGTTGAAGAAAGCCTTATATGGGCTCAAACAAGCTCATAGAGCTTGGTATGAAAGGCTTACTGTATTCCTGGTTGATCATGGTTACAGAAAAGGTGGCAATGACAAGACTCTGTTTGTAAGGGAAGAGAAAGGAAGACTGCTGATTGCCCAGATTTATGTCGATGACATAGTATTTGGAGGGATGTCTGACCAGATGGTGCAACATTTCGTACACCAGATGCAGTCAGAATTTGAAATGAGTCTAGTTGGTGAACTAACATTCTTTCTTGGGTTACAGGTAAAACAAATGAGTGACACAATTTTTGTTTCACATAGCAAGTATGCAAAGAATATTGTCAAGAAATTTGGAATGGATAGTTCTCCTAACAAAAGAACACCAGCTGCTACTCATCTCAAACTGACCAAAGATGAGAAAGGTGTTGATGTGGACCAAAGCCTCTACAGAAGCATGATTAGGAGTTTGTTGTATCTCACAGCCAGTAGGCCTGATATAACATTTGCTGTAGGAGTATGTGCTAGATACCAGGCTGCTCCAAAAGTGAATCGTCTCATACAAGTCAAGAGAATCCTCAAGTATGTGAATGGTACTTGTGATTATGGCTTGTTGTACTCTCATGGTAAAAGTTGTGAGCTAGTTGGCTACTGTGATGCTGACTGGGCAGGAAGTGCTGATGATAGGAAGAGCACCACAAGTGCATGTTTCTTCTTGGGTAACAATTTGATCTCATGGTTCAGCAAGAAGCAGAATAGTGTGGCCTTGTCCACAGCTGAAGCAGAGTATATTGCTGCTGGAAGTAGCTGTTCTCAACTATTATGGATGAAACAAATGTTGAAGGAGTACAATGTTGAGCAAGATGTGCTAACATTATACTGTGACAACTTAAGTGCAATCAATATCTCCAAGAATCCTATCCAACACAGCAGGACCAAGCATATTGATATCAGACACCACTTTATCAGAGACCTTGTGGAAGACAAGGTAGTCACTCTTGAACATGTAAGCACTGAGAAGCATACTGCAGATATCTTCACCAAAGCTCTAGATGCAAACCGTTTTGAGAAGTTGAGGAGCAAATTAGGCATCTGCCTATTTGAAGAGCTGTAGCTTTACAGCACCTGTAATGTGCAACAATCATGATCATACAAGTTGCACAGTATTTATGTTCTACTCCAGTATTATTTGTCAAATTTATTGGCTAAAAAGAGGGAGTAGTTTTTGGTTCGGTTGGTACAGGTGTGCCACATGTGGGTACAGAAGACAGGTTGTGGTACTAGTGTAATTCAAAACTTATTTTTACACAGGTACTATATTCAGGGGGAGTAACAGGTAATGCAGGTGTTAAGGGGGAGTAAACTCTATACTCTCTCAAGCAGCATGTTACAGGTTGCAGGTGCAAGTTGCACTCTGTGTCTGGGAAACTTGTTTCTCAGTATTCATGACTCCAGGGAGAGTGATAAGCTAAGTATCACTATCTAGCGAACTACAGGTGTGTGCTCAAGACTAGAGCTTGTATTTCTCTTGAAGACTGAAGACCAGGTGTGGTGACAGATGTTGTCACATCTGATGGTGCCTTGTGCTCTCTGCACATTAGCAATGCTTGTGCTTGTGCTCTCTGTACTTGCATGTTTTACTGGAAATTTAGGTTCTCAGGATATCAGGGATTTATTTTTCCTAAGCCACGACTTTGTGGTAAGTTACTATGTAAGGAACTCAGTGTTCCATATTTGAGTCCACTATGAGAGACTAACTCTTTCTAAGTGTTGACCTTGAGGCTAGCAGCATCTATGACTGCTGCCTCTGATCTCTTGTACGTTACTTAGTGTAATATATTGCAAAATGTGAAGTTCCTTCTCCATCAAATCACTTAATCAAAGTTGAAGGAATTTGCTGAAGATTTCTCTCCAGAAGGTGCTAAGGTTGTTTTAGCCAAAATTTGCCAAAGGGGGAGATTGTTGGATTTTTAATGTTGGCTTCATTTTGCAAAAACAAGATGCTAGTCTAAAGGTGGTGACAGATGTGGTAACATTTGTAAGCAACACTGCCAGCTGTCGCCAGCTGGATTTGGAACCCTAATACGCGCCACATAAGCACGCCGTTTCTTTGAACCCTAATATTTCCTTTGTTTCAGGTTTAGCTTGCACGCCAAGACAAGAGGAAATCAGCCAGCTTGCTGAAGAATTAATAGAAAGATTTAATTTTAAAATATGTGACAATATATTTTAAAAACAAATCTTTTGGTTCAAGAAATATTTTTGTGCGAAATCTTTCGCTTACTCCAGCTGTACTTTGAAGATTGATGGAGAAAATATAAAAGATATATTTCAAATATATCTTTGTGCTTCAAGAAGATTAAATATATATATATATATATATATATATATATATATATATATATATATATATATATATATATATATATATATATATTATGAAAGGAATATTTGGTGCAAATATATTTGTGAAAAATATATTTGTCTTGGAGCTGAAGTTTTGTTGAAGACCTAATGATTCAAGTAGCCCATCAACTCAGGGCTATATATATGTGAAGACAAAACCTAGTTTAGGTGGGAGTCTAGCCGTATTTTATTATTTAGGGTCTAGGTATTTAGGTGTTCGTCATGTTCACTTTGTGAGCCTTTCTTGCATCACATTGATGCATGCTAAGGACAATATTTTATTGAGTTGTATGTTACCTTCTCCAAAGCTTTGAAGCGAGGAGTTTGGTTTGTTTGAAGCACTTAAAGCCTTTAGGTAAAAGTGCATAGAGTGTCTAGGAGTGTGTCTCCATCAAAGTGTCTTAGAATTGTGTTTTATACACCGGTAGGTTTACGACGGTGTGAAGGAGCATCGTTATTAAGGAAGTGACCTGGGCTGGTCATATCTAGGTTATGCCTAGGTAGAGTTTGCACAGATAGGGATTGAGTGAGGAGGGTTAACGGGTAGTTAGACTCTGAATCAATACTATTATAGTGGATTCATTCCTGGATTGGTATCCCCCAGATTGGGAGCAGTTGCGTCCGAACTGGATTAACAAACCAAGTGTGCAAGTTTATTTTCCTGCTTTTACTTGCTTTATTACTTGTTTTGTTATCGTTCGTGGAGACAGGTGTTGGAACATCCGTCAACACATCTGTCTACTGTGAGTGCCGAAATTTCACTAGGGTTAATAGAGAAAGTTCTTAGGAAGACTCTAGGGTTGGAGAAACATTCTATCACCTTGGGAAACACTTTGTAATTGAATCTCTTGGTCACGGGGAGAGATTTGGGACTAGGGTAGAATTAGGAAAACACTAATTCTTGTAACTCTTGTGGAGAATCTCATTGTAATCAAGGTTTCTATTGATAAGTGGAACGGAGAGGGCTGCCCTCCCCCCAGATTAGGTTAATTAACACCGAACTGGGTCAACAAATTCAATTGTGTCCTTTACTTTTCGTCGTTTATTTGTTTGTGATTATATTGCTTGGTTCTCACTGTTTTGGTTGCTTAATTTATTTGCTCCACACATCAAAGTTTATTGGTGTGAGTTAATCGAATTCACAACATTTCTGAATCAAAACTTTTACTTTTCTTGCAACGCATATCGGTCTTTTTATAAATTAAAAACCTTTTTCCTAAAAATCAAAGCGAATGAAAAAACTCACGAACTAGAATAGCACTAGCGAAGGTTTGACACGATCCCTGTGGATACGAACTCATTCTAGACACCTAGAGTGCGAATTATTGCTCGACGACAAACTGGTCAATTTGCCAGATAGTAGTCAAGGTTTTGGCGCCGTTGCCGGGGATTGTGTTCACAAAACTTTGTTAGAATTATTCTAGTTTGTCAAAAAATTTTAAAAATACAAAAAAATTAAAAAAAAATTAAAATTTTTAGTTGATGATTGTGAATTTTGATATGTGAAATTCTGGCTAAGACAAAGTCAAGGTATTTAAGCGATCCTAGTGATCCACCTCACTTACCTGAGAATTTTCACGGTGACAAAGACACATGAAATACAACCAAAAATATTTAAAAATATATTTTCCAGTGCTACTGATGGTATTCATTTGTTGTGCTTGATAAACAGATATCCTGGAGTTTGAGTACTTCGACGAACCAGAGAAAGAGCTAAGGAAAAGACTAAGAGCTCTAAAGTTAGCAGAATCCAGTAATCTCGAGAAAGAAGGAGAGTCTACCACCAAATTCATGGGGGACGAACAAAGAATCACTATGGGAGATTACTGCAAGAGGACTGACAATGATCAGATCTCACTGGGGTTCCAGCCAGCAAACCTAGCTAACTTTGATATCAAAGGTAACGTTCTTACAGGTTTACGGGAGAACCAGTTCGACGGCTGCACCAACAATGATCCTTGGGATCATTTGTCAAAGTTTTCAAACTTGTCAGATTCAGAAGGTGCCGAAAAATGTCACAGAGGACCAGAAGAAGCTGCGGTTGTTTGCTTCTTCTCTTATAGGTCGAACAAAAGATTGGCTTCAGTGCTTGCCAAGGGGATCAATCAACACATGGAAGGAGCTTGAAGACAAGTTCCTTGAAAGGTTCCTTACCCACACTTTATTCCAGAAGCGAAAGTCTGATATTCTGAGTTTTAAACAGCATTAATTTGAAACGATGTGCGAAGCTTATGAACGCTTCAAATTGCTCATGAGGAGATGTCTTAACCACAACATTAGTGCTATGGAGCAGATGCAGATATTCATGGTAGGTATGAAAATGCAACATTGCATGATACTTGATGCCTCGGCTGGTGGGTCTATCAAAATTAAGACCTATGCAGAGACCAAGGATCTAGTGGAACAGATGTGCCAGAACGAATACAACATGAGTCATGACAGGAATGAGAAGACACCTGGAATCATCAAGGTGGACAAAGAAGTTGCTTACAAAGTAGAGATAGAGCTTCTAAAGAGGCAACTGGCTGAGAAAGAAAAGGAGGTAAAAGAAGCTAGTGTGAAACAGGGAAGAAGTCAGTGACTTCTGCCTGGAAGATCATCCAAACGGGCAGTGTTTGCCAGGAGGTGAAGAGCAGGTAAATTACATGGGAAACAACTACAACCCAGGTTAGAGTAAGCACCCAAATTTGCGATGGGATCAGACAGGAAACCAAGCTCAAGCAGCACCTCAACCAAGAAAACCATCTCCTTTGGAGGAGTTACTCACAAAGTTTGCAAGCATGAGCAAGAAATTTTTTGAAAGTATCCAGAACACAGTAGCCAACTAGGGGGCGACCATCAAAAGTCTTGAAATCCAAATTGGTCAATTGTCCAAACTGGTAAGTACTCATGTTTCTAAAGACATTGCAGGTAACACGGTGGACAACCCAAAGGAGGAGTGCAAAGCATTGAAAGAGGCAAAGCCCGAACGCGATTATGGTGAGCTAGATACAATAAACTTCAAAGAGTTCGAAGAATGACAATGGAAGAATTCTATGACGAGTTCCTAAGTAAGCTAGAAGAATACAAAATAAACGAGACGGAAGAACCAAAACTGCCACCTAAGAAGAAAGATCCTGGAAGCGTCACCATTGGGGAAGAAGGAGTCAATGCATTATGTGATGTGGGCTCAAGTGTGAATGTCATACCATTATCTTTGGCAGACAAATTCAAGCTCAGATTACCAACTGCAGGTACAACTAAAGAACTCATATTAGCTAACAAATCAATCATTCGATCAGCAGGTACAGTAGAAGATGTCCTGGTGAAAGTCCAAGACTTGGTTTTTCCAGTAGACTTCATGATCCTAGACATTGGAGAAGATGAAGAACATCCTATCATTCTAGGAAGACCATTCCTAGCCACTAGCAGGGCCATCATTGATATGAATCTTGTTGAACAAGTAAGGGTGTGAAATTCCTATCATCTTTATTTATTTCTTAACTCGCTAACAATCTTGTCTGACAGCATGTTACTTGAGGACAAGCAACAGTTTAAGTTTGGGGTTGTGATGACAGGAATTTCTGCAGTATTTTAGGTAGTTATATTAGTAGTAATTTGACCAAGAAAGACCCAAATATCAACAAAAACCTGAAGAATCAAGAAAAAGCATCAAGACAAAGTGAACACAAAAGACAAAAAAAGCCTATAAAATGAAGAAAGCGGCTCATCGTGTCACGATGGCTCCCAACGTGCCACGATGAGAGCAGCTTGTTCGCCAAGACATCATAAATTATATTTTTGAAGAAAATCTTAGCATCGTGTTACGATGGTGCACAACGCAGTACGATGAGATTACTTGGTGACCACGCTTATGAAATGCACAAGATCAGTTATATTTTTAAATTGAATATTTCCATCGTGCCATGATGGACCTATCGTGTCACGATGGCTTGCTGATGCCCATTATGAAAAGTATAAATAGAGCTCAAATTCCACATTATTTTTCATTCAGAAATAGAAGAAGTTTCTCTTCTTTTCAAAGAGAGGTTCAGAGGAGCTCTAACGACATAGTTTTCTCTCCTTACGGGAAAACTAACTCAGCAAGGTAATTTGAGCTAGCTTCTGACGAGCCTCAGAAGAGAGTAAAGTCTTTGGCCTTGCCAACTACTTTAGGATTTTCTAAGGCACTAAAGGCTAAGGTTGTTGAATCTGAAGCTGAGGAGTCTTCTGCAGATGATCAAGAAGAAGGATCAGATGATGATGTATTTGCTCTCTTGACCAGGAAGTTCCAGAAGTGGACAAAAAGGAAACCAAGATATTTTGATAGAGGTTCTGGATCTAAAGGTTCTGGTTACAGAAGTTCTGGAAACAAAGATAAGAAGGATGATTCAAAGAATTGCTTCAATTGCCACAAACCTAAACATTTCATTGCTGATTGTCCTGAATTAAGCACCAAAGGAAAAGGAAGAAAGAGCACTTTCAAGAACAAAGCTAAAAAGAGTCTTCTGGCCACATAGGAAGATCTTGACAAGCTATCTGATGATGAAGCTGAAGAAGAAGAAGCAAACTTGGCACTTATGGCCACATCTGATTCAGATATTGAAAGTGATAATGAGTCAGATTCAGAAGATATTGAGCAGGTATGCATCCCAAGAAGAAAACAAAGCTCCTGGTATCTGGACAGTGGATGTTCACGACACATGACAGGAGACAAGCACTTGTTCCACACCCTGAATCTGAGAGAGGGAGGAACTGTAGGATTTGGTGGGAATCAAAGAGGCAAAATCATTGGTATATGTAAAGTAGGTAATTCTTCTCTTACTATTTCTGATGATTGGTTGGTTGATGGACTACAACATAATTTACTTAGCATAAGCCAATTATGTGACAGTAATTATGATGTTGTGTTTAATAAGAATTCATGTACTGTAATTAACAATTCTGATAAATCCATTCTGTTTAAAGGTGGTAGAAAAGGCAATGTTTATAAAGTTAATCTCTCTGATCTGCAAGATCAAAATGTGCTTTGTTTATTGACACTAAGTGATGAGAAATGGGTTTGGCATAAGAGATTAAGACATGCTAACTGGAGATTAATCTTTAAGCTTAGCAAGGACAATCTTGTTAGAGGCCTTCCTAAATTGACTTATCACTCAGATTCTCTTTGTGGCTCATGTCAGAAAGTGAAGATTGTCAAAAGCTCGTTTAAAGTTAAAAACATTGTTTCTACTTCTAGACCTTTAGAACTTCTGCACATTGATTTGTTTGGACCAATTAGCACTGCTTCACTCAATGGAAAGAAGTATGGATTAGTCATTGTTGATGATTATAGTAGATGGACTTGGGTCAGGTTCCTTAAATCTAAAAGTGATACATATGAAGAGTTTAGTATCTTCTGTGCTCAAATTCAAAATAAAAAAGATTTGAAGATTTTGAAAGTTAGAAGTGATAATGGTGGTGAATTTGAAAATGAACCTTTTTGAAATTTTTTGTGAAGAACATGGAATCTTCCATGAGTTCTCTTCTCCTAGAACTCCACAGCAAAATGGAGTTGTAGAAAGAAAGAACAGATCTTTGCAAGAAATGGCTAGAACCATGATGCATGAAAATTATTTGGAAATTATTTTCTGGGCAGAAGCTGCAAACACTTCTTGTTATATTCAGAACAAAATCTATATTAGACCTATTCTGAATAAAACAACATATGAACTCTTTAGAGGAAGGAAACCCAATATTTCTTATTTTCACCAATTTGGTTGTACTTGTTACATTATGAATACTAAAGTTCATCTTAAGAAATTTGACTCTAAAGTTTGTAAGGGTATCTTCATTGGATATTATGAACGCTTCAAGTCATACAGAGTGTATAATTCTGAAACTCAAATAGTTGAAGAATCTATGCATGTAAAGTTTGATGACAAAGTGCCTCACAATGAAAAGTCAGAGCCTGTTATAGAAATTTCAGATTCTCAAGAGTCAGAAGATGAAGATTCTGGACTTAATTATACTTCTGAACCTCTGGAAGTTCCTGAAGACAATCAAGTTCCAGACTTTGACACTCATCAAACAAACCAAACTGAAGATTCTGAACAAGAAGCAACAATTATTCCAAGAAATACTTTCAAGTACAAATCATCACACATTTTTGCGCGTTTCATTCCTTAAAAGACTGCAATCAAAGTATATCAAAGATCTTTTAAAGAAATATAACTTAAAAGACTGCAAACCCATGAACACTCCAATGCATCCATTCACACATTTTTGCGCGTTTCATTCCTTTTAAACACACTAACTGTTCACATTCACACATTTGCACTCTCACTACCCACACTTTTATTCTTTCTAAAACTCAGAAAAATTTCTTTCTCTCTAAACATAGCAAACCCTAACCCAATCCTCAGAAATATGGCTACTTCATCATCTTCCACACCTAAAGTGATTACTAAGAACGTTACTATTATCCCTCCGATTGCTGATGTAGAAGCGTCAAAACCAGAGTTATTTGTTGAAGACAAAATGGATTTTCCTATCTCCGAACTCTTTTGCGTTATCGAAAAAGCTGTTGATTTTGAAAGCATTAGGGCGAATGGAAAGGACGAAGTAAGGGAACTTCTTAAGTATCAAGGATTGTCTACATTTTTCGATGCTCTTAATGGACCTGTCTATCCAGAACTTGTAAAAGATTTTTGGATGAAGGCAGAAGTACTTACTAAAGGCCAATATGAAATTGCTCAGAATCAGATGGATAAGCCAGATTTGGCTAATAAATTGGCTTATCTAGGTCAGGAAGTAAGGTCCATTATTGGAGGAGTCTGTATAAGAATAAGGGCAGAACATGTTAGGCAAGCAGTGAACTTACCATTTTCTGGAGTGATTCTCCATATGCATGATAAAGATGTAAATCATGTGATGCAAGAAGAAATCTATGGTCCTGGTTCTAATTCAAAGTCTAACCAGGATATGAAACTGCTCTACAAAGTGTTGTACAAGATTCTGCATGAGTCTATCATTCCAAAAGCTAAATCCTCTGATCAAGTATCTCAATATTATAAGGCAATCTTATACTATACGGGAAGAAGGATAAGTGTTAATTTTGGAAAGGTCATATTTAATCATCTGTGTACTGCTATCACTGAGAGTAAATCTAAAGGAATCAAGAATGTGCATTACAGCAGATTCTTATCCTTTATGTTTTACAAGAATTATCTGCTTCATTCTCTTATTTTAATGCTGACCCCTCTGTGATTAATGGTGCTACTCTGAAGCGTGTGTTGAAGACTAAGGGACAAGTTGTTTATCCTCAAATAACTTTCAGTCCTAAAAGACAGGAGGATGATCGTAATTTTCTTTTGACCCATGTGCCAAGAAAACAAGTAACTGCTATTGCTGCAAAGCATAAACAGATTTTGCAAGGAAGTTCTAAGGTTGTGGAAGAAAGACTTGCTTCTGAAAGCTTGTTGCAACTGCCACACCCTAAGAAAAGAAAGAACTCTGGTAAGCAAGATGAACCAGAAGTTCCAGCCAAGAAAGCTAAAGGATCTACTCCAAAGAAAGCTGTGAAAACTCCTGATGTGAAGGAAACATCAGAAGTTGCTGAAAAAGACTCTGAACCCCCTGTTGTAGAGGTAGTTTCCAAAGAAGAAGTGTCTGGTAAGCCAACCAAAATGAATACTAGAGCTTCTGGTACGGCTGTTGCTCCAAAAGTTTCTAAGAAAAAGGCTACCAAACCAAGGAAAAGGAAACTAACAGAAGAAGAGTTAGAAAAATTGGAAGAAGAGCAAGCTATTGCTATTGTTGAGGAGATAAAGGCCAAAGAAGCTGCTAAGGAAGCATTGTTGGTAAATAGTTAGGAATGTGATGAAGAGGTTGTTCATGATGATTTTCTGGATTCTCCTTTCACCAAGGAAGGACTTGTTAACAAGCTGGCAAATCAAGGTATTTATAAGAAATTAAAACTTGATATTATTCCTAATTATGTTATCAATGGTCCAAAGCATGCTAGAGACATCCCCTATACAGTTCCTGTCAAAAACTCTTTTGCAATTTTTTTTTCTGATTTGACTCTCAAAACCAACTGTATAGTAGAGGTTCCTACTAGTGATTCTGAAAGGATTCTTGATGAACCACCAGTCGAAAGCTTTGTACCTTCCCCTGAATCTATGAGAAATTTTTCTGAACATGTAATGATCTTAATTGTAGAAACAGGTGTTACTACTTCTGGCCCAATGGAAAATATTGGACAGGAAGTGCAAGAAGTACCTGCAGAGGTTGCAACTGCTGAAGCACTTCCTCAAAATATTATTCATGAGGAACCTATTGCAAACTCTCTTAAGCCTGAAACTGTTAACCCTAACTCTTAGAAATCACCTGATTCAGAAAAGACTATATCTGATCCTATCATTTCTTGTACCCCTAGGACAGATCCTGTAGTTGAACCAAGTGTTCAACAGTTATCTTCTGATACTGTTGATAATTCTAATCTTTCTGAAAAAGAAAAAGCCCAGCTACAGAAATTAGCTCTTGATCTAGATAACCCTTCTCCTCAAAAAACTCAAACTCTCGCTCCTAATCAAAATAACTTTTTAAAGTCTTTTGAAAAGGAAATTTCTCCTAACTCAGTACTTTAAATTCTTGTTATCCACATCTCTTCAGATTGTTAAGCCTACCCCCTCTTGTTCTACTCCTGATGATGTCACTCGCATGTTCAAAGGCCTTGATGACACTATTAGGAAAATATATCAAGCTCTGCCTAGTCTATCTATTGCTCCTAGCACAGTTTCCCAAGAGTTTAAGGCTCTGTCAGAAATGTGTATGTAAATGTTTATGGATTTAGATTCTCAGTATGTCAAAGATTACATCATAAACATTGCTAAGAGGAAAGCTATAGAAGCAAGAATAGAAGCTGCCAAGCTTGAGGCTGAGAGGGTGAAAGAAGAGAAGTTTAGAGCTATCTTGTTAGAAGCTGAAGATATGTTATCCAAGTTTCAAGAACAAGAAGTTTTGGAGTTGGTAGAGTTGGAAGAACAAAGGTCAGAACTTGAAAGGCAAGAAGCTGATGAGCTGGAAGCTCAATTCAAGGCAGAAGTTGCTGAACGCATGAGGCCTAAATCTGCTTTTGAGACTATGGTTGTGCAAAGGATTGAGAAACAAGAAGAAGCTTTCAAGGATCTGAAGCAAACTTCTGATATGCTTCTCAAGATACTTCTAGAGAGACTACCCCCTCCTCCATCTCAACCTTAGGATCTATGCACTTTAGTTCTTTAGTTACTGTTGGTTTAATTGTTATTTTGTTCTGAACCTTGTTCTGTTTTAATTGGGATGTTCTGGATGTTATCTTTAATATTATTATATGTTCTGTTAATTCATTTTTGTGTTTCAGAATTTATAATCTTGTTGCATACATATCATTGCATTCAAATAATTTTATTTTATTAACAATACTTTTGCATTACAATAACTTTGCATTTTTCTAGATTTTTGCATTACAATAACTTTGTTCTAAACAAGTTTTTGCATATGAAAAATCCAGATACATATGAAAATTAAAAAAAATAAATTTACAGAGATAAGAGAAGAACAACTTGGTGTTGATCCAAACTTCAGCCTTGAAGCTTGAAACTTATCAGTTAATCTGATGAGTCTTCTCAACCTCTCAAGCAGAAGCTTCCTGCAGTGGAATCTTGAACAACCCCTTATGTTCGTCTTGCTTATCTTCCTTTGTCAAGGGAGATCTTTGTTCTTTTAAGAACCTAAGATGGTTGTGTGACCCTTGTATGATTTTGATTCCAAACTCACAACTTTCTTCGTATGATTCTTAGAAATCATATTCCTTGTTGTACCTTCTTTTGTTTTTGATTGTACAGATCTTCTACCTTGTTTCTCCTCTAATAATTTCTTAAACACATTTCTTTCAATCATTCTTCTATCCTCATCTATATTTTCTTTCATTTTGTTGAAGAAATATCATGGAAGTGTTTAGTGAAATGACAAAGAATGTGCGCCTTTTTATAGTTATTTTCAAGTACTCAGTCACCTCGTTTTACGCTTTGGCATTTAATTCTTTATGGTTTTTATCATCTTTGAATTTTTGACTTGACTATTTCTGTTTGGCACGTGTTTTTATTTGACTCTTTCCTTCTTTTATTTATTCTTTTTGTTTAATGACAAAAGGGGGAGTAAGAGTAAATTAATTTAAGAACACTAACTGAAGCCAAAAATTTCATATGTTATATTTATTTAATTCAGTTATTAATATTATCAGTTATATATTGAAGGAAAATTTTTCATTGAGATCATAACTTTCTCTACATGATAAACGTAAGGGAAGATTACACTTTTCTCTTAGGTGGATCTGACTAAGGAAGAAAGCTTGCACACCTATCTTCAGGAAGTCAAGTGTAAAGTGAAGTTCTAGATTCAATCTTAAATTTTAAACTATTTTAATCAATCATTACTAAAATCAGGGGGAGCTTGCAAAACTCATAAACCTGAAGGATGAATCCTATGATTAAAATAACAACCATCGTAAATTAATACTTGGTTTGTCATCAATCAAAAAGGGGGAGATTGTTGGAACAAAGTTGGTTCTGATATAACCTAAGTAAGTTTTGATGATAACAATAGTATTAATATACAATAGGGAATACTGATAATTTACTCTAGTGTGCAGGTATATAAGTTAAAATTTTATGAGCACTAGAAAATGAAGTTCTGATTGATATTTCAAAAGCGTCCCTAGAAGTTGGAAAAAGCAAGTTCTGTGTCATGACACCAGAAGCTGAGTCACAAGAAGTTGCAAGTCAAAGTCAATCAGAAGCTACTCTCATCAGAACCTGAAATGGAAACTCAAGATTCTGATGACGATGGAAACAGCAGAGTTTGCCAGAAGAACATTCAGAAGAGAGTTCTATTCTTAACGACTATCATCAATATGGCAAATTCAGAATGACAGAAGAAATCATCGTACAAGACCGTTATGATCGTGATAATGACGTTTGTACTATTGTACTATTCTCTATTACCTGATATACGCGAATATTCGAAATCAAGGATCAAGGATTCATCATTTACCTGATTTGGATATACACGACTCAAGAAGAAAAATAGTACAATACTATCTAGCTGTTTTCATCATGTCTACTCAAATTCAAACGCTCCACTACCGTCTATAAAATGAGGAAGAATTTGAAGAAATAGACAACAACACAACTACGAACAAAAGCGATGTTACTCTGCTAAATTCAAAAGAGCACTATAACTTTGAGAAATACAACTTGAGCTTATATCAAAATTCAAGACAAACAATTTTCAACTTTTGATTAGTCAGTTGTTGAACCTTAGTTATTGTTACTCTCCTCTCTTTTACTGTTTCATTGCCACCAGAAGTTATTGTGTTTTGATTATTCCGCTGCAAGTTTTGATAAGTTGAAAGACTTAGAAGAAGTTTCAAAAAAACTCTTAAAACACAATTCAACCCCCCTTCTTGTGTTTTTCACACCTTCAATAACAATTAGAAACTGAATAACCGAAACTAATATCTAGGGGCATTGGATGGTTGATGGTCATAATGCATGTATGTAAATAACTCAATTTAGTAATTAGGGGTATGTGAAAAAGCGAGGTTAGGCTCTCATAGGTACATTAGTTGCAAAAGTAGGGGGACTTTGCCTATATAGTGTAGCAGTAAGGTGCTACTAAAACAAGGATAAAATCGACGCCAGTAATAATATGAATGACTATGTTATACACCGATTATGCCAAGTATGAGGGAGGGAGTAAGTTTAACCACCATACATATCCTCTATATTTCTAAATCAAAACTTTTACTTTTCTTGCAACGCATATCGCATCTTTTTATAATTTAAAAACCTTTTTCCTAAAAACCAAAGCGAATGCAAAAACTCACGAACTAGAATAGCACTAGCGAAGGTTTGACACGATCCTTGTGGATACGAACTCATTCTAGACACCTAGAGTGTGAATTATTGCTCGACGACAAACTGGTCCACTTGCCAGAACGTAGTCAGCATGTATGTAAACAACTCTGTCTAGTAATTAGGGTATGTGACACAGCGATGTTAGGCTCTCGTAGGTACCTTAGTTGCAAACATAAGGAAACTTTGCTTACATAATGTAGTAGTAAGGTACTACTAAAACAAGGATAAAATCAACGCCAAATAATAATACAAATAACTATGTTATACACCGATTATGCCAAGTATGAAGGAGGGAGTAAGTTCAACCACCATACCTATCATCTATGTTTCTGAATGAAAACATTTATTTTCTGCAACGCATCTCGCTATTTTTCTAAATTAAAAACCTTTTTTCCAAAACCCAAAGCGAATGCAAAAACTCACGAACTAGAATAGCACCAATCAGGTTTGACATGATCCATGTGGATATGAACTCATTCTAGACACCTAGAGTGTGAATTAGTACTCGACGACAGACTGGTACACTTGTCAGACCGTAGTCAGGGTCCTACTAAAAAACTTTCTTTCCTTCCATTTTTGATGATAAACCAAACAAAGGGAAGTAGAATATTCTTCAACCTTTCTCTCCTTCCTCTTTCTTTCCTTTCGGTTTCTCTTAAACCAAACACAGTGTTAGTTTTTTTGAAGATTATAATTGTCTCGAAATACCTCAAAATTTTATAATCTTTCTCCCTTTTCTTTCTATATATCATGGTTGGATTGAAAAACTTGATGACATAAAAATTAAAATGGTACAGTTTATTTTTGTAATGACTAAAAGCTGTATTTTTTTGAAGAAACTAAGAGCTATGGTGCAATCATCACAAAGATATTTTGTGGGACCCATCAAAGTTACATCATCTTAAAGCAACTCACTCATTATTTACTCTAATAGTGCAACTTTAAAAAACTCATATTGGGTCTCACTTGTTTACATCACATATTAATATTTTATTCATATTAATTTTACACATTTTTTTTATATTATTATTTATCATGTATTTGGTAAAAAAAAGTAATATTAATATTTTTGTTACGATGAATATATTAATATAAAAATAATAAAGAAATAAAATTAAACAGCAAATCCAATTGATAATCATTTTATAAATAATTTGCTACTTCACAAAGGAAGGTACTAGTATAGTATGATTTTTATGCAGTTCTAGTATAACTTAATATATAATAGTAACTTGGTAAAGTCTGATTGTAATATTCAACTAGTATTTTATTGGTTTGTGTTAGTGAAACAATGCCTATGAACGGCAGATCATGATGGAACCGTGTTTCCAGGCTGGCACACTCCAGTCAAAGAATTGAGAAAAAAACTAGATTTGCAAGTGTGACACGTTGGCGGACCAGCATGAAATTACTCCCGCTGGAGTTGCTCTAAATATTTGTTTTTGTTTTTTCGCTTCTATGAACTAAAAACAAAACTTTTTCATCTCCAAGTCCAACTTTTGTATACTCTGTATCCAAACACATTCAATAAATAAGAAAAAGACTGTGTATCCAACTTCTATTGAGTAAAACTATATGAAGAAGACTGAGTAATATTATATGAAGAAGACTGTATCCAAATTATTTTTTTTTATAAATGAATGTTGCGGTTTCACCTTAAAAAATCCCAATTTATTGGTTGTTGAAACCCCACATGGATTGAGAAGGATGAGATGAGGCTTTTTGACGTAAGTGCCACCATTTGAAATACAAATTCCCTATTGTTGTGAATTCGATTAACTCACACCAATAACCTTTAGTGTGTGGAGCAAATAAATTTAGCAACCAATAAGCGAGAATAGCAATATAATCACGAACAAGAACAAACAGCGAAAGCGGTAAAGAACACAATAGAATTTGTTGACCCAGTTCGGTGTTAAAGAACCTAATCTAGGGGGAGGGCGACCCTCTCCGTTCCACTTATCAATAGAAACCTTGATTACAATGAGATTCTCCACAAGAGTTACAAGAATTAGTGTTTTCCTAATTCTACCCTAGTCCCGAATCTCTCCCCGTGACCAAGAGATTCAATCACAAAGTGTTTCCCAAGATGATAGAGTGTTTCCCCAACCCTAGTGTCTTCCTTAGAACTTTTTCTATTAACCCTAGTCTTTGTGTTGGCTCTAGAAAACCTAAAATCCCCTTATTCTCAACAGAAAACGCAAACAGCCTTATAAATAGGCTCATGGACGCACGCGCGCGCGCACAGCGCCACATGTCCCGCGCACGGCGCCACAGACAGAGGAGACAGAGCTTTCTAGAGCTCTCCTGGTGCACGGCGCCATGCTTCCTGCTCCCCTCGCCGCCACCAGCCCCTTTCCTGTTTTTTCAGTTTCTGAGTTTTCAAGACAATGTCCAACAATCACCACCTTGCCTTCAAAACTATGGTGATGCCAACTTCCCATCAACCACCCTGATTACACCACACCCTCTTTGAACCCCGAAGTGAACCGCTTCGTACTCTCAAAGAAACTCTTGCCTCCAATTGCCCTTGGAATTTTAGGGCAATCCTTCAAGCTACACCACACACTCTTTAGCCCCCAGATTGTTCATGTCCGTCCTCCTGAAGAACTGCTTGCCTCTCAGCTTAGCCTTGGAATTTTAGCTAAGTCCCACAAGTTGTAACATCGGACTTTCCTTGTACCCAACTACCTTCAATAGCCCTACAAGTTCACAAGTCTGATTATCACCAATCTACCAATTGTCTCCCTGAAGATCTTTCAAGTTTTGCACTTCTTCAGACACAGTTGAAATATAACACACAAGGTCTCCATAGCCATACCAGTTTGGTGCAACATTGCCACTCTCTTCCCTATTTCCCACTAAATAGCCAAGATTTATTGTTGATTGTTTGTCTTCCTCTAGTACCACTAGTAACAAACTCAACCTCAAACCGAGATTCCTTCACCAAACACTCAAACCGGTATTTCCACTATGTCTTCCACCTTGCAACCCAAAACTATTCAACTACTCTGAAACATACTTCAAGCCATTGTTAGTCTCCAACACTTCCTGTTTAGTTCTACCACCTAGTTCAACTTGTTTCACTAGTTCAACTAAAACACATGTCACTAACAAATTCCACCCAAAGCTTCATAATTAGACCACATCATGAGAATTTCCACTAGTAACAAAATGTATGACCACATTAAGGTTAGGAATATACCTCACATCATGAGAAAGAACCTCACCATACCTTGAACCTTGCAAGCTTTCCCGTCTTCAAAGTGAACAACTCCTTCTTCAAATAGCTCTAGGATTTTCACGGTATTCATTCTTCAAACCACATGTGATAGGAGCATCCAAAGTACATGACTCAAAGCTCCACCGATTCCCAACTTTCACTAGTGTCTTCACATCCTCATAACACCGTTGTTGTTTCAATAGTAACCTGAGTATTATTACCACCGCCTCTCCAGGCTGATGTCGAGTATTATTCCACCGCCTCTCCAGGCCGATGTCGAGTATTATTCCACCACCTCTCCAGGCTGATGTTGAGTATTCTTACCACCGCCTCTCCAGGTTGATGTTGAGTATTCTTACCAACATGTGACTATGAGTGCTCCCGCAGTCTCATAGCCTTCCTCATGAGCTTCATCATTAACGGCAATCTGAGCCGACGAACTGCCACCGCCTCCTCTCCGAGGACAGTCCTTCTTGAAGTGACCCGATTAACGACAATAGTAACATTTGAACTTGCCACCATCATCACCACTAGGCCTAGACTTGGACCAATTCTTCTTCCCTTTCCCTTTGCCTTCTTTCTCGCTTCTACCCCTTGCCATATTCAATCCTTCTCCACTATAATCAACCCTCAAGTCTCTCAGCTTAGTCAGTTCCTTGGTTCTCAAAGCCGATGAAACTTCATCCAAGGTGATAGTGCCTTCCTTACCATATAGTAACGCATCATTGAGATTCTCAAGTGACTTGGGAAAAGCACACAGCAAATGAAAGGCCTTGTCCTCGTCTTCCAAACTCACATCAACGTTCGCCAAATCATCAACAATTTTGTTGAACTCCGTAAGTTGCTCCTCCACAGATTTGTTCTCAACCATACGGAAGAAGTACAGTTGTTGCTTCAGTAGCTGTTTATGTGCCAGGGACTTGGTCATATACAATGATTCAAGTTTGGTCCACATCTCCACAGGCGTCTTCTCCTTGGCAACCTCTCTTAAAACCTTATCACCGAGGCACAAAATAATAGCACTAAGTGCTTTCTCATCCATCTCAGTTTTCTCCGCATTCGAGAGATTTGTCGGCATCAGTGTCTTACCCTTTAGCGCCTCAACACACTTCTGTTGGATTAATATCGCCTTCATCTTCACCTTCCACAGACCGAAGTCGTTACTCCCGGTGAATTTCTCAATCTCCCACTTAGAACCCATGGTACTCAATTCGTTTGATCCTTTGCCCCACGGTGGGCGCCAATTGTTGTGAATTCGATTAACTCACACCAATAACCTTTAGTGTGTGGAGCAAATAAATTAAGCAACCAATAAGCAAGAATAGCAATATAATCACGAACAAGAATAAACAGCGAAAGCGGTAAAGAACACAATAGAATTTGTTAACCCAGTTCGGTGTTAATGAACCTAATCTCGGGGGAGGGCGACCCTCTCCGTTCCACTTATCAATAGAAACCTTGATTACAATGAGATTCTCCACAAGAGTTATAAGAATTAGTGTTTTCCTAATTCTATCCTAGTCCCGAATCTCTCCCCGTGACCAAGAGATTCAATCACAAAGTGTTTCCCAAGATGATAAAGTGTTTCCCCAACCCTAGAGTCTTCCTTAGAACTTTTTCTATTAACCCTAATCTTTGTGTTGCCTCTAGAAACCCTAAAATCCCCTTATTCTCAACAGAAAACGCAAACAGCCTTATATATAGGCTCATGGACGCGCGCCTGCGCATAGCGCCAAATGTCCCGCGCACGGTACCACAGACAAAGGAGACAGAGCTTTCTAGAGCTCTCCTGGCGCACGACGCCATGCTTCCTGCTCCCCGCGCCGCCACCAGCCCTTTTCCTGTTTTTCCTGTTTCTGAGTTTTCAAGGCAATCTCCAACAATCTCCACCTTGCCTTCAAAACGATGGTGATGCCAACTTCCCATCAACCACCCTGATTACACCACACCCTCTTTGAACCCTGAAGTGAACCGCTTCGTACTCTCAAAGAAACTCTTGCCTCCAATTGCCCTTGGAATTTTAGGGCAATCCTACAAGCTACACCACACACTCTTCAGCCCCCGGATTGTTCATGTCCGTCCTCCTGAAGAACTGCTTGCCTCTCAGCTTAGCCTTGGAATTTTAGCTAAGTCCCACAAGCTGTAACATCGGACTTTCCTTGTACCCAACTACCTTCAATAGCCCTACAAGTTCACAAGTCTGATTGTCACCAATCTACCAATTGTCTCCCTGAAGATCTTTCAAGTTTTGCATTTCTTCAGACACAATTGAAATATAACACACAAGGTCTCCATAGCCATACCACTTTGGTGCAACATTGCCACTCTCTTCCCTATTTCTCACTAAATAGCCAAGAGTTATTATTGATTGTTTGTCTTCCTCTAGTACCATTAGTAACAAACTCCACCTCAAACCGAGATTCCTTCACCAAACACTCAAACCGGTATTTCCACTATGTCTTCCACCTTATAACCCAAAACTATTCAACTACTCCGAAACATACTTCAAGTCATTGTTAGTCTCCAACACTTCCTGTTTAGTTCTACCACCTAGTTCAACTTGTTTCACTAGTTCAACTAAAACACATGTCACTAACAAATTCCACCCAAAGCTTCATAATTAGACCACATCATGAGAATTTCGACTAGTAACAAAATGTATGACGACATTAAGGTTAGGAATATACCTCACATCATGAGAAAGAACCTCACCATACCTTGAACCTTGCAAGCTTTCCCGTCTTCAAAGTGAACAACTCCACCTTCAACTAGCTCTAGGATTTTCACGGTATTCATTCTTCAAACCACATGTGATAGGAGCATCCAAAGTACATGACTCAAAGCTCCACCGATTCCCAACTTTCACTAGTGTCTTCACATCCTCATAACACCGTTGTTGTTTCAATAGTAACCTGAGTATTATTACCACCGCCTCTCCAGGCTGATGTCGAGTATTATTCCACCGCCTCTCCAGGCCGATGTCGAGTATTATTCCACCACCTCTCCAGGCTGATGTTGAGTATTCTTACCACCGCCTCTCCAGGCTGATGTTGAGTATTCTTACCACCGCCTCTCCAGGCTGATCAATCATCTATGGTTCCCAACATGTGACTATGAGTGCTCCCGCAGTCTCATAGCCTTCCTCATGAGCTTCATCATTAACGGCAATCTGAGCCGACGAACTACCACCGCCTCCTCTCCGAGGACAGTCCTTCTTGAAGTGACCCGATTAACGACAATAGTAACATTTGAACTTGCCACCACCATCACCACTTGGCCTAGACTTGGACCAATTCTTCTTCCCTTTCCCTTTGCCTTCTTTCTCGCTTCTACCCCTTGCCATATTCAATCCTTCTCCACTATAATCAACCCTCAAGTCTCTCAGCTTAGTCAGTTCCTTGGTTCTCAAAGCCGATGAAACTTCATCCAAGGTGATAGTGCCTTCCTTACCATATAGTAACGCATCATTGAGATTCTCAAGTGACTTGGGAAAAGCACACAGCAAATGAAAGGCCTTGTCCTCGTCTTCCAAACTCACATCAACATTCGCCAAATCATCAACAATTTTGTTGAACTCCGTAAGTTGCTCCTCCACAGATTTGTTCTCAACCATACGGAAGAAGTACAGTTGTTGCTTCAGTAGCTGTTTATGTGCCAGGGACTTGGTCATATACAATGATTCAAGTTTGGTCCACATCTCCACAGCCGTCTTCACCTTGGTAACCTCCCTCAAAACCTTATCACCGAGGCACAAAATAATAGCACTAAGTGCTTTCTCATCCATCTCAGTTTTCTCCGCATTCGAGAGATTTGCCGGCATCAGTGTCTTACCCTTTAGCGCCTCAACACACTTCTGTTGGATTAATATCGCCTTCACCTTCCACAGACCGAAGTCGTTACTCCCGGTGAATTTCTCAATCTCCCACTTAGAACCCATGGTACTCAATTCGTTTGATCCTTTGCCCCACGGTGGGCGCCAATTGTTGTGAATTCGATTAACTCACACCAATAACCTTTAGTGTGTGGAGCAAATAAATTAAGCAACCAATAAGCAAGAATAGTAATATAATCACGAACAAGAACAAACAGCGAAAGCGGTAAAGAACACAATAGAATTTGTTGACCCAGTTCGGTGTTAATGAACCTAATCTCGGGGGAGGGCGACCCTCTCCGTTCCAGTTATCAATAGAAACCTTGATTACAATGAGATTCTCCACAAGAGTTACAAGAATTAGTGTTTTCCTAATTCTATCCTAGTCCCGAATCTCTCCCCGTGACCAAGAGATTCAATCACAAAGTGTTTCCCAAGATGATAAAGTGTTTCCCCAACCCTAGAGTCTTCCTTAGAACTTTTTCTATTAACCCTAGTCTTTGTGTTGGCTCCAGAAACCCTAAAATCCCCTTATTCTCAACAGAAAACGCAAACAGCCTTATATATAGGCTCATGGACGCGCGTGCGCGCACAGCACCACATGTCCCGCGCACGGCGGCACAGACAGAGGAGACAGAGCTTTCTAGAGCTCTCCTGGCGCACGGCGCCATGCTTCCTGGGCCCCGCGCCGCCACCAGCCCCTTTCCTGTTTTTCCTGTTTTTGAGTTTTCAAGGCAATGTCCAACACCTATATGCCATGAATTTTTTTTCCCTAAATGCCACACTTTGTAATCTGACTTTGACCGAAAAATATACACTATTAAGAGGAGCCACATGGTGTGGCGACTCTCTATTGAGTTTTAAAATTTTTTGTCTTATTTGACAGGCACGGAGTTTCATGAGATTCTTTGTCTTTTTTATTTTGTCTTTCTTAAAACTCTCTTCTAACTCTAACCCTTCTTCTCTTAAACCCAAAAAAAAAAATTTGTTATAAAATTAAAAAAAAAATTATTTTAAAAATTAATAAAAATACAAAATAATAAAACTGAAAAAAAATATTTTAAAAACTCTCATTTATTTAATATTTAATTTTTTAGTAGAGGAACACTCAACATTTGGACGATACAATTTTAACAACTAAAAAAATAACTAGTGTTGAGTAGATGGACCCCCAAGATTTGAACACTTGCTACGATTATGACCCGGTTGTCCACATAACCCACATTTTCTTGGTTGTTTGGTAAATTCGTCCATTTCGGTCCTTATCCATGTACTGCTTGGACGACCTCTTTTGGTTCTTCGCATCTCTTCATTTGTATATAGTTTTATGCCTTGAAAAGAGGGCCAAAAATCTTCGTTGCGAATAACTTGAAAGGGTTCGTTGTAAACGTTGAATACAGTAGAAACTTGGTACACTTCAGATATATAAACTTGGTAGTTTTGACAAACACTAGAACATGCAGCAATTACATGTGAACAAGGTAGATGTAAAACTTGAAATCTACCACAGTCACAACACTTGTTATGCTAATCGACCATGAAATGTCCTATTGGTCGGTCCTCATTATGGTTGACAGTTTCTTGAACCGAGAATGTAAGACTTTGTTGGTCAAAATGTGTGACTCTGACTGCTGGACTTCTGCACTGCTTCATTAATCATCTTCTTACATTTTTCCTTATATGCTTGACTAGAATTTAATACAGCATTCCATTATTTTCCTCGTTGCACAAATAAATCCACCAACTAGAAGTAGGTTGACTTCACCAAAACCGTAATAGGGAGGTTTCGAGCACCCTTTAACACGAAGTTCATTGACTCTGCAAGGTTTGTTGTCATGTGACCCCATCGCAAACCATCATCATACGCTTGTGTCCATTGTTTTCTAGGGATATTGTCGACCCACCTCACAGCCTCTAGATTTTCACGTCCAATTTCCCCGCGGTAGTACTCCAACAATGGCCTATTCATTGCATATCCTATATCGTCAAAAAAGTCAAATTTTAGGTTAGAGAAAAAAATTGTAAATATTGTAGTAATGAGACTGAGATCATTACCCATATTGATAACTTTTTTCCGAAGATCCCTAACTTTGAACTGTCTCATGAAATTTTGTGCGATGTGTCTAACACAATACACATGTCTGCATGAGTGATCTTGCCAACCATTATCCGGATTTTTATATGCACTTTTTATTGACTTGTGTCTATTCGAAATCAAGCATATTCCAGATTATGGTATGATGTTTTGCAAATTTTTCAAAAAAAAACTCTAGCCATCCTTTGTCTCACCTTCCACTAAAGCAAAAGTGATTGGAAATATATTGCTATTCGCATCTTGTGCAGTAGTCATCAACAATGTCCCTTTATATTTTTCGTATAACCATGTTCCATCAACTTGAACAATTGGTTTGCAGTATGCAAAACCTTTAATGCATGGATAGAATGCCCAAAAGAGACGATTGAAGATCCCAAAGTTTTGCAATATATCACCATTTGAATTCACTACTTGAAGTGTCTCCAACTGTATAACAGTGTTTGGAAGAAATGTTTGTAGCGCTACCAACCATCGGGGAAGCTCCTAATAAGACTTTTCCCAATTCCCATAAATCTGTTCAATTGCCTTATTTTTTGCAATCCAAGCCTTTTTGTAGAGCTTATATTCTTTTATTAATTGGATGTGTTTTAATGCCCGATACTTCGGGGAACGGTGTGCATCTTAAATATCTTGTAGCATTAAATGATTTCAGCAAGATCGGAGAATACACAGTTGGGGTTCAGCATGTTTAGCAGTGTTATACAATCAGTTGTGTCAAGCATCAAAAAAATTTCAAACACAAATTGAAGGATGTTTGATTCTACTACAAACGTGGGCATGGTATAGAATGCCTTTTATCGCTCCCATTGTTCGCTACCCACAAATGTTTCCTTTCGCAAGAATGTAAGTATTAATATTATTTATTTCAAATACTTTTTAATTATGTATGAATTATTTTACATTATACTAACTTAAAATAATATTTTTTAGGTGGTGCAAAGTGGGTAACGATTATCTTAAAAGCCCTCTTTACAAAGTATTTGACTACCGAACACGCATGGATCACATGCAAGAGAATGATGTAATATTATATATCTTTAATTTTTTTTAGATTAATTTTTTTTTCCGATAAATTTTTAAGGCTAACTATTTAATTTGATATCAGTTTACTTGGAGGCCCTATCGTCTACTCAATCACCAAACTCAACTAGCAGCACAAAGTTGGATCTGGAGTGCGACTACTTTTCTGATATGTTTTGAAGTCGTGGAAATGCACCAAACAGATAGAGTCAAACTACAGTTTGGATTCCTGCAAGAAATTCCACAACAACCAATGGACATGCGAGGATACCACAAATTATCCTTGAAAAATGTTGTTGACACTTTTTGGGAATTAAAATGGTCAAATGAGATTGCAATATGGAATCTTCGACACGAACGCGTTTTAAATGATGCAATGTGCTTCGAAGTTGAAGTTAAACCAGACTACAATTATTTGTCTTGGTTTAGAGCCACTTTCACTCCTTTTGTTTCATCAAATCAACAACTTCAAGACCCACGTGTTTTTGAGTTAATGCCAATTACATATCCATCACCACCCCAACAACACACATAAGCTTTCCATACCCCTCTTCATTTATCTCAACCACAATATCACATTGATACATCAAATCCGTACACATACCCTCAAACCCTCCAACAACACTAAGCGTCCTCATCATCATTTCAACCGTCATCATCAACATATCAACCATTTGGGATACCACAACCCGAAGAATACAACAACTCATCATCATATCAACCATTCGGGTTTCGACCACCATAGCAACAACAACATTTTGGGTTCCTGCCATCCCAAGTCGAATTAGGAAGTTTTGTTGACAATGACTTTCTCCAACAAATTGTCGATGATGCTGATTTTAGTCCAAATTGGTATAATTCGATGTCTCAAATAATAAATAGTCCTTTGCATGTACAAGCACAAATCTTCAGGACAAAATTCGAGAATTGATTTAAACACCCCAATTAATGAAGAAGAAGACTCAATTGCAAGCACGCCGCCACTTACCCCCTCGAACTCGTAAACCTCCACCATGTGACACTTAGATCTATGTCAATGTAAAATAAATTATTTTCTACGTTTTTATTAATGTATGAAAAAAAAATTAAATATTAAATAAATGAGAGTTTTTAATTTTTTTTACTCAGTTTTTATGTATTTGTATTTTTATTAATTTTAAAATAATTTTTTTATAATTTTATAACAAATTTTTTTTTTTTTTGGGGTTTAGGAGAGGAAGGGTTAGGATTAGAAGAGGGTTTTGAGAAAGCCAAAAAACTAAAAAAGACAAAGAATCTCATGAGATTTCGTGCTTGTTAAATAGGACAAAATTTTTTAAAACTCAATAGAGAGTCGCCACACCATGTGGCTCCTCTTAATAGTGTATATTTTTTGGTCAAAGTCAGATTGCAAAGTGGGGCATTTAGGAAATTTTTTTTCAAAGTCTGACATATAGGGAATTTGTGTTTCAAATGGTGCCATGGTGGCACTTATGCCAAAAAGCCATGAGATGATTGAAATAGAAACATATAAAAAAGAGGGAGAATATCAACGGATAATGTAGAGAAAGAGAGGGTACGGCCACCAGAGGTGGGGTCGCCACCGGAAGCGAGATGGTTGCCGGGAGAGAGGGAGAAAATAAACAGTGCTCCTATGTGTTTTGCTGGGGAAGAGAGAAAGTTAGAATTGGAATGAAAATAACGTATGACAATGGTACATGGTTATCTTTTAATCTCAGCTATTACTTTTAATCTTATGGCTCATAATCATTCTCATTTTCTCACATAAAAATGTCATTCTCATATAAGAAAAAGACTGTGTATCTAACTTGTACTGAATAATACTATATGAAGAATGAAAATAATCATGCAAAACACTGGGCTAATATATGCCACACGATAACTACTAAAACAATGCCGTGTGTATTAGTGTATCTATATAAAACAATATCACAAGAAAAAAATAATTGAGATAGTTCATATGGCGGCATCAAGCATTTCTGATAACACAGGAACACCTCTGTTAGTGCCAATTGATGATAATGGAGAACATACCACATCATCTCAAACAGAGAGATGGTGGAACAAAATCTTGGACATAGAGGAAACTAAACATCAGATAAAGTTTTCACTACCAATGATTCTTACAAACTTATTTTATTTTTCGATCACTTTGGTTTCGGTCATGCTTGTTGGTCATCTGGGTGAGCTTCAGTTAGCTGGTGCTACTCTTGCTAATTCTTGGTTTAGTCTCACTGGTGTGGCTGTTATGGTAATTAATCACAATTTTTCATTTCATTATATTTGATTATTTTTCCATTTTCATAGATGTTGATATCAACAATTCTTAGGTTGGTTTAAGTGGTGCACTAGAAACACTCTGTGGACAAGGATTTGGTGCAAATGAATATCACATGTTGGGAATTTATCTACAAGGATCTTGCATCATATCTTTGATTTTTTCTATCATTATATCAATTATTTGGTTCTATACAGAACCCATTCTAGTGTTCCTTCATCAATCACAAGACATTGCTAAAACAGCTGCACTCTATATGAAGTTTCTTGTACCAGGAATATTTGCATATAGCATCTTGCAAAACATGTTGAGGTTTTTACAGACACAATCTGTAGTGATGCCATTGGTTATTCTTTCGGCTATTCCAACATTGGTTCATGTTGGAATTGCATATGGATTTGTTGAATGGACAAGTTTGAGTTTCATAGGTGGACCAATTGCAACTTCTGTTTCACTTTGGATATCAATGATAATGTTAGGATTATATGTCCTTTTTGCAAAGAAGTTTGAGAATACATGGAGAGGATTTTCAATGCAATCATTTAATTACCTGCTTACAAACTTGAAACTAGCTCTGCCCTCAGCAGCAATGGTTTGGTATGAGTTTCTAAATGCCTTGCACTTATTTGACCCTTTTGATGATTTATCTTCGAAAGTGTACGTGCCTGTTTAGATTGACTTAATTGAGCTTATTTACTGGCGTAAGCACTTGTAAGACTGTTTCAGAGGGCTTTTGTAAATAAATTTGACATGTCCATTCCAAAAGCTCTCTAGGATAGGTTATAAAAATAGTTAATATACGATAAGCGCATATGTTATAAGGCTTTATCAAGTTGTTTATTCAAACAGGACAGTTTGCTAAAATATTAGCTTCTAGGTTGAATACTATCATACTTTTGTAAGATCCTTGTATTATGAATCTTACTACTTTAATTTTATATAATGCAAGTTTGGAGTATTGGGCATTTGAAGTTTTGGTTTTCTTAGCAGGAATAATGCCTGATTCAGAAATAACAACTTCATTGATTGCAATATGGTAAGGTTCTTTCTGTCTTTATATTTCTGTTTTTAATATAAAGAAGAGAACAAAGATTCACTATTGTTATTCTTCAACAAAAAAATATTGCAGTGCAAACACAGAATTCATTGCTTACATGATCACTTATGGTCTTAGTGCTGCTACAAGGTTAGTTGTTCTAAATTAACATACTCTCTTTCATCGCCATCGTTGAGATTTCTTACAATCCAAAAAAGCACACAGTCATGAGATCTCGGTCGTTAGATAAAGATCAATGACTCAATTCTAACTTTACCAAATAAACTTTAATATACGAGTCATCAAATTTTCATCTAACGGTCAAGATCTACGACAACGTGATTGTATGACTGAAGACAATCCAAATTCCTTGATAAGGCGTAATTTATTGGACATATATTGAAAATTTGAAACTTGAACTTTTATAGCACAAGGGTATCCAATGAACTAGGGGCAGGCCAACCAGAAAGAGCTAAACATGCAATGGGAGTGACTCTAAAGCTTTCTCTCCTTCTTGGTTTTTGTTTTGTTTTGATGCTTTCATTTGGACATAATATATGGATTCAGCTGTTTAGTAATAGTCCTATTATCAAAAAGGAGTTTGCTTCAATAACACCATTGCTTGCTATTTCCATACTATTAGATTCTATCCAAGGTGTCTTATCAGGTTTGAATTCTTTCTCTTTTAGGGCCCGTTTGATGGCCAGGATAGGATAATGAAAACTCTTAGGGTGTAAATGTCTCAAATAATGCAGGGGTGACTAGAGGATGTGGTTGGCAGCACTTAGCTGTTTATGTCAATCTTGCAACTTTTTATCTCATTGGTTTGCCGATTTCATGTCTCCTTGGATTCAAGACCAATTTGCAGTACAAGGTAAAATAGTTACATTGTCCGATTTTAGAAGAATAGTCTTGAATCATGATTTTGCTTTCATTTGTGTTTCTTTCGAAATCGTTTTATGATGTAGGGTTTATGGATTGGTCTAATTTGTGGTCTGGTGTGTCAAACTGGGACTCTCTTACTTTTAACAAGGCATGCTAAATGGACTAAACTGAATCTCTCCGGGGACAAAGATAAAGACCAACCTATTGTGGTTTAGCAGCTGAATGTCTGTCATTTTGGACCGGAAAAGTCTATGTTTGGAACCACGGTGACAGCTCGGTTAGATGCACGGCATGAACAGCATGCGGTGAAGACTCTTTGAACATGCAAGTAATCACAAGCTAAAATGATGAACACAAAACTTGTAATAAATAAACATAATTTTTGTATCTAAGGGGTGTTGGTGAGTTGCACAGCAGACATGAATATTGAAATACATGATTTAGCAGAAGCATATACATTCTTCCAAACAAAAACACAGTTTTCTTTTCGTTCAGAAACATTGTCAACACATGATGATATATCAGAAGCATCTGTGGGAAGAAATACACCAAAAATTCTTATCTTTTGAAATTTTGAATCAAATCTCAAAAATGGTTCCACAAATAACATAATCCAAAGGACAGGCTAATCTGCCATGATGATATGATACAAAGAAAACATGCAATTAATAACTGTTTGACAAAATGTTAGAATTTCAACAGGGCTGAATAATTCCCAAAATATACCATGGGATTAAATAGATGGCTACTTCACAAAAATCAGAAGAAAATCTCCGTAAAACACCAATAAAACACAAACAAGGGGCAAAGTTACTAGCTTGGGATCACATGATTTACCCGAAGGCTCTTGGAGGAATGGAATTTAGGGACTTGTATTTTTTAACTTGACAATGATAGCAAAACAATGGTGGAATTTCATGACAAAACCACCCACCTTGGCGGCTAAGCTATATAAAGCAAAGTATTATCCTAACTCATCTCTCTTTGATTCCTGCCTTGGACATAATACGAGCTATGCGTGGTGGGGCATTTGGAAAGCTCGTCATATTCTAATGAGTGGATATAGGCGGAGTATTGGGAGTGGCGCGAAGATAAGAGTCATGAATGATCCATGGTTGGGAGATGATGAAGGTGCTTGGGTACAATCACCACAAGTGTAAGGTGCACATAATATTAGTGTTAAAGATCTTATATTACCAAATGAGAAAAGATGGAATAGAGATAAAATTGAGTCTTTATTTTCTATGGATGTTGTTAAGCGCATTCTTGATATTCCTTTGTTCGATATGATTGAGGATGATAAATTAATTTGGATTGATAGCATGCAAGGCCAATATAGTGTTAAAAATGGTTACAAAATGTTGATGGATGTTTCAGGGAAAGTTATGAACCTGTTAGAACAAGAGAATTGGAGTTGCATTTGGAAAATACAAGCACCACCAAAAGTGAATCACTTACTTTGGAGGATTTGTAATGGATGCATTCCAACTCGTATTTGGCTTCAAGATAGGTGTGTTTCTTGCCCATTAATATGTCCACTGTGTGAACAAAATAACGAGGATGATTGGAATGTCTTCATTGCTTGTAATGACAACGTTATTGCACGACAAATTGCCGGGCTTGAGCAGTAGCAGCCCGCGTCCAACACATACACACTTTGCCGGAACTGATTTTCTCGGTTTGTCAAGAGGAAGACCGCACAATTGCAGGACAGTTTGCTGTGTTCTTGTGGACAATGTGGAATAATAGAAATGATAAGGTATGGAATGGAAAGAACGAAGTTGGGCGAAACATGGGTTTCAAAGCAATGCAGTTTTGGCAAGATTGGTTTGCACTACAACATCATCATTCATCAGTAGAACAGTAGCAACAAGTGATTACTTCGCAGAAACCGCCCATGAGTTGTAGCAAATGCAACGTCGACGTGGATTTTCATCATCATCATCATCATCTTAACAAAACTAGTGCGGGATGATGCTTACGCGATCACATGGAAAGGTTCATGAGGGCTGGAACTACATGGAAGGCAGCAAAATATTCTGTTGGTGAAGGTGAAGCATTAATTTAGAACTCCTTAAAGCTATGATAGTAATGGAAAATTAAAGAGCTACACAAGTTATTTTTGAGACTGATTCAAAGTGTCTAATTGATGCAATTTACAACTTGCATAGCGGTTCCTCGAAATTTAATGCTATTATTTGAAATGTTAAATGTATTTTGTTATCAAATTCAAACTTTTATAGTGAAGTTCATTAAGCAACAAGCGAATATGATTGCTCATACGCTTATTAGGGCGGTTATTTCTTAATCTAATCCCTATACTTTTGAGACTATACCTCTTTGTATTACTACTTATTTATTTTTTTTTGGTTTTTCACCACCAGTTGAATCTGGTTCGGGGGTCAGTTCTGGCATCAAGTGGTTCCAGCCCCCTCCCGATCGCAGTTGCGGGGGTGTATTACTACTTATTTAAATAATGAAATGATGTGAACTTTTCCCTTTAAAAAAAACACTATATAAAGAATGAAAATAATCATGCAAAACGCTGGAGTAAATTGAGTGGGCCATGTGCACACATAGTTTTCAGATTTTTTTTTTAAGTCACATTAAATTTTACAATTACTTTTGCCACTCTAAGAATTATTCGCGCACCCTGCACGTTTTTCATTTTATTATTCCGATACTTAAGTAGTGAACGTTGTAAAAAATGAGTAATTTTTAAGCAAACCACCCTACATGAAAATTCAAAATTTTTACTTAGAGGATTCGTCCGTTACTTAACTAGGAGACATTATAAAAATATGAAATTTGAGTAAAAAAATACCCCTCTGACATGAAAATTGTTCATTTTTATAACATCCGATACTTAAGTAGCGGACAAATATGGTGGATTCTAGGGTGAGGGCTCAACTAAGTCCCTCACCAGTGAACCACTAACTTTGGCCATTGGATTAAATAAGTGTGCATGATATTATTAGTCACTACCGCACTAGATTTTCTTCACTCTTTCAAGTTTCATCTCTCTTCCTCTCACGCTCCCAACCCACCACCGCCGTGAGCCCCAAATCACCATCTTCTTCCAAATCACAAAAAAAATTTTTTTTTTTGTTCCTTCCCTTTAAATTATTGTCTTAGATACTAAAATTGACTTTTAGAAATCATCGGAAAAAAAAATTTATACCCATAACAAAAGATACCGAAATTTATCTTCAAAGTGAAAATTTGTAATTTGAAGAATTGAAATGTATCTTCAAACATGTTGATTGTACCCATAACAACGGATTTTGAGAAACTTTAATTTTATGTTTATTTGAATGTTTTTTATAACAAATTACATGAGAGGAATTGAGAAAGAAATGAAGAACCAATGAACCATGTGTGTCTTTTATTGATTTATGGGTTTTTCTGATAAACTAATCATACATGTTTCAATTGGGATAAGATGAAAAGGGCCACACAAATTTGAAAACAATTTGGCAGGAACTTTTGGGGCTTTGGTGTAAACTTACATGTACATATGTGTAAGTGGTGGTAGAACAAATGGAGTCGGCTGAGACAACGTGAGGTTTTGTGTTGGCCGAGAAAGAGTGGGATATGAGGGGAGAGAAAAAGAATGTAAATGCAAAGAGAAAATCTAGTGCAGTAATGGCTAATTGTATCATGCGTACTTATTTAATCTAATGGCTACAATAAGTGGTTCACCGGTGAGGGACTTAGTTGAGCCCTCATCCTAGAATTCTGTTATTTAAGTAGCGGACAAGTAAAAATCTTGAATTTTAATAAAAACACCCTACAAATTGCAGAGACTAATTACATATTCCTTGTCCCAGAATAAATAACATGTTTGACCACATTTACGTTTGTCGATGTAAAAATCTGATCATCAATATCTTTAGTTATCTATTATTAAAAATTGTATATTTTGAAAATACTCTTCGAGACAAATCAAACAACATCTCATATGTTAATATTTGAATGTATATATTAGAAGAAAAATATGATCCAAATACATCATATAAATAGTAATCTAAATCAAAATTATATAATTTATTTTGGGACGGGGTACTATTTAGCATTTTCCATAAATTAGTTAAAAAAAATAGTAATCCAACTTTTTCAAAGAGACTTCCCACACTCTTTTACCTTCCCCACAACTTTTCTCAAATCTAAAAAACTTCACCACCACCACCATCTCCACTCAAAAAAACTCATACCAACCATCATTCCTATGATCTCTCTATCTCACCTCTTCATTCTCTCTTTTCTCAACAAACCACCACCACCACCACTATTTTCCCCTTTTTCCGTGTCTCTCTACAAACCACCACTAACGACATCCGGCCGCTATCACGCCTCGGTCCGGCGTTCTTTGGCCATACCACCACCATTTTTCAACTCAACTCTTTCTTCTCTACAAAACTCACCTCATTATGTTTCAGATCTGTTAAGTTTTTTTTTTTTGTCACCATCTTTCACTTTACTTTTTCGGCCACCGTGAGTTTCCTTTCACAAATCTACGTCGAAATTTTTTCGAATAAAAGACATTCACTGCTAACCACATACATTGAAAGTGAGTTCATTGATATTAATCTTGTCCACGTAGTGTTTCTAGTGTCCCACTTAAACCAACTGACATTTCTATCCTCTTGTCATAGGTTGGTTTAAGTGGTGCATGGAAACATTATATGGACAAGGATTTGGTGCAAAGAAATATCATATGTTGGGAATTTATCTGCAAGGCTAGCACATGCATCAATGGTATGGTATGAGTTTCTTAAAGTCTTTCACTCTATTTGTCCATTTTCATTATTGATCATAGAAAACATAGTTTACAAAATTTAACTTAAATATGTTTACTCCCTACAATAGTATATTTGCAAGACTAGAAACAAAAGGTTTAATGTAAGATACTTATATTATGAGTTTTACTATTTTTATTTGGATAAATATGTATTTACCCCTTACAAAATAGGCGAGTTTTGCGTTTGCCCCCTGTAAATTTTTTTTGTTGGAATACCCCCTCGCAATGTTCAAAATTTATTTTGGTAGTCTATTTTACCCCCTTCCGATTTTTTTTCCCCAACATAGGAGGGTGAAATATACAACCAAAAATTTTTTTGAACATTGCAACGGGGTATTCCGACAAAAAAAATTATAGGGCGCAAACGTAAAACTCGTCTATTTTGCAGGAGGTAAAGACCTATTTACCTTTTTATTTTATATTATTCAAAGTTCGGAGATGTGGGCTTTTCAAGTTTTGGTTTTCTTAGTTGGATTAATGCCTGACTCACAAAATAACAACTTCATTGATTGCAATATGGTATGGTTTTGAACTCTAGTTCTCCCGAACGACTCATTTCATAACTACTTGAATTCAATAGTGGCGTAATTTATTTTTGTTGCGACTAAAAGTTGAATATTTTTTAAGAAACTACTTTCTTAGATTTTAATTATAAGTAAATATTCAATTTTTATAATAATTGAATAAATAATATATTTGATCGATAATATAGTAAAAACCACTAGAAAAAGAAAATATTAAAGATCAAATGCATTCAATAAATATGAAAAAGACTCTATCCAACTTGTACTATATAAAGAATGAAAATAACCTATGCTACACGATAACTACTAAAACAATGCCGTGTGTATTATTGTATCTATATAAAATAATATCACAAGAAAAAAATTGAAGGTAGAGAAGCTAATTAGAGTAAGATAGTTCACATGGCACCGAGAAGCATTTCTTATGACACAGGAACACCTCTGTTAGAGCCAATTGATGATAATGGATAACAGAACTTATTATCTCAAACAGTGACATGTAACTTCATTGCAAACTTTCTTTGATTAATGTTACATTATTGAATAAATAGGTCTTTACCCACGTAAGTAGACGGGTTTTATTTTATCTTCTGTAATATTTTATTTTTTTAAGATTATCCTTTATAATGTTTTTTTTCGTAGTGTATTTTATCTTACTGTCAATTTTTTTTTCAATATAGAGAGATAAAATTAGGGATATCAATGGATATTCATGGATGCGAATAGTGTGATATCTGTGTCCTCTCCGTCAAATAAATATGATATTCATGTCCTCTTCATATCCATGTGGATATCCATTAAGCGGATAATCCACGGATATTGAAGTATCCGCGGATATTAACGGATATCATGGATGATATTTAAACAAAAATCAAAAGAATTAATTATTAAAAAAAATTTAGTTTTTATAAAAACAAAATACTATTAACACATAATATTTAGCACATTGATCAAAATACATGTAATATCACTCCAAAACATAATATCAAAATACGGCCAATGCTATGGTGGACCACCTCATCAAGTGGTCCACCGTGGACAAGTGGTCAATACTACTATAACGAATACGAATTTTACAAAATCCATCGTTGGATTGAAAGTTTATATCATATAGATCATCCATAAAAAAAATTAGAAAAATTTAAAATCATTTGATATGTTATTGAGATCCATAAAGATTAACGGTTTATTAAATACTGTAAATCTTAATGAGTCCCAAAAACATATCAAATGATTTTCAATTTTTCTAATTTTTTCTGTGGATGATCTATATGATATAAACTTTCAATCCAACGATCGATTTTGTAAAATTCGTATTCGTTATATGGTTAGTCCACCATGGACCACTTGAGCAAGTGGTCCATGTTAGAAATTCCCTAATCCCTCAAAATACATGTATTTAGCATAGTGATAAGATCCAAACATAATATCAAAATATAATATCACACCCAAACATAATATCCATACATCAATCATTCTAAATTAAGCAAAAAGTAATAACTTCACTCACTAATAATAATATAAGCATCATCTTCCGATACATCTAAATTAGAATTTATATGTAACTAAGAATATTTAATTAATTTTACTAATTATTTAGTGGGTACGGATATCCGCGGGCGTGGATAGTATTAAACCCTCATCCGTATCCATTAAATGCGGATAATTGAAATATCCACTTATTTTATCCGTGGATATCCATTAAAGTATCCGCTCCGTGCCCATTACGGATTTTATCCGCAGATATCCGCGAATATGAATATTTTTGTCATCCCTAGATAAAATACACTACAAAGAAATCATTACAGAGATAATCTAAAAAAAAAAAAATTGAAGATAAAATAAAATTTGCATACTTTGCGGGAGTAAAAATTTACCCTACATTATAAGTGTTGTTTTTATGATCAATTAATATTCTAATTAAGCATATGCACAATAATGTGTGCCTACTTTTGTGCTTCTTTGGTCGTTTAATTAGCATTGACATTAGAGTCTGGATCTGCTCCATATGCACAATAATGTTTTATTATGAATTTGAAAATGGACATTAATTGCCTTTTTAAGTAAATGCTTAAAGTGGAAAATAAAATACTAGTTCAACTTGCATATTTCTATGTTGATATGATCTATACTTCTAAGTTTGGTATATGCTAATAATTTCAATCATGTTTATATTTATATTGAAATTCACTTAGTCATGTTCATTTTGTTTACAAGTGAAATGTAACTGTATCAGATACATGTCAGGCATCAATACCAACAATTTTAGAGTATTGGGACTTAAGTACTATTAGTAACCATATAATTCATAGAATTAATTGTTGACCAAAAAGAAAAGTTCATACAATCTATCTTTATATATTGAAAGAAGAAAGTACACTTTAACTTCATCCTTTTCCAAAATATTTTCTTTTATAATTTATATTTTTATATATATATATTTTTTTTTAAGAAACTAACCACCTAAATTGGCATCGATGAGAATCGAACCTAAAACCTTAAGAGGAACACACTTCCACATCCCAAGCCAATACCATTAGACCAACACTTTATATTTTTAATTTTTTTTTTACAAAAACTCTATATTTTTATATGATTCTGATTATTGTTTACTATATTATTATCGTTTGTAATCAATGTAGATATTGCAGTTTTAGAATGTAAACACTATTCACAATGGTTAAACAAGTCAATTTACTCAACATCGAAAGCTCCTAGAAGTAAAGAAGATAAACTTCTTTTTCATATCAAGTCAAGTTCTCCTAATTAAAATGTCTTACAAGTATTTATGTCAGTACGTAAACTCAAATATGCTAATCCAAATTGTTCTATGTCCGTGACCAATATGAAATGTGGATATTTTATTTATTTATTCGTTTAAAGAAAAGAAAGCCGAAACCTTAAATAGATCTATAAACAAATTAAACGTTGGGCAAAATATCCGCATTGTTAGCTAAACAGGCAACCTAAGCATGACAATGCACATAAATCATTAAATCAAGCCTTAACTCACAACTCATGTTGCTAAAACATCAACACAACTATTCGCCTCATGATAAGAATGACAAACTTTAATTTCTAAATCCATCTCCAACAAAGCGGGAATCTTCTGAATAAGTCTCATGCGCCCGTACCTAAGAATCGATATATATATATATATATATATATATATATATATATATATATATATATATATATATATATATATATATATATAGATTTCAACAGCCATGTAACCATGCAACCAAGCCAACTAGAATCCTTCCAAAACACTCAGATTTTGAGAAGATTATAATTCCCTCAAAATCCCTTTTTTTAAGAAACTCTTTTTTTTTGCTTTCACACTTGTTTCCGACCCATCAAAGGTGAGCGACTAATCCGGCTCATGCGTAGAGGCATGCGCACTGACCAAGCGTTGTTCTCCATGGGAATCGAACCCAGTATTTCCCCGGGTACGTACTTGGAAGGAAAAAAATATATAAAGAAAACTAAAAACAAAACTTTTGCATCCAACTTGTGTACTCAATAAATAATATATAAAGAATAAAAAAAAAAAAAATTGCTAACCTATGCAACACGTAACATGTCACAAATGCCATGTGTATTGATTAGTGTGTGTCTATATATAGATAACAAAATCAGTAATCACAACAAAACAATTGAAGGAAGAGAAGCTAAGAGTGAGATAGTTCACATGGCGGCAAGTAGCATTTCTGATGGCACAGCAACACCTCTGTTAGTGCCAATTGATGAGAATGGAACACAGAACACAATAGTTCAAACAGAGAAATGGTTGAACCAAGTATTAGACATAGAAGAAGCAAAACATCAACTCATGTTTTCATTACCAATGATTCTTACAAATTTATTTTATTATTTGATCACTTTGGTTTCTGTCATGCTTGTTGGTCATCTTGGTGAGCTTCAGTTAGCTGGTTCTACTCTTGCTAATTCTTGGTTTAGTCTCACTGGTGTGGCTGTTATGGTAATTAATCACAATTTTCAATTTATTATATTTGATATATATGAACAGTTCTTGTGTGTTTTCATTAATTAGACAAAGTCAATAAAAAGATACAACATTATTAAATAACTTTAACATGATATCTGATCTGATGTCTTATTGTTTATTATTTTAATAAATCTTGAACTCTTATTCATTAATATATATATCCAATATGAAATGTTAGTCAAATATGTACATTTATTTTGGGTCTTTTATGCGATACTCTTCGATAATTTCGAGGTATTTATTCGAAAACCAATAAAAATAAGTTATATGTATGTGAAATAAAAGTTGATTAAGATATATAAATCTACTTACATAGTTTGTTTTCATTGATCCAAATTATTAAAAGATAGTGTATGTTTCATTTTTATATAATATAATATGTATATGTATATATGCCAAATATTTCTTTTACCATTTCTAGGAAATGATCTAAGATTTTATCTATGTTAAAATATTAGAGATTTTCTCTTATCAAAATATATAGTCTAAAAATATCTTATCATATTTTTTGTTTATAACGTCCGCTACTTAAGTAGCGGATGACATTTATAATATTTTTTATTTTTATAACGTCCGCTGCTTAAGTATAATAGAAGAGTAAAAATGAAAATGTATAGGACGCGTGTGAAATAGGTAGGACACCAAAAGAAATTATCAAAATAATATGATGTCGCTTGGTACATGTATTTGGTCTCCCTTAGGGTGTGTTTGATCTGCTAAAAAATAAGGAATTAGATAGGAAACTCAAGTTGTACTGTGTTTGATTGTCAAATTATTTCAGGGACTAGACAAATTAGGAGGCAAGAGACAGGACAAAAATATAAATTTTTTGTCTTCCACTAAATCACATCACAACTTTTTGTCCCAAGTACAAATTGTCTAAAATACCATTTTGTTTCACCAAACACATGTAAGAGAAAAAATTGTTCAATATCATAAAAGTTTGTTCTGTGTTGTTCTGCTATGTATTGTCTTGTGTTGTTCTATTCAATACTTACTCATTAACAAATCAAACGCACGGGATAAGAAACTTCTTTTGTTGTTTTAGAGCGTATTTGGTTAGGCTAAGTTCATCTAGTGTGATTTTTAGGCCAAATATTTGGATCAACTTATTTGAAATTTGAATTTATCTATTGATATATACTATTCAGACTATTTGGATGGACTTATTAAAACAACTAATGACTTATTCAAAAGTTGTTTTCATCCTATTTCCGTAAACTCTCCGAGATAACTTAAGAAAATAACATTTTTTATAACATAAGTACTTACATGATAAGCGTTTAACTACGAGTTCTTAAATAAATTGTTTATCCAAACATGCCTAAATATTGTCACAAGATTAAACTCTATCTTCTTTGCCTTATTCTTCTTGTCTTAGGTTGGTTTAAGTGGTGGACTAGAAACACTCTGTGGACAAGGATTTGGTGCAAATGAATATCACATGTTGGGAATTTATCTACAAGGCTCATGCATCATATCTTTCATTTTTTCTATCATTATATCAATTATTTGGTTCTATACAGAACACATTCTAGTGTTCTTTCATCAATCAAAAGACATTGCTAAAACAGCTGCACTCTATATGAAGTTTCTCATACCAGGAGTATTTGCATATAGCATCTTGCAAAACATGTTGAGGTTTTTACAGACACAATCTGTAGTGATGCCTTTGGTTATCCTTTCAGCTATTCCAGCATTGGTTAATGTTGGAATTGCATATGGATTTGTTGAATGGACAAGTTTGAGTTTCATAGGTGGACCAATTGCAACTTCTATTTCACTTTGGATATCAATGATAATGTTAGGATTATATATCATTTTTGCAAAGAAGTTTGAGAATACATGGAGAGGATTTTCATTACAATCATTTAATTACCTATTTACTAACTTCAAACTAGCTCTGCCCTCAGCAGCTATGGTATGGTATGAGTTTCTAAATACCTTTCACTTATTTGACCCTTTTGATGATTTATCTTTGAAAGCGTACGTGTCTGTTTAGATTGACTTAATTGAGCTTAACTACTGGCGTAAGCACTTGTAAGACTGTTTCAGAGGGCTTTTAATTTGAAACAACTTTTACATGTCCATTCCAAAAGCTCTCTAGGATATCTTATAAAACAGTTATAGATTATATGAAAACCTTTATTTTATTCTTTGTTATAAAAATAGGCAATATACGATAAGCGCATATGTTATAAGACTTTATTAAGTTGTTTATCCAAATAGGACAATTTGCTAAAATATTAGCTTCTAGGTTGAATACTATCATACTTTTGTAAGATCCTTGTATTATGAATCTTACTACTTTAATTTTATATTATGCAAGTTTGGAGTATTGGGCATTTGAAGTTTTAGTTTTCTTAGCTGGAATAATGCCTGATTCACAAATAACAACTTCATTGATTGCAATATGGTAAGGTTCTTCTATCTTTATATTTCTGTTTTTAATATAAAGAAGAGAACAAAGATTCACTATTGTTATTCTTCAACAAAAAAATTATGCAGTGCAAACACAGAATTCATTGCTTACATGATCACTTATGGTCTTAGTGCTGCTGCAAGGTTAGTTGGTCTAAATTAAAATACTCTCTTTCATCGGCGTCATTGCATTTTCTCTTCTAGAGTCAAGTGATCTCGATCGTTAGACGAAGATCAATGACTCGATTCTAAGTCTAACTATACCAAATAAACTTTAAAATACGAGTCATCAAATTTTCATCCAACAGTCAAGATCTGCGACAGCGTGATTGTATGACTGCAGACAATTCAAATTCCTTGATAAAGCATATTTTATTGGACAATTATTGAAAATTTGAAAGTTGAACTTTTATAGCACAAGGGTTTCCAATGAATTGGGAGCAGGCCAACCAGAAAGAGCTAAACATGCAATGGGAGTGACTCTAAAGCTCTCTCTCCTTCTTGGTTTTTGTTTTGTTTTGATGCTTTTATTTGGACATAATATATGGATTCAGCTGTTTAGTAATAGTCCTATTATCAAAAAGGAGTTTGCTTCAATAACACCATTGCTTGCTATTTCCATACTACTAGATTCTATCCAAGGTGTTTTATCAGGTTTAACTTCTATATCTCTTTTAATTTTAGCTTTTTCTAATTTCTACAACATGATCTTAAACAAAAACTGTTAATGCAGGGGTGGCTAGAGGATGTGGTTGGCAACACTTAGCTGTTTATGTCAACCTTGCAACTTTTTATCTTATTGGTTTACCAATTTCATGTTTCCTTGGATTTAAGACCAACTTGCAATTTAAGGTAATATTTACTTCTCCGATCTTAAATATAAGCAATAGGACATAGATTTGATTCACACCAAACATGTAGGGTTTTAATAATTGTGTTTCTTTTGAATTTGTCTTATGATATAGGGTTTATGGATTGGTGTGATTTGTGGCTTGGTGTGTCAAACTGGGACACTCTTACTTTTGACCAGATATGTCAAATGGACTAAACTGAATGTTTCAGAGGATAAAGATAAAGACCAACTTATTGGTGCTTAGCAACTTCCTATCATGTATGTGAAGAAATTTATTGATATATATTGTCAATGTAAAAATTACTTTTACATTGTCATTCAATTATATTCTTTGAATTATTATATATTTTTGAATTTAGTTATAATTATTTTAAAAGTTCTTCATAAGATTGATTGTGATTGGTTGATAGTGTAAAATATTTTATATTGAGTTTGCATCAAAATTAAACTATTTTATAAAATATTTTGTGGATTGGCATGAAGGATCATACCATATGCACTCTATTACACTTTCACCATCCATGTCACCATAGGCTCCCCCTTCAGCATGCCTTGCTATAAACTGCATAGTTGTGCAATTCTTGTTCTTCTTCAGCCTCTCTACCTACTACAAAATCTTTGAAGTGACCAGGAGTTTTTCTGATTCTAGCTTGTAATGGTTCTTCTTCCTCCACATCAGAATCATCCCCAATTCCATCTTCAACATCAATGCTATCATTCTCACTTACATCATTTTCATTGACATTGCCTGCAGGTTCAGCATTCACCTCAGCTGGTGCATTATCAATCATTTCATCTTCACTACTTTCTCCAATCAAATCAGTTTGCACACTTCTTGTTTTGTCCTTGTTATCCCAATCCCAACCCTTTGACTCATCAAAGATTACATCTCTACTCACTATGATCCTTTTTTCTAGAGGATTATACAATTTGTAAGCCTTTGATTCTTCACTTAGCCAAGATGAACACACTTGATGCCCTTGTTATCCAATTTCTTCCTTTGACTGTTTGGTATATGGGAAAATACCAAGCATCCAAAGACACTGAAATGATGCACAGAAGGTTTGATGCCTGACCAAGCTTCCTCGGGTGTTATGTTCTTTACAGACACAATTGGACTTCTATTCATAACATAAGTTGCCCATTTGAGTGCTTCTGGCCAAAATCTCTTGGAAACACCTCTACAACTTAATAAACTTCTAATCATATTCAGCAAAGTTCTATTCTTTCTTTCAGAGACACTATTTTGTTGAAGAGTATTTGTAGCAGTTAGTTGTCTTTTAATCCCTTGTTCATTACAGAAGTTATTAAACTCATGTGAAGTGTACTCTCCACCCGTATTTGATCTAAGACTCAAAATTTTACAGCCAGACTCATTTTCAACTAGAGCTTTAAATTTTTTGAAGATTTGAAATGCCTCAGATTTCTCTTTCATTAGATAAACCCATGTTTTTCTACAAAAATCAACAGTAAAGGTTATAAAATACCTTCTACCACCATTAGAACTAAGGTTGATTGGTCCACATATATCAGTGTGAATGAGTTGAAGCTTTTATCTTGCTCTCCACTTGGCTTGTTTGGGTATATTGTCTCTTTGATGCTTTTCCCATAATGCAGTCATTGCATTTTTCTTCCATGTTATCAATCTCTGGCAAGCCTTTAACCATATCCTTCTGAGTCAACAACTTCAATCCTTTGATACTCAAGTGACCATATCTATTGTGCCATAGTTGACTCTTATCATGTTTAGTTGTTTGTAAGCACATAGGGATCATAACAGTTGCATAAATGATATACATTCTAATTGCAGATATTTGAGTAGAGAACATCAATCATTTTTCTTCATGATAAGCCTTGCATGTATCTTGTTTGAACACTAGAGTCACATTTTTCTACTGCAATTGATCAACACTCAACAAATTTGTATTCAATCTTGGTAGATAGTACACATTGCTCACAACATGAACTTTACCATTTATGAATAGCTTCACATTGCCTTTGCCCATAACTGACATCTTAGCATCAATCCCTAGCTTCACCGAGTCTCTAAAACTAGCATCAAAATCAAACAACCAATCTTTATTCCCAATCATGTGATTGCTACATCCTGAGTCCAAATATCATGCTTCTTCTTTGACTTCACTTCCTTGTTCAGTTTTGGCCATTAACAAAGGTTTCTTCTTCATAGTCAAGTCAGCATAATTAGCATTGTCTTCCCAAGTTGGGCATTCATTTTGATAATGCCCCAGCTTGTGACATTTAAAGCACTCAATGTTTTCTCTGTTTTGTCTTCCTCTACCTCTGCCTCGAGAAGAATATCTTCCTTTACCCCTCCTAGATCCTCTACCTCCATTAGAGATCTTCAGAGCCTGCTCCTCCACACTAACTTGCTGACCTTTCATTCTTTGCTCATGCACGATCAAACTGCTTTGAAGCTCATCAATGGGAAGACTTGTAACATCATTAGATTCTTCTATCGAGCAAACCACATAGTTGAATCTTGCTGGCATCGATCTAAGAATCTTTTCAACTACCATAACTTGTTCCCTGAGTTTGCTTTCACGGGCTAGACGAGTTTGTTCTGCATTTGTGTCCGGGGGAGCAACAACGACGCCATTTTCGATCAAATCCCAATACTCCTTTGATCGTAGTAGATTCTCCATTAACATAGCCCAATGTTCATAAAAGCTATCAAACTTGGGAATTAAAGGTTGCTGATATTGATTCTCCGGCATGAGAATAAAAGGAACAGAGTAACAACGGTGGAAAAATGATCGGAGAAGATGACGGATTGTGGCGGGAAAGCAAAAAATTGGTTCAAGAAACGGTTAAAACGGTTGCAACGTTCAAAAAAGAAGAAACTGTAGTTTCTTGGATCAGGGCCTGGATTTGGGCTCGTGATACTACTTGTTGGTCAAGACTCTCATTATTATTATTAACACATCACAAGTGCACTATATATAGGCACTACACAATACAAACCGGTTTGGGCTTAACAACAAATCACACAAAGCCCAACACATTATTCAACACTCACACTATTACTAAGGCACCCCTTACACCAACATTCCCAAGGTTTTGTTGGTTTCATCCTATATACATTAGGGTTAATTTGATAATTATAACATTCATTATTGGAAATATACATTTCAAGTCAAACATAATATAGTTATTATTTGGAATATTTTAAGAAAAAATGCTCATGAATAAAATTACTAAACAAACGCTTTTTTCTTTATTTTTCTGGCAATAAAGTTCCTGCACACTACAAGAAAATCTGTGGTTTGCTACGCCAAGTTTGGAAGCTAATTCGTAGCTAATTGCAAGTAAAACAGAGTTAGCTACGGATTTGTTGTGAATTAGGTGTCATATAGGTCGTAGCATGGATTGGGCGGCAGATTATCCTCCAAAATATTTCCTAGCTAATTTGCAACTAATATAACGAAAATCCTAGCTAGTTCCCAATTAATACCTAGTTAAATATTGTTCAAAATTTAATGTTCCCTAACTAAATCGCTAGGATATTGTCACAACAATTTCACAATAAATCTCTAGCTAACATTCCTAGCGATTTCGGAGCCAATTCCAAGCTTTTTGAAATTTTTATAATTATAAAAAACTTTTCTAACCAAAAGGATTAGGCTAGCAAATTATTAGGCTACCTACCTGATTATATATTTTGCTATAATAATAATAATACTGAACAAAATAATAATAATAATAATAATACTTTAAAGATAGCATGTTAATTATACTTAAAAAGATATATTGATAATACTTTAAAAATTCAATATAAACTATATATTTTTAAACTGTGTCCTGATCTTAAAAATGGAAAGAATTTTTAAAATCTCTAACTAAAATATTAACAAAGTTCAATTTAGTTTGAGGCACAAAATATCATTAAGTTAAAATAACATCAAAATATGGATATTCACTTCAACATATTTGAAGAATTTTTATATAACACAAGTTACCTTTTACAAAATACTACAAAGCCAATAATAAGAATCATAAGTTATCAATCATGCCATACCAGTAAACCTTCTTTCAAGGCAAGCATCTTAGCAGTTTCTATAGCTTCTTCACTTGAAACCTGTAATTCATTAAACCTTATTGGTCAAAACACAATCACTTGTATTAACATCTAGTATTGAAAACACTGTTTATATTTCATAAATTTCAAGAATTAAAGATTCATACTTAATATTCCTCACTATCATATATGTAACTTCACTATTCATCATATGCGAGTGACATGATAGCACAAAGCTTTGTCCAACATTTGGATATCTAATAGCTTCATCATATGTCTTTATGTTTAATTGATAAATCTTTTGCAACATGTTAACAAATTACGAAGGTTTCACTTAGGCCAAAAAGAAGGAAAAAACTAGTTTCTGGATCATAATTGAATACCAATATATTAGTTTTGCAAGCTACCTGAATAACTTCTTCTAGGAGATCGACTTCTGAGACAGGCGGAAAGATACCAGCACCAACCCCTTCTGAGACAGTGCAGCTTTGAAATTCCAAAAAACAATTTAGTCAGCATTCTAACAGGATTGGTCGCATACTATAAATTTACACCTATATACTGTGAATGCGATACATTGATTAAAACAATATTGACAAATGAGTCTTGAATGTTTTTCTTGACTTTTAATCTTCCATGAATACAATAACATTCACCTAAAGAATGAAGACCAGAAGGGAAAAAAAATCAGTTGTAAAATCACCTAATTTTTCTCCATTCATAGGGCTGCACTTTCAGATGGTCACTATACACCTAGAGGGGAAAAGCAACATAAATCATAAAGTTAGCTTAAATATATATAAATCAACACAAACTTGTTAACATATTCAATCTCAACACAAAAAGTATGCATGGTAAGCAAATCAACCTTGATATATGAGTTTTTCTCCTTGAGGAACTTCCTATCACCTGTAGTTGTTCCTCCAGTTCCTATCCCTGCAACCAAAGCATCAATTCTCCCTCCAGAGTCTCTCCAAATCTCAGGGCCAGTCGTCTCATAATGAATCTAAAAGAACAACAAATTAATTGGCTAATTTTTTTTTCCGGTGTTATGCTTTATGATGAATCAACTAACTCAACATACATACTAGATCAAACACTATAATAACCTTGGATGTCTAAAACAAGTATCATCATATTACAAGCCAAAACAGGCTAGATCCTTTTTTTGTTTAGATTTTTTCCACTTAACACAGTTCCAACATAAGAAGCAAAAACATAACCTTATTGAAATGAAATATAAGAAAAAAAAACAACTAAAAAGCACTAGTAAAATAACATAAAACCCTTTCAAATAGTGAACTGGTTGGAAATCATAACCGAAGTAGGGTTGAATATGAACTCAAATTAGATAATGCATGACCACCTTGAGTGATGCCAAAGGGATTTTGAGTATGGAACTGCCTTCAAACTTTAGTTTTTCTACACCTAGATAGAATCTGTGAAAAATGTCAGCGTGTCAAATTATGCTGCAACCTAATGCACATATAAAAGCAATAAAATATTGACCTAAATAATAAAAAGGAGTCAAATCTGCATGATATACATGGAAAATGTTAAATGGTCCTTCTCCTTTTCAAAATGACAGTTCCGTTCAGCATAAACATAGAGAATTAGCAGTTCTTGAAATTCATTTTCATTATTTCTTGATAAAAAATCCTGCACATTTGTTTTTTGATATGAAAGCAAGTCTCAACTAAGTAAAGCTTACCAAAACAGAAAAAAAAAAAAAAAAAAAAAAAAAAAAAAAAAAGAATTTAATGTGGCATAAACATACAACATTCAAGAAGAAAAATTTAATGTGGCATAAACATACAAATCAAGACAAGAAATATCAAAACAGTAACTTACAGATCAAAGGAAGATATAAACAGTGCAAGTAAACAGAGTCACTGGTTTATATGTTTAATCAAAAGCCACATAACAGATTAACATCCAAAATTATAATGAAGATGAAAGAGAAGCAATTACCACGAGAAGCTGGAGAAGCTTTTAGAAGATCTGAATTGACACATTGAGTAGGATCCCTGAGAAATGAAAGAGCAAGTATGTGTTATCCTAAGAAATCAACATATACGAAACTCAGAATGGAAAAACCAAAATCACCAATAACATTACTTATTAATTGCAACGGGTTCCAGTGAGAGGGAGCTTAAAAAATATAATAACTTTTATATAATAAATTTAGAAACTGAATTGAAACTAGTATAGCCTAACAGAGTAGAATATTTGTTCTTTTCACAAGCGATGGTTAGATAATCTTTCCACCAAATTACTTTAGAACCAAAAATTGAAGTAGAATCAGATGTTCCCTTTGGTTTGCGACATTTCGTTCCTAATGTAAGACAAATGATATAGAAAATGGTAACTTATAGGGAAGAAATAACTTAAGTTTGAGAGGAGGCAAGGGAAACACACTAGCATAGAGCGGTAATATAGTGGCAAGCCCCTCCCCACCAATGGAAAAAAAAAAAAACTTAAGTTATTCCTTCACTTGCCTCCTCTCAAACACAAAAGCAACAAATAATAAACAATAGTTTCCTCTTCTAGCAAGACTTTTCAGTCACGTTAGTCCTAATACTCACAAACTAAATATAGATAGAATTCAACTTACTTTCCCAACTGAATTTCGCCATCTTGATGCTCTACACTACTAATCCAAGCATGTCCCTATAAACAAAGTTTATAACACACTATGGATAGAATTCATGAACCAATATACTCATATCATAGTAGTTGGACTAGAAATGAATTATGGAGAAACAAACTCAACTATATGTAAGTACCTTCATCACTTGAAGAATAGTACTGCATATTTTGCTACAGTTCTTAATCATGTAAATGTATTACAAATAACACCTAATCTACTTTCTATTCCTTTTTCCCAAACAAAATAGATTTAAATTTTCAATCAAATATCAAAACATTACTAATACTACTATGAGGTTAACAATATTATTCAATCTACACCTACTCACATACAAACATCTTTGATCATCATGAATGACATTATTATTACTCAATCTACACCTATGCACATATAAGCATCTTTGATCACCATCAATGATATTATTATTACTCAATCTACACCTATGCACATACACGCATCAAATCACACTGTGACATTCTACAATTGTTATCTCATAACATTCCATTTACTTACACACACACAAGCATCAAATCAAAATTCAAAACAAGAAATTGAGTTGATTAATCATAAAAGATACAAAAGTAGAAGAAATCAATTACCAGAACAGAGAAAATAGGAGTGAGAAGTAACTTAATAATCTCTAGGTTTTGAAGAAGCAATTCTGAGTGAATTGGAATGTGATTTTGAGATGATGTGAGGAAGAGCGATTCTGATGAAGCAAGGACGATGTGAGATCGAAGAAGCGATTCCAACTAAGTAATTTTCACGAAGTGGAGATGCGAGACGAAGTGATTCCGACGAAGTGATTCTGGATCGAGAAGTGATTCTGATGTGAGAGCGAGTTGTGATTCTGGATCGAGAAGTGATTATGGAGAGATCGAAGCTGATTCTGGAGAGAAGCGATTTTGGGATAAGCGATTTTGAGAGATGAAGGAGAACGCGATTTTGTTCTTTCGATTTTGAATTTTGAGAGATGATTTTGAGTGATGAAGGAGAGTGCGATTTTGAGTGATGAAAGAGAAGTTCTTTCAATTTTGACTTTTTAGAGATGATTTTGACTTATTAAAAATAAAATTTTATCTATCTATATAATATATAAAGGGAAAAATTGAAGTTTGGTGTAACCTTTTTTAAAAATACCAAAATATCCTTGGTGATTTTATTTTCAAACTTTTCAATTCTTAACTTCCAAAACAAACAAATTTATATTTATTTATTTGTTTTGTTTTTTTTTTCAAAATCAAAATAAGAAAGAGCGGACTGACGGGCACGGTGCCCGTCTGGATGCTAGTTTTGTTAAATGTAGCAATAAGTAATGCAGTAAAAAAAATAAAACAATAAGTTAATAGAAGTTTTTTAAGTCAATCGGTTAAACAGAGGGATTTTTAATTGGAATTAACTAGTAATGCAATTTGTAGCAAAATTCTGGTAGCAAATTGGCTTGAACCAACTACAAAACTAATGCATCATATGTATTTCGGTTTGGATTTGCTCAATTTATTATTCTTCAATTTACTTTTGGCAAATGCTAACGAGTGCCCCGGGGCACTCTTTAAGATCTTAAACAGTAAGTTTTTAATAAATTTTTTATGGAAATGCGTAAAGTCAATGCACACTACAAGAAATATGACTTTTGTCAACGACTTGTAACAACTTATAACAAAAAAAATCGCTGCAAAAAATCATATTTCTTGTAGTGTCATTAAAAATTATAGTGTTTAATGTTTTGAAAAACAAAATTATTTAAATGAAATGCTTAAAGAGTGTATTGGGAGCATTCGTTAGGAAATCCCTTTACTTTTTACAATTTAAAATTATGGGTAAATAGGTCTTTCCCCCCTGCAATATAGGCGACATTTGCAATACCCCCCTAGAAAAAAAAATTAGGATTCCCACCTTGCAAATTTTTTTTAATTTGCCTTACCCCCCCTGCCCAACACATGGCAGCCTAGTTGGCTGGAATCTCCACGTGGCACCACCAGATGGTGCCACGTGAAAATTAATCAAATAAAAAAATAATTAATTCCACATAATTTAAATCCACATCATTTTTTGTTTTTTAAAAACCAGAATTTTATTTTTAATATTTGTATTTAATTTGTTTAAATTATATATGTTAATTTTTTTTTAAAAAAATAAATTAGTTAAAATTAAAACAGGTTATTGACTACTTTAAGATTGAAAATACACTCCACACCCATCAACACCTACACTCTTTTGTGTCATTCTCACTTCTCTTCCATTTGAAGTTTGAAGCCTTCATACGACGGCTTCTTATACCCCAAACTTAGAATTCTGCTCTTGTTCATTTCCCTTAACCAACTTAGTAATTTTGCCTCCTGCGACTTATGTTTTATGCAATTCACCCTTTTCCTCCAAAGATAAGTATCATAATATAATTGTTATCCTTTTGATTACTGAATGATGTAACAATAAATAATGATGTGTGAAAAAATTAGTGAATATCAATGAAAAGTTATTTACACTTTGCAAAGTAACTAATCATCTGCAAGTATATTAAATGAAGAAACTCAATTTCTGTAATTGCTACTGCACACTATCCAAACCCAAAGGAATGCAGCCCCAAATCCTATACTTACATTTCCCGTGCCTCAGAACCCAGAATACCAAATTCATGCTGCATAAAATCTTCACTAGGTCTGTAATACTTGTCTGGAGAGTGCAAGGCCAGGTTAGATACTTGGCTAGTATAAAGGCAGGCAAATCTCTCAACCTGTTCAAAACGAAACGAAAATCAAAGAAGAAGAAATCCAGAACAGAGAACGGGCAAGAAGAAGAACAGAAACGGGCACAAAACAGAAATGGGCAAGAACGAAAACGAAACTAATTCTGTCGCCTCTGTTTCGTTTGGTGAGGATTTTGTTTTTTCTGAACTTGGATTCGTGTTTGGGAGGAAAATTTAAGGGGGGTTGGTGTGGTTTGTTTTTAAAAAAGCGGTGGTTTAATATTTCCGGCGCGGTGGCGCCGCCGTCTGGCTTGGCGACCACCGCGCCGGATTCTGGAAAACTGACGTGCACAGTGAAGATGAATGAGAGAGAACATAGAGCAAGTGAGAGAGAGAGAGGGGGAGAGCTCAAATGATTTTTTTTCATTTGAAAAACCTTTTAATAACATTTTTTTTTTTGTTTTTTAAATTAAACATTGAGTTGGCATTTAAACAAATATATTATGTGGCTTTTTTTTAAAAAAAAAAATTATTAATTTCCACGTGGCACAATTTGGTGGCGCCACGTGGAGATTCCATCCACGTCAGGTGCCATCTGTTGGGTAAGGGGGGTAAGGCAAATTAAAAATATTTTGCAAGGTGGGAATCCTAATTTTTTTTTCTAGGGGGTATTACAAATCTCGCTTATATTGCAGGGGGCGAAAGACCTATTTACTCTAAAATTATTTCTAGAAGGTTCCTCGATCTTCCATTTGATATCTATTGTGTTCACTTCAAATTGTTTAGATTTTTCCACGACGAACTCCAATTGTTGTGAATTCGATTATAAATCACACTAATAAAATACTTTGTGTCGAGCAAAAAGAATAAGCAAAAAGAATGTCAACCAAGAATAAGTGAGAAAGAATAATCATAGTTTTCTAAGTTTTGTTTAAGGAAAAAAGAATCTAGATTTGTTTTTATGAATACTTTCTTGTTGTTCTTGTGTTTTTCAGCCTTGTTGTTCTTTGTAAAAAGAATTGAAGAGGAAAATTGAAAGTGAAATATCTTGATGATGAGGAGGGATAAGATTGAAGAGAAAAAATAGAAAAGAATTTTGTTTTTTAAAAAAAAAATAAAAAATTAAAGGCCACATAAGCATTGCCATAAAATCAATTTTGTAAAGTCAAGTGCCATCTACGATTACCGTGTCAACAAAAGATGAAGATTCGAAATCCAAGTGACACCGAAGGGGTAAACGACAAAATTAATACTCCCTCCATCCTAAAATAAATGACCTAATTTTGACTTTATATACTATTTATATATATCACTTTGATCATATTTTTTTACTAATGTGTGCATATAAATATTAGCATATTATATGTTCTTTGATTTTTCTCAACGAGTACTTTCAAAATATACAATTTTTATAATTTTTAATAATAAATAACAATTAAAAATATTAACGATTAAAATTGTACATTAATAAATGTGAAGGTGGTCAAGGATGTAATTTATTTTGAAATGGAGGGAGTATAACAAAACTTCTTTATAGGTTATTACTCTTGAGTTGATCGAAGTTCCCATATGTCAGCAAAAACTTCGTTATAACTTATAAATAAGACTTTCTCCTAGTACATATATTCATTCATTCCCATATGCACGATAAGTTTGGAGTAGTAATCAATTAATTTCTCTCTTTTGCCTACCTCATAAAACACATCAACTCCTTTCGCATATACTTATCTCATATAATAACTCATAACTTCATTCACATCCAAATTTTCATAAAGTTCACCAACCTTATAAATATTCATCACTCCTTCAATAACTCTTTCTTTTCCAATTCACCAACCTTATAATAAGGTCCTTATTATGGCATGAATTTTACTTGGTTGTAGACTTCTTTATATATTATATATCGCTTAGTTATGCAAAACGAAAATACCAAATACTACTAGTTTTTGTGTTTAATAACCTGGCCAAGGTAAGCTAGCTCAAAACTCAATAATTTTTGTGCTCCATTTTCATCACCATCTCTAAATTAAACACCATAACTACTAACTAGCATTTCCATTACATAAAAATCAATAGCACTGCCATAACCATTTTGGTCTCCAAGAGAGAAAGTGTAAAGAAACTGAGGAAGAGGAATGATAAAAGAAGAGGAAAACACAAGAGAGAAGTAAGAATTTTGTGTTCTTTCTATTATTGTTGCTTTACTCTTTAATGATACAGACCTAAGATTTTATTCCAGCTTCTGCAAAAAAATTGTCTCTATATTTTTATTTGTTGCATTTATTAATTTTACATTTTTACTTATATGTGTTATGTTAATCTCTCTGCTAAATCTCTAATTGTATATTCCACAGCTAGGTGAAGCTCGATGCACTTTGATGTTACTAATGCTATTGTTGAGGATAATTTCATAACGACTGTAATTTCTTTGATTAATCAGGTGAGTTTACAACTAACACAATTTGATTCAAAATTCATTAACAAAGTAATATTGTCGTTTGGAGTATATTATCTGAATGAGCAGAGGTTCTCCAGAATTCTTGCAAGTTGCAATGCCATATACTATATGTGGCCAAACTCCATAATTGTAGGCCTTACATTTTACCAAGTACAATTACCAACATAATTATTAGTGCCTTAATCTCCCATGTCTAAAGTTATGGGATGAGGGTTAGGGAGGCCATTGTATGTATGATTAGACTGAATTCAGATGTGATTTAAATTTATATCATTAAAAAATAAACAAATATTTATACAAAATAGTACATTAACATTGATATTTTAAAATATCAGAGTTTTCAAAATTTTATCATGTCGACTTAATACATAAATTTCAAATTTAAATTATAGAAATAGTACATTAATGTTGGTATTTTGCAATGAGCGTGATACAAATAATTATAGAATTTTTGTATACAAAATATACAAATATTTAATAAAATACTACATTAATGCTGGTATTTCGAAAACACCCATGAGTTTTCAAAATTACCATATGTTTATATATCAATTACAAAACAATGTGGACATAAAAATCTGTTTCTACTTATAAGTACATAAATCTACATTGAATGTGGTACAAATATTTTACTCAGGTACTAAATTAATATTATTTTAAAAAAAAAAAATAAAAATTCACAAGCTTTTAAAATTTATCATATCGACTTTAGCATTTTAGGACAAAAATTTGTTTCCACAGAAATAAGCACACATAAAATCTGCAATTAGAACAATGTAAATATTTTACCGGTTTTTGCAAATAAAATAATATAAAGTAGCCTTAAATGCAGTTTTAAGTTTGGAGTTTGATCAGTACTAATAAGATTAGCATTCTGGATTTATAACAATCCAAGGCATCTTAGAGTTAGAACCTAGATCTTGTGCCTGATAAATTTTCTCTCTGTTGCAGGATCGAGTAATTGGCATACTTGAATGGGAACTGTCTACCCTTGGTAACCAAATGTGTGATGTTGCATATATCTGTATGGTATGTACTATATAGTAACTTTCCTAAGGGCACAATAATTTATAATTGTCTAAATTTGTCTTAATAATTCCTTCCAATGTTTATGAGTTTACCCACTACTACTGTATTACATAGTCCTCGGTGAGTGATAACTTCAAATCACATTGGCTAGTCTGTCTAATGGCATAGACAATATGCCCTTTTTGTTGACATATATCATATAGCATAGACAATTTAACCTTCATATCAAACATGACTATGAAAACAATAAAGAAGGAACAAAATTTCTTAAGGAGAATAATCGTTTTTAAAAAAATAAATATGCTCATTATATCACATGAATCATGAGATGTCTTGTCAATATTTGCAAACATATCAATAAATTAAGGAATGTAACCTAATTTGCATTTTTGCTGCCTAACTCTGTTTTACTAGAAAATAGCTACCAAATTAGCTACAATGGAAATATTAGACTGGTTTTTGTTTTTTTATATAAAGGGTCACTACAACATTTTCATTCTACAGCAACACCAAAAAAACCGTTCCGTAATGCAAAAAAAAACTGTTATCATAGGCTACGAGAACGGTTTTCAGGTCGTTGTGTACTGAGGCGTACTCTTAACCTTTCGCAACAGTTTATTTTCCAACGGCAACACCGAGTAGATAACTGTTCTGTTAGAGTTCCTAACAGAACGGGTTTTAAATTCCCAACAACAACGGTTTCTATGTGTTCTTAGTTAAAAACCTTTGCCATTGGTTGAATTTAGAGAACTGTCACTTTTGAAAAAATGACTAAGATATGATATGAAAACATATCAAATTACTATTATATAGCAATACAAGTTATATTATGTTGAATATGTACGGTCATTAAATATCTTAATGAACACTACATTATTGCTATGATTTCTTAACAAAACATAATAACGATATATCATAAACTACGTTTTCAAAACTTGTCCATTATCTTACCTGATTAGCAACAAACTTTTTCATATCTTCCTCAGGTTAGTGAACTATTGGGTGATCATACAACATAGGCAACAGGAACCTCACCGGCTTCGGCATTAGGGAATCTACAAAACGGAAGCAATTAACACAACTAAGAATCTCAATTACTGACAACATAAGACGTGTTTCTTCTGTAGGTAGAATGGATAACATTTGAGAAACTTACGGAATAACCACAACACAAGTATTTCAGGATGAGAAACAAGGACCCCCTTCAAGTTCTGCTGGTGCAACTTAAAAAGGATGAAGAAAATAGCAAACAATTCATTCAGATGACAACCCCTGATCATAAATACTTTTTCGCCAAGATTAACCAAATATCTTATATCCATCTATCACATTATGTTGTACTGAAGTTATACAATACTTGACTTTCAGATGCAAGTACTTTTTTATGGATACAAAGTATTTAACATATGCAATAATTTATAACCAAATTATTTATAACCTAACAAAGATTTCAGTTGAAATTGGCATGTGTAGTTTTGTTTCACATTTTACGTCCAAATATCATCGTTAACATGACATTTGATTTACATTCCTGGAAACCTTTATACTTGATCAGTTCTTCGATACGGCATAGACAAAAAGATGGCCATCCTCATAAAAATATCCAAGATCTCTTGTGTATACCCACCATTCTATAGTTAATCTTGTGGCCTGTGGATTGTTGTGATAACCTGAAAAATTCTAAAAAGAGAGCTTATCGACAAAGCAGCAGGGAGTAATTTGAGAACATCATACGTTCTATGAATCTAAAAAGTTAACTTTTTTTTATAATAAGGACTGGAGGGAATAATTTGAGAACAAACCAGCAAACACTAAGAAATAATGTAAATGAAACAAACCTTAGACCATAAACCTAAGACCAATTACTACTTTAACAACTTGAAGTTGATGCTTCTTGTCTCGCCTCTTTCATACTTCCAAAGCCATAATAGTTACACGGACATAGTCAAGTTTGTGTGCACCATGATTGAAAACAGTGATTCCAGAATACCCAGCATGTATAGGTAACCTAGCACCATTATTAGCATATGATTATGGAGTTAAATTCAAGATTAATCAATGAAGACCACTAAAATCAACTAAGTTTTTCATCAGAATAATATATTTAGAGCCAAATGTGATTATGCTGAATAGTGTAAATAAAGAAATAACAATAGAACTATTATTATTTTTCTTAGTCAAACTCTATGTACACGTGGCTATACATGTTCAATCAATTAGTAGTTTGGATTAGTGACAGAGAAACAATCTCTAAAGTCTAGCTATATATAAGTATATAACAAGTCAAATGACAGAATCAATGTACATGTTCAATCAATGGTTTTCATCTCTAAAGTCTTGTTACTAAATTTGGAACAAGCTTTAATTATTTTCCCTAAAAGAAACTATGTCCCAACGCACATTAGGGAAGAGCCATTGGATCAACCAAGAATAGGCCTAGCAAAGGTTGGACCAGTGAAGGATAAAATAAAGAAGATAGATGGAACAAGATTATGATATATATTTCACAATAACAACAATCGGGATTCAGTTGGAAAAAAATAAAAATAACACATCATACCGTTTCAACTTTGCCTTGAGAATTTTACAATTGTCCAATTGGTTGTTGATTTTTTTTTTTTTTTTTTGTAGCTTCTAGCTGCATATAGATGTAAGTCAATATAAAACATATATGAAATATTATTGGGAAAATCAGACCAAAACTAGAAGCATAAGCTTAATAATCATTATAAACTTTTCTTAATAAAAAACACCCTCCTCTTCAAATTGAACATGTATGGTTACATACTTATATACCAATGAGGTATTCCGCATATAACAAGAAAAATAACAATGCATGTTGACTTAAATTTGGGAATATACTACAATTTGTCTATTTCACCAAATTCTATGTTCTTATTAAAAGCTTCAATTTTATTTTGTACGGCGTTGTCAACTTTTTCATTTAAAAGCTCTTTTCACTGTTGACAAAAAAAAAAAATTAATAGGTTAGGCGAGTTTTTACTTATTCCTATAATTTATTTTTTTATATTACCACTGCAATGTGTTTTTATTTTTTTTTCGCAGTTCATTTTACCCCCAAGGGTAAAACAAAACAACATTATAAGGGGTGCAATGAACTGAAAAAAATAAAAACACATTGTAGGGGTAATATAAAAAAAATTATAAGGACGAACGCAAAATTCACCTACTTTGCAGAAAGTAAAAGCTTATAACCAAAAACAAAAACTCTTGTCACTTAAATTTTGTGGGCTGTACGCTGTAGTGAGAGCAATAATTGTTCAACTTGGGGATTTGGCTCTGGTAATCCAACACTTAATAGATTTCCAACTACATTAAAGAAAAATAAACATAACAAGAAGACACAAGTGGCATCATTATACCTAATCAGGGATTGATAATTAAGGTAACTTCATTGGTTAAACCACATGGTTGCTACCTGAAAAAACTGCAGAACCGGTAGCTTGATAGTTTTGAAAACCAATCCTTCCAATTTGTAAAAACTTACCATTGTAGATCATCTTCCTATGAAAAACAATCAACAACTTTGCGTGTCGCGAGATCAATAAAAAATTGATAGTTAAATGGTGGAAGGAAGCATAAAGTGAAACTACACATAATTTCCAAGCTACAGAATCATAGACACGAACCAACATGCTCGTTCCATTATCCAACATAGCTCAACCATTTCAAGGCATATCCAACAATTCTCCACCTTGCCTTTAAATCGATGGTGATCCACTCAACCACCGCGCTGCTCTCTCCATCTTGAATCTTCATCCTGATGTTTTATAACTTCAATCCTATTAGACTTGGTTAGGTAGTTAGGAGGTGGTTACATAACTACCTTGAGTTAGTTAGTTATGGTTACTTGTGTTACAAGTAATGGATGTGTTAGGAGTTTTCCTTATAAATAAGGATGTGCCTCATGCATTAAAAACAACTTATTCTCTATTCTCTTATCAATAAATCTTAACACTTTCCTCCTAGTTTTCTCTCTAGTTCTTACTTGTTATCTTCTTCCTCTTATCTTGGATTACCCTAACAAATTGGTATCCAGAGCCCTTTGGTTCTTAGTGTAGAAAGCAAAAAGATTCAGTCTTGTTTGGTGTTTACATTTTCTTCCCTTCAGAAACAATGTCAGGGAATGGTTTACCAAACAATCTTCCAATTCTTGAGGGCAAGAATTGGGAAAGATGGAGCAAACAGATGAAGTCTCTCTTTGGTTTTCAAGATACATGGGAAGTGGTGGTTAATGGTGTGCAAGACTTGGTGGGGAATGCCACTGAAGCTCAGAGATCAGCACACAAAGACTTAAAGAAGAAGGATTGCAAGGCAATGTATGCAATTCAAGCTGCAGTAGATTCTGCAAATTTTGACAAGATATCTAGTGCTGAATCCTCTAAGGCAGCCTGGGATATTTTGGTGAAATATTATGAAGGAGGAGAAAAGGTGAAGGGAGTAAAGTTGCAGTCTCTGCGAAGGAAATATGAGCTTCTGCAGATGGATAAGAGTGAATCCATTGGAGCCTATGTGTCGAAGGTTCAAGGCATTGTCCATACAATGAAGAGCTGTGGTGAGGTGATGACAGATAGGATGATTGTAGAGAAGGTAATGAGAACTCTAACTCCAAATTTTGATCATGTCATTGTTGCCATCCAAGAAACTGGGAATGTAGCTACATTACAGTTGGAGGATCTTGTCGGATCTTTAGAAGCACATGAGTTGATGATAAATGAAAGGAAAGGGGTTCAAGAATCTGTACAAGCCTTACAAGTTCAGGCTTACAAGAAAGCTAACAGTCACAAAGAGAAAAATCGAGATAAGGGAAAGAATGGCTCTCAGAAAAAATTTGATGGAAAATCTGAATCCTTCAAGAAAGGAGGAGGAACATCAAATTCAAAGAAAGGGAAAGGCAAGGACAAGAGTCACATTCAGTGCTATAACTGTGAGAAATGGGGACACTATGCTTCAGATTGTTGGTTCAAGAAAGGCAAAGAAAAGGGCCAAGACTCTGATGATGAAGCAAAACTTGTGCAAGAAAAGGTTGAAGACAAAGCTGTGACTTTCATGGCTACATTATCAGAGGTAGAATCACAAGATAAAGTTGATGCTGAGACTTGGTTCTTAGACACAGGGTGTTCCAACCACATGACTGGTCACAAAAACTGGTTAGTGAAGTTCGATTCTGGAAAGAAAAGTAAAGTGAAGCTGGCCAATAGCAGTTCATTGCAGTCAGAAGGCATTGGTAACATGGTTATCAAGAGGAGCAATGGAAGCACTGCAGTAATTGAAGATGTGATGTTTGTACCATGTATGGATTGTAATCTTCTGAGTGTTGGACAGTTAGCAGAAAAAGGTTTTTCAGTTATCATTAAGAAAGAGAAATTTGAACTTTATGATCCTGCAAATAACCTAATTCTGAGGACTCCTTTGGCCAAGAATAGAACTTTCAGAACTTTGATTCACACAAACACTGTTCAGTGTATGAAGGTAGTAACAGATGAGAAGTTGAATTGGCTATGGCACCTGAGATTTGGACATTTGAATTTCAAATATCTGAATCAGCTAGGGAGCAAAGGAATGGTACTTGGCCTGCCTAAGATTGAAGCTTCAGAAAGAGTATGTGAAGGTTGCTTAGTTGGTAAACAACCTAGAAATGCTTTCAGCAAGAGTTTGCCTATGAGATCATCAAGTGTACTAGGTGTTGTACATTCTGATGTGTGTGGTCCCTTTGATGTGAATTCACTTGGTGGTAATAGATATTTTGTTACCTTTGTTGATGAGTATAGCAGGAAGATGTGGATATACTTGATTCAAACCAAGGATGCAGTATTTGATGTCTTCAGAAATTTTAAGGCATTAGTTGAAAATCAAAGTGGAAAGAAGATCATAGCTCTCAGAACAGATGGTGGAGGTGAGTATACTTCCAAGAAGTTTGAGTCATTTTGTGTTGAACAAGGTATAGAACATGAAGTCACAGCTCCCTATACACCTCAACACAATGGCTTAGCTGAAAGAAGGAACAGGACTATTCTTGATATGGCAAGGTGTATGGTGAAGCATAGGAACCTGCCTAAAGCTTTCTGGGGTGAAGCAGTTCACACTGCTGTGTATGTGTTGAACAGGTGTCCAACCAAGAAGCTGAAAGACAAAGTACCTGAGGAAGTGTGGAGTGGTAGAAAACCTAGTGTAAGTCACTTCAGAATTTTTGGTGCTTTATGTCACAAGCATGTGCCTGAAGCAAAAAGGAAGAAGCTTGATGACAGAAGTGAAGCCATGATCTTGGTAGGATACCATGTCACAGGTGCTTACAAGCTGTATGATCCTGTCACAAAGAAAATGATCTACAGTAGAGATGTTGTAATTGATGAAGAGAAATCCTGGGATTGGATTGCTGGTTGCAGTTCAAGCAGAGCTCAATTGAATCCAATCATGAATGAAGAAGATAGTGATTCTAGTGATGAGAATGAAGCACCTACAGCTATGACTAGAGACAGGCCTGCCAGAACAAGGAACATTCCTGCTAGATTGCAGGATTGTGAAATTATTAATGATAATGAGGTAAATGCAGATGGTGACTTAGTTCATATTGCATTGATGGCTGGTTCTAAGCCTATCAATTACACAGAAGCCTTGAAACACAAGAAATGGAAGAAAGCTATGGAGGAGGAGTTGGCTTCAATTGAGAGAAATCAAACTTGGGAGCTAGTTAAACTTCCATCAGATAAGAAGGCAATTGAAGTAAAATGGGTGTTCAAGCTGAAGCTAAATCCTGACAATTCTATAGCAAAATATAAGGCAAGGCTGGTGGCAAGAGGTTTTCTGCAGAGGGAAGGAATAGATTACTCAGAAATCTACTCACCTGTGGCAAGAATTGAGACTGTGAGACTTGTCATAGCTGTAGCTAATGCAAGGAAATGGCCTATGTTCCACATGGATGTTAAGTCAGCCTTTCTTAATGGTCCATTAGAAGAACTTGTTTTTGTAACTCAGCCACCTGGATTCATGATTGAAGAGAAGAAAGACATGGTCTACAGATTGAACAAAGCTCTATATGGTTTGAAACAAGCTCCAAGAGCTTGGAATAAAAGGATAGATGGATTTCTTGTGAAACAAGGTTTCAGGAAATGCAAGTCAGAATATGGAGTATATGTGCAGGAAGCAGCTTCAAGCATCATTCTGATATGTTTGTATGTTGATGATCTGCTAGTAACTGGAAGTGTCACAGCTGAGATAGAGAGATTCAAAGAAGTAATGAAAACTGAATTTGAGATGACAGATTTGGGAGAAGTGTCTTACTTCTTAGGATTTGAACTTCTGAAGAATGGTAAAGGTCTATTGTTGCATCAGAGGAGATATGCAGGAGAAATTCTGAAGAGGTTCAACATGACTGAGTGTACATATGCTGCAACTCCTATGGAGGTGAACTTGAAGTTAGAGAAGAATGAGACAGAAGAGACTGTGGATACTACAATTTTCAAGCAAATTGTAGGATCATTGAGATATCTTTGCAACAGCAGGCCAGATATATGCTTTGCAGTTGGGCTTGTAAGTAGATTCATGGATAAGCCTAGAAGGTCACACATGAATGCAGCTAGAAGAATACTTAGGTATATAGCAGGCACAATGGAGTTTGGAATTCTTTTTCCAAAGTCAGTTCTGAGTGAGAAATTTGAGATTGTGTGCTACTCTGATGCTGATTGGTGTGGTGACAAAGTAGATAGAAGGAGTACTACTGGGTATTTCTTCAGATTTATGGAGGCTCCTGTTGCTTGGTGTTCTAAGAAACAACCAGTTGTTGCATTGTCTTCGTGTGAAGCTGAGTACATAGCAGGTGCATATGCAGCATGCCAAGCTTTGTGGATTGTGACTGTGTTGAAGGAGCTAGGAATTGAAGCAGAGAAACCTGTGGTTCTGCAGATTGATAACAAGTCTGCTATAAACTTAGCCAAGAATCCAGTTTTGCATGGTAGAAGCAAACACATAGAGGCTAGGTTTCATTTCTTGAGGGAGCAGGTGAATCAAGGTAGCTTAGATGTCAGGCATTGTGCAACAGATACTCAGGTTGCAGATGCTCTAACTAAGAGTTTGAAAACAGACAGGTTTTTGAAGCTCAGAAGTGAACTTGGTGTGTATCAGGCGCGCGCGCCCAGCATGGCAAGTTCTGAAGCAGTTCTGAAGGATTTCTGAAGGACAGACAAGGATTTCTGAAGGACAGACAAGTTTGTAGTTCTGAAGGATTTCTGAAGGACAGACAAGGATTTCTGAAGGACAGACAAGTTTGTAGTTCTGAAGGATTTCTGAAGGACAGACAAGGATTTCTGAAGGACAGACAAGTTTGCAGTTCTGAAGGATTTCTGAAGGACAGACAAGTTTGCAGTTCTGAAGGATTTCTGAAGGACAGACAAGGTTGCAGTTCTGAAGGATTTCTGAAGGACAGACAAGTTTGCTTAGGCTTGAAGTTAAGGGAGCATGATGTTTTATAACTTCAATCCTATTAGACTTGGTTAGGTAGTTAGGAGGTGGTTACATAACTACCTTGAGTTAGTTAGTTATGGTTACTTGTGTTACAAGTAATGGATGTGTTAGGAGTTTTCCTTATAAATAAGGATGTGCCTCATGCATTAAAAACAACTTATTCTCTATTCTCTTATCAATAAATCTTAACACTTTCCTCCTAGTTTTCTCTCTAGTTCTTACTTGTTATCTTCTTCCTCTTATCTTGGATTACCCTAACACATCCAAGATCACCGGCCAAGAACATGACCTAGGCGTTAGCCTCCACTTGCTTCCCGCAAGCATTACCTCCTTCCCTTCATCCCTCGGAATGCCTTCCGCTCTCATGAAGATCTTGCATCCCATTACCATAGGACTTTTGGTAGCTAAAAGATTCACCGCCCGCTCTTCAGCCCCCGGAGTGATCAGTTCCGTCCTCCTGAAGAAACGTTTGTGCCCCGCTATCACCAGCTTTTTGAATAGCTCAACAAGCTTCACCACCCTTCGACCACCGGAGTGCCCTCCGTCCTCTCGAAGTATTGCTTGGCTCCGGACCAACCTTGGAATTTTAGGCGGCCCCACAAGCTGCAACATCAAACTCCCTCTCGCACCCGACTACCTCCAGCAGTCCTACAAGTTTCACAGTTTGATCAAGGTTGCTTTCAATTGCCTCCCTGAAGATCCTCTCAAGGTCTTGCACTTCTTCAGCCACAATTGAAACGTATCCCACAAGGTCTCCATGGTTCCCCTTTGGCTCAACGCAACCACTCTCCTCCCTATCTCCGATTATATACCTGAGAGTCAATGTTGACTATCTCCCACTATTGGAAGACTCCACCTCAAACTGAGATTCCACCAAAGTACACCAACCATCCCCTTGTAATAAGCGAGACCTCTTCAATCGTGCTTCTCCCTTCAACGCCTCAACCCTTGTTCTGAATTAACACCGTCTTCATCTTCACCTTCCACAACCCATAGTCGTTACTCCCGGTGAACCTCACAATATCCTCCTTCAAAATCATGGTACTTGAATCAAATGATCCCCTTGCTCCACGGTGGGCGCCAATTGTTGCGAATTTGACATTAAACTCACACCAATAAAAGAATTTGATGTGTGGGGCAAGCGTAACAAGCAACCAAATATAAGGACAGGATAGACGATGATGCAATAATTCAAACAATAAACACAGCAAGAAGAAAAGAACACACGATCAATTTGTTTACCCAGTTCGGTATTAATGAACCTAATCTGGTGGAGGGAGCAGCCCTTTTGTTCTACTATGATCAAATAGTCGCCACTTTACAAGAGTTTCCCACTATTGGGTACAAGGAATTAACAACCCTAAAGCTACCCAAAACCCGAATCTCTTCCCGTGGCCAAGAGACTCAATTTGACCTAGTCTACCCAAGGTGATTCAAAACCCTAGCCTTTTGTGGGGCAAACCCCGATTCCCTACATATTGTCGCTCTCACTCTCTCAATTTTTCTATGAATAAGACAATCCTTATTTATAGAAAAATATATGCCTACTTATTTTAAAAGACAATCTTCTAAAATAAAACCAAATCTCTCAATATTGTGTTTAAATATATCCAATTTAAAACCAAACACAATCCAAGTCAAATATTCTCCAAAAATACATTTTTTCACAAAATCTGAAATATTCTAACTTCTAATCTTGAGATTTCAAGGCATATCCAACAATTCTCCACCTTGCCTTTAAATCGATAGTGATCCACAACTACCGCGCTGCTTTCTCCATCTTGAATCTTCATCCAAGATCACCGGCCAAGACCATGACCTAGGCGTTAGCCTCCACTTGCTTCCGCAAGCATTACCTCCTTCCCTTCATCCCTCGGAATGCCTTCCGCTCTCATGAAGATCTTGCATCCCACTACCATGGGATTTTTTTTGGTAGCCACAAGATTCCCCAGTTTGATCAAGGTTGCTTTCAATTGCCTCCCTGAAGATCCTCTCAAGGTCTTGCACTTCTTCAGCCACAATTGAAACGTTTCCCACAAGGCCTACATGGTTCCCTTTGGCTCAACACAACCCATGGTAGTGGGATGCAAGATCTTCATGAGAGCGGAAGACATTCCGAGGGATGAAGGGAAGGAGGTAATGCTTGCGGAAGCAAGTGGAGGCTAACGCCTAGGTCATGGTCTTTGCCGGTGATCTTGGATGAAGATTCAAGATGGAGAGAGCAGCGCGGTGGTTGAGTGGATCACCATCGATTTAAAGACAAGGTGGAGAATTGTTGGATATGCATTGAAATCTCAAGATCAGAAGTCAGAATATTTCAGATTTTGTGAAAAAATATATTTTTGGAGAATATTTGACTTGGATTGTGTTTGGTTTTAAATTGGATATATTTAAACACAATATTGAGAGATTTGGTTTTATTTTAAAAGATTGTTTTTTAAAATAAGTAGGCATATATTTTTCTATAAATAGGGATTGTCTTATTCATAGAAAAATATATGCCTACTTATTTTAAAAGACAATCATTTAAAATAAAACCAAATCTCTCAATATTGTGTTTAAATATATCCAATTTAAAACCAAACACAATCCAAGTCAAATATTCTCCAAAATATAATTTTTAACAAAATCTGAAATATTCTGACTTCTAATCTTGAGATTTCAAGGCATATCCAACACAGTTAAGCAATTCCTCAAACAGTGGGTAGGATATTGGATTACTTGGGAGTCAAGCATAGAATTTTGGGTAGTGGAAATCATACAAAAAGGTTTCTCCATGTCTGTGGAGGTGGGTTTCATCAAACTTAAGGGTCTGTTTGGCCTAGTTTATTTTTGAGTTTATGCAAACGGCTTATGCAATTTTTATATATTATTATAAGTTTGTCAAGGTAGTTTATGATAAAATACCTTATAAAAATTCAATTTTTACTAGTTTAAATTTATAAAATAGCCCAAAACCTAATTTATATTGCATTTCAAATGATTCTTACAAATTTATTTTATTATTTGATCACTTTGGTTTCTATCATGCTTGTTGGTCATCTTGGTGAGCTTCAGTTAGCTGGTTCTACTCTTGCTAATTCTTGGTTTAGTCTCATTGGTGTTGCTGTTATGGTAATTAATCACAATTTTCATCTTTATTATATTTGATTATTTGTCTATTTATATAGATGTTGATATGAACAATTCTTTGATTATTTGATCTTGTGTCTCTATGTTAAAATATTATGACGTGGAATGAGAAATTTGTCGTCTAAGAAGCTCAGATACTTGATACGTTATGAAAAGCGCCGTGCATAGAAATTTAGGGGCCTAAGAGAAAAAAAAATTAAACAAACTTGATAGTATTTAAATTATTTTAGTTTTCCATGTGACTACTCTTGCAAGAGAATGAGCCATACCTCATTAGTTTTCTATGCTACTCTACATGAAAGTCTCTAAAATGAATGTTGTTTAGTACATGGGGATTGTACATCAATTAATTACTAATTAGTCAGCATTTTATTTTTCTATGTAATAGTATACTAATACAAATGTGCTAAACAATAGGTTTGGTCTAGTTGTACGGAATTTGAGTATTATGCATGAGATCCTAGGTTCGATCATCACTTACTCAATTGTAAACTAAGAAACAAATAAAAATTTGTTGGAGGCCTAAGCCATAGCCTTATATTGGCCTTGCATTATAACAAAAATAAAAGTCAATCATTGAATACTTCTCTGATACGTATTGGGAAATATCAAACACACATATCAGTGTCAAATACGGTATCTGACGCGATACTTGGACAATTTTAGAGTATCAGGGTTTCCTAACTTGTCGTGTTGTTTTATAGCGTGTTTGGTTGAAGGCTTATTCTAGCATGGTAGAGCTTCTTAGGTCTCCCATGGTGGGAAAGTGTTATTAACCGTCAGATTGTGAGATTTCATGTATGTTATCATGTATCACCAACACCTTATACATTTTCTTTCTTTCTCTTTTCCTTCTCTCTCTACCACCACCGCCGCCACCTATCAACACCACCACCGCTGCCACCTTATTTCATATGAAAATCCAGAAAATTATGAAGTAAAGTTCTTTGTTTTCTGCTTCAGGGCTAAAATAAACAAGAGAAATGTTTTATGAGTACGAAAAATCTTTCCACGAAAACTAAGAATAAGACATTCACGGTAAAAAAGCTTGAGTCAACATTCTTTTCTTTGTTTTTTTCTTTTTGGCTTAGGTTTTTTCAAAAAATAAATTAAAATGGAGAAGAACCGGATAGATGCAGATTGCAGACGGGGTATATGGATATCACTCAAATAACGTTTCCTTTGTCTTATATCACTTATTTCATAATTTTGTTGAGTTTTGAAAAGATGCAATAGGGAAGTTCAAAGATGATGGCATGATGGGTTTGTTGGGGATAAAACCCAATGACAAAGAGCACTGAAGGAAGAAAATGATAAGAAGAAAATGAAACTTAGGAAAGAAGAATGTAAAAATCTTATTCACAAAAAAAAAAAAATCGTTATTTACATGTGAAGTTAAACCCGTATTTATACACAACTACCTAACGGATAACTTCAAACTAACTACCAAAACAGAAAAACATAACTGAACAGAGATTCAGAAAAACGGAGCTTCAGAACGAACCGAGCTTCAGAAGCAGATGAGCTTCAGAAGCTGCGAAGCTCTAAAAGCTGCTGAGCTCCAGAAGCTGAGACACTTCAGAAGCTTGAGAGCTTCAGAAGCTAGGAGCCTTCAGAATAGCCTTCAGAAGCTGCAACCATGTTTCAAAGCTTGGCTTACAAAACCAATAATTCTCCTTAAGACAAGCTATCGAAGCATACAATCCCTATCTCCCTCCTGAGCTTGAGGAACTGATCTCTCTTGACAGCCTTAGTCATTATATCAGCTTGTTGATTCTCAGTGGGGCAATACTCCAGAATCAACTTTCCCTTATTAACTTGGTCTCTGAGAAAGTGAAACCGAGTTTCAATGTGTTTGCTCTTGTCATGATTAACAGGATTCTTAGCCAAATTGATTGCTGATTTATTGTCAAGCTTCAGCACCACTGTGATGTCTTCAACAATCCATATCTCACTGAGAAGTGATTGCAACCAATTAGCTTGACAAGCTGCTAAAGAACCTGCTACATACTCTGGTTCACAGCTTGAAAGAGCTATGACTGACTGTTTCTTGGAGCACCAAGACACAGGTGCATTTTGAAATTTAAACAAGTAACCACTGGTGCTCTTCCTTTCTATCTTATCACCACACCAGTCAGCATCAGAAAATCCACTCAACTCTAGCTTTCCCTTACCCTTAGAGTACGGAAACAGCACACCATAGTGGATTGTACCATTAATGTATCTAAGTATCCTCTTTGCTGCTAGCAAATGACATTTCAATGGTTTGCTCATAAATCTGCTAACATAACCTACTGCATAGCTTATGTCAGGCCTGGTTTGACACAAGTATCTCAATGAACCAACTAGCTGCCTGAACATAGTTGGATCAACACTGTCACCACCTGCCTCTTCATCAAGCTTGACCTTAGCATCTGCTGGTGTGACTTATGAGTTGCAGTCAAGCATCTCAAACTTCTTCAAAATCTCAGTAGCATACTTGGATTGATGTAATATCATTCCCTTTGGAGTTTCCAAAAGCTCCATCCCTAGAAAGTAGGTCAGCTTCCCTAGGTCAGTCATCTCAAATTCACACTTCATCTGTGACTTGAACTTCTCTATTTCTGTAGGTGAGCTACCTGTCACCAACAGGTCATCAACATACAAGCATATGATCAACATATGCTTGCCATCACTGCCTTTTACATAAACAACATACTCTACACTGCATTTCTTGAAGCCTTGTGTGACAAGGAACTGATCAATTCTTTTGTTCCAAGCTCTTGGAGCTTGCTTGAGACCATACAAGGCTTTACTTAGCTTCAGCACTTTATCTTCCTTGCCCTTCAGTTCAAACCCTGGAGGCTGCTTCACATACACATCTTCCTCCAGGGGTCCATTCAGAAATGCTGACTTCACATCTAAATGAAATAGGGGCCATCTGTTGCTGCAAGCTAAGGCCATTACTAACCTTATTGTCTCATGTCTAGCCATTGGTGAAAATACCTCATCATAGTCCAACCCTTGCTTCTGCAAAAATCCTTTTGCTACAAGTCTTGCCTTGTATTTTATCATTTTGCCTTCAGGATTTTGTTTGACTTTGTATACCCATTTCACATCAATTGCTCTATTGTCTGAGGACAATTCACACAAGTCCCATGTTCTGTTCTTCTCAATTGACTTCAACTCATTAATCATTGCCTCCATCCATACCTTACTCTTCAATGCAGCTTTGGTATCTATAGGCTCAGTGTCTGCAAACATTGCATAATGCACAATTTCTCCTTCATTGTCTACTGCATTATCAGGAACAATCTCACAGTCAGCTAGCCTTCTAGGCAACTGAACATTCCTTTGAGGTCTTGGTGGTACAACATTGTCATCATCACTAGAGGTATGCATATCTTCATCACTGTTGGCACCTTGGTTGTGATTTTGGTTCACAAATGTAACTGTGTTGTTAGTGTTGCTTGATCCAACATCTAAGTCCATTGCACAAGCTTTCTTAGATGTGATCGTATCTTTTCAATCCCAACTTTCATCCTCTAACACTTTCACATCTCTACTAATCTCTACCTTATCTAAAGTAGGATTATAGAGCCTATAAGCACCTGTCCTGTGATATCCAACGAATATCATAGGTACACTTTTATCCTCTAGTTTCTTTCTCTTAACATCAGGCACATGTTTGTAGCACAAGCTACCAAACACCTTCAAGTGACTCACACTTGGCTTACTCTTAGACCATACCTCTTCAGGTATCTTATCCTTCAGTTTCTTAGTTGGACTTCTGTTTAGTATGTAAACAGCTATGGCTACAGCTTCACCCCAGAACCTTGATGGAAGGTTCTTCTGCTTTACCATACTTCTGGCCATATCTAGAATGATTCTATTCCTCCTCTCAGCAAGACCATTGTGTTGAGGAGTGTATGGTGCAGTGACCTCATGGATTATGCCCTGATCCTTACAGAATTTCTCAAATTCTTTAGAGGTATACTCACCTCCACCATCTGTTCTCAGAATCTTCAAAGACTTGTCACTTTGCTTTTCAACCAGTGTCTTAAACCTCTTAAACACTTCAAAAGCTTCACTTTTGGCCTTGATTTGATACAACCATATCATCCTTGAGTATTCATCAACAAATGTCATGAAGTACTTGTTTCCACCAGTTGATAAAACATCAAATGGTCCACATATGTCAGAATGCACAACATTCAGCACATCACTAGACCTCATAGGTAGATGACTTTTGAATGAAGATCTATGATGCTTTCCTAACAAACAAGTAGTACATGTGTCTACTGGAGTTATGACACTAGGTAAGCCTAACACCATGCACTTTGAATTAAGCATTGACAAGCTTTTAAAATTCAAATGCCCATACCTCTTGTGCCATAGATCACTATTTCTATCCTCTGTGGTTGCAGACAAACAAGTAGCTTCAATGGCTTTGATCTGAGTCTTGTAGATTCTGTTCTTACTTTGTGCTGTCTTGAAAACTAACCTTTTCTTAGAATCAAATAGTTGTAGAGTCTCATCCTCTATAACTATCTTGAAGCCCTTTGAAATCAACTGTCCCACACTCATGAGATTGCACTTCATCCTAGGAACATAGAGTACATTTTCAATCACAGCCTTCTTTCCATTAGACCTCTGAATCAAAACATTTCCCATGCCTTCTGCCTTAATGGAATCACTATTAGCCAATCTGATTTTGGTGTTGAGACACTCATCAAAGTCAGTTAAGATGCTCCTATTGCCAGTCATGTGATTAGAATATCCTAAGTCAAAGTACCACACCATGGAATCTGCTGCTACATCAGCAATTGTCACCATGAAACTTGTTTCATCATCTGAACTTGAGTCATCATGTGCTACCTTTGCCTCTTCTTCATTTTCTTGGCCCTTCTTTTTCTTTGAATTTCTACACTCATTTGCATAGTGGCCATACTTATCACAGTTATAGCATTGGATCTTGCTGTTGTCAACCTTCTTCTTTGACTTAGCCTTCTGTTTCCCTCCTCCTCCATCAGAGGATTCAGGTCCTGTCTCACCATCATCTTTGCTCTTCTTGGAATCTTTCTTTCCCTGCCATTTCTTCTTGTCTTTCTGGTATTTCTTGAACTTTGTGAAAAGAGCTTGCTCATCTTCTCTGTCATGGCTTCTTTCACCAAGCTTCAACTCATGAGCTTCAAGAGTGCTCTGCAAATCCTCAATCTTGATCTCACTCAGGTCTTTTGTCTCTTCTGTTGTCACTACAATGTGATCAAACTTAGGAGTTAAAGTTCTCAATACCTTTTCAACCGTTTCTTGCTCATCAAGATTACTACCACAATTCTTCATCCGATTGGTGAGAGTCACTAATCTTGTGAAGTAATCTGAAACTGACTCATCATTCTTCATCTGCAACAGCTCGTATTGTCTCTTCAAGGCTTGCAACTTCACCTTCTTGACCTTTGCATCTCCACCATAACATTTCTGCAAAATGTCCCAAGCATCCTTGGAGGTTGTAGAATCTGCAATTTTCTCAAACACCTTCGCATCAACGCATTGATGAATGAGAAATAGAGTCTTGCTGTCCTTTTTCTGTGCTTCTCTGAATGTTGTTCTCTGTTGATCTGTTGCATTTGCTGGTAATGGGTTAAGGACTGTATTCACTTGTTCATCCACTTCTTGAACAATGAATATCACCTTCATCTGTTTCACCCATGTATCTCAATTCTTTCCATCAAGAATAGGCAAATTCGCGTGGAAATTGATTTTCCCAGCCATGGTTGATTGACCTCAACCTTTGATTCTCCACTTGAAGAAGATTTGAATCAAAATCCCTTGGATCGTGTTTGCTCTGATACCACTTTGTTGGGGATAAAACCCAATGACAAAGAGCACTGAAGGAAGAAAATGATAAGAAGAAAATGAAACTTAGGAAAGAAGAATGTAAAAATCTTATTCACAAAAAAAAATCGTTATTTACATGTGAAGTTACACCCGTATTTATACACAACTACCTAACGGATAACTTCAAACTAACTACCAAAACAGAAAAAACATAACTGAACAGAGGTTCAGAAAAACTGAGCTTCAGAACGAACCGAGCTTCAGAAGCAGATGAGCTTCAGAAGCTGCGAAGCTCCAGAAGCTGCTGAGCTCCAGAAGCTGAGACACTTCAGAAGCTAGGAGCCTTCAGAAGCTGCAACCATGTTTCAAAGCTTGGCTTACAAAACCAATTGGGTTGCTCTGCACAACACATAGGAGTATGAAGGAATAAGTTGGAGCAAACTAAACAGCAACCAAACGGTGGTAGTGATGATGGCAAATGAGAGTTGAAGCGGTGACCAAATCAAATCACATATTTTGTAATTAAGTTGGGATATTTGCTTAATATGTTGAACTTTCTCGTCTCCTTAATTCTAGGCTAAGATTGTGGATCTAATTATTGTTGAGTTATGTCCTCTGTAAACATATTAATGAACCATTGCTAAGAAATTACCAATGTTTTAAATTCAACATTTTAAGAAAAATTGTCAACAAATTATGAAACAAAATTGCAACATTTTGAAATTTGAACTTAACCAAGTTTGATTTTAACATCTAAACAACAAGTATAAGTGGTGATTATATCACATTTAGTATATGTCTAGAATATAATTTTTCTATTAAAATGAAATTAAGAGAAAAAAGTGATTGAATAAATTGATCAAGACTTTACTTTTAAGGGTATAATTTGCAAGTGGAATTTGCATATATTGGATTGAAAGAGTTGTGCGATAATAACCTTTGTTGGTTTAGTTTTATCTTTATTTTTTAAGTTTTTGTTGGTTGTTTTTTATATTATATATATATATATATATATATATATATATATATATATATATATATATATATATATATATATATATCATTTCGGGTTGTTCAAAAAAAAAAAGTTTTTGTTGGTTGTGCCTATTTTATTTTTGACTTAAATATAAAAATGAACTGATGCTCCTGCTTTCATCTTAATCATAACCGTGAATGATTTTATGGTGAAGAAATTTTTGTGTGGTTCCGTGAATTGAATTTATGGTGAAAGTATCATCTTCCATGAATTGAGTTTATGATGAAGGTATCATTGCTTCCATGATTAGAGTTTATACAAAATCAAGTTCTGAATAATCAAAGCAATTTAGACAAGTGCATAATTGAATGTCATAATAGAGAGTTAATTTCAAAAGATGCGTTCCAAAATTTGATTTAAAAAAAAAAAATCGTTTTAAAATTTACATTCTAAATTCAACATTTTTATGCATTTTGTTCAATCAATCCCACCGTCTACTTGCGGGGCCCCATTTAAAGTCAGAGTTTTTTTTTCTCTGTATGGACTTAGCCCACAGATCGAATATATTTTAACTTTTATTAACAATAATATTATTTTGACATCAAAAAAGTTGCCCGACAACTCTATTGATGTGGGACCCGCTACATTTTTTTATTTTATTAGAAATTGATATGCATGCAAGGCATAAAAGAAAGAGTTGTCCAACCGAGACAACTATATTTCAAATAACAAAATGTATGAAAAAGATTTTTTTTATTACTTTTTAAATAAAATATACTCCTTCCGTGTCAAAATACAAATAAAAAAGGGTTAACAAAAGTTAATATATTTGATACAAAATTTAGTTCAAATATATTAATTTTTATTAACAATAATGTTCTTTTGACATCAAAGAGTTGTCCGACAAAATTATGCTTATAGAGACGGAATTTTAAAGACAAAATTATTTGAATTCAGAGACAGATAATTCTGTCTCCAATAGAGACGGATTTATTGTGTTCTGAATTCAACATTTAGAGACGGCTTTTTATTTTTTAGAGATGGATAAATTCCGTCTCCAATCAATTTGTCTCTAATAGTTTAGAGACGAGGAAATTAACGACAGAACCAAATCCGTCTCTAATTTTGTCTCTAATGTGCTTTGTGACAGAATATTTGCATTTTAGAGACAGATTTCGCCCGTCGGTATTTAAGATTTTTCTAGTAGTGCTTGGGAATCAGGGCAATGAATGTGGAGTTTATACCCTTAGTCAATTTTCCATTCCGATGAAAATCGGAAATAAAACGCATAACATCACCCTTGAGATCCTCCCAAAAGTCTTTATAGAAACCAAAGTTAATCCCGTCGGGACCAAGACTTTTTTATTACTTTTTAAATAAAATATACTCCTTCCATGTCAAAATACAAATAAAAAAGGGTTAACAAAAGTTAATATATTTGATACAAAATTTAGTTCAAATATATTAACTTTTATTAACAATAATTCTTTTGATGTGGAACCCGCTACATTTTTTTTGTTTTATTAGGCATTGATATGTGTGTAAGACATAAAAGAAAGAGTTATCGACCCAAAACAATTATATTTGGTGTTCAAATAACACATTATTAATTGACTCAATTTTACTTATATATATTTTGGAGAAAAAAAAGTATATAAATATATTAAAAACAAAAATTTCAACTCTCAACAGTCAACACGTGTGTCCCGTGGGAACGCATAGATATGTTACTAGTGTATATAAAACAAAATCAGTAATCACAAGAGAACAAGTAATTGAAGGAAGAGAAGCTAAGAGTGATCAGATAGTTGACATGGGTGCAAGTATCATTACAGATGGCATAGAGATAACTCAATTAGTGCCAACAATTGATGAGAATGGAGAACAAAAAGAGAAATGGTGGAACAAAGTAATAGACATAGAAGAAGCAAAACATCAACTCAAGTTTTCACTATCAATGATTCTTACAAACTTATTTTACTATTTGATCACTTTGGTTTCTGTAATGCTTGTTGGTCATCTTGGTGAGCTTCAGTTAGCTGGTTCTACTCTTGCTAATTCTTGGTTTAGTCTCACTGGTGTGGCTGTTATGGTAATTAATTTTACAATTTTCATTATTATATTTGAAATTTGCATGATTATTCGTCCATTTCCATGAATGCTGATATGAATCATTCTTGTTTTTTTTTTTTTTTTTATAACTCAATTCTTGTGTGTTTTCAATAATTAGATAAAGTCAATAAAAATATAAGATACAATTTAATTAAATAACTTAAACGTGATATTATTCGATCTGATGTCTCTTTGTTTATTATTTTAATAAATCTTGAACTCTTATTTATTAATTTAATTGTATCCAATAGATGAATGCTACCCAAATGCACATTTATATAATACGTTTATTACATATAATACTCATTAAAAATAAAAGGAAAATAAATATATTTTTATGTATTTTTATAAGTTTGTCAAGGTAGTTTATGACCAAATATTTTATAAAAATAAAATTTTCGTTAGTAAGAACTTATAAATTAACATAAACACTTATTTCTTTACGTAAGCTGTTTTACATAAACTCAAAAATAAATTATTTCAAACGGGCCTTAAGTCTAAATTTCAATACTTTCATCCTAAAAAATATAGTGGTCAGCATTAATTTATGAGTAGAAATAAGAATCTTTGTATAAATTGCAAAAATACTTGTCAAAGAAAAAAATACAAAAAATAGATTTTCTTACTAATGTATGAGTGGAATTTACAAAAAATAGGTTTTCTTAGTACATAACAATATTGACATAGTTATAGTTTTTAGTATTGTGAAGTCGTTTTGATGATTTTTTTTTTTTTTTTGCCTTAACATTGTCATAGCAACTTTGAACCGAATTGTATTTTAATGTAATTTAACGTGTGTTTGTTTTCATTTTGAGTATTTGTTTTTTGTATTGTTGAAGTTCTATTATACGCTCTTAAAAAATATATTTTGTTGGTCTCTTTGATCGATAATACTAAATAATTTTGTAATTAATTTAATGATTCAAACTTTTTAAAAAAAAAAAAGTGTTTGGCGGGCCGATCCGCCAACTCGCCAATAAACTGAGCAGGCATGAGTTTTGAGTCCAAACACCTAAGTTGGCCCACCCTTCCCCACCCAGCTTTTGGGCGGGGTGGGCCGCTCGCTTTGCCACCCCTAAGTGAAGATATATCTTTCCCTAGAATTTATAAAAAAAAAAAACACCCATATTAATGTATGAGTAGAATTATAGATCCATAAATATTAGAAGAAGAAAAAAAATGTTGGCTACGGTCTGGCAAGTGAATTAATCGATCGTCAAGTAATAATTCACACTCTAAGTGTCTAGAATGAGTTCATATTCACAAGGATCGTGCCAAGTGCTACTAGCGCTGTTTAAGTTTGATAGTTTGCATTCGCTTTGGTTTTGAAAAGGTTTTGGTTTTGAAAAGTAACAAGATGCTAGTGCAGAAAAATAAAGATAGTTGATTCAGAAAGATGAGTTAAGTTTAAATAGATCGAATCCCTCCCCTACTCCTGCTTGATAATTGGCGCATAGTAATATAACTACTCAGAATATTGCTCGGCGGATTAATTATCTTTTATAGTAATATGTGATATTGCTCATACAAATATTACCCTAATTACAAGTATAAGTCACCATTAACTAGCCATACCCATGGGAGCCTACTCCATGCTGGCATGTACCCTAGCCAAGAGGTCGGACTTCAAATATGTAGTCAATAATGTGTGCGCAATTAATCCTCTTAAGCTACTAGCCTAGAATGTCTGAATTACCGTATCTATGTGGCTAGCACTCTTTTTTTTTTTTTGGTGCTGGCTAGCACTATTATTTATTAGTTGCAAGATAGCATTTAGATTCGTGACTAGATACTACCCCTAAAAGTGTTCCCTGATCAGCGGCTAGAAGTCAGAATTATGTCGTTGAAGCTTAAACAATCGAAAACACATATTCTGGATAATAAATATCATAAACTTAACTACCAATTACATGTTCATCTTCTCCACCTAAACCTAAAGATTTCTAAGCTACTAATTTACATAATTAAATTACAAAAGAATTATGCATACCAATGGCGTAAATACCTTGCTTAGGAGGTTACCGTTCCCGTGGTGAGGAAAGTTCTTCCCGTAGAGACCTCATTTGCCCTCCTTGCTCCAAAGAGACTTGAATAATTTTCAGAAGACTGAATTGTATTTTTCTGAATGAATAATTTTGAAGGAGGTGAGCTCTATTTATAGTTTTTCATGGGCTGTACTTTTGAACTATCGTACCACGATGGATGTCATCGTGGTACGAATGGATGTCATCGTGGTACGATGGAGGCAGTTTGTTTCTTTTTTTCAAACACAATCTTTATTTTCTTAAAACCTATCCATCGAACCACGATAAAGTTCCATCGTGGTGCGATTGCACGCCTTTTTCACCAATTTTGCTCTCTTTTTTGGTATTTTCTTGTTTTCTCGTCTTCTTCTGCAAGTAGTTTCATTTCTTCAGATTTTTATCTTGTGATTGATCTTCAAAGTCCTAAACTACTACTAATTAAATACAAGAAATTCTATATAAACTCTTGTCATCACTTGCATGTTAATGTATGGGTGGACATATTACTGTATAAATTACAAAAAAAAATGAAAGATTGTGACACTTATTATTTCTTTGGATTGTGACCCTCAGTCTAATTTTCAATACTTCCGTCCTTTAAAATATAGTGGTCCGCCTTTATTTATTAGTAGAAATAAGCATCCTTGTAGAAATTGTAAAAATACTCGTCAAATAAAAAAAAAGATATTCGCATTAATGTATGAGTTGGAATATATTTTTCCAAAGAAATTATAAAAAAGACACTCATATGAGGTCTCTAAGGGAATGTATGAGTAGGAATTATAGGTCTCATACGAAATTATAGGAATTATAGGTCTCAAGTTGTTGAGCAGGAATGTATGAGTAGAATTATAGGTCTCATACGAAATTACCAACAAAAAAAAAATGGTGCCCATATTAATATATGGATAGAAATACCAATTACTGTAGAAATTACAAAAAGAATGAAACATTGTGACACTTATTGTTACTTTGAATTGTGACCATAAGTCTAATTTTCAATACTTCCGTCTTTATAGTGGTCCGCATTTATGAGTAGAAATTACAAAAATATTCATAAAATAAAAAATAAAAAAATTAGTTTTTTGTACTAATGTATGAGTGGAAATATATTGATCCGTAAAAATTATTAAAAAAACACCTATATTAATGTATGAATAGAATTATAGGTCCGTACGAAATTACAAAAAAAAAAATCACATCACTAGACCTCATAGGTAGATGACTTTTGAATGAAGATCTATGATGCTTTCCTAACAAACAAGTAGTACATGTGTCTACTGGAGTTATGACACTAGGTAAGCCTAACACCATGCACTTTGAATTAAGCATTGACAAGCTTTTAAAATTCAAATGCCCATACCTCTTGGGCCATAGATCACTATTTCTATCCTCTGTGGTTGCAGACAAACAAGTAGCTTCAATGGCTTTGATCTGAGTCTTGTAGATTCTGTTCTTACTTTGTGCTGTCTTGAAAACTAACCTTTTCTTAGAATCAAATAGTTGTAGAGTCTCATCCTCTATAACTATCTTGAAGCCCTTTGAAATCAACTGTCCCACACTCATGAGATTGCACTTCATCCTAGGAACATAGAGTACATTTTCAATCATAGCCTTCTTTCCATTAGACCTCTGAATCACAACATTTCCCATGCCTTCTGCCTTAATGGAATCACTATTAGCCAATCTGATTTTGGTGTTGAGACACTCATCAAAGTCAGTTAAGATGCTCCTATTGCCAGTCATGTGATTAGAATATCCTAAGTCAAAGTACCACACCATGGAATCTGCTGCTACATCAGCAATTGTCACCATGAAACTTGTTTCATCATCTGAACTTGAGTCATCATGTGCTACCTTTGCCTCTTCTTCATTTTCTTGGCCCTTCTTTTTCTTTGAATTTCTACACTCATTTGCATAGTGGCCATACTTATCACAGTTATAGCATTGGATCTTGCTCTTGTCAACCTTCTTCTTTGACTTAGCCTTCTGTTTCCCTCCTCCTCCATCAGAGGATTCAGGTCCTGTCTCACCATCATCTTTGCTCTTCTTGGAATCTTTCTTTCCCTGCCATTTCTTCTTGTCTTTCTGGTATTTCTTGAACTTTGTGAAAAGAGCTTGCTCATCTTCTCTGTCATGGCTTCTTTCACCAAGCTTCAACTCATGAGCTTCAAGAGTGCTCTGCAAATCCTCAATCTTGATCTCACTCAGGTCTTTTGTCTCTTCTATTGTCACTACAATGTGATCAAACTTAGGAGTTAAAGTTCTCAATACCTTTTCAACCGTTTCTTGCTCATCAAGATTACTACCACAATTCTTCATCTGATTGGTGAGAGTCACTAATCTTGTGAAGTAATCTGAAACTGACTCATCATTCTTCATCTGCAACAGCTCGTATTGTCTCTTCAAGGCTTGCAACTTCACCTTCTTGACCTTTGCATCTCCACCATAACATTTCTGCAAAATGTCCCAAGCATCCTTGGAGGTTGTAGAATCTGCAATTTTCTCAAACACCTTCGCATCAACGCATTGATGAATGAGAAATAGAGCCTTGCTGTCCTTTTTCTGTGCTTCTCTGAATGTTGTTCTCTGTTGATCTGTTGCATTTGCTGGTAATGGGTTAAGGACTGTATTCACTTGTTCATCCACTTCTTGAACAATGAATATCACCTTCATCTGTTTCACCCATGTATCTCAATTCTTTCCATCAAGAATAGGCAAATTCGCATGGAAATTGCTTTTCCCAGCCATGGTTTATTGACCTCAACCTTTGATTCTCCACTTGAAGAAGATTTGAATCAAAATCCCTTGGATCGTGTTTGCTCTGATACCACTTTGTTGGGGATAAAACCCAATGACAAAGAGCACTGAAGGAAGAAAATGATAAGAAGAAAATGAAACTTAGGAAAGAAGAATGTAAAAATCTTATTCACAAAAAAAAACCGTTATTTACATGTGAAGTTACACCCGTATTTATACACAACTACCTAACGGATAACTTCAAACTAACTACCAAAACAGAAAAAACATAACTGAACAGAGGTTCAGAAAAACTGAGCTTCAGAACGAACCGAGCTTCAGAAGCAGATGAGCTTCAGAAGCTGCGAAGCTCCAGAAGCTGCTGAGCTCCAGAAGCTGAGACACTTCAGAAGCTAGGAGCCTTCAGAAGCTGCAACCATGTTTCAAAGCTTGGCTTACAAAACCAATTGGGTTGCTCTGCACAACACATAGGAGTATGAAGGAATAAGTTGGAGCAAACTAAACAGCAACCAAACGGTGGTAGTGATGATGGCAAATGAGAGTTGAAGCGGTGACCAAATCAAATCACATATTTTGTAATTAAGTTGGGATATTTGCTTAATATGTTGAACTTTCTCGTCTCCTTAATTCTAGGCTAAGATTGTGGATCTAATTATTGTTCAGTTATGTCCTCTGTAAACATATTAATGAACCATTGCTAAGAAATTACCAATGTTTTAAATTCAACATTTTAAGAAAAATTGTCAACAAATTATGAAACAAAATTGCAACATTTTGAAATTTGAACTTAACCAAGTTTGATTTTAACATCTAAACAACAAGTATTTATTGTGTCATATTTAAGAATAAGTTTATTTGGACATTAATTTATAAGATGAACTATGGAGAGAGGAGAATAAATTTACAATGCAAATAATGAGACCGCAACAAATAGAGTAAAATTTATGAGTTCATGAGATGATGTGAAATTCCAATAATAATAATTAAAAAAAATTAGAGTAGAAATGACCAGAATTAAAGGGAAGAGTGTTTGGGTGTGAGGTGGTGGTTATTATAGGAGGGAGGAAGTCAGATGTGGTAGTGTTGGACCGGTGGTGATGAGGTAGAGAGAAACAACAAAGAGGGAGAAAGAAAATGTATAAGGTGTTGGTGATACATAATAACATTCATGAAATCTCACAATCTGACGGTTAATAACACTTTTCCACCATGTGAGACCTAACAAGCTCTCCCATGCTAAAATGAGCCTTGGTTGAATGGTGAGTTTATAGGTCTCTCAATGTGATTTTTAGATCAAATACATCAATTGATCGAATAGTTCTATTTAAGAATTTTCATCTCATTTGATGCTCTTGAAATTAAAAAATAAAGCATTCTTTCAGTTTAATTATCAAACACTGTTTCTGATTTTTATTTGTAAACACGAACTTTGGATTAATTTTCCATGTCTAAGATCAATGTTAATGCGAGTTTAACATCATAATATTTGCCTTGAGGCTTGTTCAATTGAATGCAACAAACGATATGTTTAGATTGATTTGTTTGAATTTTGAATTTATCTTTTCAGAGACACTTGTGAGACTGGTTTAAAGAACTTATAAAACAACTTATGACATATTCATAATGTTTTCAACTTATTTCCATAAGCTCTCTAAATAACTTATGAAAGTAACGTTTTTATATCATAAATGAAAACAATTTGACACTATTTTATAGAAAGGACATATATGATAAGCGTTTATACCACAATCTCTTTAATAAGTTGCTTAGGCCTAAATGTTGTTACAAGATTAAACTTTATCTTCTTTGCCTTATTCTTCTTGTCTTAGGTTGGTTTAAGTGGTGCACTAGAAACACTCTGTGGACAAGAATTTGGTGCAAATGAATATCAACCGTTGGGAATTTATCTACAAGGCTCGTGCATTATATATTTTATATTTTCTATCATTATATCAATTATTTAGTTCTATATAGAACACATTCTAGTGCTACTTCATCAGTCACAAAACATTGCTAGAAGAGCTGCACTCTATATGAAGTTTCTCATACTAGGATTATTTGCATATAGTATCTTGCAAAATATGTTGAGGTTTTTACAGATACAATCTGTAGTGGTGCCACTGGTTATCCTTTCAGGTATTCTAGCATTGGCTCATGTTGGAATTGCATATGGATTTGTTCAATGGACAAATTTGAATTAATTTTATAGGTGGACCAATTGCAACTTGAATTTCATAGCTGCAATTGGTTCACCTATGAAATTCAAACATGTCCATTGAAGAAATCCATATGCAATTCCAACTTGAATCGGTGCTGGAATAGCTGAAAAGATAACCAGTGGCATTACCACATATTGTGTTTGTGGAAACCTCAACATGTTTTACAAGATGCTAAATGCAAATAATCTTGATATGAGAAACTTCATATAGAGTGCAGCTGTTCTAGCAATGTTTTGTGATGAAGTGACACTAAAATGTGTTCTGTATAGAACCAAATAATTGATATAATGATAGAAAATATAGATGATATGATGCATGAGCCTTGTAGATAAATTGCCAACATATGATATTCCTTTGCACCAAATCCTTATCCACACAATGTTCCCAGGAGTGGGAGCATTTGGTGGAGTGTATGCAACACTGGAAGAGGTGTGAATAGATGGAGTTTTTGATGAAGTTATTATTGGTACATATGGTAGTTTGTTTTCAGAAGAAGGTGCTTTTGGTGGAGTATAAGGAATACTAGGATGAGTATGACTAGGAGAAGGTATTTTTGGTGGTGTAATTGGAACATACGATGGCTCATGTCTAGGAGAAGGAGTTTTTGGTACAGCGTATGGAACACTAGAAGGGGTGTGAATAGAAGGAGCTTTTGGTGGTGTTATTATTGGTACATACCACATACAGTGGCTTGTTTTCAGGAGAAGGAGTTTTTGGTGGAGTATAAGGAACACAAGGAGGAGATATTTTTCTCGCAGCCAAAATCACAACAATTAATTTCTTCTAATAAAATAAAATGGACTAGATCCATCCAATTGTAACTCAGAATCACCATCATCAAATGTCTTGATTGGATTCTTCTTGATGCACTTATCATAATCCTCTTTTGTTCACCAACAACACTGAATTTGAGTCCTTGTACTTAAAACTATATAACATAAACAAACAAGAATCATAATTAAAAACTAACCAACAAGCAAATTAAAAAAAAGAAAAACCATAAGAATTGATTTTTGCATTAATTGGAAATAACCTTAACAAGAATATCATTGACTTGGAACCTATTCTTCCCCGTCCATTCATTGTAACTTTGATAGGGGTTCAAAACCCATCCATCTTTTCCACCAACATAGAATGCATAGGCTTGTTGTGAGCTTGAAATTAAACTAAAGTTAAAAAAGAATAAGCATAATAAAGCGTGACGAGTGGGATCGTGTGTATTACAAGCATATGCTAAATGATGGAGATGTTACATTGATCCATAAAGTGCATTTAATAAAGCGTTGTAGGGGATGAATATTTTTTATATATATAAAATCATAAAAATCTTTTTTTTTTTTAAATTACAAAATCAATATTTTAAGTTCAATAACTAAAATCTGTAATTTTGTGAAACCATGTACCAAATATTATGGAATAGAGAAAGTAGTTGCAAAAAAAAAAAAGTGATATTAGTTTCATGGCCATTATTCTGCGGGTCGGGTCGTGTGTGTGAATTGTAATACTCCCTATTGGATATAGTGATGTGAAGAGGAGAGAGATATATATGAAGTTGAAATATAAGAGTATTTTTTGTTTTTTATGAGAAAAATTATCCAATTCAAAGTTACTTAATGCAAACATTTTTTAATAGTTCTGGTAAAATGTAATTCTAATAAAGATAACAAAATGTCTAGACTTAAAAAAAAAAAAAAAAAAAAATCAACACGATTGATGTACTTAGTGCAAACAAAGAGTCTAATATTAGTAAAAAATATGATTGATGTACCAAAACGAAAATAACTAAAATGATTGAACATTGCTTTTAAATAGAGGGATAGACTCTAATATTGTGGTAAATCAAATTTCTAATGATAGATAAATTATGTGTCCAACTTATACCCAAAAAATATAAGTGGTGATTATATCACATTTAGTATATGTCTAGAATATAATTTTTCTATTAAAATGAAATTAAGAGAAAAAAGTGATTGAATAAATTGATCAAGACTTTACTTTTAAGGGTATAATTTGCAAGTGGAATTTGCATATATTGGATTGAAAGAGTTGTGCGATAATAACCTTTGTTGGTTTAGTTTTATCTTTATTTTTTAAGTTTTTGTTGGTTGTTTTTTATATTATATATATATATAGGCCAATGCTATGGTGGACCACCTCATCAAGTGGTCCACCGTGGACAAGTGGTCAATACTACTATAACGAATACGAATTTTACAAAATCGACCGTTGGATTGAAAGTTTATATCATATAGATCATCCATAAAAAAAATTAGAAAAATTGAAAATCATTTGATATGTTATTGAGATCCATAAAGATTAACGGTTTATTAAATACTGTAAATCTTAATGAGTCCCAAAAACATATCAAATGATTTTCAATTTTTCTAATTTTTTCTGTGGATGATCTATATGATATAAACTTTCAATCCAACGGTCGATTTTGTAAAATTCGTATTCGTTATAGCGTTGGTCCACCATGGACCACTTGAATAAGTGGTCCATATTAGAATTGGCCTATATATATATATATATATATATATATATATATATCATTTCGGGTTGTTCAAAAAAAAAAAGTTTTTGTTGGTTGTGCCTATTTTATTTTTGACTTAAATATAAAAATGAACTGATGCTCCTGCTTTCATCTTAATCATAACCGTGAATGATTTTATGGTGAAGAAATTTTTGTGTGGTTCCGTGAATTGAATTTATGGTGAAAGTATCATCTTCCATGAATTGAGTTTATGATGAAGGTATCATTGCTTCCATGATTAGAGTTTATACAAAATCAAGTTCTGAATAATCAAAGCAATTTAGACAAGTGCATAATTGAATGTCATAATAGAGAGTTAATTTCAAAAGATGCGTTCCAAAATTTGATTTAAAAAAAAAAAATCGTTTTAAAATTTACATTCTAAATTCAACATTTTTATGCATTTTGTTCAATTAATCCCACCGTCTACTTGCGGGGCTCCATTTAAAGTCAGAGTTTTTTTTTTCTCTGTATGGACTTAGCCCACAGATCGAATATATTTTAACTTTTATTAACAATAATATTATTTTGACATCAAAAAAGTTGCCCGACAACTCTATTGATGTGGGACCCGCTACATTTTTTTATTTTATTAGGAATTGATATGAATGCAAGGCATAAAAGAAAGAGTTGTCCAACCGAGACAACTATATTTCAAATAACAAAATGTATGAAAAAGATTTTTTTTATTACTTTTTAAATAAAATATACTCCTTCCGTGTCAAAATACAAATAAAAAAGGGTTAACAAAAGTTAATATATTTGATACAAAATTTAGTTCAAATATATTAATTTTTATTAACAATAATGTTCTTTTGACATCAAAGAGTTGTCCGACAAAATTATGCTTATAGAGACGGAATTTTAAAGACAAAATTATTTGAATTCAGAGACAGATAATTCTGTCTCCAATAGAGACGGATTTATTGTGTTCTGAATTCAACATTTAGAGACGGCTTTTTATTTTTTAGTGATGGATAAATTCCGTCTCCAATCAATTTGTCTCTAATAGTTTAGAGACGAGGAAATTAACGACAGAACCAAATCCGTCTCTAATTTTGTCTCTAATGTGCTTTGTGACAGAATATTTGCATTTTAGAGACAGATTTCGCCCGTCGGTATTTAAGATTTTTCTAGTAGTGCTTGGGAATCAGGGCAATGAATGTGGAGTTTATACCCTTAGTCAATTTTCCATTCCGATGAAAATCGGAAATAAAACGCATAACATCACCCTTGAGATCCTCCCAAAAGTCTTTATAGAAACCAAAGTTAATCCCGTCGGGACCAAGACTTTTTTATTACTTTTTAAATAAAATATACTCCTTCCATGTCAAAATACAAATAAAAAAGGGTTAACAAAAGTTAATATATTTGATACAAAATTTAGTTCAAATATATTAACTTTTATTAACAATAATTCTTTTGATGTGGAACCCGCTACATTTTTTTTGTTTTATTAGGCATTGATATGTGTGTAAGACATAAAAGAAAGAGTTATCGACCCAAAACAATTATATTTGGTGTTCAAATAACACATTATTAATTGACTCAATTTTACTTATATATATTTTGGAGAAAAAAAAGTATATAAATATATTAAAAACAAAAATTTCAACTCTCAACAGTCAACACGTGTGTCCCGTGGGAACGCATAGATATGTTACTAGTGTATATAAAACAAAATCAGTAATCACAAGAGAACAAGTAATTGAAGGAAGAGAAGCTAAGAGTGATCAGATAGTTGACATGGGTGCAAGTATCATTACAGATGGCATAGAGATAACTCAATTAGTGCCAACAATTGATGAGAATGGAGAACAAAAAGAGAAATGGTGGAACAAAGTAATAGACATAGAAGAAGCAAAACATCAACTCAAGTTTTCACTATCAATGATTCTTACAAACTTATTTTACTATTTGATCACTTTGGTTTCTGTAATGCTTGTTGGTCATCTTGGTGAGCTTCAGTTAGCTGGTTCTACTCTTGCTAATTCTTGGTTTAGTCTCACTGGTGTGGCTGTTATGGTAATTAATTTTACAATTTTCATTATTATATTTGAAATTTGCATGATTATTCGTCCATTTCCATGAATGCTGATATGAATCATTCTTGTTTTTTTTTTTTTTTTTATAACTCAATTCTTGTGTGTTTTCAATAATTAGATAAAGTCAATAAAAATATAAGATACAATTTAATTAAATAACTTAAACGTGATATTATTCGATCTGATGTCTCTTTGTTTATTATTTTAATAAATCTTGAACTCTTATTTATTAATTTAATTGTATCCAATAGATGAATGCTACCCAAATGCACATTTATATAATACGTTTATTACATATAATACTCATTAAAAATAAAAGGAAAATAAATATATTTTTATGTATTTTTATAAGTTTGTCAAGGTAGTTTATGACCAAATATTTTATAAAAATAAAATTTTCGTTAGTAAGAACTTATAAATTAACATAAACACTTATTTCTTTACGTAAGCTGTTTTACATAAACTCAAAAATAAATTATTTCAAACGGGCCTTAAGTCTAAATTTCAATACTTTCATCCTAAAAAATATAGTGGTCAGCATTAATTTATGAGTAGAAATAAGAATCTTTGTATAAATTGCAAAAATACTTGTCAAAGAAAAAAATACAAAAAATAGATTTTCTTACTAATGTATGAGTGGAATTTACAAAAAATAGGTTTTCTTAGTACATAACAATATTGACATAGTTATAGTTTTTAGTATTGTGAAGTCGTTTTGATGATTTTTTTTTTTTTTTGCCTTAATATTGTCATAGCAACTTTGAACCGAATTGTATTTTAATGTAATTTAACGTGTGTTTGTTTTCATTTTGAGTATTTGTTTTTTGTATTGTTGAAGTTCTATTATACGCTCTTAAAAAATATATTTTGTTGGTCTCTTTGATCGATAATACTAAATAATTTTGTAATTAATTTAATGATTCAAACTTTTTAAAAAAAAAAAAGTGTTTGGCGGGCCGATCCGCCAACTCGCCAATAAACTGAGCAGGCATGAGTTTTGAGTCCAAACACCTAAGTTGGCCCACCCTTCCCCACCCAGCTTTTGGGCGGGGTGGGCCGCTCGCTTTGCCACCCCTAAGTGAAGATATATCTTTCCCTAGAATTTATAAAAAAAAAAAACACCCATATTAATGTATGAGTAGAATTATAGATCCATAAATATTAGAAGAAGAAAAAAAATGTTGGCTACGGTCTGGCAAGTGAATTAATCGATCGTCAAGTAATAATTCACACTCTAAGTGTCTAGAATGAGTTCATATTCACAAGGATCGTGCCAAGTGCTACTAGCGCTGTTTAAGTTTGATAGTTTGCATTCGCTTTGGTTTTGAAAAGGTTTTGGTTTTGAAAAGTAACAAGATGCTAGTGCAGAAAAATAAAGATAGTTGATTCAGAAAGATGAGTTAAGTTTAAATAGATCGAATCCCTCCCCTACTCCTGCTTGATAATTGGCGCATAGTAATATAACTACTCAGAATATTGCTCGGCGGATTAATTATCTTTTATAGTAATATGTGATATTGCTCATACAAATATTACCCTAATTACAAGTATAAGTCACCATTAACTAGCCATACCCATGGGAGCCTACTCCATGCTGGCATGTACCCTAGCCAAGAGGTCGGACTTCAAATATGTAGTCAATAATGTGTGCGCAATTAATCCTCTTAAGCTACTAGCCTAGAATGTCTGAATTACCGTATCTATGTGGCTAGCACTCTTTTTTTTTTTTTGGTGCTGGCTAGCACTATTATTTATTAGTTGCAAGATAGCATTTAGATTCGTGACTAGATACTACCCCTAAAAGTGTTCCCTGATCAGCGGCTAGAAGTCAGAATTATGTCGTTGAAGCTTAAACAATCGAAAACACATATTCTGGATAATAAATATCATAAACTTAACTACCAATTACATGTTCATCTTCTCCACCTAAACCTAAAGATTTCTAAGCTACTAATTTACATAATTAAATTACAAAAGAATTATGCATACCAATGGCGTAAATACCTTGCTTAGGAGGTTACCGTTCCCGTGGTGAGGAAAGTTCTTCCCGTAGAGACCTCATTTGCCCTCCTTGCTCCAAAGAGACTTGAATAATTTTCAGAAGACTGAATTGTATTTTTCTGAATGAATAATTTTGAAGGAGGTGAGCTCTATTTATAGTTTTTCATGGGCTGTACTTTTGAACTATCGTACCACGATGGATGTCATCGTGGTACGAATGGATGTCATCGTGGTACGATGGAGGCAGTTTGTTTCTTTTTTTCAAACACAATCTTTATTTTCTTAAAACCTATCCATCGAACCACGATAAAGTTCCATCGTGGTGCGATTGCACGCCTTTTTCACCAATTTTGCTCTCTTTTTTGGTATTTTCTTGTTTTCTCGTCTTCTTCTGCAAGTAGTTTCATTTCTTCAGATTTTTATCTTGTGATTGATCTTCAAAGTCCTAAACTACTACTAATTAAATACAAGAAATTCTATATAAACTCTTGTCATCACTTGCATGTTAATGTATGGGTGGACATATTACTGTATAAATTACAAAAAAAAATGAAAGATTGTGACACTTATTATTTCTTTGGATTGTGACCCTCAGTCTAATTTTCAATACTTCCGTCCTTTAAAATATAGTGGTCCGCCTTTATTTATTAGTAGAAATAAGCATCCTTGTAGAAATTGTAAAAATACTCGTCAAATAAAAAAAAAGATATTCGCATTAATGTATGAGTTGGAATATATTTTTCCAAAGAAATTATAAAAAAGACACTCATATGAGGTCTCTAAGGGAATGTATGAGTAGGAATTATAGGTCTCATACGAAATTATAGGAATTATAGGTCTCAAGTTGTTGAGCAGGAATGTATGAGTAGAATTATAGGTCTCATACGAAATTACCAACAAAAAAAAAATGGTGCCCATATTAATATATGGATAGAAATACCAATTACTGTAGAAATTACAAAAAGAATGAAACATTGTGACACTTATTGTTACTTTGAATTGTGACCATAAGTCTAATTTTCAATACTTCCGTCTTTATAGTGGTCCGCATTTATGAGTAGAAATTACAAAAATATTCATAAAATAAAAAATAAAAAAATTAGTTTTTTGTACTAATGTATGAGTGGAAATATATTGATCCGTAAAAATTATTAAAAAAACACCTATATTAATGTATGAATAGAATTATAGGTCCGTACGAAATTACAAAAAAAAAAATCACATCACTAGACCTCATAGGTAGATGACTTTTGAATGAAGATCTATGATGCTTTCCTAACAAACAAGTAGTACATGTGTCTACTGGAGTTATGACACTAGGTAAGCCTAACACCATGCACTTTGAATTAAGCATTGACAAGCTTTTAAAATTCAAATGCCCATACCTCTTGGGCCATAGATCACTATTTCTATCCTCTGTGGTTGCAGACAAACAAGTAGCTTCAATGGCTTTGATCTGAGTCTTGTAGATTCTGTTCTTACTTTGTGCTGTCTTGAAAACTAACCTTTTCTTAGAATCAAATAGTTGTAGAGTCTCATCCTCTATAACTATCTTGAAGCCCTTTGAAATCAACTGTCCCACACTCATGAGATTGCACTTCATCCTAGGAACATAGAGTACATTTTCAATCATAGCCTTCTTTCCATTAGACCTCTGAATCACAACATTTCCCATGCCTTCTGCCTTAATGGAATCACTATTAGCCAATCTGATTTTGGTGTTGAGACACTCATCAAAGTCAGTTAAGATGCTCCTATTGCCAGTCATGTGATTAGAATATCCTAAGTCAAAGTACCACACCATGGAATCTGCTGCTACATCAGCAATTGTCACCATGAAACTTGTTTCATCATCTGAACTTGAGTCATCATGTGCTACCTTTGCCTCTTCTTCATTTTCTTGGCCCTTCTTTTTCTTTGAATTTCTACACTCATTTGCATAGTGGCCATACTTATCACAGTTATAGCATTGGATCTTGCTCTTGTCAACCTTCTTCTTTGACTTAGCCTTCTGTTTCCCTCCTCCTCCATCAGAGGATTCAGGTCCTGTCTCACCATCATCTTTGCTCTTCTTGGAATCTTTCTTTCCCTGCCATTTCTTCTTGTCTTTCTGGTATTTCTTGAACTTTGTGAAAAGAGCTTGCTCATCTTCTCTGTCATGGCTTCTTTCACCAAGCTTCAACTCATGAGCTTCAAGAGTGCTCTGCAAATCCTCAATCTTGATCTCACTCAGGTCTTTTGTCTCTTCTATTGTCACTACAATGTGATCAAACTTAGGAGTTAAAGTTCTCAATACCTTTTCAACCGTTTCTTGCTCATCAAGATTACTACCACAATTCTTCATCTGATTGGTGAGAGTCACTAATCTTGTGAAGTAATCTGAAACTGACTCATCATTCTTCATCTGCAACAGCTCGTATTGTCTCTTCAAGGCTTGCAACTTCACCTTCTTGACCTTTGCATCTCCACCATAACATTTCTGCAAAATGTCCCAAGCATCCTTGGAGGTTGTAGAATCTGCAATTTTCTCAAACACCTTCGCATCAACGCATTGATGAATGAGAAATAGAGCCTTGCTGTCCTTTTTCTGTGCTTCTCTGAATGTTGTTCTCTGTTGATCTGTTGCATTTGCTGGTAATGGGTTAAGGACTGTATTCACTTGTTCATCCACTTCTTGAACAATGAATATCACCTTCATCTGTTTCACCCATGTATCTCAATTCTTTCCATCAAGAATAGGCAAATTCGCATGGAAATTGCTTTTCCCAGCCATGGTTTATTGACCTCAACCTTTGATTCTCCACTTGAAGAAGATTTGAATCAAAATCCCTTGGATCGTGTTTGCTCTGATACCACTTTGTTGGGGATAAAACCCAATGACAAAGAGCACTGAAGGAAGAAAATGATAAGAAGAAAATGAAACTTAGGAAAGAAGAATGTAAAAATCTTATTCACAAAAAAAAACCGTTATTTACATGTGAAGTTACACCCGTATTTATACACAACTACCTAACGGATAACTTCAAACTAACTACCAAAACAGAAAAAACATAACTGAACAGAGGTTCAGAAAAACTGAGCTTCAGAACGAACCGAGCTTCAGAAGCAGATGAGCTTCAGAAGCTGCGAAGCTCCAGAAGCTGCTGAGCTCCAGAAGCTGAGACACTTCAGAAGCTAGGAGCCTTCAGAAGCTAGGAGCCTTCAGAAGCTGCAACCATGTTTCAAAGCTTGGCTTACAAAACCAATTGGGTTGCTCTGCACAACACATAGGAGTATGAAGGAATAAGTTGGAGCAAACTAAACAGCAACCAAACGGTGGTAGTGATGATGGCAAATGAGAGTTGAAGCGGTGACCAAATCAAATCACATATTTTGTAATTAAGTTGGGATATTTGCTTAATATGTTGAACTTTCTCGTCTCCTTAATTCTAGGCTAAGATTGTGGATCTAATTATTGTTCAGTTATGTCCTCTGTAAACATATTAATGAACCATTGCTAAGAAATTACCAATGTTTTAAATTCAACATTTTAAGAAAAATTGTCAACAAATTATGAAACAAAATTGCAACATTTTGAAATTTGAACTTAACCAAGTTTGATTTTAACATCTAAACAACAAGTATTTATTGTGTCATATTTAAGAATAAGTTTATTTGGACATTAATTTATAAGATGAACTATGGAGAGAGGAGAATAAATTTACAATGCAAATAATGAGACCGCAACAAATAGAGTAAAATTTATGAGTTCATGAGATGATGTGAAATTCCAATAATAATAATTAAAAAAAATTAGAGTAGAAATGACCAGAATTAAAGGGAAGAGTGTTTGGGTGTGAGGTGGTGGTTATTATAGGAGGGAGGAAGTCAGATGTGGTAGTGTTGGACCGGTGGTGATGAGGTAGAGAGAAACAACAAAGAGGGAGAAAGAAAATGTATAAGGTGTTGGTGATACATAATAACATTCATGAAATCTCACAATCTGACGGTTAATAACACTTTTCCACCATGTGAGACCTAACAAGCTCTCCCATGCTAAAATGAGCCTTGGTTGAATGGTGAGTTTATAGGTCTCTCAATGTGATTTTTAGATCAAATACATCAATTGATCGAATAGTTCTATTTAAGAATTTTCATCTCATTTGATGCTCTTGAAATTAAAAAATAAAGCATTCTTTCAGTTTAATTATCAAACACTGTTTCTGATTTTTATTTGTAAACACGAACTTTGGATTAATTTTCCATGTCTAAGATCAATGTTAATGCGAGTTTAACATCATAATATTTGCCTTGAGGCTTGTTCAATTGAATGCAACAAACGATATGTTTAGATTGATTTGTTTGAATTTTGAATTTATCTTTTCAGAGACACTTGTGAGACTGGTTTAAAGAACTTATAAAACAACTTATGACATATTCATAATGTTTTCAACTTATTTCCATAAGCTCTCTAAATAACTTATGAAAGTAACGTTTTTATATCATAAATGAAAACAATTTGACACTATTTTATAGAAAGGACATATATGATAAGCGTTTATACCACAATCTCTTTAATAAGTTGCTTAGGCCTAAATGTTGTTACAAGATTAAACTTTATCTTCTTTGCCTTATTCTTCTTGTCTTAGGTTGGTTTAAGTGGTGCACTAGAAACACTCTGTGGACAAGAATTTGGTGCAAATGAATATCAACCGTTGGGAATTTATCTACAAGGCTCGTGCATTATATATTTTATATTTTCTATCATTATATCAATTATTTAGTTCTATATAGAACACATTCTAGTGCTACTTCATCAGTCACAAAACATTGCTAGAAGAGCTGCACTCTATATGAAGTTTCTCATACTAGGATTATTTGCATATAGTATCTTGCAAAATATGTTGAGGTTTTTACAGATACAATCTGTAGTGGTGCCACTGGTTATCCTTTCAGGTATTCTAGCATTGGCTCATGTTGGAATTGCATATGGATTTGTTCAATGGACAAATTTGAATTAATTTTATAGGTGGACCAATTGCAACTTGAATTTCATAGCTGCAATTGGTTCACCTATGAAATTCAAACATGTCCATTGAAGAAATCCATATGCAATTCCAACTTGAATCGGTGCTGGAATAGCTGAAAAGATAACCAGTGGCATTACCACATATTGTGTTTGTGGAAACCTCAACATGTTTTACAAGATGCTAAATGCAAATAATCTTGATATGAGAAACTTCATATAGAGTGCAGCTGTTCTAGCAATGTTTTGTGATGAAGTGACACTAAAATGTGTTCTGTATAGAACCAAATAATTGATATAATGATAGAAAATATAGATGATATGATGCATGAGCCTTGTAGATAAATTGCCAACATATGATATTCCTTTGCACCAAATCCTTATCCACACAATGTTCCCAGGAGTGGGAGCATTTGGTGGAGTGTATGCAACACTGGAAGAGGTGTGAATAGATGGAGTTTTTGATGAAGTTATTATTGGTACATATGGTAGTTTGTTTTCAGAAGAAGGTGCTTTTGGTGGAGTATAAGGAATACTAGGATGAGTATGACTAGGAGAAGGTATTTTTGGTGGTGTAATTGGAACATACGATGGCTCATGTCTAGGAGAAGGAGTTTTTGGTACAGCGTATGGAACACTAGAAGGGGTGTGAATAGAAGGAGCTTTTGGTGGTGTTATTATTGGTACATACCACATACAGTGGCTTGTTTTCAGGAGAAGGAGTTTTTGGTGGAGTATAAGGAACACAAGGAGGAGATATTTTTCTCGCAGCCAAAATCACAACAATTAATTTCTTCTAATAAAATAAAATGGACTAGATCCATCCAATTGTAACTCAGAATCACCATCATCAAATGTCTTGATTGGATTCTTCTTGATGCACTTATCATAATCCTCTTTTGTTCACCAACAACACTGAATTTGAGTCCTTGTACTTAAAACTATATAACATAAACAAACAAGAATCATAATTAAAAACTAACCAACAAGCAAATTAAAAAAAAGAAAAACCATAAGAATTGATTTTTGCATTAATTGGAAATAACCTTAACAAGAATATCATTGACTTGGAACCTATTCTTCCCCGTCCATTCATTGTAACTTTGATAGGGGTTCAAAACCCATCCATCTTTTCCACCAACATAGAATGCATAGGCTTGTTGTGAGCTTGAAATTAAACTAAAGTTAAAAAAGAATAAGCATAATAAAGCGTGACGAGTGGGATCGTGTGTATTACAAGCATATGCTAAATGATGGAGATGTTACATTGATCCATAAAGTGCATTTAATAAAGCGTTGTAGGGGATGAATATTTTTTATATATATAAAATCATAAAAATCTTTTTTTTTTTTAAATTACAAAATCAATATTTTAAGTTCAATAACTAAAATCTGTAATTTTGTGAAACCATGTACCAAATATTATGGAATAGAGAAAGTAGTTGCAAAAAAAAAAAAGTGATATTAGTTTCATGGCCATTATTCTGCGGGTCGGGTCGTGTGTGTGAATTGTAATACTCCCTATTGGATATAGTGATGTGAAGAGGAGAGAGATATATATGAAGTTGAAATATAAGAGTATTTTTTGTTTTTTATGAGAAAAATTATCCAATTCAAAGTTACTTAATGCAAACATTTTTTAATAGTTCTGGTAAAATGTAATTCTAATAAAGATAACAAAATGTCTAGACTTAAAAAAAAAAAAAAAAAAAAATCAACACGATTGATGTACTTAGTGCAAACAAAGAGTCTAATATTAGTAAAAAATATGATTGATGTACCAAAACGAAAATAACTAAAATGATTGAACATTGCTTTTAAATAGAGGGATAGACTCTAATATTGTGGTAAATCAAATTTCTAATGATAGATAAATTATGTGTCCAACTTATACCCAAAAAATATAAGTGGTGATTATATCACATTTAGTATATGTCTAGAATATAATTTTTCTATTAAAATGAAATTAAGAGAAAAAAGTGATTGAATAAATTGATCAAGACTTTACTTTTAAGGGTATAATTTGCAAGTGGAATTTGCATATATTGGATTGAAAGAGTTGTGCGATAATAACCTTTGTTGGTTTAGTTTTATCTTTATTTTTTAAGTTTTTGTTGGTTGTTTTTTATATTTTATATATATATATATATATATATATATATATATATATATATATATATCATTTTGGCTTGTTCGAAAAAAAAAAGTTTTTGTTGGTTGTGCCTATTTTATTTTTGACTTAAATATAAAAATGAACTGCTGCTCCTGCTTTCATCTTAATCATAACCGTGAATGATTTTATGGTAAAGAAATTTTTGTGTGGTTCCGTGAATTGAATTTATGGTGAAAGTATCATCTTCCATGAATTGAGTTTATGATGAAGGTATCATTGCTTCCATGATTAGAGTTTATACAAAATCAAGTTCTGAATAATCAAAGCAATTTAGACAAGTGCATAATTGAATGTCATAATAGAGAGTTAATTTCAAAAGATGCGTTCCAAAATTTGATTTTAAAAAAAAAAATCGTTTTAAAATTTACATTCTAAATTCAACATTTTTATCCATTTTGTTCAACCAATCCCACCGTCTACTTGCGGGGCCCCATTTAAAGTCAGAGTTTTTTTTTCTCTGTATGGACTTAGCCCACAGATCGAATATATTTTAACTTTTATTAACAATAATATTATTTTGACATCAAAAAAGTTGTCCGACAACTCTATTGATGTGGGACCCGCTACATTTTTTTTATTTTATTAGGAATTGATATGCATGTAAGGCATAAAAGAAAGAGTTGTCCAACCGAGACAACGATATTTCAAATAACAAAATGTATGAAAAAGATTTTTTTTATTACTTTTTAAATAAAATATACTCCTTCCGTGTCAAAATACAAATAAAAAAGGGTTAACAAAAGTTAATATATTTGATACAAAATTTAGTTCAAATATATTAATTTTTATTAACAATAATGTTCTTTTGACATCAACGAGTTGTCCGACAAAATTATGCTTATAGAGACGGAATTTTAAAGACAAAATTATTTGAATTCAGAGACAGATAATTATGTCTCCAATAGAGACGGATTTATTGTGTTCTGAATTCAACATTTAGAGACGGCTTTTTATTTTTTAGTGACGGATAAATTCCGTCTCCAATCAATTCGTCTCTAATAGTTTAGAGACGAGGAAATTAACGACAGAATCAAATCCGTCTCTAATTTTGTCTCTAATGTGCTTTGTGACAGAATATTTGCATTTTAAAGACAGATTTCGCCCGTCGGTATTTAAGATTTTTCTAGTAGTGCTTGGGAATCAGGGCAATGAATGTGGAGTTTATACCCTTAGTCAATTTTCCATTCCGATGAAAATCGGAAATAAAACGCATAACATCACCCTTGAGATCCTCCCAAAAGTCTTTATAGAAACCAAAGGTAATCCCGTCGGGACCAAGGCTTTTTTATTACTTTTTAAATAAAATATACTCCTTCCATGTCAAAATACAAATAAAAAAGGGTTAACAAAAGTTAATATATTTGATACAAAATTTAGTTCAAATATATTAACTTTTATTAACAATAATTCTTTTGATGTGGAACTCGCTACATTTTTTTGTTTTATTAGGCATTGATATGTGTGCAAGACATAAATGAAAGAGTTATCGACCCAAAACAATTATATTTGGTGTTAAAATAACACATTATTAATTGACTCAATTTTACTTATATATATTTTGGAGAAAAAAAAGTATATAAATATATTAAAAACAAAAATTTCAACTCTCAACACGTGTGTCCCGTGGGAACGCATAGATATGTTACTAGTGTATATAAAACAAAATCAGTAATCACAAGAGAACAAGTAATTGAAGGAAGAGAAGCTAAGAGTGATCAGACAGTTGACATGGGTGCAAGTATCATTACAGATGGCATAGAGATAACTCAATTAGTGCCAACAATTGATGAGAATGGAGAACAAAAAGAGAAATGGTGGAACAAAGTAATAGACATAGAAGAAGCAAAACATCAACTCAAGTTTTCACTATCAATGATTCTTACAAACTTATTTTACTATTTGATCACTTTGGTTTCTGTAATGCTTGTTGGTCATCTTGGTGAGCTTCAGTTAGCTGGTTCTACTCTTGCTAATTCTTGGTTTAGTCTCACTGGTGTGGCTGTTATGGTAATTAATTTTACAATTTTCATTATTATATTTGAAATTTGCATGATTATTCGTCCATTTCCATGAATGCTGATATGAATCATTCTTGTTTTTTTTTTTTTTTTATAACTCAATTCTTGTGTGTTTTCAATAATTAGATAAAGTCAATAAAAATATAAGATACAATTTAATTAAATAACTTAAACGTGATATTATTCGATCTGATGTCTCTTTGTTTATTATTTTAATAAATCTTGAACTCTTATTTATTAATTTAATTGTATCCAATAGATGAATGCTACCCAAATGCACATTTATATAATACGTTTATTACATATAATACTCATTAAAAATAAAAGGAAAATAAATATATTTTTATGTATTTTTATAAGTTTGTCAAGGTAGTTTATGACCAAATATTTTATAAAAATAAAATTTTCGTTAGTAAGAACTTATAAATTAACATAAACACTTATTTCTTTACATAAGCTGTTTTACATAAACTCAAAAATAAGTTATTTCAAACGGGCCTTAAGTCTAAATTTCAATACTTTCATCCTAAAAAATATAGTGGTCAGCATTAATTTATGAGTAGAAATAAGAATCTTTGTATAAATTGCAAAAATACTTGTCAAAGAAAAAAATACAAAAAATAGATTTTCTTACTAATGTATGAGTGGAATTTACAAAAAATAGGTTTTCTTAGTACATAACAATATTGACATAGTTATAGTTTTTAGTATTGTGAAGTCGTTTTGATGATTTTTTTTTTTTTTTTTGTCTTAACATTGTCATAGCAACTTTGAACCGAATTGTATTTTAATGTAATTTAACGTGTGTTTGTTTTCATTTTGAGTATTTGTTTTTTGTATTGTTGAAGTTCTATTATACGCTCTTAAAAAATATATTTTGTTGGTCTCTTTGATCGATAATACTAAATAATTTTGTAATTAATTTAATGATTCAAACTTTTTAAAAAAAAAAAAAGTGTTTGGCTGGCCGATCCGCCAACTCGCCAATAAACGGAGCGGGCATGAGTTTTGAGTCCAAACACCTAAGTTGGCCCACCCTTCCCCACCCAGCTTTTGGGCGGGGTGGGCCGCTCGCTTTGCCACCCCTAAGTGAAGATATATCTTTCCCTAGAATTTATAAAAAAAAAACACCCATATTAATGTATGAGTAGAATTATAGATCCATAAATATTAGAAGAAGAAAAAAAATGTTGGCTACGGTCTGGCAAGTGAATTAATCGATCGTCAAGTAATAATTCACACTCTAAGTGTCTAGAATGAGTTCATATTCACAAGGATCGTGCCAAGTGCTACTAGCGCTGTTTAAGTTTGATAGTTTGCATTCGCTTTGGTTTTGAAAAGGTTTTGGTTTTGAAAAGTAACAAGATGCTAGTGCAGAAAAATAAAGATAGTTGATTCAGAAAGATGAGTTAAGTTTAAATAGATCGAATCCCTCCCCTACTCCTGCTTGATAATTGGCGCATAGTAATATAACTACTCAGAATATTGCTCGGCGGATTAATTATCTTTTATAGTAATATGTGATATTGCTCATACAAATATTACCCTAATTACAAGTATAAGTCACCATTAACTAGCCATACCCATGGGAGCCTACTCCATGTTGGCATGTACCCTAGCCAAGAGGTCGGACTTCAAATATGTAGTCAATAATGTGTGCGCAATTAATCCTCTTAAGCTACTAGCCTAGAATGTCTGAATTACCGTATCTATGTGGCTAGCACTCTTTTTTTTTTTTTTTTTTGGTGCTGGCTAGCACTATTATTTATTAGTTGCAAGATAGCATTTAGATTCGTGACTAGATACTACCCCTAAAAGTGTTCCCTGATCAGCGGCTAGAAGTCAGAATTATGTCGTTGAAGCTTAAACAATCGAAAACACATATTCTGGATAATAAATATCATAAACTTAACTACCAATTACATGTTCATCTTCTCCACCTAAACCTAAAGATTTCTAAGCTACTAATTTACATAATTAAATTACAAAAGAATTATGCATACCAATGGCGTAAATACCTTGCTTAGGAGGTTACCGTTCCCGTGGTGAGGAAAGTTCTTCCCGTAGAGACCTTATTTGCCCTCCTTGCTCCAAAGAGACTTGAATAATTTTCAGAAGACTGAATTGTATTTTTCTGAATGAATAATTTTGAAGGAGGTGAGCTCTATTTATAGTTTTCATGGGCTGTACTTTTGAACTATCGTACCACGATGGATGTCATCGTGGTACGAATGGATGTCATCGTGGTACGATGGAGGCAGTTTGTTTCTTTTTTTCAAACACAATCTTTATTTTCTTAAAACCTATCCATCGAACCACGATAAAGTTCCATCGTGGTGCGATTGCACGCCTTTTTCACCAATTTTGCTCTCTTTTTTGGTATTTTCTTGTTTTCTCGTCTTCTTCTGCAAGTAGTTTCATTTCTTCAGATTTTTATCTTGTGATTGATCTTCAAAGTCCTAAACTACTACTAATTAAATACAAGAAATTCTATATAAACTCTTGTCATCACTTGCATGTTAATGTATGGGTGGACATATTACTGTATAAATTACAAAAAAAAATGAAAGATTGTGACACTTATTATTTCTTTGGATTGTGACCCTCAGTCTAATTTTCAATACTTCCGTCCTTTAAAATATAGTGGTCCGCCTTTATTTATTAGTAGAAATAAGCATCCTTGTAGAAATTGTAAAAATACTCGTCAAATAAAAAAAAAGATATTCGCATTAATGTATGAGTTGGAATATATTTTTCCAAAGAAATTATAAAAAAGACACTCATATGAGGTCTCTAAGGGAATGTATGAGTAGGAATTATAGGTCTCATACGAAATTATAGGAATTATAGGTCTCAAGTTGTTGAGCAGGAATGTATGAGTAGAATTATAGGTCTCATACGAAATTACCAACAAAAAAAAAATGGTGCCCATATTAATATATGGATAGAAATACCAATTACCGTAGAAATTACAAAAAGAATGAAACATTGTGACACTTATTGTTACTTTGAATTGTGACCATAAGTCTAATTTTCAATACTTCCGTCTTTATAGTGGTCCGCATTTATGAGTAGAAATTACAAAAATATTCATAAAATAAAAAATAAAAAAATTAGTTTTTTGTACTAATGTATGAGTGGAAATATATTGATCCGTAAAAATTATTAAAAAAACACCTATATTAATGTATGAATAGAATTATAGGTCCGTACGAAATTACAAAAAAAAAATCACATATTTATGTATGGTTAGAAAAATTGATTACTGTAGAAATTACAAAAAGAATAAAAGATTGCGACACTTATTATTACTTTGTATTGTGACGTTAAGTCTAATTTTCAATACTTCCATCCTATAAAATATAGTGGTCCGCATTAATTTATGAGTAGAAATAACCATCGTTGTAGAAATTGCAAAAATACTCTTCAAAATCAAAATACAAAAAATAGGTCTTCGTATTAATGTATGAGTGAAAATATATTTTTCAGTATAAATTATAAAAAAGACACCCATATTAATGTATGAGAAAAATTTTAGGTCCCATATATTATATTACAAAAAAAATATAGCTCCCATATTAATGTACGGGTAGAAATATCGATCATTGTAGAAATTACAAAAAGAATAAAAAATTGTAACATTTGTTGTTACTTTGGATTGTGACCCTAAGTCTAATTGTCAATACTTCCGTCCTATAAAATATGGTAGTCCGCATTAATTTAAAAGTAGAAATAAGCGTCCTGGTAGAAATTGCAAAAATACTCATCAAATAAAAAATACAAAAAACATATCTTCATAATAATGTATGAGTGAAAATATATCTTTCCATAGAAAAGTATAAAAAAAATACACTGATATTAATGTATTAGTAGAAGTATAGATGGCATACGAAATTACAAAAAGAAAAAGAAAAAAAAAACAGAACTCTCCTATTAATGTATGGATAAAATCATAAATTTCCGTAGAAATTACAAAAAAAAAAAAAAAAAAAAAAAAAAAAAAAAAAAAGAAGAAGATTGTGACACATGTTATTACTTTGGATTGTGACCATAAGTCTAATTTTCAATACTTCCATCCTTTATAATATAGTGGTCCGCATTAATTTATGAGTAGAAATAAGCATTCTTGTAAAAATTGCAAAAATACTTGTCAAATAAAAACGACAAAAAATAGATTTTCGTATTAACGTGTATGAGTGGATTTATATTTTTCCATAGAAATTATAAAAAGATACCCATATTAATGTATGAGTAGAATTATAAGTCTCATAGGAAATTACAAAAAAAAAAAAAAAAAAAAATTGTGCCCATATTATTGGTCGAAATATCGATTACAGTAGAAATTACAAAAAGAATGAAAGATTGTGACACTTATTGTTACATTGAATTGTGACCATAAGTCTAATTTTCATACTTCCTTCCTATAAAATATAGTGGTCCGCATTAATTTATGCGTAGAAATTGCAAAAATACTCGTCAAATAAAAATTACAAAAAATAGTTTTTTGTATTAATATGTGAGTGGAAACATATCGTTCCGTAGAAAATATAAAAAAGACACGTAGAATTGTAGGTCGTAGGTCGATACGAAATTTAAAAAAATAATAATAATAATCACATATTAATTAATGTACGTGTGTTTAGAAATATCGATTACTGTAGAAATTATAAATAGATTAAAAGATTGTGACACTTATTATTATTTTATATTGTGACCTTAAGTCTAATTTTCAATACTTATGTCCTATAAAATATAGTTGTCCGCATTAATTTATGAGTAAAAATAAACATCGTTGTAGAAATTGTAAAAATACTCTTTAAAAACAACAAAAAATAGTTCTTCGTATTAATATATGAGTGAAAATATATTTTTTAATATAAATTATAAAAAAAGGACCCCATATGTATGAGCAGAATTTTTTATTTTTTTAATCAAAAAGGAGAGTTGAGGAAACCCTCAACCCTATCCGAAATATATTAAACATAAAATAAAAGAGTACAAACTGGGGGGACATCAACCTGACCCAGTTAACCGTTTTGCAGCAATAAAAGATAAAACAAATAAGAGCAGCTACAAGTAGGTTATAGATCCAACCCTAACGGGTAACGACCAAAACAAACACTAGCACATCAGACACTACTCGGCGAACCCGCGTACGGGCCCGAAACCAAATAGCAAAAAAAGTGACGTGTCAATATCTGTAAAGGTATAAACGGCGAATGAAATGACCGCCAACACGGAACATTTCACGTACCAACTCCCTCTGATAAATCAAAGCAAGTATCAGAACCCTTTCGGGTCAACAAACTCAAGCCCTGCAAACAGAAAGCCATATGCAGCAACAAAAGTAAAGAAAACAACGGGCCCAGCAGAACCCAAGACCTCCGGCACGATGGCAGCGTCGAAACAACGATCCTGAAAGCTGCAGATCTCAACAGATCTGGAGACGAAATCAGCAAACAAAACCAAGATCCACCACCACCGTCAAGGAAATCCAGCGAGCGAACACGAAACCAAACCACGAGCTCTCCAAACCCAATATCGAAAAAATCAAAAAAGAGGGAGGAGCAAAGGTTAACAGAATCGACAGCACAGAAGACCACCGAATCTGCAGCGACCCACGACGGCGAAACAAACAGAATCATCGTTGAGCAGGACCACAGAACCATGGAGCGATGCCGGCTAAGAAACCATCGATTGGGTTCAAGACCCAACCAGACAGAACAGAAACAAACCACGTCTAGAACCAAGAGCAAAACGACGAGGTGAAAACCACCAACCAGGGAGCGATGGTGGTGGCTGACGGACGACCCAATAATGGGTTAAGCACCCCATCTTGGGGTCAAACGATGATGCTGGCGGAGAGGCACACGCACCATCGTGGTGGCCGGATATCTACATCGGAGAAGAGGCTTTTGGATTTACAGGGAAAACAAAAAAGGTTGAAGAAAGGCGGTTTGTGATCAGGAGAGAGGAGAGAGCGAAAATTAATCTTTTTATTAAATGAAGATGGAATAGAAATTTAGCGAGAAAAAACATGTATGAGCAGAATTATATGTCCCATACGAAATTATAAAATATACATATTATATGTCAAAAAAAAATTGTGACACTTATTATTACTTTGGATATTGTGACCCTAAGTCTAATTTTCAATACTTCTGTCCTATATAAAATATAGTGGTCTACATTGATTTATGAGTATAAATAATTATCCTTGTTGAAATTGCAAAAATACTCGTCAAATAAAAAATACAAAAAATAGGTCTTTGTATTAATTTTATGAGTGAAAATGTATCTTTTCTTTGAAATTATAAAAAAGACACTCATATTAATGTATGAGTTGAAATATAGGTTCCATACGAAATTACTAAAAAAATAAAAATAAAAAAAAAATAAAAAACAAAAGAAAACTTCTTATGTTATTATATGGATAGAAATATTGATTACCGTAAAAATAACAAAAAGAATAAAAACTAAGTCACCTTATTAATATATGAGTATAAATATGTCACTATGAAAATAAAATATGAGTATTAATATAGTAAAAAATATAGGTCAATGTATAAATTAAAAAAAATAAAATAAAATAGGCCATGTATTATTAATGCACAAGTATAAATATAGATCACAATATAATTTAGAAAAAAAAATTAAAAAATAGTCATGTGCTATTTATCAGTGACGAACATAATCTTTTAGTGTTTTATTTGTTTATATTAAATCACATTGTACTACTTTTTTGTAATAAATAATTGATTTATATGATTTTTTAAGTGCAAAAAAAATAGAAAAATTCATTTTTAATTTGTTACTCTATAAAAAAATTAACTTTTTGCAAGATATATTTCTATAATGTTCTAAATATAACGGAGGACAAAAAAAAATCAAAATTTTGAATGATATATATGAGTTGATTTAAAAGTAGAAATCAAAAGTTGTGACATAAAATATTTAGAGACCGAAACATGTTAAAAAAAATTATAGGGACTAAAAAAATTGATACATTTATAAGAACAAAAAATTTATTTAATTATTATAATAGTATGTAACTTTTTTAGATTATAATTAGGCACTTGCATTGATATATGAGTAAAAATATAGAATTCGCGTATAAATTATAAAAAATATAGATACGTAAGTTATAAAAAAGTTGACAAACAAATTAATATATGAATAAAAATATAGATTCATGTAGAAAAAGAAAAAGAACTTTTTTAAGAGATAAGAGATTTTCTAAATTTAATGAAATGACAAATTTATTATTGCTTGTAATGAGGTATCAATTGAAGGATGAGGGTATTTTGGAATGCTCTTTTTATTTTAATAGATTTAAAATTTAATATAATAATCATTGCCTCAAGGCTTGTTCAACCAATGCAATTATGCAACAAATGACATGTTTGGATTAACTTATTTGAATTTATTCATTTGTAGCCATCTGTGAAACTTACAAGCTCTCACTACTATAAATATGACTTATTACTAAGGCCTAAATGTTGTCACAAGCCTAAACTCTATCTTATTTGCCTTATTCTTCTTGTCTTAGGTTGGTTTAAGTGGTACACTGGAAACACTCTGTGGACAAGGATTTGGTGCAAATGAATATCATATGTTGGGAATTTATCTACAAGGGTCATGCATTATATCATTCATCTTTTCTATCATTATATCAATTATTTGGTTCTATACAGAACACATTCTAGTGTTACTTCATCAATCACAAGACATTGCTAGAACAGCTGCACTCTATATGAAGTTTCTCATACCAGGATTATTTGCATATAGCATCTTGCAAAACATGTTGAGTGTAACACCCCGTTTTTCAAAGGCCCAAAAGTAGACACTTTTTTTTTTTTTTAAAACACGAGACAGAGTGCGCGGAAAATATTTTACAAGAGCCGGCATTATTCATACAACAGAACTAAAGCATATAATAGTACGACCAACAAGGTGACTGAAATAGTACTATATGCATCATAGTGCTTCTCGGAGAAGCAAAGTGTGTACCTGAATACTTACATCCCAAAATATCGCAGTCTAGACCACAAGAATAAGTATTCAAATACAGTCATCCCAAAGAGTCAGAATACTACCCCTAACTAAATGCACGGTGTACAAGACACACCGACACACAGGCTAATCAGATTCGCTACGCCACTTGATCACTGAAAATCCTACGTCGTCACCGTCTCCCTCACGAGCATCGGTAACATAGGGTGATCCATCATCTGGGTGGGACGATGCCCGCGAAAATCACAGCAAGGGTCACCACACATAACATAGATGCAAATAACATATATACATATATATATCTAAAGCGGTAATCACATAGCAATTTCTCATAAATTGCACACGGCATAGAAATGCACAAAAGCCTAGCAATGCAGACTCTAAATGATTGTGATCACCCTACCCGGGTCTTTTTCACATGCATGAATTCCGGAATTTTACCTCTCCGCAGAGAGTCGTAGGTCCAACCCCTACTAATATCAATACAATCCCGAAGGATTAGAGTGGATCCATTCCCGATAATCACACTCCGTGGTCCATTCCCGATAACCACATATTGGACTCAATAAATCCCGAAGGATTAAGGTGGATCCATTCCCGATAATCACACCCCGTGGTCCGTTCCCGATAACCACTTACAATGAATGCATGAGCATACGATTCCCCATATATGCTAATGCAACAAATACATACCTCTCAAGCGTATGTAAACCAATCATAATATGTACATATATTTTCAAAATCATATGCACGCCAATCACATATTCATACATATATTCTCAAACATATGTAAACCACACATGCGATACAAAACACCTTCTCATCACGAGAATACATAATATAATCATGTCAAGCATTCACACAATCCAGAACCAAGCATACACATATATCATACACATATATGACGGAAAAATAAAGGTGCCCTTACCTCGGCAAGCTTCCACAACTATTTCTCGCTCAACTCTACAAATCGCGCTTCCTAAAATTTAAGCAGCGTAATGTCAATAAAATACTCCCACTGTATTCTATCGAAACGAAACTAAAACCCAAAAATCTAGAGGGGTTTAAGGCACTTTCTAAAACTCTCCCATAGTGATTTCGAGTCCTCCCCATGGTGATTAAAAATTCACGAAGTTAAATGCACTATTTCTCGCTACGCGAAAATATTTTCGTTTCAAAACAATTTATGAAACACTTTGATTCCTAACTCCAAGGCAATCAATTACACATAATAAAACCATTTGAAAACAACCCATGAGCTCTTCAAAAAATTTCACAAAAATAAAAGTTTACTTGCACCACAAGTTACAAATTTTCCTTTCAAATAAAATGGCCATAACTCATTCAATCTTTATCCGATCGAAACGAGCCATACGCCGAAATCTTCGTCTCGAAAAGACGGATCATATTGTTAACTTTCAAGGACACAAAAACAATTTTAGAATGACCTAAATGCCCTTGTAAATTTCGGCCAGAATTGGAATTATTTTAAAACCATTGTTTTTCAAAATCAAACATAGCTTAAAACACTTAAACCATCACTAGTTTTTCCTCAATGATCAAGTACACACACTAAATCATTTTGAATCCAAGAATACCATTTTTCTTCAAAACTTTGCAAATCTTTTCTTTTCACATAAAACCCCAAAACATTCTTTACAAAGACCATGATCATTCATCACACTAGATGATCATTTTCTTATCATTTGGACTTAGAAAATTTTGAAACTCTTCCTCCTCCTCCATTGAATGCCACGGCCAAAAAAATAAACAAGGCCAACACTCAATTTTTTTTTCATTTCAAACCTTAGTAATAATCTACTAGCTCCCAAAATCATTTAATTGATCAATCACAATACTTTAAAAATCAAAACAAAAGTTTCTAAAATTTGTTCATCAAACCCTCAAGAACACCAAAATAAAATATTTCTTGTTTCTCAAAACAAACTTAATAATCTAACATCCATTTCTCTAACAATCTCATAAACAACCTTAAAAACAAAATCATCAAACAAAAGTTCATGTTTATGATCCATTTAAATTTTTTCTTATCAAACCCTAACAAGAATTTTCATGAGATTCTCATCCAACCATGGAAATCAAAATAACTAAGCTTGAATGTACTAGTTAAACTCTCATGAACACTTCTAGGGAACCAAAAACTAATTAAAACTAAATTCTAGAATTATTTTGCTCAAGAACAAAGTTGTCAAAATCTTAAAATCTAAGAGATTTGAACCACTTAAAGAAAGGAATAGTTAAGTTACCTCAAGAAGAAGACGATCCATGCAACTTAAAGGTCCTAGCAAGAGCAAGATCAAGGCTTGTAGAAGAAAATGAAATTTTGAATGTATGATATGTGTTTTTGTTGGTTTTGGCCGTGGGAGATGAATGAGGGAGTATATATCAATTTTGATTTTTGATTCAATGTGACATAACATCCTATCTATTGTGATCTTGTTTAATGATAGCCTTTGGATCAAATAGTGTAAAGGCAACTTGTTAAACCCTAGCCATTGGATCAAATACTTGGTCAACTAGCAATCTAACATAAATATCTAGATATTATGAGCTTGCCAACCCAACTCGCTCAGCTCTCACGCGCCGCGACGAACTAAACTTGCAAAAATAGAAAATCCACGGAATAAAAGTCCGTCGTAAACCATTTCTAAAAATTATCGCTAAACTTGATTCTCCGACTGAAATATTTATCCGAAGCTCTCAAAAATATTATGAATTTAGATTCTAACTCGTGCCGATATATAAAGTCTCTAATTGAAATTCGACGGGAAACAGAAACCGTAAATTTTCCAACAGCGGGTACGATTTTCTACTCGTTTTTCCAAAAAGCGGAGAAAGTCGAATTTCAAAATTCTGAAAACATAGAAACGTTCTCATATATAATTAAAGACTAAGGAACAAAAGTCTGTGCATTTCCAGCACACGAGCACAAGACAGACTCCAACTCAGCAAAAATGTTGTTATTACGACGATACTCACAAAAACACTTAAAAAAAACCCTAAAATTCTTAGTCAACACTTATGTTCCTTAGACAAACTGTACAGTGGAATTACGGGTCTTACATTACTACCCTCCAAAAAGAAGTTTCGTCCTCGAAACTAAAGGTAAGAGTAACAACTCAACTAGTTAGTACTAACACTGACACAAGAAAACCCCATCAGATTAGGTGTAGTCACACAGATGCTAACACCACCACACTGGCATGACCGTGCTCAAATCGCAACCCTCAACAAGATCGCACTGGTTCCAAACTCTAGACACAAAGCTAGACATCACACAACGAGTTCACCACTCAAAAACTAAGCCCACTACGAAGGTTCACAACCTCTAGTTCCTCAAATGTCCTAGGGTCCACACACAAAATTTCCAAAGTCACCTCTTACGCCTCCACGACATAGCCTATTCCACTAGGCCCACACAAAGTGGTGACAGCTACCCTCCAAAAGAAACACTGAAACTCTTTGTGCACCACCAAAGCTAGCAAAAACTTGTCAATTCCAGTCAACACGATTCCGTCTATTATTAACAAGAGATTAAGGATGATCAGTTCCTCAATTTGTCAATAGATAGCCGACAATCATAATGGTGGTTTAGACCATTTTTACCTAACTTGAATAATGCTTCTTGTCACTTGTGCTCAAGATCCTCCGACGCACAAGGGTCCAACAATTCCTTCGAAGTTTTCTACACATTTTTCCTCGGTCTCTTACTATCTCAATCTCACTGACGAGATACAATGCTCAAAACACGTCACTTAAAACCACATGCTTCCACTCCCGAAACATATGTTGAGTATCACCCAACAGTAATACAGTGCCACCACGGCAAGTACCTCTCAAATCATTACCCTCCGAAAGAAGTTATCATCTATAGAGAGAACTTTTCAACTTCATCAATGTCCATAAGCCCTTAATTATTCCTTCAATCTCATAACTGCGTCGAACCATCCACTCGCAGTCTTAATAATATCATCCCAACATCCAGTTGGTGATTACATTCCCCAAATTCTCCTGACATGCGCCAACTTATACCATCTACCTCGCTTGGACTCCCTTTATCCAAATCTCAAATTCCCGAAAATTCAATCCTTCAGGCGTCCACATAATTTTCCAAATTAATACTTAGGTTAACCTTGCCTGCTTTAGCATAAAACATTTCTCCTCGTCGACTGCCATCGTCGGCTTAAACCATTCTACATCTTATTCTCATTCTATTTCTAAACTCTCTTGAGTTTCTTCTCTCTTACCATTAAATTCTCTTTTACTCAAAAGAGCTCCTCACCCTGACCATTCTTAATTGTTCCAACATCTTATCCTTATAGTAAATTCCTACATCCAATCATATCTTGAGATATTTCTCAGCGCAACCGTCGTTCAACTGCTTCTACTGTCAACGACCGAAATCATTCGTTTTCTCGATGCGCATTTTCCTCTACGTTACGCCTATCCTCATTGTAACAACTACAATGAATCAATTTCTATTAGTTTCCACCAAACTTTGTCATTAGATAATTGCTTACCCTTTTTACTTCCACATACAACACACAATCATAATTTTCCAAATTATTTGTGAATCCTTCCGCCAATCCTTAATTGACATAAGCCACATTCTCATGTGTTTCTCTCTTACTTATTCATAACATGTCTTCCCAACGATTAACTTCCTCTGTGACCAACTCATTTATCTACTAATTTGCAACTTTCAAGTTCAACAACTGTCTAGAGTTGGTTCCCGAACCACCATGACCAATAAATTGTTGATTCCAAACAACCCCTTTAGTTCGCCGCTCACAAACCAATTACTTCCTCATTCCACATAATTTTGAATCACAACAATCCTACCATTCTCCGTTCGACAATTCCTAAATCTTCATAACTATCTAAAGTTATAGTATTCTCCAATACCAATAAACGACTTCACACATACGTTCTCGCTACCCATCCTGACACATCCATTCACTAACTGGATTCTTATTCATCTCTAACTTCCCTTACGGTGTCAACTATTGTACTTATCATAATCAAACGCTCCAATTAATTAATTCCTCAAGTTCCTATTAAGTATCTCTTTACGGATAGCTATATCCTAACTTATCACCTTAAGGTCACTATAATTCACCTCCAAATTGACTCATCTTACTCATCTATCAAGCCACGTAACACTTATCTCAAATATAAACGCTTGACCTTTCAAGAACAGCTACCCAAGCATAACCCTTCACTATGATTTCATCCTTAGTACGTTTGTTATCCAAATCAAACTCTTGAATCTACTCCTCAAAAACTACAATTACTTGTCTTACCATCCAGATTCATCCATTAAATCCTAATATATAGTACATGGCCTTTCTTTATAGTAATTCTCACCATCTCAATACTCTTACGAATGAATTCTTGTCTAATCACAACTTGATATTTCTAGAAAATTTCCAAACATTGTCGTCCATGACGTGAATTTCTTAATGTTTGGTTACATCAACTCCTATGATTCCATAATTTCAAGGTACTACTTGGTCCTTCAACCCTCTTGGTCGATCAAAATCATTAACTTAAATGCACATCTGCACAGGATCTCTACTCAATCTTGACTAATCTTTTCAAATTACTCAATAATTTTTGACTAATCCCTAAGAATTACTCAATATGTTCACCTATAGCTTTTTCTCATATCGACATCTATACTTACTATCTTCCGAACTATGTATAAATTGTCACTTATCAACGTGATACTTGGTCTCCTACCTTTAATCATCTCGCCGATCATCCTTAATAATCTTAATTTTGAATCTAATTTATCTCACACACTTGAATTAAACCCTTAAGTTATCCATCGTTCGTGCAACCGTCTTCTAACACCACTAAGTTCACTGACTCTTGACGTGCAACACACTTTAATTGCAATACGAATCACCCAAATGATTATCCAATCATCGTAATTAAATCCAACTGACATATATGCCTGGTCCACAATTCAACAATGGGAATCCCCTTGGCAACCGACGGACTTCATCAAGTCCCGCCCTAACTTACCCGACGGACATCCAATACCTTCTTCAAAAGGTCATCCCAATCCGATCCTTACTTACAATCCTTTCTCAATTGATGTTCACTCGTCCATAAACAGCACATCTGAGTGGCAACATCCAACGACACTTCCCATCCATGATATTACTTCCAGGAATCCCTTGTAGTTCTCGTTCGCCTCAAGTCCATCCTCCTCGGACCACTCTGTCTAAGGAATTCAAAGACACTGATCGACTAAATTCGACCAATGCTCGGGGGTTTCCAACTGTGTAGGGAACATCGTTTCAACTAAGACACAATCGATTACCTAAGCATCCACCATGGTAGACTCACCGAACGAACACATGGCCCACAACACAACCAAGACCGATCGCTAGAACTAACATAACTCTAGCTATATTCTGACTGACTTTGGACGGACAACTCTACTACACACTTTCCCTTTGATGATCTAAAGCCGAGCTCTGATACCACAATGTAACACCCCGTTTTTCAAAGGCCCAAAAGTAGACACTTTTTTTTTTTTTTAAAACACGAGACAGAGTGCGCGGAAAATATTTTACAAGAGCCGGCATTATTCATACAACAGAACTAAAGCATATAATAGTACGACCAACAAGGTGACTGAAATAGTACTATATGCATCATAGTGCTTCTCGGAGAAGCAAAGTGTGTACCTGAATACTTACATCCCAAAATATCGCAGTCTAGACCACAAGAATAAGTATTCAAATACAGTCATCCCAAAGAGTCAGAATACTACCCCTAACTAAATGCACGGTGTACAAGACACACCGACACACAGGCTAATCAGATTCGCTACGCCACTTGATCACTGAAAATCCTACGTCGTCACCGTCTCCCTCACGAGCATCGGTAACATAGGGTGATCCATCATCTGGGTGGGACGATGCCCGCGAAAATCACAGCAAGGGTCACCACACATAACATAGATGCAAATAACATATATACATATATATATCTAAAGCGGTAATCACATAGCAATTTCTCATAAATTGCACACGGCATAGAAATGCACAAAAGCCTAGCAATGCAGACTCTAAATGATTGTGATCACCCTACCCGGGTCTTTTTCACATGCATGAATTCCGGAATTTTACCTCTCCGCAGAGAGTCGTAGGTCCAACCCCTACTAATATCAATACAATCCCGAAGGATTAGAGTGGATCCATTCCCGATAATCACACTCCGTGGTCCATTCCCGATAACCACATATTGGACTCAATAAATCCCGAAGGATTAAGGTGGATCCATTCCCGATAATCACACCCCGTGGTCCGTTCCCGATAACCACTTACAATGAATGCATGAGCATACGATTCCCCATATATGCTAATGCAACAAATACATACCTCTCAAGCGTATGTAAACCAATCATAATATGTACATATATTTTCAAAATCATATGCACGCCAATCACATATTCATACATATATTCTCAAACATATGTAAACCACACATGCGATACAAAACACCTTCTCATCACGAGAATACATAATATAATCATGTCAAGCATTCACACAATCCAGAACCAAGCATACACATATATCATACACATATATGACGGAAAAATAAAGGTGCCCTTACCTCGGCAAGCTTCCACAACTATTTCTCGCTCAACTCTACAAATCGCGCTTCCTAAAATTTAAGCAGCGTAATGTCAATAAAATACTCCCACTGTATTCTATCGAAACGAAACTAAAACCCAAAAATCTAGAGGGGTTTAAGGCACTTTCTAAAACTCTCCCATAGTGATTTCGAGTCCTCCCCATGGTGATTAAAAATTCACGAAGTTAAATGCACTATTTCTCGCTACGCGAAAATATTTTCGTTTCAAAACAATTTATGAAACACTTTGATTCCTAACTCCAAGGCAATCAATTACACATAATAAAACCATTTGAAAACAACCCATGAGCTCTTCAAAAAATTTCACAAAAATAAAAGTTTACTTGCACCACAAGTTACAAATTTTCCTTTCAAATAAAATGGCCATAACTCATTCAATCTTTATCCGATCGAAACGAGCCATACGCCGAAATCTTCGTCTCGAAAAGACGGATCATATTGTTAACTTTCAAGGACACAAAAACAATTTTAGAATGACCTAAATGCCCTTGTAAATTTCGGCCAGAATTGGAATTATTTTAAAACCATTGTTTTTCAAAATCAAACATAGCTTAAAACACTTAAACCATCACTAGTTTTTCCTCAATGATCAAGTACACACACTAAATCATTTTGAATCCAAGAATACCATTTTTCTTCAAAACTTTGCAAATCTTTTCTTTTCACATAAAACCCCAAAACATTCTTTACAAAGACCATGATCATTCATCACACTAGATGATCATTTTCTTATCATTTGGACTTAGAAAATTTTGAAACTCTTCCTCCTCCTCCATTGAATGCCACGGCCAAAAAAATAAACAAGGCCAACACTCAATTTTTTTTTCATTTCAAACCTTAGTAATAATCTACTAGCTCCCAAAATCATTTAATTGATCAATCACAATACTTTAAAAATCAAAACAAAAGTTTCTAAAATTTGTTCATCAAACCCTCAAGAACACCAAAATAAAATATTTCTTGTTTCTCAAAACAAACTTAATAATCTAACATCCATTTCTCTAACAATCTCATAAACAACCTTAAAAACAAAATCATCAAACAAAAGTTCATGTTTATGATCCATTTAAATTTTTTCTTATCAAACCCTAACAAGAATTTTCATGAGATTCTCATCCAACCATGGAAATCAAAATAACTAAGCTTGAATGTACTAGTTAAACTCTCATGAACACTTCTAGGGAACCAAAAACTAATTAAAACTAAATTCTAGAATTATTTTGCTCAAGAACAAAGTTGTCAAAATCTTAAAATCTAAGAGATTTGAACCACTTAAAGAAAGGAATAGTTAAGTTACCTCAAGAAGAAGACGATCCATGCAACTTAAAGGTCCTAGCAAGAGCAAGATCAAGGCTTGTAGAAGAAAATGAAATTTTGAATGTATGATATGTGTTTTTGTTGGTTTTGGCCGTGGGAGATGAATGAGGGAGTATATATCAATTTTGATTTTTGATTCAATGTGACATAACATCCTATCTATTGTGATCTTGTTTAATGATAGCCTTTGGATCAAATAGTGTAAAGGCAACTTGTTAAACCCTAGCCATTGGATCAAATACTTGGTCAACTAGCAATCTAACATAAATATCTAGATATTATGAGCTTGCCAACCCAACTCGCTCAGCTCTCACGCGCCGCGACGAACTAAACTTGCAAAAATAGAAAATCCACGGAATAAAAGTCCGTCGTAAACCATTTCTAAAAATTATCGCTAAACTTGATTCTCCGACTGAAATATTTATCCGAAGCTCTCAAAAATATTATGAATTTAGATTCTAACTCGTGCCGATATATAAAGTCTCTAATTGAAATTCGACGGGAAACAGAAACCGTAAATTTTCCAACAGCGGGTACGATTTTCTACTCGTTTTTCCAAAAAGCGGAGAAAGTCGAATTTCAAAATTTTGAAAACATAGAAACGTTCTCATATATAATTAAAGACTAAGGAACAAAAGTCTGTGCATTTCCAGCACACGAGCACAAGACAGACTCCAACTCAGCAAAAATGTTGTTATTACGACGATACTCACAAAAACACTTAAAAAAAACCCTAAAATTCTTAGTCAACACTTATGTTCCTTAGACAAACTGTACAGTGGAATTACGGGTCTTACATTGAGGTTTCTACAAACACAATCTGTGGTAATGCCACTTGTTATTCTATCAATTATTCCAGCATTGGTTCATGTTGGAATTGCATATGGATTTGTTGAATGGACAAGTTTGAATTTCATAGGTGGACCAATTGCAACTTCTATTTCACTGTGGATATCAATGATAATGTTAGGACTTTATATCATATTTGCAAAGAAGTTTGAGAATACATGGAAAGGATTTTCATTACAATCATTTAATTACCTATTTACAAACTTGAAACTAGCTCTTCCCTCAGCAGCTATGGTATGGTATGAATTTCTAAATGCCTTAAGCTTTCACTTTAATTTATTTGACCCTTTTGATGATTTATTTTAGAAAGCTTACGAGCCTGTTTAGATTGACTTAATTTAGCGCAAATGTAAACACGTAAAACATTGTGGGAGGCCTTCTGAAAACAACTTTGTCTTGTCCATTCCAAAACCTCTAGGATAACTTATAAAACAATAGTATGAAAAAAAATTGACTTTATCCTTTGTCATAAAAATAGTTTAAGCCAAATGCATCTAGAAGTTATTAAAATTTCACGTTTATAACAATTGAGTCCTTTAAACTTTTAAGTAACAAATAGGTGCTTTAATTTTTTAGCTAATAAGTCGATTCTTTAAGTTTTTAACTTGTTGTATTGTTATCCTTCTTCCGGTTATCCTTCCTTCCAATTGTGCCTCAACTGCCTAGGTCTCATAGTTCATATCAGATTGAGCCTCAAATATTTAACATCAAAATTAACAGTCACGTTAATATTTTTGTAAACGTAGGATAACTAAAAGGGTAACAGTGCAGCAACTTAGCGACTTAAAGGACTTATTTGTTACCTAAAAAAATTAAAGGATGTAACCGTTACAAACGCTAAACTTAAAATAACCCTGAATGCATTTGGCCAATAGTTTATACATAAGCCCTTACATGATAAATGTTTATGTTATAAGGCTTAATTAAGTTGTTTATCCAAACATGGAATATGCTAAAATATTAGCTTCTAGGTTGAACACTATCATATCAGGATCCTATTGGGGAGTTCGGAAAATCTCGGGGGAAACATCAGGTCAAACCTTAAGGTATTAGGTTCATGAGTTACCTCTCTTACAAATCAAACATTCTTCCCATTCATAGTCTCTCAAGTGTGAATTCTCCTATCCTATAGTTGATCCAATACTTGGATCCACTCTCACGCCGCCACCAAGCCGAACCACAAAATGCTCTAGGACCAAGAGAGAGGCGCCACATCTCCATCCAAAATCTTCAGGCAACTAGGTTCATGAGTCATCTCTTTCATAAATTCAACATTCTTTTCATTCATAATCGATGCGAGACTTAACCACTCATACTTGAAACCAAACAAATGATTATATTATGAATCTTACTATTATAGTTTTACATTATACAAGTTTGGAGTATTGGGCTTTTGAAGTTTTAGTTTTCTTAGCTGGAATCATGCCTGATTCACAAATAACAACTTCATTGATTGCAATATGGTAAGGTTCTTTCTATCTTTATATTTCTGCTTTTAATATAAAGAAGAGAACAAAGATTCACTATTGTTATTCTTCAACAAAAAATTATGCAGTGTAAACACGGAATTCATCGGTTACATGATCACTTATGGACTTAGTGCTGCTGCAAGGTTAGTTGGTCTGAATTAACATATTTTCTTTCATCGGCAGCATCGTTGTGCTTTTCCTTCTAAACCCAGAAAATCACACAGTCAAGAGATCTCGGTCGTTAGATGAAGATCAATGTGACTCAATTCTAACTTTACCAAATAAAATTTAAAATAGATTCACCAAATTTTCATCCAACGGTCAAGATCTGTGACAACTTGATTGTATGACTACAGACAATCCAATTTCCATGATAAGCCGTATTTTATTCGACTTTAATCTATGTTCTTTTACATATATTGACAATTTTAAACTTGAACTTTTATAGCACAAGGGTATCCAATGAACTAGGGGCAGGCCAACCAGAAAGAGCTAAACATGCAATGGGAGTGACTCTAAAGCTCTCTCTCCTTCTTGGTTTTTGTTTTGCTTTGATGCTTTTATTTGGTCATGATATATGGATTCAACTATTTAGTAATAGTCCTATTATCAAAAAGGAGTTTGCTTCAATAACACCATTCCTTGCTACTTCCATACTATTAGATTCTATCCAAGGTGTCTTATCAGGTTTGAATTCTTTATCTCTTTTAATTTAAGCTTTCTCTACAACATGATCATTAACAAAAACTCTTAATGAAGGGGTTGCTAGAGGATGTGGTTGGCAGCACTTAGTTGTTTATGTCAACCTTGCAACTTTTTATCTCATTGGTTTGCCAATTTCATGTGTCCTTGGATTTAAGACCAACTTACAGTTTAAGGTAATATTTACTTCTTCTATCTTTTTTTTTATACGATATTTCTCCGATCTTAATTATTAGCAAAAGGTACATATATCAATTTATATATTTGGTTTAGACCAAATATATATACCTTTTGCTTTTATATTTTAAGACTAAAATCATAGTGTAATTGTGTTTATGTTGATGCGAAGAATAGTCTTGAATTTGCATTGGGTTGCTTAATCATTGTGCTTCTTTTGAATTTGTTTTATGACACAGGGTTTATGGATTGGTTTGATTTGTGGCTTGGTGTGTCAAACTGGGACACTCTTATTTTTGACGAGATATGTCAAATGGACTAAACTGAATGTTTCAGAGGATAAAGATATAGACCAACTAAATGTTGCTTAACAATTGAATTCTTGTCATATCATATATGTGAAGAAATTAAGGTTTTGTTTGGTTTGAAGGAAAGAAAGTGGAGGAAAATAAAATTGCAAAAATCGATGGATGAACTTGGACTAATTTATCTATCGATTTCCGTAATTTTCTTTCCTTTCACTTTAGTCCAAGTTCATCAGGTTTTCGTAATTAATTTTTTCTTCCATTTTCTTTCCACAGAACCAAAGACACCAATTGATATGCATTGTCAATGTAAAAATAATTTTTACATTGTCATTCAATTAAATTCTTTGAATCATTTCATTACATATTTTTAATTTAGTTATAACTATTTTAAAAGTCATTGACAAGATTGATTGTGATCTATTGACGGCGTAAAAATATTTAATATTGACTCTACATTAAAATTAAACTTTTTATAAAATATTTTTTAGATTTACAATATATGCTTATCTTTCGTATACTACTTGCACTCCGAATTGATATGGAGGATCATATCATATGCACTCTATTACCCTTTTACCATCCATGTCACAATGAGTTTCCCCTTTAACATGTCTAGTTATGCTCGATCATGAGTTCAACCTTTAGCATGTCTAGATCAGCTTGATCATGAGCTCGAACTTCAGCATACCTAGATCATCTTGACCATGAGTTCAACCTTTTCCATGCCTATCTCAACTCGACCATGAGCTCCCACTTCAGCGTGCCTAGCTCGGCTTGACCATTCAAATTATATTGAGCTCGACCTTCATCACGACAAGCTTAGCATGGTCATTCAGGTCATGTTGAACTCTACCCTTAGGTCAACTATGTACGTCGTTTGGATCTACTCTTGATCTGCCACGCGTGAGCTATGAGTGCTTCAGCTCCACATGTCCTGGACGAACGAACTCCATATGGATATCAGACTTATAGCTTATTAGGCCTGGACATTGATAAGTGCCAAAAAGTAGTTAAATTCACTTTACATTTAGGGCACTTTTGTTACTTGTTTTGCAAGTTATCAAGGGAAAAGCCGAGAGAAATTGTATAATTGCCCTATTACGCTTTTTATATCTTACTCCATCCATTTGTGCAGGAATTTAAAGTCAAGACACAAAGCAAAGAAGAAAAACAAAGAAAACATTCAAGGTTACTCGCCATGGCCAGCACTAACTCACTAAGGCGAGCTCAAGGCGAGCAAATGGCAGAGAGCATCAAAGCTTACTCGCCATGGCGAGTGGAAGGCGAGACAACTCGCCATGGTGAGTGGATTACTCGCGAGGCGAGCATAGGCGGCCAAAGATCATCAGAGCTGACGTGGCAAAAACCCAATGGCAAAGTAACATCAACTCGCCATGGCGAGTAAGTAACTCGCCAAGGCGAGTTCATCAGATCAGAACATTATAAAAGGGGACTTCAGTCATTTTTTAGGATATCTTGTAATATTTTTAGACAGAAGTTAGAGCAATTTAGAGAGAGAAACAGAGAGTGAGAGTGATAGAAGGTGGATTCTTCCTTATTTGTGGAGAAATCACAAGTTTGTGTATGAATTCTATTTTCCTATTTCAATCTTGCAAGGCTACCATGACAATGAGTAGCTAATTCTCCATTGTTGGGATTAGAGGTACTTGATCAAGCTAAACATGTAATCTTTTGATCTTTAATATATGATTCTAGCATTTAATTTGATATTGATATTATTCTTGCACTTTATGTTTATATTTGATTTAAATTGTTATTGTAAAATACTTTTAAATCTTGATCTAGAATAATTATCTATCAAAACATAAATCCTAGACATGAGATTTATGTCTTGATAATCACTTTTGAGTATCTAAGCTTCATGCTTTCATATCCTTTAATAGATGGAGAAATCGTCGATTAAACGATATGATCGACTATTGGATCGTTTGATAGTTTGGGAAATCGACGATCAAACGATGCAATAGAACTCACAATATATATTATTTAGACATAAATAATATTGTCGAAAGATACGTGATAATATCGATTAAAAGCTAGAATTCGTATATGTGGTTATTATAATACATGTGATGCTTGGTCAACGAACTCTAATCCTAACAAGTTTTAAAACCGTATTATTTTCGTATTTTATTATCGCATTTAATTTCCTTTAGTTTCAACAACAATCAAATTAATCTTTAACTTAAAATGATAATCGATGTTGAACGGTTTATGATATCGCACTAGTCCCTAAGGAGACGATATATTAATACTTACTTTTGATAGAAAAATACTACATCAGACATCCAAAAATTTAAAAGGCCCATTATATCAATGAATGATGGACTATAAAAGAAGACATTTATGGGAAAAACTGAGAGAAACATTATATGACAAATAATATATTCTATCCTTAACATGTTTAGAGTGCTCTTGAAATTTCTGCTAAAACATTTCATAAAACAACTCACCTATTATAACTATCTTATATTTACATATATTAACAGTATTTGATCTTACTTGATAAGAGTCGACCTCGCCGATGTTCTTGATGTTGCTCCGCCCCGATGGAATGGGAAGGGAGTTGTGTATCTGCAGGTACTCTGACGCTCAAGCCAGTAAAATGAGAGTGAAGCAGGATTTTCAGAGGTAGACTGTTGTACCTGGCTTCTGCGAATGAGGAGTTTATATAGTCCCCAGCGATGGGTCAAGACCATTGATAGGGACCATCAATGACTGTCGGAAAACGATTGAAAAGCCATAATGTTCATCATTTCGATGTTGGGCGTTACACTTCGTATGTCTGTGCCCATTGAATTGCTCCTAAGTGCTTTTGAGTTACGCCCCTTGTTGGACCATGCTCGACGAGGGGACATCTGGGTTGTAAAGACCCAATCCAAAACAGTGTTAAATTTACCCTCAAAGGATATGATCCTGACTTGAACCAACAAAATACTAGTGCGTCATAAAAAACTTCAATTTTTTAAAAGTAAAATTGTTTAAGGTTCAACTCGGATTAAACTTCAACATCTGGGGAATTTTCAATTAAAATAAATTTATGATTCTTTAATTTCTTCTTCAAACATTTTCCTATTTTCTATCTTACATGCGTTAAAAGCCTGTTTTTGTAAAGGATAAGTCTATAGCTAATATTTTGTAAAAAAAAAAAAAAAGTCTATAGCTAATATTTTGAAATAATTGTAATAAAAAATATAAATAATCATATAATACTTTAAACACAGTTATAGTGTTCTTAATTTTTTCTTAAAAAATAATCCCTCCTCCCCACTTCAAAAACTAATTTGCAAACAAAACTGCAAAGTACACATTAAAAAATCTCTCATTGCAACATCCTAAAAAATTTATAAAAAGCTAAACTTGATTTGCTTACTTTTGTAGTCAAATACATATCAATATATATACTTTAGTATTTTTGACACATCCTGTCAATTACGTTAAAATATAGTTAACTATGTTAAGTAGATGGTTACTTCAAATTACAGTTAAAATTGTGGTTAATTCAACTAAATAAATTAACTATTAATTTTAATTTTTTTATTATGATAGGTATGAAATATTCACCACCATGGCTATGAATAGTCTTTGTCGGGAAATTTGTGGGGTACACAAGATGAATTCTCCGTCTCTCAGTCAATTTCTTTCCATATGAATCAAATTCCTAACCACGTGTTTAAGAGGCCTAAGACCCTTACAACTTTGTAGATGATTGAAAAAGTGAATGTCCATGCAACAAATTTTGTTTTCAAAATTAAGACTTTGTATCCAACTTGTACAAACTTGGGCTAACCTAAGCCACCCAAACAAAATCATAAAAGAACAAATGAATGAAGAGAAGCTAAGAGTAAGATAGTTCTGATGGAAGCAAGTAGCATTATTGATAGCACAGAACACAGAACACCTTTATTAGTGCCAGCTGATGATGATGGAAAACAGAACACAGAACCTCAAACAGAGAGATGGTGGAACAAAATCTTGGACACAGAAGAAACCAAACATCAGCTCATGTTTTCACTACCAATGATTCTTACAAACTTATTTTATTATTTGATCACTTTGGTTTCTGTCATGCTTGTTGGTCATCTTGGTGAGCTTCAGTTAGCTGGTGCTACTCTTGCTAATTCTTGGTACAGTGTCACTGGTGTGGCTGTCATGGTAATTTCTTCTTGAATAATTCTTGTAGAAAGGCTCAACATATCAATGATTTGATATTTGTTAAAATATTATGGCGTTGTTTTTTGGTTTTCGCCACCAGTTGAATTTGGTTCGGAGGTCAGTTCTGGCATCAAGTGGTTCCAGCCCCCTCCTGATCGCAGTTGCAGGGGATTGAACCGTGGTCACCAAGTTCACCGTCAATCACCACTGAACCAACTACTTTTTTATATTTTTTTCAAAAAAAATATTGAAGAAAAATTTATTATTAACATGATGACACTTATAATTGTTTGTACTTGATGAAATTTGAATCATATCCTTTGAAATTATAAAGTCAAATTTTTACCATTGAATTGAAACCTTTTAGACATCTGACTTCACTTAGTGGGATTTATAAACTTGGTTGTTGTTGTTTTAGCATGTGTTTAGTTGAACGGTAATTAAGTTTAGAGTTCTCCCCTATAAGGGAAGAACTATTGTGATTTTTAGAAGCTATAGTGGATAGCTTCTCGTACAAGTAATTTTGATGTTTTCTAAATAAATACACTCTACTAATACTTTTGAGTTTAACAATTTCTTAAACTAAGCTCTTAAATGGCCAATTGTTAGTGATTTGACTTTGAGTAATGTTCAAATTTCATTGCTGTCAATGAGACAAAAAAAAAAAAAAAATCCCTACATACTGAAATATTACTAGTACTAGTAGTATACCATTTAGGAATTTTCATCTCATATGATGCAGCTAAAATTACAAAATAAAGTATTGCTCAGTCTAAATGTCAAACATTGTATTTTATATCTATTTTCAAACCTGAATTTTGGCTTCATTATTCTTGTCCCAAGATCAATGTTAATAAAAATTTAACATCATAATTATTATCTCAAAGCTTGTTCAACTAAATGCAACCATGCTAAAAATATATTTGGATTGACTTATTTGAGTTTATCAATCGACATTTATATTTATGAGACTATTAGAGATCTTTTATGAAAATAACTTATGACATATTTATAAGTTGTTTTTAACTAATTTCTATATGTTCTTTATGAAAACAGCTTATAACTTATATGAAAACAATTTAACTTTATTTTACTTTTTGTTATAGAAATAACTTATACATAAACACTTATATAACAAACACTTACGCTATAAATACTTAATTAAATTGTTTATCCAAACAAAACCTAAATATTGTCACAACTCACAGGATTAAACTCTATGCTTTTGTCCTTTTTCTTCTTATCATAGGTTGGTTTAAGTGGTGCACTGGAAACACTGTGTGGACAAGGATTTGGTGCAAAGGAATATCACATGTTAGGAATTTATCTACAAGGCTCATGCATCATATCTTTGATTTTTTCTATCATTATATCAATTATTTGGTTCTATACAGAACACATTCTAGTGTTACTTCATCAATCACAAGACATTGCTAGAACAGCTGCACTCTATATGAAGTTTCTCATACCAGGATTATTTGCATATAGCATCTTGCAAAATATGTTGAGGTTTCTACAAACACAATCTGTGGTAATGCCACTGGTTATCCTTTCGGCTCTTCCAGCATTGATTCAAGTTGGAGTTGCATATGGATTTGTTGAACGGACAAGTTTGAATTTCATAGGTGGATCAATTGCAACTTCTATTTCACTTTGGATATCAATGATAATGTTAGGATTATATGTTATGTATGCAAAGAAGTTTGAGAATACATGGAGAGGATTTTCAATGCAATCATTTCATTACCTGCTTACAAACTTGAAACTAGCTCTGCCTTCTGCAGCAATGGTATGGTATGAGTTTCTTAAAGCCTTTCACTTTATTTGTCCCTTTTGATGATTGATCTTAGAAAACATAGTTTACAAAAAGGATTTAAAGGATATGTACGGTCAGTGTAAAACATTTTTAGACAGGCATCCATGAAAATCCACCAATTTGCCACATCATTCCACCCTTGTAATTGTATGGCTATTTTAAAACTACTTATATGACATGGAAGAATGGTGGTTTCTTATTCATTGTCAGTGTAAAACTATTTTACACTGACAAAGAAAAATATAATATATTTGCAGGACTGAAAACAAAAGGTATAATGTAAGATCCTTATGTTATGAATTTTACTATTTTTATTTTATATTATGCAAGTTTGGAGATGTGGGCTTTTCAAGTTTTGGTTTTCTTAGCTGGATTAATGCCTGACTCACAAATAACAACTTCATTGATTGCAATATGGTATGGTTCTTAATTCTTATATCTTAATATTTCAGTTACTAATATGAAGAGAACAAACATTCATATGATTCACTATTGATATTCTTCAAAAATAAACTTGTGCAGTGCTAACACAGAATTCATTGCTTACATGATCACTTATGGTCTTAGTGCAGCTGCAAGGTTAGTTGGTCGAAGTTAACATACTCTCTTTCGCCGGTATTATTGCATATTTCCTTCTAGACCTGGATTTCCTACAGTCATAAAAAAAGGACAGTTATGCGCGGTTTTTTTTATTTCGGCTGTTGGATCTTTATTTGACAGTCAAGATTATAACTTTGTCAAACTATTCTCTTGTGATATAAATGATCCAACAATTGAGATTAACACTGCATGAAAAATTAACTGTACATAATTCGTTTTCATTTCCTTCTGGACCTGGATTTCCTTTAGTCTAGGTAAGCACACGGTCAAGAAATCTCATCGTGAGATGAAGATTGACGACTCACATTCTAACTTTACTAAATCAACTTTAAAATACAACTTAGAATACGAGACATCAAATTTTCATCCAACAGATGAGATCCACGATGGCGTGATTGTGTGACTGCATACAATCCAATTTCCTTCATAGGGGCATTTTATTTTCTCATGACATAAACATTAAGCACTTTAATCTATGTTCTTGCATACATATAGTTGAAACTTGAACTTTTACAGCACAAGGGTTTCCAATGAATTGGGGGCAGGCCAACCAGAAAGAGCTAAACATGCAATGAGAGTCACTCTAAAGCTCTCTCTCCTTCTTGGTTTCTGTTTTGTTTTGATACTTTTATTTGGTCATGATATATGGATTCAGCTGTTTAGTAATAGTCCTATTATCAAAAAGGAGTTTGCTTCAATAACACCATTGCTTGCTATTTCCATACTACTAGATTCTATCCAAGGTGTTTTATCAGGTTTAACTTCTATATCTCTTTTAATTTGAGCTTTTTCTAATTTCTACAACATGATCTTAAACAAAAACTGTTAATGCAGGGGTGGCTAGAGGATGTGGTTGGCAGCACTTAGCTGTTTATGTCAACCTTACAACTTTTTATCTCATCGGTTTACCAATTTCATGTCTCCTTGGATTTAAGACCAATTTGCAGTATAAGGTATAATAGTTACTTCTCCGATTTTAAATATAAATAAAAAGGCATGTATATTTAGAACAACTACATGTACGTTTTTACTTATATTTAAGACTATAATCAGAGGGTAATTATGTTTATGTTGATGCCAAGAAGTATAGTCTTGAATCTTGATTTTGCTTTCATTTGTGTTTCTTTCGAAATCGTTTTATGTAGGGTTTATGGATTGGTCTAATTTGTGGCCTTTTGTGTCAAACTGGGACTCTCTTACTTTTAACAAGGCATGCCAAATGGACTAAACTAAATCTATCCGGGGAGAAAGATAAAGACCGACCTATTGTGGTTTAACAGCTTAATGCCTGTCATTTAGGACTGGATACGTCTATGTTTGGAACCGCAGTGACAGCTCGGTTAGATGCACGGCATGAACGAAACTATAACTTGGAGATCCAGGCTCAGCGTGCGGTGAAGACTCTTTGAACATGTAAGTAAACACAAGCTAAAATGATGAACACAACTTGTAATAACTAATAAATAAACATGATTTTGTTGGTGAGTTGCACAACAGACATAAATATTGAAATACATGATGTAACAAAGTTACCTGTTAGGTGGTTTCTATTCCAGCCAGATTTTAACAGGAACTTCTATTGTAGCAAGACAGATATGTATTTCAAGACAAATTTTCATTAGCTAAGAGATCAAAACATATACGTTACTTCCGAACAAAAACACGGTTTTCTTTTCGTTCAGAAACATTGTCAATATCTAGGCCAAAACAGATGTGAAGATGCTGCTTAAGTTGTCAAATAAGTACACTACGGAAACATATTGTGTTAGGTTTTTGGAAAACCCCGGTGTGACTGCGCGGTAGACTCAAAGCTACAAAGTATGGCTTTAGAAAATCACGGCCATATATATGTTTGGACGCAAGAATGTTGATTCAGATGCTAATCCAAACAACCTGATAATAGGTTACTGGAAAGGAATACAAAAGATAACACATGATGATATATAGACTCAAAGCTACAAAGTATGGCTTTAGAAAATCACGGCCATATATATGTTTGGACGCAAGAATGTTGATTCCGATGCTAATCCAAACAACCTGATAATAGGTTACTGGAAAGGAATACAAAAGATAACACATGATGATATATCAGAAGCGTCTTTGGGAAGAAATACACCAAAAATTCTTATCATTTGAAATTTTGAATCAAATCTCACAAATGTTTCCACAAATAACCTAATCAATAGGACAGGCAAATCAGCCATAATGATATGATATGATATGATACAAAGCAAACATGACATTGATCAGTGTTTAACAAAATGCTACAATTTCAAAAGGGCTAGATAATTGCCATAATATATGATGGGATTAAGAAAAGGAAACATAACTTGCTAACTGTATTTAAGTCTACCAAACCAGACATTGAAATTGTTAGGTGTTTTTTCTGCCTTTGATAAAATTCAATGAAAAGGCACAAATCAATAAATTTCATATCCATGTTAGCCGGAACCACGATTAAGAAAACCTTCCTTACGAGTTACTACCTTGAAATCCAGGTTGCAATAGCTTCTTCTCTCTCTTTGCAATCTTCCTCATTTTCTTATCTTTAATCCTCTCAGCTATATTTGCTGACCTTTTTTGTTGTTTCTCTTCCTTCAACTGATCCCTTGATTGAACTCTCTCTTCCCATTTCTCTGCATTTTTCTGTTGCCTCTTCTTCCTTTTCTGAATACTTTTCTTTATCAGTTTAGGATCATCATGAACCTTAATTCCCGAAGCTCTTTTCATTGCTGCTATCCATGCTTCCTTTTTAGCAATAGCTTCACCCTTTTCAGGATCATTCTTCTTCAATTCCTCTAACTTCTTAGCTCTTTCAAGTACGTGTTGCTTTGAAACTTTTCTTTTCTTCACTTGCAATTCACCATCCTGAAGTTTAACATTGCCAAACACGAGCTCTTTGGCAGCCTCAGCGGCATCCTTCTTCACCTTCTTTGCCAAGTCACCAGTTGCAGGCTTATTTTCATCCATCTCGGTCTCATTATCCCTCTTGCGTTTCTTCTCCTGAAATTCTATCCTTCTATCATTCCTCTTAGCATTTACAGAATTTGACCGAAACTCTTCAAGTTTGTGATGAAGCCTTTTGCGTAATTCTTCATAGGTCACAGACCGATCATCTCTGTCCAACCCTGATATAAAACGCTTAACCGCACCTTCCACTTCATCACTACCATTCACATTTTCTTTTCGCAAACATTGTTTGAGAAGGTCAAGTGTGGTTGCAGATGGCTTGTTAGCGTCTAAACGGTCTTCCTTAGATTTCTTAATATTTTCTATAGTTCGTTTCTTTGCCTCAGCTTTTGCACCCTTGCTTAGACCCTGAAACCACGGCTTCTCATCATCATCAGTTGGCAGATAAAACTTAGCTGGAATGAGCTCAATTAATTTGTCAAAAAACGGAACATTCTCGTGGATCGTAGATTTCAAATCTTGAGAAGCATCAAGCTCTACAATACCCCTTTTTTGCTTATTCTTCATCTTCATCACTCCAAAATCTCACTGTAACATGACGAAATAAAAAGAAATGAACATAAACCTTTTACTAACAAAATAATAATTCTACTTTAGTAAAACGATTGTGCATCAACAATCTTAAATTTGATATATATATTTCTAACAAACAACAAATATCCATTGACATTGAGCTCAAGTGGTGAATGAGCTCCTATGATGCACGGATATTCCATTTGAGGAAGAGTACCGGTACCGGGTACGTAACCGTATCAGTACCGGATACATACTCGTACCTTAATTTATAACCATACACGTTCATTAGTTTTTCAAAAATTACCATACCTCGTACCCGCACCTAGGCAACACATCCCTCTGGAACAAATTGGTAGGGTGAACTTAAATTGGATTCTTGGTCAGGCTTTACTTACCTCGTGGTCAAACTCTGGATTTAATACCAAAATTCTACATAAATCAAAATTCTAGGGAATTCAATTGGATAGACCAATTGAATTTCTTTATATTCATAAAGTTCTTCGACTAAACAAAGTAATAAATTTTAACTTTATATTTTATAAGAAATCATTCACAACACAGGTTACGATATGCATAAGCAAAGAACAATACGAATACCTCACAGCACATTTTGCAATATGTAAAAGTAAAACATAATAATCACAAAAGCAACATTAAACAATTACAGCATCTATAGCACCGACACTTATGATCGAACGAGTGTTCCGTCGTTACATTCAATTAATTCATTTTTTTCAGATAATTACCGATTTCGAAGTGAATAATAACCTAGTAAGGGATTTAGGGGCAAAATCTATCATGCTCATAAACTGCAAAATGGTTACAAAACCCTACCTGGGGGAAAGAAGCGGTGAATACAGCAGACGATGGCGGTGGATATGGTCAATCGACGGTGGCGCAGGCGGGATGGCGAACGGGCAGTAGAGTTGATATAGGGTTCAGTTTCTTATACTTTGTTTGTTACTATGTTCCTTGAGTTGCACGGGAATATTGTTTTATTTTAAAAATGATTTTTATGTATTATATTTTGTGGTTTTTTTTTTATCATGATATTATTACAAAGGTGAATTTTATTTTTCTTTCGATTGAATCCTGACCACATGTTAAGAGGAACTGGACTCTTACTATTTAGATTAATTTATTGTTGGTTAATTAAAATGTTTTTAACAAAAACAATTTTTAAAAAATTTCAAATGAGAAATTGATTTAAACTTTATATAGTTCCACATGAAAAGTTTTAAGTTTTTTTATCATTTTGATGTAATTTTATTTAAATAATCAAATTTTAAAAGAAAAACTAAAATAACTAAATAAGAAGCTATTCAATTTTTTTTTGTGTGAATTAAATAAATTTATAAATAAGTAAAATAATTACACTTGAATAAAAGAGAAACTGAAAAAATGAGTTATTAAATGTAAAAATTATTCTTTTAATTTATAACAATCGAGTTCAAAATAGTTTTTACTATTTTTTATTAAATTCTAATAAAGAATTATTTTTAAAAACAGAAAGTAAAAAACTATTTTAAAGATAAAACACATTTTAGACCAACTGTTTAGGGGGGTTCAAAGTATATATTGTTACTCTGACCAATTTATGTTGATATTTTTTTTAATTGTATGTGATTTATATAAAATATGACTTTAATTAATAGGAAGATACAGGTGTTTTAAAAATCAAACCGGATCGGCCGGTCCAACCGGTTGAACCGGAAACCGGAGGAGTAATCGGTCTAGTCTGATCATCAGACCATCCATATTATCAAACCGGATTGAACCGGTATAAACCGGCCCAAACCGGAGAAAACCGGCGAACCGGCGATTTATTTAAACCGAGTGGTTCAATCCACATTTAGATTTTTTCAGTTTTTTTTTTTTTTGCATTTTTTAAAAAAAAAATTTATAATTTTTTTCATAAATTATGTTATTCCAATTTTTTTTGGATACATTTCTATTTAATGTGTAAAAATATAAGGAAAATGGCAATTGTGATTATTGAACCTTGATCTTTGGATGCAAAGTAAGGCACATTATCACTATGCTACAATAGTCACTTGTGCTTATTTTTGCTTTGTATTATATATAATACATACATATATTTTTGTATTATATTATTTTTCTATGAAAACAAGCTTCATTATTAATTTGAATCTTTTTTAAGAGCACAATTACTTTTATTTTATTTTTTTCAATAAACTTTAGATTTTGTTTATTTTTTGCGTTGTGTTGATTTAATTTTTCAACTCTTATTTTTTTTTTTTTTTAAATAAAGTTTATGATCAAATCTAAGACCTCGTGCATACTATCAAACCCCTCACTATTAGACTAAATTGCATGTCATGACTATGTTTAGAATCTAAATTTAATTAGTGAACTTGTAAAATTATGATATTTTAAAATTTTCAATTTTTTTTGTGTCATGATTTTTTTAGAGATCTAGTCTTCCGATTCCACCGGTTTAATAACTATATAGTTTTGTTATAGAGATTGGTTTATTCAACCGAATTATCCATTTTATTCGGTTTAGTCATGCGGTTCGACCAGTGACTCAATAGTTCGACCAATGAACCAGTGAACCAGTACTCTCACCGATTCGATGGCCGATCCGGTTTTTAAAACACTGATGGACTAATCTTTGTAAAACAAAAAGCAATGAAAGACCGTGAAAGGCAAGGCAATGCAAGTTGATTTTGAGGTTCTATTCAAGGCAGAAGCATGGGATGCTATATTAAGAATAAAGATAGTTAGTTAGAACTTTAATTAGTTAGTTAGAATCTCCATTAGTTTGTTAGAGTCGGTTATTAGTTAGTTAGTTAGTTGGTTAATCACAAATTGCTCTTTATAAGAGCCATCATTGTAATAGTTTCAATATCTTTTATAAAAAATGAATCCTTATGATTTCTATTCTCTTAATGATTTTCTAGAGTTTTCTCCACTTTCTCCAAATTATGCAAATCTTAACATGCTACATGAGCTGGAACATCATGAAGATTCGTGAAATATTAAAGCTTAATTGAGAGGTACGCCTTACTCATATTTATTGCTAAACGAATATGTGCGAATATATTGAAAAATATTGGATGTAATCTTAAAGTTGCTATGATTGTTTATCAAGAGCATCCTTTAAAGATTTTATTGGTCATGTCTGATGATTTTAGGGGTATTACTCTATCTCGATTAATTTTGTAATTTTTTTTCCTTTGGACTTAAGTCCTTTTGTAATAAAAGGAGGAGGGAGGCATGATTTTAGAATTATTTAAAGAATTCAATGAACCTATGTATTAGCAAAGCAAAGTTGGAGGACAATAACCCGACCAAACTCTCTAATGGCTAGGTGTCTCAAAACAAAATACTTTCCTTAATAGACAATTGTTAAATGCTAGGGTTGGACATGCTCCAAGTTACTGTTGGAGAAGCATTCATCATGCTAGTTGGATCATTAAAAAAATGATCTTATTGTAAGATAGGAAATGAAAAAGTATCAAATATTTGGAAAGACACTGAATCTCTTGTCAAATTGGATTTAAAGTTCTAAAACAGAAATATTTATGGACAAAGATCTTATTAATTAAGTACCTTTTTTATTTCGAAAACAATTGTTGGAACAATGCTTTTATAAATAAGATTTTTCTATTAGCAACAATGAATTGGTCCAAAAGTAATGGTTTTGGTTTCCTTGAATATATAATTAAGGATTTGATTTTTGACTCATGTATATGAGGAAAATTCAGTTGAAAAGAGAGAATTCACCTTATATTTTTTAGTACAGTAGGACATATATTTTAACTATCATTAGAAATTTGATTTACTTCAATCCCTCTATTAAAAGCAATGTTCAATCTTTTTGGTACCTCAATCATATTTTTTTTTTACTAATTACTAATAATTTTTATTTTTTTTACTAATATTAGACTCTTTGTTTGCACCAAGTACTTCAATCATGTTGGTTATCTTTTTTAAAAAAAAGTCAAGTACATTTTGTTATCTTTATTAACCTTTATATGGAAAATATATTTACTATTTTTAAAGTAAAGTGCATGTTTTAACTTTTAACTATTTAAAATCATCTAACTTTCTAATATTCCTTTTTGAAAAAGTAACTTTCAATTGGATATTTTTCTCATAAGAAACAAAAAATACTCTTTTATATTCCAACTTCATATCTCTCCTCTCCTCTACCATCACATCACTTCATAGTTCATACAATTACATTTCACACACACGACACGACCCACAAAATAATGGCCATGAGATGAAACTACACTCCTAATTATTGCATTTCTTTGTTGCTTTGAATTTGTTTGCAACTACTCTCTCTATTCCATAACTAGTAACTTTCAGTTCCGTGTATTTCGTATTGTTGGTTCAAATCTATGAAGTCTCTGTACGCGACACGATACTAATACGATATGATATCGATACATTGATACGTGAAATTTTTTTAAAAATTTATATCCAATATTGCCACGATACGTTATTTGAAAATTAAATCTATAAATGCGCAATATATAAACATGACCAAATCCAATAATACTAATAATGATCGGGACGTGTCAAACGAGTATCGATATCGAGTACGCATCGGACACGATATTTCATCATTTTTTGAGTATCGAAGTTTCATAGGTTCAAATTATAAATACGGCCTTGCTAAATAGTCCTTTCGAAATACTCTTTAAAAATTCTATTTAAAGAAATAATTTATTCAAAAGATTAATCATTTCTTTAATATTTAAAAAATGATAATTTTACTCAATTATTTACATTTTTTAATGTTAAGTATTTTGGTACGTTTTATTTTTTATAAGTATTTTGTAAAATTCTATTTTTTTCTAATGTGATATAATTATTATGAATTGATAGAATATTTATTTTGTGATGTACCAAAAAAAAAGGAATATTTATTTTGTGATTATTTTTGTGATTTATTCATCCCCGAGCCGACAACGCTATATTAAATGCACTTTATGGATCAATTTAACATATCTCCATCATTTAGCAAATGCCACTTGTAAACCCTTCATAATTCACACGTACCCCCCTCGTGTTATACACGCTTATTAGTACATCAAATTAATAATTCATTCATCACATTGTACCAAAATATAATAATTCATTTGATCACTATACAACGGTAATGAAGAAAACTTTTCCTTTATATCACACTCACTTCACACTACTCTCTTCTCATTACTCACTCTCATTCATCTCTAGTAGCTAGCACCCTCAATTTTCTTCTTGAAGCTTTTTTGTAAACATAGCACATTAAGTTTATGCACAATAATTATAAGCATATAATATTATGTACATAGTACTTGTTAATTAGACATGAAGCTTCATAAACATATTTGCTTATTCTTGTTTATCTTTAGTTTAATTTCAAGCTCACAAGCTTATACATTCTATGTTGGTGGAAAAGATGGATGGGTTTTGAACCCCTATCAAAGTTACAATGAATGGGCGGGGAAGAATAGGTTCCAAGTCAATGATATTCTTGGTAAGTTTATTTCCAATAATGCAAAAATCAATTCTTATATATTTTTTTAATTTGTTTGTTGGTTAGTTTTTAATTATGATTTTTATTTTTTTTGTGTTATATAGTTTTTAAGTACAAGAAAGACTCAAATTCAGTGTTGGTGGTGAACAAAGAGGATTATGATAAGTGCAACAAGAAGAATCCAATTAAGAAATATGATTATGGTGATTTTGAGTTTCAATTGGATAGATCTGGTCCATTTTATTTCATTAGTGGAAAAGATGATAATTGTGAAAAAGGTCAGAAATTAATTGTTGTGGTTTTAGCTGTGAGAAAAATATCTCCTCCTTATGTTCCGATTACTCCACCAAATGTTCCTTATACACCTCCAAAAAGTATTCCTTCACCTGGCAATCAACCTCCGAATGTTCCAATTACACCTCCTGTTCACAAGCCTCCCGGTGTTCCTTATTCTCCTCCCAAAACACCTTCTCCTGGATATGAGACACCGTATGTACCAATTGCACCACCAAAAACACCTCCTATTCACACCCCTCCTAGTGTTCCTTATACTCCACCAAAAGTTCCTTCTCCTGGAAATGAACCACCATATGTACCAATAATAACACCACCAAAAACGCCATCTCCTATTCACACTCCACCTAGTGTTCCATATACTCCACCAAAAGCTCCTTCTCCTAGAGAAGAGCCACCAAAAACTCCTTCGCCTATTCACACCCCTCCTAGTGTTCCATATACTCCTCCAAAAACACCTTCTCCTGGTAATCAACCACCATATGTACCAATTACACCTCCAAAAACACCTTCTCCTATTCATAGTCCTCCTAATGTTCCTTATACTCCTCCAGAAACACCTTCTCCAAGAAATGGACCACCTTATGTACCAATTACACCTCCAAAAAATCCTTCTCCAATTCACACCCCTCCTAATGTTCCGTATACTCCCCCAAAAGCTCCTTCTCCTGGAAACGAGTCACCATATATACCAATAACACCACCAAAATCACCTTCTCCTATTTACACTCCTCCTAATGTTCCTTTCACTCCACCAAAAACTCCTCCTGAAAATGAATCACCATATGTACCAATAATACCACCAAAAAGTTCTCCTATTCATACCCCTCCCAATGCTCCTTATACTCCACCAAAAACACCCTCTCCTAGCAATCAACCACCCTATGTACCAATTACACCACCAAAAACCCCTTCTCCTATACACGCCCCTCCTAATGTTCCTTATACTCCTCCAGAAGCTCCTTCCCCTAAAAATCAACCACCATATGTTCCAATTTCACCTCCAAATACTCCTTCCCCTGCTTCAAATCCTATTCCTCCTAGTATTGCTCCTTATACTCCCCCTAAAACTCCATCCCCTAGAAATCAACCACCATATACGCCAAATCCTCCAAAAAGCCCTTCCCCAATCTCTCAACCACCTTATGTACTACCAATTACACCACCAAAATCTCCTTCTCCTATTAACACCCCTCCTAATGCTCCTTACACGCCTCCAACAACTCCTTCCCCTAGCAACCACCCTCCAAATGTTCCAACAACACCCTCTCCTATTTCTCAGCCTCCATATGTTTCAACACCTCCAAAAACGGCTTCACCGATTTCTCAAGCACCACACATTGAAACACCTCCCCAGACTGCAATAGCTCCTTCCCCTAGCAATCATCCTCCAAAAACACCTTCTCCTATTTCTCAACCTCCATATGTATCAACACCTCCAAAAACTCCTTCTCCCAATTCTAAAGCCCCTTACATTCAAACACCACCAAACAAGCCTTCACCAACATCACAACCACCTTACACTCAAACTCCTCGAAGCACTCCGTCTTCACCAACATCACAACCACCTTACATTTCAACACCTCCTGAGAGTACTCCTTCTCCATCTTCTCACACACCTCGAGGTGCTCTTTCTCCAATTTCCCAACCTCCGTATATCCAAACATCACCAAACTCTAATTCCCCAACATCTCAACCACCTTACTTTCAAACACCACCAAACACCTCTTCTCCATCATCAGCACAAACTCCTTCTGGAAGTGGAATATCACCAACTCCATTATCTCCATATCCATCCAACAACTCAACATCACCTTCACCTTCGGCGAGTTCACCGTCATCAACCACTACTTCGCCTCCGGCTCTCACTCCCGCAAGTTCTCCGGTGTCAACCACTACTTCACCTCCGACTCCTACTCCAACGGGTTCTCCAGTGTCAGCCACTACTCCAACAACATCTCCCGTGGGGTCTCCTCTGACCGCATTAACTCCGTCACCATCATCAACTGTCCCTGGAACACCGGGAATTTTATCACCATCGTCCACCCCTGCAGGAACGCCTTCTGCATCGAATGAAACATCAGCGGGGCGGACAACAAGCGGAGTATCGTCTGCAAGTCCATGGGGGATATGGACTTACTCCATTACGATTTTGGCCGGTGCTGCACTCACTAGTACTATTCTTGGATAGAAAAATCAAACATATTATGATTATATAGTATTATTTAAATTTTCCATTTTCATATATATAACTAGTAAACATTTTTGTTTTGTAAGTGCTGGTGGACATAATTAATCATCTAATAAATTTTGTTGGAATGTACTTTGGGGTTCGATTTTGGTCCATTATACTCTGGTTTCAATTTTTCCTACTCTCGTTTATAGCATTAATGTTCTGTTTCCAGAAGCGAAAGAAATCAGAGGAAACACTAATCTAGTCATATTAACGTCTGTTTGATTTTATTTTATTTGTATATTACATTGTCTGTGAAATACTTTTTATGTTAATATTTACATAATTATGCATATACACTGTAACTTTATAAGTATAAATTAAGAATATTCTATAAAGTTTGGTTTTCATATGCTAAAAATTGGCATTACTTCATCCAAAAAAGTGGTTTTCCTTTAGCATGAATGGTTACATAAAATTTTGTGCTTATAAATTAAGATCATATGTAGATTCTTAATCCTATAAAACTTTTGGTATATAACAATGATAGCTTACATGATTCATTATCTTATTCAAATAATATCAGCACTAATGCACTCTATCTCATTAGAACTCTGCAGTTAAGTGTGTTTGGACGAGAGTAGTATTAAGATGGATAACTTGTGTTACACCTCTTTTTTATTAAAATTAAAAAAAAATGTTATTCAAATAAGTTAGGTAACAATGCATGCACAGGGAGACTTTGTATGGTTTCAAACAAGTCGTATTTTTTCTATGTCAAGTCGATTATTGTTTTGTCATGAGATCAAAGAGATTATATATCAAATAGTCAAATAGTGAGAATCACACATTTTAAGTGCAGAGAAATGAGAAATTATGAGTTCAAACTTGTGAATCAACACATCAATTGTTTTACAGTTATAAACTGAGTTGTACTTATGAAACATCAACGTCTTAATATTGAGTAAATGAAATCGAAAGTTGTAGCTATGTTTATATTGTTTGGAGTATTTTCTTTGGATGCTTCCAATGATTTGTATGCCCTTCTAACGTATATGTCGGCTTAAGGTATAGTTAGAGTCATTTTTTCTTTGCCATATCATTTTCAGTGAACATAAGTTGGTGATATAAGTCAAAGACACATTATTTATGTTCTTTAAAGAATTAAAGAAAAGAAAGATGTGGCATACCGTCGGCAAGCATGGGGGCCATGACCTATGTAGAGTATAGTGACATACCTTTGTTAATAAAGTGGAAAAATCCATACAACCAATTCACTATATCCAAGTGTTAAACCAATGATAGTGATGTAGTACCTACCAATTTGTAATTTGGCATCAGTCATCAGAAACGTGAACTTCGTTTTTGTTTCAGTAATTTAGTGGCTAAAAAATTCTACGCTATAAGTGTAGAGAAGTGATGAATTTGAAATTTAAACTTCAACCCTTTTGACAATGTCATTTAATAGCTACCAACTGAACTATTGAACTATTTTTATAAGCTGTGAACGGATTTGGATTAGGTGCAGTCATTTTATAACTGTTTGATCTTGATCAGACGGTTTAAATAAATACAGTCAATAAATGCAGATTTTAAATCACAATCGTCGATCGGACGATTATAAATGGACCGACTGCACGACTGCATGGAAAAAGTGAATGCACAGAACCTGAATCCGCTGTGAACTTTATGCCATGTGAATCAATTTACTCATTTTTGAAATGTTATTAATTACTACATTTAAAATAAATTGTACCTCCTCTTAGTTATTATCACTTGAAGACTTGAACTATGTCTAATCAGATATGTAATGGCTTTGTAGGATTTAGAGTTTATAGTAAAAGAATGTCAAGTGCATGTTTATATTGACTATGAATATGATTTATGGTATTACCATAAATTTGTCAAACTTACCATAATTTTAGCTATTCTAGTTAATTTTACAAATCCTCTCAAACACATACACTAGTCCTTATGTAGAGCTGTGAATAAACACTTCCAAGTACACACATTCACAAATTATTCTGGATAAATTATTGAAGAAAAAAAAAAGCAAATACTTTAGTCATAAGGGGTTTTTGTTGAGTATATATAAACAATGACAAATGCTTATTTATATCATGAGATAAAACCAAAAAAATGATTTTAAAATTGAATAATTTAAAGAGAATAACTTAGGACATCACATTATGTATGCAGGGAACCAAAGTTCAAACCCAAGATTCCACACTTACTCACCTCAAGAGATGAATTTCTAGCCATTGGATTACTTGACCAATAAAGAAATAACTAATAATAAGTGTAACATAATATTGGATTCGGGTGCATGCAGGTTTTTGTTGATTCTTACATGTTGATGTTCATCTAGGCTTAACATAAATATTTTCCTTTTCATAATTATCACAAACAATTGTTTCCTCTACAAAATCATGATCATGACAGAGATGCGCAGCGTGTGCACTTAATGACGAGTGCTGCATCAAGGCTTCCAGCAGGGCAAACAGAGTAACGAAAGACCAAGCAAATTAATTGAGAAGACAAAATTTCAATAGTCTGTAAGGTTATAGATTGTAAAATACAAAATTAGGGATATAGGCACACTCTGGAAACAAAAGTGCAATCCTATCGTGTCAAAAGAAGAACCACTTCCGTTTTCGACGTTGCTGCAAAAGTAACACACAACTTAAGGAAGTCGCATCATCACTATGACTAACATTATGAGAAAGATAGATTGTAGAGAAAGTAAAAAAACATATTAGTGTTAGACGCATTAGTTTTTTTTTTCTTTCTCAATTTTAGTATCTTCTTCGCAACTTATACAAAATGCAAAACCTCAAAGTTTGGAATTGTAGAAAACTGGGTGACACCAGAAAATGTCAAATACTTGAAAGTTATGTTATAAACAAGTTTACATGACTTTGTTCACGTTAATTACTTTTCATTTTCAAAATGGAAACATGTGCAAACCAATAACCACCAAATGCAAGTTAATTTATTAGAGGCCGCGAGTAAATCAATCTTGCCACATACATATGCATCGAGTCTCAGCATGACATTCCAAATAGTAAGGTTTTGGTCTCTATGCTAGTCAACATGCATAATTATTAATCGATGAACATAAACCCGGATAAAATACACACACACAGAAGGGGGGAGGGCGAGGGAGGGAGGGAGGGAGGGAGAGAGATTACCGTTTCTTGCTTTTTTGGTTTTAATAGAATAGGTTCAGAAATAACTTCATTCTTAATATTCCGAATGTATGGCTTCAACTTTTCCTCCAACATTTCATTCATCTGAAGCTCAAATCAAGCATCAGTCAGCACAAAAGACACAATTCACATGGAAGAAAAATATACTAATTGAGGGACAAGAACAAAGAACACCCTGTGAATTCTGAACTATCGGTAAGAAGCACAAGGTATGGTAAAGTGGTTGTACATAAATGCTGTTGGACGTAATAAATTCATTATATGAAAATGCCTAAGTTGTTGAAAAGAGAAAAATATCACCAACCTTTTCTTGACGCCATTTAGTTTCCCACTGTACATCCAATATCTTTTCAGAGATTTCTCTTTGAGCATTGAGAAGAACAGTCATTTCATGGTGTTTTTCTGGATGTTTTAGATCCTCTTCACCCCAAGATGATGAACTCAATGGAAGGTCCAGTTCCTGTCAATTCTCTGGTTAGTTACGTCTCGTTTCAGAGCAGATACTGTGATATAATTTACATTACTTTTCAAAAAAGTTTCAATGGATATACAAATACAGGCACAAATAAAATGAGAAAAGAATTTAATTCTCAACTTATGAAAAATCCAAACAAATATAAAGGTGCTTGAGGAAAAATGTGCAAGAATATTAAAAGGTTGAGGTGCAAATGCTAATTTCAACTTATCTGAAAAGTTCAACTTTTATTTTCCTATAGGTGCTTGTTAAAAAATTTATCCAAACCAACTCTCAGATTTGCTATATACTGAATTGGTATTATGCTTTCATCCATTCTAATGTCAGGTGTTTTAACTACAAGGTCTGTGTGATACTTTGCCATTTCAATTATTGCTGTTTCTCTTAAATTCATATGATTTTGCACCAAAATGAATCTTCAATTTATCTGTACATCAATTGAATGTAATAATCTTCCCCCCTCAATATATAATGGCATTATGCCACAGCATCCATGAGCCAATAGCTAAATCAACAAATCTATTATGCAGAACTTTAAAGGCATTAGGTTTTGCACGGTTTTTATAATAAGTTGCACGCTTATGAAGTAAACACAGAATGTAGGGGATGTGAGAGTAATTTAGTCAACTTTATTGTACCGATCTGTATGAAGTTTATATAACCAGTATTTTTCAAAGACCTAATGCCAATTTCTGAAGAGAACTTTGCAAAAAGGTTCACAGATCTTAACTGAATTTTTAAACTACATAGGTTTCACACTGAACTTAGCCCTTACTTTTGAAAATTCTATGACATTTTTTCGGCATACAACGGAATTTGTTTCCTTATTTTAATAATCACACAAAACGGTTTACAGTAGTTTATTTCCCACTGATTTTCCAAACAGCTTTTCACAATCAAACATCAAGTTTCCTGTTGTGAAGAGTAAATCAAATAAGAAATGCTAGCAACACACTCTTTCCAAACACACTTCTTCCTATTAGTGCGATGTTTTTTCAAAATAATGGAACTCATTTGAATTTCAACCAATAGGAAGAAGTGTATTGAGATGAGTTTGGTCGAGAATGTGTTGCTAGCACTCCTCCAAATAAAATAAAGTTAAACATGCCTAGGCGTTTCACCGAGGTTTGTCTGGAAATGGCTTATATATATGAGTTTGTTTAGACCAGCTTACGAGTCAAATTGGTCACAGTAGTCTAGTCCATACAACTATGGTCATAGTTAGAGTTTCGGCTTAGGGTTTCAGTCAACCCCACAAAGCCGGATTGTAGGGTGAGGATGAAAACTGACCATGCTTTATAAGTACTAACTAGGTTCGCCATAGTTGATGTAGAACTCTTGACACACTCCCCCAACTTAGCACTGAACATCTAAAGCATGAACTAATGTGAGCAGAATAACAAAGATCACAACAGTTACATATGAAAATTCTAGAGAAATAAAAAGGGAAAGCATTCAACAAGTACAATTATCAATAAAACGTTATTATGCAACAGAAAATTATGCACATCATCACTTGAGCATAGGTAAATTTGAATTATCATAAAAACTAGAAAGGAATAACCACCAAATGTTACACGAAGATAGTGAATACTTACACCCCAATTTGATGGTCTTGGTGGAGGATCAAGCTTCATAACCTGCTCCTCCAATGCCTTCTTAGCCTTATAGTAAGGGATATTTTTAACTATGACAGGATCGTTCCTTGCTCGGTCAGGATCTATAGATTTCAAGGTCTGTGATAACAGCACGATTGTAAATTATATTAAAAGAAAAGCTAAATTTGAGCAAGATGGAAGATACAAATTGAGATACTATAATTTCAAATATATGAATAACACAAAATATCTAGCATCCAACTATTTAAAAAATCACCTTGATTATCACAAAAATTGTAAAAGATAATCTATTTTCCATTTATCAACTAGATGAATATCTAATTTTGCATAGCTACATTTACGCTGCTCGAGTCTACAGTTAAAAGCATCGCCAGCCATGACTGCAAGCAACGATATTTAGTGAACAGTATAAGAAACTTACATCCTGCAGAAGCTCCCAACCTGGTTTCCTCTTGGCCACTTCATCTCGGAGTTGGTCATACCGCCTGGAGTCCTAAACTCACCCACAAAAGAAAGACAAATATTACTTATGAAAGTAAAATAAAAACCGCTTTGAATTGATGATTTGATCAAAGCTTTCGAGCATAAATTAATAGGTAGTGTTGAGTTAGGAACTTAGCTGCATGATGTCTGGATAACTAGAAAAAGCTACTGTTTGTGGGGACAGAATAATAAACTTAAAAATAATATTACCTAATCAGAGGTGTCATTACCTAATCAGAGGTGTCATTAAATAAATCGGAGGTGTTATGTACTTTCTGCTTTTTCTTCAAATTCATTTTAAATACTCAATCATGTTTTCTGAACAACCTTCCCTAGAAATCTAAAACACTAAGGCTTATGTTTGAAAAAATTAAGCTATAAGCTAGCTTTTAGCTAATAGATGATAACGGATAACATGTCAAAAAAACCTATAAGCTCGAACAAAAAGTTTTTTGCCAAACATATTTTATTTTATCAAACAAGCTTATAAGCTAATCTAATAAACTATAAGCTAGCTTATTTGCGTTACAAAACAGACACTAATAGTTTTTTAAATAATCATCAATAAAATAAAATGTGTTCAAGGGTTACTCCAGCAAATATGCAAGAACAACAATATAAACACTTTTAACTATCGACTAATAAAACCATAGGCCTAACACACCATTGAGCAAAAGATGAAGGGAAAGATCCTAGCAATACAGAATAGTTATTGGCATACAGGAGACACTACTTTGGTCAAACAACGTCTTACAAGAGATTATGATTGTCAGTTAGAGAAATTACTGATAGTGGAAAATAAACATTAATTCATTTCTTAGTTTTTTTGTTTAAAGCAGCAACTACAACACTTTCAAGCCAACTCCAAATTTTTTTTTGTTGTTTCTTTATTTCAAAGGACATTTTCAAGTCAAAGAAGATATCCTCCAATTTGTTCAGTACTAGCATTGATAGGTCAAAAAGGGCTAATCTGAACAAGCAAAGAAGACATACAAATGGAAAAATGAAAGAATGTCGAAACTAATCACGTGAAAAGTTAATACATGAATAGTTGAACTGACAACCTTATACTCTGACCATATTGTCTGCTTTGCATTATCGTCATAGTTATATCCATACATAATCTGTGGAAAGGTAATCAACCAAAAAGCAGCGATACTGGGATCTTTCATGCTGTTCCTTATGTGCTGAAAATTATAAAAACATAAAAAAGGATTAAGAATACAATGTTAAATAAGAGTGAGAATCTCAAGTGAAATTCATTCTAATCTACGTCTCATTGTGATAATAGTTCGCGTAAAATGTAATTCTAAGAGAAACATTCACTCCTATAGTAATAATCTAATAGAAAGGTTAAGAAATGAAAGTATAAATGTCTGGGATCAAGTTTGTTTTGGTAGTATACAACTTCTACATTATCTTGACAAAAGTGACGATAATAGCGATTGTTCAGATTGACTCAGGTTATAATTTAGAAATAACAAGCAAATAACTAACCTCATATGGATAATCAATTTTTTCCATGACACTATAAGCCTGCCACGGGGGCTCCATAATCTGAATAAAGAAAGGGCGCGTAAAAACAGTAAGAATTATTAAAATCTCGGATGATATTTAAGTTTCAAATATGAATCAATAAAATTTAGCAATTCAGGGGATAAAAGGGTATCAAGGAATTAAAAAAACAACTTACATCATCTGCTGAAATCCTAAACGGCAATTTGTTTTTGCATTCAGGACATTCCATTACACCCTGTGCAATGTCGATAAATTCTTCAACCAAAAATCACAACAGCATTGGCATGCAAAATTACTAGACCAAGCATGTTAACAACCATAGTATTTAGTTCATACCGTTCCATCGCAAATTGGACAGTCTTTTGATGGTAATGGTATCTGAGGATTCATGGATGATGGTATATGCACTAACTCAGCATAGTTGCTGACAATGGCATCTGCAACAGCCTTAGCAGTCGCTTTCTCTCCCCTAAAAGTGAATAAATTGAAGAAGAAAATATAAGGTATACATTAGTTGTGCATTCAATACTTTAAAAAATGTAATAAGTTATCTTCCCCACATTAATTTTGTCTTTGATTTCCTTTGTTGGTATGTTTAACAAGTGCCCCGGGGGCACTGTTTAACACGACCCTTAAATATTTCAACAATAACACAAAATAAACCACTAACTACATTGGAATGCCTGTAAACTCTAACCTCCTCAAGGTGCAATTCTTCACTTGATAGTGCACCCTCCCACATCCTCGACACATTGTACACCGCATGGCCTGCCACCCATTACAAGTCCCACAGTCCCTGTTTTTGATGAAAGCGCATTTAGATTACAAAAACTCCAAAGCGAACAAACGCCGCTACTCTAACCAGAAATTAGATGCATCATGCAGCCAAGTGCGGTAACAAGCATCTATTAATACAAATAAAAAACAGCACCTTTGACATATCACCTTCCTTCCCAGGTTTAATGCAATGTCATAAGTCCCCAAAGTAGCAACAGCCTAACACCAAGCCATGCAGCAATATTCATCAACAAGTAAAGATAAAAGCTAAACAAAACAAAGAACTGACAATGGTGATTGGTAATGCTTCCAGACAATGCAATTTCCGCAAATATCAAAAGAAGAATGCTAGCAACACACTATTAATAAAAACAAAAATCAAATACAATCTCTATTGTTTGATAAAACTTCACATAGTACATTTTGTGGTAGCCAAAAACAAAATGACGAACTCAATCACTCAAATGAATTTCATTAGAGAGTGCAATAGAGGATGTATTAGTAACATTTTTTTCATATAAAAAATAATAATAATCCAATTTGATGAAATAACCTATGTAGCACCGACCCTTCAAATTATTCCATTGTTTTCAAATTATTCTCGAGTTGACACGTTAGTTTCGTGTCTGGTGTCCATGTGTCATAGCAACTTGCAAGAAACAGTTCCCTAAACCTATGAAGACACTGGACACTAACACGTGGACACCGATAATGATTTAAGAAAATGGCATAATTCAATGTAATGTAATCATATGTGTCATTGTTGTGTCGGACACCAACGCATATCCGACAAAGGGACACACCTAATCCGACGCAGAGGAGTGTTCGTACTTCATATCCCTACAAATGTATAATTTTTTTATTTTAGTCCCTAGAAATTCAAAATTTGTTGTTCTTAGTCACGACGTCATACATGGTTCAATATAATCACGCCACATGGACCACTAATATGGTGCTAGGGACTAGAACAACGTTTATGAATTTGTGGGACTGAACCCAAAAATGCTATTCTTGCAGAGATTAACATCATGTTTAAACATAAAAATTATCAATAATTTCCATCAAAACAAAACCCACAAGCCCATAACTAGAACCTGAATAAAACAACAGAATTTACCTTAAATATACAAAATTGAGAAAGAAAAAAAAACTAGTGAGATGAATGACCCAGATAACCAAAATGCAAAAAGAAGTGATTTTTATGGTTAAAATGTAAAAGGGTAAAGGAAACTAACAAAAACAGAAGCAGCAGAGATCTTAGTAACAAGTTCAGGGACACCGAAACCACGAGGAGCTGAACCAGCAATGTCAATTGCGAGAGTTAAAGGAGTGAATAGAACTTTGAAAGGGAAAGCAAAGATGTCGCTAACGGTTTCGCCATAAGCAGTGTTGAATTCATCGTAGCGATCCCCAAAGAATCTCTGTACGAACTCGCCGAAACCACGGGGTTTGGGTGGTTTGGGTTTGGGCATGGCGCCAACGGAGTGAGAGTGAAGGAAACGAAGTGGATAGAATAGAGTGTAATAAATTACACTATCTATATATCTCAATTTCCTATTTTCATCAAATCTATTTTTAAAAAAACTCCAATCTTTTAGGGATATTGCATAGGTTTGGAGTTTCGAATTTTGATTATCTTACTTATCCATTTTAATGGTGAAATTTGTAGTCACTAAACTATTTGACAAAAAAAATAAACTCATATCCTATATGTTTATTTTAATTTTTAATAAAAAAATACGAGACTTTTAACATGAATTATAAATATCATATTGATTTCATTCTTGAAGCTGATAATAATTTTCAGAGATATTATTTTTTATTAAATTTGTATTTTTTTGAATGCATGATTGATACTTATCCTTCTCTCGTATAAGGAAAAGAATGTGTTGATTGATCAACTAAACATGATGTTCGGTTTGTGAGTTTCTCCTGCTCTGCAAATAGCATATGTGCCCACTCTGCAAATTGTGAATGTCACGTTCAGATAATGTCTCCCGTTAGTTTGGTTAACTAGTGTTTTGCCTCCAAACTCCGAAGTATTAACGAATTTTGATTTACCCTTTCACTAAACATGTTATGTTATCATTTATGTTTAATCTTAAACTAACACACTAAGCGATGGATTAAAAACATAATATTATCAGGTTAGAATCGCATGAAATATATTAACAGAGAAAAGATCAAAATATTATCAAAAAGTAAACACTACATGTATTTAACTTATAAATTTTAATAGTTGTCAATTTAATTAGAAGTTACATATAAAAATTGATTATTCTTTTTACTCATGAATAATATTTCTCTATAATAAAAAAAGAAATCTTTTTTATGGTAGATGATAAAATGTTTATTTATTTTTGGGGAAATAACAATTTTGATTCGTCAATGTGCAACTCGTTGTCATTTTGATCTCTCACTAAGGAAAAACTATTAAATAGTTTTTGAATATAAATTTTGTTAGTCAGTTTAGTCCGTGCTGTTGAGTTTGAGCGGTAACTCAACAAAAAAGCTGACGTGGCATTTTGTGGATACAGGTCAGCTTACTAAGTTGGCACGGGGGATGGGGAAGCAACCATTTGGCCCCCATGGGGAAGCAACCACGAGGAATGGTCATTATGGTCCCTAAAAAATGTTAACTCTGCGTGAAAGCTGATGTTAACTCTGTGTGTCAAGTGTCTCTAAAAAATGTAACATAATCTTTTTTTTGTAAAATTAAAGACCATTTTTAACGCTAGGGACCAAAGTACTAGATTGCCGAATTAAGGTCAGCTTGCTAAGTTGGCACGAGGGATGGGGAAGCAACCATTTTGGCCCCCATGAGGAAGCAACCACGAGGGATGGTCATTATGGTCCCTAAAAAATGTTAACTCTGCGTGAAAACTGATGTTAACTCTATGTGTCAAGTGTCTCTAAAAAATGTAACATAATCTTTTTTTTTGTAAAATTAAAGACCATTTTTAACGCCAGGGACCAAAGTGACTACTAGATTGCCGGATTAAGGACTATTTTGTATTTTTTTTCTTGAGTCAATGATCATAATGACAACGAGTTGCAAATTTAGAAAACAAAATGCTTGTTTCTTCATCCCCATGCCAACTTAGCAAGCTGATGTATGTCCAAAACAACATCATGTAAGCTTTTTTGTTGAGTTAACGGTCAAACTTAATAGTAGAGACCAAGATGACAAACATAATGCAGATTCATGCACTATTTAATAATTTTTTTCTTAGGGTCTGTTTGGTTCGGAGGTTTTGGAGGGGAGGGGAGGTGAGGTGAGGTAATATTTTAAAGTTTTAATGTTGGTTCAATTTTTTAGAAGGGGGGGGATTCAAAACACCTTTTAAACCACTTTTTGATTTGGATGGGAGGGGAGACAATAAATGGAGAAATTCTATCATAGACACAATCCCAAATCAATATTACTTGGGCACACACACAACAAAGAGAAAAATTTAAAGATAAAATATTAAGTCACATCAACTATCATTAATCAATTCTTTTATATTTAATTTTTAAAAAAATTATGTATGTGTGCCTAAAAGACAAGTGTTGGGTTGGTGCTCAAGTAAGAGTTTCTCCAATAAATGTTATTACAATATTAATTATATTGACATGATTATCCTCATATTTATTTTAAAATACAAAAATCGTCCTTACCTTTATTTTTTTAATTTTGTTAACTTGTTATTTTTTTCCCAACAATTTGTGTTCCGTTGATTTTTATCCGTAGAATTTAGGCATACCACTTTTCAATTAAAACTAATTTCTAGTTTTTTTACGTTAAATATATTGCTATGCTTTTTCCATATTCATATCCTAGTTTTTTAGCTTCGTTGTTATATCCTACAATTTTGTCATATATTTTTTTTGCATATTGTGTTTCTTTGTTTGTTTATATATATATATATATATATATATATATATATATATATATATATATATATATATATATATATTAAAAAACATTTTTAATTTTTTGTGTAGAGTTTTATCTTATAAATTATTTATCATCAACTATCTAGTTCCAAAAAAATTATATATTATCAATAAATAATTTGATTTGTTTCAAGTGTATTGACTTTTGTAAGATTATAAAGGTAAAAATGTAATTTAATTATATCAACCCTCCCCTTCCCTCGTGAACCAAACATATTTGCAATTAAATTGTTTTTCCTCCCCTACCCCCTTCTTGTGAACCAAACATATATATAATTAAAAACATCATCTCCCCTCCCCTTCCCTCCCCTCTCCTTCATTAAAATCCATCCCCTGTTCTCCTTTTTTTTTTTTTTTTAAATAACAGCAAGTTGCACACTGAGGGACCAAAATAACTGTTTCCCTTTTTTTCTTATAATATAAAAGTTGACAAATAGCTTTTTATTTCATAAAAAATATCGTTAATTTATTGATTTTAGAAAATAAATGTTCTGGTACACTTCAATTCACAAGTGTCCCGTAAGTATGGTACACTTCAATTTACAAGTTCAATTTACAATAAAACAAAAAGTTAAGTAAGGTACGTTACTTTAAAATCCTTTGAAACAACATTCATATAAGCATTCGGTTGTATCATGTTGTCCATGAACAAGATTGGAGCTAAGGAGGCCAAAGCACCAATGGCCAAGTGAGGATATTTTAATTTGAACCATGAAGCAAGCACTCCATAACAAATAACAAAGATATTTTGAACAAGACAAGATAACAACATATAAATGTGGAAAAAATGAAGTAAATTAAATTGAGAAACTAACTTCCACTATAAGATCCTCCGACAACAACAAATGGGGAGCTTTCGGCATGTAATAGTTTTTTGATGTGGATAATCACATCCGTGTAGTCGGCAAGTGCTTGTGCCGAGTTGAAATATCCAATATTTTTCAATACTTCTTTTGTTCCAACATATTCTTGTTCATCTTCTTCGAGTGCTACTTCTCCACCGAAGGTGACAAATATTGGAGCAGTAGAATTTGCACCACCCCAATATTTGAAGTTGATGAAATATCTTTGGTCAAAGGTTTTGAAGCTTTCAGGAAGATAATTAAAATGATCTAAAGTTTGTTTGTAGTAAAATTTTCTAAAATATTTGTACGCGTTGAAACCAACGATTTTTCGCGGAATGAAGGTAACTTTGGTATCATGAATGAGTGAGTAATAGTGATGGAAAGTATAAAGAAGATGATAGGAATGAAGTGGTAATTATATGCGGTTGTCATGGTAATTTTTTCACTTACTTGAGCTTTGGAGTGTGAATGGAAGAAACACTAAGTTGAGTTGAACAGAGCCGTCCCAGAGATTTTTGGTGCTCTATGCAAATTATAATTTTGGTGTATCATTTTTTTTATAATTTATCACTCAGACGCACGCACGCACACGCGAGTGCACGCACACACATACCCTCGAACACCCTCCAGAACCCTCCTAGAGTTGAACAAAGAGAAACAGATCAAAGCTTCTTTCCTTAAATGGTAGAAAAATGGTGTTTTCTTGTTGATTGGAAGCCAGCCAATAAAGTGGAAGATGCTTGCTTAGGGATTGTTACTCCTTCTTTCCTTATACTAATAATACTAGTAAGTAATAATACTAGTAAGTTGCACACCGAAAGACCAAAATAACTGTTTCCCTTTTTTCTTATAATATAAAATATGACAAATAGCTTTTTATTTCATAAAAAATATCGTTAATTTATTGATTTAGAAAATAAATGTTCTGGTACACTTCAATTTACAAGTGTCCCGTAAGTATGGTACACTTCAATTTACAAGTTCAATATACAATAAAACAAAAAGTTAAGTAAGGTAAGTTAATTTAAAATCCTTTGAAACAACATCCATATAAGCATTCGGTTGTATCATGTCGCCCATGAACAAGATTGGAGCTGAGGAGGCCAAAGCACCATTGGCCAAGTGAGGATATTTTAATCTGAACCATGAAGCAAGCACTACATAACAAATAACAAAGATATTTTGAACAAGACAAGATAACAACATATAAATGTGGAAAAAATAAAGTAAAATAAATTGAGAAACTAACTTCCACTATAAGATCCTCCGACAACAACAACTGGGGAGCTTTCGGTATGTAGTAGTTTTTTATGTGGATAATCACATTCGCGTAGTCGGCAAGTGCTTGTGCCGAGTTGAAATATCCAATATTCTTCAATACTTCTTCTTTTGTTCCAAATGGAACAGGTTTCCCATAGTAGCAATGCTGTTGTGAAATTGTTAGTAGTAATAGAATATGTCGATTAGTCTAATTTAATTATAGAACTAATAGAATGATGGGATCAAAAACTTCCATTTTTATATATTTCGTGACAATATAAATGTGAAGTATGCACTATTTTAAAGGCTTTATCTTAGGCCGTAAGAAATACAAATAGTGACATCAAAATGATGGGACTAATCTCGAGAAAATGCATGCTAGCTACTTATAAGTAAAATCAATTTTAATTTGTGATTGTTCGTTTTTGCTATTTCCCTTAACTAATCTACTAATTTTTTTGGCATAAGACTTTTGAATTGATGATTTCATACTAGTTCATGCATTTATTCTCATGTTTTTATCTTGCTGCAGACATTGACAATGATAGAAAAAAATGTTTTGAGAGTAAAATTAAAAGAACTTTGAAGGTAAAAAATTATTTGATTTAGACAATTGAAAATTAAAAGAAAAATAATTGTCCTACAAAACCTCACCTCTATGTATATGAGGAGAGCTTTATAATTAGCTGCGTTTTCTTCGATGAATCCAACATATTCTTGGCCGTCTTCTTCGAGTGCTGCTTCTCCACCAAAGGTTACAAATATTGGAGCTGTAGAGTTTGCACCACCCCAATATTTGAAGTTGATGAAATATCTTTGATCAAAGGTTTTGAAGCTTTCAGGAAGATAATTGAAATGATCTAAAGTTTGTTTGTATTAAAATTTTCTAAAATATTGTACGAATTGAAACCAAGGATTTTTCGCGGAATGAAGGTAACTTTGGTATCATGAATGAGTGAGTTATAGTGATGGAAAGTATGAAGAAGATGATAGGAATGAAGTGGTAATTATATGTGGTTGTCATGGTAATTTTTTCACTTACTTGAGCCTTGGAGTGTGAATTGAAGAAACACTAAGTTGAGTTGAACAGAGCCGTCCCAGAGATTTTTGGTGCCCTGTGCAAATTATAATTTTGGTGTTTCATTTTTTTTATAATTTATCACTCAGACGCACACACGCACACGCGAGTGCAAGCACACACATACACTCGTACTAGATAAAAAAAAGATTGGTGCCCCTAAAATTTTGGTGGTCCTGTGCGGTCGCTCCTCTCGAACACCCTCCAGAACCCTCCTAGAGTTGAACAAAGAGAAACAGATCGAAGCTTCTTTCCTTAAATGGTAGCAAAATGGTGTTTTCTTGTTGATTGGAAGCCAGCCAATAAAGCGGAAGATGCTTGCTTAGGGATTGTTACTCCTTCTTTCTTTATACTAAGAGCAACAATAGTGCGGGTTTACTAAGTTAAAGTTTTGTATAGCACACATTAGCTATAAGAAATGTTGCATTGTACAGAGTATGAGCTGGCCCTAGAAGCAATTAAAGTTAGTCGGCGTCATTAACATAGCCAACGTTCACTATGTTTCAATAACACTATTATTTTATTATATTTGTACATTTGACAATATTAATTATCCAACGGCACTATAAAAACGGCTATATATTATTTACCTGTACAACGGCTATATGATGATTTTTTACCTTTGTATAAATATTAGTAGTAACTTTATATTTTTGTACACACTAATTTACCTTCTAAAATTTTACTTTATTTTGTTTCTTTCAATTTCCACTCATATTTCATTTATCAAATGGATCATAACCAATGGAATCCCTATTTTAATTATTTTCAAAATTCCGCCGGTGACACTTCTCAAAATTTTCAAATGTGTCCACGACCATCGCTCCCTATTAGCGACGGTTTTCAAAATCCCCAACCTTTTATGTTTCAATCACCACCATTCTCTACCGGCAACAATTCTCAATATCCTCGACCTTTTATGTTTCAACCACCACCAACCAACATCACTAGCCAATATACACATTCAATGGGTACCAACGACGTTGTAGAGTCTCCTAACATTGAGTCAGAATCACCAATTGGGTCTACTACAGATTCTCAAGTACCAGTGTTCTCCACTCAGGTTGGTCTAGAAAATATTACTTTTGCGGAAGAAGGAGAGCATTCTACCAAAAAAAAAACAACATGTCAGGTTTTTAGAAGAAGAAGATAAATTGCTTATTCAGACATGGCTTAACATTTCTAAAGATTCAATTGTGGGAGTTGACCAAAAAGCATATAGTTTTTGGGGTAGAATCAAAGATAGTTATAACAACTATCGTGGATCACTTATAGCGAGAGAGTGGTCTACACTCAAATCTCGATGGCATCTATTGAATAAGCATTGTCAATGGTTTTGCGAAAGCTACAAACTAGCTGTTGCTAACAAGAAAAGTGGACAGTCCGAGACCGACATCATGGATGAGGCGCGTAAACTTTTTGCACAAGTACATAATCAACGTTTCACAATGGAGCACGTGTGGAGGTTGTTGAAGGATGAACCTAAATGGAAAGGACAAGAAATGAACAACTCTTCAAAGAGATCAAAGACATCCTCTACCGGGACATATTCATCGACATCTAATCTAGAAAATCCTATTGATTGTTCATAATACAACAGTGCAACTCAGACTGACCGCCCAATGGGACAAAAGGCGGCAAAAAGAAAGGGCAAGGGAAAAGCATCTCAATCTACAACACCCATAGTTGATTTGACTGGAATTGAAAATGCCTCAGAAAAGAAATTAGTTGTCTATGGTAAAATAGCCGAAGCAAGGTTGGCAGAGAGCATACCCATGTTGTATGAAATTGTCATGAACGACAAATCAACAATGGATGATGAACAGCGTCGAGAGCATGAAGAAATTTGTCAAAGTATCAAGGAGAGTACTTCAAGAAAAGTTAGGTGTATTATTATTATTATTATTATTATTATTATTAAGTTAGAATATGTATTCTATATTATTGTAATTTTAATTTTTCATCTATGTTTCAAAATAGTTATGAAAAACTAGCCATAACTTATTTTTGGAAGGAGTAAAAATACATGCCAAACCCACACAATCAGCTATTGAGTTATTTCTGGAAGGAGTAAAAACATTTTAATTCAACATGTTGTATAGTGCAATTCAAAACATAAGGATACATACGTAAATATGTTGCTTTGACAGTAACCACAAAATTAGACCATCTTAATTTCTACTTTTTCGATTTAATAACACCACAAACTCTTCAATTGTAATTTTAATTTTTCATCTATGTTTTAGAATAGTTATGAAAAACTAGCCGTTATAAAACTAGCCGTTACTAAAAACTAGCCGTTATGAAAAACTAGCCGTTATAAAACTAGCCGTTACTAAAAACAAGCCGTTATTAAAAACTAGCCGTTATAAAACTAGCCTATATATACACCTCACATGTTCTCCCATTTTATTTTCATTATCATATCTTCCATGGATCCAAACGTTGAATGGGATAAAATCTGGAATGAAGTCATAGATGATTGCCTCAATGACAACACTGAAGAAGAGGTGATAAGGTTAGTACGCGAGGCGCAAAAACAAGCCAATAGTACAAGTAGGCGTAGAAAAAGAAGAACGGTGATAGATCGAAGTCGTGAAGAAGGGCATAATCGATTGTTCAATGACTACTTCTCAGAAAATCCTGTATACACGGAAGCACAATTCAGACGAAGGTTCCGTATGCGAAGACATGTGTTCCTTCGCATTGTTCAAGCTCTTGGAAATCACGACAAGTACTTTCAAATAAGGAGTGATGTTGTTGGTAGAATGGGGCTTTCACCATTGCAGAAGTGCACCGCTGCTCTTCGTATTCTAGCATATGGATCACCAGCTGATAGTGTGGATGACTACGTTCGCATTGGTGAAAGCACGACATTGGAGTGCGTAGACAGATTTGTAATGGGCGTGTGCACAATATTTGGTGCTCAATACATGAGAAGGCCAAACAATGAAGACATTGCACGTCTATTACAAATTAACGCGGCACGCGACTTTCCAAGTATGTTGGGTTCAATTGATTGTATGCACTGGGAATGGAAAAATTGCCTTGTTGCATGGAAAGGTCAATTTTCAAGAGGTGATCATGGTAAACCCACAATCATGCTTGAAGCTGTGGCATCTCAAGACTTGTGGATTTAGCATGCATATTTTGGAACCGCGGGTTCTAACAACGACGTTAATGTGTTAAACACGTCTGATGTGTTTAATGATGTTTTGAGTGGAAAAGCTCCTGCTGTGCAATACACGGTGAATCGGACCACATATCATATGGGGTACTACCTAGCAGATGGTATTTATCCTGAGTGGGCAACATTTGTCAAGACTATCCCTATGCCGCAAGGAGAAAAGAGAAAGCTATTTGCCCAACGACAAGAATCACCACGAAAGGACGTTGAACGGGCATTTGGAGTGCTCCAAGCCTGATTTGCTATTGTACGTGGTTCGGCTCGTGCTTGGCATGTGAATACAATGAAACACATAATGTTAGCATGTATCATATTGCATAACATGATTGTCGAAGACGAGCGAGACACATATGCTGGTAATTTTGATTACGACCACATTGATAATAATTTCTCCACAACTGAAGTATATACTGGTCCTGATCCTAATTTGACAACATTGTTTGAAAGGATAGCACATGTTCATCAAAGGCAAAATCATCGCCAACTTCAAGCAGACTTGGTAGAGCATATTTGGGAGAGATTTGGCCATGAGAATAACGAAAGTTAATTTTTATCTTATTTTGTATTTCGTTTAAAATGTAATTGTTGCTTATTGTTATGTACTCCCTCCATTCCTTTTTATAAGAAACAAAAGTGAAATTTTTTTTATTCCTTTTTATAAGAAACTTTGACTAATTTTCAAATATTTTAAATGTTGAATTTCACTTATACCCTTATTTATTATGAAAGATAATATTAAAAATAAGTAAGTTAATTGAATTTAGAGTAATTAAATAGGGGTATAGATAGAATAAGTTTAAATTTTTAAGAGTATTAAATGAAAAGAACTATTTACAATGTGTTTCCTTGGTATGTGTAATTTTTTCAAACTGTTTCTTATAAAAAGGAATTGAGGGAGTATTATTTTAAATTCCTATGAAAATGTAATGTTTTTTATGTATTAATTCAATATTTATTTTTTGTCAAAAAAATTAATAGTTTTATGCATATTAATTAAAATAATTAAATTAATGTTAACTTTGAACCAAAACTAATTACAAATAAAAAAATATAAACACGTGGTGTCAAGATTTGATTCTTTATAACCAACTACCATTAAAGTAAAAATTATTCAAATCAACTATAAATTTTTTAAATCCTACACATCACTTTGAGCCCACAAAAAGTAAATTAGTTTACTCACTTATTTCACTCCCACTAAAGTTGATCTAATAATACTAGTAAGTAATGATTTTGAATTTTACAATATGGTTTATGGCTTATGAATTTTTTCTATTCCATACAATCAAATAACAATATACTAACAACAAAATGGTCATTAATTGTTATTGTTATGCTTATGCCCACATTAGTTTCCATAGATGATAAAAAATGCTAAAATTTGCCTTTTTCCATATACTACCACTCTTACACAATTAAAGCTTTTCAATATTAACTCCATCCCATATTCCATCACCAAAGCAATACTTTTAAACGGTTCAATGAATGAGATTCATTTTGAGGGGTGGGTGGGGTAGCTCAGTTGGCACTTGCTGACTGAGTGGGTGTAGGCTGTTGGTCAGGGGTTCGATCATTGGCAGCAGCAAATGTAGTATTTTCTTTGTAAATAAGTTGGTGGTACTTATAAACCATCAACTTTAAAAAAAATATATTATGGTTTTTAATTTCAACTGTAAATATATTAACTATTAGAAAGAATTGAACTCATAAGATTAAAATTTGAATGAGATTAGGTGAACACTCTGATACTCAACTTGCATAGTTGAGTATTGTGCCTTTTAGGTAAAATCTAATTCTATCATATTTTCATATTAATTTATATTTAATTTAAGATACTTGTACCAAATAATGTAAGTTGCGGACTAAAAAATTTACCAGAAAAAATTAATCTTTTTCTTCAACAATTTGTGTGATATTTCCACATTAAGAACTAAAACCTAAATAATTTGAAATTATAGGGACAAAACGGAGGGATTTTTTTACGAAGACTAAAATCCAAATTCATCAATTTTACAGGGACGAAAAATACATTTTACCTTTATGATAATGAGAAAACACCAATAGTTAATATGGACAGTTTGATAAATATTTTTTATTTATATTTTTTTTAGTCTGCGTGAAATGGTCAACTGCAACACTTACTTTAAAACAGATGAAATAGATGCCACATAAATTTGTTGGCGCAACAAGCACAACAATGACTACATAGATAATAAGCACGGGATAGCTTCAAGATACGAATCCACACAATTCTTTGGTATGAACAAGAAAGATTGAGAGAGAGGGGTTGAAAGAGAAGGAATATTATTAACTTTTCACTTGGTTACAAACGATGACACATCAAAAGGCTACTTATATTAGTGTTATTTGCATAACAAGTCACTAGCAAATATCAACAAACTCAAAACTAATTCGGACTAATTACAACTGTCACTTAACATGTTACTTTTCATACAAGTAATCAATTTAACTAATATCTATTAATCACGAACGAATAACTCATCTCACAAACGTTCTTTCCCATAGAGGCTGACCAAATTTTTAAAATCCCCTTAACCCCTAGCATCGATGAAGATATGATCAGTTGGCAAGGTACTAGGGATGGAAACTACATTGTAAAATCTGGATACCACGCGATTATGGATTGGGAGCTATCTAACTCGAATAGGCCTCAGTCTAGTACCGATAAAGTTGATGATTCTAATTGGGGGAAGATGTGGAAGATGAATGTTCCTCCAAAGCAAATCCACTTAATGTGGAGAATCCTCCACAATGCCATCCCCATTAAGGAGAAGCTTCTCCCCATAGGTATCCTTTGTGACACTTTCTGCCCTCGATGCAACAAAGCTACTGAAACTATAGACCACATCCTACTTGAATGTTGATGGGCCCGTCAGGTTTGGTTCAGATCACCTCTATCAATAATGGTGGAAAATATTACCCCTAAAGTCTTCTCAAATTGGGTTAATTACATGTTTAAGGCATCTAACCTTGAGTGTACGCAAATTATCACAACAATCACCTATAACATTTGGATGGCCAGAAATACCAAAGTGTTTCAAAATAGAGACCATCGACCAAGATATGAAAACTCTTCACGATTACCATGCCACCACTTCTATAGACCGGGTTGCCTGGAATCACGCTTATGCCCATCCCCGGATGCGCCGAAACGACAATAGCTGGAGTCTCCCTCCAAAACATGATTTGAAGCTCAACATGGATGTGCATCCGTTGGGTGCTGGCCATTGGGGTTTAGGTCTTGTTTTGCGTGGGGATAATGGCTGATGCGTCGGAGCGGCGACGAGGGTTTGTTCAGGGGCAGAGGTGCTTGGCTTGAATGAAGCACTGTCATGGATCGATATGCTTAAGATAAATAACGTGATTATCGAAATGGACGCCGAGACAATTGTTAAGGTGGTGAAATCGAAGGTCTTTCCCAAAACCAATTGGGGCAAAATTGCGATGATGTGTGCAAAGTTTCTGGAGAGCAATACGCGTTCATCAATCTCCTGGGTCAAACAGGAAGGAAACAAAGCTGCACATGAACTTGCCTCTTGGACCAGGCTTGACCCAATATGGATTGGTTTACAAATTTTCCAACGTGTATTCTTAAACATATCCAAACAGATATGGGAGGTGTAACCTAGTTCCCCTTTTGCGTGAATAATATCTTTCCAGTTTCAAAAAAATAAAAATAAAAAAATAAATTAATCACTACATTCCCCCTTAATTCATATTGGCTAAATCCTCTACTCCCATCAAGCTTCTAAGCTTCTTAAACACTTCAATTTGAACACTTTTTGTCAGAATATCTACAATTTGCATCTCGCTTCTACAATGTTCTAGCTTTAGTTGTTCACTTGATCTCACAAGTAATGTTATCTCGGCTCAATGTGCTTGCTTCTACCATGGGGTATAAGATTTTTGGCCAAATTTATAGCAGACATGTTATATATTTTCAATGTCACTACATCAGAACTTTCACTAGTGATTTCTTGAATTAAAATTGTCAACCGCATATAGCTTGGGTTGCAGACATCGAAGCTACTACGTACTCTGCTTCACATGAAGTGAGTGCCACCAAATGTTTCGTCTTAGAACACCATGAAATAGGTGCATTACCAACCAAAAACATGTAACCCGCAGTTGAGATTTCAAGCATCAAATACTCCACACCACCTAGCATTAGTGTAGCCTGTCAGTTTACATGTCTTCCCTATATTTGAAGCCGGAAACAACATACTGTCAGGAATTATGGCTTGATGCCTTTCTTCGTTGTATTGCTTTTATATATAGGGCCTGTTTGTTTCAGCTTTAAAAAAAATGGATTTTTTTTAAAAAAAATTAGAGATTTTTTTGTAGAGATTTTGAAGAAAATCTAAAGCTATTTGCCGTTTGTTTACAATCATAACAATCTATTTTTTTAAGATGGTGAGGGATGATGAGTGATAAAAAAATAGATTTTGATTAAAGCTATTGAAAATATATTCTCATTTTGATGAAAAAAAATGATTTTTTTACTAAAATGATTTTTGAAAAATCTGAAACAAACACAAGTAGGATAAAAAATAGATTTTTTTATGGAAAAAATATATTTTTTTGCAAAAAAATCTGAAACAAACGAGCTCATGGTAGCATGAGCATTTAGAAACTGTGCAAAGTCCCCGATAATGCTTTTGTTCTTATTTTATCATATTATTTGTAGTAGACATACCGTTATATGCTATGAGTTTGTTATATACATGCATTTGATGTATTTTATCGATTTGAATGAATAATATCATTTTATTTATGTCAAAAAAAATTAAAATGTTTCTTTATTTTTTTATGCCTAAAACAAAGATAGTAGTAGTAATTTATTTATTTTTTTGTTTTCTTTAACAAGACACTTTTTTTAATGATGACATCAAAATGACGAAAATTGTATTGTATTCCTCCTGTTCTCATGTCACAAGACTAAACAGTCAGATTGATTCCAACTCTCTCTCTCTCTCTAGAAATGGCAGCAGCGATTCCTCTGAACGGAGTAAAGCTAGGGACGACGTCGTCTCAGGCGTATCTAGAAGGAAAGGCAGTGAAGGAAACAAAAGCTCTCATGGCGGAACTCTGTCGCCACTTCTACACTTTGGGATGGGTTTCTGGAACTGGTGGCAGCATCAGCATCAAAGTTCATGATGATTCCATTCCCAAACCTCAACAACTCATTCTCATGTCCCCTTCTGGTATTCTTCCTTTTCATTTTCAGATTGTTTTATATACTATTTACTTTAATTATAGTTTTTTTTTTGTGATTGTAAAGTGCCCATTAAGTGTTTGATACATGTTCTATATTAGATTCTTCCATGTTGTTTTTTGATTATGGGTTGGAGTAATTCTTGTACTCAATTGCAATACTATTTTTTTGATTATCAAAAAAATAAATTATTGGATAATTAAAAATGTTTGAATTTGATTATAACTATCTTAAGAGTAGAGTATATGATTGATTGTAACTCAGTGATTGGATTCAAGTGGTTAACGAGTTTCAGTTGATGACAATTGTTTGCGAGAACACAATTCAAATCGTGGCTAGAACAATCCCTGACCATACGCTGAATTCCGGCTATCAGGGTCTCTTTCCCTTAGAAATTGGAAAGTTAATATAAAAATAACACACACACACACACACACACACACGCGACTGGTTGTGATTGCTTGATCGTGTAAAAAGTCATTATTTTTTATTTAGTATGTTATGATATATTTCAATTCAAGATGATTATCTATTACTAGTTAAAAATATGTGCATTGCTCTTCTTTCTTTAATTAAGATGTCACACTCTCCAAATTCAAAATAGTGAAGTGAAAAATTGTAAAGTGTCCATGAAGTGTTTGATACAAATGCTATACTTGATTTGTCCATGCTGTTGGGTAGTTTTTTATTATTTTTTTATTTTTATTTAATTGGTATGCATGCTAAATATAGATTTTGTTAGACAGTCAATTAGTTATAATCGTTGGATCATTAAACATTTTGAATTTAACTATAACGATATCTTAAGAGTCACACATATACGATTGATTGTGATTGTTTGATGATTGTCTAAGAAGTTTTACGCTCACAATTTATCAAAATCAAACTCATTGTTTTAATTAAGATGTCACACTCTCCAAACTTGTGTAGCAGCAATATGGATTACTAGTACTAGTTGGTTAAGAACTTGAGATGGTTTTATTTGCAAGAGAAGACTAAATTCCATTATGATCATTTATTGATCATTGCTTTGTTTTTTTGCTGAAAAATATGTGCAGCTGTTCAGAAAGAAAGAATGGAACCAGAGGATATGTATGTTTTATCTGACAATGGGTCAGTTTTGTCTGCCCCATCTCCCAAACCTTACCCACATAAGCCTCCGAAGTGTACTGATTGTGATTCACTTTTCATGAAGGTAAGTTTGGTTTCACATTCTATTAATTACTGTATTGTCTGAGTTATGAAGATTTTGATTTGTTCATTATTCTTTTGAAATTTCACAGTACTATGTTACATATTGAAGTTATGAACTGAGAGAGATAATGAATTATGAATATTGAATTCATTTTATCGAATGAACTATTACAACACAGAAGAGATTATATAGTAGCGGAAGTTAACTGATAAGATAACAGAAATCTAACAAACTCTTGTTAGTTTGTTACCATTAATAACAACAATTAACAGACTTAAGCTAACAATAAAGGTAACGGTAATAATGTGTGACATGAATGCAACCTTAGTTTTCTTTTGTCGAAATAACCTCTCCCCCGCCCAATCTTTACATTAGTGGGCGGACACCGCCCTATTTTAAGAGATGGTTGTATATGCACAATTTTGGTTTTTATTGAACTACCAAATATTTCAGTGGTGTCTCTTAAATTTTGGAGTAAGGGTCAATGGTATTGGATACATGGAATTATGAATTATGATACTAATTTATCATATATCTATAACAATCAGTTGACAAGTGCTCTGTAGTATGCCAATTATTTGACCCCCATCTGCTAAATCCTATAATATCTGTATATATTCACTTATTTATACTAAGAAATAACTACTATTTGGTTATTGAATGGCATGGGTGTGAAATTTTTGTTTGGATAGTTTATATGGAGTCAAATGTACTGCTATGACCGACCTTAGAAAGTATAAAATCGCAATTCTTATGTGTTTTATTTATTTCTTTTTATCTTTTCTTGCATAAATTAGCAATTGATATATGTTTCTTTCCCTTCCCTTATAGGCATATGAAAAGCGTGATGCTGGTGCTGTTATCCATAGTCATGGGATGGAATCTTGTCTTGTAACAATGATCAATCCATTTTCAAAGGAATTTCGAGTAAGTAAACATGGGTGCCCTTTCGTTTTGCAATCTTTTCATGTCGTGAGAAAGATTCACATTCAAAATGATGATATACAATTATTTATTGTTATTTGATCTTTTGAGTGGGTTTTGAAATTGGTAATAGAACATGCAGATGAGTGGAAAATATATTATCTTTGCTTGAGGATAATACTATTTGTAAAATGCTAAAGTCCAGCTAGGCAACCATCTATGAACGAGAGTCTCTTTATCGTACTTAAAGAATTGAAATGGAGATAATATTAAAGTTCCTGAAATATGATCGATACTTGCATGAGACATCTTTCTTGGAGGTGTAATTAGTTCTCTAATTGTGTTATCCTCTTGTTTTAGAAATCTCTCTCCAAGCTCCAAAACTCAAGTTTTTAGAAGGAAAAATATTGTGTGCCACTGAAAAGTAGTGAAAATGTGAAATAATTAACAAACAGGAGAAAGTTTAAAGTAGAAATATTGACATGAGATGAACATTTTTCAGATCACCTCCCTCCTCTTTGAATATGCTTACTGGCTATTTTTTAAATCACTGTAACTTGCTTGAGAATTTTTGGCTTCTGTCTCGCGCACAGAAATTTATACGCATTATTGGAAAGTTTAGATCCACTTCTAGTGCTAAAAAAGATACTTTTAAACACAATTTGTTGTTACTTTTTCCTAATCAGGAGTAGGATGGTGAATTTTGTGTTGTTACAGCTTATTACATATTGCTCTGAGAAAACTAAACATAGTTTTGAAATGGTTAATGTGCCTCCTTCACATTGTATATCTTGCTCCATGCTTTTGTGTTCTCCTCCTATTCTCATTGGATTCTGGTTGTCTTCACAATTGCAGATTACTCACATGGAGATGATAAAAGGGATCAAGGGGCATGGTTATTATGATGAACTAGTGGTCCCCATAATTGATAACACAGCCCATGAACATCAACTCACAGAATCTTTTGCTAAAGCAGTATGTTTCCTTCTAATGGTTCTGTAATGGTTCTGCATACATGTCATATATATACATATATGTTGGGATATAACTTGATTGTTCTATTTGTTCACAATTTGTAGATTGAAGACTACCCTAAAACAACAGCAGTGCTTGTTCGCAACCATGGGATATTTGTTTGGGGAGACTCATGGATCAGTGCTAAAACTCAGGTTTTTTATCTCCACAATCCCCAAGAAGATTGCAATAAAATTCACATAAGATGCCTATTTGTGCACTCTGCATGGACTTTCCATAAAATATAATTTTATGAGATAATCTAAGATAATAAATTAATCCTACGAGAAAAACTAACATAATATCAAAATATTATGATATACTTTCCCATATTCCAACAATTAACAAACTTTTTGGTATATTGATGATATTTCTTCCAGTCTGAGTGTTACCATTACCTTTTTGATGCTGCTATCAAACTTCATCAAGTGGGATTGGACTGGTCGACTCCAAATCATGGTACGATACTAAGTGCACGAAGGGGTTTAAGTATTGCTGGGGAGTCAAACCTGTCAACAAAGGCAAGGAAGGATAATGGTGATATTGATCCATCTCCAGTGAGTTCACATAATCCTCCTTTTTTGTTTAAAGCTTTTCATCAATAAATTAGCGAGTATTTATATTTCCTTAAATTTCATGAACTTAAGATCCTCTATCCCCAACAGACTGATAATGCTGACAAGCTGACAAATCCTGCAGTTTTATTTTGTAGTTTCAAATTAAATTTAATAATTTCAAATTAGATTGTTAATTATCCTCTCTATTTTGATTGCAGCGTTGCATTGTTCTTGACATTGAAGGAACTACTACTCCCATATCATTTGTTTCAGAGGTTCTCTTCCCATATGCCCGTGATAATGTTGGGAGGCATCTTTCTGCAACATATGATACCTCTGAAACTAAAGCCGATATCAAGTTGCTTCGCTCCCAAGTAAGATTTTATTTGGCTGTATGGTTAAGGCATTTATATTCCTGCAGTTGAATCATATGGTAGGTCTTGAATGGTAGTAGTCCTGTTATGTGGAATGTTATCCCATGTTGACACTGAAATGATATGTTGGAGATGAGAATTAAAGTTCAGTTTTATCTTTTGAAGTACAAACATCCATGTTTATATCATTCAATTTTCTTCAAGTTATATTATAATTTGAGAACATGGAGAATGCCCTATCAATTTAAAATTGTTTTACGCTAACAACCAATCACAACTTGCCAACGCAACAAAGAATCATGTAACTGCTCGTTATTTTAAAACTGTCAAAGATGATGTGGCAAAATTTGTTATTGGATGTCAGTTAAAATAACTTTACACTAACAGTGCATGTCCATTAATCTCTTATAGTTTATACTTGATTTGGGATTTTTTTAAAGGATAAAGTCAAATGGAAGTGTTCCATTCCATCATAGAGTAAAGAGATAAAAGAAGAAAGTAGGACACTGGCTCTCGAAAGGTAGTACATTGTTATGAATTCCCGTTTGGAGAGTCTCGCCTAAAAAAGTGAAGCTTAAAAGTATTAGATTTTTATATTGGGTCTAACTCATTCTTACAAAGCCAGTCTGTAAGGTGAGGGATGTCATGTCAGTGTCATTTTTAATAAACTCAGTAAAGAGATAAAGAAGAAACAGGGACGCTGGCTCTCAAAAGGTAGTGCATTCTTATGAGTTCCAGTTTGGAGAGTCTCACCTAAAAAGGGAAGCTTAAAAGTATTAGATTTTTATATTGGGTCTAATTCATCGTTACAAAACCAGTCCGTAAGGTGAGAGGTGTTTGTTTTATTTTTAATAAACTCATTTATGGTCCTATCTTTATTCAATGTAGGACTTTGCTTTTTCCCAATACCTCACGCCAAACATATTGAACTAGGTTTTTATATTGAGCCTAACTCGTTCTTACAAAACCAGCTTGTAAGGTGAGGGTTTACAAATTCATCAAGCCTTATTTCTATTAAATGTGGGACTAGGGTTTTTCCCCATAATAAGTTATGTGGTTCTCCCACCTTATAGAATAGCCTTTTGGGAGGAACTCTTCTTTTGAGTTTATGCTAGGGGCCTTTCCAGTTTAACAAAACGTTCTTGTGTTTTCATTTTTAATTACAAAAATCTCCTTGATTTTAATTGTTGTGTTTTAAAATATGGAAACAAAAAACAATAATGACATTTTTCTTATTATAAGTGAAATTAGCAAAGGGAAACAGTTTTTTTCTTCACGTTTGCAGTTCATATAATTTCAGTAATAACTAATAATCACAAAATGTTAGCTTGCTCTCAATTTGATTCTTCTTTTTTTTTTTTTTTTTTTTTTTGCATTTATAAAGAAATTTGTTAATATGAGCTATGACTTGTGGAGATTCGTCCTAAAAATTCTTATATGAACTGAACTGTATCGTAATAATAGGGAAGTAGGGAATCCAGGGACCAGCCCACCTTCCTTAGTGCAATTTGTGTCCCAAACAAAAGAATTACTAGCTTTCACCGATTGACATATAGAAATATTATTTATATGTCACATTCAGATAATCTGCTGGTTGACTTCTCTTTTGCTATGATAACAGGTTGAAAGTGACCTTGAACAAGGGATTGCAGGGGCTGTGCCTATCCCCCCAGATGATGCTGGGAAAGAAGAAGTTATTGCTGCTATAGTTGCTAATGTGGATGGTATGATCAAAGCGGATAGAAAGATTACTGCATTAAAAGAGTTGCAGGTAGTTAAGCCTAATGTTGCAGACTTCTTCTATCTGTTGAATTCATATTTTTTATATTACTGACAATTAACTATGCAGGGTCATATATGGCAAACTGGTTATGCGAATAATGAATTGGAGGGAATAGTTTTTGATGATGTACCCGAGGCTTTAGAAAAGTGGAATGCATTGGGCATAAAGGTTGTCTTTACTGATTATTAACTCTACTTATTTTTGGTTGCCTTGTTGACTTTCTATAGGATTGTTGCTTCTTTTTCATATATTCTGACCCTAGGCATCTGTGATGCATAAGCAAGATGCCAATGTTTGGTACAAGGGTATACGATGACCATAGGTTGATATTCCCTCTATTAGCTAAAAGGAAAACATGTGTGTCTGTGAGAGTATATGATACCTTTCCATAGCCATTAGAATTTAACCATTTGATTTGAATTTCAATTTATATTGTCTTGCTTGTACTCTTTCTATGTCCACTCTCTTCTTTCCACTAGTTTGGTCTTAGGTGCCTAAGTGGGCCCTTGGCTTTAGATGTCCCCACCGAACCAAAATTCCTTTGTAACACATGTTTAACACTGTCAGCCACCCATTACATCCTTATCTCCTTTATCTTACCATAATACCATTCCTTTTCTCTTCGTGTCACATGTTGACTTCTCCATGGACCCACTAAACTGGTATCACATGCCTACTATCAATTACCAAGGAATACTCATAAAAGAATTGGCCTGAAGAGACAGTTCCAGTCCAGCAATTATAACACAAAAAGACACAAATACCATACCCCATATATATAGTAATATTGTTTTTTGGTGTTAAGCTACTAGTTCCCAAGGGAAGGGGGCCTTGGTAATTCAGAGTTCGGCTGTGAGGTAAGTCAAGTCTAGCCAAGAATTAGGAATCGAACTTGGGTTCTCCCGAACAATTCGTCCTAGGAGGAGTTCATTAATCACTTGAGCTCAATCTCTGATAAAACTATACAATGCCTCATGGTTATAATACCTATAAATTTAGTATACAATTAATATTAATATACAATTCATATTGAAATGGACATCTGTTATTCTTTTAATTGCAAAAATACTCAACTCCTATCTCAGTCGGAGTTTGTTGAGGGTAAGGCAATTGTTATGTTCAGTTGGAATGAAACAACTTGAACAATCGCGTCACATTTTTTGTGCAGTTTTTATCTGGTGTTTGGAAAGCATATTTTCTGGCATTTTAATTGCCTTTTCTGATCTATATGCAACAGGTGTACATATATTCTAGTGGTAGCAGATTGGCACAAAGGCTGATATTTGGAAAAACAAACTATGGAGACCTAAGAAAATTTCTATCTGGGTTTTTTGACACCACCGTGGGGTAATGATTATATTGATGCTTCCTTTTGATGATTGTCTTATATTACCCTATACTCATACAAAACTCTTTTGTAGGAACAAGAAAGAGACACGAAGTTACGTTGAAATTTCTCAGTCACTTGGTGTAGATAAGCCATCAGATATTTTATTTGTCACTGATGTATATCAAGAAGCTACAGCTGCTAAGGCAGCAGGTATATGAGCTTTTTTTTCGAATCTTAACCCATCATTTATTTTTAGTTAAATTTTATCCAACCGTTATGCAATTTGTTATATTTTCAGTAAGCTTTTTTTCTTTTATCAATTCACTTTCAGTAAGCCTAAAGTTTCATATGATTATTTATAGTAACTACTTTTTTTTACTTGCAGTAAAATTCTTTTTTTTTACTATGGTAAACAAGAGAGTGTCATATCATGATTTACATGAAAAAGAAAATTGATATCAAATTTGGCTGAGTAATTACGAGACTGTCTTTGTAAAAACTTCATCCACTTATACACCAAGTCACCAATTGCACCCATGCACACTGGACTGAACTTAATACGATAAAACCATCTTGTAAGACGGGGAATGTCCAAGTTTTATAAGCTCTTACTAGGCACTACCTCTAGTCAATGTAGGACTTGTTTTTTCTTTCAATACTCCTCAAGCTCAACACTAATGAGTTTGGTGATTGAATAATATGGTTAGTGTCCCAACAACGAATCTAGGATAAACTCTGAAGTCATTTAGATTTTGCGCCTAGTTTAACCTCACAACAGTTTCTCTAGTCAATGTGAAACTTGGGTTTTTCACAATAGTTTGGATGTATTTTGGGGCTAACTGCCGGCCAAAATCAATATTTCCCTGAACAGATGCTGATGGTGAGTGAAACAATCCAATTAGTATGCTAGATGATTTTTCTGGCATTCCCTTTGAAATCGAACTTATATAACTTAATAAGAAACTACTTATTCTGTCTGCACATTGATTTGTCGACTATTGTATATGTTTTAGGTTTGGAGGTGGTAATTTCGATTCGACCTGGAAATGGACCTCTCCCTGGACAGCATGGTTTCAAGACCGTGAAATCTTTTTCAGAGATCTAAGAGTAATTGCAGTCATCTTTGATGATATTAAACGCGATGATAATTGAGGAAATTGTAAGGTTTACTTAATAATGAAATAATGTATTTTGAATTTCAGCACATATTTAACTTGCCTATTTTAAAAAAACAAAATGTAAATATGGTCATGTTGCATGCATTTTCATTATTATTATTATTATTATTATTATTATAATTATAAGGTTTACTTGTGAATTAAGAGTCAAAAAAGACTTGTTAGATTGTTGAAGACTTGTCATAGATATTGAAGGGGCAGCTAACTATAAGAGTGTTTTTCCTTTTCAATTTCAGTTTTTTATATTCTTAAAAATCAATATTTCAAATAATTTCTCTTTTATCTCCCAATATCAGTTATTTATATGTTCGAAATAATTCATTTTACATCAAAAAATTAATTATTTGAAACTAAATTAGTTTGAATTAGTCATTTCTTTTTCTAAAAAAGTTATGCAAGAGTCATACTTTGGTTAAGTCAAATGTCTTCTATATATGTACAATAGTTATCGTCTTATTGTCACTCCACATATGGTGAATGAGAAAAATACAACTGATGACATTTCCAACTTTGAAAGAGTGTGTAAGTAGATTTTCACCTTGAAATTTAATCTGATATTGTCACAAGTCACAACGAATTTTTGACTATTTCTCGATCGTATCATTAAAACTATATGTGATATTTTTCCAAAATTACTGAATACTTTTTTTAAGAAACATAAATTAAAATTCCAAACTAAGATCTTTTTCAACATTAGGTATTCATTTCCTAAAAGAGCAATGCAAGTTTTAGAAAATATTACATCCCTCTTCTCAGTCTTACATTATGTTTATTACGTCAAGATTGTTGAGGACTAAGTAATTGAACAAAGACTTCGTGTAACCTATGACCGTGCTAGATGACAGAGATACATAGACATTGTGTTCATGCATAATATCGTGTATCATTGGACTCGATACTCGATAGTTCTTGTGGCTGCCGTAGTCAGTAGATATAAAGTCGTTGAATAGAAATTAGACGAGTCACCGTGATTTTAGCAAATTGAATACTCAAAATCTAAACTATTGATAGGAGTTTTCATTAATAATTTAGATTATTGACCAAAGTGATAACTCAAATTATTAAATCCAGTTCCATAGAAAATATACACCACTTAGAATATTGTAATTTTTGCTTCAAAGAAAAGAATATTGTTATTTATGCATGACTTTTTCTCTTATGCCGTTAATCTTGAACTTTGAATGAGTTATTTTATGGGGGAATTAAACTTAAAATAATTTTTTGTACACATGGGGCATTAAATCATAAAAACTAGAAGATTCGGATTCAACAAGAAATTCAATTATTCAAAGACACCAAAACAAAGTCATTGTCAAATTAAAATAGGTAGCTTTCAATTTTTTTCATTCATTGACTAGTATAGCATGTTGTATCTTAGAACAAGACAACCCTCCAAAACATTGTTATCACAACCCCATTTCCCTTAAGACTTGTTTGATCCTCCATTACTCACATTTCCCTTTTTTCTACTTGAATCAATAAATTATTGAAAATGAAAAAAATTATTTTTCCCATTACTACCTATTTCCACATATAACATGGAGAAGCAAACAACATATGCCTAATTTCAAGTAACAATTCAGCTTGATGCATATGTATTCATTATAAAGTGCTTATTATATTTGCTTGAATAAGGAAAATTTCATTCTAAGCATGTGGTCATTGCAACATGCTCTTTTCACATACCAACTAATTAGCTCCTATCTTAGTCAAAAAAGTGGTTTCACATGTAATATATATAGATATAAATTTGAATTTGGTGCATTAATTACGTCACGCAATTTTTAATCTCAACCGTCCGATTTTAAATTAACAGTCGAAATCATCTAAAATGAATTTTATTACTATTGTATAATTTAACCTATCCGACATGTGATTTTCTGACCGTGGGGAATCTAGATTTGAAATATGTAGAAGTTATTTGAACTTTGAAGTTGCATAAAAACTTGAAAAGTAAAAGATATATTGGCGGTTTTGTTGTTCAATGCATCACCAGCAATAGGGACCAACCAAGATGTACCTAAATGACAAAGCAAAGTCTAAAAAGGAGGAAGAAAAAGAAAAAGGGTAGTGGTCTTCACGTTTTCTCTGCTTTTGTAATTTACATTTTGTTTCTTTTTAGCCTCACTTTCTCTTAGCAAGATGATTGTAAACAAAAGTTCCACTTTCTCTCTCTTATCTTTCTCTCTTTGTCATTTTGTCAACCCTACTATGCTTCTCATTCAATCCAAGAAAATTTAAATCAACTAAACAATGAACAAAGAGAGTGAAAATAGAAAACAAGAGAAAATAAGCTTTTGTTTTTGTTGCTTCAAGTTTATAAATATAAAGTATAGTTGGTAATCACATAGAACATTTATTACTATGTTGTATGATTAAATATTCCATTCAAGAGCACATAGTAAAAAAAAAGAATGAAAAATAGAGACATACAATTCTACTACATCATTAGAGAGAGACTTTTCTTAAAATAAATAAAATTTTGATATTTACTAAATCATTTTAACATATACAAAATTTATTGTGAATCTCTAACATATAGAGGATTAAAGACATTTTCAACACTAAGTTCTATTAGGATCAAAGCCATTTTCAATTTATCATGTTGGTCTAATGATGATTTGCATTAGACTGGGTAGGGAGAATCACGATTTGATCTCCCATGACTACAATTGGAATGAGACTAAAACCACTTGATGTCAGAACTAATCCATGAACCAAATTAGACAGTCCAGTAGACCGAATATTGGTGGTGAAAACAAAAAATAATAATTTCAATGCTAAGTTGTATGATTAAAAATTCCATTTAGTATTTACTAAATTATTTTAACAGATACAAATTTTATTGTGAATCTCTAACATATAGAGGACTAAAGACATTTTCAACATTAAGTTATATTAGGATCAAAAACAATTTCAATATAGTGGTGATTGACATTAGACTTGATAGGGAGGATCACTGTTCATTTCTCCACAACTGCGATTGGTAGGGGATTAGAACCACCTGATGTCAAAATTGGCCTCTGAACCAGATTAAACAGTCCAGTGGACCGAATACTGGTAGTGAAAACAAAAAAGAAAAAGATATTTCCAATACCAAGTTTTTTTCCTACATTTTCACTGCATTTTTTTTTTAATTTGGCTGTCCTTGTTTCCTTTCTCATATCACAAGATTTTTCTTTTTGTATGCTTTGAAATTCATGTCCATTGTGAGAATTTTCATTTCCCTAGTACTACTATAGTGAAACAGTCACTGAGTACAAAAATTCTTTTTCATTGAATTGAATGATTGCATAAAGGAATGTTTATTATCAACACAAACATAGATCCTATACTAGAAAATACAATTTATGTGATCCACACACATACATAGGTCCCTTGTCTAGATTGTAAGAAGTACAAATTGGTAACATTTTGCATAAATGTTCTGCTCTAAAAAAGGATGCAAATAAAGAAAAGTCTTTGTTTTACTTCTTCATCAGAAAGGGATATTTGAAAGTTGATATAGAAATATATGGTTTTTCTTCAAATAGAAGTTATGAAAAACAAAAAATAAAGAAAAAAATAAAAATAAAAACCAAAACATATGATCATATATATGTCTAAATTAGGTCTTAATCCTCTAACTTTTAAGAGAAAATGATCATAATAATCCGAAGTTCAACTCAGAACTAGGTAAAGTCTGATAAACGATTGTTTCAGTCAGGATTTGAACTCAACGATTCGAATTCGATCATAGTTAAAACTAATCAACCACTTTAAAAATTGATTAGACTAAAGTGGCATAACCTAGAAGATGGACCCCCTCAACCTTAACCAAGTTAAACACCCCACCTTCTTGTTGGTGCAGCTTTCTCTGATGATGACAACATAGTACATGGTTTTTGTTAAGTTCTTCTGAAGACTGGTTTCTGGTACAATGTGTCAGTGTCCCCTCCAAGCTTCCTTATTTTTCTCAAAGAAAAAAAATAATCACTTTTCTTCTCTTTGCCTTCTTTGGATTCTATTCATCTCTCAATCAAACCACAACTTCACATGTCATGTGGTAGGTGCAAAACAAGAATCACACACACACACACACACACAACTTTGTAGAACAACCTTATTCAATTGAATTCATCATAAGGGACAAGACATCTCATCTTATGATTAATCCTAAGATGTGATTTTATAACAAAAATAATAATTGAAGAACTATTACTATTCATGAAATATAAATAAAAATAAAGAAAATTCATTAGACAAAGAGATTTTTTTTTCTTCTTCTTTCATTTATGGAAAGGTAAATGATAGCAAATATTTGGAAAAGATGAAAACAAAATTAACAAGAGAGAATTAAAGAAGAGAAAGATGATTTTAATTCTTAACCATTTGATGATTAAGACTAAGAAATCCACTTTTACAAATTAAACCAAGCTATGTATTGTACCTTGTTGTAATTTGAAATTGAAATGATTCAAATTTCAAAACCCATGTAGTAAATTTCTCAATCTAAATGACCCACATAGCAAGTTTCAATCTTTTACACAACAATCAATTGTTTTCATCTTCAAGAACTTGATTGTGAAACTCTAGGTGAAGAAACAGGGAACAGAGGTAGAAGCTGTGGTTCTGCATCTCTTGGTGTAGTAATAGGAGAGGGGTGTAAATAGTAACCTTTTTCAGCTATAGCTTTGTCTTCTTCTGATGAATTTCCTAATGAAGGTGAAGATTTATCAAAAGCATCATCATTTAATGGTGTTACAGGACTAAGAGCAAGTGAAGGAAAATCAAGCAAACTTGGAGAAAGAATCTCTTGTTGATGCTGCTGATGTTTTCTTGGTGATGAAAAATTAGAATTCTGTGAAAAATTTGGCATCAGAGTATTTAGCATAAGAACACTGTTCTTAAGACTGTTCCTTCTTTCATATAATTTGAAACCTTGTTTCTTTGGTGCTGTTTTGATTGGTGGTATGTTAAAGTTTCTTGTTTGTTGAGGTAGATCTTGATGTTGTTGATGATGTTGAGGTTTTGTTGTTGGTGTTGTTGATGATGTTTCTGATGAACCTGTTAACATTTGAACAACTTGTTTGAAAGTAGTTGTATCAGCTTGAACAAAAGTTGTTGGATAAGGATTTGAATCAGATCTAGGGATTGTTTTTGGAGTAAGAGGTGGCGTTGGAATTTGGATTCCATTGCTATTAGAATTGCTACTACTCATGCAATTACTTACATTGCTTTTTGGTGAATTCATTGGAGATGGATTTTCTCTTTCATGATGAAATCTTGAAGTGATTTCCATTGATGAGTGAGGGAGAGATATTTCTCTTTTTTTTTTTCTCTCTCTCTCTCTCTCTCCTTGAAAGAAAATTGAGAAATATCAAGGGAGAGAGGAAAAAAGGGTTAGGGGTTGTTTGGGTGGAGATTGGACAAGAAATGTGAAAGAGTGAAAAACAAGGTTTTGAGGAAAGAAAGAAGGTGTGAGTGTGTGTGAGAGAGGGAAGGTGAGAGTTGCTTATTGTGACTTTGTTTTGTTTTCTTGTGCCTCTTCTATTTCTATATAGTACTATTTTCTTTTTCTCTTGTGTAATACTACTATTCAAACTTTTCATTTTCTAATTTTCTAATCAAGGGTTGATATTGATGTTTAGAATCGGTTTACGCTCGTTGCGACTTGCTAAGTTCGCGAAATTCTCTTTAATTTTTTAATCAGATGTTCTTTGTGTGCTACTGCAGGGATGAATCTATTACGTTCAAGCTTTGAGGAGTGTATTTTTTTTGTCTTAACTCTTTGATTTTCATAGAAAGTATGGCTTAAAAATTTAGAGTTTAATCAAGAGATTTTAAACATCGATTATTTTTGTTAAAACTTAAATTCAAATTCTCTCGAATGATTTATATTTAGCTGAAATTTATCATCCACTTGAATTTTATCACCTAATTCTCTTTAATTTTTATATGTGAGAGAATATGTCTCCTAATTTTTTATTTATTGATTTGTCCATGTATAAAATTGAATTTCTGCATGTTTTAATTTGGTGGGGTTTTGGAGTTTGGTTGGCTAGAACTAGAAGGGAAAAAAATAAAAAAGTACTCAAACGGTTTTGGGATTTATAAAGATAGAAAGTAAGAGAATTGAGAATAGTAAGCTATGAGAATAAGAATAGTGATTTAATATTTACTTCTTTCGGTCATATTTATAAGAAAATGTAATTCTTTTGATATATTGAAGAATGAATGTATGTATCCTATATTATTATAAACTGCATACATTCATTTTTCAATACACCAAAAAAGCAAATTTACTTATAAATATAATTGGAGGAAGTATTTTTTTTTTACAATAAGTGATTTAATATATTTTTTGTTGGAAAATGTTAAATAGTGCCCCCAGGACAATGGTTAATCATATTACTCTATTCGTTTCAAAATATAAGTCGTTTTGACCATATTACACAAAATAAGAAATGTAATTATTGTTGTATAGAAAAAAGAAATTATCAATAAGTTTACAAAATTGTTCTTCATTAATTGTATGGGAAAAATAAATGAAAGAATTGAAAGAAGAGATAAAAATAAAAAGTTAAGGGTATAATAGAAAAAATAACATTAAATGCTTCATTAAAATTGTAAAACGACTTATATTTTGGAACAAATTTTTCTCCAAAACGACTTATATTTTGAAATAGAAGGAGTAAAATAAAAATTTTGTTTTGAAATGCGTGCAGTCAATATTTCCAAAGTATAAAATATTATCTTTTTAATATTAATTTTATCTTTTATTTCATTTTTTGATATGATTAATAAGTGTCTCAGGGACACTATTTAGCATTATATTTTTTGTTTAGTCATAATTTTGGCGTTTAAATATAAATGCAGCATTGACTTCAGAGCCAAACCACAAAGACTAATGTATAGTTTGATGGGATTGGTGATAAATAAGTTTTGATGAGAATACCAATTATTATTCATTATTTATTCATTTGAGTCTTAGATTGTGGCTTTTGTAATAGAGCGTGTACATCACGTACAAATCATGGTATGAGTATGGACAAGCTCTACCATACATACACAACTATGTAACTATGACAACAGAAAGATAGATATATTACTATAAGAGGATGATGCATTAATTTTGTAAAAGAATTCAAACTATGAAAAGTATTTATTATTATTTTTTTAAGATATTTTTAAGTCAATTTAATAATATACTATTAGTTATATCAACAAGCTTAATTCAAATGATAGGATACAATATTTTAGGCCTTATTTGATGGTTAGGATAAAATAATATAGAGCTGAATAGAGACGGAATATGATATAAACAGGATAATTATATATCATATCATGTATTTGATATACATATGATAAAAAATATGATAAAATATATATATATATATGATAATTAAATGACAGAATTACCATTATTATTACTATCATTATTATTGAATGGAAAGAAATATAATGAGAGAGAGGAAAAGGTGGAGGACAAATAAGGAAAATAATTGCTAATCACAATATGATAATTTTTAACCCAGCTTATTATCAGGATAGAAAATACAAAGGCCGGTCATGATAAGATTAAAAATAGGATTAATATATCATATCCAATTGGTGCATTAAATGAAAGATATTAATAGGATACGATAGATTTATCATATTTTGTCTTTCTATCTTGGCCATCAAACGAGCCTAAAATAAAAAATGCTATATTTATTTTTAAATATGAAATTTTATCAATCATTAATTGATTCAGTGTTGATTAATATTGGATTTGGTATGAAGAACTCGCACTAGATTATGCGGTCTAGTAGGTCGGATACTAGTGATGAAAAAAAAATTTCTAACTATTAATCTACTTTGACAAAAAAATTATTATGGGCCTATTTTTTTCAAATTTTTTCCATAAAAAATCTATTTTTTTTCTCCTACTTGTGTTTGTTTTAGATTTTTCAAAAATAAATTTTTTTCATCAAAATGAGAATCTATTTTCAATAGCTTTTATTAAAATCTATTTTTTTTATCACTCATCATCCCTCACCATCTTAAAAAAGTAATTTTTTATGATTGTAAACAAACGACAAATAGCTTTAGATTTTTTTTCAAAATCTCTAAAAAAAATCTCTAAATTTTTAAAAAATTCTTTTTTTAGAAACTGAAACAAACGGGTCTTATATCAAGTTCTTAATGACTATTACTTACTTTACCAAATTATTACTCTCTTTTTTCTTTTATCAAGTAGCCTAGTAATAACTAAAGAGCAGGGCCGTCTCCGACTATTTGGAGGCCCGGTTAAATATTAAAAATGGACCCCTAATAAAAAATACAAAAAAAAATTAAAAAGAATTGTCAGTTTTAATTTAATTTAAAATAACTATAAATAAAAGAAAAAAATGTCAATATAAAAATTTGTTGATCAATGACCTTTCACAGAAAAACATCAAAGTCTACTATCAATACACATCTAATATTTTATAAACATTGACGATATATAACTATTATTATTATGTCTCAAAATTAATCTATCGATAGACATCTGATATTTTATGAATATTAGTAATATATAACAATTATTATAAAATCTCAAAATTTCAAACTGAGGCCCCAAAAATTTAGAGGCCCGATGCCATCATACACTTTGCACTTGTGTGGAGGCCGGGCCTACTAAAGAGTAAGAAATACTTTGCCAGATTATTACTAGCAGATTAATACTGTATATATACATCTTGTATGTATATACTTGGTGCTTAAAAAAAGTGAATAACACTTGGAGTGTGCTAAAAGTCACATTATATTCATTACTAGTGCTGTTCATTTTGCATTTGGATCCTATCCAATTTTTTCTTCATGTTTTCTCTCCAATGGTAATCTTAACCATTCATTCAATTTATTTCTCTCTTTTCTTAAATATTTTTATATTCTTTATAATATATCAACCATTAGATCAACAAAAGGAGAGAAAATATGAGAGAAAAAATTGAAGAGGATCCAATTTGGTTCATTTTGACCCGATCCAATGGGTCAAGATGCATGAACACAAATAAGATATCGGTAAAACTTATTTTCTTTGGTCTTTTTAATAAAAAATAATAATTTATTATTTAATTTTATTAAATAATTAATCCATATAGTCTACAATATAGATTATATACGTTGTTTATTCAATAAATTTAAAAAGCGAACAATTTTTTATAAAAACTATAGAGATATTGTTTCTTAAAATATTTTGAAAATGAAACTCTCAAAAATATGAACAAAATTTCTTAATTATCAATGTGAATTAAATAACAAGGTAAAAAATGAGTCCTCAATTATTAATGTGAATTGAGTCTAGCATAAGATGGTAGTCTCTCATAATGTGATAAATAAATTTTAGATTTTAATTGAGTGATGTGTTGTGTTTGAAATATAAGAGAATGTTTTAGGGTAAAGTAATTAAAAGAATTTAAGTTTTTTATTTAAATTTTCTTGTTTTTAGATGATTCATTTTAGAGAACATTTAAAATGAATGAGAAGTCATGAAATATTTTGTTCAAGTTAAATTTAAAATGACATCTAAAAGCTAAAAATATGAATTTTTTTCCCCCTTATGTTTGAAAATTTTCAAATTGACCCTATAAACTTTTTCAAAATTGCAAATTGACCCATAAAGTTTTCAAATTTTAAATTTGACCTAAAACATTTTAAATTTATAAAAGTGCCTAAAATATGTTCACATCGAAATTTTTCTACTACTCAATCCAAATACACACATTTAGAAACGAAGGTAATTCAAATAGATTTTCTACTTGAATTGGTCAAAATTTTAAATCCTCTAAAATTTCTAAGTAGTCCATCCAAACAATTTTAATAGGATTATCTAATATGTAGAAAACCTAATAGAAACTAAACAAAAATTGAATTTTGTAGGACAAGTTTGCAAGTTAGTTAAATATATGGTCCTAACTATGATTTAGCATAATTTAAAAATCCAAGATTTGAAACCTAATATAAACTAATTAACAATTTTTAATTTAGGAGGCAGAAATGACAAGTGAGTCATTGTTGACATTGCAAAACATACTGATATGACATGTGATCGAATTATTTGCTACACATGTGTTGAGTTGGTCAAAATTAGTGGGCGGTCATATTGTTGCAAAAATGACTAAAGTTAAAAATGCTATTACGAACGTTATTGGTAAAAAATTGCAAGTTTATGAAACTTAGGAGATTAAAAATGCAATTTAGCTAAAGAAGAAAACTATACTGATTCTTTTATATATTTTTTTTATAAAAAAAAAAAAAAAGAAGAAAAAAAGTTAAAACCGAATTTACAAATATTAATTAAAGTTGACCTAACAATTTTGCCTTTTTATAATTAATTGAGTTAAAATTTGTGTACAATTAATATTTCATTTTATTCGTAGTTTGTTGGTTATATGTATGCGCTTGAGATTTAATCGTAACTTATTCTATATTCTCAAAGATAAGATGGATTAGACTTTTGATTGCACTGAATGAACTGACAAAATTCTTAAGAATGTAAAAAAAAAAATTCAATTTGTACTTCTATTATTCAAAGATTTCATAGGAATCAATTTTTTTGCGCAAATAACAAACATAATACTTTTAGTCAAAAAAAAAAAAAACATAATACTTAAAAGGTATCTAAAATTTTAACGACGACCGATTTTTGCCTGTGAATATAGAAGCTCAGGGTACTCCTCGTCCTCGTTACGGTGTCTTGATCGACATCGATCGTTAAACAAATAAAAGAGAAACAAATATGTGTTGAGTTCAAAAATATACACATAGATGTGGAGGGCTTGCTAATGCTTATTGTCTCCTCTTGCATATCCGCATTTTAGTTTGATAAAATTAAAAGCAAGTTGCATCCCAAATTGGAGAAGAAACATGCACTTATGGTTCTATGGCACTATAATCAGATTCAGTGGGTAAAATTCCACAAGGACTTGTTTTTTTCACGTTCCTCATTAAAATATGAGAGTATCATATAAAGAAACAATATGCTTAGAAATAAAACTAATAGACTTCATGTTAATTTTTTTGATAGATCCTCTCATACTTTGCTTTTCTCTTCAATATCATGAAACTCGTAGATGGTTCTTTTAAATGTGGATGCTTTCTTAAAAGAGGTTTTCATCATACGAAATTAGTCTATTCTACATCAATTGTTAGTTAGTTTGGTCCAGTGGTGATTGGTGTTGGAGGGAAGACCACAGTTCGATCTCCTGCAACTGCTATCGGGAGGGGAATGTAACATGTCAGAATTGACTCCCGAACTGGATTAGGCGGTCCAATAGGCTAGATACCGATGATGAAAAAAAAAAGTCTCTTCTGCTAGATTTAAACATCATTTGTATTTGAATGGTTCCAATCTTTGATTTTCCGAAGTATCTTGTACTCCAACATAGAAGCTTTATGTCGAGTTTCTTTTAGTTTCAAAGTTCGGACTCTTTGCACTCAGAGATTTTGCACATTCAAACACCTGGAATATCGGTGGCCTGATCAAATGATCTTGGTTTGATTTTTTAAATTATAAAACAAAAGATACTGTATTTTTTTCAGACAATCTAATCATGATTGAACGACCATCAATATCTTAAATGCACGAATACAGAGAAAATCATAATTCTTAGTTTCAACGGTCCATTATTTTCGACGTGTCTTTAAATTTAATCCACAAACTTCCTCCAGGCACTAATTCTCATGTTAAAATAATGTCATTAGTATATAATTTAATCATCATTTGCACCTTAATTAATTGCTTATGTGAATAAGTTCTGTTCTGCAAACAAAGAGAAGAAGGAGCAATTGTGGATTCCATGACTTTCATTCATTCTCCAAAGCTTCTGATTGGTAATGTGTAATTTCATATCCACTCCCCACTTGAGTAAGTGGTTTAAATTGTTCTTTCCACACTTAAGAAAAATCTAAAAAAGTAAATAAAGAAAGGGGAATCAAATTCTGTATTATATTAGTATATTTTACATTAGAAAAAAGAGTGAGGTGGGGGACCAAATGCCAATAAGACAAAGTCACTGCTTTCATGAATTGTTTTATTACCCTTTAAATGTATAATCATTATTAGGATTGTGGAATTCCTTTTAAAACTCCTATTGTTATGCAAAATTATGATTTTATTGGGTTGAGTTATTATGCATAAGGAATATCCTTATGTATGGTGCATAAATAAATCTCCACCATGCATACTTTAGTGCATTTGATTGATCAAAAAATCTAATTGATCAAAAAAGCATTGGATGGTGGAGATTTGTTTATGCACCATGCATAAGGATATTCCTTATACATAATAACTCTAACCGATTTTATTACTACTGCTTAAGTGACATATAAGAAACGTATTAGCTATGCTTATAATCAAATGCATTGAACTCCCATCATATAAAATATAAGTGGTGTGGAAAGAAAATACACTAATATCATTGCAATTACAATGTCAATAAGACTTACTTTAACTCACAATGATGAGATACTCTCTCCGATATAAAAAAATTGAGTCAGTTTGACTAAGTATACTATTCATATATTTTATTTTGACTTTACTTTTCTACTAATAAATAAAAATAAATATTAGCATATAAGATCTTGTTGGATTCATCTCAATGAGTATTTTTAAAATATCAAATTTTTATAATTTTTACTATTATAAAATTAAAAATATTAATTGTCAAAATTATGCATTGACATGCGTGCATCAGTCAACTGACGCAATCTTTTTGAGACGAAAAGAGTATCGTAAGTTGACCGTCATTTTGTATATTTGAACTTTTATAAGATCAAAAGCTCAAATATAAAAGAAGACGTATGTATAAGTTTCAATGATATCTATCATTTTGTCTATAAATTAATATTTTATTTAACAAAACCAAAAAGGAAAAATAAGAAATAAATTAGACCAACCACTTGGTTTTTTTTTCTTTCTTTTCTTTTTAAGTTTGTTAGCGAAAGAGGTTTGGAAATAAGCTATAAAAAAGTCTTAAATTTACTAGACCAACATATCTTTAAATAACTATAAATAAAAACACTATCATCATGATATTAAATTAAATAGAATTTTGTATTTCGAATTAAATCACAAAGTTTCCTATTATTTTTTGTCGTATTAACTCGTTAATTTATTTAAAAAATATGTTAAATAAATTTTTAAACAGGCTAATAATCATATTAGACTTTTTAAAAAACTCTATTAAACTTAGAAAATAAGCTTATGAACAGATAATATATCATACTTAGGCAGTACTTCTTTTGGTTAAGTCAAACTTGAATAATCTAATCTAACCTATTTTCACCCCTAAATCATCACCAAAATATTTTTGTTCACGTAGTCTTTTTTTATTAATACATATTCTTATAGTCCAAATCACAGCTAATTGAGAAGAGAAAAAAAAAACCAATGAGACAGACTTTATGGTAATTAGGAAATCAAAGAAGTTCTTCAATGATAATTAGAGAACAATTTTTTTTTTTTTTTTTTTTTATATCAATATAGAATCTGCATAAAGGGTTGATGAGATACTAAAATGAGTGAGAGTTTAAGTGTCAAGAAGCTAAATGGATTTGAGGAAGAAAGTGAGATACCATGTCCACCTTAATTCAAGTGGAAAATGAGTAAGCATATTGATGAATGACTAGCATTGAATAACAAAAGAGACCAATACTAAAGTCAAGTCATAATCTATTTTTATGAAAATGACCCTTTTGTAATTTATTTTTGGGTCATGCTAAATAGTGCACTCGGTGCACTTATTAAGCATACTAAAAATGGAAATAAAAGACAAAAGTAACAGAGATAAGAGAACTTTTTATACTTTCAAAGCATTGAATGCACAATTTTCAAGAAAAAATTTCCATAAGAACTTGCTTAACTAGTGCACTGGATGCACTGTTTAGCATTTTCCTTTATTTTTTCTTCCTCAACTCTAGTGTTGGAGACATATGATTAGAGAATTCATGTTACTAGTTTCAAATTCATCATCAATCAATGACATTATTAGTGGAATATCAACCCATTTGGGTTGCAATAGGAAAATATGTCTTGTGTTTGTTTATCACTATAGAAACCAAAAATTAAAAACATATCTTCATAATCAAGCACCTTATTCTTACTTTGAGTCAATTTCAAGCTTCAATGCATGTCAAAAGAACAATATTTCAAAAGGGTAAATAGACTACTTGATCTCTTTCTAGGTAAAATGTCTTCATGAATCATGATAAAGGATATATTTTTCTTAGTTTAACCTTTTCATTTCTTGGATCAAATTTCACTCCAAGATGTAACTTTTGAAATGAGGCACTGGCTATAAGTTTTAGTATTAATCGAGTAAATTATGGCATTCAATTTTTAAAATTTTATGCATACTACCAAAATCTCTCACTCCCAGAATAAATTTAGTGGCTTCCAACTTTTAACACTTATTATTAATTGAGTAAATACCTAAAATGAACTCCAACTTTTAACATTTAAAATAAATGAGTATCTTGTTTTAGAGATATTCTAAATTGGTTTATGGCATTACACACCAAATATTGATCAAGTTAGTCGCTAATAGTTTGGATAACTTCAATCCATGTAAATTTGATTCAGTTGATAGGGATATATCGTATTTTATATGTAGAAGTTCAAATTCAAACTTCAAATACTTTACTTATTCACTGACCACTGTAAAGTTGAATAATATAGTAAATTTTAGTTTTTTTTTTTTGGAGAATTAATTGTATCTAGCTAGTGCTTAATTTTAGTTGCACGCTATAGATACATATGAGTGAGTCAGTAGGGTAATATATTTTATATATCCAAAGACAATGAAATAACCTTGAAGACACAAAACAAATTAAAATATTTCATGATGCCATAACTTTATCAAAACTTTAGGTATTTATTTATTTTCCAAATACTTCCATGTGCTACTTTCATAGAATGTGTCAAATGTCAATTGGTCAAAACACATCTTGGTGACTTATAAACTATATTAAAAATGTCATATAAAATTAGGGAAAAGCAATTAGAGAAAGTTAATTGGCCGGCTTGACTATAGGAACATTAAAAATGTAAGAAATTAGGTGTCAATTGATGGTTCATATGCAGTGGAGGAGGAATAGTAGGTGACAATTTATATTTATAGTGAGAATTTGTAAATACTTTGAAGTTTTAAGATATGTTGGCTTTGCAGACACTACAAAAAATATGATTTTTAGTAATAACTTTTTTTATTATAAATTGTTGATAAAATTACGAAAGGTTAGTTTTGCCAAAGACTTAACAACCTTTAACAAAAAAAATAGCTGCCAAAAATCATATTTTTTTGCAGTATCCTTCAAACTTAGGCTTTAATTATGTCACCGTCATAGCGGGTTTAAGCCTCATACAACTGTTATATATAGTAGGGCATGTATGTTGAGCTCTATGTAGTACTAAAGCTATCTACATTTGACAAAGTATAGTTTGGATCGAATTTATGAGAATTCAAGTTTGATTTTTGATAAAAAAAAATTTTTATCAAATTTTATTTACTTTATGGATATATTCTAAATTATCATGACTCCATCTTAAGAATCAAGAGTTAATACCAAAAAAGTACAATTAGCATTTTTTTACAGAGACGAAAATTAAAATTCATTATAAAAGTATGAATTAAAAGTATAATATTTTCCTAAAATATATTAATAATAATATTGACATGTGCAAGATGTGTTATGTACTCCGCCCAAACCTTAAAACAATTATATTGTATAGTAGAACTGTAAAAAATTATGAAAAGGTTAATTTAAAAAATACAATGAAAAGGCCAAATATCTTTTAAATGCCTTTGTTAAAAAATAAAGTGGCTAGACTTAAAAATAAAATTAAATAAAGTGAACAAACAAAGTATGATATAAAAACTTGATTGATGAATTTTCTTCAAAAACTGCTTAAATGGAGGCTTTTTTAAGTATAGGTAAAATATATTTTGTTGTTATTAATTATAATATGAAATTTTTTTATGTTAATTGTAAGGATGACTAATTTTTATGTTATTAATCTTTATTTAATTTTTTATCAAAAAATATTAATATAAAGAATATTTTGTTGTTATTAATTATTCTATTAGAAGGTCCAATTTTAACATATGTATTCGAGCCTCAAAATAGTCAAAACTAGCCCAACATTTATCGTTCCATATAAAAAACACTCCTTCAAAAAATATGGAAAAATTCTCTATTTTTCCCTCTATTTTCTTTCCCCCAAAGCCATCACTTCCCCTCTCATGATCTAAACTCACAAACTTTAAAGTTTTGAATGGAAATGTGTCTTCTTCTCTTGTTGTCATTAAACATTGACTTGTTACTGCTGACATTTTTCTAACTCCTAATATCAAAGCCTTCATTTGGATTGATGAAGAGCGCATGTTAATCATATTGTTTGGTTCGAGTATAAATACTGAGAATCCATATTTTAAAAAGAGATTGTCAGATTTCAAGAATGAGTAATTAAATCTTGAGAAAGGATCCTCTCAATTTGAAAAATAAATTGAGGAAATAAAGTGGAGTTTTATATCATTGGATTATAAACATAAATTAGTATTTAAATTGAAAAGAAATGGGAAAAAGTTGATTGATGGTTGAGATGTGAAAATTGAGGAAAATTGAGAGAAAATAAATTGAGATGATCCATTCTCTTAAATCTTACTCCCTCCGTAACACTTTATAAGCAAAATTGACTTTTTAGGTTCATTGTAGATTTAAAGTATCCGGTCTATATTATAGACCAAATACATTAAATTTACAATGAATCTAAAAAGTTAATTTTACTTATAAAGTGTTACGGAAGGAGTAACTCCCAAATCATTAAGTAAACTATTTTGAAAGAGATATAATATCTCTCTTATAATATTGAAATATTGATCATTGATTCTTTCGATGCTCCTCAAAAAGCCCCAACAAAAATATTAATTTATCTGTGTCAACAACAAAAATGAAACACTTATCTATCAACTCTTTCGCGGCCAATTCTAGCATGGGTAAGGGGGATAGGTCTCCCATGGTGGGAGATTAGTTTCTACCTTTAGATTACAAAGGTCTATAATAGACTATATTAAAGTGTTTACATCATATTTTTTCCTCTTTCACTAAAATCATTTTTTAATTTATACATTATTATTAAATTAATTATATGTTATTATTAAATTAATTTTTGTATGTCAAAATTTAACTTTAATATAATATATATTTCACGTTAAAGTGTACATATACAACAATAAAGGTGAAAAAAAAAATCTAAAAATCGAAATTAGAAATAGAAAAAGTTGAGAAATGAAACACAAATAAGAGAAAGTCTCATTGTACTAAATATCTCATTTTATTAATTTAATATCTCATTTTTATACTATTATTAAATTAATTTTTATTTACTGAAATTTTATTTTCATTTTAGTTGTATAATTTTGCAAAGACATTAATGGTACTCTTGTGTGCATTTTTGGACTCTTTTTTTGTATTTATTTTCTCTCATCTTTTACTCAGGGTCTGTTTTGCAAGACCAAATATTTAATTTAAGATCTGTTTGAAAAGATCAATAAACTAGCTTTTAGCTAATAGCTTATAAGCTCGTATGATTAAAAAAGACCACTGTGATAACAGTCATTTCATCAAGAGTTTATAGCTTTTTTAACGAATTTATAGCATATATTTCTAATGTTATTTGAATTAGCTCATGAGCTTATATTTTAACATTGTATTTTACCATATTTACTCTTAGAATTTATTATTATTTAAATCAATTTAAAATAAATAAATATATAAATGCTAGAGCTAACCAATAGATACCAATCAATATTTTATTTCTAAGTTTGATTTTTAGATTATATTTTTCACCTTTGTTATTGTAATGTACATGTACACTTTAACGTGAAATATATACCATATTAAAATTAAATTTTGGCATATAAAAATTTATTTAATAATAACATTAAATTAATTTAATAATAATGTATAAATTAAAAAATGATTTTAGTGAAAGAGAAAAAATTTGGTGTGGACACTTTAATATAGTCTATTGTAAACTTTTATAATCTAAAGGTGAAAATTGATCTCCCACCATGGGAGGCCTATCACCCTAACCCATGTTAGAATTGGCCCTCTTTCGCACCATATATTGGTTATAAAATGTTATTTGTTATTTTAAGGAAAAACTAGAGAATAAAACAGTGACGAGAATTGGATTAATATTTTTCAAATTTGGACAAAGTTATGCCGAAATGTTTGACAATCTTGGTAGTCCAGTCCATATTGTTGGACAAATTCCATAACACTCGTGATTTTTTCCTCCTTTTTCAACTATTAAAAATAATATCATAAAAAATAATAATATTTGGTGAGCTGAACCGATTAGAAGAAGTGAACACATCCTTTTTCACCCGTAAAAATAATTAAATAAAATATGTTTTCTGACAAACAAAAATGTTAGAATATGTCTACATGCACTTTCAATGAATTTTAATTAGTTGTTTTAGAGTTTGAATTCTCTATGTTTAATCTACTTAAATTTATCTACATTTTAGTAAAAATTAATTTAAAAAAAATTAATTATAAAAAGCATCACATAAATAAATATATTTACGTGTGTGCTGTAAAGACAAAAATATGTAAACTTTTACTTAAATGTAGAAAATAACAGTATATATATATATATCCTTAAAAGATTAAGACTTTTAAGAATCTACTGTTATTTCATTAAATAACAAGTTTCATTAAAAACACAAGTTTGGACCCATCAGTAATCACCAAAATAATGCTTCAAAAAAAAAAATAATCACCAAAATAAATTACATATGTATTCACATTGAGACATGACATGAGGTAAAAATAATGACGGGCAAGTATACTACACTATATAGAGAGAATGAGAGAGCAAATTATGTAGGAAACTTCTTGGTAAGTAAGAGTCTTGGCAGGATTGAGCCATTTTGATAAAAATAAAATAAAAATTTGCATATTATAATTAAGTTCAAATTTTTTATAGTTGTTTAAAGGTGACTAATTTTTGTTGGAAAATATATATGGTATACAAAATGGATTACTTACTTTTAATTGAAATTTATTCATATAATGAAATTGGAGATCAACACTTTGACCACGTACCTAATAAAGGACTTAAACTTGTTATTAATGGGATCAATTCATTGTTGGTCAATTAATTTTTTTAGTTTCTAACAAATTTTAGCAAATTTTGCTTCTCAAATATTTTTCGTACAACTTTTGGTTCTTGTTTTTAACCCAATTTATGGGTACTAATTAAAATAACCCTTGTATGTTATAGGTTTTTTTCCATGGAAATAATGTATGTAGTAATAATTAGGGATAAAATTGGAATATACCATTGAAAAGTGAAAATAACATTTATTTTAAAACAAAATTTTAATTCTAAAATGGCAATTATTTTGAAACGGAGAAAGTATACATCTCTTATTATTTTGACCACATTATTACGTATACATAATATTATTAAAACATTGTTCCGCCATATTATAAGAGTCCCACATTTTCATTAGGCTCATCACCATAGGTTTGGTTTAGTTTTGAAAATTCGATTTTGAATATGATTCGATCCAGCGGTTTTCAAAAAAAATTCAAATACATAAAAAAAAATATTCAATTGTTTACTGTTTTTTATTTTTATATTTTTTATTTGAATGTGAACTTTCCCTAAGAGTGGTATACGATAAAAAAAAAAAAAAAAAAATTAAAAAAAAAAATTTCATCACTAGCTAGTTGCTTGTTTGAACATAAAAGTAAAAAACGGCTGCTTAGTCAAACTAAGTGGCCCTACGCAAGGCCATTGCTTTCAACTTTCAATAATCTATAGACATAAATAATTATGAAATCGCCATTCTTCTTGTTGCACAAAAAACCAATTCGTTGTTTGATCTTGCTTTTAAAATATACTTGTTAATTAAATCAAAGGCACTCTAATGCCAGGAAACAGGATTATAAGAGATTGTAAATTAACAAGACATAAAATGTCTTTATAATAAAATTGACTAAATAGCATTAAGAAGTTTAGAGAATTTCAATTATAGATGCTGAAACTATAACTCTTCTTCTTGGATTTAATACATTCCTAAGATAAGAATTTCATCATATCAAATGATGGTTCCTTTATTTTTCTTTTTTTAAAAAAATATCCTTGATTATTCTTATAATGCTAAAGAATGGACTTATTTTTGAATTTTATAGGGTTGAGTTAAGCCTGATCTAAAATTTCGAGATGAATCACATGATATCAGAGTTTCTTTAAAGTTTGTTGACTGAACCGCCACCAATCATTTATATCCACATATCAATAGTACTAAGTGTGAGGAGGTTTGTTAAGAGTTTCACAATATATGAAAGATGACCTGAATATATGTTTATATATGGGGACAATATTTTTCATACAAGCCAACTTTGTAAAGTTAGACATGCCCAAAATTCTAAGTGTTTGAAAAATAAACACGGATTTTTTATGTAAATGAAGTGGTAAATATCATTGTTAAAATTCTGTTGGAACAAATGTCACATTGGTGTGTGAATTGAAAATAAAATTTAGTCCCGTATCGGGTACTAGAACATACTAGTGTGTTGTAGCATACTAATGTGTAATTTGAGAAAATAAATAAAATCTTATATTTATTTATTTAATTTATTGTGATTTATTTTCCATTAATTTGTAACCGTTGAGTTTATGAAAGAATAAATCTATTTGATGGCTACATTAAGAAAATATTTTACAAGGGTAAAATCTTGTTTTGGGAAGAAAAAAAAACTCAAGAGGTATAACTGTTAAGCAAACTCTAACGAAAAAATAACAAGGGAATCTTGTAGTCAGCCAAGCCAATTTCGTGAAGAAAAAATAAAAGAAACCTTTCCATTTCTCAGTGAACAGTGTGACTTTCATTGTGGGAAATTAAGATATTAAGAGGGCTGATGTTGTTACTCATTTGATTGGCAACACACCGATGGCTTGCGATGCTGAAAAAAATCTCGTTGATAACTTTTAAACTTTTGATTCGTTTCTGGTATGTGCTACCTTAAATTCTTTCATTGCTTGAATTTGTTTGCAGACTACCTTTGATTTTTAATTAGCAGTTATAAGTTAGATTACTTTTACTTTTGCTAAGACAATTTAATGGACCACTCTCCATATTGGGTATGTTGTTGATTAAAGCATATATATTGAATCTATGAGTAGCATAATATTGCATAGCATGTTTAATCATCAGTCTTATCAAGTATAATATCTTGCATGGATATGTTTGTTCGGTTGATCACTTCCTAGTTATGATTAAACTAGTTTCATGTAAATGTTGAAATAAAGAATTGATGAAAAACAAATATCATATTGAATTCCCTTTTGGTAAAATAAGAACAAGTTTCTTTATATTAATATTTTGTATCAAACCATATGATTGTTCTTGTTTTACTTGTATTGGTAAGTGCCTTAATAATACTAGTAGTAGCTAGTATTATGATTATTTTTTTTGTTTCTAAGAGTGATTAAAGTATCACTAGTTCCTTCAAAATTAAGAATGGTCTTAGTACCATTATCCCTTTGATTTGAAATTGGTCTTAGTACCATATTAGAATGACCTCAGTGTCATTATATTGATTGGTATTGTAGTACCACATGTGATATCGTAGTACCGTTGATTCATAGATTGATGTCGTAGCATCAATTTGAGTGATATTGTAATACCACTGAATCATCGATGAATTATAGATTGATGTCGTAGCATCAATTCGAGTGGTATTGTATTACCACTCAAGAAGGTGTAATTCTTGACCGATTTCTACAAGTGCAGTAGAAATACGGTATACAGTTGTTATTGGGCTGTTTTATCCTGGAGGCGGCGTGGTTGATAGTCTGCATACACAATTTTGGGCAGTGCCACGAAACGTCTTAAAGAGAGCGTATTGTCCCACGACTCAGCCAGTAATTCTCTTCGGTTCCAATTTTCGGAAAATTATTATTTTTTTAAAATCAAAAAAACAACAAATTCACATGCTATAAAATTTCAAGTCAAACTCGGGTAAAAGTGTCTAACCTAATAATAACAATATTAACAGTTGAGTTAGAATTTATCGACAAAAGTTTACAGGAAATTTATACATTACTAATATATTTCTTCTGAAAAACATGGTATTAGACCGATAAATATGGTTTAATGTCATATAAAAGGATGATAAAACAATTCCTCATTTCTAATTTATAGTGTTTCTCTTTTGTAGTAAAAAGTTTATTTGTCATAATCAATGTCAAACATCTCTACAATGGCTCACCGAAAGCTACCATGGTTTGTCTTAGATTCCATAAGATCATAACGCCTTCGTAGAATCGCAAAATTAAAAAGTCTTCATTGAGTGATATTGATGTTGCCGCCTCGTAATAGCCACACAACACTGCCACCCAACGGCTATATCGGATGTGGATTTTCTATTGTTACAGCATGACGCTTTAACAGATCAGGATCGTCTCATCTAAATTGTGCAGTTGAGACCATTTACAGTAATTTTAAAATTATATTAATTTGAACAGTCTTGTCTATAATTAATGGCTGAGATTTTAAACTACGTAAAAAGTGAAAACTGTGTTGATTTTTACGACAAGAAATATCAATCTTGAACTTGAGTTTGCGACAAATGGATCCAATTGCAAATTTCTCCATCAAAATATATTTTGGGAGTAAAAGTAGTAATTAGTAGGTAAGATAAACCTGAAGCGGATATGATAAAAAAAGGGTAAAGGCAACAAGATTAATTGAACGGTCAACGGTAAAGGGGTCGTCGTTGTTAATTATGATTAGGATTTAATTAAAATAGTAATAATAGTATCTTGTTGGAGTGGGTCACAGGTAGAAAGATGGGCCTAATTGGGGACCACTTTGGGCCGTGCTGCAACTATTACCATTCCTAAAACAAAGTCAATATTTTGTTATCTTTGTAATGTAATAGTTAGACTAACACACTAGATACATACATTTCCTGTTAGATAAAAACTTGTGAATAACCAATCTGAGGTTAGATCTAGTGAAAGAGGATAGATCCTATAATGTGATGAGTTAAAATTAAAATTTCAATGAAGTGGAATGTCAATGTTTAGCGTTTAACAAACCCTAAATAGGAATTTATCCGATGAGAAGAATTTATGGAGGAAAAAAAACATGTAAATGGTGTTGAGAGATATTGTGTCCATCTTTCCCTTCTATTATATTTTGTGTCTTTGGCTCATTTTTGTTTGAAGTCATAAATTGATTTTTTTTTTTTTGACAAAATAAATTGATGTTATCATCATAATATGAGTAACACATAAGGAAATATCAAATTTAATCATCATTTATTTCTACAATAGAATCAAATCATTTTAAAAAAATAGAGTTTGTATATTTGAATGACTTTATAATATCTCCGCATGAATGCTTAGATCATAATTTAAAACTCTTTTCTCATTTTCAAATTCTAAGAGAGCGAAAATCGAACTACAGTTCTCCCATTCCATATTCTTGAAAATCTGACAAATTTGTGTAGTTGAAACTCCACAAACTCATAATTGCTTTACCATACCAAATAAGTCAAACTCAATATAAAGAAGACCATCTTACCTTTTTTTTTTTTTTTTTTTTTTTTTTTTTTTTGTTTCAAATCAAATTATTTTCAACCATTCAAATACTCCAATTATACTATACACAATTCAAGCCAAAAAGTGATTTAGCTCTATATCAATTGATTGTGTAATTGACAATATATAAATTAATTTTTCTCATAGAAGTCAATAATATATAGATTAATCATATTCACATTCCCTTAATTGCATTAATTTATCACATGGAGAGACACTAAATTAGTAACCATTATATCCCATAGCATTTGTGCATGATACCACAAAATGTAGGTCAAAAGTGGCTTTCTCTAAATGCATAGGTATAATGTGATTATCCAATTTGTTAGCAGTAATTAATCTGTCATTAGCTACTCACAAGCATTAACAAAGTGTGTATATAATGTTAAGTAGAACCATCAAGGACCTAAGACCTATCGTTTTCACAAAATGGTCCCAAAATAGTGGTTTAGATGTAAGGTGGTCATAACAAACCATATCATGTGAACATGTCACTTGAATACAATTTAACTTACTTTCCCTCTAGGATGAATGTGAAAATCATCAATTTAAAAAATTACAAGTAGTAATCAATTGGAAAATGCATATTACATTGACTTTTGGGACTTACAAAGAGCCTTGTATTAAACTTTACATTTTAAACTTTTGGGTTTCCTTTGAGCTTTGCCATCTTTTTGTGAAAATCATCAAATAAAAAAAGTTTAAATATGTTATTGATACAAATAAATACTCCCTCCGTTCTTTTTTACTTGTCTTTTTAAAATAGTAACACCAAATTAAGAAAGTGTATATTTGCACTTTATCTTTCTATTATACCCTCGTTTTAATCCACCAATAAATTTCTATTTTTTTCGCACACTTTCTCTTTCCAATAAATTTAATATATTATGTTAAAAAAAACAAAATTTAATATGTTATGTTCCAAAAAAAAATAAAAAGATTTATTTTTCCAAATATATAGCATTAATTTGTTTTATTGAAAAAGATAAGAGCAATTGACAAAGGGTATAATTGACAAATCATACCCGTAAAATATCAAAAAAACAATTAAATAGAAACGTTAAATCTAGCCCTAAAAAACAAGTAAAAACTAAAAAGGAACGGAGGGAGTATGTTATTTTTTTGCTTTTAGTCTATATTGTAATTTTTTGTTTTTAGTTCATACAAAATTTATTTAATTTCATATTGGAATCGGTTAATGTAATATGTAGAATATCTAATTTTAGTGCCTAAAATAGAGACTAAAATATATATCGAGATAAAAATAGAGGTCAATTATAATAATATTCAGATGGAATTAAAACAAAAACATTAAAGATCAAAAAGATATTATGCATATTTTCCATGTAAAAAATTGTATATTCATGGGAACCAAAATGTAAAACAAAGAAATTGCGGTCAAAATGAGGTTGTGGTGAACAGTGTCAACATTAGCAAGTGGCTGGCTAGGAAAAAGTAATACCATCGGTTCATATAGCAATCCAGTTTTTCATGTACAGCCATAGGCATACACAGGGCGGCCCAATGTATTTGTAGCCCAAAGTAAATTTGAAATTGAGGTCTTTTAAGTGTGTTGAGATAGAATAACATGAAAATTATGAGTTTCTTTTTCGTAGCCCCCTTAATTAAAAGTAGGAAAATGCTAAACAGTAATTAAAGGACACCAGTTAAACATATTAAAAAGGAAATTTCTGTCTTGAACTTTGTGTATTCAATACCTTAAAAATGTAAGAAGTTATTTTATGATTCAACAATTATAATGCTATTTGATAATCAGCCTTTATCCAAAGATTGTTCCAAGGCAAAAGCAATTGACAAAAATTCTGTTTCGTTTGAGTTTTTTTTCTTTTTCCAATTGACATTGCAAACTCAGCAATAATAATTTCTTTATCATTTCTCAGAACACATCCAATATTTTTTTTTCTTTTTCTTTGAATGACAAATTGTTTGTTGTTAGTATATTATAATGTTATTGTTAGTTTTTTCTCTTTGTCAGAATTTGAGCCATGAACCTCCAACTCTTTTAACCCTTAGCTCAACTAACTTAACCAATTGAACTACCCATCTCATTCCAGAACACTTCCAATACTAACAACACCCGGTTTATCTTTCATAGACCTATCTACATTTCACTTCCAAACTTATGTGCTGGTTTTTGCCACTCCATCACCTTGATTTTAGGATTTTTTTTTTTTTTTTTCTATTTACATACTATATCCAAATTTTTAGTAAGGTCTGCAGGTGAGTAAGCACAGTTTGGACACCAACCTTTCAACTATAACCCTAGCCTCATTTTGATCAAGTACACTAGTGATATTGGCTTGAGATCTGAGAGTGTGCTCCTCTTAGGCTATGTTTGGATTGATGGTATGAAATGGAGCGGAGCGGAATATTATTTAATGGAATGGAGCGGAACGGAGTGGAATGGAACAAAATTCATATTCCATTGTTTGGATATTTTAGAATGGGGAACAAGATTTCCATTCCATTGTTTGTGAATTGAATTGAATGGAGTGGAGTGAATTATAATATTTTTATTTTTTCTTACCCTTAATTTAATAATTTATTACACCATTATGATATAAAAATAAAAATGATAAAACATCTACCTGACCAAAAAAAATATGATAAAACATGATTTTGTATATGAATTCTTTTCTTTGCAAATGTAAAGGAGATCGTAATATTGAAACATGATAAAACATCGAAACTGGATTATTCAATGAGATTAAAAATAAATATGATAAAACATGATTCTTCAACAACATTATTCAATAAAAAAATTGAAACTGGAAAAATTGTATTAGTAGTAAAATGTTGGTGATTCATGTTTAACATTAGGAATAGGAATTTTGTGAAACACAAATAGGAATGAGTCAAAATATTCAAAACTGAGAAGAAAAAAAAAGATTAACAAGAGGCAAAATTATTATCACAGCAAAGAAAAAATATTATCACAGCAAAGAATAAACCGAAAAAGAAGGTAAAAAAATTTGAAGTAAAGAAGTAATATAATAATTATTATTAAATTGAATTAATGAGCCATTCCATTCCATACCTCCCAAATTGGAGGGGAAGCAAAATGAGATTAAATAATGGAATAGGGTGGAATAGATACCATCATGTTCCATTCCATTCCATTCATTTTTGTAATATCCAAACAATGGAACACAATCTTATGCCATCCCATACCATTCCATTCCATTGCATACCACCAATCCAAACATAGCCTTAAGGTCTCAGGTTCAATTCTCACCGATGCCAATTTAAGTGGACTAATTTAACTTATTCAAAAAAAATTATTTGAATCATTCTAGCAATGTCCATGGTTTTGTTGAATCAATTAATCAAATACTCAACCGTCAAGTCACTAGGTTTAGTTTATTGTTGAGGATAAGGGTGGGCAAAAAATCTAAAAAGCCGAACTAAATTGTTGAACTAAACTGAATCGAACAAAAAAAATTGAACCATAACTAATAGTTTTAAAACCAAACTGAAACAGTTTGGTTCATGATTAACAGTTTGGTTTGGTTAACTTTGGTTCAGTTCGCTTTAGTGAAAAGTTGACTATGGTTTATTTTAAAATCATAAAACCGGACCACTTTAACTGTTCAGTTCGGTTCGGTTTGAAAGACAAATAGTTCGGTTCAATTATTATAAATTTTAAAAACAGTTTGGCTCAATTCGGTTTGGTTTTTCTCCAAAACCAAGCCATGCCCACCCATACTTGAGAGGTTTAGATAGCATGTCAAAGGTTCTAGATCCGATCTTCGACTCCATTGTAAATAATAACAAAATACTCAACTGTTAACATGCACAAGGAATAAATACGTTTAGGGTCATGCTATCTAGTGATCTCAAACACTAATTAACAAACTAAAAAGGATAAATTTTGTATTGAAAACAACATTGTTCATATTTTAAATATGTTGACTATACAACTCTCAAAATTATTATATTATATTTGGTATCCTTAATGTGCCCGGATGCATCATTTGGCATTTTTCGTATGCTTTTTTTTTATATAGTTTTAACGACCAGTTGGATCTGGTTCGGGGGTTAGTTAATGGCATCAAGTGGTTCTAACCCCCTCCCGATCATAGTTGCGGGGGATCGAATCATAGTCCTTCCTACCAAGTTCAGCGTCAATCATCACTGAATCAACCGATTATGCTTATTTTTATTTTAGTTAAAACAAAATCTAATTGTACCCAAAAAAGAAAAACCTAATTAAGGGCAATGCAATAATAACCAATAAATGAAAGTCAAGTCAACCCAATTGCATATACTCAAGAGTCAATCTTTTCAGCAACTAGGATTAGTTCATTGTAGAAGCAGCAATGGCCACCGTGTTCCGCCTACTACCGGTGACTATCGCACTTTCCGCCGGTAAATAAATCCTCTACACGTGACCTACAATCCAACTCATGAAACAAACCATGCATACCTAGTTCTAAAACTCCTTTATCATATTTAATTTTTTTAACCAATATCTCAAGACAGCCATATTGATTTTCTCTCAAACTCAAATTATTGCTCTAGATCTAGTGTGTCTGAATATAAGGATATTTTTTTCGGTCTTAATTATAAATAAATATTTTATTTTTAGATTTATTTAATAACTGATGTATATATATAATTTTTTTATTGCTAAACAATAAAGTGATTAGCAATTTTATTTTTAAGGTGAATAAGTGAAGTGTCCGAGATTTGAACTACAATTTTTGCAAATATAATGTAACGTTACTACCAACCGAAGTAAGCTCACAAGAACATGTATTTATCCGTTATTTAATGAAGTTAATAAAAGAATATTTATTTATAATTAAGGTTGAATAAGAATTTGTAGTTCAACTGGAAAAAAATAAAAATAAATTGAATATTATGATTGGAATTTAAGCTCGACTTTATCACTTATTTAACTTTACCACTTCGTTCATGTAAAAAATAAAAATAAAAACCAAAATGTATCATGGAATGCTCCATGATCTTAGGGGACACCAAAGGGGAAAGTTTGTTGCTTGCAATTGCATGTTAATAAATGAGAGAGTGCAATTCAACTAAATTTCCGGTTTGCGCAAAGCAATTAAATAATTATTATAATAAGAAAATTTGGAAAGGTGAGGATCCAAATCCGTTGTCAATATATTTTTAAAGTTTTTTGTCAAATAAATTGTCAATTGCTAGTAGTAGTAAATTTTGAACTGTAATGAGGTGTTTTTAGACTATGAAAAATAGAATAGGCACTGCACAAAAAATATAAACTACATAAGTTTTAAAACTCTTCTATCATATTTAATTTTTTTAACCAATATTTCAAGACACTAGTTAGTATTTTGTTGGACATATTAAATTTCTCTCAAACTAAGTTAATTATTGCTCTATTGTGTGCGATATAAGTAATTGATGCGATATAAGTGATTGACAATTTATTAAGTACTGTAATTGGTAATAAAGTACTCCCTCAGCAAATTTTTTTTTTTTCTTTCTAGATTTATTTTATTGTAAAAGTAATGTATCTAAATAATAATATTGTCTAGGTACATTACTTTTCAATGAATCTAAAAAGACAAAATTTGTTTATATATAGAATCGGAGGGAATATTTACATAATAGTTACGTTATTTATTTTTGACTTAATTACCGTTTTGGTCCCTTTAATTTCAATTTTTTTGTAGTTTTGATGCCCTTAACAAATATTTTGTCTAAAATATGATGGTACAACATATTTTAAATGAATTTTATGAAAGATTTTTCTTACAATTTCATCGATGTTGATATTTTTTCATCATCGAATCATATATCACGCCGTTTAAATCATATCATATTGTCAATTTATGGTTAAAAATTATAATAGGGGGACCAAAACTATCGAGTTTTAAAATAGAGAGACCAAAACTGCAAAAAATTAAACATAAAGGAATCAAAACTGCAATTAAATCTTTATTTTTTTTTGTTAAGTAATTTAGTGATTAAAATTCTACCTTTTTCATTGTATTAAAATTGTTTCCTTAAATAAATAACTATGGCATCATCATGATGTAGTTATACTCATATGTATATGACCAATTTATTTTCATCCTTCTAAAGTCCATGGTTTTGTTGAGTCAATACTCGACACGTGCAAACAACAGCTAATTAAGGGCAATGCAATACTACTACTAACTAATAATAATAATCGATAAATCAAAACTCAAGAATATACTAACTATTGTCTTTGAAACATTACTTAAAAAAAACTAAATATAGTATAAATATTTTGGAAATTATATGATCAACTTCTTAAAAGTGAAAAAGTGATTTTTTTAACACTATATATTTTGTAATTTTAAGATTTAATTACTATTTTGGTCCATTAATTTATTTTTTGATTTTGTTTTGGTCACTTAATGATTAAAAGTTTTGTTTCGGTCCTTTAACTTATTTTTTGATTTCATTTTGGTCTCTTAACTATTAAAAATCTCATTTTGGTCCCTTAACTTATTTTTTAGTTTCGTTTTGGTCCCTTAACTCTTTCTCCGTCAATCAATTTGGTTCTTTATTTCAAGGGACCAAAATGAAATCAAAAAAATAGTTAAGGGACCAATTTTTTTTTTTTTTAAAACAATTTTTTTTTTAATAATTAAAGGAACAAAACGAAACCAAAAATAAGTTAACGGACCAAAATAAAACTTTTAATAGTTTTTTTTTTTGACAAAAAAACTTTTAATAGTTAAAAGTCCAAAACGAAACCAAAAAATAAGTTAAGAGACCTAAAGAGTAATTAAACCTAACTTTAACAAGTGCTTATTAGCACTAGTTAGCATGACCCTTGCATATATTACTTGCCTAAACCACATAAAGGAAAATATAGCTCATGTTTTGTTAAAGATTTAAACCTTTTGTTTAATGTTCTGTGAAAATAACTCAATTAGTAAGAATACTACATGTAATATATAGTAATCGGGGTTTGAACTTTGGTGCATCCACTTAAAAATTTTAGCCACTGAAATACTAGATAAAAAAAAAAACCTTTTGCTTGATCGATCCACCCAATTTTGTCATCAATTTAAAATATTTAGAAGCGTGTAAGTTTTCTTAAACCATCATCAAAACAAGTTAAACTTTTCATAATGATTGCAATAGTTAATTAAGAACTTAGAGCACAAAGAATCATGCATGTATGCTTGTACATTACTTAACCGAGAATTTAGTTGAATTACACTCTCTCATTCAAACTTACAATTACAAGCAATAAGCTTTCATCCCTAAGATCATGGAGTATTTCACGATAAAGTTTTGTTTAAATTCCACACAAAATCCCTTAAACTATCACACACACATACACTAGAGCAATAATTCACCACTTATTTTGAGTTTAAGAGAGAATTAATATGGCAAACAAAATACTAAAGCTCACAATAATTCTCTCTTTACTCATATCTCTAGCTTTGTTTGTTTCATCAAATGATGATGATATAAATCATCATCATGACATGGAAGATGAACAAGATGAAGAAGAACAAGAATTCTATGTTGTTGATACCCCATTACAACATCAAAGATCAAGAAGTAGATTTTTGGCAAGCATAATAAAGAAAGGAAGACAATGTGACATTGAGACTAATAATATATGCAATGGGGTTAGAGCAAATAAGGGAAAAGATTTGCTTTTTTGTTGCAAAAAACATTGTCGAAATATTTTGAGTGACAAGAACAATTGTGGTGTTTGTGGTCACAAATGCAAGCAAGGTGAAAAATGTTGCAATGGAATTTGTACAAATGTTATGTCAAATGTTCATCATTGTGGTAAGTGTAAGAAGGAGTGTTCAAATGATGAACCATGTGGTAATGGATTTTGTGGTTATGCATAAATTGAAGTTAATATAAGTGTCTATAAATTATATAATATACTATTATATTGCTGTTTTTATTCTTTGAATTGAATAAATATTATATATTGCAGTTTTCAAATATAAATGTATGAGAAATGTTATGAATATGCATTGTTTTAATATAAGATATATACTAATTATTATTGGATTTTTTCAATATTATTTAACATGTTGAAAAGAATGTAATATTACTAGCATTTCTCTAAAAATATTTTTCAACCAGTCGTGTGACATACTAGTATATTCCTAACATATATATATATATATATATTGGTGTGTCAAGATGTAATTTGCTTTTTAGTGTTATCAATACCATGTCCTATGACCTATATGTGGTTAAATAAAGATTTTCGATTATTCTTTTAAAGTTGGTATATTTTGAAGAGTTTATTGAATAATATAGGAGTGCTTCTTTATGCACTCTTTGCATTTTTTTCACGCTCTACTAAATTTCGAAAGTACACATGACTGCGACATAGATAGTGAAATTCACCAACATTTTAAGATTTCATGTCCTTCGAAAATTCACTAGAAATTTTTTGCTATCTATTATCTAAGTAGCGAATATAAAGGTGTAACTTTACACCAATTCGCTATTTAAGTATTAATAGTGTAACTTTTTTACAATTGTTTAATCATAATTACCAAATCATACAAATGATAGTTTGGAATTGATTGCAATATGTACTTCTTATTTTTTACAATATACATATTATTTTTTACTAACTTATAAAGTTGACAAATTATACTCTATCAAAAAAAAATGTTGACAAATTAATATGATCTTTAACTAACCGGCCGAATAAAAAGTTGACAAATAACTACTACTTACATGCTGTACCATCTTTTCAATAACGTGTGGACCTTGAAATTAATTCCCAAAATTTTTAGATGGCAAGTTGTTCAACATTGTCTTTCTCTTTTGGTTTATAAGGTCAATACCATATACCATATATATTGATCATTTTCTAAAGTTTATTCAGAAAAAATATGACCATACTATTATGAATTATGATGGCATTAGCGTTTGGATAATAATATTACCTCCGTCTCTAAATATAAGATCATTTTAATAAAATTACGGAGATCAAGAAAATTATTTGGAGTATTAAATTTGTTAACAATTTGTATTTTTTTTATGATTTTATACTTTAAGAAAAAGAATGAAATGAATTAATATTTTGCTAGAGTATTTATTATAAATTGTAGAAAAATGCATTATAATTTATATTGGTAGATAAAAAATTAATGTTCTTAAAAATTTAAAAGGAATTTTATAAAAAGGAACAAAGAAAAATTTCAAAAGAGTCTTGCAGACACAATATATTACTAGAGCTATTTAATTTGAAAAGATGAAACTTAATGAGGTGTTTTGGCAAACAATTTAATCAACAATTTACTATCTATCACATGATAATTTGACTTTATATGCAAAAGTCAAACCATCTAGCATGTACAGTCTAATCCATCTTTATAAAACTAAATTGCATTAGATCTAATTCATTCTTATAAAACTGAATTACAAATTGGAAGTATCATTATTTATAATAAATTCATTTCAAGTCGTATCTTTATTTTATATGATACTTGAGTTTTTTTCTACCCTTTTTAACCATCCAGATTGTTGAAAAAATGAACTTTAGTAATCTGAAATTTGATTTCTTAATTACGAGATAAGTAAAATCTGATTAAAAACTATTATTGCTAAGAATCAAATTTGAATGCTCCGTGATAAATACTTCTATTTTAATTTGCAAGAGGAAAAAATAAAAAGAATATGTACTTATGGGAACAGGTATGGCATGATCTATGAATAAAATTCATTAATCACATAGTCAACTAATTAACAAGAGACAGCATAGCATCAAAGGCTAAACTTTGCAGATTGTAATACATAAAAAAAATTAAGCTGAATTAGTCAAGTAAAAAAGATGCTATTACACTAGTGGTATAATATAAAGATAAAACTATTCATGCAACATGCAATATTTTATAAAGAAAACTATAGTGTTTAAATCATCCTAAATGCATGACACACTTAAGTGGTAGCTCATATTTTTTCACACCTAGAAAACAATGGCAATAACCCTTTTCAAGCTCACAACTATTCTTTCTCTTCTCATAACTTTATCTCTTCATTACCAAATAGCCTTCTCAACTTATGGATTGGATTCACCATTTCCTCATTACAAATCAAGAAGTAGATTTTTGGCAACTACAATAAAAAAAGGTGCACAATGCAATCCTATTACTAAAAATATATGTAATGGGATTTTAGCAAATAAGGGAAAAGAGTTACTACAATGTTGCAAGAAAAAATGTGTTGATGTTGTTGGTGACATGAATCATTGTGGTCAATGTGGGAAGAAATGTAAGCAAGGAGAACGTTGTTGTGGTGGAGTTTGTACTAACATATTGTATAATGTTAATAATTGTGGCAAATGTAACAAAAAATGTAAACATGGGATTCCTTGTAGGATTGGGTTTTGTGGGTATGCATGAAATTTTAGTGTTTACTAAATTATTTTGGATTATGGTTAGATTCTTTGAATAAATTGTTGCATTTGAATTACTTGATTTCAAAGTTCTTGATTTTGAATATGCTTGTGTAATTTGTCTTTTTTTTTCTTGGTTGAATTTTGTTTCTCATAAAATATGTAGACTTTTTTTTGGCTCAATGAAATTGAAGACTCCTTTCTTAATTTCAATATTTCATATTTGTCATTTTTAGTTGGTTCATGTTGCGATTTCAACCATTGTAGACTTGCATTGCATTGAGATACTAGTTGATGATGGATCTAGAATGTCTGTTGTAGTTGTTTCACGCAGTTATACGCAGTAAACAATCTCGACCGTCTAAAAGCAATCAAACGGTTCTGATTGATCAGTGTAGATCAAGCAGTTTTAATCTCAACCATTTATTGTTGATCAAATGGTTGATAATAGCTACTGCGTTAACGTAGTTACAACGGCTAATCCTTTTACGTTGATGTTATGTGTATCTAAGCTCTCCCATTTACATCCTAGTTCACTAAGGAGTGAATGCGGTTAACAAGAGGATATCAAGCGTGACTCATAGCAGAGCCATCTTCCAAAGGGATGTGGTCAGAGAACCGCTCTCCATAGTGATCGTATATGTATATGTAACCCCAGTGTCGAGCTAATTGAAACGCATGAAAAATTCAACATAACTCTACCATCACAGACAAACACACCCCACGGTTTGCACTAAAAGCCACAAAATTAGCTCCTTGTACGTCACAAAGGATTCCATTGCAAGCAGCTTTACCATTCGGGAGAGAGATTATACCCTTAGAATTGGTTTTAAACCAAATCGCCGGAGGAGGTATCCAACGATTAGCACTAAAATACAGGTGATGAGTATGGATATTCATGTATTTATTACAATCTATAGTAAATATTTTGAGTATGAGTTAGAAGTAGTTATAATACCATACATTTTATAATAACTGCGATTTTTAGGACCTCGACTCATCACATACTAATAAGATGAATCAAGGTAATTAATTATGATCAATTCTCAAGAATCAAATAATACAAATGGTAATCACACAACTAGTTATGTAATGTGATCAAATAGGCAGTTATTAACATTTACAATAATAAAAGAGAATGAAAGTTGTATATTCACCTTTAACCTTTTCTACGAGGCAATGAAAAGCTTCTACAAATATCGAATGAGCTCCACTGCAAACTTTCCTTTCTTTGTGGTGTTTACTTCTCCTATCTAAACCAAAATGAAATAAATAAAACATTACTCAAAACAAAAGCGGTTTATATTCAAAGTCATTCAGATGATTTTGAAGTTACCTTTAATCTTCCCATTCCACTAACAGATACAAGATCACCACTCTTGATTGTGGTTCCTTTGCTAGTAATCGGGATCCAGTTGATACGTACATCGCCATTGCTACAAGCACGACAAGTTTAGCAAGTCGTCATATAAATGTACGCAAAAAAAAGTTCATGCCAAAGAGTCTATTATAGTATGAATCATGTTCAAACAAGCATGTCATATGCCAAAATAACGAAAGGGTATGAAAATTTATGAGCAAGACATTAAACTTAGGTTATGTTTGGATAAACAACTTTTTTTTTGGATAAACAACTTAATTGCACTTATAGTATAAATGCTTATAAGTTCTCGTGTATAAAATATTTCTAAAGTCTTTAATAAAAGATAAAATTCAAAAATATTCTTCAGACAGGAAATATAAATTGGTGATTGCGAACCTGATCATGTTAACTAGCTTCGAACGAGAAATCTTAAATCCTGCACTAGCTACTGCATCAACTCTTAGTGATGCTTCTATTGTTTTGAATGATTTTGTTCTGCACAATAAAAAAAATTGGTAAAGTCAAACATAATCACACAATTAAGTATTTTGTTAACTTGAAACCAGGATCAATACAAAACCTTGGTGGTTCATAATCAAGAGATATTAATGGTATCTTGGTGCAAGTTACAGGAACATTACGAACCTGAATAAGAAGAATAGGATCAGAACATAATTAGGAACACTAATACAATTCTCAAACTACTTGAAAGTTGCATTACAAAATATAAGACATTCTTAACTAAACCATTCTCACCAAGGAAATTGGTTAATTTACTTAGATAAAAGAATTATAATTATCTATAATTTGTATCATTTTAACTTAACTACTCTTAAATTGGCAAGATTATTTTTCAAAGAAAGAGTTCGTACTAGTAAAATTGCCTCATTTATCACGCTAAAAGCATCCTTCCATTTCTTTATCCTACTTAGATCCTAAAGTTGTATGTTGTCCAATTTTCACCTCCAACCTATGAATTTTAGTAATATTTATTTAGAGGAGTATAAATATTTCTATGATATTTTATTTTGAATAGTCTGCAATACTCATCCGAGTTTGTGCTAGTAATATATCTTGTACCCCCGAAATGTGGAAACGACATTCATATTGACACAATTATTTCCTTTTGGTCTGATAATTAGATGTTTTAAGAAGGTAATTAAAGGAAGTAAATGAATAAGGTTACCTTATCCAGGGCTGACATAAGAAATTCAACAAGTTCTGGTACAACGATTATCTGAGCACCCTGTTCTCCCTGGGTATCCAAGGCAACAAAAAGTCAAAGTATTAAAAGTATGAGGAGTTTTGATCATATGCACATGGCGAAAATAATGAAAAAATATATTTATTCGAAAATACAACCATAATGGTCAAATATAACATAGAATGAGCGTAAAAAAGATAATGTTGTCCAAGTCATGTCCAAAAACTTTAACTTGCAACTGAACCAATGCATCATCAACGTAGTTGCGAACCAAATTAAAGATAAGTCTCCCACTTATCAGCTTGTAAGGTGAGGGATGTCTCCCACTTATAAACACTTTTCCAGGTCATATCATCATATCTAATATGGGACTCTGACAGTCAAAATGATTTAACTTTGTTCAAATGCATTCGATGAATTATTTATTTTTATTTTTTTATAAAGCATTCTATGAATAATTTTACATTATAATAGAAATATTGAGACATAAAACAACAAAGTGAAGTCATTAATTAGTATGACTGTATGAGAGATATCTACTACATACATACAACTTTAGACAAAACTCGTTTACTATGTATGGGCCATGATAGATAAAATGAAATTAGAACAAAATCAACGAATAGAGAGCTCGTGAGATGGCGAACTCTTGTGTAGTATCTATTATGTAACAAATTGCAGATTATGATGTACAAAAGTACTATTATAACTGATGAAGTCTACTACAATTCCACTTAACTATATATCGTGTTTTCCTTAAAATGGTTTCATTGTTGTTGTACTTATATGAGTCTTTTGAAATGTAAACAAATTGTAAAATAGTGTAAAACAAATTAGACATCTGAATGGAAAATTATGTATAACAGAACGGCATATCCATTAGAAGCCACTGATGTTCATTCAACAGAGGACAGTTTTAGGCACTAATCTACTGAGCCTCATTGGGATATAAAACGTCACATGAATAATATTATTGAGTTCTGATATTACTACTATTTTGTGCACAGGACGGTTTTAGGCAGAAAGTTCCTGTAACAAATGAGGAAAGATATAAAATACCTGCAGTATAATATCTCCAACTTTTTCTCTGGCAATTCCTGTACCAAGAATTGAACCAAGGAAGTCTCCGTGAGAGCAAGGTTCAAACTGGAAGTTCCCTGTAATGCTGAAAAGATAAATTTTATATAAATACTAAGAAAGTCGTCTAGGAGCATCGATAACAAAAATTGCTGTGCTAAACTTGGCAATTTTGGTAATAAAAATTGCAAAATTTACCTCAATGCTGAAATAATATCTGGATCACTTGTCAGTTCGTCCGGATGTCCAACAGAAATCCGGCACCGCTCAGCCTAGAGAAAATATATGATTATATTTTAGTTGTCTACATGTGATACGGTGCAAACACTTTCTGTGACAAGGTAATGGAAAGCACTTATAACTAGATAATCACCTGTGGATAACCTCCTTGAGCAAGTGCTTTAATGTCTGCTAGTTTTTCCAATACTTGCATAGATTCCTTCAGCACTGGAGGGGTTAGAAAATTTGTATGGAGAATCTCTCGTTTTAATGATGCTCGTCTAGCCTACAACAAATTCAAATGGACAACAACCAAGACAGGGATCAAATGATACTTATAGCATATATATAATGGCTAAAAGGCTGAACCAGAGCTCAATTTTTTGACCGGTAATGAATATTAGACTTCCACGCAGGAAGAAAGGGAGTTCCAGGCTTGTGACAATAAAGTACCATCTCAAGAACATGCTTGACGTCATTTGCTACACTTTTCTCCCCAATCCCCTTGAGCAACACATCAACTTCTCCTTTTGAAGCTTGTACTGTCTTGCTTGCACTTGAATCTGCGCACGCGTCATGTAGTCATGAATATATCTTCTCCATCAACCAGTATGAATATTCATAAGTCATCAACCAGATGATCAAATCAAAGGATAATACATCAATCAATGATTTATACAAAACAAGATAGTTAGTTAGGAAGGGGAAATCACAAGAACAGGATTTAAAAGCTATCAAGTCATAAACATTACTGGAAAATCTGATGCACATACGTAACTACTAGTGCCAATAAGGACTCCACATGATACTAGAGCAAGGAGATATGTACCTAAGAACTTACTAAGGGAACTACATCAATGGACCCTACACCATATCTAAATCGTAAACCTTAAGGAGATAGCTTCATGGGTTTTTCCATTTTATATGGTATTAACTTTGTCCAATAATATACAATGTGAAAGTCCTTCACTCACGCCCACATGACACTAACATACAAGTTGCCAACAATCTCTACTTCAGATGTAATTCTTTAACACTCCTTGTGCACAATGCACAAGCTTTTACCGATAACTAATGGTCAACACAACAGTCATTCAATGGGCACACCAAGCCTACTTTTCCCAAAGCCATGTATGATGTATCTACGAACATGTTGGCATTCCTCACCAAACTAAGACATGTCTCAACCATTGTATTACCACTCATCACTTGCACCAAGCCCAATACATGTTAGCTCTCTTCGCCACTTAGTTTGCCACATCTCCACACATGTTAACACTCATCGTCATGCCAGACCACTGGCTCGGTTGCATGTACCACCATTCATCAACCATGGTTGTTTCAATACTATCGAGTTAGATCCAAGCCATCAACTCTCATCCCAGGTAAGTCAATCAAAATATATCTCCCCAACCCCAATGTAATGTATTCCCTCATATATCACAACACATACACCGAAAACAAAACTGACAACAAGTACACACTGATCATAATTTAAGGAAACGAATTTGATTGAATGTAACCACACGTGTCGCATTTGACATTGACAAGTGTCGGACACCAGACAAACTTTCAATCTGAAGTATTAGTGCTACATACTATTCATGTTATATTACAATACAGGCAGTGAAATAGATTGAAACTTAGTTTTAACTTGGATGGAAACACAAATCAACGCTCAATCTTATTTGATTAGTTGATCAGTCAAACACTCTAATTTGATTTAATTATATGACTAAAGCTTCATTTATAACACAAGCTCTGAACAACACAGTTAATAATCTATCCTTCAGTTACAAATTCAGTTACAATTATGAAGCACCGACACTTCTCGAATTAGGCGTGTCCGTGTCAGTGTCCGACACGACACCAATACTTATGATTACATTGAATTATGTCATTTTCTCAGTGTCCGTGTCGTGTCCGGTGTCCATGTCTGTGTCCGTGCTTCATTACAAATGCCAAGTTTTGAACTTTTCAATAACTTATAAAACCCTTTTGTCCAATTCAGCTATATTCATCACCATGTTGAGTTGAAGACAAACTCTAATTCATATAACTTAAATTAAATAATACAAAAATAAAAAATTCCATGTCCTTCGTTTTTCAATACCCACAATTTGTTTTACAAAAAAGATTACACTTTTGAACAATTGAACATAATGGGTATGCAAAACAGAATCAAATTACAAAGAACGCAACAAAAAATTTGAAATGGATGAAGAAAAATGAGACCTGAAGAAGTGGAAACAGAGAGAAGATGAGAGGTAAGGGTTCTTTGAAAAGTGAGATTGGCATTGGTGCGGAGATTATGAGAATGAGAAAGTGCAAAAGCATGAGTTAGTACTCTTCTTAGACACAACGCAGTTCCAAAGCTAGTGGTAGCAGTAACCATGGCGAAGGGGTGATTCATTCCATGTGGTTTTGTTGATGATTAGATTTTGGTTTAAATATCTGTTTAGTATATTTTCCAATTTAGTCCTTGTGCAAATAATTCTGTGTACTTTGGTCCCTGGAATGGAAGGAAGATTTAATATTTAGTTTTGGGCATTTGATGTAAACTCACATTGGATTTGAAAAGTGCACATTTACATGTTTTAAATTCCAGTAATTGAATCAATATATTGAATTTAAGTGGTTAATAAATTCTCCCTATAATAAATTCTTCGAAAAATTCCAAGTTTGATTTTTAGTTGGAATATTTTTTATCTAAATTTTATTTATGTCGTAATCGAACTGGATTATTGAGACATCATTCTCCTTAAAATCAGAGGATTAATACAAAACATAACAAAAATTGAAATCAGGTGGTTTAGATTATATACTAATAAAATCAAAGGCTTAATCATTGTTTTGGTCCCTTAAAAAAAATTGGAAATTTTAGCTTCACATTGGTATTTTAATGAATAAAAGTTCATGAAACCTCTATTATCTAATTTATACGAAAAATAAAATGTACATACATATATTTATGGAATTTTGGTCTAAGATAGCATTGTTTGTCACATTGTTCCTTTCTATTAATTTACCAACCTCAAATGTATTAGGTGAATCAGCATTGTACGTAGTCCATCATATACCTCAATATATTTTTTAATCTTAGCCATTAAATCTTTTAGGACAAAAAAACATTAGATTTTACATATCCATCGGATCTGAGAGTGCACTACCACCAATTAATTTTTGTTTATGAAGAATATTGGAGGAAGAAGATGAATAAAAGGAAAAAATTATCATATGTTGGTGATTCACTATTATATAGACCACAAGATCTAATGTGTTTCATTTTTGTCAAAAAAATCGAATGGTTGAAATTATAAATATTATTAAGGTCTATGGTACCACTATGTTGTCACAATGCTGTCTGTCAATAGTTAACGTTTTCTGGGAAAAAACAATGGACGGAAAGGACAATTGTGACTAACAATTACATAAATGAAAACGAAGTTGAAACAGTTTTTCTTGATGGGATCAATGTGAAATTAAAAATATATTTAAGGGACCAACAGACTAATTAAACCTAAAATCAACTAAAGATAATCTTAAATGTTAATTCTAGATCAGACGGTTAGAACGAGTAACTGTGTGATATACTCCTTCCGTTTCAAAATGTAAGTTATTTTGAGAGAAAAAAAATTATATCAAAATGTAAATCGTTTTACAATATCAATGCATAATTATTGTTGATCTTCATAAATTATCATTTTTATTCTCTTTTTTCAAGGAGAAGTTATTCAGTTTTTTTTTTCTTTTACAAAGCTTTAAATGTTGTGTGAAGGGTAAAAGAGAAAAAACATTATAATTTTTTACAACATTTACAAAAGTTAGTAGTTTCTTAATATGTGTAAAAATGTCAAAGTGACTTACATTTTTGAACGGATGAAGTAGTTATTATGTCAAATACAAATATCTTAGATGATGGTGTCATGTGTCAAACAAAAACATTAATAAATTATAGACTACATTACACTTTTATCCCTTAACTTTCATAAATGTGCGATTTTATCTCTTTAACTTTTATAATAGCATTTTTTACCTTTAATTTTAGCCCCTTAAGATTGCTTAGATTGTTGTCGGATAACAAAATCATTATGTTCAAAAGTATAAAATAAAAACATGTCAAAATTTTGCTCATCGAAGAGTAAAAACAAAATAGAGATTTTTTATAATACAAAAAAAACATAAATAGAATTATTATTTTTTTGACACAACATAAATAGAAATTTTTAAGAGGATGAAAAATGTGATTTTTTTTTTTTTAGGAAAATATTATTTAGTAAGAACTTTTAGAGGTAGGAAAGAGAAGAATTTTATGTGGAAACAATTAACACTTACAAATTATAATCACTCTCTTCTACATGTATGGTTAGTCAATTTTTGATTGATCAAATTTTCTAATTTTGTGGACTCTTCTTTATTTTTTTTGTAAATATTTCTTACTAAATAATAATATTCATTTTTTATAGAGACTAAAACAAAAATTTATTAATTTTATAAAGACGAAACACATTTTTTTGGTAACAAAGAGGGCTTTTGCCCGAAAGAGAAAAATAAACTACAAAGTAATTAACTGGGAGTGAAAACTCTAGAAGAATCATTAATAATCAACTGACTAATTTGAGCAGGACATAACTCAAAATCACATTCCCTTATTTGCAAGAGCATCAACACAATAGTTTTCTTCCCGATACGAGTGATAAATTTTGACCTCTTGATCCATTTTAAAAGCTCACGGACTTTATCAATCAATCTACGTCCCACAACTCATATTTTCCCTAAAACATAATAATTAGAAGGGTATAAAGTCCCTGTAAAAAAAAGGTATAAAGTCAAAAAAATTCCTCTTTAGGTCCTCTCTATTGCTTCCTGGTTCTCCCGTTTTGACCAAAATTTTCTTAACGAGGGATTCAAAATATAGAATCCGAAATTAAGTAATTTTAGAACGCAACTTCCGAAACATCCTTCCATATAGAGAAAAACTTAGTCGTTGATTAAAAAGTATTGAAAACTTGATTTTGAAATTGGAATGTACATTCTGAATTGAGTTTTTTTTTTTTTTTAAAATCATGTCTCGGAAGTTACAATCCGAAATCACTAATTTTAAAACCTAACTTCCGAAATCAATCTACATATGCCTTTTGAAACGTAAGATTCAAACTACTCTATATCCAAAATCGGAGGAATTTTTAAGTTTTTCAGGGGACTGTGTGCAACACAGGGGATATAAAGAGCAATTTTTTAAATTCAATCATTATAGAGGCCTATAATGAAGACTGACCCTTTTGTCAAGGGTTATTATTATTATTATTACTTCCGCCACCCTATGATTTTTGGGGCGCGTCCTATGAAATGATCAAAATTCCTCTGTCTGTGACTTGTGCTACGGACACCCCCAATATACCTACAATTATAACATATGTGGCTTAAGTCACAGAAGGATATTTTGATCATTTTATAGGACACGCGAATAAGTCATAGGATGGCAAAATTAATAATTTTTTCGTATAGTCAGAAGTGATAATTATCAGTGATACTAATATACATCACAAAATTTAAAATTTAAATTTGGACAAAAAGACATACTCGGGCTTGGTTCCGTACTCCCTCAATCCAAGAAGGAACTCCACAAGCAAGGAATCATACATGTTTACTCTTTGGGATAAATTCATAAAGACCCATAAGATGCGGTTATTTGATGATGTCGTGAAGTGAAGTACATACTTGTGTTGTATGTGTTACACACATGACAAGCATGAAGCTAACTAAATTTATTGTTATTTAAGTATTTGATGAAGTCACTGTAGTTAGTACTAAATTAGAAGTGTCAAGTTAGCTGAGTTGCTTTGCATGCATTCTGAGTTCACACATACAAGTAGCATCAATTGGTATACAAAAGTCAAATGCAATGAATATATACTTATGTAAGCCTACGTATTTGAAGCATTCAAAGTCAATTTGATGATACTTTGGTACTGTCCTATTCACAATGGCAACGGTGGTAAGGCAAGGTACATTAAACACCAACACCTAACTAAGTACATACTTGTCAACACTTTTCTCTTAACCAAACTCCCGGACCTAGCTACTTGCATAGAGGATAAGAGGAAGTTCTAGATGAGATTTCTTTGTGGTATGAATAATTAAATATATTCATTTTGATTAAATTGATTTTGTAAATTTAATTTATGTTAAATTGTTAATAATTTAGGAAAATAACTAAAACGTGTTCTTAAGGCACATATTAGCATGTGACACAATAATTTATAGATCTGTTTGCTTTATTTATTTATTTTAAAAGGATTTTTATAGTGAATTATTTATTTATTAAAAGATTTAACAAAGATTATTTTTTTTATAAAAGTTTCAAGTGAAAAATTAGTTAAAATAGCTTATCTTAAAATGATGTCATTTTAAGTATTTTATTATTTTGTTATGAATTTTTTGGATGAAATTTCAAAAAAAAATCTAAAAAATAAGCTATTTTAGATAGATTTTTATAAAAATCATTTTTCATAGATAAAAATGAATTTAAAATAATGATTAAAAAATGTGATTTTTATTAAGTTAAAATCTCTAACATGAATATTTAAGTTACTGAATGTCAAAGTTAAGTCTACATCAATAACATTTGGTGCCCACTTTGGAGCTATAGTAAATCGATCATTGTAATAGTTCGAAAACATTTGACGTATTCACATGGCTCGTGGCCAGCAACCACCACTAGTCAATGTCAAGAATGAGGCCCTAGCTAGAATTCGAGATGCAATACAAGTAGTTCGAGGAAATGAGATGGAGGTCGAATTAGATGATCCTCAACCTATATCTCAAGCAATCTTAGACACTCCGGTCCGAAGAAACTACATCCACCATTAGAATCATTTGACAAAAAACATGATCCCCATGAACACCTCACATCATTCAACATCAAAATGGCCATCATCGACATTGCTGAGTTGTTGAAATGCAAACTCTTTTCATGAACCCTAAAAAGAGCCGCTTTGAGGTGGTATATGATGCACTTACCTCAACATTCCATGATATGTTTCAAGAGTTTTACGAGGAAGTTTGCGCTCAAGTTCTTGGCCCCAAACAATAGAAGCTAAAAACAACCAACCTCTTTAACGTCCAACATCAACAATTAGAATCATTTAAGGCCACAATCCACATCATCGATCCTAATCGGGAGATGTTTGTGGGAGCCTTTGAGAATGGGCTATGGCATAACACTTTAACGAATCATTAGTCTAAAAGCATGCGACCAACGTATAGTAGATAATGGCTTGTGCAATATGCTATATCAGCAAGAGAAGAAAGCAATGCTGAAAAGCGAGCTAAAACTTCTCACCTAGAAGTAGATGAAGAGTTTATCATTTGTCTCTGCTGCCATTTACCATTTGAATTGTACTTATAGGACATGCACAACGCGACATTTGTCTTTAAAAAGAAGAAAAAGGAAAATATTTATTTAAAAGTAGTAACTGCCAAGCCAACAACTATATTTACCCCACACAAAAAAATTCAAACAACTTGATGCATAAAATAGTGTTATTTGGCAAGTAGAAATTTTGCACCATTTATAAATTCAAAACTGAACCAAACCAAAATACAGACTGGCTTAACTCTACCACCACACCTACCACAAGATTAAATTTTCAAACCATGTGATTCATCTTCTCAAAGAGATTTTATTGTATACCATAAAAAACTAATCAACATTTGAACTCTCTAACACAGTTTTAAGTATACCATGGTTACTATTTCCTCCACCGAATTAAACTACATCAAAACAACAAAATAAAACCTTCCAGTAACATGAAATCTGAACAAAATTTGAAAATTAAGTACCCAAACTAATGTATATAGCTTTTTCTCCAGGATAGGAGTAAAAGCACAACAGAGTATATATGTTTTCGGTCAAAACAATTCCCCTAAGAGGATGTATAAGAACAGAAATAACTTAAGCTACCTCACAAACATAGCCACCCACCAGGAAAATTGGTTTCACTGCTCCGTCTAGTCTAGAGAAGATAGGTGTATCCAAGAACTAACAACAGCAGGACCAATAAAGCAGCAACAGAGATCCATATCCAATAATTGTTGGACTTTTTCCGCTTCAGAATTGCTTTTGGAATCGGCTCTGGAACCTTTCCTCGGCTTCGGGACCTGACACCGCTCTCCTTTGTGACTTTTTCCTTCACTGGAGCCGGGGCCTCAACAACATCATTGACCTTTTCTGGTTCGTTTGCCTCGGCTTCTGCAGCTTCCTGTTCCTCCTGGGGAGTGGTAACAGCTCCTGATTTCTTCTTTGCTTTCTTCTCACGGTCCTAGAAAACAATTTCAGATTATGGAAATTATATCTCAGCGGAATAAGAAAAGGGACCTAAGCTAGTAAGCAGTATACTATAATGTCATGTTATGAGAGAAAAAGATATCAGCTTTGTTTGGATAATGAGCTTAATTAAGCACTTATGGCATCACTTATCATATAAATGTGTATGTATAAGCTAGTTCTATAACGAAAATAAATGAAGTTCAAACTATTTTTACATAAGCTATAATCTGCGATCATAAGCTATTCTTGAGAGCTTATGACAATAAAGCTGAAAACTTATGGACATGTCATAAATTGTTTCCATAAGCTCACACTGTTATTGTCTCACAAGTGCTTATGTCAGTAAATAAGCTAAGATAAATCGATCCAAACCCATAAAAGTAAAACTAATAGACCCTACACAAATAATGATAAGTCTAATCGCATGACATAAACTAGCATGAGAGAATCTAAATATATATATATATATATATAAAAAATAAAAAAAAATAAAAAAAAGCAACCAAATTAACGATTAAGTCACCTTAAGTTTCTTCTCAGCTTCCTTTTGTGCTTTGAGAGCTGCTTTGGCTGCAGCTTTCTCTGCCAACTTCTTTTTCCTTTCTGCAGCCAGCTTTGCTTTTGCAATTTCCTCCTCTCTTTTCATCTCTTTCAGCTTTGCTGGATCGATTTCAGGCTCTTTCACAACAGAGGTCTCCTTATGAGGATTTTCAAATTCATAATCATCATCAGTTGCTGATAATTCCTTATTATCGGACTTAGTTTTCAAATCCCTCCCTTTGGTTTTGGTTTCTTTCTGAGTAGGCAAAGTTTCCGCCGGAGAAGGCTTAGGCTCCTCCTTTGGCTGTTTTGCGATGGCTTTTGGTAATGGCTCAGATTCAGCAGGTTTCTGTTCTGCCAGCAGTGGCTTTTCATCTGGGTTCCTAATGCGCCCATCCCTACTCATCTGACGCATATCCAATGATGACAAAATTCTTTTCTCATAATCATCCCTAAATGCTTTGCCACCGTTCCAAAGCAACCTGAATTTATCTTCCTGCAATCAGAGGGGAAAATGAAAAAAAGATTCAACAACAACTCATATCATATCATTGTAGCGTAGCGGAATTCAAATTCAAACAAATTGTTATTTTCCGCGATCCGCGATTGAAAACACAGGTGTAATGCCATCAGTAACTACTCAATAGTTCCATCCAGAGAAGGAGTATTTATGTGGACTAACTAACCTCTGTGTCTTTAAGTTCATCAAGAGCAGCAACATCTTTCTTAGCAGCCAGTTCACGTGCCTTAGTCAGAAGTGCACGACTTTGGTAGAAATGAGAATTCTGAAAAATAATAAACCAATTCAAATTCAGAAATTTAAAAAATGAGATAAGAAATAACCATAAAAATTACTAGATAATTACATCAGCAACAGCATCAAGCATATGTAGAAAAAACTTTCATCAAGGACAAGGATAAAATTATACTTTGATAGGTTCATGACAATAGATATAGATATGCAGCATCCTAAACAAGATACTTGTCGCAATTTCAACTAAAACTCAAACAGCATATTTTAGGTACAAAATGGATGAAAATCAGAAGACTTGAAAACAGACGGGAAGTCATTGAATGCCACATCTTCAGATGAATGACGATATAGAGGTAACATCCTCTGCATTTTGCATTCCATCTTTCAAAAATTTATTCATGCAATGAAAATGCGAAATGAGATTAAAATGAAAAATAAGGGTTTCACCATTTCCTATACATATATTTGAAAACAAGAAGACAGATTTGTAGTTAATAGTGAATATAGGAAACAGTAACAGAAAAAAAAAAGAAATCACAAGCATGCACCCTTAAGTTCAAACAAAACTGGTTTTAATTTTAACTGTCAACATTACTCCTTTGAGACTAGACAATGCTCATAGTTATAGCAAAACATACCCCTTCATCACGCTGTTTCCTCAGCTTCTGAATGCTCTCAAAAGCTTGTTCCCTCTGCTGAGTAAGAGTTTTCAGTTCTTCCTGCAGAGTCTCGATATCAGTGTCGATGGTTTTCAGCAGATCATCAATTTGCTTGATTTTGGACCGAATTGCCTGTCTTTCCTTCTTCACTCCATCCAAATCCCCGCCTATAAGCTGCAAAAAATTAAACATCTCAAGCACTTTCTAGCTAACAATACGGATAAAAAAAATTAGAACTCTTAATAAGAAACCGAATAACAAACTTACAACAAAATATGTCTTACCTTAACCTGGTCTTGGATGTCATTTTTCTGCCCCATAGTGTCCTGTAACTTGGTCCTCATTGCAGCATTAGCAATAACTTTCTCTCTTGTCCCCTCAAGCTGTTTGATTTCTCGGAGGATTTGTTTTTCCTCAGTCAAGGGAATGCTCTCATGCTGAATGCGGTATTGCAAGCTATATATCTGTATCCATAGAAACATATCAATGAATGGAGAATACATGTCGGGACTAAATACAACACAAAGGAAAACTTTGTATTAAAAATCAAGTAGGAGAATTGGAACATACCACGTCATTAAGTTCCTCCTCAGATGAGCATATACCGCCACGACCTGCATTATTCGTATTGCGCAGCTTTCCCAGTGCCTGCTGCAGAGGCTCAATCTCTTTCATTTTCTCATCAAATATACTCTGATATTGCCTGCTGTCACCTCTTAGAATCTTAACCTGAGAAATCAACTCTGATCGTTCCGACTGCAATGAAGAGTAAAGAACAAATATGCAATTATGTTAGATGTATATTGAGAATATAAAACTTTCATCGAAAAAACTGCCGGTTGCCAAGTCGTGTACAATACACATTAATTTTTTATTACATTTCAGATGATTCCAATATATAATTTTGCCAGTAGACAAAAATATGCCTTTTACGATATATGATTCAATTTTAAGGAACCAAATCAATGTCTTCAACACCAGAAAACAAATTATTTGACTCCTTTGCATTAATTTTCAAAAGTACATCCCAAGGCAGAGAACACAATACGACAAAATGATACCCTTTACGGTTTATAGTTCAATGCCTCGGGGCAAGAGGCACCAAATTTTCAATCAACACTGGAAATAAATTATTTGACTCATTCACATCAATTAATTTTCAATATTAATTGACAACTCAAGCACAGTATTTATAACACGAATAAAATATTAACGGTTCAATTTAAAAAACATTGTCGTTTTATTAAAATAATCCGACTATTGTATATCTACATTAACATGATACAACAGTAACAAGTAAATGGTTTGACTTTTAGGGTTTTCTTTTACAGTTATAAATCCGACAAGCAGCAATAATGAAATATCACCAACTCACCCGCTTTGCCTTCAGTGCTTCAACGATCTTAAACCGAGCTTGATTTTTCTTGCTGATCTCCTTATCAAGCAGATCAATCTTAGTTTTGATGGCTGGATCATCATAAGGCCTGCACCTGACAAAATAAAACGAATGAATCTGCTTAGGAGCAGGCCATTCTTCAGCAGCATTTTTCGGGGTATTGGAATCAGCAACATCGTTGACTTCCCCTTTCGCAGATTCATCTCCATGTGAGCCAAATTTGATCGCCTCGCTAGCTCCAAGATCTTTCTCTATCTTTCCATTCTCCTTTTCGATTGCAACAGGTTTGCCTCCTTCAACACCATTCTCCGTTGGTCCTTGAACCATCTCGAATCCTACAATTTCAACCGCCATAACTCCAGCTACAAAATCTAAATACCTGAATCCAAATAAAAAACAAATATATTTATACGATATCAATGTATCGAAAACTCATCAACATGTATAATTCAATAGTTTGATCCACAATTACTCAAATGCTAAATCATGAATCTCAGATTAAAATTTCGTGAACATTAACAGTATACTATCATAATCAAACAACCAAAACACACATGCAGAAAATTTCAATGGTAAAAAACACAAACCATAATCAAAACAAACCAATATGAACAATGATGAATGAAGAATTACATCAATTTGATCACAAACAACCAATCCAATCATATCACATGACATGGAAAAAAGAGATCTAAACTTTACCATCTTAATCTCAAACATGCAAAGAAAAAAAAATCACAAACATCACAATCCAAATAAAAAATTAATTAAAAAATCAATAAAAAAAAACAAATTTTTAGGGTAAAAATCACATCTTTATTCAATTATGATATGATCAAACCCAACATGCAAAAACCAAATCTCAGAAAATAAAGACAGAGACATCAAAATCAATTTTTTTTCAAAAGGGTATGATCTAAATAATAAATGAACATCATCATTGATACATAAAATCAAAAACAAGTAATTACTTTGAATAAAAAAAACCAGCTTAAGAAGCAAAAAAACAGAGAAAAATGAATTGAATAGAATAGAATACCAGTGTATAGAGCTAAGAAGATTTGTAAAGAAGAAGACCCCTTTTGAAAAAGGGTCTCCAAATCCAATTCAGAGTTATAAAACAAAGTGAGATTGAAAAATGGGTCAGATCTCGTTATGTTTTCTTCTTCAATAGTTCCTCCACGTGCAGTTTATACAGAACCCGTTTTGCAGAGAGAGAGAGAGACAACGTTTTACAGTGTCTCTATTTATATATATGTAAACAAAAAAAAAGGATAAAGATTTTTTCAGGTTCGACAGTGGATTTCGCTACCTCGATTTCTTCGAAACAGTAAAAACGTAGGGCTAAGGTTTTTTTCTATGTAACACAAAATGTTTTGTTATTTTGTTCTGTTTTTTGTGGATTTTCTTCTTTTGGGTAAAAAGTAAAATTAATTGAAAAAAGAAGGGTTCTGGGTTTTGCAATTTTTGTTAATTTTATCTTTTGTATGTTTTATTCTTTGGAATGAATGGTAGGTTTGTTACTTTAAGTAGAAATTTGCTGTTAATGGATTTTGTGTTATACCATTGACTTTTTGGCAAATGAAATTGGTACAACATTGTTAAAAGGGTATGTTTGAAAATGGAATGAACTTTTACTGCTTTTGGAAAAGATTTGGTGAATTTTTAGAGATGTAATTATAGAGTTGTCGATATATGATTTTTTTGATTTGATATTTAAGAAGGTCGGAGAGGATGAGTTCAGTTAGGTGATTATAGGGTTTGCTGGAGTCTATTATCTGGTTTGATGTTTAGAAAAGTTGCAGACGATGTGTTTAGTGAGTCTGCGTGTTGCTCGACGTTTGGAAACATTAGGTGAAAAATTTTAGGTATGTAGTTATAGGGTTGTCGAGATATGATAATTCGATCAGATGTTTAGAAAGACTAGAGGTTATGAGTTCGGTTAGATAATTATAGTGTTTGACATAATCGTTTATCTAGTTTGATATTGAGAAAGGTTGGAGGCGATGAGTTTGATGAGTCTATATGTGAATTGTCCGGTGTTGGTGTCGCTATCATTGCTCTTTTTATGTTGGTCATAGGCCTTATGTGGAGAAATTGAAGTCTAACATATAGGTTAGAGTGTACTTAGACTTGTAGTTCATCATATCCGACGTTTTTTTATAAGCTAAGCATCATCATATCCGACATAACAAATGCAACAGAAAAGAAAGAAATTGATTACAAACAAGTTGGTCATTATCTTGCTCTTTTTACGTTGATCATAGGACTTATGCGGAGAAGATGAAGTCTGACATATAGATTAGAGTGTACTTAGACTTGTAGTTCATCATGTACGACATAATAAATGTAACACAAAAAAAAAAATTTGATTGAAAACAAGTTGGTCATTATTGTGCTTTTTTACATTGATAGTAAGGCTTATGTGAAGAAACTGAAGTCTGAAATATAGGTTGGGTTGTACTTAGCGTCTGTTTGGATGAGCGGTGGGATTCAGCAAACGTCTGTTTAGGTACGAAAACGCGATTTTGAAGCTTTTTGGATTGTTTGGGTGAAAGCAAAAGCAATTCCTTTTGTCGCGATTCTCGTTCCAGCCGTGAGTTTGCTTGAAGCCATAATTCCAAGCTTTTGCGGCAGAGTAAACGTGATTCTCACTTTTCAGGTAGTAGATATTTTCTTCAATTATCAATAAATTATTTCAATTTCCTAAACAAAAACAATTTTCTTCTTCCTTGCTCATTAGTGCACATCATCTCACCTTCAATGCATCTTATGTGAAAGGATTTTTTTTTAACACTTTTTTCAGATTTGGTGAATCGTTCCTATCCCTTTTATTTATTTCTCAACCGTATAATTCTCATTACCAAGGTAGATTAGTGTTTGTTGGATGAATTTGTTGCATATTCCTCATTCTATTTATACATGATGTGTGTGAGTTATTTTTGAGAAACAAACTTGGTTGCCACTTTGAAGGTTAGACTGAAGGTGAGAGCAATTTTCTATAATTTTTCTTTGTTTTGATACTTTCTGCAATATTCTTCATTCTTTTATTTGTGAGAAACAAACTTGGTTGTCCCAAAGAGAGCTGAGCACGGGTCGGGTGCGGTCGATTTCAGTTCCAATTTGGGCCAATCATATGAAACCGATCATACATAATCCTGGTCCAATTTCGACCAAACTTTGCATCGGTTTTTCCAGGTCTCGGTTAACATGGGTCACGGGTACACATGGATCGGTTGATTCGGGTATACAAAACAAAAAGAAACAAGAAAAGAAAGGGAAAAAGTTGAAATAGAAGAGAAGAGTGTGAATAAGAAGAAAAATAAAAAACACCAAAGAAAGAAAGAAAAACAATACAGAGTACGGACAGATAAAAAATGCAGTGAATAAAAAATAGAAGAGGAGAAGATATGAGAATTTAAAATGGTTTTTTATATAAAATTAAAGTTCCATCTTCTCAAATCCAATGATTAAAAATGAATTAAGGAAACAAGGATGAGAAACAGAGTAGAGAAATGAACACGGTGCAATGATGGTGAGTAGAGCACGGCATGACGGCGTTATATGGAGGGAGGAGTGGCACTAGGGTTTTGTGGTGAGAGATAGAGAGAGACTCATAAAGATAGTGGTGAAGAGTGACGGCTGAAAAAATGTGGGTGAGGAGAGATGAAAGTGAAAAAAAATAGAATTTATACTTAGCGTTTTTTTCCTAATCCTGGAGCGGCCGAGTTCAATTAACTGTGGGTTAAGTATCTTAGGCCCAGCTTCGACCACATATATCTAGTTGGACCCTTTTCGTTCAGCCCACTTGAAACCGATCCACTAAAAATCGACCAAAACTGCAAAAAACACCATTGGGTTACACGAGTTCAGTCGGAGCGGCCCATCATGCTCAACCATAGTCCCAAGTATACTCTGTTTTTTTCTTCATTTACATCAATGCATTGTATGTGTTTGATAAAATGTCTCATAAGGAGAAATCATTGCATGTGTTTGATAAAATGTCTCATTAGTAATCAAATTATAAAATCTAGGTTAAATAACTAATTTGTGATAGTGTTGCACTTTAAAATATATTTCTGTTTTGCTTGTGGGTTCAATTTATTGATAATATGGATATGGATGTGTGCCGTGTTTTCTAATAACTACTACTATTCAAGAGCTGCCTAAATGGCAAGCTACTTTGCATTGTAAGAGACTTTTTTTTAAATAAAAATTACATCCTTTTTATTTAATTATTACACTAATTTAAGTGTATGTTTTTATCTAAATATTATATTTAACTAATTAATGTTTAGTATTATTTGTTTTCTGAAAAAACACACTAAAATTCTATTTGGTGATTATAAATACAAAAGCAATTTTGATTCAAATGATCCAAACAACATTAAATTTTGAGAATCACTTTTATATTATTGTATCTAAACATAAATTAATTCTGTCAAACTCAATTTTATCAAAATCAATTCTGCCAACTTAATTTTGTCAAAATCAATTATATCCACCGCAGAACCAAACACACACTTAGACTCGTAGTTCATCATGTCCGACACAATAAATACAACAAAAAAAAGAAATAAAATGATTGAAAACAAGTTGTTGCTGTAGTCCAACTCCAAACCATCCAAAAATCTTATAGATCCAATTATTTGACCTGATATTTAGAAAGATCAGAGACGATGAGTTTGGTGAGTCAATAGAGTTGCTTCATGTTTGTAACACCTTTGGTTGTAGGGCTTATATGGATAAGACAAAATCTGAAACAAGATAAGTGTACTTAGGCTCATAGTATATTGTGGCAAACAAGCTCATAGTATATTGTGGCAAACAAAATAAATGTGGCTCAAGAGCTAAGAGAAAATACACTCTCAATATCTCAAAAGAGAAACACAATTTTTATAAAACTTTAATATGCAAATACAAGAGATGTTTGGACCTATTTATAGCAATCATAGAGGCCTTGATTATAAACTGTAAATAAACTAGAACCAAACACTATGTTGCTATGCGAGAAATAAAATGTCAAAAGTAGTGGCTTTGTGGTTAAATGTCAAATATAAGGTGGTGGAAATAGAAACACTAGCATACTAGGGTGGTGGAAATGAAGGGGTTTATTACCACACTTAATATGTATAATACTCCCCTGGTTGGATAGAACTCGCTCTCGAGTTTATAACCAATTCATCATCTAAATATGACGAATGATTGACAACGTTGAAGGATGCTAACACACCATAAGTCATGGTTTTCATTCCCTCGGCCGTCTCCTCAAGTTGTTCTTTTGTTACCAAAGATCAGGTCCGGTCCAGTCACATGTGCAACATGTGTTGTGATATTGGACCTCTTAATAATGTTGTCTCAATTTTATTTTATTTTGCATAGTAGTAATATTAGTAAATTAGGGGTACAAAACTTAATACATGACTTGATTGACGAATTTACTTCAAAAAATATTTGAAAAAATATTCGTCTTGAGGAGCTTGATAATATTTTATTGTTATTGGTTAAAATACAAAACTTTTTATGTTAATTATAAATGATGATTATTTTTATGCTATTTATAATTTAAATTGAGGATAATTTTTTTTATTAAAGGCCCACTTTTAAAATTTCCATATGGCCTTCAAAAACTCAAGACCGGCCTGCCAAAGATACCAATGGACTTGATTCCTTTTTGCTTTTATTGATTTCATTCGGTGGTAATGGAGTTAACTTGGCTTTTACTCTGTATTTGATAAAGGAGTATGTGTTGGCATAACCGTCATACGAGGCACGACGATCATATTGACGCTCTTCCAAGTAAAAGGTGACATGCATTCATAGGAATGACATCACTATGTTGTCTAAATGTGGATACCGTACCAATGGATATCGTTACGGAATATAATATTTTTAGAAAAATTAATGAACATGTATGTGCATAAATTAAAGTACGAATATATATCCAATACTAAACGTATCCGGTACTGATACTCTCGCTCAGATGGAGTATTAATGCATTATAAGTCAGAAACCAGTCACATATTATGGAGGGGAAATTTTCATATTAATTCACCATTCAAAAGTTTAAAATTCTAATAGAATATATGATTACATGGATGAAGTTTTGCTACTTTTGAAAACATTAGATGAATTTTTAGGTATGTAATTACAGGGTCACCGAGATTCGATTATCAAATTTAAAATTTAGAAAGGCCAAAGACAATGAATTTGTTGGGTATCATAAGGTTAGAGAGCTTATTTATTACTCCCTCCGTTCTTTTTTACTTGTCTTTTTAGAATAGTAACACCAAATTAAGGAAGTGTATATTTGCATTTTATCTTTCTATTATACCCTTGTTTTAATCCATCAATAAATTCCTATTTTTTTTCACACACTTTCTCTTTCCAATAAATTTAATATATTATGTTAAAAAAAACAAAATTTAATATGTTATGTTCCAAAAAAAATAAAAAAGATTCAGTTTTTCAAATATATAGCATTAATTGGTTTTATTGAAAAAGACAAGAGCAATTGACAAAGGGTATAATTGACAAATTATACCCGTAAAATACCAAAAGGACAATTAAATAGAAACGCTAAATCTAGCCCTAAAAGACAAGTAAAAAGGAACGGAGGGAGTATGATATTTAGAAAGCTTAGAGACAACTACTTTGGTGAGAGTCTATAAAAGTTGCTCCATGTGGATTGATTTATCATTGCTCCTTTTAAGTTGGTTTATCGGTGGTTTGATTTGGTTGCCTTGCGTCTATCAAAAAGCCCTCGAGAATATGGACTCGTAGTTCATCATGCTCGACATAATAAATGCAACAAAAAGCGGTAGAAATTGATCGAAAATAACTTGGTCTTTATACTTTGAATGGACCAAAAATACACCCAACTCGGTTGCTCTTTACTCACCATATCAAATAAATGGAGTTAGACAATATATTCATGTTTTTGTTTGGCCTGAATTTGAGGATTTTCTTTTGAACTAGCTTGATAATTTACTCTACATAATTAGACGAATTTTAGGGTTTGTTTGAAAATCAGAACAAATGATATAAAATAGGTTTAATTGCAGTTTTGATCCTCCTATTTTTAACTTTTTGCAGTTTTGGTCCCCCTATTTTAAAACTCGATAGTTTTGGTCCCCTGTCATAATTTTTAACTATAAATTGACGATATGATGTGATTTAAACGACGTGGTATATGATTCGATGATGAAAAAATACTAACATCGATGAAATTGTAAGAAAAACCTTTCATAAAGTTCATTTAAAACATGTTGTATCATCGTATTTTAGACAAAATATGTGTTAGGGGGACCAAAACTGTCGAGTTTTAAAATAGGGAGACCAAAACTCCAAAAAGTTGAAAATGAAGGGACCAAAACTGCAATTAAGCCTACAAAATATGATAAAATATATATTCTTAATCTATTATTGGGTGAGCGAAGACTATAACTCAACCATGGAGTTTAAATTTAGAGGTTTGGGTTCGAACTCACTTGATGTTTAAACTCAATATAATTAGGTGAATTTTAGAGTTTCATAATTGGAATAAATAGATCAAAATATGATAAAATATAATTTTTTTTTATTATTACTTTTGGTGGGTGGAGATTTTTTTTATATATAAGCTGGTGAGTGGAGATTATAACTCAATCAAATCGCTTTATTTTATCATGTATTCAATTTAAAATTGTAACATTGTCAAAAAAAAAAAAAAAAAAACAAAGAAGCTAAAAGCGTATAATTTTAGGACAAAACTTAGAAACAGTACTTTTGCCAATCATAACATAACACGTGGATTTACTAACACACGTCATACTCACTTAAGTTAGCACCGTTTAACCATCGTCAAGGCTCAATGTGTTTTTTACTGCAACACTGTTAACGGAACGTCTGTAACATTCTAGATCTCCAGCAACTCAATCGCACTCAACCTCACGACGCGGTGGTGGTCATCCTTACTAATTTTCCGATTCTAAAGATCCAAAGGAGCAAGTAAACAGTAATGAATCCAATATTCAATAGTGCTCCATCCATGGGGAAGAAACAAGGAGAAAACCCCCACCCAAAATTGGAATCAGGATCTCAAAATTCAGTTGCTTTGAGAGAAGAAGCGAGCAATCATGGTTTTTATAATCTGTGTGCAGAGGAAACTAGGAAAGGATTCTTTGATCAAGAAACCTTCTAATCTTTGTTAAACAGTTAATACTAGAAACATGGGTGGTAGTAGTATCGATGTTTCTCTATTGCATAAATTCATAATTCCAATGAGTGTTAAAGGATGAAATAGGATTCAAATTTTACTAATAATAAAAATAAAATGGAGGAAGAATATGATTGAGAACCTGCAAGATTGATTTTGGTAGACACGGTTGTTGATCGAAATTTCATTTAATAGAGGAGATTTTGTTGCCGATGCTAACAAGAACTAGAACAAACGAACACTAATGTTGTGCTTATTTTCTAACGGAGTCGTATATGACGTGTGTTAGTAAATCCACGTGTTATGTTATGATTGACAAACAGTATGGTACTGTTTCTAAGTTTTGTCCATAATTTTAATAGAGTTGGATTAGAAAACAATCACATATTATGTACCAAAAAAAAAATCACATATGATGGGAACGGAAAGTTTCTCTTCCCACCCCCATGACTCTTTTTAACCCCCCAATATTCCAATTTTACCCCTGTACAAAAACTTCGGAACGCGTTTTCCGAAGTTTTTCTAGTTCAAATTCATCAAAATTTCGGAAAATACATTCCGAAGTTCGTATTCTAGGCAAAAAAAACTTCGGAAAACGCGTTCCGAAGTTTAAAACTAGAGGCAAAAATGGAAATCGGGGGGGGGAGAAAAAGAGTCGGGGGTGGGAAGAGAACCAATCATGGGAACGGGCCAAACCTCTCTAGCTCTCTCTGACCTGATAATTTTATATTTACCCTTCAAAGTTTATAAAAAGCAAATTAGTAAAAATACAATACAAAAATAAAATTAGATGTAATTTTGAAACAAGTTAAATTCACATTTTACGTTTTAAAAAAAAAAATATAAATCTAATTAAATGACAAATGTTTGAATTGAATTTTCAATAATACAATGTTTTTCCTTTTATGGATTCCTCTTATGTTAGACTAGTCAATCTTTCATTAATTAACCTTTAATCAATTTTTAAGATTTTATTACTCTATTGAAATATCACTATTTTGACTGAAAATTAAATATTCACTATTGAGGTAATGTATTAATACTTTGTTGTTCGATAAAAAAATGAAAGTTTGTCGGACAGACCCATCATGCCATGTAGCCATTTGATTATTGGGCCAGGCTAGGCAGGTCGGACCATGAGGTTTAACGGACCGACCCACTTAAGCATCTTTATATGTCATGACCCCCAGGTCGAGGCGGGCCGGACCGGGCCACCCATTTGACAACTCTAATTGTGCCACCTATTTTTAAGGTACCATGTAACAACCAGTCTTAGAATTTTTAAAGGCCAGAACCAACTAAACTAAACTCAACGGGACATAATTCATTAATTTATTGTATACAAATTTTCTTTTTATAAACCGTATACAAATTTTATTATTAGATAAAATGTTAATATTTTCTTTTTGACCAAAAATATTAATACATTTTTATCACAATGTTAAATTACTAATGGTCATTAATTTGTGTATAAGATTTGCAATGAATTACTATATCTTCTCTAGCAAAAGTCAAACCTCAAACCGTATTTAATACTCCCTCCGGCCTTATTTATAAGCAAAAGTTAATTTTTAGATTCATTGGAAAAGTAATGTATTTAGCCTATATTTAAGACTAGATACATTATTTTTCAAATGAATCTAAAAAATAACTTTTGCTTATAAAAAAGGCCAGAGGGAGTACAAATTTAGACTAAATACAAGTTGACTCGTAATTATATTTAAAATCGGAATAATATTAAAATATATTTAATGAAAAATTAAATTAACATAAATAACATCAATAAATATTATTAGAAAATAAAATGTCACACCACTTAGCATTGGTAATTAGCAAGTTACTATTGTTTGTTAAAGTTCCTAAATAAATGGAACCACATTGTCCAGTCCAACACATCACATAAACAACATTAACATATTCTCCAACAACAAGAAACTCCTTTTTCCTTCTTTTAATAATAAAATTCTCATGTATCATGATGTTATTGTTGTTTATGTAATGTAACTTGTGTTGTTTTTGTTTTTCCACTTCTTAATAGAGTTATACCCTCTTTTTCTCTCTCCTACATATTTTCTTTTCTAGACGTGGACGCTTCCTTCATCACAAAAACAGGTTTTTCTTTCATCTCTATATACTAATCATTCATCATCATCATCATCACTTTGATCTATACTAGATTACTAGATTTATTTATTATGATTATGAATTATGAATTATGATTATGTTAATTCTCATCTTCTTCATCACATGCAAGGTTAATAATTTTCTTTCTTTTTCATTCTTTTTTTGTTTTCAATGTTTAACAAACATTCCTTGTTTTTTCCTCTTTTGAGTTTTTAATAATTTTCTATAAAAACAACATTTTTTTAGAAATAAAAAATTTATAGAACATTTTTTCAGCCAATTTAACTATGTGTGTATATATTTTTTTCTAGATCATTGTTTTTTTGTGATAATATTTAATTTTATATTAGTTGGTCACTTTCTTCGATTATGTTTATGCTAAGGTTGTTTGTTTATATGGTTATTTATTGATAATTTAATTATCAGTTTTCTTTATTGATTTGTAACCCATTTAATTTATAAACTGAAATTTATTAGTATATATAATTAATATCACTTCAAAAAAATTTGACTACAACTTATTGAATTTTAATGTTTTTTTGATGTTGATTCAACAGAAAATAGTACACAGAGGCTAAAAGATTATTGAGAATTTTGAAGATATACGAAAAGGGTCAATTTTGGAGGTTACAAGAATTGTTTTTGTTGTGTTTTTGATGAAGAATTTGATGAAATTTATGTTTGAATGATTCATGGAATGTAGAATTTATCCATGAAGATGATGATGGGAATCTTAAACTTAGAAAAAAAATGGATATTTCCTCTTTTTGTTACTTCTGCTTTTTGTATGCTTTTTCTAGCAACAACCTTTAACATGGGACTTGTTTCATCAATTCACTCAATCAATTCACTTTTCTTTTTTCTACCATCACACACACATAGAAACCAAACATCTTCACTTGTTTTTGTCGAGAGAAAAATTTCACCTAATCCGGCTCCCGCTAAGCCTTCCACCCCTCGTTTCGCTTATTTGATTTCGGGTTCTAAAGGCGATTTAGAAAAGCTTTGGAGAACTCTTCACGCACTTTACCATCCGTTGAATCATTATGTTGTTCATTTGGACCTTGAAGCGCCGTTGGAGGAACGGTTAGAACTTGCTTCTAGGATTGAAAAACAACATATTTTCAAAGAGGTTGGAAATGTTTATGTAATTCCAAAGTCTAATATGGTTACTTACCGTGGACCGACGATGGTTGCTAATACGCTACATGCTTGTGCTATTTTGCTTAAGAGAAGTAAAGATTGGGATTGGTTTATTAATCTTAGCGCTTCTGATTATCCTCTCGTCACTCAGGATGGTTAGTTTTTTTATTCTTTCTTTTAGTATTTTGTTCTGATTCATAGTTTTCGGCTAAACGATTCTTATGTATGTAATTGTGCAGATCTGTTATATGCTTTCACAAATTTAGATAGAAACCTTAACTTCATCGAGCACACAAGTCGGTTAGGATGGAAGCTGTAAGTTTTTTCTTCTATGTTCTTCTAGGATAAGATATGATATCTGGATGTGTGCATAATGATGAAACGAACTATATACCGTGCAGGGATAAACGAGCGATGCCTATAATAATCGATCCAGGACTTTACCAGTCAACCAAGCAGGATGTATTTTGGGCCAATCCTAAAAGACCTTTGCCAACTGCGTTTAAATTATTCACCGGTTGGTTTCCCCCTTCACACATTTATTTCTATCGATATAATAATAAGTTTAATTTTGATACACGGTAAATCACAATCAATCGTATTTATACTTTTTGAAGTAATTGTGATTATAGTCAAATGTTTTTAATGATCTGATGATTATGATTGATTGACGGTGTAAAAATCCTTATACTTATGCAAATTTGGAGAACAATGATCTAAGAGCATCAAACCAATTATATGCTGTAGTTTGTAGATACTACTTTTCTGATTACTTCAAACTCAATAAGTTATTTGGTTCCTTTTATTGTCTTCTAGTTTCAAAAAAATCTGTTGTTTTGTGAAAGATTCTCCTTTTGAACAAACAATAGGTCATTCTTTTACCTATTGTTGGGCAGGGGAGTGAAGATTAATCAATCTTAAGCCATAAGTCAAACAGTGACCTTTTAAGGTCTGTTGGAATTGATTTGTTTGAGCTTACTACTGGCTTAAGCTCTTGTGTTACTATTTGAAAGAGTTTATGGAAACAACTTATTACATGTCCATAAGCTGTTTTCAGCTTATGTTTATAAGCTATCAAGCATAGTTTATGAAAACAATTTATAGCTTGTATGAAAATTTTGACTTTATTTTTTCTTTTGTTATAGAAATAGTTTAGACATAAGCACTTGTGATAAACACTTACTCTATAAGTGCTTAATTAAGCTTCTTATTTTAGATTGTTTGGATTGCCTTATTTGAGATTATCTACCAGCATAAGTTCTATGAGATTATTTTTAGTCAAACAAAAAAGTTCTATGAGATTATTTAGGAAAACTTATAAAATCAGCTTATGACATTTTTCATAAGTTTTTTTTTCAACTTATTTTCATAAGTTCTCCAAGATAGTTTACAAAGACAACTTATAACATATATATAATTATATTTTATCTCTTGCTTATGTATGCTAATACATAAGCACTTATCATGAAAATCACTTGTCCTATAAGCTGCAAATAAGTTGTTTATTCAAATAGGTTATAGTAACCGCATTTGCTCTTCAACGATTTTTTGTTGAATTATTGTAGCTTAATTGCAGGTTCAGCGTGGATGGTATTATCACATGACTTTGTTGAATTTGTTGTATGGGGTTGGGATAATCTACCAAGAACCCTTCTCATGTACTACACAAATTTTCTCTCTTCCCCAGAAGGCTACTTTCAAACCGTCGCGTGCAATGTTCCCGAATTATCTAAAACCATTGTTAACAGCGACTTGCATTATATTTCATGGGACGTCCCTCCTAAACAACACCCTCACGTTCTCAACATAAACGACACAGACAAAATGATTGCGAGTGGTGCCGCCTTTGCTAGAAAATTCAAACAAGATGATCCCGCGATGGATTTGATTGATAAAAAGTTTCTTCGTAAGAGAAATGGACTATTCACTTTTGGTGGTTGGTGTTCCGGTAAACCAAAATGTACCGAGGTTGGTAACATGTATAAACTCAAACCCGGTCCGGGGGCTCAAAGGCTTCAACAACTTCTTGCTGGACTAACATCAAAAGCTAAATCTGGTGAGGATCAGTGTAAATAGATCCTATTGGGAAATTTCATGGATGGAGATGATTGAAGATTATTTTTATAGCCAAAGATTCATGTACCTAGTTGGAATGAGGTTGAAAGTGCAATTGCATTTAATTCATAATATAAGCTTTATGGTCATATAAAAATACAAGGCATTATTTAGCTATAGGCTATAGTTGCCTCCATAGCTAAGGGTTATTTTTTTATTTTTGTAGGTTCTTTTACATAGAGGTTACATCATTTTTTGGAACCATCATGGTCAAGGAATTTATAGTTTTTTTTTCTCTATTATTTTTGTTACTTTATACATCATGTTTCATGAATCACATGACTTTATGCATTCTTAGAGATAAATGAATTTTGAAGCATTGTTTTTAGTCTCAAATAGAGCCAGAAACTATGCAAGATATTTATTAAATTGTCACTAGTGTGTTCACGGTTCGGTTTAGATTTGTTTTGGGTAAAAATAGCATTGGACTAAAAGAATAAATAGTATGTGATTTGGTTCAATTTGAATTAATTCTTTGGGAAAAAAATTCAACAAGATCAGGTTAAACAAACATGATTTTGACTTGATCAAGTCATTTGATCTAGGGGTGACAAAAGGAGGAAAGATTCTCTTCCCACCCCCCATGACTCTTTCCCCCCCCCCCGGATTTCCGTTTTTACCCCTAGTTTTAAACTTCGGAACGCGTTTTCCGAAGTTTTTTTTGCCTTGAAGATCAACTTCATAATGTATTTTCCGAAATTTTCGACAAATTTGAACTAAAAACACTTCGGAAAACGCGTTCCGAAGTTTTTGGACAGGGGTAAAATTGGAATATTAGGGGGTTAAAAAGAGTCATGGGGGGTGAGAAGAGAATCTTTCCAAAAGGAGCCAATCCGCCTCTTTAAGGCCCATTACCCATCCAAACAGGGGATCGACTTGAATAAATGAGTTAAAATTCCCACCTTGCCCCTAATCATAAGGCGGGTAGTGTCAGTGCATTGGCTAGTAAAAATAAAATAAAATTTCCATTCACAATTAGTAAAAATAATAATACTAACAACCAACCATTATGAGCATCTAACAGAAAATGACTTCATTCATAAGTAGTAACACAATTTGAAATAACATCAAAAGTAGCGCGAGAAACATACGAAAGAGTTGTTCGTGCAAGAGTATGAACGCTTCTGTTTGCTTGACGCCTCGTGAAAGCAACTGTAAAATCGCTATGATTTAAAAGTATGGTTCTACAATCATTAATAAGTGAACCATCATGAAAATGAGTTTGCACTCTAACAACCTTAAAATGTATCCCAAAAATACCTTAAAATGGTTTAGGTTGAGTTAAATTCAACATGTTAACGTTCTCAAAAGTGTAACCGAATGTATTCCGCAAGTAATTGCATATATAAATTCCTTGAACATTATGAGATCCAAATGAATAATAATCAATTGTTTTTCACATCACATTACGTTAAATAACATATTTTGTTTAACATATATTACATATAATATACTTTAAATTAATATTGTGAAATCATAATAATCAATTATGATTTGATAAAAAAAGTTACGATTATGATTGAAACATACAAAATAGTATATAAACTAATAAATATTATTGAAAAATCAAACAAATAAAAAGTGATATATTTTGTACTAATAATAAAATAAATAAGTATTAAAAATTGATACAATTGAATTTGATTTCAAAAATATAATCTAAAATATAATTCAATCAAGTGATTTTGTTTTAATAAAAAAATTTAAGGTGGAGAAATAATTAATAATGTCTCAATCCAATACACGCAGACTTAGGTCGAGTTCAAGGAGTACTTATCTTCCTACAAATGTACTAACGTGGCTAGAACTGACATCTGTATGGTTCAAGATATGTCTTTTTATTATTAGACCAAATCCTTAAAATTATCTAAGACATACCTTTTTAGTACTAGACCAAATCCTTAAAGTTTATATCGTTCGAGCGATTTTTGCAAAAAATTGATATCCAAACACATTTAATAAAATATGGTTTTATGTAGTTATTGAATTATTTTTTTCATGGATCAATTTGTAATTTTTATTTTGGATTGATTTTGATGTAACACTCCTAATTATAACTATCAAGAATTGAGTGGATTCCCAAATCAGGATTATGGTTTGTTTCCTTCTATGGTTTAGTGGCCATGATTATTCATTATCAACAATCCAAGGAATCTCAATCAATCCTGAGATTATGCGGTCTTTAAATAATGATGTATGACCATATTCATGCTCTAGCATTTATCTTTAAAATAAGTTTTAGATTTAATACATCTTTTGGTTTTTGTATATTCGCGAATTTTTTGTTTTAGTCCTTATATTTTGTTTTATTGCAAATAAGTCCTCGAATATATATAAAAAATAATAATAATTTTAGTCTCTAAAGTCGAAATCCGCAGGAAAATCTGAAGGAAAATCTGCACGAAAACTGCAGATTTTCCTGCGGATTTTAACTTTAGAGACTAAAACCAATTTTTTTTGTACATTGAGGACTTATTTGCAACAAAACAAGATACATGAACTAAAACCCACAATTCACGAACATACAGAGACTAAAAGATCTATTAAACCTAAATTTTATAATTGAAATAAATTTTGTGAGTTTTACTATATGTGCGTAAAATATATCAATCTAGTCATTAGATTATTTGACCTAAAAGAGTGTAAAAAATTATGTTGTCTTGACAAGTGTGGGTGTGACATAGATGGTAGATTTTTGTGAAATTTTTTATGTTGTTTTTAACCTATGATGAAAAGGTTAATTTTTTTTTTGTTAACCCTTCACTTCCTCAAATGAAAGGTTGACTAATCTTAAGTGATTTAAATTTTATAATGCAACTAGTAATTCTTTATAACTGTCTTCACTTCAGGATTTGGATCCTCTCCAATTTTCTCTCCAATGTTTTCTCTCATTTTCTCAATCTAATGGTTGTTAAATTATAAAGAATAAAATAATACTTAAGAAGAGAGAGAAAATAAGTAAATGAATGACTAAAATCACATTGAAGAGAAAACATTGAAAAGAAAATTGGAGAGGATCCAAATCCCTTCACATTGCTTTCATAAAACCAAAATAGATTCCAAGAAAAACGGTACAACACATCAAGCGAACATTGCACGAACATTTCACATGACAAACTCGCTCCCACGTATAAAAGTCAAAGAGAAAAAAATAATCGTACTTTACACCAACCACATCTTTTTTCTTAGAAAAAAAATAAATAAATATGAGTTTAGCAATTATAATGTTTTTTGTTTTAGACTATGTAAGTTTTTTTTTGTTTGAGTTTAATCCTGCAAAATCAAGAGATATTTTTTTGCCGTCCTACAAATTTCTCATGCATCATCTGTTACTTAACAAATGATTTTTTTTTTCAATTTTTTTTTTATAACATCGCTACTATAAAATTTAAAGCAGTATAAACAGGACACGCAAAAAACTCAAAGGGTGACAAAAAAAATTTAGCCCTAAATGTAATTTTACCTCTAAAGATAAAAAAAATTTAACCCTTAAATGTAATTTTATCTCTAAAGATAAAAAAAAAAATACAAAACATAAAAATAGGTAAGAGAAAAATATAAAAATTGGAACAAAAAAAATAGTTAAAAGAAATACTTTACTAAACATTTGGTTCTTTACGTTTATTTTAGATTTCAATTTGGTCTCTTGCGTTTAAAAAATATCAATTTGGTCCTTACGTTTCCACCGTTACCATTAGTTAGTCAGTTTTGTCACATATTACAGACGGTTTGCATATCTGGACAGACACTTGGACACATGTATAGTTCAAACGATGGTAGTGACAAAACTAACAGAAATGATTAACAAATGCAAATGGTGGAAATATAAGGTACAAAATTAATATTTTTTAAATGCAAGAAACTGATTGAAACATAAAATAAACGTAATGAACCAAATGTTAGTTAAGCCTAAAAGATCTACGCATAAAAATAGAAACATAAACCATGATAAAAGATAGGCATCAAATATAGTAACTCAATCTATCATACATCAATTTATAAAGAAAATGTTATATGGAATGAGGATTATTATAAACAATTTGCTAGACCAAATGGTTAAAAATGTGCACCGATCCTACTATTGGGCTACCTTCAAATTTGAAAGGGAGCAATTTGAAGGAAAAGTGGAGCAATCGATCTTGATGTTACTATTTGGATAAGTTGTTTAGAGGATAACTCCGATCTGGATGATTTTGAAGACTTTAACCCCTAAGAGTATCATGGATATGACTGGGCCCAAGCCAGTTCTCAGATGCAGCTGACGAGCAAGTTGGACAAAATTCTCTTCAGCCGGGTTTTAGGTCCATCACTCCTCCTGGATTCCAGTACCAGTGGGGTAGTAATTTCGAAGTCGGAAGCTCTTCGAATCCACCAAGGAAGTCTTCGACAGTGACCCTTAGACGCCCCCAAGCTTCTTTAGGCACCACCGCCATCGAAGAAGTTGCTCTCCACCATCTATTATACGCCCGCTCATGATAAATGAACCCAATGCAGCTCAACCTACCCCCAAACCCTCTTGTTTTCTTACCTCCCGTCGTAAACCCTTATGTTGTCTTACCCCCCGCAGACCCCCTGTTGTCTTACCTCCAAACCACCCTGGTTTTGTGCCCCCAATACCTCCATTAAACCTATTTTCAAGTGTTCCTAGACTCCGGAGAAAACCTAGAGTTGTGGTACATCGTTCTCCTCCTCCCGAAGAACTCTAGCTACTATATCCTTCACCATGTTAACTATGGAGTAAATGTTCATTGTACTGCTGGTTTTTCTTTTCTGTGGAGTGATGAAAGGGATTTTTTAAAAAAACAAAAAAGAAAAGAAAGAACCTAATAAAAGAAGATATATGGGAAAAAATGAAATGATTAGGCCAACTTATATAAAAAAAATATATTTGACTTTGAGAAAATCATAATTTTTATGTTAACATACTAACAATATATTAAAATGAACTATTGTTAAAAAAACTTAATTTGTCCTCATCAATTTTAATAAGGGTAAATAAGTTTTTACCCCCTACAAAGTAGACGAGATTTGTTTTACCAATGTAATATTATTTTTTTTGTTTTACCCCTTGCAAAATTTATTTATTTTTATTTACCCTCCTATTGTTGACGTGACAGGCAAAAAGTCAAGTTTTTTGCTGACGTGGCAGTTGACTTTTTATCTGCCACGTCAGTAATTGTGGGGTAAATAAATTAAAAAAATTGCAGGGGTTAATAAAAGAAATTATAGGGGGTAAAACAAAACTAGTCCACTTTGCAGAGAGGTAAAGATAAAAAATAATAATGCAAATCTTATGTCCTTAAAAGTAATTATACCTCTAAAGATAAAAAATAAAAAGAAGATACAAAACACAAAAATAGGATAAAAAAAGATACCAAACGATAAAATAGGAACAAAAAAAAATTACATAAAAGAAATTTACGCATAAAAATAGGAACATAAACCTTGATAAAAGATAGGCATCAAAAATAGTAACTCATTCTAATATATAACAACGTAAAAAAAATAGCTATAACAACTTAAAAAAATTAATAGAAGAACCTAATTAAAGAAGATACGTAGGGAAAAAAGGAAATGATTAGGCCAAGTTATATATAAAACAAAAAGAAGGATAAAACTTAATTAGGTGTATTTCTTTAGATGTTTTTCGCATGATTTTTATTTTTAACATAAAACTCACATTTTATTAGGGGTGATCGTATCCGAACCAATCCAAAAGTAAAACCGCAAATCGAACCAATCCAAACCGAAAACCGCAAAAATCGCATTTGGTTTGGATGTATTTGGATGACTTTTTTATTGATCCGCAAAACCGCCAACCGCTAAAACCGCAAAAGCCGCGGTTAACCGCTAGAACCGCATTAAGTTTATATTATATTCCAATACATCTAAAACTCCTTTAAGTTTCTATTATAATCCAATATACATAGTCTAATTACCAAGTCGGTCCACCAAATTAATGAAACTTCAAGTCGTTCTTATTTTTTGTAATGTAATATTACTTTAGTATTGTAATATTATTTTATATCAACAACTTTTATCGATAATGTGATGTTATTTTGGAACTTCAAGCTCTTTTTTTAGATATTTAAAAATTGTAAGGTACTATAATGTTATTTTGAATAAACAACTTTTATTGGTACTGTAATGTTATTTTGTAACAAGTTCATGTGTGTGTCAAATGATCATGATAGAAATTTTTTAAGCCGTAAACCGCCGCCACCGAACCGATCCTAACTGCATTGGTTTGGTTTGATTTGATTTGGATGACTTTTTAAAATCTAACCGAACCAAACCAAATCGCATGCTTTTTTATCTCGCGGTTAGGATGACTTTTTCGCTCATAACCGAACCAAACCGCACCGCGAACACCCCTACATTTTATGGATATAACAAACTTTGAGAAAATCATGGATTTGAGGAAATCATTGTTTTTATGTTACAAAGCATACAAAAAACATCTAAAGAAATGCACCTAAGATTTGTCCCAAAAAAAGAACATCATGTTTATAATAAATGATTAAGAACAAAAAATTAGAAACAAAAATACAATATATTAACTTTTAATAATATTTCAAATCTTCTATCCTTAAATGTAATTTTACCTCTAAAAATAAAAAATAATAATTTAGTTGAAAGAAATCTACAAGGAACTACTACTTAAAAACCTAATTCGTCATCATCAATCTACTAACAATATATTAAAAGTAATTACTACTAAAGTACATAATTTGTCATTATCAATTTTAATTATTTAATATTTCAAATCTTCAACTCTTAAATGTAATTTTACCTATAAAGATCTGAAAGATGACATATAACAACTTCAAAAAAAAAAAAAAAAGGATTATGCTAGCAGTATAAGATTAATACGAAGAAAAAAAAAGGATTAATACATGAAACATAAAAATAGGAATAAATACGCACCAAAGTAGTAACTCAGGGCCCGTTTGGCCTAGCTTTTTTTAGCTTTTTATTTTCTTTAAATGAGAAGTTGGGCCAAACACATTTTTAATAAAGCTCTTAGTCATAAAAAACAGCTTTTTTTTATAGTGCAAAATTGAATTAAAAGAGCTTCTAAGAGAAGAGGTTAAAAACCTACTTTTAGGGAAAAAGTGGTTTTTATTATCTTTTATTAAGTTTATTTTTATTTCATTATTATCCGTTATTATTATCTTTTTTTAAGTTTGTTTTAATTTCAATATTATTAGATGCTATTATCTTTTTTTAAGTTTGTTATTGTCTTTAGTAAATTTAGTTTAATCTAATTTAGAGCTAAAAAAAAAAAATTACCAAACAACTTTAGATTTTTTTTCGAAAGCTCTTATTTTCACTTTTAACTTTCAAGTAGCTTCTAAGACCTAAAAAAGTCAGGCCAAACGGGCCCTAAATATGCTCATAAAAATAGCACGAGAAGTGTATTATTGATGAATATATATTATAATAAATAATTACGGGGTAAATATATATTATAGTAACACACGGGACAATTGTTTTAATAAAAAAAATTAATCTTACACGGGACAATTGCTTTAATAAAAAAAGGAATTTAATAATATATTATAATAATACACGGAACAATGTTGATGAATATATTATTGATGAATATATATTATAATAATACACGGGATAATTACTTTAATAAAAATAATTTAATAATACACGGGACAATTGTTTTAATAAAAATAATTTAGGGCCCGTTTGGTCTGGCTTTTTTTAGCTTTTTATTCTCTTTAAATGAGAAGTTGGGCCAAACACATTTTTAATAAAGCTCTTAGTCATAAAAAGCAGCTTTTTTTTATAGTGCAAAATTGAATCAAAAGAGCTTCTAAGAGAAGAGGTTAAAAACCTACTTTTAGGGGAAAAGTGGTTTTTATTATTTTTTTTTAAGTTTATTTTTATTTCATTATTATCCGTTATTATTATCTTTTTTAAGTTTGTTTTAATTTCAATATTATTAGATGCTATTATCTTTTTTTAAGTTTGTTATTATCTTTAGTAAATTTAGTTTAATCTAATTTAGAGCTAAAAAAAAAAAAATTACCAAACAACTTTAGATTTTTTTCGAAAGCTCTTATTTTCACTTTTAACTTTCAAGTAGCTTCTAAGACCTAAATAAGTCAGGTCAAACGGGCCCTCATTGTATAACATATTGTAAATAGATTAATACTAAAGTACCTAATTTGTTTTTATCAATTTAAATAATATTTAAACTTTCTACCCTTAAATATAAGTATATAACTTGAAGTCTAAAGATATGAAAGATACGCATCAAAATAAAAACTCAATCTAACATATAACAATTTTTTTATTTTAAAAAAAACAAGATTATACCAACAATAAAAGATTAATACGAAAAAAATTAATACATAAAAAAATAGGAACTCAATATTTACATAGTTGTTTACACAAAAATATCAATGAAATCTAAGGAAAATGTTAAATAGTGTCCCGGGCACTAGTTAAGAATACTACATATAGTATGATAATTTTGAAACTTGTGCGGTCAACTTATTTAAAATATGAAAATCGTTATTTTCAATGCAAAATTTACCTTTTTTAGTTCTTTAACTAGTGCTAGAGCTGTAAAAATGGGTCGGGCTATCAGGCCGGCCCTTTATTTTTATACGGGCCGGACTTTTTAAAAAATTAATCGGGCTTTATTGGGCTGGCTCCTCGGGCATATCTTTTTAATGGGCCAACAAGGGCTGGGCCCACGGGCTTTTGGGGCGGACCCTTAAAGTTTGTAAAAATATTATTCATATAGGTATAATAAATATTATTTTTTAAAAAACGTTTGTAAAAAAAAATATGAAAGTTTGTCAGGCCGGCCCATCGGACCATGTAGCCCTTTGCTTATTGCGTCGGGCTTGGCGGGCGGGGTCATGAGGCTTAACGGGTCGGCCCACTTAAGCCTCTTCATATGTCATTGATATGTCATGGACCCCCGGACCGAGGCGGGCCAGACCGGGCCGACCCCTTTGACAGCTCTAACTAGTGTCCGACCCGAAATCTAATACCATCAAATATCTACTAACAATATATTAAAAAGAACAACTACTAAAAAACATAATTTGTCCTCATCAATTATCATAATATTGTAAATATTCTGCCTTTAAATGTAATTTTACCTCTAAAAATAAAAAATATACAAAACTGCATAATTTATAATTTATACACTGAACAAAAATTTTAATTAAACATATTTATTCATTTGATATATTTTACATAAAATTGTACAATTTATAATTTAAAAATATTTTATAACATATTTTTAAATACTTTATTTTAAATAAATTTTTTAAGTTAGTTTAATATTTATCTGAAGTAGCAAGAAAATATCAATGAACATGAGTTTTGACAAAATAACTTTTTTTATTAATAAAATAGAATAATAAATTTTCATCAATAATAAATATATAAAACATAGGACAAAATATTTATTATCGACACATAATATAATTTATTACTGATAGTCCCGTGGACTTAACTCAGTTGGTTGGACATCGCATTATATATGCAGGGGGTTAGGGTTCGAACCCTGGTCATTCCACCTATCCACCTTATGGGTGGAATTTTTAGCCACTAGACTACTTGACAAAAAAAATTATTATTGATAATAATTATAATTTATTACAAAAATTATACACAGAACAAGCTTTAATAATTTTTACGTTAATATATTGGCGAACTTAAATAAAATGACGAACTGAAATATAAAAAAGAACTCAATTTATTTTAAATAAATTTTTACGTTAATCAATGACGAACCTAAATATTGAATAAAAATCAATTTTACACGATCAACCAATAATAATCTTGTATTTTACGGCATCACTTCACTTTTATGATATGACATGAAAGAATAAACTATTTTTGTTTTGGTCAAGAAAAGAATAAACTGTTCTAATTAACTATTAGTCTAAAAATTAATTTATCTTGATAGTACATATTTATTCATTAAACACTTAGCAATTAAATTCAAGAGTTCATATTCTAAAAAGGCAAATGCTAACATGTGCCCTTGTTAAGGTGCATTAAATTAATTATTATTTCACTTATTTCACCTTGACTAATAATTAAAGCATACATATCATTCTACCTTGATTGATAATTATTCACTTTTGTAAATAAAAAAGATTATGCACACTTTCTCAAATCAAGTTTATTAATACGACACATCATTTTTTTTTTTTTTTGCTAAAATCATGCCTTTTTTCATAAAAATATGATGCAACACATTTTGTTTTTTTCAACGAAATTTATTTTTTTGGAATTTTATATGATTTATAATTTAATTTGTATCTTACCAATTCTTTTTAGTAATTAAATATAGTAGATCATTGTTTTGAAGAAAGTGTTTGATTTATTAAAACTCTTAATTATCAAAGTTGATTATTACTCTATTTAGAATAAAATGAATGAGATTATAGTTAATTTAATGCAGCTTATCATGTGCCCTTATGACACATGTTAGCAAGACCCTTTTAAAAATTATATAAAACAAAATAGTGCAAATGTTACAAAAAAAAAATAAAAAAAAATGAAGAAGGTGTGTTCAACCCCTCAATTTATTATACTTCCATGCATGGATGGATCTGGAAATTTTTAGCAGCCGGGGAAAATATTATATGCTATAAGTTTTTAAGGCAAATATTTTATTAATATAAATAATTAATAAAATAATGACAGTGTATCGTTTAGAATAATTGGCGTTCGATTTCTGATGAGAATAATTTTGTTCAAACTTTATTTACCTTGTAGCCGAACTCTGGATTATTAGTAGAGCTGTAAAAATGGGTCGATCTATTGGGTCGGCCCATTAGCCCTTTATTTTATACGGGTCGGACTTTTAAAAAAAAAATTAATTGTGTCTTATTGGCCTGGCTCCTCGGGCCTATCTTTTTAATGGGTCATCAAGAGCTGGCCCCACAGGCTTTTGGCACGGCTCCTTAAAGAGTTAAAAAAAAAATTAAAAATTCTAAAAATAGTTTTAGCTAAAAATAAGGAGTTTTAGTTAACATAAAATCTTTAGATAAATAAGTAACAAAAGATGAGATTTATTAGTTAATAGATAATTATTAAACCAAATTTGTTATGATTATCTTTATTTGAAAAAACTAATAAGTAATAACAACTTATTCAATCATTATAAATAAAAAAGTATAAGAAAAAAATTAATTAAATTATAATTGATCACGAAATAAAAGAAAAGAAACATAATATAACTAGAGGTAATGTATCAATACTTTGTGGTTCGGTTCAGTCATATAGGTATAATATAATTTATTTTTTAAAAAACATTTGTAAAAAAAAATATGAAAGTTTATCGGGCCGGACCATCGGACCATCTAGCCCTTTGCTTATCGGGTCGGGCTTGGTGGGTCGGATCATGAGGCTTAACGGGCCGGCCCACTTAAACCCCTTCATATGTCATGAACCCCCGGGCCGAGGCAGGCCGAACCGGGCCGACCCTTTTGACAGCTCCAATTATTAGGATCCTCTTCTCTTAACTAGGAACAAGAGAGTTAACTAAGTGGGGGCAGCTGCCCCCAATATCAGACACATACATCTGTCTTGCGTCCATGCGAATTGATCCTTTTGCATGTTTAATTATTGGTTTCTCAATTCTAACTAGACAATTTGTGTTTCAACACGTGTTGTAAATAAGCAGAGAAGATATGACTTTTTGACCCACAATTTCTTATCCTTCGTCTTAACTACTATGGATGTTAATGGATATTCATGGATGTAGATAGTGTGATATCTGTGTCCGCTCCATTGAACAAATATTATATCCGTGTCTTCTCCATATTCGTGCGGATATCCGCTAACCGGGTAATCCACGGATATCATGTGAAGGAGTTCTCTCTTCGCCTCCGTTTCAGGTCCACGAACTCTGTTGTTTTCATTGGTGTTGACTCTGTTTTCTTAGGGGGGAGGGCTTTCATGTGAAAATTGCCACTCCTTCCGTTACACTTTATAAATAAAAATGTATTTTTTTAGATTAATTGTATATTTAATATATCTGCTCTATAATATAAACTAAATACTGTACATTAACTATACAATGAATCTAGAAAATGCATTTTTGCTTATAAAGTGTAACGGAAGGAGTAACAATTTTCACAAGACAGTCCTTTCCCCTAGGAAAACAGAGTCAACACCAATTTCGTATCTTGTGTGACAAAATGGGTGTTTCGATAATTACGGGACGAAATTGTGTGTTTTATGTCCAGATGCATGCAACAAGGCAGACCTACTATGCCTTAACATAATTTCGGATTTTAGGTGATGAAATTTGTTTCTTTCGTTTTCTATAATACTAATGTCTTATCAAGGGTATTTTGGTCATGAAGGGGAGCTTAGAGTAACCTAGGAAAGCGAAAAAAGTAATTTTCTTGTCTTGTTCTCCTTGGCGTGATTGGAAGATTGTGTCACCCAAGATTGCGGTTTGTTGCACCAAAAAAAAAAAAATTATTACGGTTTGTTGGCTTTGTTGGATCAGGATAGATATCACTTTGGGGATGATTTTTTGGTTTCGTTCCACGTAAAAATAGTCCATGTTATGAAAACTTCTTTCAACAAAAAATTACTTTATCGTAAAACATTCTTCCATTCAAATTCTACCTCAAAAAAAAAAATTATAGACGATAAGAAATGTTATCCAAACAACTACAGTAGCATGAGATCCGCCACTTTTTCTATTTTCAATTATTTTAGTCTGACCTCAATTTGCGTGCAAAAAAAAACTAGTTATCCGACCCGGACAACATTTTTTGGTGTTCACATAACACACCTCATCTCATAGACGATAGTATTTACTTAGGCAACATTGTGTTTACCTAGGCAAACACGTTGAACTTATATGGTTACACAACATACTATATATTTAATAAATTGTTAAATATGTTTTTAATCTTACAAAATTGTGAACTTTCAAGTTTAATCTCTATTTACTTTTTACAAAAAAAAAAAAATATGAATAATTTGAGACTTCGTTTTGTAAAATTAAGCTATAAGCTAGTTTATAATTAAAAAATTAGTTATATCTGATAGCTGATAACTAATAGCCGAAAAACTAATATATTGAAATTAAAGTGTTTAATAAATTTATCTGTTATAAATACTAAATGGCATAATGGATATTTATTATATTTTAAAAAGAATCATTAAAAAAAATAAAAAAATGAAATAAATAAGGGTAAAAAATAAAAATGGATTAAAATGTAAAAAACTATAAGTTATAAGCTCAAACTTTATTTTTAATAGTATCTCAACAAATGTTATAAGCTAATTATACAAGCTCGTTTCGTTACCAAACACATCTAATTTTTTCAAATAAGCTTATAAGCTAGTCCAATAAACTATAAGCTAACTTATTATACTTACCAAACACACTTCTGATTATCACACTATTTGTGAAAATTAATAAAAAATATTGGATCACTAATAATAAATAAGAAATACAATGAGGGCAGCTGCCCCAGTTTGGCTAACCTACATTAGTCCTTATCATCCATAATAACTAATGCACTAATCTTACTAACAAAATCAAAGTTAGGTCAGGGGATTAAAATGAAACAAAAAAATAGTTATAAGATTAAAGTGAAATCACATTAAGTTAAGAAACCAAATATTTAATTTAAATTTTTTATTTCTTGAAAAATCTCAATTCTTAAATAATCAGATACATTAATTATTCAATAAATATAAAAATATAAATTTTGCTTAAACTTTTTATACTTTATCACGGAGGGATTATATTACATGGTAACAAAACATTTAAGAATCAAAACTTGCAACAATAAAAGCAACATTTTGTGAAATGAATATGTAAAATTAAAATATGGATCAAAAACCATAAATAAAATCTTATATAGATTTTGACCTCTATTACATTTTTCCATGTGACACTATATCTACAACACTTTGTTTTTTTTTTCTTTTTCTTATCAAATCTCATTCTTCTCTTTTACCTGTTTCCGCTATAATCTAACAATAATAATGCAAAAATTTGGTATGTTACAACTTGCAAGTAATAATGAAGAAACTTACTTGTATACCTCTCTCTATATAACAATTGAATATGTCTTCTCACTCACACCAAACTATATATGAATCATTTTTTGATTGTTGTGTAGAGGCTAATTAACTCAAACCATCTCGAGAATCTTGACATTTCCCGTGGAATTTGCGGCGATTAAGGTTGGCGACTGACCGCGCCAACAAACTGAGGAAACAAACTGTGCGGCATCGTCCACTTCGTGACCGGAAATTGGATCGGTGTTTTGAAACTTGAATTGCAATGCTGGCATAGGGAAGGCCTTGTGGTATATGAACACCTAATTCACATAGAGATAACTTCAATGGTGTACTATAAAATAAATTCGGAAAAAAAGTTTATGTAGAAGATATTTGAAATATACCTCGTTTGTCTCTGAACCAGTAGCGATATAACCATCCGATACCGATAATCCCACAAAGTTCTGCGACAAAAGAAAAATAAATCATCAAGATTATATATACAACCGGTTAAAATATGTAAAGTTTACTAAATAAGTCGCAGAATCATTCTATTGCATATGCAAAGTAAGCCCTATGAAGGATTACAAAATACAAACATAGACACAACACAGAACGCGATACTAAAACTGATATGTAGAGAGAACTTATAGTTTAAAAACATGAAAGAATTGAATGTAACCACATGTGCTGGAAGCAGAGTTTGTGTACCTTAACATTCATGTGACCGGTGAATGATTGAATTGGCGAGTCAATAACTCGAGATGAGCAAGTAGACAAATCCCAAAGCTTCAAAGTGTTGTCCGTGGATGCTGAGACAAGCTTGACATTGTCGACAAACTTGATGTAGCTCACGGTCTTATTATGTCCAACCAAAGTACAAAGCGGTACTCTTAAGTTGCGTAGATCATAGTAATATATCCGGTGATCAGCTGAACCAAACGCAAGATAACGAGCAGAATCGAGAGGAAACTGAACACAGCATACATTCGCCTTTGTTTTGATGGTACCAACACTAACGCCCTGCAATAACAGCACAGGTGAGAGAAACAACTCATTATACATCCAGCACAAAAATATATTAAACGTGCAATATAACTGCAGTACGTTTAGTTTTCAAAGCTTGACATCCACCAAATGCAAAAATGGAATTTTGCCTGATTGATACTCCATAGCTTAACTGAACCGTCGTCGCTTCCACTCGCCAACATTGTTGGATCTGCTGAGGAGAAATCAATGGACCACACTCGCCGCTCGTGCTCCCTCATTTCAGATAGTACTTGACTTCTTGTAACATCCCATAACTGAATAACATAAAAGTTACAACATTTGTTAGAACGATTACAAAAAACACAAACAGAGAACACATTGATATTTAATCGTGGACGGAGTTCGGCCAATTGTGTCTATGTCTCCAACTGCAGTACCTTTCTATTATCACACGAAGCTTAGGGATTGCAGAATACAACTTGTGTTTAAATACTACAGTTTAGTTTACAATATTACCCTCATTCGAGCGACCTATCCACTTATCAGTAAACTATGATCCATACCTAATAATATTATAGTTATAGAAATCGAAAAAGAACTTGTCAATGGCATTTAACTTACCTGTACAACACCTTCAAAGTTACTTGAAGCAATTTGACTTTTGATATATGTATTCCAACATAAACTGCTCAACTTTGATCTGCACGCCATCTCCACTACCGGATAGTGAATATCACGATCCTCGTTTATGATTGTATCACATTCAAATATTTTGATTTTCTTATTCACACCGGCTGTAGCGAAAAATTCTCCGTCACGATCGAAACTTAGCGAGCATACTAAGTTGGAAGAATGCAAAAGATCTCCTTGCTTCAAGTCAGCTTTTACCTTGAGCTTACTGAAAGATAAGTACTTGCACAAACCCTCGAGAAAAGGATTTATCCAAGCACTTGCGCTGTCTCTCCCTTGCTCTTTCAATGCCAAGTTATTGATGCAACTTCTTTCGGTCATGACGACAGACCCTCTCCCATCATTTGGTACTATAGGTGAATGTCTGACTCCCGGTCTCCCCAAGGAATAGGTTGGTTTGCATCGTGTTAAAAAGTATGCTGACTCAAGTTTCTTGAAGTTTTTCATTAGCCGTGAACTTTTTGAAAGAAAACTTCCCGGATTTTTCTGATCATTCTCCATGTTATCGTCACAATCATCAATATGCATCCCTTGTCTGACTCGTTTTCTAGTTCCTAAACAAGTGGAATCCTCGCCATCAACAACTGTCATGGACGGAAAAGTTGATGCCAAACGATCGTCACTCCCTAGTTCAACACCGGAAATCTCTTTAAATCTAGTTTGCTTCTTGGTCACTTCTTCGATATCTGAACACAGAAAAGAGATTGTGTGTTGCAACCTTTCAGCAACTTCCTGTTTTCTTTGTTTAAGTAACGAAAGGAATTCGAGTAACAACTCCTGATCTTCTATCTTTTGTCTAAGCTCTATTGCTGCTTCACGTTCTTCCATATCATCACGCTGTTCATTAAGGAACTCACTCTGCAACAACTCGCTGATACACAAGGAAAATAAACGGTTTAGAAGATATATGTTGTATATGTTGTATTTATGGTTCCAGACACCTTAGAAACAAAGACACGGACACAACACTGATACTAACACATTGACACCGGTAATCATTTGAGAAAATTGATCAAAACTCACAATTCAACAAAGAAAGACAAGTGCATAACTCACCAAACAAACGGTTCAAGTTTATCTTATACAATAATTGAACCGAACTAATTAGTTTCTCAAATTGCGAATTAAAAGAAAACAACGAAAAAGAAAACAACCCTTTCAAACGGATACTCGATATATAAAATTCATGTGATGACAATAAATTACCCTAGTGTTGGACGACTGCTAGGGTCAGGATGTAGTAACCATAAGCAAAACGAAGCTTCCTTAGGCCACTTTAGAAGTAACTGTGGAGGAAGAACTCTATGTCTAAGACTAGACATTGTTCTACTTTTCTCTTCTCTTGAGCTTAGTGGACAGAATAGCTGTTTACATGTAGAATAACCAAGTTAGGTTACATTGAAACAATAATAAGGTCTCTTAAAACACTACATGCATCATACCGAAGTAATGAAGATGAAACATACAAAGAATCCATGTTTGGATAAACAGCTTAATTAAGCGCTTATAACATAAGTGCTTCTGTATAAGTCGAATTGTTTCTATATAAATTGTTTTCATAAGCTATCCTGGAGAGCTTATGAAAATATGCTGAAAATAACCTATGAACATGTCATAAGTTGTTTCCATAAGCTCTCTCAAAGAGTCCTACAAGTGCTTATGCCAGTAGATAAACTCAAAAGTAAATCAAATTTAAGAACTTAAGAATTGTACAAATTCAGTTATGAACCTCGAAAAGAAGAATCCCCAATCTGTAAACATCCGAAGCACATGAACTAGGAGTACCGGCAACTTCTTCAGGACTAGTGTACCAACTCATCTCCATTAGAAGTATCTGTTTCATCGGAAACGATTGCTTCTTTCCTTCCACTTCTTCATCCTTCCTCCTATCTTTCATTTTATTCTCTTCCGTTTCTTCTATTAATGACGCACGAGCTGCATAGACAGCACTTGACAGCATGCAACTAGAATCAGACCGAGCATCCGTCGGAATCTTGGCAGCAGACATAAAATCTTCACTTCCTAAACTCTGCTGATGATGCATATCATGTGGACAGTGAGATGTCGGAGTTTTAACCTCAACACCTTGGTCGTTGTTCATTCCATCTCCTAAAGAATCCGAACTGGTATCCGAACAAGAAGCCGATTCAATAAACGAGATATGATTGAAAGATGACATGACAAAGCAAGAAGGCCTCACATTATGAACTACAACACCTTGACAATGTGCCGCATTAACGATCTCAACTATTTGCCTAAATATATGCAAGCATTCAAAGAAATCTACAGACCGATCGGATTTATCCAACCATTGCCTCAAACTAATATCACCCCATTCTACCGAACCAAAGAAAGGCTCATTCTCATTCTCAACTTCATCCTCACAAAATCCACCTAAGTTTTTGTTTTGATCACCTTGCACACCATGAATCCAATCTCTTTCCTTTCTAAACCTAGAATCTTGCGATCCCTCGCCCGAAAAAGGGTTCCCCCTTTGGTTCCTATCCGAGACTCCAAAACTATTCAAAGCCCTAGAACTCTCAGAATTATCCTCCATCTTTATCCACTTAGAGTAATTGCACTTGCATGTATAAAAAACACAACAAATAGAAAACTTTTCCAACTTCTTTCACACTCATGCAATTCCATCATCACCATATTAACACAAAACTCATTTCATTTGTCACAAAAAACCAATATCAAGATCAATAATCTCTCAGCTTTCAACTTTCGCCTTTCACAAACTAAACTTGATCACAATTCAAACCTTCCTCTCAAAGTTAACCTGAATTCACAAACATTTTTTTCAGAATGCAATTTTATTTTATCCTATTAATAGAAAAGCAATTCAAAATAAATAAATAAAAATACAAAAAAGGGTAGCTTAAAAAACAAATCTTTAGCAGAAAAAATATGAAATTGAGAAGACCCAACTAAAAAATAAAATTAAAAAAACAATCTTTTCAACTTCAAAAGTAAAACACAAGTAGAAAAATAAAAAACAACACATACCCTCTTCCTAAAAGACTAAACTTTATCCAAATTGATCAGAATTTTCCACCACCATCCATCATCAAAGTTAAAAAAAAATGAGCAGATAAAAACATATAGAGAGACAGAGACAAAGAGAAAGTGGCAAAGAGAGAGAGAGAGAGAGAGAGAGATAAGAGATGTTTTACCAATGACACCATAAGAGGATCTCTTGTTCCTGTTTCAGCTTAGGCCAACCTTAACACAGAACCACACAACAAAAGTTTAGTTCCACAACTACATTGAACCTCCCTCCACAGCCTCATAAAATCAACATTTTTAAAAAAATAAATAAATAAAACAGTACAAAACAGAAAAAAGCATCCCCACAAAAAATAAAAATAATAGTGAAGATATTTAATATAATATATTTTTTTTTAGAATAATAAAGATTGTTAGAGAATTATTCTAAAAGGAAACTTTTTTCTATTTTTCACACCTATTGCTTTTGTTTCCGTATTGGGTATCTAATATCCATCTATTTGAATATTTGTTATTTTATTTTACTTTTTATTGACCCTTTTAGAGGACCTCATGTTTCCACTTCTTCTTCGTTATCTTCCCGCTTTTTTATTACTATTTATTACAAAAAACTACGTGGCTTCATTACAACCTTAAGTAAGGTGAATGAATGAGATTACATTTTCTTTTTTACCAAAAGGAATGAGATTACATTCTAGCTAGTTAACTAGTTCACTCAACAAATTATAAAAAAATATGTATAAATAAAAGAAAGAATTATATTTTTATAAAAGTATAGGATTGAGTGTGATTGTTTAGGGTGCAATCAAGCTGCAATCAGCGAATCAGAGTCGTTCGATGAAAATTATATTCAAATTTTGCTACATATTTAATTTTTAAAATTTTTAAAAATGTAAAATCTCGTTGACTGCATGAAGACTTCTACGAAGCTAGAAGGGTGACCTTAGGTCACCGTTCCTCCAAATATATTTTTTTAAAATAAGGGTTAAATATGTTTTTAGTCCCTACTTTTATATGAGTTTCGATTTTTAATTCCTACATTTATTTTTTATATTTTTAGTCCCTATATTTTTAATTTTATTATATTTTAGTCAATTTTTAATGATTAGGATAACAGAATTGGTCATATAGGATAACTTAAATTGACTAGGATAACATTTACATCAAATGACGTGACAACTATGTGTCATCCTATGTGGCTGATTTCGTTATCCAAGTCACAAAAAATTGACAGTAGGGACTAAAAATGCAAACGGCGAAAATGTGATGATTAAAAATATAATAAAAAAAATGTAGGGATTAAAAGTCGAAACTCATATAAAAATAGGGATTAAAAACATATTTAATCGTAAAAATAATACTAGTATGTTATTGTATCATTAGTTTAATTTCACTTTTCGTCCCCTTATATTATTAAACTCACGAAATGGTCTCCCTTTTGTAATTCGACATTTTGGGCTTTATTTTTTCATTTAGTGTAAAATTAGATGTTTTTCCCTCTAAAATTGATATATATTTTTTGCAAAACAAAAAGTAATTTATTGTCCCAATATTAAATTTAATGACAAATTATCTCCTTTGAGACTATAATTCACTTTTTTTTTTGCAAAAAGTCACAATTTTATGATAAAATGTACAAGTTGAAACCAAAATTATAATATGTAAAAATAGTATCTAAAAAATTTGAATTAAAAAAGTGGTCATAAAGTGGAGATTCACAATATTAATTAACTTTGGGGTTATCTTAAAATTTCTTTTACATATTAATTGTACTTTCAAAATTTAATTTTTTTTACTAAATTATACTTTTAAACTGAGCCCTCCCTAAGATTAATTTCTGCCTTCATCCATGCATGCAGCCATGAGTGCTTACTGCACCTAATACGAAATCAATATAATCACTTATAGCATCTCTGATATGTGTATCTAAAAGAGTTTCATAGGATAATAATATGTGTTTTATTTGTATCTTCTGGTTTTGGAGGAACTATGATGTGGCAAGATAGGTACCAAAAAATGGTTCAAGTACCTTATTTAAGTACCATATAATCAGTTAATATTGATCATTTTTTTATACAGTAATATTGGCTTATTTAAGTGGGCTGGTTTAAATAATTTTGTATAGAAGTACAAATTGCTTAAGGGTTGCACAATTTTGAATATCATTTGAGCAAAATATGTATTGATTATATGAGTATGATATGGTATTGTAATATGTATGCAAGTAGTATTAAATAAAAATGGAAAATTAATATTGTAATAAAAATTAAAACTAAGTTATTTTGAAACAATTGTTACAAATAGATAAGTTATTTTGAGTTGTAAAAGGGTAATTAAAAAATTGTGTCCCTTGTTTGATTTTAACAATAATAATAAATTAAAATATGCATACATTCATAAACATTGTGTGTACTCCCTGTTTTTTTCAATAACTGTGTACTGTGCGATGGTATCTCTGTTTTGAAAACACATTCCAATGAATATGAAAAATCTATTTAGGGGTTAACAAAGTATGGTCATAACTAATTAGTTGTTCATTATTTTAAATTATCATCTTAATCTTAACAATATTCGACAACCAGCAGGAGGCAAAAGTTTCTTAATTTCAGGAGTACAAATTAGTTAATTAGTTGTGTTAGTGTGAATCCTATAGGTGAAAAGATCATGATTCTTGCTTATTGGAGGAAATATAATTTGGTGGGGTAAAAAATATTTGAAACATATATTATGTGCTTTTGCCGTGGTTTTACTCCATTATTTGTATCTACAATCTACTAGTAATATTTTTAAAGATTCCATAGAGATTCCATGATCATTACCATTATGTTTGGAAAATCTCATGCACGTGACGATCTTTATAAAATAAAACACACAGTTTTATTTGGTGCTTATCAAAAAAAAAAATATTTGGTGCCTAGCTCTTTGCCTTTATTTTGATTATCTCCATTAAGGTTACAAGAAATTGTAATCCAATATAAGGACGGGTCTAAATTACTAAAGGTACTCTAGACCTCAAAAATAAAAATTAGTTAAACAAAAGAACAAATTTTTTCAAGCAATGTAGTTTTATGTTTGTGGAGATTATGTCTTAAAATATGTGTTTTCAACTTTTGAAGCATGCGATACGAATCAGGTGGCTGTGTGATTCGAATTAGGTCAAAATTTTAAGCATGTTCCTATCAATTACAAAGTTTATTTGAATCATTGTAACAAAATAGAATAGGAAGATTGATTTGAACCATGCCATTTTCCTATAAAAATAAAATAAAAAACAAATTAAGTTGAAAAATAAGATATTATTATAACAAAAAAAAATGGAACATGAACCAAAGATAGGGTTGCAATGTTGAAAGCGTCTTGGTGAGTGATTTTGAAAAACACATTGTAAACACTTTGGGTAATTAGAAATCATTAAATGAAGGATTCAAGTTTTCTCTCTTGTATAATTGAGAGATTCTGAGGTTGAAAGAAAGGAAAAAGGCTAGAAATTAGGGTTATTCTTGCTGAGCTTTGAAGCTAATAATTTCTTTGTAACTTTTTTTATCTCATGGATATGTGTATGTCAATTTAGGTTGACCTGATTAAACAACTTTAGTGTGTTTGTATACCTCTACTCTATTATCTTTGTTCTTTAAATTAGTTGTTTGTTTGCTCTACACATATGCATCTTATAATGTCAAGAGTCATGCATTGTATTGGATGAGAGGTGGTTTATGAGTAGAGGAATTCATCACCTTAAAAGTCAATTTTGTAAGATGGAATAAGATCCAAAACCCAAAAAAAATTAAGATAGTACTAAAGTCGATCTCCTCCAAGATTTGTTAGACCACTGGTTATCATGTTTTTGTAATTGGTCCACCCACTCTTTATGTCCACGCACGAATTTTAATAGTGTCAGACATGAGAGGATGTGTTAAAAAGTACCATATTAAATTAGATATGACATGAAAATATGTTTATAAATCTAGCTAATCCTCTCATCTTATAATTTAGTAGGATTAAGTTAGGCTAAACCAAATTCTAATATTGTATTTGAGCCTCCTCGCGGCAAGAACAAAAAACGAGAGGTTGAGCGACAATAGGCTAAAGTACTTGTGCAACCTGAGCCTCAAAAGGATCAACAAAAGGAGGCTAAGGGTGAGGTCGAAGATTATATTGAGGAGGCTGAGGATGATCTAGAGGAGGATGGAGGTTGAATTTGGATCAATACATACTCTTGTGTCATTTGTCAATATTGTAAAAGAAAAATAAAATAAGAATTTCAATGAAAACTTTTTTAATTTTGAAGTTAATCCAGCCCAAGTCTTAATTTATTTTATATGGTATAAATTACCCGATTTATAAAAATATTTTAAGGTTGTATTTCAAGAAAGAAAGAAGATGAAAAAAAAGGCGATCAAAGGAAGGGATTTTCATTATTTATATTAAAATTAAAAAATTCTATATTCATCTGCATTTAGTTTATTTTTATAATCAAATTTGTTAGTACTATTTATCATGTTATCTCTATTCATTATCTCATAATATTTTTATATTAAATACAAATTAATATAGTTGAATGTAAAATTTTTGAACGTGGATTATCTAAATCTTACGGCGAGTACTTTTTTACCGTACAAACAATGAATGCTGTGTTGTGTGTACTGTGTTAACAATGAATGATGTGTGGTGTGCAATGTGTTAAATATGAGGAGAAGTGTGTGATGTTATGCGACAGACAACAAAACCTATAATAATAAACTCTAATAAATGCATCTCCCTTTGCTTCTCTTTGTTTTTTTATTCATCTCTCCATACTTGTCTTTGTATGTAGGACCTCTCAATCCCAAAACGAAGGGGACACCTAAAGTGTGGTTGCTATTTCTCTCACCTTTATTATGCTTCTATCTTTTATTGCATGATGGTTCAATATGTTTGGAGCACCATAAATAACCCGGCACAAGCTATGGTCGTCATTTATTTATTTATATATATATGGTCATTATTTAATTATGTAACAATGTTGTAAAGATATCACTAGTGTATCTAGTACGGTTCATATGGTAAAATGTTAGATGATTGCTCCTCGTTTCTCTTTAGTGTGTAAAGTTTATCGGAAGATATTTATTGGTAGTGCAAATTTTATCAAGAGATATTTTTCGATGGTGTAATTCTTATTTGGAGATATGTCCCAGTGATTTTTTTTTAAACAGAGCAACCGAAGATTGGTCGAAAATGAGTTCGATGGCAGGTGGTAGCACAACCCTATGAGAAAGGGACCTAGCCAGAGCTAGGGAGGAGACAACCCCAAAAGGGTTGGAGTGGCGGCTCAGAGAACCCACCACTTGAGCACCTGCCAGATCCGACGAAACAGCAACCCCATCGGCCAAGCCAGATTTTTATATGGGCTTAGGCCAAAAAGGCCTGATTGCATTTGAATTTTTCTCTTCCCACCCCTTGTGTTTCTTTTCTACCCCCCAAGTTTTCATTTTTTCCCTTGAATAAATATTTTGGAACGCGTTTTTCGAACTATTTTTTTGCCTTGGAAAAAAACTTTGGGATATGTTTTTTGAATTTGAACTAGAAAACTTTGGAAACCGCATTCCAAAGTTTTTATACAAGGACACAAATGGAAAAACGGAGGGTAGAAAAGAAACACGAAAGATGGAAAGAGAAAAATTCACTTCATTTGGGCTAAATTTTTTAGGCCTGGTTCGTCTAAGTCCATGGGCTTGGGTAATGGGTCGGCACACCCGAACAATCCTTTTAAGTAAGAAGAACAATTGATATGCATGTATATCATATAGAATTTTTCTCTTCCCACCCTTCACATATTTTTTTCACCTCCTGAATTTTTGATTTGCCTTGAATCCGAACTTCAGAATGTATTTTCCGAAATTTTTGTCAAATTTACACTATGAAAAGTTCGGAAAATACGTTTCGAACTTTTTGACCAATAGCAAAATCAAAATATTGAAGAGTGAAAAAGATATGTAGAGAATGGGAAGAGAAAGCTTCTATCAAATAAATATTCATGGATGAGCATGTTTTCATGCATTGTTATGTGAAACATAGCATAGTATCATCTTCATACCAATACTTAGGATAGGTTGGCATGTTCGGATGCACTTAGACAATTAGCATGTGAGGTACACACATAGGAAAATAGGAAGCATTTTGGATCATATGATTGGAATGCTTAAGCATGCAAGACGTCTCTAAACATATGTTATTCTCCTAGAAACATAGAGAAATAGACATGGAAATTGCAAAAGCAAGACATATTCACCTAATAATCCTAAGCTAATAATTAACGTTATATCTTTTCAAAAAAATAATTAACGTTATATATTTATTTAAGAAAAATGATAAACAATAATTTTAGAACAATGATTAACGAAACAAAAATGATAATGTAATATATCTTATATCTAAAAATATTTTCTTTTTAATATTACAAATTGTTGCTCAAATTTTGATTACACACAATTCAAATTGTTTCTCTCATAGACTCTCTCTCTCGACTTACGGTAACATCCATTTAGGTGACATAAAAAGGTCTAAAAAAAGTTGCATATCTCTTAACAATCGAGATAGTCTCTCGATGTTACTTACTAAAATGAAATGTAAGACTAAAATGAAATGTAATTAGTTATTTTATTTTCAATGATAATTATTTTTAGCCACCGATCATACCACACCTTACACATGTGTATCTATGAGGTCGTTTTTTTTTAAAACTTACTAGCCACACATACTCAAATAAATACACACAAAAATGAGAACTTACATTTATGTTAGTAAAGTAGTATAAGACTTTTGATCCTCTTAAACATGTAATCAGATGTTTGATTTATGACTCGTGTATATAAAAAAAAATCAATTTATGAGAAAATATATTTTGTGTGTTCCACAAATTTTTTTGACAGAAATTGATCATTATTAACAGCAGTAAAAACTTGATCTCAATATCATAATAATTTTAACAAAAATACTTACGTAAGTAATAAATTTTTTTAAGGGATACATGTAAGTAATAATAATGCTATTATAATATCCATTCCATATGCTCTCTTAATGCATAGGCAAGCCATGTGACATTTATTGTTTGCCTCTTTGGGATAATCTACATTGAAATGAGCATTTGCAAGTTCCTTATAGATGCTAGTATTTACGCTTTCGGCAACGCCAGAAAACCGTTGTTTAATGCACCAAAACCGTTGCCGAAACCTTTATGCAACGGTTTTCCAGGCGTGGGATATACCGCCGTTGCCTATTCACAAAGGCAACGGTTTTTTACTTTTTAGCAACAAATTCTTGAAACCGTTGCTGCACATATGAAAAGGCAACGGTTTTTTCAGTCATTTTGGGCAACGGTTTTCCACTTGCAACTGGAAATAACCGTTGCTTATATGTTTAAGCAACGCTTTAAACTTGTTGTTTAAGCTTTAAATGTAATGTTTAAAAGTGTTGCCGATTCGCTTAACCCACACTTCTAAAACCGTCGCCACACACTATGAATACAAAAAAATGATGCTATCTTCTAATTCAATGTCATTTGAGTAAAACCAATAGCATGCATTCCCCATACTTTTAAGTGGAAACTCTTGTGTCTCATACATTATCAAACTTATTTAAAAAAATACATTAAATTGTTTGAGATACAAATCACTTTTATTCACTACATCAAAAAAAATAACTACAAACATTAATATAAAGCTAAACTCTTTAAAGGTAAATATACAACATTCCTAACTTGTAATCTCATTCCTAGAGTTGAAAATGCTTGTGAATGTAGAAAGTCTACTACCCTGAATAATGAATCTCTTAAGTTGGCTCATGCTCATGAGAGGCCAAGGCTTCTTGAAGTATTGAAGTGAACTCTTTCTTCAACTAAAGGATAGACCGAAGACTTTCAACACGCTCATGCTCATGAGGCCAAGGCTTCTTGAAGTATTGAAGTGAACTCTTTCTTCAACTAACAAATATAAACCCTGCAAGAGGAACAAGTAAAAAATTAAACAATAGTAGTAAAAAAAATCAATTTATAAATTATGGTGCTCCTTCCTAATGTTTCAGTATATTTTTTTTTTTTTGTAAAAGCAAAATTTATTAAAGAGTAAATTATGCACAACATGTGCAAAATCCACTACTCCAAATCAAGACTTAGCATAACAGTCACCAATACAGTAGCTTTAGACTTCCAATACACCTTTGAACTATTACAACATGCTAAAGAAAACACTAAGGTACAGAGCACTACCAAAGAAACATCTCCTGAAATTGAAGAAAAAGGATGCATTGAACAAAAGAACTGCAGACCACTAAGCACTGCAGAAGGTTCTGTTAACTGCAAAGCACTCCAAAAATAATGCATCTTACTACCAAAATAGAAGAATTATAATGAGAGGTTGCAGTTAATATAACCTCTTTCTCCAATCTAGATGCCTAGGGAAAACATTCTTTTAGCCTTTCTGTATTGACTCACGTACCAGCTGACACGGGAGAAACAAATACAGACAAGAATTATCTGACCCAGCGCACCGGTATTACGCTAGATGCCTAATATTTCAGTATGACCCACCACAAAAAAATGAACCTTCAACCTAATTATTTTGCAGCTAAAACAAATTAAAGACACTGTCTAGAGGTGGAGAACAAACCAATGGTGTTGGTAATCCACTTTGAAGAGTTAATGAGTGTTGGCAATAATATAAATTTAAACCAAACACAATTGCAATCATTCATCAATAACTGTCTAGGAATAATCTAAACACAACACTACTTTGTGTGCACAATTATCAAGTAGATTAAGCAAACATCAAATATATGTCATGTAAACAATTAAAAACGTAGACTTTTAAAGAGAACAAGTCACACAGAGTCATGGTTTGTGATTAGGTTAGTCACATGGTACAAACCTCTTCAATACTTGTGTTAGATTTCCGATTCTAGCCTTATCAGAGGCAATAACATCCATCATAGCCATTCGTTTGGTTGATTTGTGGGTCTTTTCAGCACATACAAAAACTCACAAATTTGAAACAAAAGCTAAAAATGAAAACCCTATGATGAAAATAGGAAATTGAAATGCAATTAAATGAAATACATATATAAAATTTAAAAAAGTTGAAGTAACCTGCTAGTCCTGTAAGCAATTCATCTTCCACATCCTTCAATTTGGCTTTAAGTTAATTGAGGAAAAAATAGTGAGAAAAATGAAAACCCCAATATAACAAGGAAATGAATAACAATTTGTCATCAATTTCAACAATAACTTGAATATTCATACCTGGAAAAAACTTTTAACTTGAGTTCCATTTCTGCAATTGAAATAAAACAAATCACAAACAAATCAAAAAGAACATAAACGAGGAAGACAAAGCGAAATAAAGCAAACGAGAAGAACGAATAGAAGAAACAAGAGAGGGAAATGACCCACCTCACTACTTCGCTGGTAAACCACCATTGGGTTTCTTTTTCGCAACCCACACTGACAACACGAAGTCATATTTCAAAATCTCAATCATTTTGCGATTTCAATCGGATTAGAAGAAGAGGATAATGAGAGAAACCTAGATCTGATCTTAGTTTCTCCTTTTGAGAGAAATTACAGAGACATGAATGTTTGTCTTATTACAGAGAAGAAAGTCGAAGAAGAACATACGCAAAAACAATGGAGCAGCTCAAGGTATATTAGGGTTTTAGCGCATGTATACTCCTTCACTGCTACTCATAATCTTATCTTAATCTTAATCTTATTTTAATTTTAATTTTAATTTTATCTTAATCTTAATTATAATAAAAGTAAGGTTAGCAACCACTTAATCCTAATTTTTTTCCCTTCTAATCTCACTCTTAATAACCTTTCAACTAACTCATTAAATCTGATGCAAATTTAAATTTCAAATCAATTTTTTATTCCCTATATGTATTAAAAAATGTCAATTTATTGCAGTTGGAATTAGCACATAGAGTCACTAAAAAGTCTCTATTTTATTGGTTTTTTTCTTTCTCTATATGTGTCATATGTTTTTTCTTTAATTTCTGCATGTTTTACAATGCATTTAACCCTAATTTATGGCCCACTCCAAATATATATAGGCCACTAATCCATGTTCACTCCTCACACTTTTTCTTTCTTTCTTTCTTTTTTATTCGGGTTTTGTTTCTTCTTCCTTTGCATATTCTCCTCCTTCAAAACAAAAATAAAAATCATCTCTTTCTACATGAAATCTACAAACATGTATGAGAGCAATGATGACTATGTTGACATGAAAGACTTTTTATTTTTCCTCTAACTCTTTCACTGTATATTTCTTTTTATATCATTTTTATTTCATGATTTTGATTTTGTTGCACCCTCCAAAATTAGATATTTCATCAACTGTGTTGTTGCAATATCAAATTGGAAAGTACTCTATATGTTTGTAGTTATGGTGTCTTAAGTTAATTTAGGAGAAAGGTGGAGATTTGAAAGAGTTTATTTTGTTTGTAGTTTATTGTCTATTTTTTTGATTTGTTTGGCTATGTGCTCCTTTTATATTTTGATGTTTAAAAACAATGTATTTTATGTTGGCTATGTACTACTTTTATCTATTCCAATCTTAAAAAGTATATGTTTCTCAAATCTTAAGTCTTTTGTTTTAATGTACAGCCGTCTGCCACAAAAGTGTTCCATTGCATTCGATTGGCTTAGAAATAGACATTATTTGAGTTACTATATGATACTTTCAATTGGCTTGGAAACAAGATTCAATTTTTTTGAATGCAAAATAAAATACTGCACATGATAATATCTACAAGAAAATTGAAAATGTGCTAACTTCTTTTTTATATTTAAAAAAGCTTAAAACTTTGTACCAAACAAAAATACTTAAAACTTTCTTTTTTAATTTTTAAAATGATAATTAAAATTCAACTCATAAATATAGTGCATGATCCTACCAAAAAAATATAGTACATGGTCATTGAAGGACTTATTGGTTCTCTCAAGAGCATCTTTAAGTTATGAGTATAAGTAAGTTGTTTTATTTAATTAGGAAACATATTTTAGATATTCATGAAATTAATCTAATAATAATCTTCACCAAATGTTCATGATTAAATTACATTCCCTATTTTCCCTTATAAATAAGAAACAAGTCACTTAATTCTCTCATTGCTATGGTTTTTTTTTTTTAAAAAGAAAAAAAAATATGGCCTATGCTCCTCTAGAAATAGGGAACAAATCAATTTATTCTCTCTCTATTAGCATCAAATGACAAGGCTTAAACATACCAAAATAACGTTTGATGATATTGCTATTTTTAAGGCTACAACAAATGTGTTTTTTTATTTTTAACAAAAAAAATGTTATTTTTAAGTTTATTATATTCAACTTGCTATTTTCTTAATCAATACTCCCATCTTTGATCATTTAAATTGAAATAAGTTAGTATTCTATTCTCAACAATGATTAAAAAAATATATCTTTACTAAACTAAAGATCATAAATTCTTTTTATTTTTAAAGTTAATCATTTGCATTGTAAAAGATAAAAAAATTCATGAAAACTATTTTGCATTTAAAAGTGTGAGGTGTGGTTGCATGGGAAATATAATTGATATTCTTTATTCAATGATATTTTAAGAAAATGTTGTTCATGCTTTTACTTGGAAAATTTGAAAAAGATATCCACAATCTATTAATACAAAACGGCTAAGCATAGAATAAAGATAATGGACTAATTTTAAAATTGATGTGGTTGCTTATACAATAATGCAAATTGCTTATCCACAATATTTATTTTTTTATTTGCAATTATAATCATAGCAATTTAAATTATATATCTATTACTCCACAAAATTCGTGCAACACACGGGCCAAAGTCTAGTAATTAGTAAAGTTGTGGTTAAATGAATTTTAAATTCACATATTTTCTTTTCACAAAACGTGAAACCTTGCGTTTTGTTTTATTGGAAGTATACTTCTTTTTTATTTATAGATTGATTGATTCACATATTTTAAGAAAAAATATTCTATTTATCAAATATTAAAATTAAGTTTAATTAATACTACAAAAAACTTAAGTTTAATTTATGTTAAAAAAAGTTTAGTTTCAAATTAGAGCTGACAATAAACGGAGTTAATTTAAATAGAGTTGAAAACTCAATTCGAGAATTGGTTTGTTGGTCTAAGTTTATAAATCAAATGAATTGAACTTAAATTGAATATTAAGTTCGTTAATTAAATAAATTGAACTCGGATTTATAAAGTTTGACTCATTTGATTCATGAGTTGACTCATTTATATATAACACTTCAAACAAAAAAAAAATTACATATTTGATTAATTTTACGTATTTTACAAATTATTTATATATAATAGTTAAAAAAAAACTAACAAAAACAATCTTTGACTCAATTCTAACCTTAGTCTGAATAATTAATAATTTTCATATTGTTTCGTAATAAAAAAAATCTTCATTTACTATTTTTTAATTTATTATTTTATTATTCAAAGGAGTTGCAAAAAAATGATTAGAGACAAAGTTTATCTTAAAAAATTAACATTTATCTAAAAAAAAAAAAAAAATCTCATTTATTGTTTTTTATCTTATATATTATATGTTAAAGGGTTTTCTTTTAATGCAAGAATATTAGTTGTTAAACTTTTAGATCTTGTCAAAAACAAATTGTTAAAGGTTATCTGCAACGCTTTTTGTATGTTGCTTTTAAATTCACATAGGCAACGGCTTTTTATGTCCACGCTTTAAAACCGTTGCCCAAAATAAAGAGGCAACGGCTTTTTATGTCCACGCTTTTGAAATCGTTGTCTAAAACAAAGAGGCAACGGTTTTGTGCAAGAAATTTGAGAATTTGTAAAAACCTGGCAACAGAGAAGAAAGCGTTGCTTATAACCCTTTTGGCAACGCTTATTTACGCGTTGCCTAAACTTTCGTTGCCTAAAGTAAAAAATGCTGTAGTGTAGCCACACATACTCAAATAAATACACACAAAAATGAGAACTTACATTTATGTTAGTAAAGTAGTATAAGACTTTAGATCCTTTTAAACATGTAATCAGATGTTTGATTTATGACTCGTGTATATAAAAAAAATTCAATTTATGAGAGAATATATTTTGTGTGTTCCACAAATTTTTTTGACAGAAATTGATCATTATTAACAGCAGTAAAAACTTGATCTCAATATCATAATAATTTTAACAAAAATACTTACATAAGTAATAATTTTTTTTTAAGCGATACATGTAAGTAATAATAATGCTATTATAATATCCAATCCATATGCTCTCTCTTAATGCATAGGCAAGCCATGTGACATTTATTGTTTGCCTCTTTGGGATAATCTACATTGAAATGAGCATTTGCAAGTTCCTTATAGATGCTAGTATATAGTTTTCTTTATTTTATTATTATGTATTTTCGAATATTATTCTACTTCAGATTGTCAAAAACAAAATTGAGGATATCATTATTTTGGTTTTTTAATAATATATCAAACATTCAAACATAATTTGTCCTAATTTGACTATGCAATGTAGGAGATGCTTTCTCCACTTTCAACATCAATTCAAATGCATGCATCTTAATAAATAATTAAATTTGTATTGTTTGGACATGTGCTTTAATTTGGACAAATTGTAAATCCCAAATGTGTACTTCAAACAATGAGATTTTTTTGACCTACTTTACGCTCTACTCAATTTTTAAGAATCACGGTTTTCTTAATTTACCAATTTAAATGAGAAAAAAAATGAATAAATATAGAGGGAAAAATATACGAATAAATTTTACAGAGAACAATTTTTAAGAATCGTGAGAGTAGACAAAGAAAGAAAATTGCTCTTCTGACCCTCTTCGTTGCTCCTAGACCCCCTAAAATGCTCTCAATTATTTGGATTGTATGATCCGAAAACACTATTTCAAGAACAAAGACGCAAGGTTTGGAATACGTAAACACCATTTTGGCAGTTACATTTCGAAGTGGCCTTTTTTTCAAAAAATAAAAAATAAAAATCGGAACGTAACATCATTTCGCAAGTTACGTTTCAAAGTGACTTTTGTTTTGAAATTTTTTTACATTTTGGAACGTAACTTCCGAAATTTACCAATTTCGAACCTAAGTTCCAAAATAAGGAGAATAAGATGACGAAGAAGATGAGCAACAACACGACACATGAATAAAACCAAAAAACATCATTTCGGATCCTAGAGATTCCACAATATCTTGGAGTAATTTCGTCAGTTTGAAGGGTCTGAGAAGCAACAAAGAAACATGGGGGGTGGGAATAGAAAAGCTCTTTTGACTATAAAACTCAAGAAATATATTGGACTCCAAGCCCATTTAGGTAATCTATACCATATAGGACCAATTTAGTGAGATGTTTTCTCTTCCAGCCCCCGCGTTTCTTTTTCACCCCAGAAGTTTTCTATTTTGCCCTTAACGAAAAACTTCGGTTTCTATAAACCGGAATTTTTTTGCCTTGAAATACCACTTTGCTTTCTAGAAACCAAAATTTCATGAAATTTGAACTAGAAAAATTTCGGTTTCTGCGAACCGAAATTTTTATTAAGTGCAAAAACGGATTTTTAGGGGGTATAAAAGAAACGCAAGGGGCTGGAAGAGAATTCTTCATTTAGTGAAGGCAAAGAAAAGGCTTAGAATTTGGAAGATTTCGTTGAAAATAATTTCTTCAGCAACTTTGTAATGGATACAAAACATTTACTTTGGATTCGTCTCAAATTATAAGTCGCAACTATGTAATAGGTACAAAGCATTTACTATCTTCGTTTTAAATTATAAATCGTTTTGATTATTTCATTTGAATTAAGAAATGTAATAAATTTTGTATAAAAAAGAAAAATTATAAGTAGTTTTACAAAATTATCATTCATTAACAATATGAAAATTATTTTAAAAATGGAAATTGAAGCAATAAAAAAGATACATTAAAAAATTCAAAGAGAGAATAATAAATAGTAAATGATATAATAAAAAAAATCACATTTAACATTTCATTAATATTATAAAGCAGCTTATAATTTGAAATAAATATTTTTCTTAAAGCGACTTATAATTTTAAACTGAAGGAATATTAATTTTGATCATGATAAGACACATAATTGACGGCCTTTAATAGAATTTCACCCTCCAACAACATTTTTTACATCTATAATGTTTGTAGGTAAGATGCAAAAAATGATGAATTAAGAATCATCAATAGCCACACAATTTGGACCTAAATAATTGAAGCCAATTTAAAACTCATAAAGATGGCTAAAACAAATCAATAAGATTGCAACAAAAGTTACTGTCACATATAAGAGTAAATGTGTGCTGCAGACTGCAGTTTTGGTCCTCCAAATAATCTTAGATTTTATGTTGAAGATTCATTGCAAATACTTGAAAAAAAATGAAAATCGTGTAATAATGATTACACTGCCACACATATTAAATTTGTCAATAATATACATTCTCTTTTCAAAATTATCCTTCAACTATTGAGAGGAAAAAAAAAATTATTCATTTTTTAATTCTCTTCGATTAATTAGGAATATTTTTGTGAAATTTAATTATCGTGCTTTAAATTTAAACGTTGAATAGGGTCTTATATATAGGAACTCAAAGAAAGACCAAGTGAAAAAAAGAGAAGAATGATACACACAACACAACACATACTTAACCATCTTCATCTTCCCAATAATAATTAATTACTTTTATCATAAGTTAAACATAAGGAAGACATTGTCCCCCAAGTATTCAGCAGCTCAAGGTTTGTTAAAAGCTTTACAAGAGGCCATACAAATTGCATCTGTAAGTGGAAATAAAATAGATGTGATATGCTATGGAGTTACCTAACATGGCCAAAGGGAACAATGATCTGAGGAATAATTACAAGGCAAAAGATAAAAAATAAAAATGTATTCTTATCTTAATCTTAATGATGATGTTTTTTTGTTGCATCAGATTCTACAACTCAACGACCGGAAACAAATAATGAATTGCTTATCTGGTCAGCTTGGAGTCTTCGCATTTTTGCCTTGTCTAGACGTGCTCTTCTGACCGCTTCTTGAATTTGGCGGTCGTGGTCTTTCAACATCTGATCCATGTTGCTTGATGGAACGAGTAATGGACCGGAGTAATGAATTTTATAACCCTTTGATCCATAACCAGCCTGCAGCATTGTGACGAAAAAAAGAGCAAAACATTGAGACCAAACTTAAACTAAAATAACAAAATTAGATTCCACAAGCATGTTCGAGACTAAATGTGTCTTTTACTATACAGTTTGGTCCTCGTATGTGTCTTTCGTTGGTAAGTTTGGTTCATAAAACTACTAACAGAAGACATTTGGGAATGTTTTTATAATCTCAATATGTTTTTATAATCTCAATATATTCAAGGACTATAGTGAGTAGTGACACCACCCCACACATTTAGTGACCAAACTGACTTATTCAAAATGTTTTTTTACAGTTTTCTTTACAAATACAAAACCCTATACGACAAGTGAAAATAGAAAATGTTGTCTTAAACAAAAGAGACCCTACACAAACAAGATGAATATATAATAAATATATGTTAAGATGCAGAAGGTAGGAATGGTGAAAGTCAAAATACTTACAAGATTTGGGTCTTTGTTACTGCCTTTCGCTTCTTCCTTTTGAGAAGCATGCACATGATGCTTCTGATTTTGATTTTGTAATGATTCAGAGGCCTCCTTGAAGGAACCTGGGAACCTGGTAATTAGTTTTGGAGCCTCCATTTGTGATGATCCAGCACTTTCTCTGCGATCGTCGGACAGCATACTCCTCCTGGCTGCAACTAAGCCAGAGACCGTAGACAAGTCGCCACCCATTGAAACCTTTGGAGCATCGTCCTGGTTCTTCCCGGCTTTCGCCCATGCAGCACGGTGAGTCAGTGGACCTGAATGGGAGGCTCTTTTATGTTGATTTGCCTGAGGATCCACAGTTGCTTCAGCGGCTTGTGATGGTCTAGGGGGTTCAATTGGAAAACCAGAAGCAACTTCTTCAGGATGAGGGTTAAACTTCTCACTCCTGCTTTGAGAATAGTTCTGACCTTGTCTCTTCTGTATAAAAATGTTATGTTTTCAATGTAAGAAACAGAAGTAAAAAAAAAATGAATGGTTAAGTTCCAGTTTAGATTGGCTTATTTGAGTTTATTTACGGACAAACACTTGTGAGACTGTTTGTGAGACCTTATAAAAACAACTTATGACATGTCTATAAGTTGTTTTCAGAAGCTTATTTCCATGAGCTCTACAGGATAGCTTGTGAAAAAACTGCTTATAGCTTATATGAAAACAGCTCGACTTTATCTTATTTTTATTAATGGAAGTAGCTTTTACATTTAACGCTTATTAAAGTTGTTTACCTAAACAGGATGAAAAAAGGATAAAAGGATTCGGAAAGAGAAACTTAAAAGAGCTTTAGTAATCATCAGGAAAATAATATAAATACTCGGCAAAAGAGGAAAGCAATAACAAGTTTCCAGATATGGCAGCACACGGTAGAAAAGCATATAGCAGCTTTTCACCTTGACCGTCGGCGGCTATTGAACAGTAAGAGATGCTGCAAATAATCTTCCGTCGAGAATAATTTATATTTATAAATGCCCAGGTAAACTGTCCGTCTATGTGTTAAGTTTAACTATAAGACGCATCCCTTCTAATGAGTTAAGTATTCGTCAATTATTTTAAGATACCTTTCACATTTTTAATTAATCCACGAAGGAACAATTCATCGAAAATATATATATTATGAACTTGAAAGTTGAAAGACTAATTCATCTTAAGAGTTTATCCAAAAAGACGTATGCACTTGAAAGGTTGATTGTTCTCAACAAACAGAACAATGACATACCACATAACCAAGTTGAGGTTAGTATTGGAATTAACAATGATTTTACCTGCATTGACACAACCAGTTCAGCATTGGCATCAGGTGCAGGAATAGCTCGAGATTCTCTTACTCCTCTTCTCTCGGGATCATGCCTCTGGCCCTTGCTTCCTGTTGCTCCTTGTCTGCAAACATTAAACCAAAACAATAAATAAAATTCTTACACTAACTTTACAAGCCGGCGCTCAAGGACAAGGAGTACAAGAACCTAAGACAACATTATAGTAGAACTAACAAGCATCTGTCAAATTTCCATAACCAAATATAACTCAGCTTGATTTATTGATGACATGTATCACTATATATTACTAGTGTGTTGGGGCAAGGCAAACACTATATGCCATAAATGAAATGATTATGTGGGAAAAAAAAAATTGAAAAATAATAATACATTGACAATATTGAAAACACAAACTAAAATTCCCCACCAAACATGAACATGTACCTTCTAGCTTCTTCATCCCGTACTTTAGCATCAAATTCTTTACTAGGAGGATACTTTGGCAAGCTTGAAGGATCACAAGGTAAAGGCTTTGTTGAGAAGAACTGAATTGCGAATAAAACAAAAGGAGATAGTCATCAGCAATGCATACTGACTGAAGTTTGAAAACAATATTCTACAACCAAAGAAGCAGTGCAAAGAAATACTGAATGTGCTAAACAATATGTGATAAACACATAACTTTGTGGAAATACCGAAATACATATTAAATTTCAGGAATGCACGTGATAAAGAGACAATACATGAGCAAGGATTTGTTTGAGTTTATATGCATTGACGTTGTAAAATATCTCAACAAATATTTAATTTCTTTGAGATTAAAGATGGTAGGCAGACGGTGTAAAGGATGTTTACACGGACAACCAATAAAAAATCATCATTCTTCCATGTCATACATGTAGTTTCAAAATAACCATACATGAGTGGGGTGATGTGGCAAGTTAGTGGAGTTTCATTGGATGTCTGTGTAAAAATATTTTACACTGATTGTGCATATCCATTAAATCCAATTGCTTTCCTGATGAGATATGATTGTATGATTATGTAAAACTTTTTTACACAGTCAGTGCATAGTCATTAAACTCTTTGTTCTTTATAAGTTATAACATAAGAATATATGCACTAGTATGACATCAAAACAATCTAGTGGTACACTTCCAGAGGAACCTAAAGCCTACATTTGTAAAATAAGGTAAATCGATGTTTTCAGACACCAACATCTACTGTCCATATGTACAGTTTCAATGAGAGAAGAGACTTAACAATAAAAAGGACAAGAATTTCACACCTCACTTATCAAAGCAGATGCTGAAGTTCCACGATCAGCAGGGTCTATGGACAAAAGTGTCTCTATCAGTTCTATTGCAGGTGCAGGAAAGTCTTTGAATGTTTCAGCAACACAACGCCTATAAGGCTGTTGAGGCTTAAATATCGTTGCGTGAGGCAATTTTGATTTTCTCCAATAGTCCTCGGAAGGCGAACCACAAAGTTTAAAAATTTTATGTAATTGCTCCACCTACAAAACAAAGTTATAGTTTCAAATCATTTCTTTATAGAACTAAGCTTCATGCACGAGACCATAAGAGAACTAGTAGTATATCGTAAATAACATAATATTTATTATATATTGGTGTATTTCAAACAACTACCTAGTTGGTGTTTGACAAATTTTATAAAGCCACAGCATGTAATACACTAGTCATGAATCTAAATTTTATTCTTACAATTTTTGAAGAATAGATATTCACAATGTACCATAGTCAATTTTAACAGATGAAAATAAGAAAATGATAAAATACGACATTTGAATGGGTACATCGAAGCATGCATACCTCAGTTCTCCCAGGCATAATAGGCTTGCCGGCATACAGCTCAGCAAGTATGCAACCTGTACTCCATAAATCTACAGCAGTGCCATAGTAAGTAGCTCCAAGTAAAAGTTCAGGTGGCCTATACCAAAGAGTGACAACTCGGCTTGTCAGTGGCTGATTTTGATTGGGATCAAAAAAGCTTGCCAAACCAAAATCTGCGATTTTTAATACTCCATTATTGTCAATCAAAAGATTGGAACCCTTAATGTCACGGTGCAGTACACCACGACTGTGGCAGTGATCAAGTCCACGTAAAAGTTGCTGCATGTAACATTTAACCTGCCAAGTTCCAATAACAAATTAAATCTGTTTGAACTTACAATATGACTTGAGTTTGAGTATTACATTAAAAAAAACTTAGTCGCGGCATTTCCCTGAAAAATTTGATAGGCTACATTTCCAGTAAAATGAACAGAAAGAATTACCTGTGATTCTGTAAACTTGAGTCCGGGATGTGATGCAAGCCCAGCCAAGTCATGCTCCATGTACTCAAAAACAAGGTATAAACTGCACGACATCCTTGATGTAACCAAGCCTTCAAGTTTTATGACATTTGGATGATCAAGCCTACGTAGAATGTGAATTTCTCTTGCCATGAAGCGAACACTCTCAGGCTCAAGATTATCAAACCTCACTTTTTTCAAAGCGACAATCTTTCTTTGTTCAAGATCACGAGCTCTATAAACATTACTATAAGTTCCCTGGCCAATCTGCGCATCAAAGAGGGGAAATATTAATACCATTCATGACAACAGCATCTAGAAGGTAACTTTCACATCGACGTAACAATAAATCAAGGAGAAAAGGTAACTGTAAAACAGTCTTATTAAATAACAGCTATTGTTCGGCGATTGGCTATTTAGTATGAAGGGTTGTCAAATAGCAACACTATAGCACTGTAGTGTAACAGAATTAGAACAAATCTCTATTTTCTGCAATTCGTGATCGACAATACTACTGTAAAATATCCAAAAGCCACAAGTAGACAAAACCTATATTAGTATATTCTCACCATTACCATTTCCAAATCAATTGCCGATGCGGGCATAAGTATACTTTGCAATATAGATAATTGAATTGAATGAATAACGGAGGCAAAAAGATTAGGAAAAGTATAATTAAAGAAAATGAATTCTTTTTTAACATTTAACTCAAAACACTACTGACAATTGCAAATGTAACAACAAAGTAAGGGGAAATCAGATTATCAGTATCAAACAAAAAAGCATTTCCGAAATGTAATTAAGTATAGCCACAGATAATAGAAAGAATCATACTTTATCCAACTTCTCAAAAGAATCCGCGCGTCGTGGAAGCCATCCCTTGATTGCTTCACCAGCAACAGCTGCCAGCCATGAGGGCCACCCAGCCGCAACATGTTCCCCTTCCATAGCCTTGGGAACGCTACCAATCCCCGGATGTTGAGCAACAACATACTCCATTTTCTCTCTCTTCCTTTCAAAATTATCACCATGAACTCTAACAGAACCATTCCCATGCTTATCAATCAACGCCGTTCTCGCATCATTGTTATTATCAGTTCTATCCTTCACCCTATATACTTCCTCCCTCCTAGACGAAGCTCCTCTAGAAACACGCGAATCGAGCACAGATTTGTTCGATAATCGCTCTCTTGGACTCTCTTTACTATCCTCAATTGCAGAAGGCTTGCAACACATGCAACCCATTATGCACACAACAAATCACCCCTTCCCACAAAACCAATCTCCAAATTATCAATTTTCACTATCCTATCCTATTATCCTCTTCTATAGTACTCATAACTATAAATAACCACCAAACTCAGCAACACCTATTTTCTTAAATCTCACAAAAATAACTACAATAGCAACCAAATATTTACCACCCCATCTCAAATTTGGTAACAAATCACCAAACAAAAGACAAAACCCAATTAGATGCAAAACCTAACCAACAATAAAACCCTTAATTTGAACAAATCAAATCAAATCACATAAATCTTAAAAATGATTACTTTACTCTACCCACTTGAAGAACCAACAACAAAAACTTAAAATGAGAGTTATTTAAGCAGTATAACAAATTAACATATGAAAAAACCAATTAAAAAAGTACCAAAAACTTGAAATTTACAACAAGCCAGATCCTCCACAGAACCACATAAAAATGGAAACTTTGAAGACACTATAAGTTGAATAAAGAGCAGAAGAAGAATTTGGATGAACCCAAATGGAAAAGATGAAAAAGGGTATTGTTAAAAGTTAGAAAAAAATGTGGATGTTGAAGAAAGAAAGCATGGATCTAGGGCAAACAGTGTTGAGAGAAGTTTGGGAGTGTGTTTTGGAAGATGAAGAAATGAAACTAACGTAGTAAAAAAAAAAAACAATAGATTAATAATGTTATATTTTTATTTTAATTAATTAATTAGAGATTATGTAAAAAATAAAAAACATAAATAAGGAAAAAGAAAATATGAATATTTAATGTTGTCGCGGCGCATATTTATGTTGCTGAGAGAGTGTGTCCCCTGCAGTGCAGCTTTCAGTGAACACACAGCACATCAACACGTTCTTCTTCTTGTTATTGCATCTTCACGCGCCAAAATTGACTAATATTATTCACTCTGGTTACTATAATAAGAAAATATTTCTTTATATATATGGAAAATGCTAAACAGTACCCGGAGCACTGTTTAACATGATCCTATATATATATATATATATATATATATATATGAAATAATTACTCCTTCCGTCTCAATTTGTTTGAGTCATTTACAAAAAAAACTGTCCCAAAATACTTATTTACAATTTTTTACTTGTATTTCCACTTCTATTCCTACAAAATTTACTTTTTAGAGTAATCATTATTGCACTTAAAAAGTGCATAGGAAGTATACAAGGATAATTTGGTAAAATGAATAGTATCTCTCATTCATTTATACAATTTTCTTAATATGCGTATTTTGGTCAAATGGTTCAAACAAATTGAGACGGAGGAAGTACATATTAAATAATAATTGGTACTCCATCCGGCCTTAATTATAAGTAAAAAACACTTTTTAGATACATTCAATAACCAATGTATCTAAAATGTGTTTTTTACTTATAATTAAGGCCGGAGGAAGTATATAACATTACATTATGATATTTCTCAAATATAAATTAAATACATGAGTTATTCAATAAATTTAAAATTAGTGAATTTTAGCTTATAATAACTACCGAAAGAAATAAATAGGGGTATGTTGTAACAGGATCGACAGAGATCGGCCACAGTAAGGACTTTAGACTTCCAATTATATAAAAAAAATTATAAAAAAAAAATGTGTATTTTATAAGTCATAAATTCATTAGTTCATAATAAGAAAAAGGTTTAGAATAAAAATAGAAGCCTCTGACAAAGATAATATAGTGTCTTCTCATGATATAACAGTAATGTGAGATTTTGTATTTTATGAATAACAAAAAAATATTTGAGTCTTTGTATTAAAAATAAATAAAATTTTGTGTTGTTTGTTTTTGTTAGACACTTTCACTCTTTCTCTACATAAGTAAAAGAAACTTTCTTTAAAATTTGTTTTAGTCTCTCTTTAATGTTGGATCGGTCCGGATAATAATTATAGTAATTATTAGAAGAATTTAGGTTTGATTTTCGTGGAGAACAATTTTTGTTCATTTGTTTTTATTATTAGAAGAATTTGAGTTTGATTTTCGAGGAGAACAATTTTTGTTCATATTTTTTTTTATTATCAAATTTCAAATTATTAAGTTTTAACAAAATTGAAGAGTTAATACGCAAAAGAAATGTAATCGACATACATCCTCATTGTAAAATAGTTTTACACATATATTCAATAAGAAACCCCTAGTCCTTCATGCAACACAATTAGTTTCAATCAATCATCAATATAATAATACAAGAGTGAGATAAGATAACAAATCGGTGGATTTTCATTATATGTTTGTGTAAAACTGTTTTATATTAACCGTACATATTCTTTAAATTAATAAGTTTTAACAAAATTTTAAGGTTAACACCACAAAAGAAAAAAAAAATGAATTATAAATGTTAGATGTTGTTAAATTAAAAATAATAATAATAATTTAGAATTGATTTCGAGACTTACAATTTTTTTAACTCCTAACTCAAATTAATTGAACTACAACTATATTTTAAAGATAATGATATGACGTGAAAAATGGAAGATGTTATTAGAAAAAATCGTGTTCATTAAACTTGTAATAATAATAATAATATTTTTTATGGAACATCAATATGAAATAAAATTATAGTAATAAATAGTGTGCTTAGTTTATACTTCCTCTAATGTCCATTGAACTAGTTCAATCGAACATAATAATATTTTGTTCAAAAATCATATGAAGATATCATTAGTAGACCAATCTATATAGTCCATTGAACTGGTTCAACCCAACATAATTTTTTGGTAAACTTGTAGTCCCCAATTTAATTTTAAGTAACGATTTTGTACTTTAAATCATTAATTTATTTTTTGAAAAATAATTATTAATTTCTTTTAAGGGATAACATATATTAAAGATTGAGAGCAAATATAAAAATAAAATCATATATTTGAACATTAAAATTCATATTCGAACATTAAAAATTAATTAAATTGTCATGGAAAAAAACATAAAAGACTAAACATTATCTAAAATTAAGTTCAAAGATTATGAATGCAATTTATCCAATTTTTTTTGTTAGATAGTCTACGGCTATATATTTTACCCTGGATAAGTGAGATGGTCGGGGTTCGAACTCTAATTTTTTACATATATAATGCAACATTCTATCAATTAAGCTAAACTCACGGAACTTTTATCCAATTATTTTAATTGGTTAAAAAGGTCCAATTATTTTGAGTTTACCTTTTTAAAATTCAATTCATATTAAATTAGGAGTTGCGATATTTGTACAACATAATGGTTGTCGATTTGATAATGATTAATTTATAAAAAATTAGAAATTAATAAAAAAAAAATTGTAATTGGATAACTAAGTTAGTGTCGAATAGCATTTCTCTAAACTAAGGGCCCGTTTGGCCTGACCTTTTTAGGTCTTAGAAGCTACTTGAAAGTTAAAAGTGAAAATAAGAGCTTTCGAAAAAAAATCTAAAGTTGTTTGGTAATTGTTGTTTTTTTTTTAGCTCCAAATTAGATTAAACTGAATTTACTAAAGATAATTACAAACTTAAAAAAAGATAATAACATCTAATAATATTGAAATTAAAACAAACTTTAAAAAAGATAATAATAACGGATAATAATGAAATAAAAATAAATTTAAAAAAAGATAATAAAAACCACGTTTTCCCTAAAAGTAGGTTTCAACCTCTTCTCTTAAAAGCACTTTTTATTCAATTTTGTACATTGAAAAAAATTATTTTTTATGGTTAAAAGCTTTATTAAAAATTTATTTGGCCTAACTTCTCATTCTAAAAAGAATAAAAAGTCAAGCTAAACAGACCCTAAGTATGAGTTAAATGAGTCTGAAGGTAAGTTCAGCTCATTTTAACTATATTTTTTTTTCTAACAACTCTATGTTTTTTATGGGTCACCATATTATTATAAATTTTTACCATTATTTAATTTCCAAGAAATTTACTGTATGTGTGGGTTGTACATTCTTGAAAGGGTGCGTGCAAATAGATATTTTCATTCAAAGTAGTTGCTTTTTCCACTGCTCTTGCCTCAGAACACTTTTCATAAAATGGAAAAGGCTTGGATAACATTAGGGCGGGAAAGGCAGCCTGCCTTTGGCCCATCTCCATCCATCAGATCAATCTTGCGCTCCAAAAAATGCCACGTGTCACTTTTTTTAATTTCTTAAAAAACATAAAATCAAAGAAGACAACTCAGAACAGAACTTGTCCTTCTTCTTCCTTACCCAAACCATTCTTAGCACCGATTCATCTTCAACAATCCGCCATCGTGACTGTTAACACCGCCGTCGTTCTCAGAGCTGTGTCGCCTTCTTATCTCCTCCATAGGTATTGAAAGAAGCACTGCTATTGTCCCTGTTGCCGCCGTCATCTTTGAATTTGAATCCTCATAAAGCTTCCCACTTTCCATAACCTGTTGAAAACTTTATGTGCTGTGATAAAGTTTGTAAATTGTGGAGAGAATTTTAAACTTAAAGGGTCATATTCAATGTTTCATATCCATTATAAGAATTAGAAAATTTAAGTAGTTTGACCCAAAATTAATGGCTAGAGTAGAAGGTAGTGAGGCAGGTTTGTGTTGTTGTTACTGGTTGAGTTTTGATCGATGTTGTTACTGGTTCAATTTGATTGTTGTTGTTAGTTGTTCAAGATCAAAAATTTCCAGATCCTGTTAAGTGGTTCAATTTGTCAGTCTTCTTTAATTTTTTTTTTTTTAAGAAATTAAGAAAAAAAGTGACACGTGGCACGTTCTGGAACGCAAGATTGATCTGATGGATGGAGATGGGCTAAAGGCAGGCTGCCTTTCCCGCCCTAAAGTTATCCAAGCCTTTTCATAAAATTTGTTATTTGTTGGGTTGACACAGTTACTATAAAAATCACTAGCTCAAACTGTAAAACTACTACTACACAAAGTACAATTGTGGGTCCCACTCATCCCTTAAAACACGTTTGACCCTTGGATTTTCTCATCATCGTACGGTCAAGATAGTCTTTGTAATCAAATTCTTTTGTTTTTTATTGATATTATGATATAAAATTTTAAATTAAAAAAAAAAATAGATCATTAGTAATATTCTTTGCTCGTTTTGGCATAACAATTCCATTGAGATGTCGTTTTCTTCATTGGGGCAACACACCCCAACAGCCCAACTTATATAACTTGTTTCCTATTTTTACCATTTATTTTGGTTTTTGTGTTAAAAGTTAGTGTTAAAAGTTTTTTTATTATTATTACTCAATGAAAGTTTTTTTATTTTTGACAGAGTTACTCAATAAAAGTTAAGGAGAAGAAACAAGGCACAAGTCTTCTGAAAATCTTACACTGCTATGGGTATTTAATTTTTATTTGACAGTTTTTTTTTTTTTTTTGAAGGATTTATTTGACAGTTTTTAAATGCATTGTATTATTATTATTATTACAGAAATATGCTTAGAACATTTCATTATTGTATTATTATTATTATTTGTTCACTTCTTTCGTAGTTTACAATTTAACTCCTTCCGATTGCAAATTTTTTTTGTCAATGTTTTTTGACTCTTTTTGTTTTAAAATAATAAATACTTATTTTAGCAAAAATAATTTGCAGACATTAATTTCTCAAACCTTGTGAAATTTAAATAGGCAAGAAATTTTTTAAAAAAGTTTTAACTTGGTATTTTGGTTAAATTAAAAGAGATTTGCATCATCTCATCTAAATGGTTCTTTTTATGACAAAAACAATTATTTCAAAATAAATATAATTATTTGTTTTTATTTAAATGCAATTTTGATTCCACTATTTATAAAAAAAAAAATGAAATTATGATCCTCTAGTTTTAAAAAATAACTTGGATTGTCGTATAAGTGTTGGCTAGAGATCTTGGAATTTATTTCTCTCAATGCTTTAGATTTAACTGTTCCTAATGTCAATTTCGATTGACTAGTCCATACAAATAAAATAAAATAAAAAATAAACTTTAAACGAGATCCCCGTAAATAAACAGTGAAATTTGTCCCCTCAAATTAGTCGATCTTTGTGTCAAATTTTAAATGTTTATTGAGGGTTAGTCTCATTGTCCTATTTTGAAGTCATTTTGCTGACATGGCTTTGTGAATAATGACAAAGGTTGAGATTCTAGTAGAGGTGGAAATGAAATGTTGTTTTCTAAATTTTTAAGATTTTAGCTCTTTTCTTGTATAATTCTATTTTATTCTATGAGGGATTTCTCTTCTTTTAATTGGATTTATCATTGGAAGCTAATGTTGATGAGTGACCTTGTTAAAGGTGGTGGGATCAATTCAACGAAAAAACTTATGAGTTTATTGTTTTGGATGAAAAAGAAAGAAGGAGAAGAAGATTTGGAAATTATCCTCAAGAGTAGTAACTAAATTCTATAAGCACATTTTGATTAAAAAAAAGTACGTGAATCATTATGTTATCGCTATAGGTAAAAATCACTAATAAAAGCATTTTTAATAAGAGTATTTTAATGAATTCATAGAAAGGTTAACATATTTCATTTTTTATTGGAATTGATGTGACAAAGTGAGTGTCATACAATTTACGAAAGTAATTTAAAGTATGATATCATTAATATTTAGTTGCTACAATTAAAGCATTCTATCATACTTAATACCTATATAGTACTTTATTTTTTCTACCATTAAAACAAATTTTGTATAACTTAGCATTAAAGGAGACACTTAGTATATAAAACTCAAAGTAAATTTCATTATAAAAACCGTTGAAAATGCTCTTACATAATACATTTGTAGCTTGTTTTTGAGTTTTAAAGTGTTCTATTTCCACATCATTTATAAAACACTATTTTTTTTTATATAAGAAAAATGTCACTAGCAATTAATAACACCATTAAACATTACTACGATCATCCACTAATCCACTACTTAGAATTGCAGATCATGCTAAAAAAAATACATATGAAAGGAAAATGAACATTCCACACGTATATGTAACTATGTTGATAAGATAACACTACTAAACGTGATGAAACTATTGTCAATAATAATTAATTCCTTTACATATATATAGTAGTTGAATGCATCTTAAGAAATTCCAACAATTTACACATTGTCATCTTTTCCTTTTTGATAAGAATTACACGTTGCCAATTTTTTTTCATGAGAATTACACATTGCCAAATTGAACCAAGATTAATCAAATCAAATACTCATATATAGATAGATAAATTATTCGTGATACTACTAGACACGTATGATCAATTAAATGTGTTAGGAATTTGTTTGGTATATATATCTCAAGGCTAATGCTTCGGTGGACCACCTTCACAAGTGGTCCACCGTGGATAAGTGATCTACCAAATACGAATTTTACAAAATTTATTGGTAAATTGAAAGTTTATATCATATAGAGCATTCATAAAAAAATTTAGAAAAATTGAAAATCATTTGATATTTTATTGGGATTTATCAAGATTTACAGTATTTAATAAACCGTTAATCTTAATGGGTCTCAATAACATATCAAATGATTTTCAATTTTTCTAAAATTTTCTATAGATAATCTATATGATATAAACTTTAAATCCAACGGTGGATTTTATAAAATTCGTATTCGTTATATGATTTTTTATGAAGTGGTTCATGTTAAAATTTTTCATATCTCAAAATATGCTAGAGATATCTCATAAAAACGAATGTTAATTGAATTGATCATTTTTATTTTTTTGTTCTGTTCATTGAAATATACAACTAACTAACTAACTAGACAACAAAATCAGTAAGAAGTGACTACACAACATGAAGTCCAAATGGTGAGAACCCAATAAAAGACACATGAATGTGATCAAAATGAATCCTTCTAAGAAATAACCAAAATAACACAAGAAAAGATATGGACATTGTGAATGTGAACTTCCTTTACCATGGGTCCATGACCCACCTCGTAAGAGCTGTCTATGGACATTTAATAATGAATAGTTTTCTAAATAATCATTCATAGGTGAAATTTATGTCTTTGCATTATGCCATTGAGACATGTAACGAGTAAGGTGGGGTCTTATTTTAAGTCATAGACTTTTAAGCATGGTTTATGGGTCCCACTATGCTAGCTTTGTATATTTTTGTGTCTTCATGGGGTCTAACATTTGATTGTGTCTTTTATATTTTACTACTATCATAAGCCTCATGGTTTTGTACATAAGGTAATGGACAATACCTACTTTGTTTTAGTTATTATAGATACAAAAAGTCAAATACTCATACACAAAAGGGTATTATATATGGGGCATGCTTGCTTTACTTGTGTTGTTAAACCAACTTCTCTATTCCTTATATCAGTTTGTCTCTATCATTTGTTTAGAGTAATAATAAATATCAATCCATTAGGGATTGTCTTTGTTCTACTTCTACTTGAGATGTCTTTCCATTATATTCAACATTTTATATTATTGTTCAATTTGAAGATTAGTCCGACCGACCTAAAAAATTTAAGACTAAAATGCAATTGAGGTGTACTTAGTTGAGTGTGCACATGAGATTGTTTTGCAATTGAGAAGTTGCTATAACTATGGGTATGGCAGCTTTATAAGGACTAGTATTTGATTGGAAATTTTTGACCAATTCTTTTTACTCCACAAGAAAGTGAAATCTCTTAGCCATTTTATAGTGTTTATATGTGTTTAATGAATAATAATCTCTCTTGAATCTTGATATCTAAGTATATGTGAATTGATGGAGGCTAGCTTAGCTTATATAGCAAGAGCAAAAGAAACTAGCTTAGGAGAAAAGAAATGAAGAGGAATACTAATAAAAAATGAAAATGGGTCTAATGGTGTTTTGCTTATATTTTAGATCAGATTGAATATAATTTAGTGTTGTGCCTAAGTTAGAATTAGCCCACGTTCATACGTTGTCACTAAGGTTAAGACTACTAGTTGCATGACACGTGTTAGGTCTTGCTTCTTGAACATGAATCGAAATAGTAAAATTTAGACAAAAATAATGTAAACATGAAGGATTTGTACCATGAATCTTTTATTTTGTGTTTTCATGGAAAAGAGTGTGGGATTGTACTGTCATTAGTTTAGGGTGCGTTTGTTTTGTCTTTAAAATATTTATTTTTTTTTGTATTTTTAAAAATAGATTTTGTAAAATCGTTGTTTAAATTTTTATTTTTTTTGTATTTTTGAAGTTTTGACTCGCCTTTTGACGTTCATCGAGTTTGTCCAAATTTCTATTGATCAGCCTTCTTGGGTGTTCTAACGGTTTGATAGTCAAGATACTTTTTATGTTAAGGCGAGTTACTCTTTTTCTTCTTAATAGATTATCCTCTCTCTCGTTAGTATCGTCGGAACAAGCTTTGGGCTAGTTGGGCCCCGTAAAAAAGTATGGTGTAGGAAGTTTTCTCTTGCCACCCTCACATATCTTTTTCATCCCCCAACATTATGATTTTGCATTTGGTTAAAAAGTTCGGAACGTATTTTCCAAACTTTTTCTAGTGTAAATTCGACAAAAATTTCGGAAAACACATTTCAAAATTCGTATTCAAGGCAAAAAAAAGTTCGGAAAATACGTTTTGAACTTTTTAACCAAGTGCAAAATCGGAAATTCAGATAGGGGGAATGATATGTGGAGGGTGGGAAGAGAAAAATTCTTGGTGTACATGTTTTCTTGGCAAGCCTTATCGGCCAAGAATTACAACAAATTCCAACTTGATTGCACGGGGGCGCCTCTCACAAGTGGTTCACCATTTTGTGTACATTGATATTCAGAGTTCGGTTGCGAAGTAAGTAAAATTTATTTAAGAATTATTTTTACCATGAACCGAACTTGATTCTTCCAAACAATTCATTCTTTAAGAAGCTTATTAACCATTTGAACACAATATCTTTATTATTTTTTTTTTATTGCACAATATCTTAATTATTACTATATTTTTAATTTAATTTAGTTCATATGTATTATCATTCAAAAAAATATATTATATATTTAATCATCAATATTTGTAGAAATTGTTTACGAATTATATAAATAGTATAAAAAAATTTAATATGGTGACATAAATTTTAGTATTATAACAAAAAAACAAATATCAAATATTAAAAAAATAAAAACAAATCGCTATGAATGAGTACTTTTGATAAGGTTTTGTCTCTTAATTATTTTTGCATATAATAATGACAAGAGCTAGAGTTATGAAGTACGGATATTTTTTGAATTGAGTGTGTTTCAATTTCACTATCAACTAGAGTTAGTGTCTGACACTAATATTAAAACCGACACTTATTGACATGTCATTATTTGCATCGAGTCTGTAAAAGGTACCAACTTATTAGAAAAAGATATCATCCACATTAAGACATCCTCATCAGTGAATACTTTTCGGAAGTGATTTTTATATCACATATATCTTTGATATGAACTTTCACTACATAAAGTGTATATATGACTTAAAAATAAAAATTACACATAAATTAAACTTCATATTATTTACTTTAATTTTTAAATAAGAAATATAAGTTAATAATTATTTGAAATTTTTAATAATTGATCTTGTACGTGCTTCTGAGTTGACCTTTAATTATATAGTATTTATTGTTTATATATTAATCAAAAAATAAAATACATTGTAATAAAAAAAACCATTTTGACAAAAAAAAAATGTATAGAAACAACAAGAAAAATTCACAAAATTATTTCAAATTCAAAAAGTAATATATAACTACGTATGTGAAAATAAATAGTAATTAATGTATGTAAAGTTATAATAATTGTGAAAAGTTGCATAAATTGAAAGAGAATGATATGTTATTGTTATGTTTATATTCTGATTTTACACGTTTCACTTATGGATAAAAGGCTCAATGGATAAAAAGCCCAATCACATTAACTATAGATAAAAGTTCTCAATAGAAAATCATCATTTTTCAGTTTCAAAATCTTTCTTCAGTTTCCCAATCTCTTTTTTTCTCGCAAGTTCATAACTACCTTCAACAATCACTTTCCTCGGGAATCACTTTCTTCAAGAAACGACTTATGAAGATGATTTTACTTATGGTTACTTCAATGATCAGGTTCTTTATTCAACATACTACTAGATTCTCTATTATCATGTTATTCAATTTGTTTTGAAATTGTGTTTTAAACAATGATCTAGGTTGTGATTAAATTATTATTGATTGTTTCTTTCTTTCTTCAACATACTATTAGATTCTCTATTGATATGTTATTGAATTAGGTTTTATACAATGACCTAGGTTTTGAGATTAGATTCTCTATTTTGTATGATTCTTACTTAATTAGTATACTAGGACTAGTAAAAGTTCATATTGGAAGTTTTACAAAGAATACATAACAACTACAAGTGTCATGTACCTTGTGGACAAACTTCAATTGCTTGCTTCACTGTGGAAGCAATAGGACTACATCTACATCACTAAGGCTTCCACAGTGGAGTGGATCCTTAGTGAGAATGATGTTGGAAGATATTCCAACATAGTTGATGCATCACCCTTGTCAATAGGTTTTGAACAAATATATATGTTTCTAAAACATTTTTTGATGATTACACTGTGGGTAAGAAGGCTGGAAAAAGACTTGGATGGATTGAAAATATGATGGGAATGAACATGACTTTGTAATTTGGCTGACAGTTGGTAGTGTTATGTTGAATTTGAACAACAATCTGAAGAACTACAACGATGTGAAGATGTTGCTGGATGACAAAAATATAGAAATGCTACTCCCTGAGAAGTTTTTTCAAGCTCTTGGGGAAGCTTTTGCTGAGAAGGAACATGGGGAGGCAATATCAGATGCGCTACATTTGATGAAGAATGATTTAATCATTTTGGAATTGAATAACTTGAAACAAGAAAAGAGAGTTCCAAGTTCTGCTGTGTTAATTGACAGCAAAACTTTGCAAAATAAGGCTTCGATATTCAAAAAACTATTTGCTATAGAGGAGGAGGGAGACAATGTTGCATCTTCTTCAAAGAAGATGAAGATGACACATAAGGAGAAAGTGATAAAGTGGGAGGAGATAAAGACAGATTTTCCACTTAAACTTTAAAGTGTGACTTTGAAGACTTGGATGGAAGAAAAGTTTCAAACAAGTGAAATCAATATCAGATGTTTTTCATATGATCAACAATCAGTTGGTTGTCTTAGAATTGAAGAGCAACAAAGAGAATGCAGCTCCAACATCTGTCATGTTCATGGATAATCAAACATTGCAGGATAAGGAGCTAACATTTTAGAAACTTGATGAACCAACTTAAAAGGTTTGAAACATAAGGTACCAATTTGAAATGTTTAAAACATAAGGTACCAATTTGAAATGTTTAAAACATAGGGGACCAACTTGAATACTTGAATTTTAGGATACCCTATTATAAAGTTATGTACTTAAATTCTTTTTTAGTAAATTAACTAAAAGTCTAATATGAATTGTTGAAGAATTGTGATCACATGTTGTATATTTAAATTGTGATTTTGAGTTTACGATGTTGCTGACTATTCATGATTTGATATTGTTTTGATCAATTCAATGAAATGAGTTTAGACATTAGTTGTTAATGTACTAATTACATTGGGTAGTGAGTATTTAAAATACGTGTGGAACTATTTCTTTAATATGTTTCTTGGTTTAAAATTAGTATTGTGATTAATTTTGGTATTTATTGACTTAAGTTTTGTGAATAAAAGATCGTTGTAAAAATAATTTGTACTAAAAAGAAACAATGAAGTTGATCAAATGAACACACTCAAAATCTTCATAACTGAAGCAAAGAAGAAAAAGATGAGATAGTATTTGAATGAATACAAAAAATATGTTAGGAAAGAAAAGACAAAAATATAAAAAATAAAAAATATGAAGAAAAAAAAAAGAAAGAAATGATTATGTGTGAACGAATTCTAGTATATTGATGGTGTTATATATGTATAAATAGTTGTGTGTGTTTTTGGTGATATATTGATATGTATGACACAAAAAGACATATTTAATACATTAGAATGATAAAATTATTTATGATTTATTAAAATCTTAAAATATTAATATTTTTTAATTTAAATTTCAAAATTTGTTGGTAGTGTCATGCATATAATTGGTTGGTGGTATTTTCGGTGATTGATATGTATGAATTCAAGAGTCATATTTAAGACATGAAAATGGAAAAACAAGTGGTGTATTTTCTGTAAAAATATATAAATAAAAGATATAATAGGAAAAATAACATTAAATTAATGTCATATTAGACAAATTAAGAAATGTAAGCAATGTTGTATGAAAAAGTGATTATGAGTAAGATTACAAAATTTCCCTTCATTTACGGTATGGAAAAGATAAATTGAAAAATTAAAGAAGAGAGAGTAATAAATAGTTACACGTAACATTTAATAAGTAAAATTGACTTTTTATATTCATTGTAGATTTATTAAATAAACTCCGTTCCTTTTTATAAGAAACACCTATTAAATTTATTCTTTATTAAATAAGCAATTCCATTTTTAACCTTATTGAATGAATGTATTGCCATGAATGCATGTGTATGGATTAGTGTGATTATCATTATGAATAGAAAGAGGCATATTGGAATTAAGAATAGTGGTGTATATTGATAATTAGGAGATATAAGAATAAATTAATACAGCAAGGTTATAGTTTTGATATAACATATTAATTTTTAGAATTTTTAATTAAAAGAAATAGCTTTCTTGGTTTGTGTGTTTTTTCAAATTGTTTCTTATAAAAAATGAACGGAGAGAGTATTTTTTAGTATACTTTGATAAAATGACTAAGTATCTAATTTCTTTTTTTGTGGGTGTGTTAACCATCCAATATCCAAAGAAAATACAATGATAATCTAAAGTTTAGTCAGGAGTTTAACCCTCAAGGTAATATATTTCGACTTTAACCACCAATAGGCCTAAAGTTTAACCCTCTCAGATAACTCCCGCAAATGCTCCAAATGACATAATAGCTAAATAGTCTTTGTCTTCATCCAAACCACAATTAGCCACACATATTTTTTTCCACTAGCTTATAGTTTTCTTTTTCTAAATATTATTTCAAGTAGCGTTTGAACTTATAACTAATAACTTTTTACTTTTCATTCTAATTTTAACTTTATTATTTTAATTTTTTTTATTTCTTTTAATAAAAAACTACTCACGTACTCACAAAAATAATTACGCATTCATATAAAATAACCACGTACTTTTATGTCATCGTATACTTACAACAACCAAATTTATCAAACATTTTAATTCTATTTTACCAGCTTTTCAACTATAAGTCAACTTATATATTTATTTTACCAAAAAAACTATAATCATTTTTTAATAGCCAATGAATGTCGATCTCCCTCGATTTTTCTTTTCTGTTTATATCATAAAAAATGTCAAAAGAAGTCTTTTGATTACGGGTGACTAAATTTGAAATGGTCTAAATTAAAATCACGAATTAAAAACAAAACCAAAAACGACATAAAATCACATATTATTTGTTGTGTTTGAATATCTTTTTGTAAAAATCACTCGAATTAAATAAAATTTTGAATTGACTGTAAAACTGTACTAAAATTCTATAAGTATATTTTAATACTTAACTTTTTTTAAGCTATTTCAAATAGATTTTCATAAAAATCATTTTTGAAATACAACTTTTTGTAAAAATTGAGATTTTGACTATGTTTTGATCTTCAATAATATACGTTTATGTTATATAATGTCAAAATTAGTGTTTGAATTTAGAAAAAACGAATACAAAAAAACTTATAATATTTTGAAAAACGATTTTATAAAACTATTTTAAAAAATACAAAGAAAAAATCTATGTTTTTAAAGCTAAAACAAACGCATATAGATTCATCTAAGTGGATTAAGTTATTTAAATTTATATTTCATTAATTAAAATACAAAACTAAATAATTTATGAAATTTAAATCAAATTTTTTAATGAGTTTTTTTTTTTTTTTTTTTGTAATTTCATGACTTTTAATCTTTCAATATCATCATGTTATATGTCACATAATTTAAAATACGTTAAATAGTTTTTTTAAAGTACAAAAATGATAAATCTAATCGAGGCACAAAAAATGAGTGATTTTAGAATAGAAAAAATGAGTGATATTAAAAAGACCAAAACTGCAATTAAATAATCTTTAATACAATAAAACCAACATAATGAATAGATTATTGATGAGTATTCAAAAAACTTCATTTGAAACATTTGATTTCATTACCGGTAATCTTAAAGATAGAGGCTATCGAATTAGGTGAGCATCATGCTTCATGTATTTTTCAAACACACTTAAACTAAAATCGGTCTATATCTACCAAATTAGTGCTCCTCTCTTGAGGGCCCTAATTTCTATTTTTTTCTTTTGAGATTTCTTCTTCATCCACCGGTAAGGGATTGGTTTTAGGTCATTTTTGACTTAAAATCACCCCTCTGCATTTTTTTTTTAATTTCTTGTTTTTAGTTTAAATAAGTGATTTTCACATAGTTTCACTTTTAATTGATTGCTTTTGTATTTGTGAGTTCGCCGTCGAGTGCGGCATTGTGTTGGTCGTCGTCTTGTTACGGCGTTGTTTGATTTTTCGTCTTGTTGCGATGCTCGTTTAGTTCATACTCAAAGATCAACTTTAGTCAATTGCATATTCAATCAATGATTTGAACATCACCGCTGCAGATCCGGAAGTATAGACATTCTGGTGACTTTAAGTTTATCATATTATGTGTAGGCATTTTGCCGTTTTATCCTATTAACTTGGATGATGTGAGTTTGTTCACTGATTCATCTTTTTTGTTTTTAGCGATGTTGAATTTGTATTTGCACATATTGCACTATTTTAATTATTGGAATGAATGAATATCGTTATTTTTAGTAAAAAAACTAAAATCAAACAATATGCATAGAGACAAAATTTGAATTGATTGGATCTCTAAAAGCACTTGGGAGACTAATTAATGGGTTTGGCTAAAGAAAATTATGTTATTGATGATGATACAATGTGAAAAAATAATGATGTGCATTACTACATGGCCATTAGAGTGAGTAACCTATGTTTTCAACTAAGTTCATGATTCTGGTCATGGCGAAATTATTTCCACCAACTAGACTAATTTTATGAAGTGGTTGAAAGTTACTAGTCTCATCTTTTTAGGACTCCTTAGATCTTAATTTATTTTTAGTTGGTTGATCATAAGATCAACCTTTTCGTTTTTTTTTTCTTTACCTTTTGAATTACATGTTGTATATTTTTATATGGTTGTGTAAATAAATATATTTTGGATTTTTTTTTGTTAGATATTGATATTTATAATTTTACTTTAGGGTTAATAGGTTGTTACCCCATGCTAAGTGGACATGTTTTGCGTTATCTACTGCTACAAATTCTTTGAAGATTCCCTCTTGCAAAGTAATTTTTTTTGTTTCTCCCCTTGAATGCACTTTTTAAATCGGTTATTATGTTCAACCGATTTAAAAAATGCTATTTTTTAATCGGTTATTATGTTCAACCGATTTAAAAAGTTCAAATTTGTTGCACCAAACAGAGGACAAGGGGGAAACCAAAAAAAATTACTTTGCAAGGGGGAATCTTAAAGGAATATTTAGCAAGGGATAACGCAAAACACGTCCACTTATCAGGGGTAACAACCTATTAACCCTTTACTTTATAAAGTTAAAGGTGAAATATTAAAATCTTGTTTCATACATATACAATACCTCGTCAATTGAATTATGCTCACGAAACGTTCTATTTAGGTAATAATATTTATCTTTGAGGCAACGTCTAACGTGTATAACTTTATATTAGTTGTATAATGAGTCTCCCTAAGACGAATTATTTAGGAGAACCCAAGTTTGATTCCTGGTGAGAATAATTCTTAATAAGATTTTACTTATTTTACAGTCGAATTCTGAATTGTCGGAGTCTCATTCCCCTGAAAATTGGGTTAATATCAATTTAAAAACTATTGAGACATAGTTTCAAAATACCATTAAAGACGTCCTTCGATAATTATACACACAAAAATATTTTTAATTTAAACTATCTAAGCAATATGAATGGACAAGAATCAATTTTATGTAGATGTATCAAAACATAAATTAATTATGTTCAATCCATTTTTCATCAAAATTAATCCACTTAAAATCAATTATATCAAACTCAATTCTCTTAATCACAAAACTAAATACACACTAAGACAACCAAACAAACGATTTTGTAAAATCACAACATTCTTCAATTTATTTATACATTTTCTTAATTTATGTGAAAAGTCAATGATAAAAATTATTTTTGAACGGATGGAGTAATTTAAAAAATGCTTTTCAATAGTTACTCCAAATTAAATGTAAATTATTTATTTTTCCTACAAAAAAATATAAACTATATAATATTTTATTTCATAAATACAATTCAGTTGATAATTACAAAAATATTAATATGCGGAGACTTAAATTCAAACTTAAGATTTGTCACTTTTCAACATGTTCAACATTTTAAGGTAAATTTAACTATCATTAAAGTACTTGACTGAAAAATAATTAAGTGATGCTTCTTTGTTGCTTAAAGCAGCATTTCTAAGCACATTCCTTTCCACTTTGTAGTCAACTTGTTTTAATATATCCTTTCCTTAAAACACAATTCACTTGCCACTATACTACAATAAATTCATGTTGGGTAAGTTTTTGTAAATAAATTTTGCCTTTGGCAAGGAACCTCAAAAGCTACAAATACAAATATACAATTCACAAAAATATCCAAAATACATTTCTCTCTCAAAAGCTAAAACTATATCCACACCTCTTGCCCCCTTTTGAACTTCTCATAAATTAACATTTTATTTCTTTTTGCAGTAAAAATTAATTTCACAAAGTCAATATTACAAAATATTTTGTTGAAAAAATGATTTATCAATTGAACCTTAAAATGTTAATTAATTATTTGTCACCATGTCTGATCAGCGTATCTTTAGTTCTACATCGGAGAGAATTGATTTTGCCTAAATTAATTTTGGTCAAAAAAAAAAAGAATGTATAGTGATTTATCGTTAGATACATTCAAATAAAAAGTGATTTTGATCAATTTACATTATTTGAATATAATGAATTAAAATTTCTTTTCCATGTATAATTACTAGAAAGCAACTTCAAAACATTGTAATCGAAAAGAATATAATAAGTAAAGTAAAGGACAAGAAAGGAAAGACACAATGTTGATTGAAATGCAATGCAATATCTAAATTTATTTTTGGTTGCCGCAAAAGCTAGGATTTGCACCTTTATGTAAACTCAATATACTAATATACTAGAGAGTAAAAATGATTCAATTTAAAATATCCAAACAACCTTTGCAACATACTGAACTCACGATTGGCTCTTGGCAACTCACATTACCTTTTTAGAAGCTCAACCAAATATTGATTGAATCTTCTATCATCATAGACACTATTTGTTATTATAGACCTTGCAAATAATGGACCAACAAATTTGATTAATATATTTTCAAATTCATGATCAGCTTTAGAATGCGAGGCTAAGTTGATATATTCTTACAAATTTCAAATACCAATTTAATTACACCAAGAGTTAGTCATTCCAAGAGACAACAATATTGTGAAGTACTAATGTGAGGAGGAATTGAGGTTACTCCGTCCGTCCCAATTTATTTGAGCCATTTAGAATGTATGCATTATTTATGTATCTTGTTTTGACCATATTTTTCTCTCAATAAATAAATATAAATATTAGCATATCAAATTTTTATAATTTTTACTATTATACAATTAAAAATATTAATCGTTAAAATTGTGCATTGATATGCGTGCTGAAGTCAACTGACTCAAAAAAATTGGGACGGAGGGAGTACATTTAACCCGAATTCCATGCAAGTCGCCGACTATACACATTAATGCAGTCAGGAGATTTGTGATCATTCAATCTTTGGGAGACGATAACAAAAAAAAAAAAGTAAACTTTGGTAGTTGAAGTAAATAAGTTATCTAATCTAATAATGATAAAGAAGACCCATGATCAAATTTCACACTTGACATTTCAAAAAAATATATATTACTGAACAAAGATTGATACTCCTATATAGTTGATATTTGATAAACAAACAATATATATTCAACAAAAACGCGAGTTCAACTTTTACTCCCAACTTAAAAGTTTTGTTGATAAATAATCTATAAGTATCTTTATCAACATCCTTTTTAAGCCTTAAAATCTCTCATTAGCCTAGCGCGAACTCTCGAGAATCAAATCACCTCAATTTTAATCAATTAAAAAAACAGAAAAATAGTGATGTTGGAGTGTTGTTGAGAAACAATGTATGTGTTTGGATCAGCTTCTATATTTCCTATACGCACGTTTGATGTCTTGGAACGTGATTTGGCACAATAAAGTAAAGCAATTTTATCAAATTCAATTCTTGTCACCGCCAAACCAAACACACGCATATCATCTCCTTAAATTCATATATTTTTGAAATTACATTTAAATTCATATACTCATTTATTTTTGAAATTACATTAATTTGGGCCTTGACTTGGGCATGCAACATTGTTAAAACTCTTATGGAAAATTTGCCATCCATTTGGGTCCTACAAGGCTCCAAGAATTAGTCTTTGCAATTGCGCGCAGAGAATACCCGATTTGTACTTGCGCACAGAGGATATTCTGTTTGCAAAAAAAAAAAAAAAAATTTGGGCCAAATCCCAAGGCCCATTAAAAATACAAAAATGCATCTTGTTGTGTTTGTTTTGTCTTGTAAACAGTGTTTGTCCATTCTCTCTTCCCTCCATTCACGCTACACCTCAATCCATCTTCTTCTTCTTCCTCTTCCTCCCAAATCTCTCAATTCTCCGATTCCAAACCCAACCGCCACAACAACCTCCGTTCTCAATTTCCCCATCACCGCTACTCTCACTGGGACCCACTTCCGCTACTATACTACAACCACCCTCTTCCCCTTTTCCGATCAAGTTTCCATTTTTACCCTTCCAACCAACTCACCATCGGAAATGAATCGTGGGTTTCAGTTCTCAACGTTTTTCATCAAATGTAGCTCTCAGTTTCTCGAATTGTTGTAAAATGTGATGCAATGGAGAATTAGAATTTCTAGATTTGGATTTTCAATTGTTATAGAATTTTGAATTTTGAAACAATTTAGGATTTGTAGATTTAGTTTTATTATTATTATTATTATTGTTGTTGTTGTTGATGTTGAAAAGGAGATGAAATTGAAAGGAGAGAGATGACTGGAGTGTCATTGGGTCTACGAACAGGTAGCTATGGTTCTCTGCAGTTGATTCAAAACGGAAACTATTCGCAGGTACCGGTACTTGTTCGTAGACCTTCAAAGGCGCTCCTTTATAACCCCAGAGATAAAGAAAGGGGTTGCCCTTATATTTGTCGCCATCTTGGTCGTGGCAAGGTTGCTATGCTTCTCATGATTCTTTGTGGCCTTTTCATTTTTGTCTTTGCTTGCTTGACACTTTACAAAGGTTAGTTTAGTTAGTTTGTTAGTTAGTTATTTAGTTAGTTAGTTACTCTTCCGTTGTTTCATTCATGAATCTTTTAACTTGTTTGTAGAGTTTAATGTATATGCACACTAAAACTCTATGGGTCCGTTTGATCTGCTAAGAAATAAGAGATTAGATAGGACAACTCTAGTTGTATTGGGATTGATTTTAAAATTGTTTCTGGGAATGGACAAATTAGGGGGCAAGAGATTGGGAAAAAATTGAAATACTTGTCACTCGGTAAACCACATGACAATTTTTTGTCTGAAGTACACGTTGTCTAATATAGGAAAATAACATTTTGTCCACCAAACATCATACGAGACAACTAATTGTTCAATACCTTCAAAGTTTATGTTGTTTTTTCATGTGTTGTTCTGTCCGGTACATGTCTTTTTTGTCACGTTGTCTAATATAGGAAAATAACATTTTGTCCACCAAACATCATACGAGACAACTAATTGTTCAATACCTTCAAAGTTTATGTTGTTTTTTCATGTGTTGTTCTGTCCGGTACATGTCTTTTGCAGATCAAACGGATCCGATCATTCAATCATATCCTATGTTGTTAAATAGCAGCTTTCATGCAGCAGAATTTGAACAAATCACTATTTTTCTGCGATTTGTTATTTAGTACAAAATGTTGTCAGATAGTGGGTATTGCATCACTAGCAATGTTGCGTAGCGGAATTTGAACCAACTGAGATTGGCAACATTGATCTTATCTCACCATATAGATGTTTTATGTCCGTCGAGATATTTTAGAAATTAATATAACAAATTGGCACTATGATGAGATATGATTGGCTTTATATGCTGTGCATATATATATAAAACTCATATATAGTTACTTACATTAAATTACTTTTGTAATATTGGCTATGACTCATGACATACTTTGAAATGTCTTTTTTTTCTTGTGAGTATAACTTATTAAACTTGTGTTAACCAAATTTGGATTTTTCATGGCTTGCTTTTGGTGTTGTGTTAAACTGTAGGTGGGAACATCACTAATGACATTGAAGATACACGATCTTATACCATCGATACCTATGAATCTATAAACATTGATGGAACAAAAAAACCTAAGTTAATAGATAATAGTATATCTAGACCGACGCCGTGGTCAAGTAGGCATAAGAGTTCATATAATTTAAAAGGAAAAAAAAGATCTTCCTCTACTGCGGGGCATCCTTGTGATAATTTTGCATTTCCTCCTCCTCCACCGGCCAATAGAAGACGTACTGGACCACGACGTAAGTTTGGGTTTCTTTTATTTTTCAGTTGGGCCTTTGTTTTCGTTTTTTAACTTACAAAATTGTATATGTTTTGAATGTGTGCAGTAGCATCTGTATACATGTCAAACACAGTGCATATTGAGCTGTTGTCATTTTAGAATTCTGTTTATCAGCTTGTTCAAAAAGAATTCTGTTTATCAGGTTTTTGCTCTTTCCCTTTCAGCTTGCCCTGTGTGCTATATTCCTGTGGAGCAAGCTATAGCTAGTATGCCTATTTCCCCATCAGAGTCTCCTGTACTACGCACTCTCACATATGCGCATAATGAAAATATGTTTCCACGGGAACCAGAGGGCGGCTCTGATTTTGGTGGATACCCTTCTCTGGAAGAAAGGGATGCTTCTTTTGATATAAAAGAGACCATGAAAGTGCATTGTGGGTGAGTTCTTTTTTGTTAATTGTTTTAGTTTTCTCATTAATTGGAGCGTAATGTTCTTGAATTCGATGCAGTAAAGCATTCTTGCAGTCATTGTATCTCGGTTGTTAGATAAAAGATCAGATGATTTTTGTGTTTTAAATCCAATTTGGTGAAGTAGAGACATGACACACCTGATCTTCAATCCATCTGTCGAGATGTAGTGACTGCAAGAGTTTCTTAATGCACAGAATCCAGATCCAGTTTATACTTACTGAATTCATTTTTAATGCCTTTTATCACTTATTTTTGCTGACATATACTACTGTCAGATTTGTCAAAGGAAGCAGACCTGGTCGTCAGACTGGATTTGATTTTGACGAGGAAGATCTCTTAGAGTTGGATCAGTACCATGACATCATTGTTGCATCTGCCATATTTGGTATGATTTATGATTGATTACGTTCTACATATGCTTTTTGTCATTTGTTATATGTTCATCATAGCTCCATCCCATCTATGCCAGGAAACTATGATGTAATACAGCAGCCCAGGAACATCAGTAGACAAGCAAAGAAAAATATTCCTTTCTACATGTTCATTGATAAAGAGACAGAAATATATATGAGAAATGCCAGTATTTTGGATAGCAGCAGGAGAGTTGGATTGTGGAGAATCATTGTTGTCCGGAATATTCCATATGCTGATTCTAGGCGTAATGGAAAGGTTGGTTGCTTACTTTTTACTTACTCATTATTACAACAGCAATAATCTATCGAAGTTTGATAGTATTTTTGATCATGCTCCCTATATCTAATATCAGGCCACCTACGATATAATGAGTGTGTTACTTATTAAGTTATTATGTATGGCGTCTTATGAAGTATGTTGCCTCTAAACATTGCAGATTCCAAAACTTCTTTTGCACAGAATCTTTCCCAATATCCGATATTCAATTTGGATTGATGGGAAGCTTGAGCTCGTTGCAGATCCATATCTAATTCTTGAAAGGTAAAATGCTCTCTCTCTTTTTTATATATTTTTCTTAATATTTCTATTCCTGTTGTCTGTTGAGTGGGATAAGTTTCTATTAACTGGCACTTATACATATACTTCAGAGTCTTGATATCTAAAATTCGTCAAAGAATACTATTTTCGACTCTGAAGTATATGTATAAGTGACAGTTAGAAATTAAATTTTAGATATCAAAATAGCAGGCATATGATTTAGAAAATTTATTTTATATTAATTGCTAAATGATTTTCCGCATGGATTTACACGATTTTTAAGCTTTATTTACCATTTCCACCTTCCTGACGCCCATGGTTTCAAGTTGGTCCCTCCCCTTTGGTATTTTCTGTAAAAGTTTATGATTTCATTAAATCTTATAACTGCTATTTTAAAACTGAATACTCTTATTGCATAATACAAACTTAGATTTCTATTTGTAGTTATGACCTATGATGATCAAATTATATAGCCCTTACTTAACCAAGTTATCTAGAAGACTTTCATTATGCAAAAATAATGATGCGTGTATTGTAAGCAATTGCTTACTCTAAAGCAGACTGTGGATTTGTGCATTTGGGCCTTCAGGAGTAGACCTTAGAGGCCTCTCCGTAATATGTTGTTCCCTATCATATATTCACATGTCATAGTAATTTAATATCTGATAGTATATCAGTAATATATTCACTATCACCGCCTTTTATATCATCCAGGTTCTTGTGGCGCCCAAATGCTACTTTTGCCATTTCGAGACACTATAGACGCTTTGATGTCTTTGTTGAGGCTGAGGCTAATAAAGTAGCTGGAAAATATGAAAATGCTTCCATTGATCGCCAAGTTCAATTTTATCAATACCATGATGGTTTAACTCATTATTCCAGGGCTAAGCTTCCTATAACTAGTGGTAAGAACAATTTCGATATTTACATGCCAGTTTGTGCAAAATAGGATGTTATTATTATGTGCTGAGTACCTTGTGCCTCTGCAGATGTTCCCGAAGGTTGTGTTATCATTAGAGAACACATTCCAATTACAAATTTGTTTACCTGCTTATGGTTCAATGAAGTTGATCGCTTTACTTCGAGGGATCAGTTAAGCTTTTCCACGGTAAGAGACAAAATAATGGCAAAAGTGGATTGGAGTATCAATATGTTTCTGGATTGTGAAAGGCGTAACTTTGTGATACAGGTTAGTTTTTTATGTTCAGATGTTAAAAAAGCTACTGGATTTTGAATTCAACATTTGCTTTGATTTTTTTTGCACTTTTAAACAAGTGATCCAGAGATGTTTGCGGAATAATGAATGAACTCACAATTTTCTAAAATTTTTGGCACTAGAACATCCCTCAGTTCTATTGGATATGATTTCAACAAGTTAGTTTCTATGTTATATGTTAAGTATCGCTATGCATGTCACTATGTCAGAGCTGCATTGGCAGTCATATTCAGATTAAACGAAAGGAGGAAGAAGGAACATTTGTGATTAACTGAGCACAATGATTTTCTCGTTTTAGTTGTTAGTATCCTTGTTACAATACAAGATATACGAAAAGCTTATGGCCGTCATGCTCACTGCACATTACACACTCACACATACGTACATTCATATAAACTTCTTTTACGATATCTATTTCCTAATTTGTTGTTGAAATAACGAATTGTTATGTTGTTGGTTTGTGATATAAACAAAATCAGGCTTACCATAGAGACGTATTGGAGAACATGCCTCCTCCTTCTCCACCAGTTGTTGTAATTCGTCGTCCTAATCCACCTGTTTCCTATACTACTCACAAGCCTCCGATGAAGAAGAATCCTAGGCACGGGAGAGGAGATAGGAGATCAGGCTCTAGGCGTCATCGTAAAGTAGTAGACAATGTTATGAACCAAATTTTATTTCAGTCTTAATATTTTCTCCTTGAGATTTTGGTTTATCTTGTAACCCAAGGTTCTAAATTGTAAATGCATTCTTTGTTGCAAATTATACATCAAAAAGCTCTGAACAACTGATACCATTTCGAAATCGTTGCTTCCTTTTATGTTTTAATTGTAAATATCTGTCTTTGACAAGATCCTTGCTTACCCTTTTCAAAAGGGAAAGAAAAAAAAGGGAGAAAGAAATGGGTTATCAGTTGTGCATTTTGCACAAAATACAATTTGTATTCATAAGTTATTGTTAGTTATTTTTTCTAATCTTCATATATACTTGCAAAACTTGTCCATGATAATATAATGAGAACATTCAAGCATCACAATGCCTCAAATTTATCCAAAATGTAAGAATTGGATATTGAATCACCAATGAGGGTTGGTCTAGCAAAGGCGTTAGACTTCTACAACATGGCGAATTAAAGTTCAAATTTTTACCGAGAAAGAGACCCACATTTAGTGTCTAACATGCATCGAATAGGAACATTAAATCGGCAAAATCTCTAGGTTATGGTTCAATTGCTTTAAAGTGTTCGAACTATCAATGTGGTTTGTCAAAAATAGGTTATTATCATTCTGAAAAAATCAATAAAGCAAACTAAAACATAACAATCTAGCACAATTCTATTTCTGACTTGAGCATCACAATTAGCGAAAAATTACATGCAAAAATTCACCAGATAATCAATCTTCTGAAGTTCGTCCCATCGTAACACCTACAAACTTGAAACAAATTCATATCAGCAAAATTATTGAAAGCAAGGTACTAAATATATACTCCAAAATATGCGATCACTACATGCAAATAAAACAATTCTTAATCAAACTTTACTTACCTCGCAACCTAACTCTGAATTATCGAACACTTTTCTCCAAAAACCAAAGGATTAATACTAAAAAAATAAGAGAATTATTACGCCAATAAAAAAAAAAGATAAAATAACTTTTCACTCCGCCCAATCATTAAAACATAATCAAGAATAAATAAAGATAATGCTATCAACTAAACTTGAAAACAAACAGTAACTTCTCCCTCAAATATAATGGTGAAGTTTAAGATGGGAAAGGTTGTTTATTTTCTCATGGTGGAATAAGCTCACATCTACCATTGAAATATTGAACTTAAAATATTGAATGGTTTGGATTTGAGAAGGGATACCTTTTGTATAAGTATCTTGCTACTCTTGATTTATTTATAAAATGTTCCATATTATACAATATTAAATTTGCAGTAATTATTTCCTTATATTTACATATAGAAAATATTGTGGCATTGTGCTGTGTTATAAAATCTCAGGATGCTGTATGTAAAATATGACCTGAACAATACAAAAAAATTTCACTAAATATATTAATTAAATTTAATAAAATAAAATATATAAGTGAAGTGGTAGCTCAATTGATTTGAGTTAAGGGTTAAAGATTCAAAATTCAAGTTCCGATGAAGGTGGAAAATATTAATATTAACAACTAATTATTAACTTAGATAATTTGTTTTTTTTTACTTAGATAGTTTTAAAAAAACACAAAATAATAATAGTGTGTTAGTAAAATTTTTTTTTGAAGATTTGTTAATATAACTTGTGTTTTCTATTTGAACTACCCTTCCAGGATACCCTATAAACACAATACCCATATTTCCTTCACTCCCATTCAATAAAGTGAAATTAATATTACTTTTTGGTATGAAATTAATATTTATTACTATATATAGTAATATTTTTTATTTGACAGCATCTTTTTGACTGACATTTTTCGGTCAAGCTTTTGGACTTATATACGTTGTGTGATATATTTAATAAATAGAAATTTAATTATAAACATGCTATTATTATTATTTATTTATTTTAACAAAAATAAATATGATACTATGTATACTTGTTGCATAAGTAACAAAAAAAAAATGTAAATAAATAATAGATACGTTCCATCCATGTACTGTATTCTTAAGTTTTTATTTTAAAATTTTAATCAAGGTGTAATTTTCTTCTTCAGCAATGATATGAATTTTTTTAAAAAATGAAAAAATCACTAGAAATAGAAAAAAATCTCGTGTGATCACAATATTGAAGCACAACCATTAAACTCGCACACAAAAGAGAAAAAAAATTAAATAATATGCATTATTTTGTATAAAAGTCAAAATATATTTATTTCGTCACGTATTTCACCTAATAAACACAACTTTTCCGCTTCTTAAAAAAAAAAAAAAGAGCTTTTGCTTGTCACCTTTTCTCTTTGCTTTGCTATAAATAATCACTTCTCACCTTTTAAGTTAAGTTCTCAAAGGCAAACAAGAGAAAGAGTGAGAGGTGGTGTGCATGCCATATCAATGGAGTCTGCAAAGAGTAATTTGCTTCCACTATCTAATGATGTGAAAAAGAGCCATGAGACAGAACATAAAGTTCCAACCATGACAAGAAAAGGAGTTTATGCTGCTTTATCTTATATGGCTTCTTCAGGTTTGTTTACATCATTTTCTCATTCATTTTCTTGTAATATTTTCTTTATTTTTCTTAAAATAATGTTATTAATACTTTCTAGTGATTCACTATAACTCTAGTCTACTATAATAAAGTTTGAGGTAAAAATAAATAAGAATTTCATAAAGAAATTAATTTGGATATATATAAGGCGACTACCATTTGTTTGAAATGATATAACGATTATGATTGATCGACATTATTAAAAAAACTTATGCAGAGGTTGTATATTGTTTTAAATTCTTTGATAAATTGTCTTTTCAATATTATTATTAAAAACTTATGATGTATATGTTTTATATTGTCTATGATAAGCTTTTTTTTTTTGACCAAATAAATTAGTTTATTTATCATATATATATGTTTTATATAACAACATTTGAATAGCAACCTGATTATAATAAATAGATTCAAAATACAAATTCATAGTTTGAGTTATTATTCTATCATTGTTCAACAATTTTAATAACATTTTTTTTACTATTCTAGTGAATGTCATTGTTTCATGTTCAGCCAGAGAATGTCATATTCTTTTAGGCTTTGTTTGCGAGTTTGAAGGGGAGGGGAGGGGAGGGGAAGGCTTTGGAGGGAGGAAAATAGAGAGAAAATTAGAAAAATCTTTTACATTTTTTGAGAAAGTATTTTTTATAGAGAATGACAAATAAATATTTATGACAAATATATTATGAATTTAGGAATATTATAACAACATTAATTAAATTTGAAGAATTCATATAAATCATTCAAACCCCCTCCAAACCCCCATCCAATACAATTTTTGAGTTCCCCCAAATTGGGGGGTTTTTGTGTTATGAAGAAAAAATAACCCTCCAAACTCCTTCCCTCCCAAACTTCTCTACTTTTTTCACTTGTTTCTTCCTTTTTAACCTTTCCTTCCCTTCCCCTCCAAACTCGCAAACAAAGCCTTAGTACATAATTAAAGTCAGCAAAGATCACATAACAAAAGTGCGCCATGGAAATGGGACCATTTTCATATGAATTTGTTTAGGATTAGATGAAGTTCATCATGCACAATTTAATCTTTACTATTATGGAGTAAATCGATAAATTTTAATATCAAATAAAATATGAGAAAAATTTATTGATTCAGATACTACAAGAATTTTCTATATTATCAGTCAAAGTTACAGGCGGTCTTGAACTCACGAAAACTTTTTAGATCAAAGTTAATCTTTTCCTGTACGCACGATTGATAAAAGACGTTTTTTTTTTTTTTTTTTGGCTTTCACCACTAGTTAAATCTGGTTCGGGGGTCAGTTCTGACATCAAGTGGTTCCAACCTCCTCCCGATCAGTTGCGGGGAATCGAATCATAGTCCTCCCTACCAAGTTCAGCGTCAATCACTATTGAACCAACTAACGACTAATTTACGTATGCACGTTTAACAAAGTCATTGTTACAATAATAAATAGTCCATAATTTTTTGTACCAAAAAATAAAGTCCATAATTTGTATGCATACTTATGATTTGATTCACAATAATCATACTATATAATTAAGAAAAATTCTCTTCCCCCCACCCGCCCCACTCCCCCAAGTTGCGGAGATCGAACACTAATCATTCCTATCAAGTTCAGCGTCAATTACTATTGAACCAACTAACGATTAATTTACATATGCACGTTTAACAAAGTCATTGTTACATATGCACGACTAATTTACTTCTTTAATAAATAACATCAATCAATAAGAACATACCACATATTATAAGATATAGTTTAAGAAAAATCTTAATTTAATTAAATGTTTATATTCCTTCCTTTTTTAAGGTGATCCAACCCAACAATGTCTATTATTGTCAGGCGTGCATGGTAACCAATTGGTGTTGTGCTCAATTCAACAAGGATTGCCATGGCCCAATAGTTGCATGTGGCTTACTTAGTGATATGTTTTTAAAATGTTTCAACCTAAAAATTATCTTAATCAATGATTAATACTAAAATTTATTTATATTGTAAAGATATAGTAATATGGAAAGATACAAAAGAGGAACATATTTAAGTGGTGAGATGTTATGATAAGGATATGAAGAAAAGACTAACATAATACTTGTGTAGTGTTTATCAGGGATAGTGTACGGTTGATTGCACTCCACAAACTATTTTTTATTAAAAAGTTGGAATTGTGCCTTTTTGTCTAACATCTCTTTATACTTTTCTAGTGACTACTTTGGGCATAAAATTTAGAAAATTATATTATCTTTTAGGGCTTTTTTTATGTTTCATATATCCTTGATAAAACAATTTGTACTCTAGGTTGATTTTGTTGAGAAGTTCGAAGTGTGTCGAAACTAACAACAAATTAAACAATACGATCTTCAAAACTCGAGCATCATATCTTTTGAATCAGAATTGTCTGTTGTTTTAACAGCATGCAATTTCACTCTGTTTTAGATATTGATTATTAATTTATAATTGGATGGTTCAAATTACTATAAATGATCTCGGATGTCGATTTTAGATTGGACAGTTAAAAACAGTTATTGCGTTTAATCCAAATCCCACATCTTTATAAAAAAGCTTTAAGACATTGAAAATAAAAGTCATCTCTATTATATATCTTAGTCGATATGAGATTAATCACTTATATTTGAAGTTTAAATATCTCTTTGAATTTCCCATATCATTATAAATGTATTGTCTTTACCAACCAACATAACGTGCCGCCTCACTCTAAGCACACTAACAAAAACCACTCATGTTAAAAAGTTTTACGTTGGTCGTGAGATGACTTGAATATGTGTTTATAAGGGAGGACAATTCTCACATTACAAGTCGATTTTTAAGGATGAGTTAGACTCAAAATTCAAATTCTAAAAATGCTATATGAGCCTCTTCATAATCCGTTGGACCACCCGCTGTCAGATTACCCACTATTTATATCCACGCACCTTACCCTTAATGCTGGACGTAAGGGGAGCGTGTTAAAAAATTTCACATCAATTGCAAGATGGCCGAATATGTATTTCTAAATGAAAATAATCTTTATTTCATAAGCCGATTTTATAAGGATGAATGAAACTCAAAACTCAATTATAATAACTTATATACAAGCAAAGACCTCTCAATACTTTATCTCACCACATGTGTAATGTGCTATATATTTTAGTTTGAAGTGAATCTGAGTTCATATCTTGAGTCAGTGCTATAGTTTTGTTGTTTTCTTATTTTTATGGCTGGAAAGTAGATAGATTAGCATGCTTTTCTACATTAAAATATTACATGATTGGATCTCAGGTTCAAGTTGCTTTCTATTGTTGTCTTCTTGTGAGAATGTACTTTCTTTTCTTCCTTAGTGATCTTTTTCTAAAAATTAAAAGCTTATATTATATATAGAAAAGTCTTAAATATTTCACTAATGAAAGTAACCCCACTCATCTAAAGTACCTCTATTTAGTATCACCACTTCAAAAGTCCTAGTTCCCTCGTTAACTAATGTAGAATCATTTTAAGGCAAGTACCAATGTAATATAAAAGGAGGAAGAGTAAATAAATTTGAATGATTAATGAATTTCAATTAAGGATAAATCGTTTTAAAGAATCTAAGTTATAATTTTAGGATTTGGGGTTTGAATTTCGGTCATTCTATTTATTCATTTTATGGATGAAATTTCTAGTCACTAAACTACTTAATAAAAAAAAATTATTAATCAAATTTTACTTATATTTTGGCAAACATTTCAAAATAATCTTCTACCCTCAAGTAACCTGTGGTTAAAGACAAAAAATAAAAATATGGTTAAAGGTTGCATTCCACCTCAGTTGTAACTTGTGTTCAAATATTGAGATATAGATGCAAACAATACAAATCTTTCTTTTTTTTTACTAAAGTTTACTAATACCACTTTTACCGGCTTAAGATACTCGATACTCTTTCTCAATTTAAATATAGGCAAAAATTAAAATATATTTAGTTTAAATTTAAGTCAAATACATTTTAACTTTTGCTTATATTTATGTCCAGAGTAGTACCATCTTTTAAATTTTATATTGATAATTGTACATACTCTTGAAGATGGCAATGTACAAGAAGAAAACAATGGAATCCATAGAAATGGTAACAAAGAATGAATTATTACAAAGTGTTCATAAGCTTGTATAAGCTTATATATGAAGCTAGATTCTAACTACCCTTAACTAACTTGTAACTAACTCTAACTATCAATGCTTAGTTGGCAAGTGATGACATGACATGCTCACATTTATTCATTAACTAAGTGTTGAGCTAACTAAGCTTAGAGTGACAAACTAGAAGGTGGCGTGTGCTGCAAGTAACAGAGGAAGAGCTTCATGTGTGATCTTCTTCTTCACTTATTACCCTCCCACAAGCTGGAGTGTGATAAATGTTTATCATACTAAGCTTGGAAATGAAGGAAGTGAAAGTCTTAGGAGGCAATGCCTTGGTGAAGAAGTCAGCTAGCTGAGACTTGGTGGAGATGGGCAATAACTTGAAAGTGCCTTGCTGAACCTTGTCACGAGCAAAGTGACAATCGATTTCCAAATGCTTGGTGCGCTCATGGAAGACAGGATTGGAGGCAATATGGACTGCGCTTTGATTGTCACAATAGAGTACAGCAGGCTTGACACAAATAGCATGAAGATCCTGTAGCAAGTAGATCAACCATTGAAGTTCACAAGCAAAAAAAGACAAGGAACGATACTCAGCTTCTGAAGAGCTCCTAGATACAGTGGTCTGTTTCTTTACTCTCCAAGAGATCAAAGAGGAACCAAGGAAAAAACAATACCCTGAGGTGGATCTTATAGTATCAACACAATTGGCCCAGTCAGCATCAGCAAATCCTAACAATTGAAGTGTGGAAGTTCTGGGAAAAAACAAGCCTCGACCTGGTGATCCTTTGAGGTATCTCACCACTCTACATGCAGTATCATAGTGAGTGATAGTAGGAGAAGAGAGGAATTGGCTGAGCTGTTGAGTGACAAATGCAATATCGGGCCTAGTAGTGGTAAGGTAAAGTAATTTTCCAACTAGTCTCCTATAGCCTTGAATGTCTTCATAAGCTGCAGAGGTATCTTGGTGAAGCTTAACTGAAGAATCTAAAGGTGTGGAGATAGGTTTGGAACCTAGGAGACCAGTGTCTTTGAGCAAATCCAAACAATATTTGCGTTGGCAAATAGAGATTCCTGACTTGGAATGTGCTACCTCTATGCCAAGGAAATATTTCAACTTGCCCAAATCTTTAATTTTGAACTCTTCATGCATAACCTTCTTAATCCTGTCAAATTCTTCAAGTGAGTCCCCTGCCAAGATAATATCATCCACATAAACTAAGAGAGTTGTGAAAGAACCAACTTTGCTTAGAGTAAACAAAGAGTAGTCTGAAGTGGATTGTGTGTATCCTTGGCTTAGAAGTAAACCTGTAAGCTTCTCATACCACTTTCTACTGGCCTGCTTTAGACCATAGAGAGACTTAAGGAGCTTACATACTTGGTTAGGCTTAGGGGAAGTAACACCTGGAGGCACAGTCATGTAAACATTCTCTTGTAAATCACCATGGAGAAAAGCATTATTAACATCCATTTGGTGAAGGTGCCATGACTTGATGGAGGCTAAGGCAATCAAAGTTCTGACTGTGGTGATTTTGGCAACAGGAGAGAATGTATCAAAGAAGTCCAGTCCTTCAATTTGATTATAGCCTTTGGCCACCAATCGTGCCTTGTACCTCTCAATAGAACCATTTGCTTTATGCTTAATTTTGTACACCCATTTGTTTGCTATAGGTTTGATATTGGCAGGCAAGTCAACATAGATCCATGTCTTATTTTGGTGTAGAGCCTGTAGTTCTGCATTCATAGCTTCTTGCCAACACTTGTGTTGACTAGCTTCCTTGTAACTGCCAGGCTCAGTATCAAGGGTGACAGACATAGCATACTTGCTAAGAGATGCAGATAAGTTCTTATAAGAGTGATAGTCAGTCAAAGGATAGAGTATACCTGGAGATGAAGCTTCAGGTGAGATTGATGTAAGATTGCACACATAATCTAAGAGATGAGAAGGAGGTTTAGAAGGTCTGGTTGATTTTCTAGTTACAGGGATAGGTGAAGTGGTAGGGTCAGGTGTAGGAGTAGTATCAGCTGCTGTAAGTGAGATATCATCATGAAGTGTATTATCTGTCATTTCTAATGGTGGAGTAGGGTTAGAAGGAACTGGTAACGGTGATGTAGGATTGTCAGAGTCAAGGTCAGTAGTAAGAGATAATTGAATGTGTGAAGGAGATAGTGGAGTAGTTGACACATGTTTAATGCTATGATAATGCCAAGGGATAGAGGTGGAAGAGGTTTGATATGGTAAGATATGATCATAATGAACAACATTTCTGGATATAAAGATTTTCTTATCATTAAGATCAAAGAGAATAGAGCCTTTCATGCCAGATTTGTAGCCTAGGAAAATGCATTTCCTTGCTCTAGGGTCAAGTTTGGTTCTGTGGATAGTCAAGGTGGAAGCATAGCAAAGAGAACCAAAAACTTTGAGATCTTGTAAGTTGGGTAGAGAATTGTAAAGTAACTGATAAGGTGATTTAGAATCAAGGAGAGGGGTAACCACTCTATTGATAAGGTAAGCTGCATGAACTACAGCATAAGACCAAAAATGCTTGGGTAATTTTGACTGAAACAAAAGGGATCTGCCAACATTCAACAAGTGTTGGTGTTTCCTTTCAACTCTCCCATTCTGTTGGGGAGTCTCAACACAACTATTTTCATGAACGATACCTTTGGAAGCATAAAATTGAGGAATAAGGAACTCAGGACCATTGTCAGTCCTAACTCTTTTAACAACAACATTTTTTTTTGAACTGCTTTTAACAACAGCATTGAACTGAACTTCAAGCATGTGTATGAATTGTTGAACTAAAAGACTAACTTCAGACTTATTTTTGAGTAAAATAACCCATGTGAAACGACTAAAATCATCAATGGCAGTAAGAAAGTATTTATGACCATGAATAGATTGAATAGCATTGGGTCCCCAAATATCAAAATGAATTAATTCATCACAAGAGGAAGCTTTATTTGCACTTAATTTGTAAGGTAACTTTTTGAGTCTAGCCAAATGGCAGATATCACATACAGAAGAATGATCTATATTTACAAAAGGAAATTGATGTTTCATTAATGACAATCTTGAATTTGATAAATGGCCTAACCTAAAGTGCCATAAAGCTGAACTAGGAATATGAAAATTTGAAGAACTATGAGAGGTAGTAGTGTGAATGGTGTTGGCAGTAGGATTGGAGAGAGGAGTTGTGTTGGCTTTGGTAGTAAGGTAGTACAATCCTTCAATCAATTCACCCGAACCAATCATCCTCAAGTTCCTCCTTTCCTCTATAAAACAATGCACACCATCAAAAACTACATTGCAATTTGACTGTTGAGTTAATCTAGGTACATAAATAAGATTGAGAGAAAACTCAGGCACAAGTAGCACATTGTGCACAATGAGATCATCAAACAATTTCACAGTACCAGAAAACTTAGCATAGGATATAGTACCATTGGCCATTTTTACCTGAATAGGAGTAATAGCATAATACTTATCAAAACAACTGAGACTAGAGCATATATGATCACTGGCTCCTGAGTCTATAATCCAAGATCCATGAGTTGAATTACTCAATGAATATGCTATACCTGAGTGGTGATGTTGAACAACATTCACCTGAGCTGCATTAGCTGAAGAAGTACTAGGACCAGCCTGCATAACTTGCAGCATGTGAACAAACTTGTCATATTGATCCTTGGTTAAACCATAAGACTCATTTCCCTTGAAGCTCATAGTCTCATCAAACTCAGCTTGATCTTCAGCATTGGCTTGATTAGCATGTGCAGTTTTCCCAAAATTAGGTGGAAATCCATGCTTTTTAAAGCAATTTTCCACTGTGTGATTCCCTTTTCCACAGTAGCTGCATTGCCTATTAGATTTCTTGGCATAGGGGTAACCTGAATGAGTAGAAGCTTTACCACGATCTTGAAATTTTCTGGAGTCTGTGGCATTAATCAATGCTTCATTCTTATCTATCTCAGAGTTACCAGTCAAAGCAGCAAATTGGCGTTCATATTGAATAACATGAGAAAATATCTTGTTCAAAGGGGGTAAAGGATCCATCAAGAGAATTTGGGAACGCACTAGATCAAAGCTATCATTTAAACCAGTAAGAAAATGAATTTTGTGAACCAATTCATGCTGATAACGTGCATTCATTATACCGGTCGCACAAACACATTTATGAGGGCAATTGCATATAGGCATAGGAAGATAAGCTTCAAGCTCTTCCCACAAGATCTTCAATGCAGTGAAAAACTCAGAAACAGAACGTGTACCTTGTTTAAGAGCAAAAATTTCAACTTGCAATTCAGAAATACGAATGAAATCACCACGAGAGAAACGCTCTTTCAACTCATTCCAAACATCGAGAGCATTATCAAGATAAACTATACTCTGAGCAATAGAAGCTTCAACTGAATTCATCAACCATGAATGCACAAGCATATTACACCGACTCCATGCACGATAGCTAGGATCAAAAGGTGTAGGAATAGGAATTGTACCGTCCACAAAATCGTATTTGTTCTTGGCACCAAGTGCTCGACGCATGGCGCGCGCCCAAGAATGGTAGTTTAGGTGCGTGAGAATAGGAGTAATGGAAACTGAAGAAGGTCCATCGAAAGAATGGACGTAGTAAACGTTACCAGGTTGTTGATCCGGTGCAACGACCTCCGCGTTGCTGTGGTTGCCGGAATGAGTCACCATGGCGACGAAACGGAGAAGAAGAAACAAGAACGATGCGCAACAAAGCTTATAGCTCTGATACCATCTTGAAGATGGCAATGTACAAGAAGAAAACAATGGAATCCATAGAAATGGTAACAAAGATACAAAGAAAAGAGAGAATATTGATTGGTAAAATTGATAGAATGAATTATTACAAAGTGTTCATAAGCTTGTATAAGCTTATATATGAAGCTAGATTCTAACTACCCTTAACTAACTTGTAACTAACTCTAACTACCAATGCTTAGTTGGCAAGTGATGACATGGCATGCTCAAATTTATTCATTAACTAAGTGTTGAGCTAACTAAGCTTAGAGTGACAAACTAGAAGGTGGCGTGTGCTGCAAGTAACAGAGGAAGAGTTTCATGTGTGATCTTCTTCTTCACTTATTACATACCATGCCTAATATGATCTTATACATCTTTTATCAGTTGCAACGCTAAAATATTTGAAGATAAATCACAGTTTTCTTGTAGTGTAATGCAGTTGTTTTTATGTTACATGTGTTTTTTTTTGACAAATTATGTTACATATGTTTATTGTACAGTTCTTTTGGTCATGTTCAATAAAGCAGCTCTCACTTCTTACAAATTCCCATTTACAAATGTCATCACACTTTCTCAGGTAAATTCATTTTTTCAAGATGGTTTGTGACTCCTAATTCCTTAATTTTTTTGTATTTTATTACTCACCCTCTCAATTTTTATTTAGAGCTAAATAGTGTTTATTCGCCGCAATGTTAGCGAATTTCAGTTCATTTCATCTATAATTTTTTCTCCGATTATACCCTGTAATAGTGTTTATGCTAACTTAAGATTCGTTTAATGTTTGTTTCAGATGGTGTGTGCATTTGTTATTCTCTATGTGTTGAAATCACTCAAGATAATTTCTTTCACAACTGGTGAATCCCAAAACAGTTCTAAGTCTAACAATTCAATAATATTTGTGTCCTTCAGTACATTAGTCTACACATTTCCTCTAGCATTAACATATTTGTTGTATATGGTAAGTATTTCTAAACATTGGTTTTTAATTTGTACACATTAAATTTTGGTCATTTTTTTTTCTAGACTATATAAGAACATAAGTTTTCAGGTGGTGACCATGGAAGCTGTTCGCGGCATAAATATTCCGATGTATACCACTCTTCGAAGAACGACCGTGGCCTTTACAATGGTAATGGAGTATTTTTTGTCAGGGAAGAAACATTCAAGTTTTGTTCTTGGAAGGTATGGTACTCTCATTGTTCATCTATCCGATCGATATTCATGATAATGAAACTGACTATGTTTTTTTATTGACGTGACACAAGACGTAATATTCAGATGGATTTAGATTAAAAAATAAACAGAGGGGCCAAAAAATTGAATTTGAGGGGGCGGGGGGCGGGTCAATTTCATGTCGAGTGAAAATAAGGGAGACTAAAACTGCAATTAGGTTTATATTTTATTTGTTCCAAGCACATTCTGACTAATACATGATAGTATCCGATGACATGGCTTGAGATACGACTTAGGTAGCCTTCACAAAACTTTGACATTACTCATTTTACAAACTAGTTTTGTGGATTTAATTTAGACGTTAAGCTCAAATTCTAAAACGATATCAGAATATATGTATTTGTTATCATGCAAAGAACATTGTCTTTCCAACACACTCTTCACGCTTAGGACGGAACATCTAAACTGTGAATAATGTGTGTAGAATAACATATTTTTTTCCTTAAAAATGAGCAGTTTAGTTTTGTTAGTTATTCAATTTATTAATTCTATGTGATAATTATGCTTTAATTACTTCGCCTGACTGATTAAGGATTTATTAGTGTTGGGGTTATCATAGCTGGTGCTTTGGTTGCTGGAGCTAGAGACTTATCATTTGATGCTTATGCCTATACAGTTGTTTTCATAGAAAACATGTGCAAAGCAGTGTATCTTGCTTCTATTTCTCGTGTTGGTAAGATCATTAATGTTTCTTGTTATGTATCATCTATGAAGCACGAATACAGATACAGACACCAGATACAACATTGACACGCCGTCATCGATAATAATTTGAAAAATAATATTATTCAATGTAATCATATGTGTCTGTGTCGTATCGGTATTGAACACTGACACATAGCCGACATCAGGACGTACCTAATCCGAATAGTGTATTTGCTACATAGTGTCTCATTTATTTGACTATTATCTGAGTTTATCATTGAATCTCACATACTACTTCAATTTTTCATAGGCAAAGCTAGTGGTCTTCATATATTTGGTCTTCTATGGGTCAATGGTAAGATTTAATGATCTTGAAAAATGTTATTTATTTTACAACCTGACCAAGATTTAAACAAGATTTAATGATCTTGAACCAAATTGTTTGGGCTCAAGTGGCAAGGAGCTTTTTCTAAGGACGTATCCGGAGAATACCGGGTTCGATTCCCAGGAGGAACAACGCTTGGCCAGTGCGCATGCCTCCACGCACGAACCGGATTAGTCGTCCACCTTTGGTGGGTCGGAAACCGGTGCGAAAGCAAAAATAAAAATAAAAAAAATTAATGATATTGTTTATTGGTCTTCTATTTCACAATAATTGAACTCATCTTAACTTAACCCTTTCTTTTTTTTTTTTTTAGTGATAATTTGTGGTCCAATTATGTTTCTTTACTCCTTGCTTAGAGGTGACCTACAATCAACACTCAACTTCCCATACTTGCACTACCCTGGATTTCAGGTGCTTCTTGTTACCAAATGTTAATTAATATACTTTGAAGTTTAAACATTCATGTATATATGTTTGAAAATGTTATGAATTTTTATGTATTGGAATCTTGGTCAGGTTGTGATGGTTCTGTCCTGTGCTTTTACTTTCTTTATAAACTACATTGTAGTCTTAAATACAACTGTCAACTCAGCACTTACACAAGCAATTTGTGGTAATTTAAAGGTTAGTTATGTTTCTACATTATGAAATTCTTAATATCAACTACTTAATTTTTGCTGATTGTACTAACCATAAGTTTCCACATGAAAACCATTTTGCTAACCTTGTATGTTACATGCAAAAGGGACTCAGTAGCTAAGAAGCATCGGCATAAATACTGACACCAGACACAACACTGACACTGATACATCTATACTATTATTTAAAAATTTAAACTAATTGAATATAACCATATGTATTAGTGCCATATCAGTATTTGACCCAGACACATGTATGACACGACTTGAATCTGAAATGTCGGTGTTATGTAGTTGAGAGTTCTTAATGGTTGATTATTATTTCTTTTGCAGGATGTTTTTACTAGTGGGATTGGTTGGGCAATATTTGGAGGACTTCCATATGATTTGGTAAACACAAATTCTTGATTAGTGGCATTGCATTCATTTTTTCTTATGTAAACTTATAATGTCTTATGCTTTGTTGGTATGCAGTTCAATGTTCTTGGCCAATCACTTGGCTTCTTTGGCTCCTGTTTGTATGCCTATTGTAAAATCCAAGGAATATGAAGATGACATATTTCATTTAGAAACATCAAAACTAAAAGAAGGTAGAATGGTTCAAGATTATACCATGCCACCTTCAGATTTTGCTCTAATAGATTAGAGGATCAGGATTGTTCTCGGTTTCAAGGAAACTTCCATACGATCTTAGCCATTAAATATATCTTAGCCGTTGAACAATTGTTAATTTTGTAATTTTATGCTTGATTAGTCGTTTAGTCCCCTGCGTGTATTTCAAGTTTTATTTTGGTCTCATGCATTAAAGTTTCAATTTGATCCCCACGTGAAAAACATTTCGCAGATTTAATAATTGTTGCCAAGTGACCATATAATACTGTGTAATTCTCCAATGTGGCAAGCAATACAGTGACATGTATTGCACATTGGATAACCATATACATTCCTTAACTTCTCATTGATTTGATACATTTGTTAAGAGTTGGTATACATAAAGATATAACAGATTGTAATCTCCTTTTCACAAGATATCTATAGTCAAATTCTACATAGCCAACAAAGCTGCTACTAGCACCATTAGTCTTACAAACCAGGCACAAATTACTTGCACCACTAAGTTCAAATCATGATTATGTAGTGACTGCATGCAGTTAGCAAGCTTAAAACTGTCTGATGAAGATCGAGATTTCAACTAAATTTTAATATTAAACAAATTTTAAAATGTCTTAAGAATTGAATTGTCCGATTCCAATCAAGATCGGATAACCTGCTGCCAACTGCATGCAGCAACGACTACACTGGATCTGGATTGCTCAATCAAGATTTCAACTGAATTTTAATATTAAACAAATTTTAAAATGTCTTAAGAATTGAATTGTCCGATTCCAATCAAGATCGGATAGCCTACTGCCAACTGCATGCAGCAACGACTACACTGAATCTGGATTGCTCAAGTTCTACCAGATCCCACTCAACTTTCCAACAAACTTTACGAGCCAAACTAAGCTTTCATCAGTACTCAAATAAGTGTTAGCATTGAATTAAAAACATGTCGACAAGACACCAACTAAAGTAATGTTTCAACTTCTCAATGTGTTTGTTTTTAAAGATACATACAGAAGGATCACATTTCTGTCCGTCTAAATACTTTATCTCAAACTCACTGCTCAGCATAGCCTCTGTTATCATTTCTTTGTTCAGTGTTCTCCACACAATAAGCTATCAATATCAGCCTAAAGGTTTCACTTCAGGCTTTTTCACTAACAAAGCCATGGATCGAGTTCATCGATTTAAAATGTTATATAATAACATAAGTGCATTAGTAATTAGTTGAGAAGTGAGAACTACTTGTTGAAATTCCCTCAATTTTTTTGAACTGTAAACTCAACAATCATAGAATGTGAAAAATGTGTTTGTTTAGTAATGATATATATGACAAGTTTCATGATATATGAAAGTTGAACTATGATGGCTTTGGCGTAGTTGTTGAGTCAAAATATTTCAGATGAAGTGGCTGTGAAGTTTGTCTTCATAAAGTTAGAACTATTTTTGTTCTTTCCGAATTCCTCAATATTCTGCCAAATTTTGTACTATGATTTCAGTGTGTGGTGGAAAACTAAACTTTACTGAGCAGATTGATAACAATGAGGATGCTGAAGGGACCGATGATAAATTTAGAACAGGATTTACCAGCAACCAACTATAAAAATTAGTGTTATTCCCAAGATTCCTCGTTTTTTCTCACGTTGTAACCCCTCTCTAGGCAGTAAGTAGGTGAGTATTTCCTAAGCATTTCAAAAGATGTTTCAATCCTATTGCATTTTCAAAACAGTAGATATAAAGCAAACGCGTACAATTGTTAAAAACTTATCAAGGGATATTAAGTTAATTTCATAGGAATCTAAAGCATAGTATGCATAACATATCTTCAGGCATTCATCAGTGTCTGCAACTGTAAAATCATCATAGAAAACAAGCCAACTTTGTCCCAAAATCAAAGCTACCAAAAGACAGGAGGAAAAAAGAGCTAGGAAAACTTGGATCAAGATCAAGCATCTGCGATTGTCACCTCAACCTCGACACCAGGTTCAATGGTGATGGAGGTAATTTGCTTAACCACATCTGGAGAACTGTAAAGGTCAATGACTCTCTTGTGCACACGAAGTTCAAACCTATCCCATGTGTTTGTACCTGAAACAAGAGGAAGCTCATGAAAAATGACCACAAGCATTTCATAATTCTCATTCGTTAAACAAGTAACAACATTCAGCAAAGCACCTATTGAACAAAATAATTCAACAATCAAGTCGGAAACACAACAAAATTACTGTTTTATGAGAAACATTAGCAGCATAAGGTGACAGGAATTACATTTCCATGGCTTGGAATAAGACCAGAAAACGACACTTTTCAAGATTCTGAATTATATTTTGGGCCACATGAACTTTCAATACTCATGTACACATAAATGCACTTCCATGACAAGAAAAGGAAATATACAAAACCCTTCAAACTAATCGCATAGAAGAGAATCAACCAGCAGATAAATAGGGCAAGAAATAAACCCATAATTGAAGTCTGAAAACAGTAAGTTTTAGCACAGAAAAAATTGCTAAGGAACATTATGATTCAAGAACCAATTACCAAATAGCGTTCGACAAAAAAGAGTTAAAAATTAGATAATTTGTTGTCTTCTAACAGTTTGAAAACTGAAAAAATCCATCCTCAAACTAATGCCAATTACCAAATACCATTCGACAAGAGAGTTAAAATTTAGATAATTTGCTGTCTTCAAACAGTTTGAAAACTGAAAAAATCCATCCTCACACTAATGCCAATTTAAGTTTTAGGTGTATTGATATCCAAAACATAGAGCACAGCATAATATGGAATACCTTTCCATCAAACTGAAAGACAGCACAAACGAAGACTTCAAGGAGCAATACAATGAAGGGACTCGCAAAATATGAAAAAGGAGAAAGTCTAGGATCACTGAAAAAATGCAACTAGACAGGAATTGCCTTTTTGTTATTTTTGAGATAGTTGGCATAATCCAATTTTACAACTAACTTTGCATAAGCAAGTTCATCACTGGGAGCATTTGAAATACAACTTAACTAGATCCATATTATTACACACTCAATTATAAGCGGTTCTGGGAGCTTATTGAAATAAGCACGAACAGCCTATGAAGACATCATAAATTGTGTATACTGAGAAACTAACTGTGACTTCTTTATAGCATTGCAAATAGAGATCGAATGCGAAGATTTTCTGACGCAATGCGGGAACACTGGTAAAAATTCTTATGTTAAAAAATAAACATTTAAATCCAAATAAGCCCCAAGAAATCTCTTTCAATAGTTGACTGGAATAATTCTTATTTTGTTGCCTATGACTAATTGAGAACTAATCACCATGAATTCTCAGAAACCATTTAACCTCCACATAAAAAACACTCTATAGAGTTGACATACAACATGGAAAGATATCGCAAAGTGAACATCAAAAGAGCAACACAATAATAGCAAAGTATAATTATAGAACCAAAATAAATGGCATACCTTCACCACAAGGGGTCTTCCTTGTAGTGATGTGAAGAACTTTAGTAGGCATCCTGACAGGTCCCTTGACTCTAAGATGCTTGTCCTTCGCACCACGAACCAAGTCAGCGCAAACTAACAACAACAAAGCAAGAAAACGATAAACATCAGCATATATTTAGTGATAACAACAAACATAAAGACAGAAACTTAACAAAATACCGACCCTTCTCGAGATTTTTGACGTGTTTAGAGGAGAGAGTGATCCTAATCTTATGGATCTGCTCCTGAGACTCTCCCAATCCAACCTTTGCTGGTTTCGGAGCAGCGTACGCCATTGTTCAAAGTAAAGCTGAATTATTCACATGACAATCACTTTCATCAAAATTTATGAACAATGCAACATACCAATAACATAAAAGTATTGAATTTGAATTGATTCCCAAAATATCAAATTTTATACTTAATAAGTATTCAAAATTCATTGGAAACATCAAACAAATTGAAATTCAGAACCAATGCAAACAATAAAAAAAATGATTTTTTTTACATACATCCAAATTGAAACACCCTCCAAACAGAAAAGGGTTAACAAAATCAAACAGAAAAGGGTAAATTTTCATCTTACTCTAACACAAATTCTTAATCCAATACTAAAAATATACAAAAAAAATAAAATAAAAATAATGATTGATGTGAGAATCACTACCTTGAAAGAAGATGAGAAACGCTACGAAGCTTCCGTGCTGGAAAATTCCGGCGATGGTGGTTTGGGGAGCTAAGGGAGGCGGTGAAGAAGAATGGCTGACGACGATACAAGCTGCTAGGGTTTCTTCAATTTTGATTTCAAAGTTAGTGTTTTATTTTATCTTTTGCTGGGGTGCATGAAACATAGAGGGGTGCGCGTTAAGTAATAAACAAGGGAGGAGAGGGGAGGCAGCCCAAATAAAGAGGTCTATATAGTAATAAGGAGGAGAAAAGAGTATTTTGGGTTAATAGGTCTTTTGTCTCCTGAAATGTGAGCGATTTTTGTTTTAACTCTTGTAAAAATTTAATTTTTAATTCCCTTGATGAAATATAAAGTTGACATAGGTGCATATAGGGGCGGTTTTGTAACCGTCGTAACTCTTGCTATAAGCTTAGTATAATGCATGAAAAGGCATATAAGGGTTGTTTGTAATCGTCGAAAAATCACATGTGGTCATTGTAAAGACGGTTTTCAGAACCGTCATAAAGTGTTGTTGCAACACACAAATCATCTACCGTTTACAGACCGTTGTAGATGTTTAATTACGACAATTATAACCATTGCAAACTATAATTGTAATGGTCACAAAGGCTTAATTTTCTTGTAGTGAGTGGATCGCCCTGTCTTAACTCTTGGTTTATTGGTCCTACTCTCTCTCTCTCTCTCTCTCTCTCTCTCTCTCTCTCTCTCTCTATATATATATATATATATATATATATATATATATATATATATATATATATATATATATATTAACCAACACATGATAGTTAACATTTTCCATACACATACTCGTCCAATTAATCCATTTATCAAGAAAACTCGTCCTTCTCACAATGCTTTTCACAAAATTCCAATCTAATCATATGTTTTGCTTATATCAATCTTCAAAGCAACTTCCTTTGCCTTCCATTTCTTATTACACTTCATATGATGGATAATCTCATGAGCAACCATCACATTATCAATGATTGACATGTTTTCCACAAAAGGTTATTGTTCCTGAGCTATACATTTATCTTAAAAGATTTGTTTGAAGTATAAACTCACGTTTGCTTGCGCATGAAGAAACGACCTAATCTTTTAAGGATTCAATAATATTTTGCAATGACCAGTTGTTATCAAGATATATGAAACAACTATATTTTGATTGAGTTCAAATTTATCTCAATAGAAATTTACTATGGTCAGTTGTTACTTGTTGAAGTTCAAGCCCATGAAGCTCGTACTATTTAAAGGAAGATGGAAAATCTAATTATTTACTGAAACATCTATTGAGAATTGAGTCTTAGGTTTTAGTCTTTTGATTGTTCATTGTTTATTGTGAGCATTCTCTTGAATCATCTCTTATACAAGAGCAAGGATTGTTTAGTTGAGTTGTAAACTTGTGAATCGCTCTTAATCTTTGAAGTACATAGTTGGTTTATTTGTTTAGGAGTGTGTCTCCATTATTTTGATTATTCTTGATTGTAAATTCCTTACTGTGAGGTTGGGGGGGGGGGGGGGGGGGGGTGAGAAGGGTCTCACATCTAGGGGTTTCGATGTAGAAGTTAGCACGTATAGTGATTAAGTGATAAGTCGTAAACAAAATGTTTGTTGAGGGCTTTGAACTAATATTACCATAATGGATTTTCTTCTTGACTTAGTATCCCCCAGAGTAGGTGACGTTGCACTGAAATGAGTTAACAAATAACTTGTGTGACCAGGATGTTATAACATTAGGCATCACATCGTGCATCATAGTCCTAAGGTTATAACATTGTGCTGCTCATATGTCACTTGCCTGCTGTAATCTCGAGTTGCACCCAAAGTAGGGATGTCAATTTGTATCCGTCAGAGCGGATCCCCACGGGGATTGCCCCGTTCGGAGATCTGAAAATGGAGATTTTTTCCCCGTGGTGACGGGGATGGAGGCAAAACTTTCCCCGGAGGCAGTTCGGGGCGGGGATCGGGGGTTAAGCATCCGTCCCCGCGGATTCCCCGAATCCGGCTATATATACTTAAATATATATTTTTACTACTATTATTATTCTAGGTTTATTTATATTTGACAATTCTATATTTCTATTTTGCTATGAATTATGATATATTTTGCTTATGAATTTTTGTATGATTATGCATATGTTGTTATGCATTGTTTTTTGGTTATGAAATGCATTATGTGCTGTTTTGATCATTAAAAAAGAAAGATGCGAAATATTTATTTACTTATTAATAAAAAAGGAAAAAATAACGTCATAATTTTGTCTGTAAAATATAGGAATTTTCTAATAATCGATCTACGTGGATCCCCGCAGGTACCATGGGGATCCGTGGGGATGGGGATGGAGGCAAAAATTCCCCCGCGAATATTTTGGGGTGGGGAACGGGAATGCTTCCTTTGCACATTCCCCGCCTCGTTGACATCCCTAACCCAAAGTCGTTGCTATATTATATATTGAGGTCCGTTATCATTCATGTCTTCTAGGAATGGTTTTTTTTGTCTTTTCTCTTCGTTCTTTTGTGGCCACTCGAATCTTTGATATGACAATTTGCTTTATGACATGTTCTCTTCGTATAAATTCAAAAGACGCTCACTTCTAAACTCTTATTGCCACATGTTTGGTAAGTAGCGCTTTGATGCTTTTTTACAAACATTTGCGGGCCTTTAATTTCCTGCCCTCTGACCTGGGTCGTTTTCAAATGGTTTAGAACTAGCTAGCCGAAATCGCTTCAGTGAAGAGTATGCAAACACCACAAATAGGGGTTGTGAAAAGTTTCAATTCGAACATATGAAACAAAGTAATAAGTCTTTGAATTGGAAGATGAAGTAGATTTGAACATGGAAACCGCCTTCGTCAATTGGCGGCATACAACACATATGGTAGAGCTGTAAAAATGGGTCAGGCTATCGGGCCGGCCCATTAACCCTATAGTTTTATATGGACTGGGCCGGGCTTCAACAAAATTATTATTGGGCCTTATCGGGCTGGACCCCTGTTCCTATTTTTTTAATGGGCCATCATAGGCCGGCCCCTTAAAGAATTTTTAAAAAATATCTAAAATTATTTTTACCTAAAAATAAGGAATTTTAGTTAGCATAAAATCTTTAGATAAAATAAGTAACAAAAGATGAGATTTGTTAGTTAGGAGATAATTATAAAACCAAATTTGTTATGATTATCTTTATTTCAAAAAAAAAAATTAACAACTTAATCAATCATTATAATAGAAAAGTATAAGCGGGCCGGCCCATTGGGCCATGTAGGCCCTTGCTTATTGGGCTAGGCTAAGCGCGGCGGGCCTTGGGCCTTAATGGGCCGACCCACTTAAGCCTAGTAGATGTGTTGGGCCTTTGGGCCATGACCGGGCTGGGCTGAGTCGGCCCATTTGACAGCTCTACCATATGGTCATGCCCTCCCTGTTTTTAGGGCTGGCCAAATAAAACCTTTGAAGGAAGTAAGGCGAAATAGAAAAAAAAATCACCAGAGAGACGAATAGGTTGCTTAAAACAAAGCAACCCATACCAGCCCTCCTAGCCGGAATGGGAAACATGGAATAAATTGAAAAATGAAGAAAAAGGTGGCTTATTCCCTCAATACTAGAAACAAAATTGATATATAAGCCTTCATCAAAGTCCAATAAGAAGGATGGATTTGTGAAGGAGCCACCCTCAAGAAGTTAAACGCAATATCTTCAAAGTTAGTAAAGGGAAGATAAACTTGCATAGCCTCAAAAACAACTTCGTACGTGGGTAAGACACAACTCATCGAAGCATCACGTACTAACTGCGTAGTCTTCTCCTAGGAAGTGCCTCTCAATCATCAGAATCAGACACTTTTTTAAAAGCACCCTTTATACCCCTTTTGTTCTACAAAGAACGAGTATTGCGTATCTCTGGAATGACCCAGATCTCATCACGAATGAGGGTTGTGGGAGGATCCAAATCGTCAAACTTGACCATGGTGAAAGGAAAAAATCCGACAACGCAGAGAAATGGAAAGGTTGAGAAGAAGTAACCCTAGAAAGGAAGTTAGAACAAACAACAGTGGGAAAGAAAGTAACTCCCCAGAAATATAAAGTTTTTAAAAAGAGCGTCGAGAATTTGAAAAAATACAGACATATATGTTGATAACACCACAAGGCGAAAGTGAGAAACATGGTGGAATCCCTTTTGAAGCAAAACCTCTTGATAAATGCCATAAGGACAAATTAACTACACTTACCATCAAAACCCTTCTCTAAAAGGGAGGCACATTTTGGGACAAAAACCGCGAGAACGTGTAGTCGTTCCTTTTCTAAAAGGAGCACACCCAAATACCAATTTGGGGAGAACAATACTAAAGGAAACTCTTCCCGTCCTCAAGGCAACTCATCAAAAGCAAAGACTTGGGGGGAAACTGTTCTGGATCGGCTAAAAGCCCAACACATAGCAAGCTCGTCAAAATGGGATATAGACGATCACATGACATAGTGACCACTGTACCATACTACGAGCACAAGTAGAGGTGAAGAGTCTCCAAAATCTAAAACGTGCCTCCTAAGTAAAAGTCAATCTATGTGTCATATGTGGTTGATCTTCTACACATGGGGGATCCCACCATATCCTAAACCATAATAATCTCCTATATAAGCACTCATACATCAATCCATAGGTATGGGAGTGCTAACATTTTTGCACCTTTTCCCCCACTAAGAACCATAAATCGACCCATCATCTTCAACAATCATCAAATTACCACCATGAGTTAAGACAATCATTTTTGAACCACCAATTCAATATATCACTACAAGAAATATGTTTTTTGGCAGCGACTTTTATTGTTACAAGTCGTTGTACTTTTTGGTAGTTTTGCCAACGACTTATAACAACATGAGTCCCTGCCAAAAATCATATTTCTTGTTGTGTGTGTCTATATATATATAGGTCCCCTAGGAAATTATAACTATAAAAAAATAAGCATGCATCATAATATATAAGTACAAATATAAGTCTCTGTTAAAATTATAAAAGAAGGCTTGCATTTTAATATATAAATAGAAATATAGATTCCCCGTTGAAATGATAATAAATAGACACGAATATTAATATATGAATATAAATATATACCCCGTTAAAATTATAAAAAAAAATAAACACTAGCATTTGTTTGGTAAAAATTAATTATTAGAAAAATTTAAATGAAATAATATATGAAGTAATTTTGGCTGAAAAGACTAAAATTCCATCAAAATAATAATTGATGAAGTGGTCCATATTAGAATGTACCTATAGGTTATATATAGTTATAGATTTTCCCTTCTATTTTATGAAGAGCTAATAAAAATGAAAAAAGGGTCAAGTGATTAATTAAATGGGCTAAAGAGACAAACAATATTAAAATTATTAAAATAGGCTAAAGAAACATTTAATAATAATTATGATTTTTTTTGTAATAAAAAACGCACATATCATCATATATGTATTTTGTTCACACTATAAAATCATGAAACAGTTCCTTTTTCTAGATTCATAAAAGAAAAAATATGGCTAAAGTGTATATGTTTATTTATGCTATCATAATCAGTTTTTCCTTATTTATTTCTACATCAAATTGCGGTAAATATTTTTTATCAACACTTTTAATTTTGATGAACACCGTACCTCCAAATTTACTTTTGGTACTGGTATATTTATATAAAATTTAATATTATGTTATATTTTTATATTAATTTATAGGGTTAAATGTTTATAGTCCCTATAAAAATTGCAGTAAGTTTTGTTCTTTAAATACTTTTTGTGTGATTTTTTGTCCTTGTTTTTAAGTTAACTCATATATATTATTTGAAATTTTGAATTTTTATACAGTCATTTTAGGACATTAATTATAGAGACCTCTCTAAAATATATTATTATTTTTTAACAATCAAAAAAGAGGAAAAATAACACACTTTCGACATAATACCAACTAGTATACTGGTTAGATTAAATATGGATTTATGGCGCTTAAATCCATATTTAATTCATCTGGCTTTAAAAAAATTTAAATTTTTGTTGGCGAAATTTTTATAATATTATAAATATAAATACAAAAATTCATTCAAAAATATGAAATTATATATAAATGAGTTGAATTAAAAACAGAAATTAAAATTTATGTCAGAAAATATTTGCTAGACCAAAACTTGTTAAAATTATTTATAAAGACTAAAACAAAATTTAAAATATTTATAAAGATCAAAATTTATTTAACCCTAATTTTTATGAATATAAATTGAAATTTTAAATGAATTTTATCTGCATATACTGGTATCCAATAAAAACAACATACATGTAATAATTTTCCCCATTTTAATAACTTCCTTAATTCTTATTTGATATCACAGCTGGTAAGTTTGCCTGCAAAGACACTTTGGAATGTCCGAAAGATATGTGTATCCTCCTAAAATTCCAACGTGCTATGCAGGTCAAACACTCATATTTAAGATATATGGCCATGGGTTTTGCACATGTATTGACAATTGGGGACAATATTAGCTTGTGAATGTGTGATGAAATGAAACGGTAAAGGTTAATTAAAAAAAAATATATACAATTTTTTTTTTTGTTAATTAGTCTTTTGAATGTGTAATTAGAGATTTGAACCATCTTTAATAATTAGTCTTTTTAAGAAATGATTTATTTCACACTTGTGTTTTTATTTTTCAACTAATCTTTAAATTTCTCTTATGGAGTGTTTTAGTAACATGAAAGTGTAAATTAACAATGCACGCCGTTTTCATTTAGATCAAAATACTCATCATTTTTAATATTTAAAAATATCGAATTAAAAATTAATTTTATAACTTTCACTAAACTATGTGCATCCAACTCAAAAAGTCAAAATATGTTATAAAATAAACAAAGAGTTGCAACTCAAAAACAAATGGTTGGAAGTTTCAGCGACTCCACAACCACCTGCACACAATATTGAGTTCAAATGAGTCGTTCCTCGACGAATCAAGTTATCTCTTGTTAGGAGCCTATTATTTAATAACCTCCAAGCAAAGAGAGACACTTCCAGAGGAGCAATTTTTTTCCATATAACGTCGTTATGAGCAGCCACCGCTAATGGGACAATATGAGTTAGCAAATGATAAGCTCCGCATATTGAGTAACCTGTATAAGGACCAGGCAACCACCTCTAACTATTTGGTATATCATCCTGCAAAAAAATAAAATCCAATGCGACTCAATACTCTATATGCAACTCCTCCTTCCACACAAAGAGACGTCGCGCCATTTTCAGCCTAGCTACTCCCCCCACTCCCCAGCCCCTTATATACATATCAAGAAGCGCCTTGATGAAGAAAATAAAATAAACTGGTAACGACGACAAGACAGATTTAAGTAAAGCTAACTATCTATCCATCGACAAATACCTACACTTCCAACTTTATAACTTTTATATTTCAACTTTATAACTTTAACATTTTACTTCTTTCTTTTTTCTCACAAACAAATCCGTGGATATTAATGTAACAACTACGTATGATTCGTTTGTTCAGTACTTACTCATACGCATGGTTTTGGTGTATATATTACATATATTCTTTTTTTTTTTTACAAATATATTACATATATTCTAGATAAAAACAATACTTCATTTAATTAAAATGTAAATGCTCCACTGGGATTTTTTTTATGTGTGGACTGTGGAGCTTAATAATTAATATTCATATTGCCAGCGTTAAACCTTTTCAAAACGAGGGTATTAACGTCAATTAGTTTCGGTGCAATTGAGGAAGAGAAACGATTGGGTAATCTTATCTTTTTTAAAAAACTAAATTTACAAAATTATTTTTTGTCTAGAAGAATTGATTTACAATAGTTTCTATAATTGATTTACCATAGGGAAAAAGAATACTTTTTTTTTCAAATATAAAAAGTGCGCATTATTAATTTACACCTTCATGTTTTTGAGTAGCTAGTAAACCTAATTGGTTGCTTCAATTACGTAAATAAATAGTTCAAACCATATTCAAAGGTAGGATATTTTTCATTTTTATAGAAACTTTTGTACCATAAACAACGCGGTATCTCCAATTATAACCTCTCTAGGATGTTAAATACTAATTCTTTATTTATATATTTTCTTACCATCCCCATAGTGTACGAGACAAATGTGTGCATTTCAATTAGGTGTAAATTAGCAACCCTACTTTCACTTCTTTATTGTAAAAATAAAATAAAATAAAATCAAATATATACTTTTGAATTAGTTATAAATAAAGGATATTTTAGTAAATTTCATTTACTTTGTTAAAACAAAAAAATGGCAACCTTTTTATCAACTATTGTTCACCAATAGTCAACTAACAATCATTCATGGCAAAGTAGAAACAACACAAATCTTGTTGCAATAAAAAATAAAAATTGTCCCGATCCAGAACAAAAATATTGTTGATTTTCTATTTTATTATTTTTACCATCAAAGACAATTAAACAAATTTTATTGAAAACTTAAAATAAAATGTAAGAAAAGTGTCTCCCCTCACCCTAAATTTTTTCAATAAAAAAAAAAATGTAAGAAAAGTGTAGAATTTGGAAGGATTGAACACCAAACTAAAATAACGACATTGAATTGCTCATAAAGAAAAAAGACTATATTGATTTTATGATGAACGATCTCTTTTATAGGCAACGGTAAAACACAACCGGTCCATAATTTTGAAGTGTTTCATTTAGTGTCCGTTTGGATTAGGTTATATTTTTAGCTTATGCAAACAGTTTATGCAATTTTATGTATTATTATAAGTTTGTCAATGTAGTTTATGATAAAATAGCTTATAAAAAAATATAATTTTCATTAGTTTGAACTTATAAAATAGCATAAAACATAATTTATATTGCAAGTTTAAAATAAGTTAATTTAAACGGACCCTTACTTTATTAGCACAAAGGATAATTAATTAATTAATTGGGTAAGCTTGTGTTGGATTTCAAGTGTGTATGATTAAGTCCCACATCGAATATGTATGAGAAAAATGTTGGATTTATAAAAGAGGTGACCCATTAACCTAATGCCTTAAGGTTTTGGGTGGAGATGTGGTGTTAAAGTCTCTTTGAGATCCTAGAGCATTGAGCCCATAGTTTCTCCCGAGCTCCCCCAGACTTCAATCAGAGCCTTGATTCAAGAAGGAGGGAGTTCCGCTGTGAAGTTTAGCCTAGAGAAAATTGGTGGAATAATCATGTTTGACTTGTAGAAAATCAATTTAAGAATGTGTTAATGCAATCAGGGTTACACAAGGTCAGCTTGGCGAGAAGGTGGTAAGAGTACTCGACATCGGCCTGAAGAGGCGGTGGGATAATACTTGGGTTACGACTGAAATAACAACTTTATCATGATGATGTGAAGATGCTAGTGGTGAGAAGTTCGAAATCGGTGGAGTTTTCGAGTCATGGACTTAGGATGCTCCTATCACATGTGTTTGAAGAATGAATACTTTGAATTTCTAGAGCTAGTTGAAGGTGGGGTGGTTCATCTTGGAGACGGGAAAGCTTGTAAGGATCATGGTATGGATGATATTCTTTTTTACATATGCGAAATTTGTTGTCTATAATTATGTTTGGTGATCTAACGTATAAGACTAGATTTGAGCATGAAATTATAGAAATTTCGTATGATGCAAAGATATTTGGTTTTACTATTGGTCATGCATTTGTTACTAGTGGTGATTTTCATGATGTGGTTGAAATGTGAGACTTCAAGTGGGTACTTGTTAGTGCCATAGGTTTAGTTGGACTAGTGAAATAAAGTTTAGTAGGTGATGTAACTAAACTGGAATTGTTGGAGCCTAACAATGGCCTGAAGGTGGTTTCAGAGCAGTTTGAAGTTGTTCAAGTGGCACATGTGCATCGGTTGACATGAACGGAAGGTGTGTGATGATAGCATGCCGACATTGGTTGGCATTGATGCAATATACACAGTTATCTCGATGGCTGATGAACTTCCGGAAAAAGCCAACATGAAAGTTGCACCATAAATTTTTAGCAAGGTTTCGAGATGAAATTCTTGGGATGGCTTGGTTGCAAGTGAAAGAAATTCTTGGAATGATTTAGTTTCAAGTGAAGAAAATTCTCTGGATGATTTAGTTCCAAGTGTAGTGTACTCTTTATGGTGGAGTATGATAATTTAATTTGTTGGTATAGACAATGAGAATTATGATTGTCGGTGAAGACAATGATTGTCGGTGTAGACAATGATTGTCGGTGTAGACAATGAAGATTGAAGACCATTACAATCAAGGTGAAGATTGTCGGGGTTGATTGCAATGTAAGTCCCACATTGCTATTGAAGGAAAAAAATGGTCAAGAAAATTATATTTGAGAAATCCCACATTGCTTAGAGATGTGAATGGTGGGGGAGCTCAATGCTATATATGGAGACCTCAATTTTCTTATATCAACACACCAAGCAATAACACTTGTAAACACATTAGATTTATATTTGTGTTTGTTTCTTTTTCTCTTATGCTCTTGTTTTATAGTATTTGAGATGTAGTTCAAATATTTACTCTGGAGAGTGTGGAGTGTACTAGGGTCATGAGGTGGTTGAGAGAGAAGTCTATATGTTGTAACAATTTTCATATAATGTTTATTCTCTGGTTATCGGTTTAGACAACGACAGTGGTTTTTTTCTCCGATTTTGGAGTTTCCACGTTATATTATTGTGTTGTTAATTGTATTCTTTTATTTTCTCTATGCCGGTTTTTTTCATCAGTAGTATCAGAGCTGTGGTTCGGCGTGGTGGGGGAGTGGGAGGAGATCCTGGTATTGGATCAACTATAGTATGTGGGAACTCACACTTGGGGGGATAATGTTGGGTTTGAAGTGTGTGTGGTTAAGTCACACATCAACTAAGTATGAGAACAATGTTGAATTTATAAGAGATGTGACCTATTAACTTAATGCCTTAAGGTTTTGGGTGAAGATATGGTGTCAAAGTCTCTTTAAGATCCTGAAGAATTGAGCTCATAGTTTCTCCCGAGCTCCCCCAGACTCTCCAACAACTTGAACAACAAAAATTGGGGAAATAAAAATATTGAGAAAGTTTGTTGGTCTCAAAATAATAGGAAATTGGATAATTATATTCCTAATATTTTGTTTTGTAATTAGAATAAAATAAATACTTACTAAACTAACCTTATGAGCTATGTTCATATGTTTATGTATAGATAGATATAATTGTTTTTTATGTAAATATATATATATAGGCACTGTTTGGTAAGTTAAATAAGCTAGCTTATAGCTTATTGGATTAGCTTATAAGTTTGTTTAAAAAAATAGAGATGTTTGACAATTAGTTTTTTTAATTAGCTTATAGAGTTTTTTGATATGCTATTTCAAGTAGCATTTGAGCTTATAGTTTATAGTTTTTTACAGTTTTTTTTTTTTTTTTTTTTCATTTTTAACCTTTAATTTAATTCTATTATTTTTCATAAAATAAAAAACTACTCACTAAAGAGAATAACAACCCACTAATATACATATCCTTTTATGTCATTTTATATTTATCAACCATTTTAAAAACTAATTTTACCAAACACTTTACTTTTAATCAGGTAGCTTTTCAGCTATCAATTATAAGCTAGCTTTTCAGCTATCAACTATAAGCTAGCTTATAGCTTAATTTTGCCAAACAGAGTCATAGTGAGAGTATGATTTTTTTTTTAATCAGCTAAATTTTATTAATGGACAAATATCTTAAACAAGAAGTATAAATGATTGTCGGATTGAACAAAGAAAGCTGATGAAAACACCTTAACCAATCAAAAAGTACAACAAACAACCACATCAACCAACACTAAAATGCAACAAAACAAAGCCAAAATAAACTATCCCCGCAAACAACCTCACCCAAATTACCGCTCCAATGACTTGCTATCTTCCTACTCCAATTCCAACCTAAAAACAGAGCGGGACACTGAACTGGTGCAAAATAAACATCTTCCACCGAAAACACCGTCTACTAGACACACTGTTAGGAGTTCCACAATGAGTATATCAAAGTGCTCAATGTGTTATTTTAAGTCATGAGACTCTCTCACCTATTGGACTAGTCTTTTGGGTCGGGTTCTCTCCTCATGTGCTTAAATTCTAACAATTGGTGCTTTCATTGAGAGCTGGGCCACGGAAAGGGCTACCTATAGGCTGGATTAAGATGCTCCACCGAAATAATGATAGATGAGTGAAGCCGCCGAAAAGGAAAGGGCTACCATCGGGTCAGTGCCGATAGAGTGAAAGCCACCGTGGACGTCGGCTCTTAAAGGCGTGGCAATGTTAGGAGTCCCACATTGAGTATATCAAAGTGCTCAATGTAGTATTTAAGTCATGAGACTCTCTCACCTATTGGACTAGTCTTTTGGGTTGGGCTCTCCTCATGTGCTTAAATCCCACCACACACTCCACACAGATCCGAGCAAACTGCAATCCACCAAAGCATCCGCCTCGGTGGAGACTGCCAAAAACCTTTAGTATAACCAAAGAGTCTACATTTGTGTTCTAATTGCATGGCCGCTGGTGAAACACAGGAAAGAAAGCATCGTCAGATTTTTGATGGAGAGAAAAATATTCTTGAACTACAACAAATCAACCATCTTCGCCATCAACCACCACCAAAACATAAGTAAAACACCACTGCAAACATCACACAATAAGTTGGTTTATCTTTGCTTCAATATGTTTCAAATTAATGTAAATGATAGATTCGATAATGAAGTAGTTTATCCAACTCAAAATTCTCCAATGAGATGTATAAAACAAAAAACATGTTTCAAAATCAAATTTTTTTCCATGGTCAATTATATGTTGCATTTCCAGAGTTATTTTAAAGAATGTGTTAAAGATATTGTTAGCCAATGTTAAGATATCAAGATAACTTCTAATGTGGTGTATAAATAATTTTTTTAAAAATATATAAACACATATTTGATATTTTCTATTGTTACTATTATTTTGGTAATATCTATTGTTTCAATTTTAAATTTACTACCTATACAAATAATTTTTTGACGTTATAGTATAAAACAACACATAAGACACGTGCATCACACGAATAATACTTTTATTTCTCTAACCATGTGATAATTATATAAAAAAAGACTTATATTGCCCTTAAAATTGAAATGTGGCAATTTTACAATAAAGGGAAGGAAGGGTAGTAAGGACTTTTTATATGTATCTTTCTTTCTTATATACACGATTTCTCTAATGAGATAACAATGAAATGTTTTTTTTAAGTAGTTTAGTGACTAGAAAATCCACCTTAAAAATGAATAAATGGAGTGTTTCGGATTCGAATCCGGACTCCTGTAAATATAATGCGATGTCTTTACCAACTGAGCTAAGCTCACGGAGACAATGAAAGTTATTATTAAACAAATAAAAATGACACAATTAAACAAATATGAGTGATCTGTATCACCTAATTACACAAAAAAGAGTTGTAACTTGTAAGTATTTTAAATAGATATATAAGACTATATTTAGATAGGAGAGTGTGATTTTTTACCAATATATCAAGATATTAAGAATTCAGATGGGGTGGGGACAGAGTTTTGTACAATTATTGGAAACATGAAAAATGAAAATAGACACAAAACTACCAACCAATTTTTGATTCATATGTGTCACTTCGATCGACATCAGACAATCTATATAATTTAGAAGAAAAAACTAAAATTATTGAGTTTAAAATATGAAACATCCGATCTCAATTAGACTAGTCACATATTTTCTGACTATATAAATGCATGCACGTCAATGATCATGGCGGAGCCAAGGTCCAATAAACCTGGACAGTTATACGAGCTCTAACAAAAAATTTTACTAATGGTATTTTTAGGGACTAAAATTTTTTAAACTCTAAGATATTTCTAGCTCAGCTACTTTTAGTGATAGTATGGAATCTGAATTCCAAAACTATAGATTCCGATTTGGTGTTGTAATTTTTAACACAGTTTGAGACTGTTTTAAATCATATCAGTTAATTTTAAATCGGACAGCTGTGATTAATCTGTCATAATTAAATCTTAGCACTGATCAAATCGGACGACTCACAATTGTAACTACATGACACAGTTACTCACGTAGTATAGCAGCAAATTCATTTCTCAAAACTACCCCTTAGATACCGACATGAGTGTTGAAAACAATATAATAGAAAATATCAAACCAAGTATAAGATAAGAGTAGTGGCTACAAATTAAGTCCCTACGTGGTTCAAAAGACAAAATATAATGACTAAATGTTATGAACTATCTCATGTAGACCCATTTTCATGACCCACCATAATTTCAATTGTTGAACAAGAAAGGAAGCAACCAAAAAAGCATGGAGACTTTGGAAGGTAATAGGTATGGAAACAAATAATAATACATTTATTACATTTATTAACAATAATTATCAACTTTGCTTCAATCACAATATTTAATCTCTTTCTTATTCATCTCCTTTTCAGAATTCTTTCACTACATAATACATATCTTTTGTTTCAAGGTGAAAATTCTTGATTCTTTTGCCATGTTTCTAAAATTTCATATTTGATGAGAAAGAATCATATTTGAGTTGAAAGTTGGAATCTTTAGGACTTGAAAGTGATTTTGGAAAAATGGGTTCATCTTGTTTTTTCCTAATATGTGTTCTTCATTCAGCAATAGCTTTAACATGTGGATCTATAATGGTTTTTTACTCCAATGAGATACATGTCTTAGGACATGGAACAAAGACAGCAATTAAGCTACAAGGGTCAACACCACATGATCAATTGTTGATACAAACATCAGATTCATTCTCTGGATTATTGTTGTTTATAATTGGATTTCTTGTGTTTATGGTTTCTTGTGTTAAGGATATGGAGTTTCAAAGTTTCTTTGCTAAAGGGTGTGTGTTTCTTCATATTTCTATGGCTGTTTGGAGATTTTATTTTGTAGGTATGGTTGAAGATCTTGGTTGTGATTGGCCAAGACATGTTGCTGGGGATATTGCTTTGGCTATTTCTTGGATGTTTTTTCTTGTGTATGTTTGGAGGGAGAAATACGATTAATTAGTTGTTTGTTACTCGATGTAAAAAAATGTAAATAGGTTAAGTGAATTCTAGAACAAAAAATAGAAAATGTATCCTCTTTTTTTGTGTCGCAATCGTTATATTTATAGATAGAAATTTTAATTTTTCTCTTTAAATTTAATGAATCTTATTACTATTTATCATCCAGTAGTCATCGGGGGATCCAAAGATCGATGTCAAAATAAAATATGAAACGTTGAATTCTCTAGAAAAAAAAAATACAGAGCTAGAGAAATTTAGTTTAATATGTTTAATATCACAGTGAGTCAGTGTCCGTAATTTACTAAAACTATAAAATGTAAGATTATGCGATATGATATTGACAATAACACACATTTATGATTAAAAATTTTGGATTTTTTTTTAGTTGTGGTTACCAAATTCTCATGGAATGGAGAGCCTTTAATTTGTGAAATGTAGGATACAATTGCTTTTATTTTTATAAGCACTTACTCGTAGAATTGTTTGTTGGGTTGTTCATCCCTTCTTTGGTACAATTTTAGTGTAAATTTTTATTGTACTGCATGCATAGTATTGATCAGATAATGTGTTCATTTGCTTATGACTTACGACTTAATGAGTAATGTCTCAAGAAGCTAAATCTTTAACTGGTTATATTACTATGTACATCATTTCACAATTTTTCAAACTGCATATGTCATTATATATACAGGGGTGTTAAACAAAACTAAAAAACTAAATCGAATAGGAGAACCGCACCAGACTAAAAAACTAAATCAAACCGGAGAACTGCACTAGACTGAACCAATTTTAAATTGAACTGGTTTGCAATATTGAGAACTGAACCATATTTACCAAAACAGTTTTGGTCTCTTAACTAAATATAGACAGCAATTAAGGAATTGAACTTAAACGATTATTGCGCTATAAAGCGAATTGATCAAAATTATACGAATTTCATATCATTCACTAAAATAATAATGAATCGTTGATTTACTAACTTCTCAACTGAAAATTATATTCTTAGTGTCATTTTCTCAATGACACGAAGAATTTAGACAAAACTTTTATTTTTGACAAATGAAACCAGCTGTAGGCAAGTTACAAGTTTTACAAAGAATCTTGAAATACAAGTTATTCATTTTCGTGTGGAAAGGATACAAAAATATTTCTAATACAGTCAAAATAAATTTTAATGAAAAAAACTTAGATTTTCAGCTCAATCTTAAATTTATAAATTTTTTGGTGATTTGCGCTTAAGATATATGAATTTGAAAAAGATTTTTTTTAGTGAAGATATTATTGGATTGAGTTATATATTAGACTAATCTTTTTAAAATATTTCTATACACTATGTAAAATTGTACAAATAAACTATCAACAACAGCATGCTCAAAATAACATAATTCAATCATAAACTATATCAAATTTACGGCGTATTGTAGGATGCATTCTAGAATTTTATGAGAGTATCAGTCTCATTAAAAATTATTCAAATAACAATAATAATAATAATATTTCATTAAATAGTTGTGTTCAAATGCTTAATAAATTTCAATCATACAATCACATGTCGAAAAGACAACTAATTAAGATAAAATAGTGTTGATCTTAACATATTTTTTTTTTATAAATTAAGCTTAGACAATCCAATTTCATACAATCACGTGTTCACGGATGTCCAATTAAAATCGATTAGTATTGATTTAGACCTTTTTAAAAGAAAATAAATTAGACTATTCAATTTCATATGAATAACGAACGTCCAATTAAAATCAAACGGTATTGACTTAGACCATTAAATTAAAAAGTAATAATTTTAGACAATTCAATTTCAAATGGTCACACGTTAACAGGTAAAGGAGTAATTCAGAATTCTTCAACAAAACAAGTAAACACTAATCAAAATTTATTTTTTTATCAGAAATTAAATTTGAATTTACCCAGACAATTTATCTTAAGTGTAACTCATTAACCAACTACTTTTAAAAATGATATAGACCATTATTAAAATAAATTAATATTAAACCATCTAATAAAAAAAATTGTGAAAAAAATAAAATAAATATTAGACCATCTAATTAAAGAATAATCCAATTCCCCTTCTTTATCACCATAGATAGAAATGTAGAAGTAGAATCAATCTCTTGGAAGCTTCATTTCATTTGGTCAAAAGCAAGAAAAAGAAAAACCGTGGGCTCCACCAGCCATTAGGTCACGACAAAATCCAACGCAAAACGCAATAAACCCTGTCGTTTCGTCTTCTCACGCATCAAAGGCAAAAAATTCAAAGAAAAGGTTCAAATAACAACAACACTAGAATCAACGTTCTCGTTCTTCTTCATTCACCCTCAAATTTTACTTTACAATTTCAATTTCTTCGTTATTAGTTAAAGATTTAATGGGTAATAGTAATTCGCAGGCTCAAAACGGTGTAACTGCATCATCAATGGCAACAACAGCAGAAACTGCGGCAACAGCAGCAACAGTAACAACCGCATTAACGGCGGCAGCAACAACAAAATGTGAAGTATCGGATGCGCCAAAGAAGAAGAAAATTTGTTGCGCTTGTCCTGATACGAAGAGAATACGTGATGAATGCATAGTGGAACACGGTGAAGATGCTTGTAAGAAATGGATTGAAGCTCATCGAATCTGTCTCCGTTCTGAGGGATTCAATGTTTGAGAATCGGTAATTCTTTCCAAATTATTATAGGATCATGATAATAATGAAGATTTTGTATTTTTGAAATTTTTTATGTTAGAGAAATGTTTACTTAGTTCAAATAAAAATTTCAGTGGATTTATGGTTTATATTTTGATTCAAATTCTTCGGCTTGTATTCGGCGAATTATTTAGTTATTTTGATTTCAATGATCCAATAGTAATACACCATAGACATGACTATTACTGTTTTTTTTTCTTCTGTCAAGTAGTTTAGTGACTAATCCGGAACGCAAACCTAGACCCGCGCATATGTATACTTGTCGGACCAGACATGACTGTTGTTATTAATTATATAGTTTATGGGAATCATGTGTTATTTATCCGCGCTTTAGTTATAGATTAAAGAAGATAATGAGTAATTATGTTTGGGTAGAATTTAGGATCAGTTTGTTTACTAATGAAGTTTAATGGAGAATAATGGAATTTGCATATTATGAAGGAGTGGCTGCCTCAGAACATTGTGTAGAGAATTATAGCGATTGTGCTGCCTAGTAGTGATGGAGGGGATGATTTGAGATGGTGGCCGTGGTAATATGGATGGTGGTGAATGACCGAATTCATCGATTTCTGCAGCTTATTATCTATGATTTAGAAGCTGGTTTTTTAGTGTTGATCTGATGCAAAGGATATAGTTTAGTATGGAAAATCCTTCTCTTTGTAAATCACATTTTGAATGGAAGGTTTATTGGGCTGTTGCTTTGCTTGTTATTTTCTTTGGCTTTGGAGGAACAAGGATGTCCATAATACGGAGTTTGTGAGACCATATAAACTGTGGTTGGTAGTACATAACAGGGTGAGTAATTATAATAATGCGAGGCACCAAAATAACCGGCTGCATGAGATTCCTAGGCAGCAGATTTTTATCATGTGGAATGCTCCTCCAATAAATAAGATAGGTTAAATTAAATACGGTTGGTGTGAGTAGAGGCGGATTGAAGGCCGGCTGTGGAGGACTATTGTGGGTTTCAAACTGTAATTGGATATGTGGTTTTGCTAAGTTCCTTGGCACGTGTAATGCTTTTGTTGCTGAATTGTGGGGGTGCTCGAAGGGGGTTAATCTGGCTTGAGTGAAGGGGTACCGGGCTGTAAAGCTCTTTATAGATTCAGAAGTGGTGGTTAAAGTGTTGAAGGATGGCAAGACTAGAAGTGTTGTGGGTTGGCAGTTAATTCATAAAATTCAAAATTTAAACGAGTTGGATTGGGAGGTTAAAGTTTGTCATTCCTGCCGTGAAGCTAGTCAATGTGCAGATGTTTTAGCCAATATGGGGTGTGATAATGATGTTTCCTTGGCGTTTATTTGATATATGCCCGAGCCAAATTAGTCAATTGTTATTAGCTGATGTTAGTTTTTTTCTTAATTAAATAGTGGGAGTAGTTGTATTGTCTCAACTTGAGTCTTGATTATTTTGTTGCTTAGTACCCCACTGGCCACGCCACCATGGATGTGGATCGTTATAATTATATATGAATTATATGTTATGAATAAGAAGGAATTATGTATGAACTATATGATATGATATAAATAAGAATGAATTATCCAGGTAAGAGACACGCTTGAAAAACCAGGACTACATTGGTCTTCTCAGCATGGTAGGAAATTGAGTTTTTACACACTGTACAGTTCATCTATGCCAACACTGTATGTATGGTTCAAGTTATGTGGTTAATGATAATACACTTCAACAAGTTAGTTGGTTATTCCACATCAGCAATCTTGTGTTATTCAGATATATTGTACAGTTAGAATTTAGTTACTGTTTAGTTGTTTTGTTGCTCAATAAGTTGATCTACAAATGGCACATACAACACATTTCCAGAGTAATTGTTCATCATGCAATGAATTCAATTCAATCAATTCCGTTGCATAATGTCCAGAGTAAATGTTTCCTTTAATGCTTTGACTGTGTTGTGCGAGGAACTAGACAGTTACCTCTCAATTTCTCTATGAACTTGTTCCTCGAGAACTTTTCGTGAAGAGAATTGCATTATGCGCTTCCTTATGGGACTCGACGGCAATTTGGCCATCATCAAGTCTCAAATTTTTATTAACATTTTTTCAATATTCTTCAACTTGAGAGTAATAGTTTTAACATGACTGATGTCTGATGGCAACCTCTGAACCTCTGCTAATCATGTTAATTCCAAATCAGAATAATGGATTGTGGACTCAGGTGCTATAGACAATGTTTGTTTCAACAAAACCTTGGTTCCTTTCCTTCAGTAAGATAAATTTGGTTTATGTGAAGTTACCAAGTGGAAATTCAGTCATTGCTGATTTACCTTGCAACATTAAAATTTCAGCTCTCTTTATTTTACATGTTCTCTTTATTTTACTTTCAGTCCCTAAGCTTGTTACATCTATGAAGTATTAGTTTTTCACATTTTCTTCACTGATCAAATATTTAACCTTTTTTCATCTCTCTTTATTATTCAATTTCTATTTTTTTTCTCATATTTTAACTCATAAAAAATTGTCTCATAAATTGTCAAAAAAAAAAAAATTGTCTCATAAGTCATAATATATATAGTTGTGCAGTGACAAAAACACATTTTTTAAGTATTGTTTCATAACATATGTCCAATGAAACTATGGAAGTGAAAAAAAAAAATAGTACCCATGAATATAAATTCATGAAAACTGCAATTAGTATATAATATTTTAATGCGTTTCTACATATAAAATAAACAAATACTTTACCAAAATATTTTAAAAGACATAATTTTTTCATTTTATAATATTGGCTTTATAACAAGTATTTGTATTTTCTAATTTCCACTATAATTAACGCAAAAAATATAATCAATATTCTCTCCATTTTTTTTTTCTTTAATTTTTCTCAATTTTAACATCTCAACTTTTAATAATTTTTTTTCTTCAAATTCCAACTTTATCCTTTTTTTAGAATATAAATGGCCTAGATTTTAATTTTTTTTATAATTGAGAAAATTCATTATCGTGCAAACAATTACCATTTTTTCTTTCAAAACAACACAATTACTTGAAGAAAAAGTAATACTCCCTATCTCCAAAATAAAGTTTTATTCTCACACTTAGGTTTAATTTGGAGGAATAATATAGTTAATTATTTAATAGCAATAATTATAAATAATTAATATTTTAAATTATTATTTTTGCCAAACAATATTTGTCTTTTTCTTAGATTAAAGAAATGACAAATCATTAAAATTTACACAAAATGTTACATTTTTATTAGATAAACTACGGTTTTATTTATGCAAAAGAAAAACTAAAAAAAAAGCAGAAAAAAAACCAAGACAAACTACACTCTATACAATTGCAACTAGTATAAAAAAACTAAGATATTACACTATTAAAATATTATATGATGCATCCCTTTAAACTTAAAAAATATTATAAGAGATCGATTATATTAAAATATAAACGAAACTACGATATAAATCGGTGAAAAATCTCATATTTCTAAACTATCTTTTATTTTTATTCATAAAAACTACAATTAGTATAGAATATTTTAATGCGTTTCTACATATAAAATAAACAAATACTTTACCAAAATATTTTAAAAGACATAATTTTTTCATTTTATAATATTGGCTTTATAACAAGTATTTGTATTTTCTAATTTCCACTATAATTAACGCAAAAAATATAATGAATTTTCTCCATTTTTTTTCTTCAAATTTTCTCAATTTTAACATCTCAACTTTTAATAATTTTTTTCCTTCAAATTTCAGCTTTATCGTCTTTTTAGAATATAAATGGTCTAGGTTTTAATTTTTTTTACAATTGAGGAAATTTATTATCGTGCAAACAATTACTTTGTTTTTTCTTACACAATAATACAATTACTTGAAGAAAAAGTAATACTCCCTATCTCCAAAATAAAGTTTTATTCTCACACTTAGGTTTAATTTTGAGGAATAATATAGTTAATTATTTAATAGTAATAATTATAAATAATTAATATTTTAAATTATTTTTTTGCGAAACAATATTTGTCTTTTTTTTTTCTTCAGATAAACAAAATGACAAATCATTAAAATTTACACAAAATGTTACATTTTTATTAAATAAACTACGATTTTTTTTATGCAAAAGAACAACTAAAAAAAGAGGCAAAAAAAAAAAAACCAAGACAAACTACACTCTAAGAAAGGTAATTCTCATGGAATCCGCAAGTAGAGAAGTTGGACAGTGGTTCCAAAAGATCGAGTTACCATCCAAACTTGCTCCATATTTTGCTAACCAATTCACACAACTATTATCTTCCATCAATGAATGATGAAAGGACAAAAGCCAAGGATAATCAATAAACCTCTTGATAAATTAGATTAACATTCCACATGTCAGTAACCATGGTTCACATTCCACATTTAGGGACCCCTTCCTTAATCAATTTTAATACCGACTGACAATTAGATTTGCATTCCATATGTCGATAACCATGATTCCAAGCCTTCTCAAAACTGTAGAAAATAGCTTGCAACTATGCATTAATATTGTTAGTAATACCACAACTGCCTAAGAAACCCAATAACCAATTGCCATTAGTGTCACGAAATAAACCGCCAAAATCAGAGCGTCATGGATTACCAAGAAAAAAAAAAATATTAATTACAAAAATTCCTTAGTTTAGCGGGAAAAAACAACAGTTAAAAGACGACATTACATAGGGTTGTGCTGTTGTTACCGCCGCCACACTAACCCGACTCCCCGCTCGCAGAGATAGCCTCCACCGTCGCCGTGTTCCTCCCACCGGCGACCTTCCCCTCTCTGACCCAGATCCAAGTGACCTTCTCCTCTCTCTGATTCTCTGAATATCCGATTCAACGTTAGTTTTCTAATTCTTCAATTTTTCTAATTTATGATTTTATTTCCTAATTATCTCTTTTTATCTGTTCTTCCATTGAGTTTTGAATGATAATGATTTCTTATTTGATTTGCTGAAAATGTCTATGTGTGAAAAAGATATAATAAGGAAATTAAAATACTATAGAAATGAAATTGAATTTATGCTGAAATTGTTATTTTTATTTTGTTTCAGTTTAAATGTGTGGTTAGGATATGATCTATGGCACTTGCATCACAGCTTTGAAGTCATTGTAAGAACCCTTTGCTTCTTCTGGTTTTAATGTCAAATCTGATTTCTTAAAAATGTCTTCTTTTAATTAGATAGATACTGTGTTATTTGTCGCCACTTAATTTGATATTAATCTGATTTGAATTTTACTAGATCTATAATAGTGTTCAAACCAGTGTTTGAGATTTTATTATTGTTTTAAATAAATTGGGAGCAGTCCCCGTGAACTTAGCTCAGTTGGTAGGGACACCACACTATATGTGCAAGAGCCGGGGTTCGAACCCGGATACTCCACTTATTCACCTTTAAGGTGGATTTTCTAGCTACTAGGCTACTTGACAAAATAAAAATAAAAATTGGGAGAATAAGGCACCTCAATAAAATAAACACACACGCATATGCGTGCGCGCACACACACACACACACACACGCATATATAGGAGAATACAGACAAAGCACAAACAAGGCTAACCAAAACAGTAACTGGCTGAATTGTTTACTTTTCTAAAGAAATCTTAGGAAAGACGGAGAAGTCTCCCATAAAACAAAATCAGCCACAGTGAGAACATAGTTAGCAATGGCTTCCAGTGGTTCAGAAACGGTTTTGTTTTTCCTGGAGTAAACTGCAATGGCTTCCAGTTTTAAATTCAAAGTTTTTAGTTGTGCTGAGATTTCCTGAAGTTCTTTTTCCTGACAACGCTTGATCAATGTAGCAATGTCAACCTGTTGAAAAAGACTTCTTCATTTTGTTTTTCATTTTAACTTCTGCTTCTATAAGGACTGGTTTTACTTTTGCAGGAGTTCAAGAGCACTAGTATTGCAGAATTCATTGAATTTTCAAGTGAAGGTATTCTCCAAGTGTTCTCTTAGGAAGATAAGAATGCAAGCCAATCTTAGTTGTAGCAAAGAAGGAAACAAGATGGAGTCTAGAGGTGCCTTGGTTGTTCTAGAAGGCTTGGACCGTTCTGGGAAGTCTTCTCAGTGTAGCAGACTAGTATCCTACTTAGAGGGACAAGGGCTCGCTGCTGAACTGTGGAGATTTCCTGATAGAACTACAGATGTTGGGCAAATGATATCTGCTTATCTCACAAATGCGTCTCAGTTGGATGATCATACAATTCATCTTCTCTTCAGTGCTAATCGTTGGGAAAAGAGGTTTCTATGCTTTTGTTTTTATTTTCCTATCACTTGTGTTATTATTTGTCATAAGCAACTTTTTGGGGTCTAGTTCGTGAAATTTATGTCTTGTGAACTGTTATTATGACTGAATTTCACTTGTAATTTTCTGAAAGCTTGTAGCTTCTCGGAGGACGGTCCAGTTGTTGGGGGCTTAGGAGGTTTTAATGTAGTAGTGGTGTGTAAAAATTAACATGGAAAGAACAGAGAAATTTTTTGATTCATCACTTGCAAGTTTGATATATGGCTATGGACCATTGTCTAGCTAGAAAGGGGATAAAGTATTCCAAGAAGAGTGGGGATATAAAGCAGGAAATGGTAACCATACACAGCTTAGGCGTTTAAGTCCTTTGATCAAAACCTCTAGTTTCCTTAACCTTTATGTAATCAGCAGAAGCAAGTTGTGTTGCATCACTGTTGTGATGACGTAGTGTTGTAAAGCTGGCATGGTTTCTGACTCTGAGGAAGCATAATTCAATAAGCTTGGGACATGGCTCTAGTTACTATGTTAATATGGTTATATCCTAGAATGTTGTTGTTCTTATTTGCTAATGTTGCGTGCAAGTTTTATAGCAATAGAACCATTTCGATATTTTTGCTGGTACTTGCTCATGACAAGTAAAATTCCAAGATTTCTTTGATAGAGTTGTATTGTTGGTGCAGGTCATTGATGGAAACAAAATTGAAAAGTGGAATAACACTCATTGTTGACCGTTATTCTTATTCTGGGGTGGCTTTCTCATCTGCTAAGGGACTAGATATTGAATGGTGTAAGGTAAAAGATTCATGAGAACGTTCACAATTTTCACAATTTCTTACGCTCTCTCTCTGTTAATAAATGGTAAATTTTAAACTTTGCAGGCCCCGGAAATTGGATTGCTTGCTCCAGATCTTGTAGCATACCTTGACATCTCACCAGATGTAAGCAACACTTGCTATGTGGCCAATAAATAGTTATTTGTTGGGTTAGCTTTTGAGACATCATTTCAAAGTTGTTTATTTTCAATGTTGGAAAAGGTTTTTATTCTGTAAAACCACATTTATTTTCTATAATGCCTCTTTGCTCCCTTTTCTATGTTCCGTGCTGTTGGGTTGGGATCTAAAATTTTGAATTAAATAGGGAGTGGAGCGTTGATTTACAAAAGTTAGATGCGTTACTTTTCTTCCGAAGGGTCGTTCAAGTCCTAATACATAAACGATTTCAGCTCTCTTGCTTCTAAAGTTCATCCACCTTGATCTTCCGACTTTTTTCACTATTGATGGGTTACATTGTTTGAGTTTGGTTCGTGCATGTTTCCCTGTTTTGCATATTTATATTCTTTGCACATTCATATCAGAAAGCTGCAGAAAGAGGAGGGTATGGTGATGAAAGATATGAAAAGCTTGAATTTCAGAAGAAAGTTGCCGAACATTACAAAGTCCTTCATGATGCCTCCTGGAAGGTAATGAACTGTTTTTCTGGCCTTTTCTTCCGAAATTGTCACTTTTGATACCGATACTTTGTGTCATATATTTCAGTCCGGCAAAGTGATAATTATCTTTTCTATAATCCCATATGTCATTGCTAAACCTTTTACTTGTTTTCCCTTTTCTTTCTACCGGCTTGATGCAGGTTATAGATGCTTGCCAACCCATAGAAGATGTAGAGAAACAGTTGCAAGAGATTGTACTTTCTTGTGTCACAGAATGCCAAAAGGGGAGGGCCCTCTCATCCTTGTGGTCAACATAGACAATTTGTTTCCTAAGTAATTTGAAGACTTGCATTGGGACTGCCTCAAGAGTGTTTCATGTCTGGGCTATCACTCATAAGATGATATTATGGGGAAAAGCCGAAATGGTCCGAAGATAATAATTTTTTTTTTTTTTTGTCAAATAGCCTAGTGGTCAGATGCCCGAAGATAATATTTATTAACCAAACAACTAAGCTTTGTTTATGTGCCTTGAATGCTACTTATTTTATGTTGCTAATGTCACATTATTTTGCATTTAACAATATATAAGTTTGCCAATATTAGTTGGGATTCACTTGTCTTCAACTTAGCTCAAATATTTGTTGTGTTTTATGATTGAGGGTTCGTTTGAATATGACTTATTTTTCAGTTTAAGAAAATAATATATTCCAATAAATAAATTTTTATGTTAATTTATAAGTTTTTATCAATAAAAATTGTATTTTTATAAATTATTTTTTTCCATAAACTACTCTGAAAAAATTATAATAATACAAAAAAAGCTTAAAAAGCTAACTCAAATGCACCCTGAATCAAAATTTCTCCGCTAGTTATCGTGTTCTTCTCTCACCCTAATGGTAAATTTTTTGCTCCAAAAAAGGTCAAAATTCTGGTCCATTAGAAATTACAATCAAAAGAAAAAAAATTAGGAATAAAACAAATGATTTTTTTAGAGGGACAAAAAATATATTTTATAAAAAAAAAATTATGGATCTAAACGAACACTTCTCAACATATAAGTCTTAGAAATGCCATCAAATAGAAGGCTATGAAGCTCGCTAAGAGGAATCTATAAAATATGAGTATCAATGGAACTCACATGTAAATTTGAGATTAACTAAGCCTAGTTTCAAAATACGACGTATTTGAATTCACTAAAGTCATAATTTTCTATATTTTCTATTTTTAGAAAAAACATTGGGGTATTTTTACCTTTATAAAATTATAACACACATAAATACATTTAAATATGTAATATTTTTCTTCTCTTAATTAATTTTTATTTGAATATATGTGAATTTAAATTTTAAAGAAATCCAACGCCGAGTATTCCAATATCAGAATAACTGGCCTCTTCCGATTTTCCATATAAAGGGTCATTCTAATTAGTGCTCCGAAACACTAGTTAAGGAACTAAAAAGAATAAATTTTTGAATTGAAAATAATATTGCTCATATTTTACATATGGAACATGCTAAACAGTGCCCTCGGGGCACTAGTTAAACGTGTAAATATGAAAATTCGGTCTCGGAACTTGTACATTCAATGCATCGAGAATGCAAAAAGTTATTTTATCAATATTAATTTTATTTTTTATTTTAATTTTGGTATGCTTAACAAATGGCCCCAAAACACCGTTTAGCATGACCCTTTAAATATATTTGACTATACAAGTTCCAAAATTATTATTATATAATTGATATCCTTAACTAGGGATGGACAAAAAACCGCGACCCGACTCAACCCGAGGAAACCGGAAAAAAATAAGAGAAATTGGCGGTTTGTATCGGGCCACGGGTTAGCGGGTATGCAAAATCGGTTTGAATAGAATTGACATGGGCATGTCCGGATGGAGAGAACCTGACCAAGGAGAACCGAAACCCGCATGCATTAGTAAATCAAAATTTCGTGTTTAACACATTTCTTTTGCGATACACACTCTAAGCTCTTTTTCCGTCTCTTCTTCACACTTTCTCATGTCACCTCAAATCCATAGAGACTGAAATAATCATGAAACATCAAACTTTTCTTTCTTCATTTTTTTGATCTAACTTCGTTGAAATCAAATGTTATATTTTTAATTTTATTTGAGATTTTTGTTTTTTTCTTACTTTTTATGTTAATTAGGGTTTATAACACTTTTATTTTGTGTTTCTTACTTTTTATAACACTTTTACCCAAGAACACTTAGATGAGATGACGCAGATTTCTTCTAGCTTAACCAAGGTTTTGGGTTTGTTCCCTGACTTGAGTATGCAACAATGTTAAAACTCCTAGGGAGAGTTTGCCATCCATTTGAACCCCACAAGACTCGAGAAATTAGTCTTTACAGTTGCACGCAGAAGATATCCGGTTTGCACCAAAAAACAATATTCTTAGAATTTTAATTGCAATGATTTGAGTTTATTACAGATTTTATTATTATTTTTAACCGAATCGAACAGAATTAAATCGTCCAATAATTCGATTAAACCGCAATCCGAACACGTAAAAACCAATTTCTATTTTATGAACGGATTAAGTCTTATTTTTTAACTCTACGATTTGACTTGAATGATAACTTTAGATCCAAACTCACCCAAACCCACCCATAGTCCTTAACTAGTATCCGGAACACTACTACTTAGCATTTTTTGGGGGCCATTCATATAGTAATTGTGGGGAGGGAGATATGTTTTTTTGAACGGCGTGGGAGGGAGTTATTAATTTTCGTAAATTTAGTTAATCACGAAAGACAAAACAAAACCCTTTCTCTTCTCAGTTCTCACTCCCCCCCCCCCCCTCTCTCTCTCTCTCTCTCTCTCTCTCTCTCTCTCTCCATGGATCCTGATGTTGTTGAAATTCCTCCTCCAATTCACCAAAAACCTTCAAGATTCAAAAAGCAGAGACAGGTTTCTTCCTTTTATTTTTTCATATTTTTACTTCGCTTATGATCGTCATCACCTTTCGTTCTTCATATATTGTTTCAAAATTCAAACAAAGAAAATAATCTAAATTATAATTTTTTAATTTGTGTTATGACATAACTGATTTGCTCACACACTCTTTAGTTTAGGTATATGTTCACGTGTCCTGCTGTCACACATGTTGAATTATGACATTTTTGCTTGGTGTCTATAACGTCTTTGTATGCATATCTGTCCTTACTATCTATTTGTTTATTTTCTCTATGTCCTTGATTCATAGCTGATACCACATATTGTGAGGTATAATTAAAACTTGTTATTATTAGTAATTAGTAATTATTTTAGTGTATACATGGTTAAGAGTCATTTAACGGTAATGATAAAATCACATCATTACTTCAATTTTGTTTAAGTTATAAATACGTATTGTAATAGTCAATTTATATTATGTAATGATATAGTGATTCATTCTTTTTTTTTTTTTTGCATGCATACGTGTAAAATATATTACTTTCATTTCATCTTATTTCCAATATATTATAACAACATTAGTGAATTATTAGAATAGTTAAATTTCAATTCCAACAAATTGGTATCAGAGCAAGACGATCCACAGCCACGCACAACAGCGAACATGGCAGAAACTTCAAAAACCAGCGATCAAATTCATGCGAAACTTCCAATCTTTGACGGCGACAATTATGAACGATGGACAGCGCAAATGAAGGTTGTCTTTAGGTATCATGGTGTTTTAGATGTCATTCACAATGGAGTGACACCGCTTAACGAAGCACCAACGGAGACGACGAGGCCAACTCACCGTGAACAAACGAAGAAAGATGACAAGGCGATATACTTCCTCCATCAATGTGTAGATTCAACGTGTCTAGGTCCTTAGATTGTTCAATTGCAGCAACTAAAATTATCAAATTTGGGTGTTAAACCTGTGATAACCTTTTCAACCTTCAATGAATCAGTAACTGCTTCACCACAACTCTTCATCTGGTTGGTTAATACAGTTAACCTGTTCACGAATTGCGTTACTGTCTCATTTGGTTCCATCTGCAATTTTCCTAATTGACGCCTTAAAGCCATCAATTTCACATTCTTGGTTTGTTTATCGCCGGCGTAAGTGGTTGCAAGAACATCCCAAGCTTCTTTGGCCATCTCATATTCAATTATCTTTTCCAAGTCATTTGAATCTACACATTGATGGAGGAAGTATATCGCCTTGTTATCTTTCTTCGTTTGTTCACCGTGAGTTGCCCTCGCTGTCTCCGTTGGTGCTTCGTTAAGCGGTGTCACTCCACTGTGAATGACATCTAGAACACTATGATACCTAAAGACAACCTTCATTTGAGCTGTCCATCGTTCATAATTGTCGCCGTCAAAGATTGGAAGTTTCGCATGAATTTGATCGCTGGTTTTTGAAGTCTCTGCCATGTTCGCTGTTGTGCGTGGCTGTGGATCGTCTTGCTCTAATGCCAATTTGTTGGAATTGAAATTTAACTATTCTAATAATTCACTAATGTTGTTATAATATCTTGGAAATAAGATGAAATGAAAGTAATATAATTTTCACGTATGCATGTAAAAGAAAGAGAATGAATCACTATATCATTACATATTATAAATAAATTGACTATTACAATACATATTTATCATAACTTAAACAAAATTGAAGTAATGATAACGTGTGATTTTATCATTACCGTTAAATGACTCTTAACCATGTATCCACTAAAATAATTACTAATAATAACAAGTTTTAATTATACCTCACAATAACACAATCGGTCCGAATTATGGATGTGGTTTTTCAGAGGATTGTTTTTGTTATACAGAAAGGTTAAGGGGCGCAGCTTGTTGTCTGTCTCCTTTCAATATATTTTCTTTACCCACAATTAATCATTGTATGTTACTTTTGTAGACTGTTTTCCATGATGTGATTGACCTTGAAAGTGATGACGATTTAGTGATACTTGGTGAAACATCTAGTAAAAGAAGAAATAAGGGGAAGGCAGTGGAAACCAATCATGGTGGTTATGGTGATCATCAAGTTGTGGTTAGTATAACATTTTGTAGTAGATTGATATTATCTTTTCCAACTTTTTAAATGACTATAACATTTTGTTCGCAATTTTGGCAGCCCGCCTTCAGAAAATCTGGAACAGTTAGTGGAATTCAGTCTTCCAATTGTCAACCTTCAATATCACATAATTTAATCAATGTTGGCGGCCAAGGTTCCAATCCATTGTTCGTCGAAGATGACTACCTTTATAAGTTTTCTGATGATTACATGGATGAAGATGAGTATGCTTTATTATTACAGGCACAGTTCAATAATGTGGATCTACCTACTGGAATTGAGGAGCCTTTTACATTGTTGCCAGAATATGACCTAGGTTTGAAGAAGACTCAAAATAACTCTAAAATCCAAGGATCTAACAGAACGGATGATGTTGATCGATTTTCTGGAACAAAAGCGGCTCCTAATAAGAAGAAATCAAGTGCATCACATCGCTTTGGGCTTGACTTGAGTGCTAAGAAAGCATCTACCAGTAGCAGTTCATTTTAGCCAAGTTTAGTTGGACGCAATGCATCATCGTATCCTCACAGAATAGAATCCGGAAACCCTTGGTTGAATAGTTCTTATAATTTTGATCCCCCTTCTGAGCACGCGCATGGTAAAACCAATGTTCGCAAATCTGCCAAAGTTGCACATAATGGACCAGAAAATGAAACTCTGAGGAAACTTCGAAGTTTTAAGAAATTTGACACTGTCAATGACACTTCTGACCATCACTTTGTTAAACAAAATTCCTCAATGACCCAAGTTAGTTTTTAATTTTTTTAATACTTTGTTTCAGTTCTAATCTTAATTATACGAATTTACATATTACCTATTTTCTAAGCAGACACCAAAGAGTTGGGCTAAAAAAATCCAGGGAGAGTGGAAGATTTTGGAGAAGCATTTGCCTGGTGAGTACATGATTTCTGATACTAAATAGCTTATAATGTTTTCCATGTAATTATCACATATCACATTTGGTATTCAATTTGCTTTTTTTAGCTATATGTATCCAATCCTTGTTTTCATTTTTTCTATTGAAAGGGTCTTGGCTTATAAATACCATATTGTGAAACCTGCTTCTGGCATATTGCTCAACATGACCATTTGTTTGTCTATTTTTTCTTTATTGCTCATCAGATACGATATTTGTGAGAGTCTTTGAATCAAGAATGGATCTCATGAGGGCTGTGATTATTGGAGCAGAAGGGACTCCTTACCACGATGGTCTTTTCTTTTTCGACATTCTCTTTCCGAGTGACTATCCCAATGTTCCTCCGGTACGTGGTTTAGGATACTTTATCTGATTGACATTATTTTCTTGTTAACTCTTTTTAATTCAATTTTTACTAAAGGTCATTATTTTTGTGGCAGAAAGTCCACTATCACTCTAGAGGTCTTGGGATCAACCCGAATTTGTATGACTCTGGCTATGTATGTCTCAGTCTACTTAACACCTGGGATGGCGACGTGAATGAGATGTGGACTCCAGGTGTATCAACAATGCTACAGGTTCTAGTCTCCATACAAGGTCTAATCTTGAATGCAAAACCTTACTTTAATGAACCTGGCTATGAAGATATGATTGATGAAGAAGATATGGACTATGAAGATACGGACGATGAAGATATGAACGGCTCAGCATATGTTGGATTTGAAGCGCCGTCCCTCGAGTATAATGAGAATACATTCATTCTATCGGTGAGGACAATGATGTATACGATAAAAAAGCCTCCAAAGATTTGTTTCTGTTCTTGGTTCATTTCTTTTGTATCTCTAGAAAATTGGTTTATTTTTCTAATCTAAAAATGTTGTACACATATATTTCACGGCACTGTTTGTTTTGTTATATTATTTTCAAAATACACTAAAAAATATCTACGTGGTGATATATGTAAGTTTTTTTACACCACCATAGCGAAGTATTTAACATCTTTTTCTTTTCTTGGGGTTCAAGAAACTGATTTAAGTTATTTTGTTTTCAGAATTTTGAAGACCTTGTTGTGGGGCATTTCTACAGCCGAGCACACGATATTCTGGCGTCATGTAAAGCGTACATGAAAGGTGTTCAAGTTGGTTGTTTTGTGAAAGGTGGGGTTCGAAATGTTGATAAGGGTCGACGAAAAAGCTCAGATAGATTTAAGGCTGACTTACTTGGATATGTCAAGCTTCTTGTCCAAGATTTTAAAAATATTGGAGTTAAGGACTGCCAGAAATTCATGTAGTTCTCTGAAATTGACTACTCCAAAACCGACTCCTATGAAACTGACTACTCCGAAGCCGACTCCTCCTAAACCGACTCCTTCAAAACCGTGTACCACTGGCGGCAGAAAGTAATTCGCTTAACTACATGAGTGTGATCAAGGAACATTCTTTTTGAAAACCAAATTTTGAGAAAGTGATTCTATAGGCTTATATTTACATGAACAACTTGCAGGTTTTTGATTCTTCATTAATATCGTATCAGAAATATATTTAAGAAAACCACTAGCTATGAAAAAATCTATACAACCCTTTCAAAATCAGTTGCCACATCAGCAATTTAAATGGCAGTTGTGTCTTTACAAAAAATTTCTCTATTCTTGCTCATTAAAATAATATCAACCTGTATATTTTTTGCAAAAAGTCATGTCAAATTGTCACCAAATTTGCATTGCTCAATAATATCAACCTGTTTTCTAGGTCTGTAATACAACTTACTCTCATCAAAACATCGATATAATATTACATTCTACACTTTCTATTTTTCTTATTATGCTCATTTCAAATTTTCTTCTTTCATTTTTATCTCATATTTATTATACACGACACAAGTTATTGCTCACAAAAATTCTAAAATAAATATCATGTTTAGGACAAGCTAATAATTTTTTTTAAAAAAAAAAATTGTTGATAAAAATTTCAATTAATTATTATCACAAGATAAAAATATGGGATCGATATTCCACACCATAAATATAAAAAAAAAAAGGTACAAGTTGATGCTAATAAACTTTTTAAAATAACTAATATACAATGTACAAAATATCACTTATTCTCTCAATTCATTCAATCACTCAATTACTCTTTCTCTCTAAAAATATATGCAAGTGGTATATACAATCATGTTAAGTTTTAACTACATAATTAAACCAGTAACTTATCCGTTCATTTGCATGGGACACACTCGCGTCAGTTTGAATTATAAATATTAAAACCATCAAATTTGATTAGAATTACATTTTTTATTATCAACATATATATAATCAATTGAGAGAATAAGTGGAGTTGTATTAATTGAATCAATTGACCACTAATATACAAGGTACAAGTGGTTATTATATACTAGTGGTCAATTTTAGAAACAACCGGTAACTTTATGTAACTAACATAACCCACTTAACTAACTACCTTTTGTTCTAACAAACTAACAACCAATGACTTGCTCAACAAGTTATCAACACTTACAAGTGAAATGCAGGATACAAACATGAAATTCAATTCATCACACCTCCTAATACTGTTTGTTAATCCTATAAGCTTTGTGATGAATTGCCTTGAAAACTCAGAAAACAAGTGTTAAGATTATAGATCAACTAGAGTTAGTTAATAAGTTACCAAGTCGGTTAGAAGGTTAGAAAGTTAGTTACTCCAAGTAGCTCTATAAATAAGCCACTTCATTGTACATTTTAATTCATCTTTTATAAAAATGAAATCTTACAATTTTTATTCTCTTTCAAGCTTTCTAAGCTCTTACCGAGAATCTTCTCTATTTTACCATCAACTTCAAAATCTTAACATGGTATCACCCACCTTAATCGATCCACATACCTTGATTACGATTCCGCCGTTGAATATGAAGAAGATGAAGCTTTTGTTGATGTTACTGATTCCGTTTCTGCACACATTGTTCAAGCTCAAGATTCCGATTTTGCAACCATGGAGGAAAGGAATTCCGAATTCTTTTTTTGGCAGTTTCACTCAAGATGCAGAATCTGAAATGGCGCAAATGATTCCTATTGAGACAATCAAGCCTTCAATTGAAGGAAGATCCATCAAAATTGGAGCAATCGATTGTTGTTTTTTTGGTCTCTGAATCTGAACAGAACGGAAAGAGCAAGAATTTGGTTTTGAAAATGATGAATTTGTTCCTTCTTGTAATGAAGAAAGCTTCATGGAGTGTCAATTAGATACCATCTTTGGTAGCAAGAATTGGTTCGTTTTGCCTCTTCTTGGTGTCTCCGACGACGGTTATACGATCGCCAATTCAAGAACCACCATGTTCTTCTTTCTTCCTCCTTATAAGGTTCGTTTCTCATCTTCTAAACTTGAGAAATTGGTTTCAGCAACAACCAAGCTGAAACACATCAATTTCTTCTTCAATCTATGTGGTGTCTACATTGAAGTTTTTGATCCCGGTGGAATTATGTTAGTGCTTTACAATTCTGCTATTATGCTCTCTACTTTGTCAATTTTCGATTCAATATAGAGACCAGTTCTGCAACATTGTTCAAGTTTTGCTTTTGCAGAATTGATCAGTTTTGGTTCTGCAACATTATTCGAGGTTCTGATTTGATGTTTTAGTTGCGCATGGCCGGCTCAGCCTTCAGTTGTATATCAATCAAATGGTTGTTGAGATTTGCAGATTCATACATGATTTGATGAATTCTTGGCTTATTGTTTGTGATCTTATATTGAAGACAATTTTGGATTACGTGTTGCTGCTACAATTTTGAGAGCTATTAGTATTGCAATTATTGGTATTGTCATTGCATTTGGAGATCATGCTCTACTGGTTTTAATCATTTGATATACATGGTTTGAGGATTAACTTCATACATTGTGCTATATGATTTCATTTACCTTATGCAAAACACAATTGGATTATGTCATATGCAAAATTGTGGATTTCATTTACCTTGTGCTATATGATTTTGTGTTGGAATTGTTTGGAGTTAATCTGTTGGTTGTGCTACTGATCAACTTGGGCTCAACTCTATTCCAATTAGACAGTGAGTGAAGTGTATCTTTTACATTTATTGAATTTGGTTTATTGGAGTATTGAATGCATAGAAGGTTTTCTCACTATAGTGGCATGCTTTGGAAATTGGAACCATGATATGGTTGTCACTTACACCTACTAGTATTTTACTATGAGATGAAGAGTAATGCCAAATTCCAAGTTCTGCACAGAGGTTAACATTGGTAACAAGAGGAATGTTGTGTTTGGTATGAATGGATAAGCTGCCTTTTAAGATCTATTGCTGAAGCCACATAACAGTTTCCTCTTGATAGTGATTAGCCATATTGGCTTTGTTGAATTACCCTTTTCTACAAATAATTGTAATTCAAACGCAAATTGGTAAATTCACCAATGTTGAGTTTGAGGGAGGATGTTAAGAATATAGATCAATTAGAGTTAGTTAATAGGTTATCAAGTTGGTTAGAAGGTTAGAAAGTTAGTTAGGGAGTTAGTTACTCCAAGTAGCTGTATAATAAGCCAATCCATTGTACATTTTAATTCATTTTTTATCAAAATGAAATCTTATAGTTTGTATTCTCTTTCAAGCTTTCTAAGCTCTTATCAAGAATCTTCTCTATTTTACCATCAACTTCAAAAGCTTAACAACATGTATGCTTCTGCCTCGCGCGCTGGGCGTGGCCTCGTTGGCGCCAAGCGCGAGCTTGATGGATTTGGAGATGTAGCTTCTGGTGTTTGCACCGGGCGCGGGCCATATGGCGCTAGGCGCGGCTTCGCGAGGGTTATATATGCTGGACGCGTTTTCTGTTGGGTCATGGCGTTTTTAGGGTTTTTAAGGCCAACATACATACTAGGGTTAATAGAGAATTATATTGGAAGACTCTAGGGTTGGGATAAACATTCTATTACCTTGGGAAACACTTTATATTGAATTTCTTGGTCACGGGAAGAAATTCGAGATTTGGATAGAATTAGGATATTGGCTAATTTCTTATAATCCTTGTTTTGAGATTTTCATTGTAACTGAGAACTTGATTGATAATGGAACAGAGAGCTGGCCTCTCCTCCAAAGTAGGTCACATTGGCCGAACTAGGTAAACAATTTGATCGTGTCTTTTACTTTCGCCGTTTACTTGTTTGATATTATTATTGCTTGTTCTTGCTTATTTTGATTGCGAGCTTGATTTTATTTGCTCTACACATCAAGGTTATTGGTATAAAACTTCTTCACCTGATCAAATTGTGGCTTCTTAAATGGTTTAGTTAGAATGTCTGCTAACTAGCACCTCAGTTTTGCAGTATTTCAACTTTAGTCTATTCTTATTTGACTTGATCCCTTAAGAAAGCAAATCTTCTTTCAATGTGTTTAGCGTTTACTCCTACCATGATTGACCGGATTGTTTGCTAAGTCAGTTGTTGGTTTTTTGTCAACAAGTAAGTAACTTCAATTTTGTGTATTCAACCACCTTTAATTCTTCAAGTAGCCTTTCATAGCATTTCAATCCAAATAGCTTGACAGACTTCAAATGAAGCTGAAACATATTCAGCTTAATAGGATGATATTGTTAGTGTTGATTTAAGAGTGGAATATTTAAAATATTATTAAAAAGAGAATTTTAATTTACTCTTTTATAATTTGCGGGTATTTACCCTTTATATGTTAAATTGAATTCTTATTTTTATGTGTATTTAGCTTTCATCGTCTTTAAAAATTGTTATATGTTATCTTTTATATTTTTAGATGTAAAATTATATTTAAGAGTAGAAGATTTGAAATATTATGAGTATTGATGAGAACAAATTAGGTATTTTTTTTGTAAGACAAATTAGGTACTTTAATAGTAACTAGTATGTTAGCCCGTGCCTTGCATGGGATTGTTCTCTTTTTTAATATTATTTATGTGTTTATTTTAATATATTATTTGAACAATTTAGTTAAAAATAGTAAGATAAAATTGATATAGATTTTGCATGATATATATTTAATAATGCTATAGGATAAAGCGAGATGAAGAATATTATTTCACTTCCCTTTATACACTATTAAGAGATAGATTTTTTTTCATCTTCATCTCCAAGACTATACAGTGACCCTTTAAATATAAAATAATTATAAACTTCATTCTCAAATGAAAATTTAATTAATCTAGGTGCATTTTTAATAGTGGGATCGAATGTGTTACGCGTTTCTCATTCTACACCCGTGAGAGATTCTATATCTCTCTCTCTCTCTCTCTCTCTCTCTCTCTCTCTCACTATTTCTACATTTCTCCCACAGGATCATTTTCATTTTTAATAATATTGATTTGTTTATGTTCTTCATTTTCTTTTGAAGGTTGTCTATATCATTTTTCATTTTATATTATTTTGAATGTTGCCTATATTTTTCTTTCAATTATTTATGAAATTGATTTTATTTAATTTACTTGATAATAAAATGCGATATATGTTTAAGGATGTTACAGGGACATAGTAGGATGAGAAGTACTCCCTCATTCCCCGTTCAACAACACTATGAGATTCTTTCTCCCCCCCTCTCTCTCTCACATCTCTATAGGAATCCATCAACAAAAAATAATTGTAAATTTTATAATATTTTTCAAATGAATATTAACATACTTTGACCGTGTTTCTATACTCAAACTATTTTTTGTCATTGTATCACAAATAATCAATTTTCATGTGTGAGCGTCAAATGAAAAATTCTATGTATGAATCTTCACTCACATTGATAAATTAGCATCCAGAAAAAGATTTGAACGAATGTTTATGAAAAACTTAAAATCAAAATTATAAATAAAAAACCCATTGATTATAAAAATTAAAATTATATTAATTTATTTTAGGTTTTAATTCCCATAGATTTTTTTAGTTGGATGTAATATAGTAAAGTGCGATGTACACATAATATGAAAAAATTCCCGTAGTCAGAATTCAAATTTTAATTAGTCAATATATATTTTTAATAGTGTAGTGAGAATTGTTTTCTGTTTCCCATTATATACTATTGAAAGATTCTCTCTCTCTCTCTCTCTCTAGTATCAGTTACACGATTTTATAGGGGTTCCATCAACAAAAAATAGTTGATAATTCTATATTATTTTTATAATGAATATGAATAAAATTTTTGTGTTCATTTATCACTATCTTCTACATACACTTTTTTTCATGGTAAACCAATTTTCATCGTACTAAATAAAATTTTGAATAAGGGATCCCCGTGGTAAAATATGAAAATATGGATAAGCCCTACTGTTAGAATTCAAATTTTAATTATTCAGTGTGTATTTTTAATAGTTTGATGGAAAGTGCTTCCGATTTTTCATTTTATACCACCGAGAAATCCCCCCCCCTCTCTCTCTCTAAACTCTATAGGGGTTCTATCAATAAAAAAGTTGTTAATTCTATATTTTTTTAATGGATATCAATAAAATTCTCGTGCTCAGTTCTCACTATCATCTACAAACAGTTTTCATCATGGGGATCATGTTTCATCGTGCTAGATAAAATTTTGAATAAGTAATTCCAATGACAAAATATGAAATTATGGATAACTTCCACATTCAAAATTCAAATTTTAATTCGTCAATGTATATTTTTAATAGTGAGGGTTAGAATGCTCCTAGTTTTTCATTCTACACCATCGAAACTCTCTTTCTAATTCTATCTGTCTTCTGTGTCCATTACGGGACTCTATAGTTACTCCATGAACAAAAAATAGTTGTTAATTATTTATTATTTTAAAATAAATCAACATATAAATATTACATGTAATTGAATGATTGGATAATAGATACATGTCAAATCAAATTTTAGCCGAAGTGTTCACATAGTTTTTATATTGAAATAATATTTAATCACGGATTAAATAAGTTTGTCGTCATTAAAAATATAATATATGTTAGTAATTAAAATATAATATTTTAATTTCTACAAAAAAATATAGTATTAGAAAAGTTTTAATTGAATTTCACCAACACAATATTATTAAAATATAATAATAAAAACTAGTATGTTAGCTCGTGCCGTGCACGTAGAGCTGTAAAAATGGGTCGGGCTATCGGGCCGGCCCATTAGCCCTATAGTTTTACACGGGCCGGGCTTTTAAAAAAAGGTGATCGGGCCTTATCGGGCCGGCCCCTCGGGCCTATATTTTTAATGGGCCGTTATGGGCCGGCCCCACGGGCTTTTGGGCCGGCCCCTTAAAGAGTTAAAAAAAATATTTTGAAAAAAATTCTAAAAATAATTTTAGCTAAAAATAAGGAGTTTTAGTTACCATTAAATCTTTAGATAATTAAGTAACAAAAGATAAGATTTGTTAGTTAGGAGATAATTAATAAACCAAATTTGTTTTTTTTTTAAGATTAAACCAAGTTTGTTATGATTATCTTTATTTGAAAAAAAACTAATAACATTTTAATTAATCATTATAAATAGAAAAGTATAAGAAAAAATTATTCAAATTATAATTGGTCACGAAATAAAAGTAACATAATATAACAACCTTCGAGTACTAAAGGTAATGTATTAATACTTTGTGGTTTTGTTCATTCATATAGTTACAATGTAGTGATTAAGTTGCCTTTAATTTATTAGCACATATGTATATTAATATTATGAGTTGCACCAATACTTGTTACTAGTTCACTATTTATTTAGGTATATATGTGTTGTTATGTTTGTTTTAAATTATGCCCATATAAGAGTTTCAAGTATGTTGTTGATTGCTTCATTATGTGAACAGTATGACCGACATAAAATTTGATAATCTTATTGTTAGACCTAATTTTTATGTTGAGTTAAATAAACATTTAATTGTTGGTCTAATTAAATAAATGTCAAATAAAATATAATTTGATGTTTATTAAAGCATTTAATGTCTTAAGCTTTTTGTCAAGTTTTAGCGAAATGGAAGAATTTCGAAGGAAACGGCGTCGTTCGAAAATACCAAGTAAGAACGAAGTTCAGCGCGCGCGAAGCAAAGGAGATTCGAAATCAACGGTTCAAGACGAGAAAACGTGGGACGTGTGGAGCAATCTGAAGCGTCGAATCGAAGCGGCAGTTTGTCAGTTTCGAAAGTATTTAGTTTAGTTTCTTTGTTGGAAACGGGGTCACAATTTCGTTTTACAAACTTCTTACTAAAATTCTAAGTACTCAAGCGATCGAAGGAAAAGAATTGCGAAGAAGGATGTATGTATTGTGAACCTTTTATTTGTAATTGCTTTTACGTTTAATGCAATTTATCATTCCTGTATTTCTATTGTTAATTTTCTCTTAAAACACTCCTGTTTCGAGGCGATTCGAAAACTTCAGTGTTAATTCTAAATCAAAAGCCTAAAATCAACAAACGATACATAAACTTTCTCAAGAGAACAAGCATAAAATTGTCCTGAGATTACTAGTCGATCTCGTAAGTCTTAAAATACTTAGACTAGCGCTTGTTTACCAAATTTCACGGTAAACAAATTGGCACGCCCAGTGGGACTGGTTTTGTGCTTTTAACGAAATTTGTAGAAAGTTTTAGCGCTAAGAAAAGAGTGATTGTTAATTTGCAATTATGGCTAAAGCGACTCAAATCCATAATTCAATAAATAGTCCAAGTTCTAGCGCAATGAGTGGTAGTGGAAACCAAAACTTTAATTCTGGTGGAGGATCACCAAGTTCTCCCCAAAGGTCGAACACTGTTAGTATAGCAGTTAGTTCGATAATGCCTAACATTTTGGTTTCGACTCAATCAGAGTCATCTCCTGCCATGTTTTCTCCTAGTGGCCCTTTGTTTGGACGTATACCTCCTCCAGGCTTTCCTGCTTTTTCACAAGAGCAAGAAAGGTATACAGATCCTAGGGTAACTCAAATGCCTCTAACGGTTTCCTCGTTATTATCTTTGAGGCAACAAATGGACGAGAGTAATCACGAAATGGTTAATCTCTTGAGACAACAAATTGGTACTGTGTTTAATCCTTTAATACAGAACACCAATGAAAGTTACCATATGTTGGCTTATCAAATGGGTAGAATAGCAGATTTCTTTGGAACTACTCCTCCCCCTCAAAACCAACCTAGGTTAAACCATCAGGCACCTCAAATGATTTTGCCTGCAATGTCTGCAACGCCTCATTATCAGGCTCAAACTCAAATTCCTGAACAGTCAACAAACCAAGGGCCAACTTTTATGGCCCAGCCAAGAAATCAAGGGCCAACATTCATGGCCCAAGAAGAACCTCCTTATACACAAGAAGTAAATCAACCAAGAGTGTTCTTAGTGAATCGAAACCAAAATGCTGATGAAGTAGTACAAAATGTCCAAAATAATAATTTTGCTGGACATAATAATTTGGCTCATTTAGTCGAAACAATTTTAACGCAAAGTGGCGTTAATGTTGGCTCCAGGAGGCCAAACTTTGTGTCTGCTTTGTCTGAATACGTGTTGCAAACTGAATTGCCACGGGGTTGGAAAGTCCCAAAATATACTAAGTTTTCTGGTGATACTAGTGAGTCAACTGTTGAACACATAGCCAGATTTTTGGCTGAGTCTGGAAACTTAGCTAATAATGAAAATTTAAGGATGAAATATTTTCCAAACTCATTAACTAAAAATGCTTTTACATGGTTTACTACCTTGCCTCCTAATTCGATCCAGAATTGGACACAATTGGAAAGGCTATTCCATGAGCAGTTTTACATGGGCCAAACAAAAATTAGTTTTAAAGAGTTGGCCAGTGTTAAAAGAAAAACACACGAAGCTATTGATGATTATTTGAATAGGTTTCGTTTACTAAAGGCTAGGTGCTTTACTCAAGTGCCTGAGCATGAGTTAGTCGAAATGGCTGCTGGTGGCCTAGATTATTCGATTAGGAAAAAATTGGATACTCAACATCTTCGAGATATGTCTCAATTGGCTGATAGAGTTAGACAACTCGAAGTATTAAAAGCTGAAAAATTTAAAAATCTTAAGTTTTAGAAAAAGAAAGAAGTGCATTATGTAGATGCATATGATAGTGATTGTGAGGATAATGTTGATTATTCACTGTATGATGAAAGTGAAGTAAATTTGGCTGAACTTAAGCCAGGGCCTCCTTATGTTTGTAAGTTATTAAGGCCCTCACATGGGAAAAATCCCACTGAGCCTAAAAATGATAAGTTCGTGACAAAAACATACACGTTTGATATCACCAAGTGTGATGAAATTTTTGATTTGTTAGTTTCTGATGGGCAAATAATTGTGCCTAAAGATTTGAAAGTACCATCAGTAGAACAAATGAAAAAACGTGGTTATTGTAAATTTCACAATTATCTTGGCCATCGAACTTACCAATGTGTGCTTTTCAGGGATTTGGTTCAGAAAGCGCTGAATGAAGGTAGACTTAAGTTTGCTGAGAAAGGAAAACATCAAATGAAAGTGGATGCTGATCCACTGCCTACAAATGATGCTGCATATGTCGAAATACTGGACTGCAACATGGTGGACTTTACTGATCCTGCGCCAATCAAAGCTATTCCTGAGGAGGAATATGATGAGAGGGTAAGAGCTGCTTATCCTAAGCCTGAAGAAGATTTGGCTGACTACCTCAACAGGTGCAAGCTCAATAACGTGGAAGTTATGGTTTGCCCTAGATGCAGTGCTGTTTGCGATAGGGATGCAACCAAATGCTTGAAGAATTGCCTTCCATTTGCTGACCCTAAGAGGAAGTTGCAGAATCCTAGGCCTAACCAAAGGATTTGGCCACAAGAAAGGATAGACTGGAGTAACTCTACTTCGAGAAATCCTTCTGTTCACCAAAGACTGGGACCTATTCGAACTTTTAGGCCATCAGACACAGTCCCAACCAACACTTGGGTCAGGAGGCAGAATGTTGCTGTTACCAAGAAGGTGATTGAGAAAGGAAGTTCGAGCAATGTTAATGTCAACATAGTGGCTGCGAACAAAGGTACTAGTACCAATATGGCTCCTCAGAAAGCCAATGTTGCTCCAAATGACAAGAAATTTGCCTATAAAAACAATTACAAAGGCAAAAATCCCATGTCACGCTCTCAATGGCGAAGGTTCCAGAGGAAGAAAAAATTGGCTGCTTCTCAAGCCAATGCTTCAAACATAACTGGGGGCAAACTTAAGATTGGTGTTGGGGGCAAAGCTGGAGCTAGTGATGAAACTAACACAAAGATGGTTCAAAAAGCTGAAATGGCCAAGAGGCCAGCAAAAGAAAGGCTTGAGCCATTAGCTGAGAGTAAGGCTGATGAAGAAAATGAAGACTTCATGGAAGATGATGACCTTCTAGATGATGAAGGTGATTTTGATGTCTTAGTGAATGTGATTTCAATCCTTCCTGCTGAATTCGACGTTCAAACAGAAGTGAATGAGGTAGAGGAAGAAGCTAAGGCAATAGAAATGGCTGTCCCTAAGCCAGTTTGTTACTATGTGATGGCTAATGGCTGTGTCGAAGAGCAAAATGCCATTTTCGAAAAGCCAGACTTGGGGATGCAGAATCACCTCAAAGCCCTGTTTGTAAGAGCCAAGGTGAATGGCGTGGGTGTAAACAAGATTCTGGTGGATGGAGGAGCAGTGGTGAACATTTTGCCACACTTTATGCTCAAGAAATTAGGTTTGTATGAGACAGACCTGCATGCACATAATGTAGTGCTTGCAAATTATGAAGGCAAAATTGGCCATTCTCTTGGGGCCATTCAACTTGAAGTTTGTGTGGGAAGCACTGTGAGGAAGACTTTGTTCATGGTGATAGCTGCTAGGCCAAATTATAACATGCTGTTAGGCCGTGAGTGGATCCATGGAGTTGGTGCAGTGCCTTCAACCATGCATCAAAAGTTGATTGTATGGAGAGAAGATGGTCTGGTTGAATACATCGAAGCAGACCAAACTGCATATGTTGCAGATGCTGACACAATCAATCTCCAAACATTTGACAGGAATTTGGCTTCGATTGCTCCTTGTGGAGATCAACATTCAGCCTATGAAGGAACTAAGTCTGACAATGTCCTTCACTCTGTCAAACTTCACCCTACCCATGGATTTTGCTGGGAAAGGGAACATTTGGATGACCCTTTGGATGAGAAAGCTTTCCCCACAGCTTCAGGATGGGGCAACCCAAATGAGTTTGATGATTAAGTCATCAAATTGGGGTGTGATTTCGGCTTATGCAGCCGGAAATAGAATACAAATGGCTGTTGAAGCCATTATGTCAAATGAAAATATGGCTAACGAAGCCACTGAAGATTTGCAAGTAAAAGTGGCTTCTAAGGCCACTACTTCTAGTCCTGAAAATAATCAAAGGTTAGACTGCATCCATGATGACGAACCTCTGGGTTTCGAAACATCAATTAGTTCGACACAAAGGATGCAAGCTCAAGACCCCCTGCAGGAAATTGATATTGGAGATGGCTCAGTCAAAAGGCCAACTTATATTAGCAAAAATATCAGTCCAAGCCTCAGGGATAAAGTAATTAAGCTTTTGCGAAGTTACAAAGATTGTTTTGCGTGGGATTACCATGAGATGCCTGGTCTGAGTAGAGAATTGGTAGAACATAGGCTACCACTACGCTCAGACAAAAAGCCTGTGAAGCAGCTTCCAAGGAGGTTTGCTCCAGAGATCATGACGAAGATCAAGGTTGAAATCGAAAGGTTGCTCAAATGCAAATTCATTCGAACAGCCAGGAGATTTCCTTGGCTTCGTTGTGCATAAAAAGGGCATAGAGATTAATCAAAACAAAACAAAGGCAATCATGGAGACACAATCTCCAACAACAAAGAAACAGCTTCAATCACTGCTAGGGAAAATCAACTTTTTGAGAAGATTCATTTCGAATCTGAGTGGAAAAGCTCACCCTTTTTCTCCACTACTTAAACTCAAAAAAGATGATGTATTTCGATGGGGACCTGAGCAGCAGAAGGCGTTTGATGAGATTAAGGCTTATTTGTCAAGCCCACCTACATTAATGCCTCCAATTCAAAGTAAAGAAATGAAGCTGTATATAGCAGCGTCAGATTCTACCATTGGGAGCATGCTTGCTCAAGAAGATGAAAATGGTGTAGAGAAAGCTATTTATTACTTAAGTAGAGTTCTCAATGATGCTGAGACTAGGTATTCGGTAATAGAGAAATTGTGCCTTTGCTTATATTTTTCTTGTACCAAATTGAAGCATTATATAAAACCAGTTGATGTTTTGGTTTATTCACATTTTGATATCATTAAGCATATGCTTTTGAAACCAGTTTTACATAGTAGAATTGGAAAATGGGCTTTAGCGTTAACAGAATATTCTTTAACTTATAAGCCTTTAAAATCTGTGAAAGGCCAAATAGTGGCTGATTTTATATCAGATCATTCAGTGGTTGAATTACCAATCATGTATCTAGATTTCGAACCCTGGATTTTGTATTTCGATGGTTCAAAACACAAATATGGTACAGGAATTGGAATTTTAATTATTTCCCCATTAAAAGTTCCAACTAAGTTTAAATATAAAATAAATGGGACTTGCTCCAATAATGAAGCTGAATATGAAGCTTTGATTGCTGGGCTAGAAATTCTTCTAGACTTGGGGGCAAGCCATGTTAAAATCAGAGGTGATTCTGAATTGGTGTTAAAGCAATTGACAAAAGAATACAAATGTATTCAAGAACATTTGATGCAGTACTTTGTTATTGCTTACACTTTATTAAAGAAGTTCGCTAGTTTCGATATCCAGCATATTCCTCGAATAGAAAATCAAGAGGCAAATGATTTAGCTCAAATTGCTTCAGGGTATAAATTTTCTCGAGAACAGTTGGAAGAACTCATCGAAATTAAAGAGAAATTGATTTCGCAAGAATCAATTGCTAACGAATTATCAATGCCAAAACATTTGGGGGCAAGTGTGGATGAAAATTTCGAAAATTTGAAAATTTCGAAACTTTTCCTTGCTTCGATGGTTTAGTGGCAGAAATTTTTGCCATTGATAATTTGGTAGATAATGACTGGAGAAAATCCATTGTTGATTATTTGAAGAATCCGGTAGGAACTACTGATAGGAAAGTTAAGTATAGAGCCTTAAGTTACACCATCATTGGGAATGAGTTGTTTAAGAAGACTCCAGAGGGAGTTTTATTAAAATGTCTTGATGAAGGAGAGGCCTATTTAGCTATTTCTAATGTGCATAGTGGTTCTTGTGGAGCTCATCAAGCAGGCCATAAAATGAAATGGCTTTTATTTCGACAAGGTTTATATTGGCCTTCTATGTTGAAAGATTGTATAGAGTTTGCAAAAGGCTGCCAAGAGTGCCAAAAGCATGCAGGCATTCAACATGTCCCTGCAAGCGAACTCCATTCAATTGTTAAACCGTGGCCATTTAGAGGTTGGGCCTTAGATCTAATTGGGGAAATTAAGCCAACCTCATCGAAGAATCAACGCTACATTCTAGTTGGCATTGATTATTTTACAAAATGGATAGAAGCAATTGCTTTACCTAATGTGGATCAAGAAGCTGTGATTAATTTCATACAGAACCACATAATATATAGGTTTGGATTGCCAGAAACCATTACCACAGACCAGGGTACAGTTTTTGTTGGGCGAAAAATGCAAGAATTTGCCAATGAAACTGGGTTCAAATTATTAACTTCAACACCATACTATGCTCAAGCAAATGGTCAAGTTGAAGCAGCTAATAAAGCCATAATTGGTCTGATTAAGAGACATGTTGCTCAAAAGCCAAAGAATTGGCATAAAACTTTAGATCAAGTTTTATGGGCATGTAGAAACTCCCCTAAAGAGTCAACTAATTCAACTCCATTTCGTTTAACTTATGGGCATGATGCTGTATTACCCGTCGAAGTTATGTTGCAATCAATTAGAGTGCAAAAACAGATGGAAATACCAATAGAGCACTATGAACATATGATTTTAGACGAGTTAGTTGATTTAGATGAAGAAAGATTACAAGCGTTGGAAGTTTTAATCAGGCAAAAATAGAAAGTTGCCAGAACTTACAATAAAAAGGTAAAATCAAAAACTTTCAATGTAGGGGATTTGGTTTGGAAAGTTATCTTACCCATGGATCGAAAAGATAGGGTCTTTGGGAAGTGGTCCCCAAATTGGGAAGGACCATTTAAGATTTCTCAAGTACTTTCTAATGGTGCTTTTGAAATTGAAGAACTAGCACCTGAGCAGCGTGCAGTTAATATAAATGGCAAATATTTAAAGAAATATAAGCCAATTTTGCATGAGGTGCGCATAGATCCAGGTTGAGATGACAAAAACCATATAAAGAAATGGCAAATGAAATGCCATGTTTTTATTAAAGCCATTACAATTAAAAGTTCAAACATCAAGAGATAGTACAACTTTATTCATTAAACATAAGAAAGGAAAGTGCAAAGTTGTAATTGTTTTAATTGGACTTAGATTTGGCTTTACTAGGGCTAGCTTTGGGTTGGCCTCGTTCTTCAGTGACTTCAGAGGTGGCTTCACCATCAGAGACGGAGTTGGAAGAAGAATCTTCAGCGTAGTAAAGCTTCAAAAACTCACGATAGTCATCATCAGTTTCATCAGATGTGTCTGAAGATATTGAAGAAATCGAAATTGATGGTTTTGCAGGCCTAGGCTTGCGTTGAGGTTTGGTTCTTGAAGAGGAACTTTCAGGTTGTTTTGGGTTGGTATTCAAAACTTAAGTTAAAGGTTTGACTTGGTACTTCTTAAAGTCTGTTGTGCTGAGAAAATGTAAAGTTCGAAATTGCTTTGGAAAAGACAATTTAAATAAAGAGTCATAGAAATTGGCGAAAGAAATTATCATTCGAAATTTTAAAGTCAAAATGGCAAACGAAGTTGCCAACAAAAGATGGTGCTTAATGTAAAACATTACAACCATTTCGAAAGATTATAAAGATTCGAACTGATAAAACGAAAAGAGCTAAAATGAAATGTGCTTAAAAAATATTATAGAGATCAACGCCTGTTGGCTGTTTGAAATCTTTTGTACTCTGTTAAAATATGAGCCTTTTTACGCTCCAAGATTTCGTTCTCTTCTGCCAGACGTTCAACCTCTTTGCTTATCTTCAAGCCATCACTGTAGTGCTTGATTCCTTCGCGTCCAAGTTGGTCCAGCACAGATGTTGGCACTTCTTGAGCCCTGGAGAGCAAAGATTCCTTCAACTTTTCCTCTTCAAGGATTTTTCTTTCCAGCTCAATAACTTCGAGACGCCACTTCATGAGGTTTTCGTTGCAAGTCTGTATTTGCAAGAAGGCGCTGGTAGCATCCATTTTCAATTTGGAAGCTTGTTCCCTGCAATGATTGGCTTCATCGAGACATTGTTGTTGTTCAGCCTTGCGTGAAGTGTAAAGTTGTTGGTTCTTATATAGCTCATGTGCAGTCTGGGCATATTGATCAACAATGACTTCAGCTTGCGAAGCCAAAGTGAAAAGAGTATATGGGATCGAGGGTCCCTGCAGCTTGTGGAACAAGGCCTTAAGGTTGAAATACAGATCAGGATCTTGCTCCAAGCGCTCTAAGATGTTGCCATGAATGATTTCTTGACGAAAGCTCCTTTCGCTGTCTTCCAAGTCTTTCCGACGCGATTCTTCCTTTTCAGCAGTGCTAATAGCGAAGTCGCCATGAACTTCCAACAGTTTGTCTAAAGCGTTGTCCGCAGATAAACCTTTAAGCTCTTGAAGGATTTCTGAAGGAAGACAGATATCGAGTGGAGGTTTTGGTCTTGAAGTTCCATCATCTTCGATTGAATCATCAGCGTGGGTGCTGCGTTCATAGTCTGCACTTGAACGAAGAAAATCATCAGTATTCATGGTGTACTCTCCACTTGGGCCTTTATTTTTTTGGATTGTGATTGGTCGAATGCTCACTTGGAGTTGCTGCTCTGTTTGAGACCATTTGAGGTGAGTCTTCAGTGTTGATTGGCTCCAAGACAGTAACATTATTACCTGTCTCGTTGTCTTGGATTTCGGGGTTTGGGATTTCGACATGCTGTTGGTGCGCGTCAGGATTTTCTGGCTGCACTTCTTGAATTTTGGGAGTTGGTGAGTCTTCGAGGACTTCATCCTCAGGATGTTGCTGGACTAAGTCTTGAACAATGTTCTTGACGGTTGTGTCTGGAGAAATTTCTTCGGTGTTTGTTGGTGCTGGGGATTTTTCCTAAGAAAATTGAAGAAAAACACTGTTAAGCTTTTGAAAGTAAATTGAGAAGAAGGAATTGTGAAGATAAAATTTACCTTAATAGGGGAGTTGGTTGTCTTTGCTTCAGCAGAAGGAGTTGAATCATTGGTCTTTGAATTCGAAGAAGTCTTCTTAGACTTTTTCTTCTTTTTCTTCTTCTTCTCAGTTGAGAGGATTGGTGATTGGCCTTCGTTGCTTGGAGCCTCAGGTTGAGCTTCAGCATTTGCCTCAACATCCTTTGTCTCTCTTTCTTTCTTCTTCTTCTTTTTCTTTTCCTTTTCCTTGGCTTCGCCAACATCAGCATTTGGAGCTTTAGAAGAAGTGACGCTGGATTTGGAGGCTTGTGTATTTTCTTGAGCAATGTTATCCTGAAAAGATATAAAGGGGATTTCTGTTAAAGAAAATTTGATGATATTGTTCTGTCGAAAGTAAAAAAGAAATGAAATGAATTTTACCTCCATTTCTGCGTTCCTTTCTTCTTCTTCACCTTCGTCATCAATCAGTTCGATGACTGGTGAGGCAGCCTTGCCTTTCTTCGAAGTGTTTTGACCTTGAGCTTCAGATTTTCTTTTCCTTGTGGCGACCTGCAAAAGGGCATAGAGGTTAGAAATGTTACAAGTTGTGAAAACGAAAAGCATTAATTCGAAAAACTAACCCCAGGCTCAATTTTGACTTGTGGGAGTGGTGGTTTATTCGAAGTGTTGGATTCAACCTTAGATTAAGCTAAAGAGGGATTTCTTACCTCTAACATTTCAGTGAGTTAAAGAATCTAAAGTGTGACAAGTTTAAGATGTTGAATTAAGCTAAAGAGGGATTCAACCTGGAAAATATTTCAGTGAGTTAAAGAATCTAAAGTGTGACAAGTTTAAGATGTTGAATTAAGCTAAAGAGGGATTTCTTACCTCTAACATTGAGCTTTGACTTTATCTTGTTTAAGATGTTGGCGTTGAATCCACTTCGAACTGCAATCATCAATGCGTCTTTGTTCGAAAGATTCATTTCGTAATGCAAAGACCACCATTTGGCAAAATCCTTAGTGTGAGAAAAGACAGGTTTGAAGTAAAAGGGTTGGATTTCGTAATCTGCACCCTCAAATTGTTTTAACAGTTGATGGAAATGAGCTGGTGTCATTCCATAGTAGCCTAAACAGATGTGTTTCTCGTCAGGGTAAATGCATTTGGGAAATATTTGGGCAAGCCCAAATTGTCTTGAGACTAAGTTGGGATGATAGCCAACTAAGCCAAAGTCTGATGAAGTCTGTCCAAATCGACAAGACAGTAAGGTTGGAACAAGGAAGGTTCTCCAGATCAGGGTAATTTCCTCTTCACTTTCAGGCAAGGGAGGTAAAGGGTGAATGAACCAAGTAGGGCCAATTAATCTTTCGACGAAGGGAGCATAAGCAGCTTTAAATTCCTTCAGGTTTAAGAAAGTTTCGAAATACTTAAGGAAGGTTTGTTCCAAGGATAAACCTCTTGGCCTAGCTACCATCCTAGCAAGCCTAGTGCCCTCAACTTCTCTAGTTTTAGCTTCGTCATAATACATCTCAGGCAAGAACAAATCAAGTTCGCTGGGAAATGTGGCATTGAGCCATAACTGTAGAAGCCAAAATGGTCCATAAGCCAGGAAAGTTGAACCATCTCCAGTTCTCTTGATGAATTCACAAGCAGTCCTCATGCTTTCATACAAGCAGCCTAAGATCAAGCGCCCAAATCCAAATTATTGGCCTTCAGATATTTGAGTAGCCATTGGGATAAACTTGACAGCTACTTGCAAAGATTTCGTGGAGAAAACATATTGAGACAGCCATAGAGCTAAGAAAGCAACGTGCTCTTCAGGACCAACTTCTCCTTCGAGTTCGTTATGTTCAACCATGTACTTATTATAGGTCTTGTCCTTCATGGTGACCTTAACATTGCCTGAAGATCTGGTTGGGTCATAATCATCTCCAGTAGGTGGTAGCCCAGTAATGGCAGCCACATCGAGAAGAGTAGGGGTCATCATACCACACTCGAAATGGAAAGTGTTAGTAGATGATTCGAAGAAATGAAGAGCAGCTATTATCATTTCTTGATTAATACTTAAACCAGTTTTTGAGAGTTGCATCAGATGATAAACTCCTGTATCTTGCCATAACCCAGCATAATCATGCTCTACCCTCTCTAACCAAGCTTCGTATTGTGAAGAATATTTCGTTGCTGATCGAAACGGGGTGTTAGGGGGCTTAATGTAGCTAAAGTTGTAAGGGTCAGTAGTAAAAACCCTAGGAATGCTAGGCTTATAGAGGGGAAAAAAGGTTATGGTGTTCCTATTTCTATTCGTTGCATCAGGCTTAGGGCCTCCGTAAGCATGAACTACACCATTAACAGAATAAGGAATGAGTACCTGTTTTTCCCAAACGGCATCGTGTTTTGATTGTACTCCGAAGTCTAGAACTTCATCATCATTCATGGACTTCATCGTTTGATCAGACCATTTTCCCACAAAAGGAATTGGTTTTGAACAAAAGGTGATAAAACGTTGTCGTAATCAAACGTTTAAACACGTTTTGATATGGTGAAGTGTTTAGAAAAAGAAACGATGATGAGAATCGCAAGAAAGAGAGAAAAAATTTCTGTATGCAAAGAAGAGTTGATGAATGCAGCAAAAGTGGTATGAAAGGGATGAAGTACTATTTATAGACTTCAAAATTTTGATTTAAATAAATCAAAGTAAAATTTGTGTCACCTTATCAGCTTCCGTTTAACAAACGTGGCAGCTGTAGTTGCTCGAATTTCACGCGAGTTGATGTTTGTGGGAAAAGAGGTGACGGTTGACAGAAATATCATGATGACTATGACGTCAGCGCCGTCATTGGGAAATGTGTAGACATTGAGTGCCGCTCTTCAAAAACTTCTTCTTCTCATTTCGATATCTCTATTCGAAATCAGAGTTTTTGGGGGGCAATTTGTTAGACCTAATTTTTATGTTGAGTTAAATAAACATTTAATTGTTGGTCTAATTAAATAAATGTCAAATAAAATATAATTTGATGTTTATTAAAGCATTTAATGTCTTAAGCTTTTTGTCAAGTTTTAGCGAAATGGAAGAATTTCGAAGGAAACGGCGTCGTTCGAAAATACCAAGTAAGAACGAAGTTCAGCGCGCGCGAAGCAAAGGAGATTCGAAATCAACGGTTCAAGACGAGAAAACGTGGGACGCGTGGAGCAATCTGAAGCGTCGAATCGAAGCGGCAGTTTGTCAGTTTCGAAAGTATTTAGTTTAGTTTCTTTGTTGGAAACGGGGTCACAATTTCGTTTTACAAACTTCTTACTAAAATTCTAAGTACTCAAGCGATCGAAGGAAAAGAATTGCGAAGAAGGATGTATGTATTGTGAACCTTTTATTTGTAATTGCTTTTACGTTTAATGCAATTTATCATTCCTGTATTTCTATTGTTAATTTTCTCTTAAAACACTCCTGTTTCGAGGCGATTCGAAAACTTCAGTGTTAATTCTAAATCAAAAGGCTAAAATCAACAAACGATACATAAATTTTCTCAAGAGAACAAGCATAAAATTGTCCTGAGATTACTAGTCGATCTCGTAAGTCTTAAAATACTTAGACTAGCGCTTGTTTACCAAATTTCACGGTAAACACTTATATACAAAATGTTATACGTCCAATGTAAATTGACCATGATTTATAGATGTCTGATATAGTGATATTGTCATGTTCGGTTCAGTGTATAAGCCAACAAGATAGAAAGAAACAAACATGACAATTGATTTATATATGTCTGATATTGTCATCTTAGATAATCCTTAACATTTGATTGTCTCTTGTATCTTTCTTGTGTATAACTTATAAGTAATTCTTGTGATTACCTTTTATAATATTATTTTAATGATCAATTTAATTTTAATGTGTTTGTACTTTGTAATGTAGTCATGGTTAAGGGAGACTATGTTGCAAAAAATACTAATAAAAAAAGGCCAAGGAGATCTTCTGTTTGGAAACATTTTACAAGGATTGGTAAAGTTGACGGGGGAGAAAAATGTACATGTAATGGTTGTCAGGGTATGTATTCATGTGGTGCAGGCACTGGTCACTTAAAGCGCCATATTATTGCTTGTCCTAAAATTCCAAACAATGATGAAGATGATGAGGGACACATGTTGGATGACAAAGAAACATTATTGAAGAAGTTTCAATTTGATGATAAGGCTTACAGAGATTCACTTGCTAGAAGCATCATACGACATGATCTTCCATTTAGCTACGCTGAGTATGATGCGGTTTTGGCTACAAACAAGATATTGAATCCTGATTTTGTTCCCATTTGTAGAAACACTGCAAAAACTGATTGCATGAGTGTGTTTTCAAGTGAAAAGAAAAGACTAAAGAGTGTTTTAGCATCCATTTCAGGTAGAGTTTGTCTAACTTTTGATGTATGGACAGCTGTAACAACGCAAGGTTATATGACTGTCACTGCTCATTATGTTGATCGAGATTGGAAGTTAAATAGTAAATTACTTTCATTTTGTCACTTGGATAATGTACATACAGGGTACGAATTATCTGAAAAATTGTTTGGTGCTCTTAAGGATTGGGGAATAGATCGTAAAATATTTTCACTCACATTGGACAATGCATCTTCAAATGATAGCATGATAAATTTTTTGAAACAAAGGCTTAATTTGCAAGATGCGTTGTTATGTAAAGGTAAATATTTTCATCTCCGTTGTTGCGCCCACATCTTGAATCTAATTGTTCAAGATGGTTTGAAGGCGGCGGGTGATGCTTTGCATAAAATCCGAGAGAGTGTCAAATATGTGAAGGCCTCAGAGGGGAGATTGAGGGTGTTTAGAAAATGCATTCAAGATGTGCAACTAGATAATGTAGGAGGTGGATTCTTAAGGTTGGATGTTTGCACTAGATGGAATGCCACATATATGATGCTTGAAAGTGCTATTAGCTTGAGTTATGAAGATAAGAACTACAACATTTGTCCAAGCACTGAGGAGTGGGAAAGAGCAGAAACCATTTGTAATATCTTGGCTCCATTTTATAATATTACATGTTTAATTTCTGGGTCATCTTACACAACCTCAAACTTATACTTCATGCAAGTTGCACTTATAGAGATGGATTTGAATAAAAATTTGATTAGTGAAGATGAAGTGATTAAAGATATGACCAAGAGGATGAAGGAGAAGTTTGACAAGTATTGGAGTGAATATTCGATTACTCTTTCACTTGGAAATGTTCTTGATCCAACATCAAAGTTGGACTTTTTGAAGTTTTGCTTTAAGAAACTTTACCCAAATAATTATGAAGACAAGATTAAAAAAGTGAAGGATGGTTTGCAAGATCTCTTTGATGCATATAAAAAAGACACAGTTCCAGCAAGCTCATCTTTAGATAATTCATCAAGAAACACTCAATCTCAATCAGTTGATCAACCATTGAAGAAGACGTCGTTTTTGAATGTAAGGTTTATAAATTGTTACAAGTCCTTATGAAAGTACTTATTTCTATTGTTGTAAGTCAAATAATAAAAGTTTAAATAATAGTAAATTTGATAATTCTATAATTAAAGTCTAAATAGTAATAAATGTGTCAAATAATTATTCTACTGCTGTCATTGATATATTAATATGTTCCCCTTAGAAAAGTTAAAATAAGTTAATATAAGTTAACTCTACTATTGTACTTATTTCTACTATTGTTGTCAAACAATTGTTGTGTTGCCCTCTTAGTACTGCTTACATTTTTTTTGTTTACATGAATGGGGTTGGTTATATTCCATTCAAGTTTAATTTGAATAATTTTTGTATGTCTAATTCTAGGAATACCGTCAAGAAAAGATACAAAAGATCTCAAATGATGGTAAGTCTGAACTTGAAATATACTTGGATGAAAAGTGTCTTCTGGATGATGATGTGGATATTCTTCAATATTGGAAGTCAAATAGTGTTCGATTTCCTCAACTTGCAATAATGGCGTGTGACATCTTAAGCATTCCAATCTCAACAGTGGCTTCTGAATCTTCTTTTAGTATCGGAGGTCGTATCTTAAATAAGTATAGGAATTGCTTACTCCCTAAAACTGTGCAAGCTCTCATTTGTACACGTAATTGGTTGCATGATTTTAAAGAAATTGGACCTTCTGGTAAGTTTAATTAATAACCCTTTTGTATTATTTGCGATTTGTATTTGCTTCTTAGTTGTTGACTAATCAAGTTATCGTGTATTATGAATTGCAGATATACCCGAAGTAGAAGAGATACAATTATATGAAAAATCAAGTGTTCAAGAAGAGACTTAGGCCGAGAAGTTGCTTAATTTATAATTTACTTTATGTATTTTGAATTGTTAGGTTAAAAGTTTAGTTGGTGATGTAAGCTTGAAATTTATTAGCTTTGAAGGTGCACTTTATGAATCATCATCGACATATTTGTGACTTTTGCGTGAATATTTTGTAGTATTTATTATCTCGTGAAATCATGACATCCACTTTTTTATGGTTATTAATTTGTGTGTGATACATATGTAATTTTATTATCCATTGAATTTATTTTGTAAAAAAAAAAAATATGTCAAAAAAAATATGAAAGTTTGTCGGGCCGGCCCATCGGGCCATGTAGGCATTTGCTTATCGGGCTGGGCTTAATGGGCCGGGCCATGAGGCTTATTGGGCCGGCCCACTAAAGCCCCTTTATATGTTATGGCCCCCGGGCCGAGGCGGACCGGGCCGGGCCGGCCCCTTTTGACAGCTCTACGTGCACGGGATTATTCTCTTTTTTAATATTATTTATGTGTTTATTTTAATATATTATTTGAACAATTTAATTAAAAATAGTAAGATAAAAATGATATAGATTTTGCATGATATATATTTAATAATGCTATAGGATAAAGCGAGATGAAGAATATTATTTCACTTTCCGTTATCCACTATTAAGAGATAGATTTTTTATTTCATCTTCATCTCCAGGATTATACAGTGACCATTTAAATATAAAATAATTATAAACTTCATTCTCAAATGAAAATTTAATTAATCTAGGTGCATTTTTAATAGTGAGATCGAAAGTGTTACGCGTTTCTCATTCTACACCCGTGAGAGATTCTATCTCTCTCTCTCTATCTCTCTCACTCACTCTCTCTCTCTCTCTCTCACTCTCTCACTATTTCTACATTTCTTCCACAGGATCATTTTCATTTTTAATAATATTGATTTGTTTATGTTCTTCATTTTCTTTTGAAGGTTGTCTATGTCATTTTTCATTTTATATTATTTCGAATGTTGCCTATATTTTTTTTTCAGTTATTTATGAAATTGATTTTATTTAATTTACTTGAGTATAAAAATGCGATATATGTTTAAGGATGTTACAGGGACATAGTAGGATGAGAAGTACTCTCTCATTCCCCGTTCAACAACACTATGAGATTCTTTCTCCCTCCCTCTCTCTCACGTCTCTATAGGGACTCCATAAAAAAAAATTGTAAATTTTATAATATTTTTCAAATGAATATTAACATACTTTGACGGTGTTTCTATACTCAAACTATTTTTTGTCATTGTACCACAAATAATCAATTTTCATGTGTGAGCGTCAAATAGAAAAATCTATGTATGAATCTTTATTCGCATTGATAAATTAACATCTAGAAAAAGATTTGAACGAATGTTTATGGAAAACTTAAAATCGAAATTATAAATTAAAAACCCATTGATTATAAAAAATTAAAATTATATTAATTTATTTTCGGTTTCAATTCTCATAGATTTTTTCAGTTGGATGTAATATAGTGAAAGTGCGATGTACACATAATATGGAAAAATTCCCGTAGTAGGAATTCAAATTTTAATTAGTCAGTATATATTTTTAATAGTGTAGTGAGAAGTGTTTTCTTTTTCCCATTATATACCATCGAAAGATTCTCTCTCTCTAGTCTCAGTTACACGATTTTATAGGACTTCCATCAACAAAAAATAGTTGGTAATTCTATATTATTTTTATAATGAATATGAATAAAATTTTTGTGCTTATTTATCACTATCTTCTATATACACTTTTCTTCATGGTGAACCAATTTTCATCGTGCTAAATAAAATTTTAAATAAGGGATCCCCGTAATAAAATATGAAAATACGGATAAGTCCTAGTGTTAGAATTCAAATTTTAATTAGTCAGTGTGTATTTTTAATAGTTGGGTGGAAAATGCTTCCGAGTTTTCATTTTATATCACCGAGAAATCCTCTCTCTCTCTCCCTCTCTCTCTCTCTCTCTCTCTCTCTCTCTCTCTCTATCTCTCTCTCACTCTCAAAACTCTATAGGGGTTCTATCAATAAAAAAGTTGTTAATTCTATATTTTTTTAATGGATATCAATAAAATTCTCGTGCTCAGTTCTCACTATCATCTACATACAGTTTTCATCATGGGGATCATGTTTCATCGTGCTAGTAAAAATTTGAATAAGTAATCACAATGACAAAATATGAAATTATGGATAACTTCCACATTCAAAATTCAAATTTTAATTCGTCAATGTATATTTTTAATAGTGGGGGTTAGAATGCTCCCCGTTTTTCATTATACACCATCGAAACTCTCTCTAATTCTATCTGTCTTCTGTGTCCATTACAGGACTCTATAGCTACTCCATGAACAAAAAATAGTTGTCAATTCTTTATTATTTTTAAAAAAATCAACATAAAAATATTATATGTAACTGAATGATTGGATAATAGATACATGTCAAATCAAATTTTAGCCGAAGTGTTCACATAAATTTTATATAGAAAATATATAATATTTAATCATGGATTAAATAAGTTTGTCGTGATTAAAAAAATAATATATGTTAGTAATTAAAATACAATATTTTAATTTCTACAAAAAAAAAATATAATATTAGAAAAGCTTTGATTGACTTTCACCAACGCAATATTATTAAAATATAATAATAAAAATATTAAGATATGTATAATATTAGAGTTTCTAAATTTAAAAAGTATCAATCCTCACAAAAAGAAAGAGTTTCTACAAAAAAAAAATATAATATCAGAGGTTATAAAAAAAAGTATTAGATTTTTTACAAAAAAATATACTCGCATAATATTAAAGTTTCTATAATAAAAAAATATTAGAGAATCTCTAATTGAGTCTAAAAAAAAAACACAAATACAAAGTCGATAAAAAAAAAAAGATAAAAAAGAAAAAAGCTCTAGTTTAGTTGTATATATCCAACAATTTTATTTTATAATAATGGGTTAGAGAGATATATCCAATTAATTTAATAGTATATATCCAAAAATTTGTTTTCTTAAAAAATAATGGGTTAGAGAAGATTAAAAAAATACAAAATAAAATAGAAAAATTCTAATTGAATGCCACCTAAGCAAAAACTCTAATAACTCTAATTAAATGCCACATAAACAATATTTCTTGAGAATGCACGAGAAGGCTCCGTGGGAATCTCGCTATGTATATAAAAAATAATAGAGATTACTTTTAATATAAAAAAATAAAATAAAAAACAAATAAAAGAATAAAATAAATAAAATTGCATTTAAGGGTAGAATTTTTTTGAAATATTATGAATATTGATGAGGATAAAATAGATAATTTAATAGTAATTATTTTAATATATCATTAGTAGACTACATTTTTTTAATTAATTTTCCATATATATATATATATATATATATATATATATATACAATATTATTTTTGAACAAAATCAGAAAACTTTTGAACAAAATCAATATCGAAAATCAAATAAAGATTACAAAAATAAATCGTTGAGTAAATAATATTATTTTTTATAATCTTCTTATTTTTTTGTTTCCCCTAAAATATATATATATATATATATATATTATTTTTCTTTTGTTTTTGTGTGATGTGTTGTTGTTTGTAACACCCCGCGCAAAAACCTTCACTCTTCCACTCTCTCTTTTTATCATAGATTTTGCTTCATGGATCCTGATGCTGTTGAAATTCCTCCTCCAATTCACCAAAAACCTTCCAATTTCAAAAAGCAGAAAGAGGTTTCTAACTATTCATCATTCTCTGTTCAATGTTTTGATTTTTATTCAAATTGTCATCTAGGTTTTCACTTTTCAGTTTAAAGTGATCATCATTCTTAAACTCATTGTCTTTGCTAAAATATTGTTACTTTTCTTGTGTGGGAAATAGGGACGGATACAGACATTGTATATTAGTGTGGCCAAATATGAAAGAAATCATGAATCAAATTATATATATCGAAAATAAGAAAGATTATTGTTAAATGTAATATATTTATAATGAAAATCAATAAATTTTGATTTTTTTTTCCTTTCATTTTCAGATATATAATATGGATTAATATGTTTTTGATCATTATAAAATTGTGGTCTTCTAAGTTTAGTCTTTAGTCTATAGAAAATTATCTAGCACTCAATTTTGGTCACTACTATTAAGTTAACATGAATTTTTTGAATGATTTTTTTTGCAGGTATGTTTAGATTATCATAAAAGTTTATTAAAAAAAAAACACAAACTCAAAATTTGATTTTTGGGTCATGATTTTCATTATTTTTAACTTGAACTTTTGTCGTTTAAAAAATTCATATTTAATTCGTATATAATAAAAATTACGCAAAATACATCCATAGATCTTTAAGTTTTACGTTTGTAATAGATTTGTCCTTTAAATTTTTTATAAATAACAAATAGGTCCTTTAAGTTTGAAATTTGTAACATCTAGATCCCTCAAATTACTTGGTAAAAAATAGGATCTACATGTTACAAATTACAAATTTAAAGGATTTATTTGTTACTTAAAACACTTAAAAGACTTATTTGTTACTTAAAAAAGTTAAATGACCAATCTGTTGTTACAATTTACAAACGTAAAACTTAAAAACCTATGGATACATTTTACATAAAAATTAAGTAAGAACTAAACTTAAAATTTCTATTATTTTTAGGGACCAAACACATATAATCCTACATATATAAAAGAAATTGGAAATTTTGGTGTGTCCATGGCCACAGTCTGCCTTAACTTGAATCCGTCCCTGGTGGGAAACTTGGAAGTAGAATTCATGTTTAGGGCTGTTGCAATTTATTAGGAACTCAAATAATTTAACTTTTTTTTTTTTAATTTGTTTTATTATATTGCTTGGTCAGGTAAACTAAACCGATTTGCTATGAAGCACGAACACTCGTCGGATTGGTTGGCGGACATGTTTCTTTGTCCACAACCGACACTTACGATTATTGCTGTCCATCTTCAGTGTTTATTTTATGTCTGATGTTCGTGCTTTATAGTCAATTTTTACTGGTCTATTTGTTTAATTTATTTTATCTTTGTCCTGTTTTAGTATAATTTCCTAGTACAATCAGAACATGAGAAAATTGCCTTTTAGGTAAGGTAACATATAAAGTAAATCACCTTTTTAATTGGTTAAGGACTTGGCAGTACTTGAATGTGCATGTATGATGTATCATCAGTATGCTATTCAAGATAAAAAATTTCAATGTAATTATAAGTGTCAATGTTGAACGCCAAATTTGAGAAGTATCCGTGCTTCACATCATGTGCAGATAATGTTTTTTATCGTCTGATTGTTTAAGGAGATTCCGTCCGTGCCCTTTGTTGTTATGAAGCTACTAGTATCTTTAGAAATTAGGGTCTAATATTTAACCATAACTTTATGTATGTTTTATGAATGTTTCTAAACTTTCATATTATTTTTTTTACCGATAAATAATCATTGTATGTTACTTCTGTAGACCGTTTTCCATGATGTGATCGACCTTGAAGGTGATGACGATTTATTGGTACTCGGTGAAACTTCTTGTAAAAGAGGAAATAAGGGGAAGGCAGTGGTGGTGCCACCAGGGTTGACGACAATCACTAATGAACCCGAAAATGAAACTCTGAAGAAACTTCGAAGTTTTAAGCAATTTGACATCGTCGTTGACACTTCTGACCATCACTATGTTAAAAATAATTCCTCCATTAAGAAAGTTAGTTTATTTTTCTTTCTTTTTTTAATTCTTTTAAAGATCTACTTTGTTTCAGTTCTAATCCTAACTATATGGATCTATACATTATCTATTTCCTGTGCAGAATCCAAAGAGTTGGGCTAAAAAAATCCAGGAAGACTGGATGATTTTGGAGAAGCATTTGCCGGGTGAGTTATCACATTTAGTATTCAATTTACTTTTTTGAGCTGATGGACTTTACTAATATGTATCCAATCATTGCTACTAAAAATGGTAGCTCCAGTTCTTGCCGTATCGAAAGGGTCTTGGCTTATTTTGATTATAAATTATATTACATCCTTATGGAAATTTTGTCATTTTTTTCCTCTCCAGATATTTGATCTGAAATTGGAATCAAGAACTTATAAATACCATATTGTGAAACCTTCTTATAAATACCTTAACTTTTCCTTTAATCTTTAATGCTCATCAGAAACAATATTTGTGAGAGTCTTCGAATCAAGGATGGATCTCATGAGGGCTGTGATTATTGGAGCAGAAGGGACTCCTTACCACGACGGTCTTTTCTTTTTCGATGTTTTCTTTCCTGGTGGCTATCCATATGAACCCCCGGTACGTGGTTGAGGATAATTTATCTGACTGATATTATTTTCTTGTTAACTCGTTTTAATTAAACTATTTTTGAGGCAGCTAGTCCACTATCACTCTAGAGGTCTTTGGCTCAACCCGAATTTGTATGACTCTGGCTATGTATGTCTCAGTCTACTTAACACCTGGGTTGGCCGCAAGAATGAGAAATGGATTCCTGGTGTTTCGACAATGCTACAGGTTCTAGTCTCCATACAAGGTTTAATCTTGAACGCAAAGCCTTTATTTAATGAACCTTCAATTAGATTTATGAGTGGCACACGAATTGGTGAAGCATGGTCCCTGAAGTATAATGAGGATAGATTCATTCTATCAGTGAGGACAATGATGTATATGATGAAAAAGCCTCCAAAGGTTCATGTCTTTTATATCTTTTGTAAATCTTTTTTCCTTTCTTGGGGTTCAAGTAACTGATTTAAGTCATTTTTTGTTTTTAGAATTTTGAAGAACTTGTTTTGGGGCATTTCTACAACCGAGCACATGATATTCTCGCGTCATGTAAAGCGTACATGGAAGGTGTTCAAGTTGGTTGTTTTGTGAAAGGTGGGGTTCGAGATGTTGATAAGGGTGGGCGAAAAAGCTCATATAAATTTAAGACTGATTTACTTGGATATGTCAAACTTCTTGTCCAAGAGTTTGAAAAACTTGGAGTGAAGGACTGTCAAAAATTCATGTCTCCGACTCCTTTGAGTATGACTACTCTGAAATCAACTCGTTTGAAAAAAAATTTTACATTATGTTTTTTTTAGGCTTAATTGCATTTATGATTGTCAAAATTTTCAATTATGTAATTTCATAGTCCCCACTTGATTTCCCCCAATTTTAAGTTTAGTTGCCAGTTTTTTATGACATGGCTTCAAAGTCAAGTTGCCAAATTAAGGGCACATGATGACATACATGGCTTCAAAATTTTATTTCTTTTGTCAAAAAAACTTTATTTTATTTCTGTTTCATTTCTCTGTAAATCTCCTTATTCAACTTGAAATTGCAACCATTTTTTTTTTTTTTTTTCTGGTTTTGTTCGGTTCTCTGGAACTATTTTTTTTGTTTTTTAATTTATTTATTTCGGCTGTGTTAGTTTTTGTAAGTTTTTAGATTCAAAAAAGCAAAGACAACAGGTTTCTAACTATTCATCATTCTCTTTCAATGTTTTGATTTTTATTCAAATTTTCATCTGGGTTTTCAGTTTAAAGTGATTGATCATTCTTAAATTCACTTTCTTTGCTAAAACTTTGTTACTTTTCTTGTGTGGTAAACTTGGAAGTGGAATTCATGTTTAGGTTTCTTGCTAGATATAGCTTGGTTAGGGAAACTAATTTTTGTGAAGCTAAATTAGCCCACCTAAATTTTTATCGGTAAGAATCGAATTTGAGATCTTATAAGAGGAGCACACTCTCAGATCTAAAGTCAATACCATAAGACCAATCTAAGTGAGTTAACACTTATAATTGTTGGTGTTCATGTTAAGTGTTTATGTCATGTCAAGTGTTTGTGCTTCATAGCCGATTTATGCTGGTCTATTTATTTAAAAGTAGAAAATTTGAAATATTTTTTTTAGATTGAGAGAAGATTTGAATTATTATTAAAATTTATTAGTTTTTTTTGTTTTCTTTTGACACATTAAAATTTATTAGTTAGGATAAATAGTAGTATTACTTTTTAATATATTGGTACTAGTGATGTATGATATTAGTAAAATTGACGAGAATAAATTAGGTATTTTAGTAGTAAAAAGTTTTTATATAAATAATATATTGTTAGTAGTGATTTAAGATATTAGTAAAATTGACGAGGATAAAATAAGTATTGTACTAGTAAAAAGTTTTTATATTTAACTAGTTTTGAGACCCGTGCATTCGTACGGGTTTATTGACTTTTATTTATAAAATATTGTTAAAATATAAATGACATCGTGTACCAAAAAAATAAAAATAATAAGTGATATTATTCTGCTATTTTTTTGTAAAATTTATTAAATGAAGTAAAAAAAATTGTGTATGATTTTTATGTAATAAATTAAAATTAATAATAACAAATATTTATTATTCAATTCCTTTTTTTTATTAAAGCAATTGTCCCGTGTATGATTAAATTTTTTTAATTAAAAACAATTGTCTGTGTATTATTATAATATATTCATCAGCAATTGTTCAGTGTATTATTATAATATTTTATTCAATTCCTTTTTTTTTATTAAAGCAATTTTCTCGTGTATGATTTTTTTTTTTTATTAAAACAATTTTTTTGTATTTTTTATTAATTTAGAGTTAAAATTACATTTAAGGGTGCAAAACTTGAAACACCGTTAAAAGTGATAAGGACAAATTTGGATTTTTAATAGTAGTTTCTTTTAATATATTGTAATAGATATATTAGATTGAGTTTTAATTTTTTTTTACGTATCTTTCATCGTCATTCCTATTTTTTGTTTCCACATATTAATCATTTTTTTTACACAAATTAATTTTAGGATAAATAGGTCTTTATCCCCTATAATATAGATAAGTTTTGTTTTTCCCCCTGTAATTTTTTTTGTTGTGATTTGCCCCTTGCAAAGTAATTTTTTTTTTGTTTCCCCTCTTGGGTACAAGGAATTTGCACTTTTTAAATCGGTTTGAACAAAATAACCGATTTAAAAAGTGCATCCAAGGGGCGAGTCCAAAAAATTGAACATTACAGGGGTCGAGTCACAAAAAAAAATTTACAAGGGGGAAAAACAAACCACACCACATTACAGAGGAGTATAAGCCTATTTACCCTTAACTTAATGCATTTCATTCATCACAATAGTTTTAATAAAGGTGGTCAGGGAGCAGGATTTCCTGCAGTTATAACACCCTGTTGTAACTAATCTTGGCCGTTCGATTTTTGACCTCTAAATATCTCAAAAACTAGGGGTCTCTGGCATAAGACCTAGCCATCTGAGCTAACTCATAAACCACTCGATTCGCTTGTTGTCGGACAACTGACCGTACAATTATGGAATAAAGTTAATAATGTTTTACACTTTCCAATCAAACTACCATATTCAGTGAGATTCACAACATTCCCTGCTAAATTTTGCACTACTTGCAAGCTATGAAGCCCCGATACGGGACACGATATCAATACGATACCGATACGTCGATACGGGAATTTTTTTTAAATTCTCAAAATCGATACTCCCGCGATACGTAATTTAAAAATTAAATATATAAATACACAATATATAAACATGACTAAAATCAATAATATTGTAATAATTAAAAACAAAAAGCAGCTATTCTTATACCAGAATTTTGGGACAAGCTGAAATGCTTAACAACTTATTATATAGTAGGACACCACAGTTTTTTTTTTTTTTTTAAGTAAAAAATTATATTGACAAAGAAAAAGCACAAGGAGTGCTAGCAAACAAGCAGATATGATATAGGAGCATCACAGCATATCGTGACGTATCGAACATGTATCGGATATTATTTTTTTATTTAAAAATAATGATTTAACTGATACTTTTTCGATACATATATCGGAACCTATCAAAAGTATATCGATATTGAGTGCGTGTCGAATACAATATGTCACATTTTTTGAGTATCGGGTTTTGCTGCTTGCAAGCACAATCAATCTCTATATTTATCATGGAAGAAATTTGCATTTGCTGCAGCCATTTGAGAGAAAAAACACCAATAAAAAAAACCGAAAACCGCAAAAAACTGAATAATTTTGGATGTGTTTGGATGTCCTTTTGTGAAAACCGCTGGATCGAATCGGATTTTGGATTGATTTTTCAAAACCGATAAAAACCGAAACAAACAGCATACACATTTTTTACTATATTAATTATTGGTTTTTAAATTTCTCAATAATACTTATTACTTCAATTCAATCTGTTTCTTTTTACTATTTCGTATTTTTTAAATATAATTGATAACTTTCATTGCAAAATATTAATTTTTAACTTATTATATATTATACTTTACATCAAATATATTATTTTACCATGTCTTTATAATATTAATATTTAATTTAAAAATTTCAATTTGTAATTTGGATATCCAGAAACCGATCCAAATTAAACCACACAAAATTGGATATCGGATTGGATCGGAATTTTTTAGTTAGCCATCCAAAACAAAACCAAACCGCGAATAATATTAACTTTGAATCGAATGAATTTTTACTCCAAAACCGATCTAAACCGAACCGCGAACACCCTTAAACAGAGGTACCGCTAATATTGCAATAATAATTTTTTAAGAAAGTATCACACTTGTTAAAAGCATGCAAATTCCTAATAGTTATCCTACACGGCTGTTTGTTGTGAGACTATTGAGAAATATTATCCACACTTGTCAAGCATGCAAATATTAGTTATCCAAAACTCTTTGACTATGTTGTGAATTCCTAGTTAGTTGGCTGGCCTCCTATGCACAAACATGGGAAGATTCATCCGTGAGGTTTCCTATGCAAAAACATGGGAATTGGGAAGTTCTCTACTTGGCTTTACTTAATACTAACCAATGAGTATCTGTATCGATCAACATATAAATATTACCAAGACTTTGTTACATTTAAGAAGTAACAACTGTACGTATTGGTTTTTAAATACTCCCTCCGTCACTCAAGAATGCAAATCCAACACCTGTCAAGCATGCAAATTCTACACAGTATCTTATGTGAGACTATTTTGTTTTGAAGCTTGATGGATTTTTGCTATAAAAAGCACACTACATTTGTACTTCTATTCATCTTTTCTCAGTAATATCAATTAAACATATAGCAGTAAGATATGGTGCGCAGAGTTGTTTTGTCTCTCCTTCCTTTTGTCCTCTTGCTATTCATCCTTGTAAGTAATTTACTTGCATGCATGTTTTTATCTAAACATTTGCAACTTTTCATCATTTTTTTAATTTGTGCTGCATGCTCTTGATCATATCGTGAGTTTACTTGCATTGCATGCATGGTTGTATCTTAACATTTTTTTATCATAATCCATCATTAATTTTCATTCTTTTGTCCTGCTCTTGATCATTCACTTGGATGCTTGTATTCTTCATCACTTATTTATCACAATTCATCACTCGTGTTTATCGGATTGATTTGATAAAATGATCATTATTGAAATTCAAAAGAGTATACTTCATTTACTTTATAAGACTGAAAATTTTCACAAACTAAAATGGTTCCCATTCTTCTCTAATTTTATATTTCAGTAAACAGAGAGCTATTTTTTGTTTCAGATTTGTACTCAATTTTCATATGTGTCTCAGTCTCCATTAGAATGTGTCTCTCATAAATTATGTAGTTAAATTGTCAATCATTGTGTACTCATTTATTCAATTGCATTGTAGAACGACCATGGAAGCTTTGCTAGAAATGTCAAGATTCAGCAAGAGAACATAGATGAAAAACAAGCTTACCTAGATGGATGGTTAAAGGACAGTCAAACAAAGAACTCAAACCCAGTTTATCTTGATGGATGGTTGAAAGATGGCAAAAAGGAAAACTCCAACCAAGTTTACCTTGATGGTTGGTTGAAGGACAGTCAAACAAAGAACTCAAACCCAGTTTATCTTGATGGATGGTTGAAAGATGGCAAAAAGGAAAACTCCAACCAAGTTTACCTTGACGGTTGGTTGAAGGACAGTCAAACAAAGAACTCAAACCCAGTTTATCTTGATGGATGGTTGAAAGATGGCCAAAAGGAAAACTCCAACCAAGTTTACCTTGACGGTTGGTTGAAGGACAGTCAAACAAAGAACTCAAACCCAGTTTATCTTGACGGATGGTTGAAAGATGGCCAAAAGGAAAACTCAAACCAAGTTTACCTTGACGGTTGGCTGAAGGACAGTCAAACAAAGAACTCAAACCCTGTTTATCTTGATGGATGGTTAAAAGATGGCAAAAAGAAAAACTCCAACCAAGTTTACCTTGACGGTTGGTTGAAGGACAGCCAAACAAAGAACTCAAACCCTGTTTATCTTGATGGATGGTTAAAAGATGGCAAAAAGGAAAACTCCAACCAAGTTTACCTTGACGGTTGGTTGAAGGACAGCCAAACAAAGAACTCAAACCCTGTTTATCTTGATGGATGGTTGAAAGATAGAAAAAAGGAAAACTCCAACCAAGTTTACCTTGACGGTTGGTTGAAGGACAGCCAAACAAAGAATTCAAACCCTGTTTATCTTGATGGATGGTTGAAAGATGGCAAAAAAGAAAACTCCAACCAAGTTTACCTTGACGGTTGGTTGAAGGACAGCCAAACAAAGAACTCAAATCCTGTTTATCTTGACGGATGGTTGAAAGATAGCAAAAAGGAAAACTCCAACCAAGTTTACCTTGACGGTTGGTTGAAGGACAGCCAAACAAAGAACTCAAACCCTGTTTATCTTGACGGATGGTTGAAAGATGGCAAAAAGGAAAACTCAAACCAAGTTTACCTTGACGGTTGGTTGAAGGACGGCCAAACAAAGAACTCAAACCCTGTTTATCTTGATGGATGGTTGAAAGATGGCAAAAAAGAAAACTCCAACCAAGTTTACCTTGACGGTTGGTTGAAGGACAGCCAAGCAAAGAACTCAAAATCAGTTTATCTTGATGGATGGTTAAAAAATAGGCAAGCTTAGAAAAAAAAATCCACCCACCACTCAAATAAAACTTATGCCTTTGTTGATCGTTTTTCACTGTCATTTCGTATGTTTGCTATTGTGTTTCACTGTTGTTAATTTCTATGTATTGTAAGATCTTATTTCTGTGTACTAAGTAAAGCCTTGTTTGGAGTACTAAATAAGATTTTATGGTTATGTACTATGTCGCTTTGTGTAAAATAAACATCGAATTGATCGGTAAAATATTAAGTCGGCATCTCTTTACTCTTCTAAAATTATCTAACATGAAAGTGGCCTTTTTCTTTTTCTTTCCAAATAGATAATTTTGTTGATAAATAACTATAGTACCAACAACTCTAAAAAAAAGTAACAACACTCTTAAAAATAGAAAAGTAAAGCAACCAAAATCTTCAACTTTACCAACACTAAGTTTCAACCTAACACAAAACAAAGGACATCTTATCAAAAGAAACAAATAATACACCCTTGTTTTTGTGTACACTGCAACAAAATAAAATTATAAGGCACAATACGGTTTGGTGTATATTTTTTTTAGAAGTTTTGCTTATAAAAAAAAAAAAAAAAAAAAAAAAAAGAGCCAATTGCCAAGTAGCAAAAATCTCAATTCCATCACACCTTAATACATAGAAAGTGATATTAAATATATTTTTTTAATGGCAAATATATATAAATATAAGAAAGAAATCTGAATAAAAATCATGAGTTTAAATTAATGCAAGAAGAAGTGGGTATGTGGGTGTTTGAGATTGTGAGTTTTTTTTTTTTTTTTTTAATTAGCTAATATTGTGAGTGAATATTGGTGAAGAAGTGGGTCGGTGGGTGTGTGACTGTGGTGTTTTTTATTTTAAAAAAATTATAAGCAATTGATGGTATTGGTTTAAGAAGGGATTAATTTTTTTTTTATACAAATGTGAGGGAATATTGTCTTAATAATTTTTTCATATTCCAATTTTATTTTTCGACTAATTTGTAACCTAACATGTGTTACAGTCGAAATCATGAAAACCTTAATGCGACCATGACCGCTATTTAAAACCCATTTTTCTTCTTCTTTGGTTTTAATTTGCTTATTTTTTTCTCTTGCAATGTATCAAAATGACGAAAACTTTTTAAATTGTTAGTTGATTCAATAGTGATTGATGATGAAGTTAATAGGAAAATCACATTATGTATTTTCGATTGGGAAGAAACCGAAACCGCTTTATATCAGAATTGACCCTCGAACCAAATTAACCTATTCGTAAAAGCAAAAAGGACTAAAACTTTTGAACAGAATCAATATGGGAAATCAAATGAAGATTATATAATGCTGTTCCTATTTATATGCGTATTTATCATGATTTTTTTTTTGGGTACATATATGATGATTTTTTTTCTTTTTATAATCTTCTTATATAACACCCCGCGCAAAACCTTCACTCTTTCTTCACACAATACTCTTGCACTCTCTCTTTTTGTCACAGTTATTGCTTCATGGATACTGAATCTGTTGAAATTCCTCCTCCACTTCACCAAAAGCCTTCCAGATTCAAAAAGCAGAAACAGGTTTCATTGATCAAAGTTTTGATTTTTATTAAAATCTTCATCATTGTCTAATATTGTTACTTTTCTTGTGTGGGAAACTTGGAAGTTGGATTCATATTTAGGGTTGCTGCTATCTTTTAAGAACTTGGAACAAACAATTAATTTAATTTTTTTTTAATTTGTTTTATGATATGGCTGGGTTAGGTAAACTAAACCGATTTGCTGTGAAGCACAAACACTGGTCGGATTGGTTGGCGGACACGTTTCATTGTCCACAACCGACACTTGCAATTATTGGTGTCCATCTTCAGTGTTTGTGTTATGTCTGGTGTCCATGCTTTATTGCCGATTTGTGTTGGTCTATTTGTTTAATTTATTTTATCTTTGTCATGTTTTAGGGTCCGTTTGGCCTAACTTATTTTTGACTTTATGCAAACAGCTTATATAATAATCATTAGGTTTTTGGCTATTTTATAAATTCAAACTAGTAAAAATTGAATTTTTATAAGGTATTTTATCATAAACTACTTTGACAAATTAGGCCAAACGGACCCTTAGTATAATTTCCTAGTACAATCAGAACATGAGAAAATTACATTTTAGGTAAGGTAACATATAAACTAAATCACCTTTTTAATTGGTTACGGACTTTGCAATACTTGAATGTGCATGTATTATAGGCTTCTCTTATCATCAGTATGCTATTTCCCATCAATCATACATATGACACAAATCAGACACTATCACATTGATACAAATAATAATTTGAAAAGATGACATAATTCAATGTAATTATAATGTCAGTTTTAACACGCCAAATTCGAGGAGTGTCCGTGCTTCACATCATATGCTGATGATGTTTTTTATCGTCTAATTGTTTAAGGAGACTCCGTTTGTGTCCTTTGTTGTTATGAAGCTACTGATATCTTTAGAAATTAGGGTATAATATTCAGGGCCGGCCCAAGCATAAGGCAGCCCAAGCTAGGACTTGAGGCCTCACAAAACCCAAATTTTTTAAAAGCCCATAAGGCCTCAAATTTATTTTGCGTTTCATATATATAGGCCTCGTGTGCAAAAATAACAGCATGAATCCGTAGTAATATTTAACCATAACTTCCATTTTATTTTATCTATGTTTTATGAATGTTTTATAAATAATCATTGTATATTACTTGTGAAGACCGTTTTAGATGATTTACTGGTTGGTGAAACATCTCGTAAGATAAAAAATAAGGAGAAGACAGTGGTTCCACCAGGGTTGACGACAATTACCGATGAACTCAAAAATAAAACTCTGAAGAAACTTCGAAGTTTTAGACAATTTGACATTGTCGTTGACACTTCCGACCATTACTATGTTAAAAATAATTCCTCCATGAAGCAAGTTAGTTGGTTTTATTCTTTTTTTTTTTAATTCTTTTAAAAACGTACTTTGTTTCATTTCTAATCCTAACTATATGGATTTATATATTACCTATTTCCCGAGAAGAATCCAAAGACTTGGGTTAAAAAAATCCAGGAAGAGTGCAAGATTTTGGAGAAGGATTTGCCAGGTGAGTATAATATTCTTGATAATAAATTAATTAGCATCGATTCAAAGATAACGACTAGTCTCAAAATAGGCCGCCCTTATTAATGTATGCGCAACACTGTTTGCTACTTCAGCTCGAAGTTTCCATGTTTTATCACATTTAATATTCAATTTACTATATGTATCCAATCATTGTTGATTGCTATTAAAGTGGTAGGTCTAGTTCTTGCCTTATCGAAAGGTTCTTGACTTGTTTTGATTGTAATACATCCTTATGGAAAGATTGTAAAATTTTTCCTATACAGATATTTGATCTAAAATTGGAATCAAGAACTTATATATACCATATTGTGAAACCTTCTTATAAATACCCTAATTTTTCCTTTAATCTTTAATGCTCATCAGAAACAATATTTGTGAGAGTCTTCGAATCAAGGATGGATCTCATGAGGGCTGTGATTATTGGAGCAGAAGGGACTCCTTACCACGACGGTCTTTTCTTTTTCGATGTTTTCTTTCCTGGTGGCTATCCATATGAACCCCCGGTACGTGGTTGAGGATAATTTATCTGACTGATATTATTTTCTTGTTAACTCGTTTTAATTAAACTATTTTTGAGGCAGCTAGTCCACTATCACTCTAGAGGTCTTTGGCTCAACCCGAATTTGTATGACTCTGGCTATGTATGTCTCAGTCTACTTAACACCTGGGTTGGCCGCAAGAATGAGAAATGGATTCCTGGTGTTTCGACAATGCTACAGGTTCTAGTCTCCATACAAGGTTTAATCTTGAACGCAAAGCCTTTATTTAATGAACCTTCAATTAGATTTATGAGTGGCACACGAATTGGTGAAGCATGGTCCCTGAAGTATAATGATGATAGATTCATTCTATCAGTGAGGACAATGATGTATATGATGAAAAAGCCTCCAAAGGTTCATGTCTTTTATATCTTTTGTAAATCTTTTTTCCTTTCTTGGGGTTCAAGTAACTGATTTAAGTCATTTTTTGTTTTTAGAATTTTGAAGAACTTGTTTTGGGGCATTTCTACAACCGAGCACATGATATTCTCGCGTCATGTAAAGCGTACATGGAAGGTGTTCAAGTTGGTTGTTTTGTGAAAGGTGGGGTTCGAGATGTTGATAAGGGTGGGCGAAAAAGCTCATATAAATTTAAGACTGATTTACTTGGATATGTCAAACTTCTTGTCCAAGAGTTTGAAAAACTTGGAGTGAAGGACTGTCAAAAATTCATGTCTCCGACTCCTTTGAGTATGACTACTCCGAAATCAACTCGTTTGAAAAAAATTTTTACATTATGTTTTTTTTAGGCTTAATTGCATTTATGATTGTCAAAATTTTCAATTATGTAATTTCATAGTCCCCACTTGATTTCCCCCAATTTTAAGTTTAGTTGCCAGTTTTTTATGACATGGCTTCAAAGTCAAGTTGCCAAATTAAGGGCACATGATGACATACATGGCTTCAAAATTTTATTTCTTTTGTCAAAAAAACTTTATTTTATTTCTGTTTCATTTCTCTGTAAATCTCCTTATTCAACTTGAAATTGCAACCAATTTTTTTTTTTTTTTTTCTGGTTTTGTTCGGTTCTCTGGAACTATTTTTTTTGTTTTTTAATTTATTTATTTCGGCTGTGTTAGTTTTTGTAAGTTTTTAGATTCAAAAAAGCAAAGACAACAGGTTTCTAACTATTCATCATTCTCTTTCAATGTTTTGATTTTTATTCAAATTTTCATCTGGGTTTTCAGTTTAAAGTGATTGATCATTCTTAAATTCACTTTCTTTGCTAAAACTTTGTTACTTTTCTTGTGTGGTAAACTTGGAAGTGGAATTCATGTTTAGGTTTCTTGCTAGATATAGCTTGGTTAGGGAAACTAATTTTTGTGAAGCTAAATTAGTCCACCTAAATTTTTATCGGTAAGAATTGAATTTGAGATCTTATAAGAGGAGCACACTCTCAGATCTAAAGTCAATACCATAAGACCAATCTAAGTGAGTTAACACTTATAATTGTTGGTGTTCATGTTAAGTGTTTATGTCATGTCAAGTGTTTGTGCTTCATAGCCGATTTATGCTGGTCTATTTATTTAAAAGTAGAAAATTTGAAATATTTTTTTTAGATTGAGAGAAGATTTGAATTATTATTAAAATTTATTAGTTTTTTTTGTTTTCTTTTGACACATTAAAATTTATTAGTTAGGATAAATAGTAGTATTACTTTTTAATATATTGGTACTAGTGATGTATGATATTAGTAAAATTGACGAGAATAAATTAGGTATTTTAGTAGTAAAAAGTTTTTATATAAATAATATATTGTTAGTAGTGATTTAAGATATTAGTAAAATTGACGAGGATAAAATAAGTATTGTACTAGTAAAAAGTTTTTATATTTAACTAGTTTTGAGACCCGTGCATTCGTACGGGTTTATTGACTTTTATTTATAAAATATTGTTAAAATATAAATGACATCGTGTACCAAAAAAATAAAAATAATAAGTGATATTATTCTGCTATTTTTTTGTAAAATTTATTAAATGAAGTAAAAAAAATTGTGTATGATTTTTATGTAATAAATTAAAATTAATAATAACAAATATTTATTATTCAATTCCTTTTTTTTATTAAAGCAATTGTCCCGTGTATGATTAAATTTTTTTAATTAAAAACAATTGTCTGTGTATTATTATAATATATTCATCAGCAATTGTTCAGTGTATTATTATAATATTTTATTCAATTCCTTTTTTTTTATTAAAGCAATTTTCTCGTGTATGATTTTTTTTTTTTTATTAAAACAATTTTTTTTGTATTTTTTATTAATTTAGAGTTAAAATTACATTTAAGGGTGCAAAACTTGAAACACCGTTAAAAGTGATAAGGACAAATTTGGATTTTTAATAGTAGTTTCTTTTAATATATTGTAATAGATATATTAGATTGAGTTTTAATTTTTTTTTACGTATCTTTCATCGTCATTCCTATTTTTTGTTTCCACATATTAATCATTTTTTTTACACAAATTAATTTTAGGATAAATAGGTCTTTACCCCCTATAATATAGATAAGTTTTGTTTTTCCCCCTGTAATTTTTTTTGTTGTGATTTGCCCCTTGCAAAGTAATTTTTTTTTTGTTTCCCCTCTTGGGTACAAGGAATTTGCACTTTTTAAATCGGTTGAACAGATTAACCAATTTTAAAAAAAAAGCACTTTTTAAATCGGTTTGAATAAAATAACCGATTTAAAAAGTGCATCCAAGGGGCGAGTCCAAAAAATTGAACATTACAGGGGTCGAGTCACAAAAAAAAATTTACAAGGGGGAAAAACAAACCACACCACATTACAGAGGAGTATAAGCCTATTTACCCTTAACTTAATGCATTTCATTCATCACAATAGTTTTAATAAAGGTGGTCAGGGAGCAGGATTTCCTGCAGTTATAACACCCTGTTGTAACTAATCTTGGCCGTTCGATTTTTGACCTCTAAATATCTCAAAAACTAGGGGTCTCTGGCATAAGACCTAGCCATCTGAGCTAACTCATAAACCACTCGATTCGCTTGTTGTCGGACAACTGACCGTACAATTATGGAATAAAGTTAATAATGTTTTACACTTTCCAATCAAACTACCATATTCAGTGAGATTCACAACATTCCCTGCTAAATTTTGCACTACTTGCAAGCTATGAAGCCCCGATACGGGACACGATATCAATACGATACCGATACGTCGATACGGGAATTTTTTTTAAATTCTCAAAATCGATACTCCCGCGATACGTAATTTAAAAATTAAATATATAAATACACAATATATAAACATGACTAAAATCAATAATATTGTAATAATTAAAAGCAAAAAGCAGCTATTCTTATACCAGAATTTTGGGACAAGCTGAAATGCTTAACAACTTATTATATAGTAGGACACCACAGTTTTTTTTTTTTTTAAGTAAAAAATTATATTGACAAAGAAAAAGCACAAGGAGTGCTAGCAAACAAGCAGATCTGATATAGGAGCATCACAGCATATCGTGACGTATCGAACATGTATCGGATATTATTTTTTTATTTAAAAATAATGATTTAACTGATACTTTTTCGATACATATATCGGAACCTATCAAAAGTATATCGATATTGAGTGCGTGTCGAATACAATATGTCACATTTTTTGAGTATCGGGTTTCGCTGCTTGCAAGCACAATCAATCTCTATATTTATCATGGAAGAAATTTGCATTTGCTGCAGCCATTTGAGAGAAAAAACACCAATAAAAAAAACCGAAAACCGCAAAAAACTGAATAAGTTTGGATGTGTTTGGATGTCCTTTTGTGAAAACCGCTGGATCGAATCGGATTTTGGATTGATTTTTCAAAACCGATAAAAACCGAAACAAACAGCATACACATTTTTTACTATATTAATTATTGGTTTTTAAATTTCTCAATAATACTTATTACTTCAATTCAATCTGTTTCTTTTTACTATTTCGTATTTTTTAAATATAATTGATAACTTTCATTGCAAAATATTAATTTTTAACTTATTATATATTATACTTTACATCAAATATATTATTTTACCATGTCTTTATAATATTAATATTTAATTTAAAAATTTCAATTTGTAATTTGGATATCCAGAAATCGATCCAAATTAAACCACACAAAATTGGATATCGGATTGGATCGGAATTTTTTAGTTAGCCATCCAAAACAAAACCAAACCGCGAATAATATTAACTTTGAATCGAATGAATTTTTACTCCAAAACCGATCTAAACCGAACCGCGAACACCCTTAAACAGAGGTACCGCTAATATTGCAATAATAATTTTTTAAGAAAGTATCACACTTGTTAAAAGCATGCAAATTCCTAATAGTTATCCTACACGGCTGTTTGTTGTGAGACTATTGAGAAATATTATCCACACTTGTCAAGCATGCAAATATTAGTTATCCAAAACTCTTTGACTATGTTGTGAATTCCTAGTTAGTTGGCTGGCCTCCTATGCACAAACATGGGAAGATTCATCCGTGAGGTTTCCTATGCAAAAACATGGGAATTGGGAAGTTCTCTACTTGGCTTTACTTAATACTAACCAATGAGTATCTGTATCGATCAACATATAAATATTACCAAGACTTTGTTACATTTAAGAAGTAACAACTGTACGTATTGGTTTTTAAATACTCCCTCCGTCACTCAAGAATGCAAATCCAACACCTGTCAAGCATGCAAATTCTACACAGTATCTTATGTGAGACTATTTTGTTTTGAAGCTTGATGGATTTTTGCTATAAAAAGCACACTACATTTGTACTTCTATTCATCTTTTCTCAGTAATATCAATTAAACATATAGCAGTAAGATATGGTGCGCAGAGTTGTTTTGTCTCTCCTTCCTTTTGTCCTCTTGCTATTCATCCTTGTAAGTAATTTACTTGCATGCATGTTTTTATCTAAACATTTGCAACTTTTCATCATTTTTTTAATTTGTGCTGCATGCTCTTGATCATATCGTGAGTTTACTTGCATTGCATGCATGGTTGTATCTTAACATTTTTTTATCATAATCCATCATTAATTTTCATTCTTTTGTCCTGCTCTTGATCATTCACTTGGATGCTTGTATTCTTCATCACTTATTTATCACAATTCATCACTCGTGTTTATCGGATTGATTTGATAAAATGATCATTATTGAAATTCAAAAGAGTATACTTCATTTACTTTATAAGACTGAAAATTTTCACAAACTAAAATGGTTCCCATTCTTCTCTAATTTTATATTTCAGTAAACAGAGAGCTATTTTTTGTTTCAGATTTGTACTCAATTTTCATATGTGTCTCAGTCTCCATTAGAATGTGTCTCTCATAAATTATGTAGTTAAATTGTCAATCATTGTGTACTCATTTATTCAATTGCATTGTAGAACGACCATGGAAGCTTTGCTAGAAATGTCAAGATTCAGCAAGAGAACATAGATGAAAAACAAGCTTACCTAGATGGATGGTTAAAGGACAGTCAAACAAAGAACTCAAACCCAGTTTATCTTGATGGATGGTTGAAAGATGGCAAAAAGGAAAACTCCAACCAAGTTTACCTTGATGGTTGGTTGAAGGACAGTCAAACAAAGAACTCAAACCCAGTTTATCTTGATGGATGGTTGAAAGATGGCAAAAAGGAAAACTCCAACCAAGTTTACCTTGACGGTTGGTTGAAGGACAGTCAAACAAAGAACTCAAACCCAGTTTATCTTGATGGATGGTTGAAAGATGGCAAAAAGGAAAACTCCAACCAAGTTTACCTTGACGGTTGGTTGAAGGACAGTCAAACAAAGAACTCAAACCCAGTTTATCTTGATGGATGGCCAAAAGGAAAACTCAAACCAAGTTTACCTTTGACGGTTGGCTGAAGGACAGTCAAACAAAGAACTCAAACCCTGTTTATCTTGATGGATGGTTAAAAGATGGCAAAAAGGAAAACTCCAACCAAGTTTACCTTGACGGTTGGTTGAAGGACAGCCAAACAAAGAACTCAAACCCTGTTTATCTTGATGGATGGTTAAAAGATGGCAAAAAGGAAAACTCCAACCAAGTTTACCTTGACGGTTGGTTGAAGGACAGCCAAACAAAGAACTCAAACCCTGTTTATCTTGATGGATGGTTGAAAGATAGAAAAAAGGAAAACTCCAACCAAGTTTACCTTGACGGTTGGTTGAAGGACAGCCAAACAAATAATTCAAACCCTGTTTATCTTGATGGATGGTTGAAAGATGGCAAAAAAGAAAACTCCAACCAAGTTTACCTTGACGGTTGGTTGAAGGACAGCCAAACAAAGAACTCAAATCCTGTTTATCTTGACGGATGGTTGAAAGATAGCAAAAAGGAAAACTCCAACCAAGTTTACCTTGACGGTTGGTTGAAGGACAGCCAAACAAAGAACTCAAACCCTGTTTATCTTGACGGATGGTTGAAAGATGGCAAAAAGGAAAACTCAAACCAAGTTTACCTTGACGGTTGGTTGAAGGACGGCCAAACAAAGAACTCAAACCCTGTTTATCTTGATGGATGGTTGAAAGATGGCAAAAAAGAAAACTCCAACCAAGTTTACCTTGACGGTTGGTTGAAGGACAGCCAAGCAAAGAACTCAAAATCAGTTTATCTTGATGGATGGTTAAAAAATAGGCAAGCTTAGAAAAAAAAATCCACCCACCACTCAAATAAAACTTATGCCTTTGTTGATCGTTTTTCACTGTCATTTCGTATGTTTGCTATTGTGTTTCATTGTTGTTAATTTCTATGTATTGTAAGATCTTATTTCTGTGTACTAAGTAAAGCCTTGTTTGGAGTACTAAATAAGATTTTATGGTTATGTACTATGTCGCTTTGTGTAAAATAAACATCGAATTGATCGGTAAAATATTAAGTCGGCATCTCTTTACTCTTCTAAAATTATCTAACATGAAAGTGGCCTTTTTCTTTTTCTTTCCAAATAAATAATTTTGTTGATAAATAACTATAGTACCAACAACTCTAAAAAAAAGTAACAACACTCTTAAAAATAGAAAAGTAAAGCAACCAAAATCTTCAACCTTACCAACACTAAGTTTCAACCTAACACAAAACAAAGCACATCTTATCAAAAGAAACAAATAATACACCCTTGTTTTTGTGTACACTGCAACAAAATAAAATTATAAGGCACAATACGGTTTGGTGTATTTTTTTTTTTAGAAGTTTAGCTTATAAAAAAAAAAAAAAAGAGCCAATTGCCAAGTAGCAAAAACCTCAATTCCATCACACCTTAATACATAGAAAGTGATATTAAATATATTTTTTTAATGGCAAATATATATAAATATAAGAAAGAAATCTGAATAAAAATCATGAGTTTAAATTAATGCAAGAAGAAGTGGGTATGTGGGTGTTTGAGATTGTGAGTTTTTTTTTTTTTTTTTAATTAGCTAATATTGTGAGTGAATATTGGTGAAGAAGTGGGTCGGTGGGTGTGTGACTGTGGTGTTTTTTATTTTAAAAAAATTATAAGCAATTGATGGTATTGGTTTAAGAAGGGATTAATTTTTTTTTTTTATACAAATGGGAGGGAATATTGTCTTAATAATTTTTTCATATTCCAATTTTATTTTTCGACTAAATTAGATTTGGGTTGAATAAATTAGAATATAATGTTCTTATATTTGAGTAATTTTTGTTCTATTTATTTTACTAAAATATTTTTGATTAATTTACTTATTTGAGTAATTTTTTAAATTAAACTATAATTTACATCTTATAATAATGAGAAAAATGTTTAGTTTAAGTTAATATACATGTATAAATAATTTTTTGTAAGATTAGTGCAATTTTATAATTAATTTACATCGCGACCACCGCAATTTGTAACCTAACATGTGTTACAGTCGAAATCATGAAAACCTTAATGCGACCATGACCGCTATTTAAAACCCATTTTTCTTCTTCTTTGGTTTTAATTTGCTTATTTTTTTCTCTTGCAATGTATCAAAATGACGAAAACTTTTTAAATTGTTAGTTGATTCAATAGTGATTGATGATGAAGTTAATAGGAAAATCACATTATGTATTTTCGATTGGGAAGAAACCGAAACCACTTTATATCAGAATTGACCCTCAAACCAAATTAACCTATTCGTAAAAGCAAAAAGGACTAAAACTTTTGAACAGAATCAATATGGGAAATCAAATGAAGATTATATAATACTGTTCCTATTTATATGCGTATTTATCATGATTTTTTTTTTGGGTACATATATGATGATTTTTTTTCTTTTTATAATCTTCTTATATAACACCCCGCGCAAAACCTTCACTCTTTCTTCACACAATACTCTTGCACTCTCTCTTTTTGTCACAGTTATTGCTTCATGGATACTGAATCTGTTGAAATTCCTCCTCCACTTCACCAAAAGCCTTCCAGATTCAAAAAGCAGAAACAGGTTTCATTGATCAAAGTTTTGATTTTTATTAAAATCTTCATCATTGTCTAATATTGTTACTTTTCTTGTGTGGGAAACTTGGAAGTTGGATTCATATTTAGGGTTGCTGCTATCTTTTAAGAACTTGGAACAAACAATTAATTTAATTTTTTTTTAATTTGTTTTATGATATGGCTGGGTTAGGTAAACTAAACCGATTTGCTGTGAAGCACAAACACTGGTCGGATTGGTTGGCGGACACGTTTCATTGTCCACAACCGACACTTGCAATTATTGGTGTCCATCTTCAGTGTTTGTGTTATGTCTGGTGTCCATGCTTTATTGCCGATTTGTGTTGGTCTATTTGTTTAATTTATTTTATCTTTGTCATGTTTTAGGGTCCGTTTGGCCTAACTTATTTTTGACTTTATGCAAACAGCTTATATAATAATCATTAGGTTTTTGGCTATTTTATAAATTCAAACTAGTAAAAATTGAATTTTTATAAGGTATTTTATCATAAACTACTTTGACAAATTAGGCCAAACGGACCCTTAGTATAATTTCCTAGTACAATCAGAACATGAGAAAATTACATTTTAGGTAAGGTAACATATAAACTAAATCACCTTTTTAATTGGTTACGGACTTTGCAATACTTGAATGTGCATGTATTATAGGCTTCTCTTATCATCAGTATGCTATTTCCCATCAATCATACATATGACACAAATCAGACACTATCACATTGATACAAATAATAATTTGAAAAGATGACATAATTCAATGTAATTATAATGTCAGTTTTAACACGCCAAATTCGAGGAGTGTCCGTGCTTCACATCATATGCTGATGATGTTTTTTATCGTCTAATTGTTTAAGGAGACTCCGTTTGTGTCCTTTGTTGTTATGAAGCTACTGATATCTTTAGAAATTAGGGTATAATATTCAGGGCCGGCCCAAGCATAAGGCAGCCCAAGCTAGGACTTGAGGCCTCACAAAACCCAAATTTTTTAAAAGCCCATAAGGCCTCAAATTTATTTTGCGTTTCATATATATAGGCCTCGTGTGCAAAAATAACAGCATGAATCCGTAGTAATATTTAACCATAACTTCCATTTTATTTTATCTATGTTTTATGAATGTTTTATAAATAATCATTGTATATTACTTGTGAAGACCGTTTTAGATGATTTACTGGTTGGTGAAACATCTCGTAAGATAAAAAATAAGGAGAAGACAGTGGTTCCACCAGGGTTGACGACAATTACCGATGAACTCAAAAATAAAACTCTGAAGAAACTTCGAAGTTTTAGACAATTTGACATTGTCGTTGACACTTCCGACCATTACTATGTTAAAAATAATTCCTCCATGAAGCAAGTTAGTTGGTTTTATTCTTTTTTTTTTTTAATTCTTTTAAAAACGTACTTTGTTTCATTTCTAATCCTAACTATATGGATTTATATATTACCTATTTCCCGAGAAGAATCCAAAGACTTGGGTTAAAAAAATCCAGGAAGAGTGCAAGATTTTGGAGAAGGATTTGCCAGGTGAGTATAATATTCTTGATAATAAATTAATTAGCATCGATTCAAAGATAACGACTAGTCTCAAAATAGGCCGCCCTTGTTAATGTATGCGCAACACTGTTTGCTACTTCAGCTCGAAGTTTCCATGTTTTATCACATTTAATATTCAATTTACTATATGTATCCAATCATTGTTGATTGCTATTAAAGTGGTAGGTCTAGTTCTTGCCTTATCGAAAGGTTCTTGACTTGTTTTGATTGTAATACATCCTTATGGAAAGATTGTAAAATTTTTCCTATACAGATATTTGATCTAAAATTGGAATCAAGAACTTATATATACCATATTGTGAAACCTTCTTATAAATACCCTAATTTTTCCTTTAATCTTTAATGCTCATCAGAAACAATATTTGTGAGAGTCTTCGAATCAAGGATGGATCTCATGAGGGCTGTGATTATTGGAGAAGAAGGGACTCCTTACCACGACGGTCTTTTCTTTTTCGATGTTTTCTTTCCTGGTGGCTATCCATATGAACCCCCGGTACGTGGTTGAGGATAATTTATCTGACTGATATTATTTTCTTGTTAACTCGTTTTAATTAAACTATTTTTGAGGCAGCTAGTCCACTATCACTCTAGAGGTCTTTGGCTCAACCCGAATTTGTATGACTCTGGCTATGTATGTCTCAGTCTACTTAACACCTGGGTTGGCCGCAAGAATGAGAAATGGATTCCTGGTGTTTCGACAATGCTACAGGTTCTAGTCTCCATACAAGGTTTAATCTTGAACGCAAAGCCTTTATTTAATGAACCTTCAATTAGATTTATGAGTGGCACACGAATTGGTGAAGCATGGTCCCTGAAGTATAATGATGATAGATTCATTCTATCAGTGAGGACAATGATGTATATGATGAAAAAGCCTCCAAAGGTTCATGTCTTTTATATCTTTTGTAAATCTTTTTTCCTTTCTTGGGGTTCAAGTAACTGATTTAAGTCATTTTTTGTTTTTAGAATTTTGAAGAACTTGTTTTGGGGCATTTCTACAACCGAGCACATGATATTCTCGCGTCATGTAAAGCGTACATGGAAGGTGTTCAAGTTGGTTGTTTTGTGAAAGGTGGGGTTCGAGATGTTGATAAGGGTGGGCGAAAAAGCTCATATAAATTTAAGACTGATTTACTTGGATATGTCAAACTTCTTGTCCAAGAGTTTGAAAAACTTGGAGTGAAGGACTGTCAAAAATTCATGTCTCCGACTCCTTTGAGTATGACTACTCCGAAATCAACTCGTTTGAAAAAAAATATTACATTATGTTTTTTTTAGGCTTAATTGCATTTATGATTGTCAAAATTTTCAATTATGTAATTTCATAGTCCCCACTTGATTTCCCCCAATTTTAAGTTTAGTTGCCAGTTTTTTATGACATGGCTTCAAAGTCAAGTTGCCAAATTAAGGGCACATGATGACATACATGGCTTCAAAATTTTATTTCTTTTGTCAAAAAAACTTTATTTTATTTCTGTTTCATTTCTCTGTAAATCTCCTTATTCAACTTGAAATTGCAACCAATTTTTTTTTTTTTTTTTCTGGTTTTGTTCGGTTCTCTGGAACTATTTTTTTTGTTTTTTAATTTATTTATTTCGGCTGTGTTAGTTTTTGTAAGTTTTTAGATTCAAAAAAGCAAAGACAACAGGTTTCTAACTATTCATCATTCTCTTTCAATGTTTTGATTTTTATTCAAATTTTCATCTGGGTTTTCAGTTTAAAGTGATTGATCATTCTTAAATTCACTTTCTTTGCTAAAACTTTGTTACTTTTCTTGTGTGGTAAACTTGGAAGTGGAATTCATGTTTAGGTTTCTTGCTAGATATAGCTTGGTTAGGGAAACTAATTTTTGTGAAGCTAAATTAGTCCACCTAAATTTTTATCGGTAAGAATTGAATTTGAGATCTTATAAGAGGAGCACACTCTCAGATCTAAAGTCAATACCATAAGACCAATCTAAGTGAGTTAACACTTATAATTGTTGGTGTTCATGTTAAGTGTTTATGTCATGTCAAGTGTTTGTGCTTCATAGCCGATTTATGCTGGTCTATTTATTTAAAAGTAGAAAATTTGAAATATTTTTTTTAGATTGAGAGAAGATTTGAATTATTATTAAAATTTATTAGTTTTTTTTGTTTTCTTTTGACACATTAAAATTTATTAGTTAGGATAAATAGTAGTATTACTTTTTAATATATTGGTACTAGTGATGTATGATATTAGTAAAATTGACGAGAATAAATTAGGTATTTTAGTAGTAAAAAGTTTTTATATAAATAATATATTGTTAGTAGTGATTTAAGATATTAGTAAAATTGACGAGGATAAAATAAGTATTGTACTAGTAAAAAGTTTTTATATTTAACTAGTTTTGAGACCCGTGCATTCGTACGGGTTTATTGACTTTTATTTATAAAATATTGTTAAAATATAAATGACATCGTGTACCAAAAAAATAAAAATAATAAGTGATATTATTCTGCTATTTTTTTGTAAAATTTATTAAATGAAGTAAAAAAAATTGTGTATGATTTTTATGTAATAAATTAAAATTAATAATAACAAATATTTATTATTCAATTCCTTTTTTTTATTAAAGCAATTGTCCCGTGTATGATTAAATTTTTTTAATTAAAAACAATTGTCTGTGTATTATTATAATATATTCATCAGCAATTGTTCAGTGTATTATTATAATATTTTATTCAATTCCTTTTTTTTTATTAAAGCAATTTTCTCGTGTATGATTTTTTTTTTTTATTAAAACAATTTTTTTTGTATTTTTTATTAATTTAGAGTTAAAATTACATTTAAGGGTGCAAAACTTGAAACACCGTTAAAAGTGATAAGGACAAATTTGGATTTTTAATAGTAGTTTCTTTTAATATATTGTAATAGATATATTAGATTGAGTTTTAATTTTTTTTTACGTATCTTTCATCGTCATTCCTATTTTTTGTTTCCACATATTAATCATTTTTTTTACACAAATTAATTTTAGGATAAATAGGTCTTTACCCCCTATAATATAGATAAGTTTTGTTTTTCCCCCTGTAATTTTTTTTGTTGTGATTTGCCCCTTGCAAAGTAATTTTTTTTTTGTTTCCCCTCTTGGGTACAAGGAATTTGCACTTTTTAAATCGGTTGAACAGATTAACCAATTTTAAAAAAAAAGCACTTTTTAAATCGGTTTGAATAAAATAACCGATTTAAAAAGTGCATCCAAGGGGCGAGTCCAAAAAATTGAACATTACAGGGGTCGAGTCACAAAAAAAAATTTACAAGGGGGAAAAACAAACCACACCACATTACAGAGGAGTATAAGCCTATTTACCCTTAACTTAATGCATTTCATTCATCACAATAGTTTTAATAAAGGTGGTCAGGGAGCAGGATTTCCTGCAGTTATAACACCCTGTTGTAACTAATCTTGGCCGTTCGATTTTTGACCTCTAAATATCTCAAAAACTAGGGGTCTCTGGCATAAGACCTAGCCATCTGAGCTAACTCATAAACCACTCGATTCGCTTGTTGTCGGACAACTGACCGTACAATTATGGAATAAAGTTAATAATGTTTTACACTTTCCAATCAAACTACCATATTCAGTGAGATTCACAACATTCCCTGCTAAATTTTGCACTACTTGCAAGCTATGAAGTCCCGATACGGGACACGATATCAATACGATACCGATACGTCGATACGGGAATTTTTTTTAAATTCTCAAAATCGATACTCCCGCGATACGTAATTTAAAAATTAAATATATAAATACACAATATATAAACATGACTAAAATCAATAATATTGTAATAATTAAAAGCAAAAAGCAGCTATTCTTATACCAGAATTTTGGGACAAGCTGAAATGCTTAACAACTTATTATATAGTAGGACACCACAGTTTTTTTTTTTTTTAAGTAAAAAATTATATTGACAAAGAAAAAGCACAAGGAGTGCTAGCAAACAAGCAGATCTGATATAGGAGCATCACAGCATATCGTGACGTATCGAACATGTATCGGATATTATTTTTTTATTTAAAAATAATGATTTAACTGATACTTTTTCGATACATATATCGGAACCTATCAAAAGTATATCGATATTGAGTGCGTGTCGAATACAATATGTCACATTTTTTGAGTATAAAACGCTGCTTGCAAGCACAATCAATCTCTATATTTATCATGGAAGAAATTTGCATTTGCTGCAGCCATTTGAGAGAAAAAACACCAATAAAAAAAACCGAAAACCGCAAAAAACTGAATAATTTTGGATGTGTTTGGATGTCCTTTTGTGAAAACCGCTGGATCGAATCGGATTTTGGATTGATTTTTCAAAACCGATAAAAACCGAAACAAACAGCATACACATTTTTTACTATATTAATTATTGGTTTTTAAATTTCTCAATAATACTTATTACTTCAATTCAATCTGTTTCTTTTTACTATTTCGTATTTTTTAAATATAATTGATAACTTTCATTGCAAAATATTAATTTTTAACTTATTATATATTATACTTTACATCAAATATATTATTTTACCATGTCTTTATAATATTAATATTTAATTTAAAAATTTCAATTTATAATTTGGATATCCAGAAACCGATCCAAATTAAACCACACAAAATTGGATATCGGATTGGATCGGAATTTTTTAGTTAGCCATCCAAAACAAAACCAAACCGCGAATAATATTAACTTTGAATCGAATGAATTTTTACTCCAAAACCGATCTAAACCGAACCGCGAACACCCTTAAACAGAGGTACCGCTAATATTGCAATAATAATTTTTTAAGAAAGTATCACACTTGTTAAAAGCATGCAAATTCCTAATAGTTATCCTACACGGCTGTTTGTTGTGAGACTATTGAGAAATATTATCCACACTTGTCAAGCATGCAAATATTAGTTATCCAAAACTCTTTGACTATGTTGTGAATTCCTAGTTAGTTGGCTGGCCTCCTATGCACAAACATGGGAAGATTCATCCGTGAGGTTTCCTATGCAAAAACATGGGAATTGGGAAGTTCTCTACTTGGCTTTACTTAATACTAACCAATGAGTATCTGTATCGATCAACATATAAATATTACCAAGACTTTGTTACATTTAAGAAGTAACAACTGTACGTATTGGTTTTTAAATACTCCCTCCGTCACTCAAGAATGCAAATCCAACACCTGTCAAGCATGCAAATTCTACACAGTATCTTATGTGAGACTATTTTGTTTTGAAGCTTGATGGATTTTTGCTATAAAAAGCACACTACATTTGTACTTCTATTCATCTTTTCTCAGTAATATCAATTAAACATATAGCAGTAAGATATGGTGCGCAGAGTTGTTTTGTCTCTCCTTCCTTTTGTCCTCTTGCTATTCATCCTTGTAAGTAATTTACTTGCATGCATGTTTTTATCTAAACATTTGCAACTTTTCATCATTTTTTTAATTTGTGCTGCATGCTCTTGATCATATCGTGAGTTTACTTGCATTGCATGCATGGTTGTATCTTAACATTTTTTTATCATAATCCATCATTAATTTTCATTCTTTTGTCCTGCTCTTGATCATTCACTTGGATGCTTGTATTCTTCATCACTTATTTATCACAATTCATCACTCGTGTTTATCGGATTGATTTGATAAAATGATCATTATTGAAATTCAAAAGAGTATACTTCATTTACTTTATAAGACTGAAAATTTTCACAAACTAAAATGGTTCCCATTCTTCTCTAATTTTATATTTCAGTAAACAGAGAGCTATTTTTTGTTTCAGATTTGTACTCAATTTTCATATGTGTCTCAGTCTCCATTAGAATGTGTCTCTCATAAATTATGTAGTTAAATTGTCAATCATTGTGTACTCATTTATTCAATTGCATTGTAGAACGACCATGGAAGCTTTGCTAGAAATGTCAAGATTCAGCAAGAGAACATAGATGAAAAACAAGCTTACCTAGATGGATGGTTAAAGGACAGTCAAACAAAGAACTCAAACCCAGTTTATCTTGATGGATGGTTGAAAGATGGCAAAAAGGAAAACTCCAACCAAGTTTACCTTGATGGTTGGTTGAAGGACAGTCAAACAAAGAACTCAAATCCAGTTTATCTTGATGGATGGTTGAAAGATGGCAAAAAGGAAAACTCCAACCAAGTTTACCTTGACGGTTGGTTGAAGGACAGTCAAACAAAGAACTCAAACCCAGTTTATCTTGATGGATGGTTGAAAGATGGCCAAAAGGAAAACTCCAACCAAGTTTACCTTGACGGTTGGTTGAAGGACAGTCAAACAAAGAACTCAAACCCAGTTTATCTTGACGGATGGTTGAAAGATGGCCAAAAGGAAAACTCAAACCAAGTTTACCTTGACGGTTGGCTGAAGGACAGTCAAACAAAGAACTCAAACCCTGTTTATCTTGATGGATGGTTAAAAGATGGCAAAAAGGAAAACTCCAACCAAGTTTACCTTGACGGTTGGTTGAAGGACAGCCAAACAAAGAACTCAAACCCTGTTTATCTTGATGGATGGTTGAAAGATAGAAAAAAGGAAAACTCCAACCAAGTTTACCTTGACGGTTGGTTGAAGGACAGCCAAACAAAGAACTCAAACCCTGTTTATCTTGATGGATGGTTGAAAGATGGCAAAAAAGAAAACTCCAACCAAGTTTACCTTGACGGTTGGTTGAAGGACAGCCAAACAAAGAACTCAAATCCTGTTTATCTTGACGGATGGTTGAAAGATAGCAAAAAGGAAAACTCCAACCAAGTTTACCTTGACGGTTGGTTGAAGGACAGCCAAACAAAGAACTCAAACCCTGTTTATCTTGACGGATGGTTGAAAGATGGCAAAAAGGAAAACTCCAACCAAGTTTACCTTGACGGTTGGTTGAAGGACAGCCAAACAAAGAACTCAAACCCTATTTATCTTGATGGATGGTTGAAAGATGGCAAAAAAGAAAACTCCAACCAAGTTTACCTTGACGGTTGGTTGAAGGACAGCCAAGCAAAGAACTCAAAATCAGTTTATCTTGATGGATGGTTAAAAAATAGGCAAGCTTAGAAAAAAAAATCCACCCACCACTCAAATAAAACTTATGCCTTTGTTGATCGTTTTTCACTGTCATTTCGTATGTTTGCTATTGTGTTTCACTGTTGTTAATTTCTATGTATTGTAAGATCTTATTTCTGTGTACTAAGTAAAGTCTTGTTTGGAGTACTAAATAAGATTTTATGGTTATGTACTATGTCGCTTTGTGTAAAATAAACATCGAATTGATCGGTAAAATATTAAGTCGGCATCTCTTTACTCTTCTAAAATTATCTAACATGAAAGTGGCCTTTTTCTTTTTCTTTCCAAATAGATAATTTTGTTGATAAATAACTATAGTACCAACAACTCTAAAAAAAAGTAACAACACTCTTAAAAATAGAAAAGTAAAGCAACCAAAATCTTCAACTTTACCAACACTAAGTTTCAACCTAACACAAAACAAAGGACATCTTATCAAAAGAAACAAATAATACACCCTTGTTTTTGTGTACACTGCAACAAAATAAAATTATAAGGCACAATACGGTTTGGTGTATTTTTTTTTTTAGAAGTTTAGCTTATAAAAAAAAAAAAAAGAGCCAATTGCCAAGTAGCAAAAACCTCAATTCCATCACACCTTAATACATAGAAAGTGATATTAAATATATTTTTTTAATGGCAAATATATATAAATATAAGAAAGAAATCTGAATAAAAATCATGAGTTTAAATTAATGCAAGAAGAAGTGGGTATGTGGGTGTTTGAGATTGTGAGTTTTTTTTTTTTTTTTTAATTAGCTAATATTGTGAGTGAATATTGGTGAAGAAGTGGGTCGGTGGGTGTGTGACTGTGGTGTTTTTTATTTTAAAAAAATTATAAGCAATTGATGGTATTGGTTTAAGAAGGGATTAATTTTTTTTTTTTATACAAATGGGAGGGAATATTGTCTTAATAATTTTTTCATATTCCAATTTTATTTTTCGACTAAATTAGATTTGGGTTGAATAAATTAGAATATAATGTTCTTATATTTGAGTAATTTTTGTTCTATTTATTTTACTAAAATATTTTTGATTAATTTACTTATTTGAGTAATTTTTTAAATTAAACTATAATTTACATCTTATAATAATGAGAAAAATGTTTAGTTTAAGTTAATATACATGTATAAATAATTTTTTGTAAGATTAGTGCAATTTTATAATTAATTTACATCGCGACCACCGCAATTTGTAACCTAACATGTGTTACAGTCGAAATCATGAAAACCTTAATGCGACCATGACCGCTATTTAAAACCCATTTTTCTTCTTCTTTGGTTTTAATTTGCTTATTTTTTTCTCTTGCAATGTATCAAAATGACGAAAACTTTTTAAATTGTTAGTTGATTCAATAGTGATTGATGATGAAGTTAATAGGAAAATCACATTATGTATTTTCGATTGGGAAGAAACCGAAACCACTTTATATCAGAATTGACCCTCAAACCAAATTAACCTATTCGTAAAAGCAAAAAGGACTAAAACTTTTGAACAGAATCAATATGGGAAATCAAATGAAGATTATATAATACTGTTCCTATTTATATGCGTATTTATCATGATTTTTTTTTTGGGTACATATATGATGATTTTTTTTCTTTTTATAATCTTCTTATATAACACCCCGCGCAAAACCTTCACTCTTTCTTCACACAATACTCTTGCACTCTCTCTTTTTGTCACAGTTATTGCTTCATGGATACTGAATCTGTTGAAATTCCTCCTCCACTTCACCAAAAGCCTTCCAGATTCAAAAAGCAGAAACAGGTTTCATTGATCAAAGTTTTGATTTTTATTAAAATCTTCATCATTGTCTAATATTGTTACTTTTCTTGTGTGGGAAACTTGGAAGTTGGATTCATATTTAGGGTTGCTGCTATCTTTTAAGAACTTGGAACAAACAATTAATTTAATTTTTTTTTAATTTGTTTTATGATATGGCTGGGTTAGGTAAACTAAACCGATTTGCTGTGAAGCACAAACACTGGTCGGATTGGTTGGCGGACACGTTTCATTGTCCACAACCGACACTTGCAATTATTGGTGTCCATCTTCAGTGTTTGTGTTATGTCTGGTGTCCATGCTTTATTGCCGATTTGTGTTGGTCTATTTGTTTAATTTATTTTATCTTTGTCATGTTTTAGGGTCCGTTTGGCCTAACTTATTTTTGACTTTATGCAAACAGCTTATATAATAATCATTAGGTTTTTGGCTATTTTATAAATTCAAACTAGTAAAAATTGAATTTTTATAAGGTATTTTATCATAAACTACTTTGACAAATTAGGCCAAACGGACCCTTAGTATAATTTCCTAGTACAATCAGAACATGAGAAAATTACATTTTAGGTAAGGTAACATATAAACTAAATCACCTTTTTAATTGGTTACGGACTTTGCAATACTTGAATGTGCATGTATTATAGGCTTCTCTTATCATCAGTATGCTATTTCCCATCAATCATACATATGACACAAATCAGACACTATCACATTGATACAAATAATAATTTGAAAAGATGACATAATTCAATGTAATTATAATGTCAGTTTTAACACGCCAAATTCGAGGAGTGTCTGTGCTTCACATCATATGCTGATGATGTTTTTTATCGTCTAATTGTTTAAGGAGACTCCGTTTGTGTCCTTTGTTGTTATGAAGCTACTGATATCTTTAGAAATTAGGGTATAATATTCAGGGCCGGCCCAAGCATAAGGCAGCCCAAGCTAGGACTTGAGGCCTCACAAAACCCAAATTTTTTAAAAGCCCATAAGGCCTCAAATTTATTTTGCGTTTCATATATATAGGCCTCGTGTGCAAAAATAACAGCATGAATCCGTAGTAATATTTAACCATAACTTCCATTTTATTTTATCTATGTTTTATGAATGTTTTATAAATAATCATTGTATATTACTTGTGAAGACCGTTTTAGATGATTTACTGGTTGGTGAAACATCTCGTAAGATAAAAAATAAGGAGAAGACAGTGGTTCCACCAGGGTTGACGACAATTACCGATGAACTCAAAAATAAAACTCTGAAGAAACTTCGAAGTTTTAGACAATTTGACATTGTCGTTGACACTTCCGACCATTACTATGTTAAAAATAATTCCTCCATGAAGCAAGTTAGTTGGTTTTATTCTTTTTTTTTTTTAATTCTTTTAAAAACGTACTTTGTTTCATTTCTAATCCTAACTATATGGATTTATATATTACCTATTTCCCGAGAAGAATCCAAAGACTTGGGTTAAAAAAATCCAGGAAGAGTGCAAGATTTTGGAGAAGGATTTGCCAGGTGAGTATAATATTCTTGATAATAAATTAATTAGCATCGATTCAAAGATAACGACTAGTCTCAAAATAGGCCGCCCTTGTTAATGTATGCGCAACACTGTTTGCTACTTCAGCTCGAAGTTTCCATGTTTTATCACATTTAATATTCAATTTACTATATGTATCCAATCATTGTTGATTGCTATTAAAGTGGTAGGTCTAGTTCTTGCCTTATCGAAAGGTTCTTGACTTGTTTTGATTGTAATACATCCTTATGGAAAGATTGTAAAATTTTTCCTATACAGATATTTGATCTAAAATTGGAATCAAGAACTTATATATACCATATTGTGAAACCTTCTTATAAATACCCTAATTTTTCCTTTAATCTTTAATGCTCATCAGAAACAATATTTGTGAGAGTCTTCGAATCAAGGATGGATCTCATGAGGGCTGTGATTATTGGAGAAGAAGGGACTCCTTACCACGACGGTCTTTTCTTTTTCGATGTTTTCTTTCCTGGTGGCTATCCATATGAACCCCCGGTACGTGGTTGAGGATAATTTATCTGACTGATATTATTTTCTTGTTAACTCGTTTTAATTAAACTATTTTTGAGGCAGCTAGTCCACTATCACTCTAGAGGTCTTTGGCTCAACCCGAATTTGTATGACTCTGGCTATGTATGTCTCAGTCTACTTAACACCTGGGTTGGCCGCAAGAATGAGAAATGGATTCCTGGTGTTTCGACAATGCTACAGGTTCTAGTCTCCATACAAGGTTTAATCTTGAACGCAAAGCCTTTATTTAATGAACCTTCAATTAGATTTATGAGTGGCACACGAATTGGTGAAGCATGGTCCCTGAAGTATAATGATGATAGATTCATTCTATCAGTGAGGACAATGATGTATATGATGAAAAAGCCTCCAAAGGTTCATGTCTTTTATATCTTTTGTAAATCTTTTTTCCTTTCTTGGGGTTCAAGTAACTGATTTAAGTCATTTTTTGTTTTTAGAATTTTGAAGAACTTGTTTTGGGGCATTTCTACAACCGAGCACATGATATTCTCGCGTCATGTAAAGCGTACATGGAAGGTGTTCAAGTTGGTTGTTTTGTGAAAGGTGGGGTTCGAGATGTTGATAAGGGTGGGCGAAAAAGCTCATATAAATTTAAGACTGATTTACTTGGATATGTCAAACTTCTTGTCCAAGAGTTTGAAAAACTTGGAGTGAAGGACTGTCAAAAATTCATGTCTCCGACTCCTTTGAGTATGACTACTCCGAAATCAACTCGTTTGAAAAAAAATTTTACATTATGTTTTTTTTAGGCTTAATTGCATTTATGATTGTCAAAATTTTCAATTATGTAATTTCATAGTCCCCACTTGATTTCCCCCAATTTTAAGTTTAGTTGCCAGTTTTTTATGACATGGCTTCAAAGTCAAGTTGCCAAATTAAGGGCACATGATGACATACATGGCTTCAAAATTTTATTTCTTTTGTCAAAAAAACTTTATTTTATTTCTGTTTCATTTCTCTGTAAATCTCCTTATTCAACTTGAAATTGCAACCAATTTTTTTTTTTTTTTTTCTGGTTTTGTTCGGTTCTCTGGAACTATTTTTTTTGTTTTTTAATTTATTTATTTCGGCTGTGTTAGTTTTTGTAAGTTTTTAGATTCAAAAAAGCAAAGACAACAGGTTTCTAACTATTCATCATTCTCTTTCAATGTTTTGATTTTTATTCAAATTTTCATCTGGGTTTTCAGTTTAAAGTGATTGATCATTCTTAAATTCACTTTCTTTGCTAAAACTTTGTTACTTTTCTTGTGTGGTAAACTTGGAAGTGGAATTCATGTTTAGGTTTCTTGCTAGATATAGCTTGGTTAGGGAAACTAATTTTTGTGAAGCTAAATTAGTCCACCTAAATTTTTATCGGTAAGAATTGAATTTGAGATCTTATAAGAGGAGCACACTCTCAGATCTAAAGTCAATACCATAAGACCAATCTAAGTGAGTTAACACTTATAATTGTTGGTGTTCATGTTAAGTGTTTATGTCATGTCAAGTGTTTGTGCTTCATAGCCGATTTATGCTGGTCTATTTATTTAAAAGTAGAAAATTTGAAATATTTTTTTTAGATTGAGAGAAGATTTGAATTATTATTAAAATTTATTAGTTTTTTTTGTTTTCTTTTGACACATTAAAATTTATTAGTTAGGATAAATAGTAGTATTACTTTTTAATATATTGGTACTAGTGATGTATGATATTAGTAAAATTGACGAGAATAAATTAGGTATTTTAGTAGTAAAAAGTTTTTATGTAAATAATATATTGTTAGTAGTGATTTAAGATATTAGTAAAATTGACGAGGATAAAATAAGTATTGTACTAGTAAAAAGTTTTTATATTTAACTAGTTTTGAGACCCGTGCATTCGTACGGGTTTATTGACTTTTATTTATAAAATATTGTTAAAATATAAATGACATCGTGTACCAAAAAAATAAAAATAATAAGTGATATTATTCTGCTATTTTTTTGTAAAATTTATTAAATGAAGTAAAAAAAATTGTGTATGATTTTTATGTAATAAATTAAAATTAATAATAACAAATATTTATTATTCAATTCCTTTTTTTTATTAAAGCAATTGTCCCGTGTATGATTAAATTTTTTTAATTAAAAACAATTGTCTGTGTATTATTATAATATATTCATCAGCAATTGTTCAGTGTATTATTATAATATTTTATTCAATTCCTTTTTTTTTATTAAAGCAATTTTCTCGTGTATGATTTTTTTTTTTTATTAAAACAATTTTTTTTGTATTTTTTATTAATTTAGAGTTAAAATTACATTTAAGGGTGCAAAACTTGAAACACCGTTAAAAGTGATAAGGACAAATTTGGATTTTTAATAGTAGTTTCTTTTAATATATTGTAATAGATATATTAGATTGAGTTTTAATTTTTTTTTACGTATCTTTCATCGTCATTCCTATTTTTTGTTTCCACATATTAATCATTTTTTTTACACAAATTAATTTTAGGATAAATAGGTCTTTACCCCCTATAATATAGATAAGTTTTGTTTTTCCCCCTGTAATTTTTTTTGTTGTGATTTGCCCCTTGCAAAGTAATTTTTTTTTTGTTTCCCCTCTTGGGTACAAGGAATTTGCACTTTTTAAATCGGTTGAACAGATTAACCAATTTTAAAAAAAAAGCACTTTTTAAATCGGTTTGAATAAAATAACCGATTTAAAAAGTGCATCCAAGGGGCGAGTCCAAAAAATTGAACATTACAGGGGTCGAGTCACAAAAAAAAATTTACAAGGGGGAAAAACAAACCACACCACATTACAGAGGAGTATAAGCCTATTTACCCTTAACTTAATGCATTTCATTCATCACAATAGTTTTAATAAAGGTGGTCAGGGAGCAGGATTTCCTGCAGTTATAACACCCTGTTGTAACTAATCTTGGCCGTTCGATTTTTGACCTCTAAATATCTCAAAAACTAGGGGTCTCTGGCATAAGACCTAGCCATCTGAGCTAACTCATAAACCACTCGATTCGCTTGTTGTCGGACAACTGACCGTACAATTATGGAATAAAGTTAATAATGTTTTACACTTTCCAATCAAACTACCATATTCAGTGAGATTCACAACATTCCCTGCTAAATTTTGCACTACTTGCAAGCTATGAAGCCCCGATACGGGACACGATATCAATACGATACCGATACGTCGATACGGGAATTTTTTTTAAATTCTCAAAATCGATACTCCCGCGATACGTAATTTAAAAATTAAATATATAAATACACAATATATAAACATGACTAAAATCAATAATATTGTAATAATTAAAAGCAAAAAGCAGCTATTCTTATACCAGAATTTTGGGACAAGCTGAAATGCTTAACAACTTATTATATAGTAGGACACCACAGTTTTTTTTTTTTTTAAGTAAAAAATTATATTGACAAAGAAAAAGCACAAGGAGTGCTAGCAAACAAGCAGATCTGATATAGGAGCATCACAGCATATCGTGACGTATCGAACATGTATCGGATATTATTTTTTTATTTAAAAATAATGATTTAACTGATACTTTTTCGATACATATATCGGAACCTATCAAAAGTATATCGATATTGAGTGCGTGTCGAATACAATATGTCACATTTTTTGAGTATAAAACGCTGCTTGCAAGCACAATCAATCTCTATATTTATCATGGAAGAAATTTGCATTTGCTGCAGCCATTTGAGAGAAAAAACACCAATAAAAAAAACCGAAAACCGCAAAAAACTGAATAATTTTGGATGTGTTTGGATGTCCTTTTGTGAAAACCGCTGGATCGAATCGGATTTTGGATTGATTTTTCAAAACCGATAAAAACCGAAACAAACAGCATACACATTTTTTACTATATTAATTATTGGTTTTTAAATTTCTCAATAATACTTATTACTTCAATTCAATCTGTTTCTTTTTACTATTTCGTATTTTTTAAATATAATTGATAACTTTCATTGCAAAATATTAATTTTTAACTTATTATATATTATACTTTACATCAAATATATTATTTTACCATGTCTTTATAATATTAATATTTAATTTAAAAATTTCAATTTATAATTTGGATATCCAGAAACCGATCCAAATTAAACCACACAAAATTGGATATCGGATTGGATCGGAATTTTTTAGTTAGCCATCCAAAACAAAACCAAACCGCGAATAATATTAACTTTGAATCGAATGAATTTTTACTCCAAAACCGATCTAAACCGAACCGCGAACACCCTTAAACAGAGGTACCGCTAATATTGCAATAATAATTTTTTAAGAAAGTATCACACTTGTTAAAAGCATGCAAATTCCTAATAGTTATCCTACACGGCTGTTTGTTGTGAGACTATTGAGAAATATTATCCACACTTGTCAAGCATGCAAATATTAGTTATCCAAAACTCTTTGACTATGTTGTGAATTCCTAGTTAGTTGGCTGGCCTCCTATGCACAAACATGGGAAGATTCATCCGTGAGGTTTCCTATGCAAAAACATGGGAATTGGGAAGTTCTCTACTTGGCTTTACTTAATACTAACCAATGAGTATCTGTATCGATCAACATATAAATATTACCAAGACTTTGTTACATTTAAGAAGTAACAACTGTACGTATTGGTTTTTAAATACTCCCTCCGTCACTCAAGAATGCAAATCCAACACCTGTCAAGCATGCAAATTCTACACAGTATCTTATGTGAGACTATTTTGTTTTGAAGCTTGATGGATTTTTGCTATAAAAAGCACACTACATTTGTACTTCTATTCATCTTTTCTCAGTAATATCAATTAAACATATAGCAGTAAGATATGGTGCGCAGAGTTGTTTTGTCTCTCCTTCCTTTTGTCCTCTTGCTATTCATCCTTGTAAGTAATTTACTTGCATGCATGTTTTTATCTAAACATTTGCAACTTTTCATCATTTTTTTAATTTGTGCTGCATGCTCTTGATCATATCGTGAGTTTACTTGCATTGCATGCATGGTTGTATCTTAACATTTTTTTATCATAATCCATCATTAATTTTCATTCTTTTGTCCTGCTCTTGATCATTCACTTGGATGCTTGTATTCTTCATCACTTATTTATCACAATTCATCACTCGTGTTTATCGGATTGATTTGATAAAATGATCATTATTGAAATTCAAAAGAGTATACTTCATTTACTTTATAAGACTGAAAATTTTCACAAACTAAAATGGTTCCCATTCTTCTCTAATTTTATATTTCAGTAAACAGAGAGCTATTTTTTGTTTCAGATTTGTACTCAATTTTCATATGTGTCTCAGTCTCCATTAGAATGTGTCTCTCATAAATTATGTAGTTAAATTGTCAATCATTGTGTACTCATTTATTCAATTGCATTGTAGAACGACCATGGAAGCTTTGCTAGAAATGTCAAGATTCAGCAAGAGAACATAGATGAAAAACAAGCTTACCTAGATGGATGGTTAAAGGACAGTCAAACAAAGAACTCAAACCCAGTTTATCTTGATGGATGGTTGAAAGATGGCAAAAAGGAAAACTCCAACCAAGTTTACCTTGATGGTTGGTTGAAGGACAGTCAAACAAAGAACTCAAATCCAGTTTATCTTGATGGATGGTTGAAAGATGGCAAAAAGGAAAACTCCAACCAAGTTTACCTTGACGGTTGGTTGAAGGACAGTCAAACAAAGAACTCAAACCCAGTTTATCTTGATGGATGGTTGAAAGATGGCCAAAAGGAAAACTCCAACCAAGTTTACCTTGACGGTTGGTTGAAGGACAGTCAAACAAAGAACTCAAACCCAGTTTATCTTGACGGATGGTTGAAAGATGGCCAAAAGGAAAACTCAAACCAAGTTTACCTTGACGGTTGGCTGAAGGACAGTCAAACAAAGAACTCAAACCCTGTTTATCTTGATGGATGGTTAAAAGATGGCAAAAAGGAAAACTCCAACCAAGTTTACCTTGACGGTTGGTTGAAGGACAGCCAAACAAAGAACTCAAACCCTGTTTATCTTGATGGATGGTTGAAAGATAGAAAAAAGGAAAACTCCAACCAAGTTTACCTTGACGGTTGGTTGAAGGACAGCCAAACAAAGAACTCAAACCCTGTTTATCTTGATGGATGGTTGAAAGATGGCAAAAAAGAAAACTCCAACCAAGTTTACCTTGACGGTTGGTTGAAGGACAGCCAAACAAAGAACTCAAATCCTGTTTATCTTGACGGATGGTTGAAAGATAGCAAAAAGGAAAACTCCAACCAAGTTTACCTTGACGGTTGGTTGAAGGACAGCCAAACAAAGAACTCAAACCCTGTTTATCTTGACGGATGGTTGAAAGATGGCAAAAAGGAAAACTCCAACCAAGTTTACCTTGACGGTTGGTTGAAGGACAGCCAAACAAAGAACTCAAACCCTATTTATCTTGATGGATGGTTGAAAGATGGCAAAAAAGAAAACTCCAACCAAGTTTACCTTGACGGTTGGTTGAAGGACAGCCAAGCAAAGAACTCAAAATCAGTTTATCTTGATGGATGGTTAAAAAATAGGCAAGCTTAGAAAAAAAAATCCACCCACCACTCAAATAAAACTTATGCCTTTGTTGATCGTTTTTCACTGTCATTTCGTATGTTTGCTATTGTGTTTCACTGTTGTTAATTTCTATGTATTGTAAGATCTTATTTCTGTGTACTAAGTAAAGTCTTGTTTGGAGTACTAAATAAGATTTTATGGTTATGTACTATGTCGCTTTGTGTAAAATAAACATCGAATTGATCGGTAAAATATTAAGTCGGCATCTCTTTACTCTTCTAAAATTATCTAACATGAAAGTGGCCTTTTTCTTTTTCTTTCCAAATAGATAATTTTGTTGATAAATAACTATAGTACCAACAACTCTAAAAAAAAGTAACAACACTCTTAAAAATAGAAAAGTAAAGCAACCAAAATCTTCAACTTTACCAACACTAAGTTTCAACCTAACACAAAACAAAGGACATCTTATCAAAAGAAACAAATAATACACCCTTGTTTTTGTGTACACTGCAACAAAATAAAATTATAAGGCACAATACGGTTTGGTGTATTTTTTTTTTAGAAGTTTTGCTTATAAAAATAAAAAAAAAAAAAAAAAAAAGAGCCAATTGCCAAGTAGCAAAAATCTCAATTCCATCACACCTTAATACATAGAAAGTGATATTAAATATATTTTTTTAATGGCAAATATATATAAATATAAGAAAGAAATCTGAATAAAAATCATGAGTTTAAATTAATGCAAGAAGAAGTGGGTATGTGGGTGTTTGAGATTGTGAGTTTTTTTTTTTATTTTTAATTAGCTAATATTGTGAGTGAATATTGGTGAAGAAGTGGGTCGGTGGGTGTGTGAGTGTGGTGTTTTTTATTTTAAAAAAATTATAAGCAATTGATGGTATTGGTTTAAGAAGGGATTAATTTTTTTTTTTTTTATACAAATGGGAGGGAATATTGTCTTAATAATTTTTTCATATTCCAATTTTATTTTTCGACTAATTTGTAACCTAACATGTGTTACAGTCGAAATCATGAAAACCTTAATGCGACCATGACCGCTATTTAAAACCCATTTTTCTTCTTCTTTGGTTTTAATTTGCTTATTTTTTTCTCTTGCAATGTATCAAAATGACGAAAACTTTTTAAATTGTTAGTTGATTCAATAGTGATTGATGATGAAGTTAATAGGAAAATCACATTATGTATTTTCGATTGGGAAGAAACCGAAACCACTTTATATCAGAATTGACCCTCGAACCAAATTAACCTATTCGTAAAAGCAAAAAGGACTAAAACTTTTGAACAGAATCAATATGGGAAATCAAATGAAGATTATATAATGCTGTTCCTATTTATATGCGTATTTATCATGATTTTTTTTTTGGGTACATATATGATGATTTTTTTTCTTTTTATAATCTTCTTATATAACACCCCGCGCAAAACCTTCACTCTTTCTTCACACAATACTCTTGCACTCTCTCTTTTTGTCACAGTTATTGCTTCATGGATACTGAATCTGTTGAAATTCCTCCTCCACTTCACCAAAAGCCTTCCAGATTCAAAAAGCAGAAACAGGTTTCATTGATCAAAGTTTTGATTTTTATTAAAATCTTCATCATTGTCTAATATTGTTACTTTTCTTGTGTGGGAAACTTGGAAGTTGGATTCATATTTAGGGTTGCTGCTATCTTTTAAGAACTTGGAACAAACAATTAATTTAATTTTTTTTTAATTTGTTTTATGATATGGCTGGGTTAGGTAAACTAAACCGATTTGCTGTGAAGCACAAACACTGGTCGGATTGGTTGGCGGACACGTTTCATTGTCCACAACCGACACTTGCAATTATTGGTGTCCATCTTCAGTGTTTGTGTTATGTCTGGTGTCCATGCTTTATTGCCGATTTGTGTTGGTCTATTTGTTTAATTTATTTTATCTTTGTCATGTTTTAGGGTCCGTTTGGCCTAACTTATTTTTGACTTTATGCAAACAGCTTATATAATAATCATTAGGTTTTTGGCTATTTTATAAATTCAAACTAGTAAAAATTGAATTTTTATAAGGTATTTTATCATAAACTACTTTGACAAATTAGGCCAAACGGACCCTTAGTATAATTTCCTAGTACAATCAGAACATGAGAAAATTACATTTTAGGTAAGGTAACATATAAACTAAATCACCTTTTTAATTGGTTACGGACTTTGCAATACTTGAATGTGTTGGGTTTTGGGCTCCCTTCCTATGTGGATAAAAGTCCAAGATTGATAGCCCATTAGGTCTCACTTATGTAAGTGGAGAGTGGTCATACTAGGGTCACCAAGTGAGTAAATTGTGTGAGAGAACAACCTTTCAAAAGAGAGAAAAGAAGAGTGAAAGAAAATCTCGTATTCCACACAGCAGCCTCACTAAAACGCAGTTTTCCGATTCGTTAACCGTTGGATTTTGCCCAAATTTGGAGGGCAGGTTCGCAGCTCCAGGGGCTACAGTTTCACCGTTCGGATCGTCGAAATCAGTTCTGGTTTGGGAGAAATCGTGTCTGCAGTGCATCAGGTTTTAGGGGGAGAATTTTCAACTTCTTGTTCTTGGTTTGTAAGCTCTAGTGCTTTGTTGTTTAATTGGTTGTTAGCACTTGTTTGTGCATCACTTTGAGACTCTCTTGTACCCATATTTGATCATAGTGGAACTATTTCTTTGGTCTGGACGACCCGTGGTTTTTCACTCTCACATTGAGGGTTTTCCACGTTAAAATTGAGGTGTTCTTTTGTGCTTTTATTTTGTTCTATTGACTGCCATATTATTTGTTGTTGATCCTCAAAGGTTCTTACAAGTTTGGGGAATTTTATTTCCGCTGCATATTGCTCTGTTATTATTATTGTGTGTTAATTCCCCATCAGAGTGGCATCAGAGCTCTAGGTTGAGGGCAAATTTACTTGTTTGAATGATGGAGTCAAATACAAATATGAAGATGGTATTGTTGAATGGTTCTAATTACCATTTGTGGAAGGGCAAGATGAAAGACTTACTATTTGTGAAGAAATTGCATTTACCGGTATTTAGTTCCACAAAGCCGGATTCTTTGTCTGATGAAGAATGGGAGTTTGAACACTTACAGGTATGTGGTTTTATTAGACAATATGTAGAAGATAATGTTTATAATCATATTGCTAATGAGACTCATGCAAAAACGTTATGGGAGAAGATAGAGTCCTTGTATGCCTCTAAATCAGGGAATAATAAATTGTTCTTGCTGAATAGCTTCATAAGTTTGAAGTATAAAGAGGGGACTTCTATTTCAGATCACTTGAGTGAATTTCAGGGGCTCCTTGATCAGATGTCTGGAATGGGTATCAAATTTGAAGATGAACTTTTGGGACTATTTCTATTGCTATCTTTACCAGAGTCTTGGGAGACGTTTCGGGTTTCTATTACAAGTTCTGCTCTTAAAGGTGTTGTTTCTTTGGAAACGGCTAAGGGTGGTATTCTTAATGAGGAGATGAGAAGGAAGGCACAAGGTACTTCATCTCAATCCGAGGTACTTGTCACTGAAAATAGGGGGAGAAGTCAGAAAAAGGAACCGAAGGGTGGTAGAGAGAATAGCAGAAGCAAGTCCAAAGGGAGATACAAGAATGTAGATTGTCATTATTGTCATATGTCAGGACATATACAAAAGAATTGTTTCAAGTGGAAAAGGGATAACAAAGGCAAGAAGGGTAAGCATAAACAAAGAAATAATGAAGATCATGATGATGATCGTGTTACTACTGCTACCAATGATGATCTTGTTATTCTTCGTGATCATGAGTCTATTAATCTTGTATCAGATGAGAGCATGTGGATTGTTGACAGTGGTGCTACATTGCATGTTACACCGAGGAAGGAGTTCTTCACATCTTATACTTCCGGTGACTTTGGAGTGTTGAAGATGGGTAATGATGGTGTATCTAAGGTAATTGGTGTTGGTGATGTTTGTTTGCAAACCAACATGGGAATGCAATTGTTGCTTAGAGATGTCAAACATGCTCCTGATGTCCGCTTTAATTTGATCTCTGTGCATATGCTAGATGATTGTGGTTATGATAACCACTTTGGTTCTGGAAAGTGGAAACTCAGCAAAGGTAACTTGGTTGTTGCTAGAGGGGAGAAAAATTCTAAATTGTATTGGACAAAAGCTTTGGTTGCTAGAGACAGTGTGAATGCTATCGACATGGAAGCATCTTTGTGGCACCGAAGGCTTAGTCATATCAGTGAAAAGGGGCTGAATGTTTTAGCCAAAAAGGATGTGCTTCCAGGATTAAAGAATGCTGATTTGGAGAAATGTTCTCATTGCATGGCTGGTAAACAGACTAGAGTATCCTTCAAGAAGCATCCTCCCTCAAGGAAGTCAGAGTTGCTTCAATTGGTACATTCTGATGTTTGTGGTCCATTAAAGGTAAAATCTTTTAGTGGTGCACTTTATTTTGTTACTTTTATTGATGATTGTTCCAGGAAACTATGGGTATATGCTTTGAAGACGAAAGACCAAGTGTTGGAGAAGTTCAAAGAATTCCATGCTTTGGTTGAGAGACAGACAGGCAAAAAGCTGAAATGTGTTCGTTCTGACAACGGTGGTGAGTATTGTGGTCCTTTTGACGTCTATTGCAAGCAACATGGTATTTCACATGAGAAGACTCCTCCTAAAACTCCTCAGCTGAATGGTTTAGCAGAGAGGATGAATCGAACACTTGTTGAGAGAGTTAGATGTATGCTCTCTGAAGCTAAGTTGCCTAAACATTATTGGGGTGAGGCACTGTACACGGCGGTGCATGTTCTTAATCTCACTCCTACTGTTGCTTTGAACAGTGAAGTTCCAGACAAAATTTGGTTTGGTAAGAATGTCAAGTATGATCATTTGAGGGTCTTTGGTTGTAAGGCTTTTGTGCATGTTCCAAAGGATGAAAGATCCAAGTTGGATGCAAAGTCAAAACAATGTATCTTCATCGGCTATGGGCAGGATGAGTTTGGTTACAAATTGTATGATCCTATTGGGAAGAAAGTTATCAGAAGCCGCGATGTTGTGTTTATGGAAGACCAAACTATTGAAGACATTGATAAGGTGGAGAAGACTACACTCGAGAAAGATATCAGTTTGTCTAATGTTGATCCAGTTCGGTTACCTGTTCATAATCTGGATACTACTGGTGGAGATGTTCAGAATGGTGAGCCACATGATTATGTTGATGATCAACAACTTGGAGATGAAGTAAATATTCCAGGCGATAATGATGAGGAGAATGATATGTCACAAGATGATAATCTTGGTGAAGCTCCAGAATCATCTCAAGTTCAACTTAGGAGGTCCAACAGACAGAGACAACCTTCTACAAGGTATAATTCTGATGACTATGTGACTTTGACTGATGAGGGTGAACCTGAGTGTTTTCAAGAGGCCATGGAAAGTGATGAAAATCAAAAGTGGTTGGAAGCAATGAATGATGAGATGAAATCCTTGCATGACAATCACACTTATGATTTAGTGAAGTTGCCTAAAGGCAAAAAGGCTTTGGAAAACAGGTGGATATATAGAGTCAAACATGAGAGTAACTCTGAGTCTCCAAGGTATAAAGCCAGATTAGTGGTGAAAGGTTTCCGTCAAAGAAAGGGTGTTGATTTTAATGAGATTTTCTCACCTGTTGTGAAGATGTCATCAATTAGAACCGTGTTGGGTTTGGCTGCTACTCTTGATCTAGAGGTTGAGCAAATGGATGTGAAAACGGCTTTCCTTCATGGTGATTTGGAGGAAGAGATCTACATGAAGCAACCTGATGGTTTTCAAGTTAAAGGCCAAGAAGACTATGTGTGTAGATTGAGAAAGAGTCTGTATGGGCTGAAGCAAGCTCCAAGGCAGTGGTACAAGAAGTTTGAGTCTGTTATGTCGGATCAAGGATACAAGAAGACTACTTCAGATCATTGCGTCTTTGTTAGAAAATTTTCTAACGATGACTTCATTATCCTGTTGTTATATGTTGATGATATGCTTATTGTAGGGAAAAATATTTCTAACATTGACAGGTTAAAGAAGCAATTGGGCGAGTCATTTGCCATGAAAGACATGGGAGCAGCTAAACAGATTCTTGGCATAAGAATCATGCGTGACAGAAAGGAGAGGAAACTTTGGATGTCACAAGAGCACTATATCAAAAGAGTGTTGCAGAGATTCCAGATGGAAAATTCTAAGGCGGTAAGCACTCCTCTTGCTACTCATTTCAAGTTGAGTTCTAAACAAAGTCCTTCAAGTAAAGATGAAGCAGTTGATATGAAATGTGTTCCTTATGCGTCTGCTGTGGGTAGTTTGATGTATGCAATGGTGTGTACAAGACCAGATATAGCACATGCTGTTGGTACAGTCAGTAGATTTTTGTCAAATCCAGGTAGAGAGCATTGGAATGCTGTAAAATGGATTTTAAGGTATCTTCGTGGTACTACTAGTATGAGGCTTTGCTTTGGAGGAGATAAGCCTAGTTTAGAAGGATATTCTGACTCAGATATGGCTGGTGACATTGATTCCAGGAAGTCCACTTCTGGTTACATGATTAAATTTGCAGGTGGAGCTGTCGCTTGGCAATCCAAATTGCAAAAGTGTGTAGCATTGTCTACTACAGAGGCAGAGTTCATTGCCATTACCGAAGCATGCAAAGAATTGTTATGGTTGAAGAAATTTTTGCAGGAGCTTGGTTTTGTTCAAGACAAATATGTGTTATTTGTTGATAGTCAAAGTGCTATCCATCTTGGTAAGAATCCGACTTTCCATAATAGATCCAAACATATTGACGTGAGGTATCATTGGATACGTGATGTTTTGGATGATAAGTTGTTGGAGCTAGATAAGGTTCATACGGATGATAATGGTTCAGATATGATGACCAAAGCTTTACCAAGAGGAAAATTTGAAGCATGTTGTGATATCGCCGGTTTGGCGATTTCCTCCACATAGTTGTGAGGGGGAGATTTGTTGGGTTTTGGGCTCCCTTCCTATGTGGATAAAAGTCCAAGATTGATAGCCCATTAGGTCTCACTTATGTAAGTGGAGAGTGGTCATACTAGGGTCACCAAGTGAGTAAATTGTGTGAGAGAACAACCTTTCAAAAGAGAGAAAAGAAGAGTGAAAGAAAATCCCGTATTCCACACAGCAGCCTCACTAAAACGCAGTTTTCCGATTCGTTAACCGTTGGATTTTGCCCAAATTTGGAGGGCAGGTTCGCAGCTCCAGGGGCTACAGTTTCACCGTTCGGATCGTCGAAATCAGTTCTGGTTTGGGAGAAATCGTGTCTGCAGTGCATCAGGTTTTAGGGGGAGAATTTTCAACTTCTTGTTCTTGGTTTGTAAGCTCTAGTGCTTTGTTGTTTAATTGGTTGTTAGCACTTGTTTGTGCATCACTTTGAGACTCTCTTGTACCCATATTTGATCATAGTGGAACTATTTCTTTGGTCTGGACGACCCGTGGTTTTTCACTCTCACATTGAGGGTTTTCCACGTTAAAATTGAGGTGTTCTTTTGTGCTTTTATTTTGTTCTATTGACTGCCATATTATTTGTTGTTGATCCTCAAAGGTTCTTACAAGTTTGGGGAATTTTATTTCCGCTGCATATTGCTCTGTTATTATTATTGTGTGTTAATTCCCCATCAGAATGTGCATGTATTATAGGCTTCTCTTATCATCAGTATGCTATTTCCCATCAATCATACATATGACACAAATCAGACACTATCACATTGATACAAATAATAATTTGAAAAGATGACATAATTCAATGTAATTATAATGTCAGTTTTAACACGCCAAATTCGAGGAGTGTCCGTGCTTCACATCATATGCTGATGATGTTTTTTATCGTCTAATTGTTTAAGGAGACTCCGTTTGTGTCCTTTGTTGTTATGAAGCTACTGGTATCTTTAGAAATTAGGGTATAATATTCAGGGCCGGCCCAAGCATAAGGCAGCCCAAGCTAGGACTTGAGGCCTCACAAAACCCAAATTTTTTAAAAGCCCATAAGGCCTCAAATTTATTTTGCGTTTCATATATATAGGCCTCGTGTGCAAAAATAACAGCATGAATCCGTAGTAATATTTAACCATAACTTCCATTTTATTTTATCTATGTTTTATGAATGTTTTATAAATAATCATTGTATATTACTTGTGAAGACCGTTTTAGATGATTTACTGGTTGGTGAAACATCTCGTAAGATAAAAAATAAGGAGAAGACAGTGGTTCCACCAGGGTTGACGACAATTACTGATGAACTCAAAAATAAAACTCTGAAGAAACTTCGAAGTTTTAGACAATTTGACATTGTCGTTGACACTTCCGACCATTACTATGTTAAAAATAATTCCTCCATGAAGCAAGTTAGTTGGTTTTATTCTTTTTTTTTTTTAATTCTTTTAAAAACGTACTTTGTTTCATTTCTAATCCTAACTATATGGATTTATATATTACCTATTTCCCGAGCAGAATCCAAAGACTTGGGTTAAAAAAATCCAGGAAGAGTGCAAGATTTTGGAGAAGGATTTGCCAGGTGAGTATAATATTCTTGATAATAAATTAATTAGCATCGATTCAAAGATAACGACTAGTCTCAAAATAGGCCGCCCTTGTTAATGTATGCGCAACACTGTTTGCTACTTCAGCTCGAAGTTTCCATGTTTTATCACATTTAATATTCAATTTACTATATGTATCCAATCATTGTTGATTGCTATTAAAGTGGTAGGTCTAGTTCTTGCCTTATCGAAAGGTTCTTGACTTGTTTTGATTGTAATACATCCTTATGGAAAGATTGTAAATTTTTTCCTATACAGATATTTGATCTGAAATTGGAATCAAGAACTTATAAATACCATATTGTGAAACCTGCTTATAAATACCCTAATTTTTCCTTTAATCTTTAATGCTCATCAGAAACAATATTTGTGAGAGTCTTCGAATCAAGGATGGATCTCATGAGGGCTGTGATTATTGGAGCAGAAGGGACTCCTTACCACGAAGGTCTTTTCTTTTTCGATGTTTTCTTTCCTAGTGGCTATCCCAATGTACCCCCAGTACGTGGTTGAGGATACTTTATCTGATTGACATTATTTTCTTGTTAACTCGTTTTAATTCAATTCTAACAAAAGGTCATTAATTTTGTGGCAGCTAGTCTACTATCACTCTAGAGGTCTTTTGCTCAACCCGAATTTGTATGCAAATGGCTATGTATGTCTTAGTCTACTTAATACCTGGTTTGGCCGCAAGAATGAGAAATGGACTCCAGGTGTTTCAACAATTCTACAGGTTCTAGTCTCCATACAAGGTCTAATCTTGAACGCGAAGCCTTGGTTTAATGAACCTGGATTTGGATTTATAAGGGGCACACAGATTGGTGAAGCATTGTCCCTGAAGTATAATGAGGCTACATTCATTCTTTCAGTGAGGACAATGATGTATATGATGAAAAAGCCTCTGAAGGTTCATTTCTTTTATATCTCTTGCAAATCTTATTTCCTTTCTTGGGGCTCAAGCAACTGATTTAAGTCATTTTATTTTCAGAATTTTGAAGAACTTGTTGTGGGGCATTTCTACAGCCGAGCACATGATATTCTTGCTGCATGTGAAGGGTACATGGAAGGTGTTCAAGTTGGTTCTTTTGTGAAAGGTGGGGTTCGAGATGTTGATAAGGGTGGACAAAAAAGCTCAGATAAATTTAAGACTGATTTAATTGGACCTGTCAAGCTTCTTGTCCAAGAGTTTGAAAAACATGGAGTGAAGGACTGTCGAAAGTTCATGTTTCCAAATCCTTCAAAACCAACTCCTCCGAAACCAACTCATTTGAAAAAGTTTTTTACATTATGTTTCTTTTTAGGTTTAATTGTATTTTTGGTCCTCAAAATTTTCAATTTTTAGATTTTATCCCCTTAAGTTTCTTTGAGCAATTTTAGCCCCCTCCGACTTTTTCAATTGTTTAATTTTATGACATGGCTTCAAAGTCAGCTTGCCAAAAGTGAAATCAATTAAATTAAAAAATAGAAAATAAATTAAGGGAACATCACTTGCACTTTATCTATATGAAAAGACATAAAACTTTTGAACAAATATCAGAAATCAGATGAAATTACCAAAATAAATTGTTGAATAGATAATAATATCTTTTCGGATTTGGATTTTTTTCAATTTTTTTTTTCATGCTTTCTCTCATTTTCTTAATCTAATGGTTGATAAATTGAATGGATGACTATGATAAATATAATCTGACCAACATGAGAGAAAAAAATGATGAGGATACAAATCCTATTTTTTCCTATCATATTTTTATGCGTATTATTGTGTTGTGTTGTAACACCCATGCAAAACCTTGAACATTTCTTCACTCATCACTCTTCCACTTTCTCTTTTGACTATTTCCTAAAAGGGTTTTAATTTATTTTTTTTTCATACTTTTTTGCTTCATGGATTCTGTTGTTGTTGAAATTCCTCCTCCAATTCACCAAAAGCCTTCCAGATTCAAGAAGCAGAAACAACAGGTTTCTAACTATTCATCATTCTCTGTTCAAAGTTTTCATTAGGCAGCGGATATGCGGCGTTGTCCACACCAACACTTATGATTATTGGTGTCCATGTTAAGTGTTTGTGTTGTATCCAGTGTCTGTGTCCGTGCTTCATAACCGATTCGTGCCGGTCTATTTGTTGTACTAAATTACCTTTTTAACTGGTTAATGACTCTACAATACTTGAATGTAATTATAATTTCCCATCATAGATATTACACAACATAGACATTAACACATCGACTCTAATAATAATGTGAGAAGATGACATAATATAATGTAATTATAAGTGTCAGTGTTGTGTCAAATTCGAGCAATGTTAATTCGTGCAGATAATGTGTATTTTTTTTTATCGTCTGATTGTTTAAGGAGATTCCGTCTGTGCCCTTTGTTGTTATGAAGCTACTGATTGTTTTATGAATGTTTCTAAAGTTTAATATTATTTTTTTCCGATAAATAATCATTCTATGTTACTTCTGTAGACCATTTTCCATGATATGAATGACCTTGAAGGTGAAACATCCTGTAAAAGAAGAAATAAGGGGAAGGCAGTGGTTCCACCAGGGTTGACGACAATCACCGATGAACCCGAAAATGAAACTCTGAAGAAACTTCGAATATTTAAGCAATTTGACACCGTCGAAGACACTTCCGATCATTGGTTTGTTAAAACTTATTCCTCCATAAAGCAAGTTAGTTTTTTTTATTCTTTTAAAGACATACTTTGTTTCAGTTCTAAACTTACTTATATTGATACGTAATACATATGAACTATTTTCTGAGCAGAATCCAACGAGTTGGGCTAAAAAAATCCAGGAAGAGTGGAAGATTTTGGAGAAGCATTTGCCGGGTGAGTACAATATTCTCGACATTAAATTAAATAGCTTATAATATTTTCCATATCAGATCACATTTGATATTCAATTTACCATATGTATCCAATCCTTGTTCATTTTTTCCTATTGAACTCCATTCATTTCTATTGAAATGGTAGGTCCGGATTTTGCCTTATCGAAACAATCTTGGCGTATTTTCTTTATAATAAATCCTCATGGAAAACTTTGCAATTTTTTTCCTGTGATGTCTACTCCAGATAATTGATACGAAATTGGAATCAAGAACTTCTAAATACCATATTGTGAAACCGGCTTCTGGCATATTGCTCAACCTTATAATTTCAGTCTTTTTTCTTTAATGTTCATCAGAAACAATATTTGTGAGGATCTTCGAATCAAGGATGGATCTCTTGAGGGCTGTGATTATTGGAGCAGAAGGGACTCCTTACCACGACGGTCTTTTCTTTTTTGATGTTTTCTTTCCCGGTGGCTATCCCAATGTACCCCCGGTATGTGCTTGAGGATACTTTATCTAACTGGAATTATTTTCTTGTTAACTCTTTTAAATTCAATTCTAACAAAAGGTCATTATTTATGTGGCAGAGAGTCTACTATCATGCTGGAGGTCTTCGGCTCAACCCAAATTTGTATGAGTCAGGCACTGTATGTCTCAGTCTACTCAACACCTGGGCTGGCAACATGAATGAGATGTGGATTCCTGGTGTTTCAACAATACTACAGGTTCTCGTCTCCATACAAGGTCTAATCTTGAATGCAAAACCTTACTTTAATGAACCTGGAGTGGCAGATTTGAGTGGCTCAAAACGTGGTGAACCGCAGTCCCGGAAGTATAATGAAGAAACATTCATTCTATCAGTGAGGACAATGATGTATACGATAAAAAAGCCTCCGAAGGTATGTTTCTACTCTTGGTTCATTTCTTTTATATCTCTAGCAAAGGTTCTTAACACTACCATTGCGAAGTATTTAAAATCTTTTTCATTTCTTGGGGTACAAGCAACTGATTTGAGTCATTTTGTTTTCAGAATTTTGAAGAATTTGTTGTGGGGCATTTCTACAGCCGGGCACATGATATTCTGGCGTCATGTAAAGCGTACATGGAAGGTGTTCAAGTTGGTTGTTATGTGAAAGGCAGGGTTCGAGATGTTGCTAAGCGTGGACGAAATAGTTCAGATAAATTTAAGGCTGATTTACTTGGATCTGTCAAGCTTCTTGTCGAAGAGTTTGAAAAACTTGGAGTGAAGGACTGTGAAAAATTCATTTCTCTGACTCCTCCAGAACCAACTCCTCCGAAACCGACTACTCCGAAACCAACTCCTTTGAAGAAGCTTTTTACATGTTTTTTTAAGGCTTAATTGCATTTTTGGTCGCCTCAAATTTTTCAATTGTGCGGCTTTTGCCCATTAACTTTTTCAATTGTGTAATTTCATAGTCTTCACTTGATTTCCCCCAATTTTATGTTTTGTTGGCAGTTTTTTTAAATTAAAATATTATAAAATAGAAATTAAATTTAGGTCACATGACATACACTTTCTCTTTATTTTCTTAGTCCTCAACTAAATACTACTCTCTACTTTCTCAAATTTCATTCTTTTAACTTTATTTTCCTTCTGTTTCATTTTCTCTGCTAATTTCCTTATTCAATTTTGAAGTTGCAACTAATACTTGTTTTTTCTGGTTTTGTTAGGTTCTCTGGTATTTTTTAATTCCTTCTGTTTCATTTTCTCTGTTACTTTTGTAAGTTTTCTATTTTGAAATGTGTTAAATATTACAAAATCTCATGATCTTTCCACTAAGTTGGTTTTCAATTCCAGTTTCTAGAATCTTTTTTTTTTTTTGAAAAAGTAAAAATTTATTAAACAATGAATTTAGCACAAGAAATGCTAAAAACACAACCCAAGATAAAGTCTAATACAATGGATCCACCAATACAAAAAGCTAGAGACATAATGCTTCCAACCCGAGACAATCTGGACACAGACACTTTGAGATACAATAAAAACAGAAAGAAAAAAAACGGAGCATCTGCGCCTCCAGGAATCACATCTGCAGCTCACTGGACTTGAGAACAAACACGATTCTCCAATACAAACTAGAGGACACAGACGCCACATACTTACGACGCAGTTGAAGCCATTCGATCAGGCTCTAATAATACTCCAAAGTCAGCTGAAATAGGATGAAGTCGATTAAAATAATGCTAATCCGCAAGCTCCGAACAGAATAGCAGCAAACGATCCAATAATTCACCAGCACAACAGACAGCATAACAAGTGTTCTATACAAAATTTAACACACCCAAACACGCAAGCAGATTTAAAAGCCAGTCATTAAGAGAGAAGTTAAAGTCTTTGGATCTAAATTTTAAAATTCTCCAAGAAAGGACTTTAGTCTCCTCCACTACCTTCTCCCATTCGAAACATCAATATACGATCCACTATCATCCGGATCCTCAGAAGTTAAACAATGATACGCCTCACTAACCAAATACACAGAATCACCCCACTTCCAGCAGTCCTTATCGCTCTCCAATCTCGCAATCCCCAACACTACTCCTTGACATACCTCCACCATTTCCTCCTCCCACCGAAATAGCCTTCTCCTCCACCACCAATTTATAATTTTTTCGCCATTCACCTCAGTTTTCATATCGACCACTCTTCCTTCTTTGTCCAAAGATAAGTCAAAAAGCCTTCCAAAAAGGTTATTCAAGCTATCTCCATCAATCCAAGGATCTCTCCAAAACGATGTTTCTTTAGCATCGCTTGCCTCCTTCCTCAGTCGATCCTTTATCCTCAAACCAACTAGTCCTTCCCCGACCCGGAAGTCTCGCTATAGAAAGTAAGTCCCTCCACCAAAGGGAACAGTGACTGACCCTTTCATTAAAAAAATTGCCATACTTACTTTTGAGAACTAGTAACCATAAAGACTCTTGTTCATTCCTAATCCTCCACCACCACAATCATAAAAGCGCTATATTAAAAAATCTTCAGTCTCTAATTCCTAAACCCCCTAACTCTTTAGGCCTACAAATTTAGGAAGTAGATGGGCAGAGCAGACAGATTTCAGAAGCAAATAGTTAACAGGAAGGCTGCCAGCCTTGCAATTCATAGCATGCATCTTTCAGCCGAGTCATATTCACATTTACGCCAATCAAAGTGCTTTTGTGGAAAATAACTTTTATATCGGAAATCAGTTCAATTCAAACGGTTGAAGAATAGCCTTCGTCGCAAAAATAACTTCTCTTACCCACTATCAGAGTATCGTCTGCAATAATATAAGGTTAACTGCGATGACATATAAAAAACATAATTATGATTGGTTAATGGTGTTGGGGAGTTTATATGTGCACAGACCAAGAAACATAGCTCAAACATGTCAATTCTTGAAGGTGAAGACATGGCTTTGTTAGATGCTGTGATGCTTGCTACTCAAAAAGGTTGGAATTATGTTATACTACACTTTCGTGTCCGTCAGTCCGCTACTTCTTATTTTGATTTTGAAAAAAAATAATAAAACAAATAAATTTAAATTTGTTGGTTTTAGAAGTTAAAAATTGAAAAGTTTAATAAAAACTCACCAAGGATATTTTGGTATTTTTAAAAAAGTTACATCAAACTTTAAGTTTTCCCTTTATATATTATATAGATATAGATTTGAGAGTGACTCTCATACCTTAGTTAATGCAATCAAGTCAGGAAAGGGAGGAGTCTTAGAATTTGATTCCATTATAGAGGATATGGATTCGATGCAATCGAAAGTTGTGACTGCATGCAGTCAGAGTCATTACAGTCGTTCGATCTTGATTGGACAGCTTAGATTTTAAAGTTAAAATTTTATGTTTTATTAAAATTAAAACTGCAGTCAAATCTGAACCATATGATTCTGATCAACCGGTTCACAATTGCTGACTGCAGCTTGACTGCACAAAAACTAACTGCATTGAATATGTTTCCATAATATTAAGAGTAGTTTGTTTTTGTTGTCCAACTATGAGGTTAAGTTTATTAGGCGACAAACAAATATGACAGCTCATTTCCCAGCACGGGTAGCCATATTTTGGGCTAGTCACCACTTTGTTGATATTATTCCTCTTTGTATTGAACCTTTGTTGATGAATGATATAAATTAGGTTTGTTTATTTCAATTAAAAAAAACGGTATAAAATTATTTTACACTATAATATAAGTTCATATTATTTTTTCTCTTATTTTTAATTCTACATACAAGGTTTTAATACTGCTAATACTAGTGCACAAAATTAGAGCCGTCAAAATGGGCTAGTCCGAATGGGCCGGCTCGAATAATCCGAATTTTTCCCGGGTTTGGACCTTCAAATTGTAGCCCAAATTTTATCCGGGCCTTTTTTAGCCCGGTCCGATAAAATATGGGCTAGTCCGAATGGGCCACGGGCCACCCGAAAGTCCGACAAAATTATAATAAAAAATTAAAAAATAAATATAAGTAATTTGTTTTGGATGATTTGAACTTAATTTCTATTATAAAAGTTTTTTATCTCCCTACGAGTTTCTCAAATATAATCCGCTACTTAAGTAGCGGGCTGTGTTTTTTTAACAAATTTATCATTTTTACTACTTAAGTAGCGGATGAGTAAAAATAGGGCGCGCGAGAAACTCGTAGGTAGCGGATGAGTAGAATTATGGCGCACGAGAACTTCTAAGTAGCGAATGAGTAATGATAGGGCGCGCGAGAAACTCGTAGGTAGCGGATGAGTAGAATTAGGGCGCGAGAGAAACTGTTAACTAGCAAATTAATAAAAATATGGCGCACGAAGAACCCGTAGGTTTTAAGTGTTAATTATAATAAAAAAATATGTATAAAAATAAATATTAGTTATTATGTTACATTTTAAGTGTTAATTTTTTTTAATTTGGGTTAACTCAATCTAATATGTTTTTTTTAAGCAATATCTAATATGTGAATTTAAATCTAATATGTTGTTGATTTGTTTTTGTATGTAAATTAATATTTCGACGTTCTCTTGTGTTGAATTTATATGTGAACTTAAATATAAGTAACTCTATTTCTTTAGTTTTCTATTTTTTTTTTTTGTAACTTAAATATATTGAGTTTATGGAATTAAAGGAAAATAATATTAGTAACATCTATTTTAATTGAGCACTAATAGCTAAAGAAAATGTAAAATTTAAAATAAAACGGGTCGGTCTGAAAGCCTGACGACCCGTTCCGGGCCGGGCTCGGGCCTTATTTTTGGAGTTCATATTTCATTCGGGCTTTTTTAGCCCGGCTCAATAGAGCCCGACAGCTCTACACAAAATGAGCATTTTTGTTGCTTAATTATCGCAAACCTCTTAGACGATGTTCAATGGTGATGAATTGGGGTGTTGAATTGAACTTTTAATATAGGAAGATAGTGCAATGGAAGTGTTGAAAGTGAGTTGGAGGAAAGAGATAATGAATATTTTCAACATGTGGAATATCTATAAAGAAGAACACATGGCTGTCTCTGATTGACTTCTCGGATTTTTAGCATATTAGTATTACTTTAAACTAAATTATTTCATTGCAATTTTTTTTATACCAAAATTTATGATTTTTTCCCCTATAAATAGAGACTTAGTTCATTTGATTTGGACATAGAAAAAAAAAAACTAATTTTTTCACTATCTTAATTTTATTATTATCTTTCTATTAGTGTTTATTTTGAAATTTTAATCTTTTATTAGTGAAATGGATCTCAATAATCATTTTAACAACACCAAAATTCTTCTAATTAACCTAAAATTCTTTTTTTTATTATAATTGTAATTGATAATTTTAATTTCATTTTAATCGATAATTATAATTATGTAATCATAAAAATAAAAATTTAAATAAGAATATGAAATAAAAAATGGTGGGTTAAAGTATTAAATGAAAAATTATTTGAAAGGTAAAAGTTAAATGAGAGTTGAATTATGAAATGAAAAAGAAAAAATATGATGTAGAGTGTAAAAAGTAAATAAAATGGATATCGAATGTTTATACCAGGATGAAGAGTAATTAATTTTCGTAAATGTTGTTATTGGACAAAAGACAAAAAATCTCTTTCTCTTCCTTAAAAAATAAAAACTTTCTATCTCCGTTGTTTCTTTGTCTCTTTGTTTTCTTTTCTTTTTCTTGTGTTTGCTTGTTATGTGTTGTTTGTAATAAAAACACCCCGCGCAAAAAGTTCACTTTTTTTATCACTCATTCTTCTGCTTCATGGATCCTGATGTTGTTGAAATTCCTCCTCCACTTCACCAAAAACCTTCCAGATTCAAAAAGCAGAAGAAACATCAGGTTTCTATCTATTCATTTTGTTTTCAAAGTTTTCATTTTTATTCAAATTTTCATCTGGGTTTTCACTTTATAGTGATGATCATTCTTAAATTCATTGCCTTTGCTTAAATATTGTTACTTTTCTTGTATGGGAAACTTGGAAGTGGAATTCATGTTTAGGGTTGTTGCTATTTTTTAGGAACTTGGAAACAAACAAATTATTTAACTTGCTAGTATTTTTTTTTTTAAATTTGTGTTATGATATGACTTGGTTAGTACAATATTTGTGGCTTGGTTAAGTTCTTAAAACCATTTTAGTAAACTAGTTTGTTCCTGGACACTCCTCAGATTAGACTTTTTAGGTGGACGTCCTGGTGTCGGACATGTGTGTTGGTGTCGACAATGATACTTAGGATTACATTGATTTATGTTATTTTTTAAAAATTATTATCGGTGTTGATGTATCGGTGTTCTTCATGTTGTGTTTGGTGTGTCTGTGCTTCATAGCTAATTTGTGCTGATCTTTTTGTTTATCAGTGCAATCAGAACAAGAATAAAATTTCATTTAGGTAAGGTAATAGATAAACTAAATCACCTTTCTAATTGGTTGAGGACTCAACAGAACTTGAATGTGCATGTGTTATAGGCTTCTTTTTATCATCAGTATGCTATTTCCCATCATACAGATGATGTTTTTCATTGTCTGATTGTTTAAGGAGGTTCCATCCTATGTTACTATGAAGCTGCTGGTATCTTTAGAAATTAGGGGCTAATATTTAGCCATAAGCTCTACTTTATTTTATCTATGCTTTTTGAATGTTTCTCAAAGTCAATATTTTTCTTTACCGACAAATAATCATTGTATGTTATGTTTGTAGACTGTTTTCCATGATGTGATTGACCTTGAAGGTGATGACGATTTAGTGGTACTTGGTGAAACATCTCGTAAAAGTACACGAAATAAGGGGAAGGCGGTAAAAACCAATCACGGTGGTTACAGTGATCATCAAGTTGTGGTTTGTATAACATTTTGTAGTAGATTGATATTTATCTTTTTCCAACTTTTTAATTGAATATAACATTTTGTTCGCAATTTTGACAGCCCGGCTTCGGAAAATCTGGAATTCAATCTTCTAATGGTCAACCTTCAGTATCACATAATTTAACCATTGTTGGTGGCCAAAGTTCCAATCCATTGTTCATCAAAGATGATTATCTTTATGAGTTTTCAGATGATTATATGTATGTAGACGAGTATGCTTTATTACAGGCACAATTTGATAGCATGGATGTACCTACAGGAATTGAGGTGCCTATTACATTGTTACCGGAATATGACCTAGGTTTGACGAAGGCTCGAAATAGTACATTACAGCTCAATAATTCGAACATCCAAGGATCTAAAATGGGTAGCTCTTGTTTGCAAATGAAAACGGATAATGTTGATCGATATTCTGGAACAAAAGCTGCCCCTAATAATAAGAAATCAGTGGAATCACAGCACTTCGAGCGTGGCATTAATAGTTTACCAGGAGATGAATCATCTAAGTCTCGACGGTTTATGAGATCTTTCAACCATAAAACGGATTCTGCTTGTTTTGGTTCAAAAAAGCAAGGTTTGACTGACAATTCAGATGCGACGAAGCTGCCACATTTGGGGCAATTTGAAAGTGCTAAGCAAGGAGCCGGCAGTAGCAGTTCATTTCTTTCAAATTTCGCTGGATACAATGGATCATTGCATCCTCCGGGATTAGAATCCATAAACTCTTGGAATTCTTATAATTTCAATGCCCCTCCTCAGCACGCGCATCCTCAGGGATTAGAATCCATAAACTCTTGGTCGAAGAGTTCTTATAATTTCAATGCGCATCCTCATGGATTAGGATCCAGAAACCATTCGTTGAAGAGTTCTTATAATATCAATGCCCCTCATGAGCACGCACATAATGGAGCATCTGTGGTCTCCCCAGGTTTGACATCAATCACTGATGAAGCAAAAAATGAAACTCTGAGGAAACTTCGAAGTTTTAAGCAATTTGACACTGTCGTTGACACTTCTGACCATTACTTTGTTAATAATAATCCTTCCATGCAGCAAGTTAGTTAGTTTTTTGTTTTTGTTTTAAACTCTTTTAATGACGTACTTTATTTCAGTTCTAATGTTAACTATATGATTTTACAAATTACCTATATCCTGAGCAGAATCCAAAGAGTTGGGCTAAAAAAATCCAGGATGAATGGAAGATTTTGGAGAAGCATTAACCGGGTGAGTACAGGACTAAATAACTTGTAATATTTTCCATGTCATACCACATATCACATTTGATATTCAATTTACTTTTTCCTATATCCACGATGGACTTTACTATATGTATCCAATCGTTGTTTATTTTTTTGTCGTAATAAAAGGGCCTTGGCTTATTTCTTTATAATACATCCTTATCGAAAGATTGTCATTTTTTTCCTCTCAAGATATTTGATCTAATATTGGAATCAAGAACTTATAAATACCATATTGTGAAACCTGCTTCTGGCATATTGCTCAACATCACCATTTCTTTGTCTATATTTTCTTTATTGCTCATCAGATACAATATTTGTGAGAGTCTTCGAATCAAGGATGGATCTCATGAGGGCTGTGATTATTGGAGCAGAAGGGACTCCTTACCACGACGGTCTTTTCTTTTTCGATGTTTTCTTTCCGAGTAGCTATCCCAATGTTCCCCCAGTACGTGGTTGAGGATACTTTATCTGACTGACTTTAGTTTCTTTTTAACTCTTTATAATTTAATTCTAACAAACGGTCATTATTTTTTCGTGGCAGCAAGTCCACTATCACGCTGGAGGTCTTCGGCTCAACCCGAATTTGTATGCATGCGGCAAAGTATGTCTCAGTCTACTTAACACCTGGCCTGGCAACATGAATGAGATGTGGACTCCAGGTATTTCAACAATGCTACAAGTTCTAGTCTCCATACAAGGTCTAATCTTGAATGCAAAGCCTTACTTTAATGAACCTGGATATGCAAGTATGAGGACAATGATGTATACGATAAAAAGGCCTCCAAAGGTTTGTTTCTATTCTTGGTTAAAATTTCTTTTGTATCTCAAGAAAATTTGCTTTTTTTTTTCCTAATATAAAAATGTTGTACACATATGTTAATTTGGTAATATATGTATGTGAAGTTTTTTACACTATCATTGCGAAGTATTTAAAATCTTTTTCATTTCTTGGGGTTCAAGCAACTGATTTAAGTCTTTTTGTTTTCAGAATTTTGAAGAACTTGTTGTCGGGCATTTCTACAGCCGAGCACATGATATTCTCGCGTCATGTAAAGCGTACATGGAAGGTGTTCAAGTTGGTTGTTTTGTGAAGGGTGGTGTTCGAGATGTTGATAAGCATGGACGAAAAAACTATAATAAATTGATGTCTAATTTACCTGGATGTGTCAAGCTTCTTGTCCAAGATTTTGAAACAATTGGGGTTAAGGACTGTCAGAAATTCATGTCTACGACTTCTCCGAAACCGCTTCCCGCTGGTGGCAGATTCCCTTAACTACATGAGTGTGATCAAGCAACATTCTTTTTGAAAACCCAATTGTGAGACTATGATACTAAAGTCTTATTACATCAATTGCATGCAAGTATTTTAACTTTTTATATTTTGTTTTTCTTTTTTTTTAGGGGAAACTTTTTACATTAATTTAGTAGTTAAAATTTGACATGATTCCTTTTCTTTTAATAATTTATTTTGACATGATTTGTATATATAGTTGCATGTATTTATTTAAATATGAAGTAGTGCAAAGACATCTTACAAAAAGATGTAGTGAAAAGACAAACACACATAAATTATCGCACCAAATAAAGCCTCTTTGAATTTTTTGAATCTCATCAATGCAAGTCTTAGGAATTGCTGAATTCATCATAGGATACACTGGAAGTCTGGAATTGATTCAATGAATGTAAATATTATTCTATTAAAGGGCTAAATATATTTTGATGCGTAACTTTCATATCTTTAAAGGTAAAATTTCATAAGTAAGAAGATTTGAAATATTTTCTTTTAGATCGAGAGAAAATTTAATATATTAGAGCTATTGCTACGACGGTGAACCATATTATGGACAAGTGATCTATTATAACAATACGAATTTTACAAAATTCATCGTTGTATTGAAAGTTTATATCATATAGATCATACATAAAAAATTTAGAAAAATTAAAAATCATTTGATATGTTATTGAAACCTATTAAGATTAATTGTATTTAATAAAAATCCATAAACCGTTAATCGTAATGGCTATCAATAACATAAGATATAAACTTTAAATTCAATGGTAAATATTGTTAGTAGTGATTTAAGGCAGAAGTTTAGAAATATTACTCGTAATATTTTACTCGTTCTTACAAAAAAAAAAAAAGCAAATATTACTCGTAAAGTTGACTAGGATAAATTAGGTATTTTAGTAGTAAACAGTTTTTATATTTTATATGTTATTGAATTTCTATTTTTGATGCGTATATTTCATCGTCATTTCTATTTTTTTGCTCCACGTTTTTAATTTTTTTGTCGTATTAATCTTTAATTGTTGGCATAATCTTCTTTGATTTTTTTTAAAATTGTTTTTTTTGAACAAGATTTTTTTTAAAATTGTTATATATTATAGTATTTCATATCTTTAGAAGTAAAATTACATTTAATGGTAGAAGATTTAAAATATGAAAATTAATGAGGACAAATTATATTATATATTTTAATAGTAGTAATTAGTTTTAATATAAATAAATAATAAAAAATAAATAATAAAATATATTTAAAGATAGAAGATTTGAACTATTATAAATATTGATTGATGAGGACAAAATAAATATCTTAATAATAATTATTTTAAAAGACATAAACTTTTGAACAAAATCAATGATTCAATATTAGAAATCAAATGAAGATTACCAAAACAAATTGTTTTTGTTCCTATTTATATGTGTATTTATCATGATTTTTTCTATAATCAATATTATTTTTCTTTTGTTTTTGTGTGATGTGTTGTTGTTTGTAACACCCCCGCGCAAAACGTTCACTCTCTCTTTTTATCATTGTTCATAGTTATTGCTTCATGGATCCTGATGTTGTTGAAATTCCTCCTCCAATTCACCAAAAACCTTCAAGATTCAAAAGGCAGAAACAGGTTTCTAACTATTTATCATTCTCTGTTCAAAGTTGATGATCATTCTTAAATTCATTCTCTTTTAGGAACTTGGAAACAAACAAATTATTTAATTTTCTTAGTTTGTTTTATGATATGGCTTGGTCAAGTTGTGAGGTCCCGATACTCCAAAATTGGCTAGGTATCGTGTCTAATACCTTCCGATATGCATCGGATAAGTATCGAGCAATTAATATGAAAAAATAACCGATATGGATCGGATACTTCGTGATTTATCTTAAGTGTTAGAATGTTAAAGTATGACATTCTTTATGGATAATCAACTATGATTTTTTGGATGGTACTAATTATGTCTATTTTGGTAGTACTTAACTTAAGATTATGTAATTGTCACTTGCTTGCTTATATTTAGTAATTTGAATGTTAGTTCATTATCATTATCGATTTTAGTTATGTTATATATTGTGCATTTGTATATTTAATTTTTAAATAACGTATTGCAGTTGTATCGTATCGGGAATTTTGAAAATTTCTCTGTATCGCCGTATTGGTATCGTATCGGTATCATATCGTATTTGGGCTTCATAAGTAAACTAAACCAATTTGCTGTATAGCACGGACACTTCTCGGATTAAACGTGTCCCGCGCACATCGGCACCAACATTTATGATTACATTGAAATATGACGGTGTTTGAGTTGTGTCTGATGTATGTATTAGTGCCTAGTAACTTATTTGTTGTGAAGCATGAACACTTTTCGGATTAGACGTGTCCTAGTATCGAACACACGTCGGTACCAACACTTATGATTACATTGAAATATGTCATTTTCAAATTATCAATGTTTTTGTTGTGTCTGATGTCTGTATCTATGTTTTGTAACTGATTTGTGCTGGACTATTTGTTTATTTTCTCACTTTCCTTTTTAAATATAATTTCTCAGTGCAATCAGAACAAGAAGGTAATAGATAAACTAAATCACCTTTCTAATTGGTTAAGGACTCAACAGAACTAGAATGTGCATGTATTATAAAGCTTCTGTTATCATCAGTATGCTATTTCCCATCATACAGATGATGTTTTTCGTCATCTGATATATTGTTTAAGGAAGTCCCGTCCGTGTCCTATGTTGTTATGAAGCTGCTGGTATCTTTGAAAATTAGGGGCTAATTTTTAACCATAAGCTCAATTTTATTTTTATCTATGTTTTATAAATGTTTCTAAAAGTCAATATTTTCCTTTACTGATACATAATCGTTGTATGTTACTTTTGTAGACCGCTTTCCATGATGTGATTGATGACGATTTATTGGTACTTGGTGAAACATCTCGTAAAAGAAGAAATAAGGGGAAGGCCGTGGTTTCACCAGGGTTGACGACAATCACTGATGAACCCGAAAATGAAACTCTCAAGAAACTTCGCAGTTTTAAGCAATTTGACATTGTCGCTGACACTTCTGGCCATCATTATCTTAAAAAAAATCCCTCCATGAAGCAAGTTAGTTGGTTTTAATTTTTTATTTTTGAAATTCTTTTAAAGATGTACTTTGTTTTGGTTCTAATCCTAACTATTATCTATTTCCTGTGCAGAATTCAAAGAGCTGGGCGAAAAAAATCCAGGAAGAGTGGAAGATTTTGGAGAAGCATTTGCTGGGTGAGTACAGTATTACTGATACTAAATAGATTGTAATATTCATTCCATGTCTTATCAACGATCACATTTAGTATTCAATTTACTTTTTTTGAGCTGATGAATTTTACTATCGAATCATGGTTCATTTATTTCCTATCGAACTCCGTTCATTGCTATCGAATGGTAGGTCTGGTTTTTGTCTTATCAATAGGGTCTTAGTCTTAGCTTATTTTCTTCATACAAGATATTTGATCTGAAATTGGAATCAAGAAATTGTAAATACCATATTGTGAAACCTGCTTCTGGCAAATTACTCAACCTGATAATTTCTTTATCTTTTTTCTTTATTGTTCATCAGATACAATATTTGTAAGAGTCTTCGAATCAAGGATGGATCTCTTGAGGGCTGTGATTATTGGAGCAGAAGGGACTCCTTACCACGACGGTCTTTTCTTTTTCGATGTTTTCTTTCCGAGTGACTATCCCAATTTACCCCCAGTACGTGGTTGAGGATACTTTATCTGACCGACATTATTTTCTTGTTAACTCTTTTTAATTCAATTTTAACAAAATGTCATTATTTTTGTTGCAGAAAGTCCGTTATCAAGCTGGAGGTCTCCGGCTCAACCCAAATTTGTATGAGAATGGCAAAGTATGTCTCAGTCTACTTAACACCTGGTCTGGCCGCAAGAATGAGAAATGGACTCCAGGTGTTTCAACAATGCTACAGGTTCTAGTCTCTATACAAGGTCTAATCTTTAACGCAAAGCCTTACTTTAATGAACCTGGATATGCAAATAAGCGTGGCACACAACATGGTGAAGCGTGTTCCCTCAATTATAATGAGAATACATTCATTCTATCAGTGAGTACAATGATTTATAAGATGAAAAAGCCGCCAAAGGTTTGTTTCTGCTGATGGTTCATTTCTTTTTTATCTCTAGCAAATTTGGTTCATTTCTGTGAGGTTTGTTTTTCTAATATAAAAATGTTTTCTTAATATAAAAAAGTTGTACGCAGACATTTGGTTCTATTTTATGGTAGTGTTATGTTATAATATTATTTTCGAACTACCTACACAAATATTTGCGTGGTAATATTTGATTGAATGTCTGTAATTTTTTCTGCACAGCCATTGCAATGTATTTAAAACTTTTTTTCCTTTCTTGGGGTTTAAGCAACTGATTTAGTCATTTTTGGTTTTCAGAATTTTGAAGACCTTGTTGTGGGGCATTTCTACAGCCGAGCACACGATATTCTGGCGTCATGTAAAGCGTACATGGAAGGTGTTCAAGTTGGTTGTTTTGTGAAAGGTGGTGTTCAAAATGAGGATGGAGGAAAAAGCTCAGATAAATTTAAGTCTGTTTTATTTGGATCTGTCAAGCTTTTTGTCCAAGAGTTTGAAAAACTTGGAGTGAAAGACTGTCAGAAATTCTTGTCTCCGACTCCTCCAAAACCGACTACTCCAAAACTGACTCCTCTGAAACCGACACTTCCGAAACGGATTACTCTCTAACTAACTACTCCAAAACCGACTCCTCCAAACCTGACTCCTACGAATCTGTGTACCACTCGCCGCAGAAAGTGATTCGCTTGACAACATGAGTGTGTGATCAATGAACATTCTTTTTGGAAACCCAATTTTGAGACTATGATACTAAAGGCTTATTACATCAACTGCTTGCAGGTTTTTAACTTTTTACATTTTTAGGGGAATTTTTTTACATTAATTTAATTAAGTAGTTAAAACTTGACATGATTTGTATATATAGTTGCATGAATTATTTATTAGTTAGGGGACACTAGTCAGTATTTTCCTGTTAGGACCAAGTTATGTTTGCTTTTATCATTTTTTTCTTGCTCTAAAAGAAAGGCAAGCAAATCTAGTTTTTATATTGATATTGTTTTATACTTTTTTATTTATTTATTAATACATATATAGATACGTTGTATTGACATACTTGACTTTTTTATTTGGTAGAGACATTAGTCTGTGACATCAGATATTGAGAAAAAGTGCAAACCTATATAGATGCAAATAGAGCTGTCAAAAGGGTCGGCCCGGGGGCCATGACATATAAAAAGGCTTTAGTGGGTTGGCCCATTAAGTTTCATGGTCCGGCCCGTTAAGCTCAGCCCGATAAGCAAAGACCTACATGGTCCGACAAATTTTATTTATTTTTTGACAAATTTTTTTTACAAAATAAATTCAATGGACAATAAAACTACATATGTATCACACACAAATTAATATCTATATAATTTGATTAATTTCTTTCTTATACTCTTTTATTTATAATGATTGATTAAGTTGTTATTAGTTTTTTTCAAATAAAGATAATCATAACAAACTTGGTTTACTCTTAAAAAAAAAAAGTTTGGTTAATAATTATCTCCTAACTAACAAATCTCATCTTTTATTACTTAATTATCTAAAGATTTAATGGTAACCAAAACTCCTTATTTTTAGCTAAAACTATTTTTAGAATTTTTTTAAATTTTTTTTTTTTAACTCTTTAAGGGGACCGGTCCAAATGCCCGTGGGGCCGGCCCATAAAGGCCCATTAAAAATATAGCCCGAGGGGCCGGCCCAATAAAGCCCAATCAACTTTTTTAAAAAGTCCGGACCGAATAAAACTATAGGACTAATGGACCGGCCCGATAGCCCGACTCATTTTATAGCTCTAGCTGCAAAGTTATTGAGTGCGGATGGTTTTCTACCAAACAATGTTCAATCATTTAAAATTGGGAATTCACATCCAACAAAAAGGTTAAAAGATATAAAAATTGGGCTGTTTTAAAACTACAAATTTGTCAATTTAGTCTCTAAATTATTATTTTTTCACTAACTTAGTCTCTAAACTACTAAAAGCATCTAAAAGGTCCCTAAATTATTTTTCATCCATCAATTTAGTCCAAAGTTAACTTTTCTATTAATTATTCAATAAAATCCTAAAATATTATTACACACTTCCCTCTTCCATATGCTTCGACAGAAACTTCGAAATCCTCAGATGTTAGCTTCTTGACCTATAGTAGAAACTCTTTAAATTAATACTCGGTAAATTAATAAACTCTTTAAAATAATAAATTTGTCCGGTCCCGACTTGGCCAATGTAAAAAATTGAAAAACTCGATAAAATAATAAGATAATAATTTATAATTTTTCAGGAGATCCCTTTATAATTTTCGGTCTCAAGAAAATCATAAATTAATAATTCATAGAAACTGAAAAAAAATATATTGTACTTCAAAAGGTATTATTAATTTCCATTGCACATGAACACAGTAGTTATTAATTTACGTTGAGTCACAAGGTTCGCTGCAACGTAATTCTAAGAGGTATACTAATTTGCCTTTTTTGTTTGGTATGTACATTATAATTACTTAAAAACTCTTTAAATTAATAATTATTAATTTATCGATAAATTAATAACTCTCTAAATTAATAAATTTCTTCGATCCTTACATTATTAATTTGGAGAGTTTTTACTGTATGTTTTTTCTCCAGAAGGCGTCTGTGATCTTTTTAAGAATGACGCAATGGCAACCTATTTTCTTTGTGAATTGTTTTTTTCTTTTAGTTTAATTTTTTTTTTTTCTATTTCTTTCTAGCTTCTCACTTAAAAAAATTAAGATGTGAAGAAAAGTGATAACCTTTTTTTCTACACAAGACAACCAATCTGAAATGTAACAAAATCTCCCGCTCTTCGGGGATGCCCTCGGTGCAGAGGAACTTGTACTAGGGTGTATGTGTGACTCGTTTAGATCATAGACAAAAATAAAAAAAAAAAAAAATTTATTCTACTGCATGTATATAAAATTTATGATTTCAATTGGTGCAAATCAAATCACCTTAATTTGTAATTTAAGATGAAAAAGACTAGTGTACTCCCTCCGCAGGGGCAGACCCAGACACAAAATACCAGTGGGGCTAAAAAATTTACGCATTAATGAAAAAAATAAAATTTCATCCTGATAATTCTTTATACAACAAACAATATATGAGATTATTACTAAATACTAATACAACATATATATTAAAATAAAGAACAATAATAAACCAAAAATTATAAAATTTCTATTAAAAAATAAATCAACAAACTATATCCAAAAAAACAAAAAAAAATTCTATTAAATAAAAGGATTATAAATTATTGAAATATCTTCTAAATCATTCACATGATTATTGTTTGATGCTTCAGAATATCTTACTGTAGATCAAAATATATAGAATCCAAAATTATACCAACTTATAATTTATTTTGATAAGCTAATTCAATTAGCTTATGACTTATTAATTTTTATTCCAATTTTATCCATATTATCTTACATGAAAAAATTATTTTTTTTATGTTATTTCATATTTATATGCAGTTCATTGTTAATTTTACTCAAACCTACAAATGCAATTAGTTATCCACTATTTTTTGACAAACAAAGTAAAAATTGATTATTTAAAACTAAACTATATTACTTAAACTAATACTTTACGTTTAATGAAAGACTTGAAATCATAAATAATAGACTATGAATTAGTTTTTGTACTAATATTTAAAATAATATGTGTATCGAAAGACTTATAATTATTAATAATAAACTCTAAACTAATATTCATATTAATATTTGTATAAATATGTACTATATAAAATAATTTAAAATTATTTTTAAATATTATTATTATTTTAAAAAAATGTTATTTAAAAAAATAAATTGGGCTGGTGTGGCTGGTCCGCCTCTGTCTCTCCGTCCCACAATGAGTGACTCAGTTAATTGGTTCACGTATGTCAATGCATTACTCCGACGATTAATATCTGTCATACCCCATTTTTTGACTTAAGTTTTTGCATTTTTTACATTCATTGACCTTATTGTCACTCGAAATAATCGTTACTTTTTTCGAGAAATTTCGGCATAGAGGTATTTTAAAGTACCTCGTTTTTTGGTCTTTTTCTTTTTCAATTTAAGTGTCTTTTGTCCATATTTTATCTTTTAATCATTTTCTAGTTTTTATTATTATTCATTTATTATTAATTAAAACTCCAAAAATATATTATGGTGTATGATTTGTTTCCTTTTTTTTGATTTCTTTACAAAATCCAAAAATATATCATTTTTTAGTATATCATTGAAAACTTCCAAAAAAAAAATGTCAAATATTTATTATTATCATTATTTTCCTTTTATTAACATTTTCATTTATATTTTCCTTTTATTATTAATTTCATTTATATATCTCCATTTAATTAAGAAAAAATAAAATAAGGTAAAAAAAAAATTTAAGATGCAACGAGCATCATTCTCCCCCTTCCCTTCTTCACATTATTTTAGGTTTTATTTGTTACATATAATATTATTACTATTATATTATAATTATTATTATTATATTATTGTTATTTGTATATTAATTTAAAAAAATAAAAAAATAGTGACAGAGGTCACGTTTTTCTTCTGAGTTGCTCTTGTCTTCTTCCCCAAATGGGGATTCAATTTTTTTCAACCATGGAAAGATAAAATTCAACTATACCACAATTGCAAATGTCAAACCCTAGTCATTGGTTTTTTTTCAACAGAATCAAAAATCAAAAAGAGAAGCAGGATTCACGTTTTTGTGCAGAGAATGCTTTGTTTTCTTTCTCCCATTAGTGATACAGTTACTGAACCATGAAATTTCAATTTTTTCAATGCCAATTTTGTCAATCACAAACCCTAGTCTTTGCTTATTTAAGAGAACAACAAACTCAGTGAGAGGGATCCGAAATTTTCATCTCCTCAGCCGCCATCACCAAACTCTAAAACCCTAATTTTTTTTTCTTATCTCATACAACAATCAAAAACCAAAAAATTTCTCAAACTCTAACCTTTTTTTAATATCTCAGAAACTCAAAAAAAATCATTTCTTTTTTCAATCAGTAATATAATCACAGAACCAATATCCAAAAATATAAAAAAAAAACCTCACGCACACCAACACTCAGAAGCAGAAATCGAAACGAAAAGAAGCAAGAAAGAAGAAGAAAGCAAAGTCAGAACCAAACACTCAACACCGCCGCCGTTTCATCTCACCTCCGATCTCGTTTTTGGTAAGGAGTTTGGACTTTTTGTTCCCGGATTTGCGTTTGCGTTTAGGAGGAGAAATAATGGGGACCTGGGTTGAAAAGTTTTGATTTTGAGCAAAAAGATTCCGGCACGGTGGCGCCGCCGTCTGGCTCGGCGACCACCGCGCCGGCGTCCATGCGCTTCACCGGTTTCTGGGTTTGTTTTAGAGAGAGGTGGGAGTTTTTAGAGAGAGAGGCGAGTGAGAAAGAGAAAATAAACTTGCAAATAAACAATTTTTCTGTTAAAAGAGTTTATATACTCCCTCCTGTTTAAACAGAAAACCCTAGGCCCAGACAGATTTTTAACACTCCTTTTCTCTCCTTTGCTTGCTGTTCACACCCTCTATATTTGCTATTTGCTGCCTGCATCTCTCTATTTTGTTATATTTTTTTATTTTTGTCCATTTATTATATGCTTGTATTTTTCCTATTTATCTTGTTTACTTGCTACCTTGATTTACTTATGCATGTTTAGATGATGGAAAAAATGAAAAATGTATATATGTCTTTTACTCATTTAATTCATATAAAAATACGAAATTATACCATATTATCGTTATTTATTCTTTATACAAAAAAATATGCCACGTCTTGCTATTTGTTATTTACTTCTCACATGTCAAAAATCCAAAATTATATGTTGTATTTATTTTATCGATTTAAGTCCAAGGGAACAAACGATCGTTTAATTAGTTCATTATTTCTCTTAAAACTTCTAATTAAAAAAAAAACTTGTCGTTTAACATAATAAAAAGAATGAAAAAGGGGTGGTCTGACGGATGGCTTTCCGCTCCGCGGTTATTTCGAATTCCTGACGGATGGCTTGCGTTCGAATAACTGTCATTCTCAAAACTCTAAAAATACATAAAAACAAAAACATTAATTCTCTTTAAAAAAAAAAATAATAACAATCTTTTCATAATAAAACTTGACTCTCGTCGAGACACTTGGATTTCAAACCAAGTTACACTTTTTTTTCTTTTTTTAAAATTTAATCAAACAACTCTTTTCCTTAGGTAAAAACACTTGGATTTCAAACCAAGTTGCATTTTCAAAATTCAATCACATTCAAACATTTTTTCTTTAGTCTAAAAACCTTGGATTTTAAACCAAGTGATCTTTTTCAATCAAACAATTTTTCCTTTTCTTAAAACCTTGGATTTTAAACCAAGTATCCTTTTCATTCAAAACTTTTTTCCTTAAGCAAAAACCTTGGATTTCAAACCAAGAGCTTTTATCACTTAAAATCTTTTCTCAAAAACAATCTTGGACTTCAAACCAAGTGTTCGCACCATTTTTTCTCAATCAAATTTCAATCAACTCTTAATCTACTTAGACTTTTCTTTCGCAATTTAAAATCAATCAACCTCACTCTTTTATGCCACTTTGGCTTATATCTTTAAAACCATTTTTAAAAAAACTTTAAAATCAACCAACACATTTACTCGCAATTTTTACCCGAACTACGGGATTTTGATCCTTCATCGGTACGTAGTGCAAAAGACCTTGTGTCTTCCCAAATCAAAATTAATAAAAACCTTATTTTTTCTCTTAAACATCAAAATTAATAATAAACTTCTTTTTTCTCTATATTTTCTTAATATCGAAATTAACAAAAATATTTTCTTTTTCTTGTTTCTTCAAGCATTTTTTTTACAAGCAAATGATATACAAGCGAGCAAACATTTTTAGCACAAAAAAATAAATATTTACAAAAGGATCTCGTAGAGTACTACGGATACTTAGGGTGCTAAAACCTTCCCTTCGTATAACCAACCCCCGAACCTTAAATCTCTAATTTTAATTGGGTTTATTCGAACTTTTTCCCTTCCCTTGGATAAATTAAAGCTCGGTGGTGAATTCATATTTTTGCGAGTCAAAGCTAATCAATAGCTTGGCGTCCGAAAATCACCGCGACAATATCGTTAATTGTATAATAGTAAAAATTATAAAAAGTTTTTATTTAAAAAATACTCACCGATAAGACCAATCAAATAATATTTTATATAATAATTTTTATTTATTAGTAACAAAATTTGGTCATTGTCCCCATCAACTTAACTCAATTGGTAGGGACATAGCATTATATGTGCAGGAGTCGGGTTCGAACACGGATAATCCACTTATTCATTTTTAAGGTGGATTTTCTAACCACTAGGTTATTTGACAAAAAAGAAAAACAAAATATGGTCACTCAAGAGTAATAATAATAATTGTGTCAAAAAAGAAAGAGTAATAATAATTAAAATGGATACTCATTACTCAAGATTCTGATTAACCTTAGATTGAAAAACATAATAATCGTTTTTGCTGCTTAATTTACGTAAACCTTTGTTATCTGTTGAAACTTGAAAGACAAAAAAAATCTCTTTCTCCTCCTTAAACAAAAAAAGCAAATTTTTTTAGTCTCTTTGTTTCTTTTCTTTTTAACACCCCGCGCAAAACCTCGACTCTTTCTTCACACTCTTCCACTTTCCCTTTGTTTCACTGATCATAGTTATTATCTCTTCATGGATCCTGATGTTGTTGAAATTCCTCCTCCAATTCACCAAAAACCTTCCAGATTCAAAAGGCAGAAACAGGTTTCTAACTATTCATCATTTTCTGTTCAAAGTTTTCATTTTTATTCAAATTTTCATCTGGGTTTTCACTTTAAAATGATGATCATTCTTAAAGTCATCATCTTTGCAAAAATATTGTTACTTTTCTTGTATGGGAATCTTGGAAGTAGAATTCATGTTTAGGGTTGTTGCTATTTTTTAGGAACTTGGAAACAAACAAATTATTTTTTAATTTGTGTTATGATATGGCTTGGTCATGTAAACTAAACTGATTTTTTGTGAAGCACGAACACTCATTGGACTAGGCGTGTCCTGCCCGCACTTATGACTACATTGAAATATGTTGGTGTCCGGGTTGTGTCTGATGTCTGTCTGTGAAGCACAAACACTTCTCGGATTAGGCGTCCCAGTATCGAACACACATCGGCATCGATACTTATGATTACATTGAAATATGTCGGTGTTTGTGTTGTGTCTTATGTCTGTATCGGTGCTTAGTAACTGATTTGCTGTGAAGCACGGACACTTCTCGTACTAGGCGTATCCCAATAGCGGACACACATTGGCACCGACACTTATGATTACATTAAAGTATGTCGGGATCTGTGTTGTGTTTGATGTATGTATCAGTGCTTAGTAACTGATTTTGTGTGAAGCATGAAGACTTCTCGGATTAGGTGTGTCCCAGTATCGGACACACGTCGGCACCGGCAACTTATGGTTGCATTGAAATATGTCATCTTCAAATTACCGTGTCTGATGTCTGTATCTGTGTTTTGTAACTGATTTGTGCTGGACTATTTGTTTATTTTCTCATTGTCCTTTTTAAATATAATTTCTCAGTGCAATCGGAACAAGAGAAATTTTCATTTAGGTAAGGTAATAGATAGACTAAATCACCTTTCTAAATGGTTAAGGACTCTAAAGAACTTGAATGTGCATGTATTATAACTTATAAGCCTTCTGTTATATCAGTATGCTATTTCCCATCATACATATGATGTTTTTCGTAGTCTGATTGTTTATGGAGGCTCCATCCTTGTCGTATGTTGTTTAGGGGCTAATTTTTAACCATGAGCTCCATTTGATTTTATCTATGTTTTATGAATGTTTCTAGAAGTCAATATTTTTCTTTACTGATAAATAAATGTTGTATGTTACTTTTGTAGACTGTTTTCCATGATGTGATTGACCTTGAAGGTGATGACGATTTATTGGTACTTGCTGAAACATCTCGTAAAAGAAGAAATAAAGGGAAGGCAGCGATTTCCCCAGGTTTAACGACAATCACAGATGAACCCGAAAATGAAACTCTGAAGAAACTTCGCAGTTTTAAGCAATTTGACACTGTTGTTGACACTTCTGACCATCACTATCTTAAAAATAAGTCCTCCACGAAGCAAGTTAGTTGGTTTTAATTTTAATTTTTTTGAAATTCTTTTAAAGATGTACTTTGTTTTAGTTCGAATCCTAACTATATGGATTTATATATTATCTATTTCCTGTGCAGAATCCAAAGAGTTGGGCGAAAAAAATCCAGGATGATTGGAAGATTTTGGAGAAGCATTTGCCGGGTGAGTACAGTATTACTGATACTAAATAGCTTGTAATATTTTCTATGTCTTATCAAAGATCACATTTAGTATTCAATTTACTTTTTTGAGCTGATTGCTATTAAATGGTAGGTTAGTTTCTGTCTTATCAAAAGGGTCTTAGTCTTAGCTTATTTTCTTTATTATATACATCCTTATTGAAAGATCGTCATTTTTTTCCTCTCCAGATATTTGATCTCAAATTGGAATCAAGAACTTAAAAATTCCATATTGTGAAACCTACTTCTGGCATATTACTCAACCTGATAATTTCTTTATCTTTTTTCTTTATTGTTCATCAGATACAATATTTGTGCGAGTCTTTGAATCAAGGATGGATCTCTTGAGGGCTGTGATTATTGGAGCAGAAGGAACTCCTTACCAGGACGGTCTTTTCTTTTTTGATGTTTTCTTTCCGAGTGGCTATCCCGATGTACCCCCGGTACGTGGTTGAGGATACTATCTTACTGGAATTATTTTCTAGTTAACACTTTTTATTTCAATTCTAACAAAAGGTCATTATTTTTGTGGCAGCTAGTCTACTATCACTCTGGAGGTCTTCGGCTCAACCCGAATTTGTATAATAGTGGCAAAGTATGTCTCAGTCTACTTAACACCTGGTCCGGCAGAAAGAATGAGAAATGGACTCCAGGTGTTTCAACAATGCTACAGGTTCTAGTCTCCATACAAGGTCTAATCTTGAACGCAAAGCCTTACTTTAATGAACCTGGATTTGCAAATACGAGTGGCACACAAATTGGTGAAGCGCGTTCCATCACGTATAATGAGAATACATTCATTCTATCAGTGAGGACAATGATGTATATGATGAAAAAGCCGCCAAAGGTTTGTTTCTGCTCATGGTTCATTTCTTTTATATCTCTAGCAAATTTGGTTCATTTCTTTGGTTCTACTCTTGGTTTATTTTTCTATTATAAAAAGGATTTCTTAATATCAAAAAGTTGTACGCAGACGTTTGGTTCTATTTCACGGTTGTGTTATGTGATAATACTATTATTTTTGAAAAACCTACACAAATATCTGCACGGTAAATATTTGATTGCATGTCTGTAAATTTTTCTACACAGGCATTGCAATGTATTTAAAATCTTTTTTCCTTTCTTGGGGTTTAAGCTACTGATTTATTCATTTTTGGTTTTCAGAATTTTGAAGACCTTGTTGTGGGGCATTTCTACAGCCGAGCACACGATATTCTGGCGTCATGTAAAGCATACATGGAAGGTGTTCAAGTTGGTTGTTTGGTGAAAGGTGGTGTTCAAGATGTTGATGAGGATGGAGGAAAAAACTCGGATCAATTTAAGTATGATTTATTTGGATGTGTCAAGCTTCTTGTCCAAGAGTTTGAAAAACTTGGAGTGAAAGACTGTCAGAAATTCTTGTCTCCGGCTCCTCCAAAACCGACTCCTCCGAAATTGACTCCACTGAATCTGACTATTCCGAAACCAACTCCTCTGAAAATGACTACTCCGAAACCGACTCCTCTAAAAATTACTACTCCGAAACCGACTCCATCGAAACCGACTCCTCCGAAACTGACTACTCCAAAACCGACTCCTCCGAATCTGCGTACCACTCGCAGCAGAAAGTGATTCGCTTGACTCCATGATCAGCGTGATCAATGAACTTTCTTTTTGAAGACCCAATTTGAGACTATGATACTAAAGATTTATTACATCAACTGCTTGAAGGTTTATAACTTTTTACATTTTGTTTTTTAGTATAAACTTTTTACATTAATTTAATTAAGTAGTTTCTTTTATAATCAATTTAATTAAGTAGTTAAAACTTGACATAATTTGTATATACAGTTGCATAAATTATTTATCAGTTAGGGGACAAAAAGGTTAAAAAGATATAAAATGGGGTGTTTTAAAAGTAGAAATTTGTTAAGGATTAAAAAAAGTAATTTTTTGATAAAATAGTTTATTAATTCTTCTGGAGTTTTATAATAGTAAGGGTAACTTGATACTTATGTAGTGTGAAATTTAATGGAGTTTGATATAGTCCAATCATTATTTATTTAATCATTTCTATGAACTTATTTGTTGCTGAGATAATTTAGTGTAAAACCATTTCATTGATCCTCATATTTTTGTTTCGCAGCTTTATTTTTATTTAAAAATTAAACACTAGGGAAGAAAATAGATTTATTAATCAAACTAATAGTTATTTTACAAAAAAAATTGTAAAAAAATGAACCAAGTTCGTTCGTTAAGCTCAAAAAAAATTTACGCTTAAAAAATGAGGGGTGTTCGACCTCATTACATCAAAATGTAAAAAGTTATGCGAGTGACATTAAGCACAACTCTTTCATATAATGATCGAGGATCAATATATCAAATATATGTATCGATTTTCGAGTGAAACTTTTAATATAATGATCGAGGAAGTCTCTTATAAAACCTCCACAAGTTTAAAAGTATTTTTTGAAAGAGAGTTCCAAATGATATGCAACTCTTTCACCGTCGAATCAAAGTAAATATGAAAATGCTTTAAGTTATCACAACCGATAAGGTTGAGCTGACAATGGACTTGATGACGGAGAACGATATCAAGATTGAAATTACTATAGAAAAAGGAGGGAGTTTGAGTTTCTATACTTTCATAGATAGACTCCAAATGGTTACTCCAAAAAATAAGGGCAAATTAAGTTAGATGTTCACGTACTCTTAATACTAGTGCACTTAGGGATGTTCGCGGTGCCGTTTTGAGCATAAAAGTCATCCTAATCGCGAGATAAAATAGCATGCGGCTCGGTTTGATTCGGTTGGTTTTTAAAAAGTCATGTTACAAAATAAATATTGGAAGTTTTAATTTATTTTATTGTTTACATGATATAATATGCGTATACATAAATTGCACACATAAGAACTTATTTTTAATACTAATAGTATAATTTTGAATCGCGTAAAATTATATGTTTTGACAACTTATTGTTTTATGCATTCAATTTGGGTTTGACTTGCTAAGTTTAACTGGGTAATAAGTTGATTGGTAATAGTTGATATAATTAAATTAACTGTTGCGGTTTGGTTTTCTAAAATGAAATCCGCAAACCAAACCAAACCATGCGGTTTAGAAGAAAAACGATCTGTGCGGTTTAAACTAAATGCGTTTTTTTGCGATTTTCGATTTAGATTGATTCGATTTTCGATTTTACTTTTGGATTGATTTAAACTAAATTTGCATTTTTTTTGTTGCTTAATTTACGTAAACTTTTGTTATTGATAAAAGACAAAATCTTTTTCTCTTCCTTAAACCAAAATTTAAAACTTTCTATTCTTTTTCTTTAATTATTTTATGGTCTCATTGTTTCTTTTCTTTTTCTTTAGGTTTTTGGTTTTTCTTTAATTTTCCTCACTCTTCCATTTCTCTTTTTATTGCATAAAAAAAGGTTTCATTGATCATAGTTTTTGCTTCATGGATCATGATGCTGTTGAAATTCCTCCTCCAATTCACCAAAAACCTTCCAGATTCAAAAAGCAGAAGAAACATGAGGTTTCTATCTATTCATTTTCTGTTCAAAGTTTTCATTTTTATTCAAATTTTCATCATTGTCTTTGCTAAAATATTGTTACTTTTCTTGTTTGGGAAACTTGGAAGTAGAACTCATGTTTAGGGTTGCTGCTATTTTTTAGGATATGGCTTGATCATTTAAACTAAACTGATTTGTTGTGAAGCACAAACAGTCGAACACTTATAGGATTAGACGTGTCCCGTGCGCATTGGCACACACACTTATGATTACATTGAAATTGTTAGCAGCCAACACTCGGTGGGATTTAGTCCCACATCGGATAGATAGGATTCTTGATAAGAGTTTATAAAGAGGAGGCAATCCTCACCTTATAAGCCGGTTTTGTAAGGATATTCTTGACAGAAATATGTCGGTGTCTGTGTTGTGTCTCATGTCTATATCAATGCTTAGTAACTGATTTGCTGTGAAGCACAAACACCTCTCGAATTAGGCGTGTCCCAGTATGAGACACACGTCGGCACTGACACTTAATGATTACATTGCAATATGTCATTTTCAAATGATCAGTGTTGTGTCTGATGTCTGTATCTGTGTTTTGTAACTGATTTGTGCTGGACTATTTGTTTATTTTCTTAGTGCAATCAGAACAAGAGAAAATTTCATTTAGGTAAGGTAATAGATCACCTTTGTAATTGGTTAAGGACTCAACAGTATGCTATTTTCCCATCATTATACAGATGATGTTTTTCATTGTCTGATTGTTTAAGGAAGGAGGTTCCGTCCGTGTCCGAAGTTGTTATGAAGCTACTGGTATCTTTAGAAATTAGGGGCCCGAATTTATTTTGTCTATGTTTCATGAATGTTTCTAAAAGTCAATATTTTTCTTTACTGATAAGCAATCGCTGTATGTTACTTTTGTAGACCGTTTTCCATGATGTGATTGACCTTGAAACATCTCGTAAAAGAAGAAATAAGGGGAAGGCAGTGGTTTCCCCAGATTTGACGACAATCACAGATGAACCCGAAAACAAAACTCTGAAGAAACTTCGTAGTTTTAAGCAATTTGACACTGTCGTCGACACTTCAGACCATCACTATGTTAACAATAATTCCTCCATGAAGCAAGTTAGTTGGTTTTTATTTATTTTTTAAATTCTTTTAAAGATGTACTTTATTTCGGTTCTAATCCTAACTATATCGATTTATATATTACCTGAGCAGAATCCAACGAGTTGGGTGAAAAAAATCCAGGAAGAGTGGAAGGTTTTGGAGAAGCATTTGCCAGGTGAGTACAGGATTCCTGATACTAAATAGATTGTAATATTTTTCATGTCTTATCACAGATCACATTTAGTATTCAATTTAGTTTTGGAGCTGATGGACTTTACTATATGTATCCGATCATTGTTCATTTTCTTCCAACCGAACTCCGTTCGTTATGGAAAGACTGTCATTTTTCTCCTCTCCGGATATTTGATCTGTAATTGGAATCAATAACACATAAATACCATATTGCTCAATCTGACCATTTCTTTGTCCGCTTTTTCTTTAATTAATGCTCATCAGATACAATATTTGTAAGAGTCTTCGAATCAAGGATGGATCTCTTGAGGGCTGTGATTATCGGAGCAGAAGGGACTCCTTACCATGACGGTCTTTTCTTTTTCGACATTTTCTTTCCGAGTGACTATCCCAATGTTCCCCCGGTACGTGGTTGAGGATACTTTATCTGACTGACTTTAGTTTCTTGTTAACTCTTTTTAATTCAATTCTAACAAACGGTCATTATTTTTCGTGGCAGCAAGTCCACTATCACGCTGGAGGTCTTCGGCTCAACCCAAATTTGTATGCGTCTGGCTTTGTATGTCTCAGTCTACTTAACACCTGGGATGGCGACATGAATGAGATGTGGACTCCTGGTGTTTCAACAATGCTACAGGTTCTCGTCTCCATACAAGGTCTAATCTTGAATGCCAAGCCTTACTTTAATGAACCTGGGTTTGCAAATTTGAGTGGCTCACAAAGTGGTGAAGTGCAGTCCCTCAAGTATAATGAAGAAACATTCATTCTATCAGCGAGGACAATGATGTATACGATAAAAAACCTTCCAAAGGTTTGTTTCTATTCTTGGTTCATTTCTTTTATTATATCTCTTGCAAACTTGGTTTAATTTTCTAAAACATTTATTAGTATCAAAAACTTGTACGCACTACGCAGATGTTTGATTCTATTTCACGGTAGTGTTATTTTATAATATAATTTTCGAAATACCTACACAAATATCTGCACGGTAATATTTGATTGCATGTCTGTAATTTTTTCTACACAGCCATTGCAATGTATTTAAAATCTTTTTTCCTTTCTTGGGGTTTAAGCAACTGATTTAGTCATTTTTTGTTTTCAGAATTTTGAAGATCTTGTTGTGGGGCATTTCTACAGCCGAGCACATGATATTCTTGCAGCATGTAAAGCGTACATGGAAGGTGTTCAAGTTGGTTCTTTTGTGAAAGGTGGGGTTCGAGATGTTGATAAGGGTGGACGAAAAAGCTCGGATAAATTTAAGGCTGATTTACTTGGATGTGTCAAGCTTCTTGTCCAAGAGTTTGAAAAACTTGGAGTGAAAGACTGTCAGAAATTCTTGTCTCCGACTCCTCCAAAACCGACTCCACCGAAACCGACTACTTCAAAACTGACTCCTCTTAAAATGACTACTCCGAAACCGACTCCTCTAAAAATGACTACTCCGAAAACGATTCCTCTGAAAATGACTACTCCAAAACCGACTCCTCAGAAACTGACTTCTCCGAAACCGACTCCTCTGAAAATGACTACTCCAAAACCGACTCCTCTGAAAATGACTTCTCCGAAACCGGCTCCTTTGAAAATGACTACTTCGAAACCTACTCCTCTGAAAATTACTACTCCGAAACTCACTCCTTCGAAACCAACTCCTCCGAATCTGCCTACCACTCGAAGCAGAAAGTGATTCACTTGACTACATGAGTGTGATCAATGAACATTCTTTTTTAAAACCCAATTTGAGTCTATGATACTCAAGGCTTATTACATCAACTGCTTTCAGGTTTTTAACTTTTTACATTTTGTTTTTTAGGGTAAACTTTTTACATCAACTGTTTTCATGTTTTCTCTCCTGACTTTCACTCGCTAGAATGTTTTACAACTAGTTGTATGACTAGGGAACATTTTTTTATTTTTTTTTACAATAAATTGTTTATAGCATTTCATTTATAATAAGGTGTTGGTTGGATACATGTTTGGATATCAATAAAAATATTTACACTAGTTAAGAATGTGGTTGCTTTTGCTAAAGCATGAACAATCTCATTGGTTTGTCTCCTAACAAACTTAACATGAGAATTTCTAAAAACAAAAAAAGAAGAAAACAATTGTCTACACTCAATAATAATAGCACCAAACTCGAAGACATTGTTATTATTTTGGTGGAATTGATCAACCACTTTTTTTTGAGTCAAGTTCAAAATCAAGATTCTCAATTTGAAGATCATTCATCCACCGTAATACAATAAGAAGACCCATCACTTCATCTTTTTCAACCGAACATAATGATGAGAACCACTCAATTTTTGCTAGCACGAAATTACCTTCAATGTCTCTAATGCACATTTCAATACCTACTCGATTTTGAGTGGTCGAAAATGATACATCAATGTTACACTTGAACCTTCCTATGCTAGACCTTGACCACACCGGTTGTTGCTCCAAAACATTGTAGTAGGGAACAACTTTATTCACCTCAATTTTTTGATAAAAATACAGTTGATGTTTTTGGTTTATTGAATAACTGATGTATCTTATTATTATAGATTATATGCATTAATTATTTAATGAACGTAAAAAAAAAAAAAATTGTTAAAAAGGACCTAGGAGTATGTTTTATCCTAATGCAAACGTTTGAAGTGATTTAGGGTGTGAGAAAAGTTCATCCCTGTCATTATCACCTTTTAGTGGCCTAAATTTCCACGATCCAATATTTAATCTTACATAATAGTCCAACAAGAAATACCTCAGAAGGTGCAAAAATAAACATCTAAGGTGGTCTTCATTGACTGACTCTAGAGATCCTTCCAAATATTTCATTAATTATGATCACCACTTGTTCAAAGTCTTTGTGGCCATTGACTCCTAGTTTGTGATTAAAGGATCTCTTGTGTAATTTTCTCTTTTTTTTTTTTTTTTTTTTTTTTTTTTTTTTTTTTAAATTAAAATGAGATAAGAAAGTGTCAAAGTCATGCTAACTAATATCTTCGGAAAAGATATTAAAAAATTAAAAAAAAAAAATTTTGTATTGAAAAACAATATTATTTTTATCTTAAATATATTGATCACATAAATTTCAAGATTATTATATTATACTAATACTGTATTTGACATTTTTTTTTTGAATGGCAAATATATTATTAACCAAGTCTCTGTATAAGAAGAACAGAGGCCGGTAAAGAAAACTACATAACATAGGTGTCGTATATATGCGGAACACCCAAAGAAAATAAAACACCTAAACAAACACCACATAATCAAGATTCATCTCCTAATCCCAAATCAGAAAGGCACCCCTCAGATTTCAGACTACCAGAGCAATCACCAACTCAGCCCAGAAAGTTGCCACAACTCAACTGGACGCTAACTCCCGAACTCGAAGCAAAAGCGCTCGGCCCATTAAAATCCAGAACCAGCTTCTTCAGGCTAATCGCTGATCAGACAAAGGTAGAACAAGAATCCAGGCAGACAAGTCTCGGTAACGACAAAGGCACCACCATGAGACCGGTAGTGGTGAAATAAACATCAAAGAAACAAAACACCATCCGAGGATAAAACAGTCGAAGCCGACGCGGAAGAGGTCATTTCCCAAATATATAGAGACCTGCAAACCTCAACAGATTTAGAAACCTTCAGCAATTTAACATCTTTAATAAATATCTTCAGAGTATTGGTTAGCATTTAAAAAAAAGAAAAGCACGGGTTCTATAGATTTTTTTTTTCTTTTTTTGTGGATGATTTATCTTTCTCTTTGGTCCATTGAAAAGGGATGTGCCAAGTCCACAATAATTTTGATTTAGGTTGTCCAAAATAAATGTTTCACAAAAACTGTGCCAAGTCAAAACACATGTAGTCCATATAGTTCGTGAAAATCTAGTCCATAATATAAAAAAAAAAACAAAATTGTTCAAAAAAAAAATTATATTTGGTTAAAAATTTGGATTAAATACATCAATTTTGTTTGATCAATTTTCCTTTATATTTTGGGACAGAGCGAGTATAACAAACTTATCCGAAGAATTAATCCAAAATTTCTTTTTCATTTTTTTTTGGTATGGCTTTTCTTTTTTTTATTTACAAGTATTTAAATAAAAAATGTTAAAAGAAAAATAAAAAATGCTAAAAAAAAATAAAAATTCTTCAATGAGACAAGTTACTTAAATGTTCAAAATGCTAGACACGTAAATTAAATCCTCTCTTTTTAACTGGATTTTCTCTCTACACGAGTCAATGATCGAACCTTAACCACTTGTTTAAAGTGTCTGAGTCCTTTCCCATAAAAAACAACCAATGTTAGTTGTTTCAATTTTAACCCTCTGATTTTTAAGAAAAAAATCCGATTAATCTTAAACTCGGTCAAAAGATAAGTAATGTCTAAACTCTAATGGATTGTTTGAGTTAAAGAATTCTCCAAGAAACTTGTCCCTTAGCATTTAAGTAACACATAGATACACTATATATAACTGCAATATTAATTCTTCCATAGCTCATCTACCCTTTTCTAATAAACAAGTTCAGAATAATCATGAATTCTCTTCTTCCAATACTTTTCTTTCTCTTCACTTTCTTCTCCTTCAACCCTTTATTCTCATTAGCCTCAAAACCCTCTTACAAAGACCATTGTGATTCTATCATCCCAGAAACAACTCCAACAACCAAACTCAAATTCAACTCTTTTCCCTTAAGTGATAAAAATACAGGTGACTACATAGGAGGTGATAGTATCATCAATGTTGATGTTTCTTGGAACAAATTCTCCTTATACTTTCCACCAAGAAACACATATGCAACTTCACACCCTTACATTTTCAAAATTGAAGGCACTATATCATTCAAAAGCACCATTATTGATTCATATAAAACTAGACATCGTCGTCAAAGAGGTTACTTGACCTTCAAGCTTGATGGTTTTTGGTCTCAATCTTCAGGCAATGTTTGCATGGTTGGAAAAAGCAATGGTGTTTCCAAAAAAGGTGATTCTCTTAATCTTGATGTTGTTTTTAAGCTTAACAATGTCTTCAATTCAAGTAACATCACTACCTTAATTAGTGGAAGCTTAGAGAGTTTGAGTTCTGAAAAGGGTGATGAGAAAAATCAACACTTTGAACCAATTTCTTTAATGATGTTTCCAAAAGGAAATTACAATTATAGTTTGGATTCTAAAGAAGTTGAAAATGAGTTCTCTTTTAATAATGATGTTGATGAGGAAGGTTTATCATTAAACTTTGATTCAATGAGTTTTTGTTCATATCCACTCTCAAGTGCTATTGAAAGACTTCAACTAGAGTACACTGATGAGTGCAATTCTTCAAAGAATTGTACTATAATTAGTGGAAATTCTAGTGATCAATTGCCATCACAAATGTCTTTGAAAGCCATTGAATGTTCTTCTCATGATAAGAAGCATAGGATTAGAGTTTTGGCTGAATTTTCAAATAGTGTTGATTACTATTGGAATAGGCATAACCAAAGCTTTGAGACAAAAAATAAGTTAATAGGAGAAGGATGGTGGGATGAGAAGAAAAATATGTTGAGTTTAGTTCTTTGCCATTTCATTGGTACAAGCACAAGCACATCTGTATCCTTGGATGGAACTCATGTTGGTGATTGTTCGATAAGATTGAGATTGAGATTCCCTTCGATTTGGTCGATCAAAAACACTAGTAGTGTAGTTGGCCAAATTTGGAGTAACAAGAGTGGTAGTGATCAAAACTACTTCAAAATGATAACATTTAGGAATGATTATGACAATTTTGGTGTGGGGGGTCAAGACTTAAAGTATGAGTATAGCCAACTTGAAAAAGTTAAGAAATCATGTTCAACACAGCAGGTTGTTGAGAACAAGGGGAAAACCTATCCAGATGTTTATTCATATGACATGAGATTCGATATGTCGGTTAGAGAGTCCAAAAAAAAAGTAGCTTGGGGTTATTCATCTCCTTTATTTGTTGATGATCAGTACCAATCTTCATCTTCTTTTTCTTTCTCAAGAAGTGAATTTGATGCTGGAGTCTTGAACAATATTAATGGTGACTTGTTTAACATTAGCTACACGATTAGCCTCTCAGCGGTGTCTTCTTCGGCTTTTGATAAGAATTCCTTGTTTAATATGTCTTATTATTCGGTGAAGATTTCGGCAGAAGGAATTTATGATTCCAGAAATGGAACCTTGTGTATGGTAGGTTGCCGCGACCTTGTTTCAAACAATGGAACAACAACCACAGAACGTTCATCGGACTGTGATGTTCTGATGAAATTTCAGTTCCCTTCTTTAGATACAAAGGGTAAAAGCCACATTAAGGGAAGCATTGAAAGCACGCGGCAAAAATCCGATCCTCTTTACTTCAATCAATTAGAGGTATCTGCGGTTGCATATTACATCCAAGAAGCGAGAAGAAATGTTTGGAGAATGGATATAGAAGTCATCATGGCTCTGGTGTCTACAACTCTAGCATGCGTTTTCATCGGATTGCAACTCCGCCATGTGAAGAGAAACCCTAATGTGCTTCCCTTCATCTCAATTTTCATGATGTCGATTCTCACATTAGGTTACATGGTACCACTTGTTCTCAATTTCGAAGCACTTCTTGCTAAAAATCCCAACAACAATTCCTTTGTTTTAGGAAATGTCGAAAAATGGCTTGAAGTTAATGAAATAAGTGTGAGGCTAATCACCATGGTAGCTTTCTTGTTGCAATTCCGTCTCCTATATCTAACTTGGTCGTCAAGAAAGACTAACGAAAGCGGGAACGGCCTCTGGATTTTTGAGAAAAAGGCTTCTTATGTGACTTTCCCCTTGTATGCAGCTGGATTATTGATTGCATTGTTGTTGAAGTTAAAGAAGGATAGAGATTCGGCTACCTCAGCGTACCAAGTCTACCGACAACATGATGCTTCTTGGGAGAACATAAAATCTTATGGTGGTTTGGTATTGGATGGCTTTCTTGTGCCACAAGTCATTCTAAACTTGTTTTCAAATATGAATGAGAATGTTCTTACATTTTCATTTTACTTTGGAACTACTTTTGTGAGACTCGTGCCACATGCCTACGATCTTTACCGGACTCATAATTATGCTGACGAAGATAGTAACTCATACTACTATGCTGATCCAACCCAAGATTTTTACTCAACTTCTTTGGACATTTTCATTCCTTTGCTAGGTATCCTATTTGCTATCATTATATACTTGCAGCAACGTTTTGGCGCTCAATGTGTTCTTCCTCGGAAATTCAAAGGTTCAAAGGGATATGCAAAGGTGCCTGAATCAGAAGGAGAAGTAGAGACAACCAACTTGTAAAAAAAAGCCCTTTTCTTTGCTCAAGTGCTAATGGCCTAATCATGGTTGAATCAAAAGTGATCATTTCCTTAAGCAGTTCTGTTTATGTATTTTAGTTATGAATTTTATTGTTGCAATATTGTCTTTATAGTGTAAAATACTAGTTCTCATAATAGCCTTGTTGCCTGCTAAATTTGAAGCTAATTAAACAGAAACACTTTTAGTGTATTAGATTTTTGTATTAGTGAATCTTAATTTGCATCCTAATAACAGGTTTTTCTTTAACATATCAAAGTGATAAACTTTCATAACTGGACATTATTATTATTATTTTTTATTTATCATTGAACCATATAATAAGTTGCTACTACTTCCCTCAATCACATGTTTTTGTAACTTGAGATAAGAGATTATAGCCCACAAAGACTTGGAATTCCAAGTCTTCCACTACCTAACCATTCATTATGGGTGTTGAACAAGTCTACATTCCTATCAATCTATAATTTTCTTTTTGACAAATATCAATCCATAATATAAAAAAGTCATGGGTTGAGATTAGTCTTCTCCTTATTTTTTCTTGCTAATAATAATAAGGATAAGTATGTAGTCCATAAATCTTATCTCAACTGTTATCGTGAACATAACTCAGTTAGTAAAAACATCACATTATATTATATACGTAAGAGTCGAGGTTCGAATCCGAAATTTCTCACTTATTTACCTTAAGGATAAATTCTAATTTGACAAAAAAAATCTTATCTCAACAAGTCAACCGGCAATTTCAAGAATGATAGGTTAGACATCAAACAAACTAACTATACTCAAATTTGGCTTTTTAAATTATAAAGTAGAAAAATATTAATTATTTTACCATTCAATATATCAAGATCAAAAGTTGACCAATGTTCTGAATGATGTTCCCTTTACTGCTTACAATTCAATTTCAATAAATTCGGCCGGCCATATCCTTAGCTGTTCCCTTGCCTTCATCCATAAGGTCAGCAGTGATAATTTTTTATTATTTACTTTTAGTCCTTAGAGATCACTCAAATTGCATAAAAATCATGACTCAACTACAGTGTCTACTCTTTTACATAATGGTTCAGTTTAACCAAGCGATTAAACTGAAGTGGTTAATAAGTTTTTTAGAACAAATCGATCGAGAGAACCTAAGTTCAATTTCTAGAAAGAATAACTTTTTGCCAGACTTTATTTACTTCGCGGCCGAACTCCAATATATATATATATATAAACAGTGAAGTAAACTCTTACTATCTTCCTCTACATTTTTTCCAGATTACACAGAAACATAAACAAATTGATGATAATCATGAATTCTCATCTCTTCATGTTCTTCTTTCTTTTCACCCTCTTAACAATCTCTTCATTTTCCTCATCACAACCTTCTTACAAAGATCACTGTTCTTTCATAATTCCAGAGTCAACTCCCAAAAACCTCATCATCCATGACTCTTTCCCTCATGGAGGTTATTTCACAGGAGGTTCTGAAATCATCAATCATGAAACTTCTTACATCAAATACTCTTCCTTTTATCTTAGACACATAAACATGTATGAAACTATAAACTCTCACTTGTTCAAAGTTGAATCCACTGTTTCATTCAGAACCAATCCATACACAGTTTATTATCATGTATCAAACTTTAGCTATGGTGATAAACCAAGTTATAAAAGTCAACGCCATTTCAAAACAAGTTATGTTACTTTTAAGCTTGAAGGGTTTTGGTCAAAATCTTCAGGAAAAGTTTGCATGGTTGGAACAGGAATTAGTTATTCTGAAACAGGTAATTCTCTTGATCATGATGCTGTTTTTAAGCTTAACAATGTTTTTGATTCAAGTAACATCACTAATTTGATTAGTGGAAGCTTAGAAAGTTTGAGTTCTGAAAAGGGTGATGAGAGAAATCATTACTTTGAAACCATTTCTTTAATGATGTTTCCAAAAGCAAATTATAGTTATAGTTTGGATTCTAAAGAAGTTGAAAATGAATTCTCTTTTGAAAATGAAGTTTCTGAGAAAAAGGGTTTGTCAGTAAATCAATATTCATCAAGTTTTTGTTCATTACCACTCTCAAGAGTTATTAGAAGACTTCAACTAGAGTACACTAATGAATGCAATTCTTCGAAGAATTGCAGTCCTATAATTAGTGACCAATTGCCATATATGATGTCTTTGAAAGGTGCTGAATGTTCTCATACAGATAAATATAGGTTGAAGGTTAGGATGGTGTTTTCAAATAGAAGTGATTATTGGATTGAAAAAGGTTTCAATCCAAAAACTATGTTGATAGGGGAAGGATGGTGGGATGAGAAGAAAAATGCTTTATGTGTAGTTGCTTGTCATTTCATTGGCATCATGAGTATTGGCGATTGCTCGGTAAGATTGAGATTGAGATTCCCTTCGGTTTGGTCAATCGAAAATACTAATAACATAGTTGGACAAATTTGGAGCAACAAGACTGCTAATGATCCAAACTACTTCAAGATGATAACATTTAGAAATTTTGACGTCGATGATAGAGTTGGATATCGAGCGTCCAAGTATGAGTATAGCAAGCTTGAAGGAGTTAAGAAATCATGTCCAACACAAAAGGTTGTCAAGAAGAAAGAGAGAACAAGATTTCCAAATGTTTATTCTAACGATATGAGATTTGAAATGTCGGTTAGGGATATAGAGTCCAATATAAAAGAAGCATTTGGTTCTTCAACTCCTTTATCTGTTGGTGATCAAATTTATGATGTTCCTGCTTATGCTTCAAACTTCACAGCAGAATCTCCTATGGTGATGTTCAACAATGTTAGCTTGTTTAACATTAGCTACAAGATTAACATATTTGCTAATTCAACTTTATATGACAGGAATTCAGTGTTCAATTTGTCTTCTTATAGAGTGAAGATTTCTGCAGAAGGAACTTATAATGCTAGAACGGGAACTTTGTGTATGATTGGTTGCCGCGATCTTACCTCAAAAGCTGGAATATCATTAGCCGGATCTGTCGACTGTGAGATTCTATTGAAGTTTCAGTTTCCATCAATGGATACAAAAAATGGAAGCGACATTGAAGGAAGTATCGAAAGCACACGCAAAAAATCAGATCCTCTTTACTTCAAAAGTTTAGAGGTATCTTCATATGCAATTTACTCGGAAACAGCGATAAAAGCTGTTTGGAGAATGGATATGGAGATTATCATGGTTCTGATATCTACCACTTTATCGTGTGTTTTCATCGGATTGCAACTATACCATGTGAAGAGAAATCCTAATGTGCTTCCGCTAATCTCAATCTTCATGATGTCAATTCTCACATTAGGTCACATGATCCCACTTGTTCTCAATTTTGAAGCAATTCTTGCTCAAAATCCTAACTACAAAAACTTTGTGTTTGGATATGTTGGATGGCTTGAAGTTAATGAAATAGCTGTAAGGATAATCACCATGGTAGCTTTCTTGTTGCAATTCTGTCTCCTTCAACTAACTTGGTCGTCAAGAAAGACTAACGAAAGCGAGAACAGACTCTGGATTGCTGAGAGAAAGGCTACCTATGTGACTTTCCTTTTGTATGCAGCTGGATTATTGATTTCATTGCTTTTGAAGGTGAAAAGAGATGATTTTCAATATAATTCATCTTGGGAGAACATGAAATCCTATGGTGGTTTGGTATTGGATGGATTTCTTGTGCCACAAGTCATTCTAAACCTGTTTTCAAATATGAATGAGAATGTTCTTTCATGTTCATTTTACTTTGGAACTACTTTTGTTAGACTTTTGCCACATGCATATGATCTTTACAGGACTCGTAATTATGCTCGACTCAGCGATGGATCGTACTTCTATGCAAATCCAAATGCAGACTTTTACTCCACTACTTGGGATATTGTCATTCCTTTAGGAGGTATCCTATTTGCTATCATTATCTACTTGCAGCAACGTTTTGGTGCTCAATTTGTTCTGCCTCATAGATTCAGAGGGTCCAAGGTATATGAAAAGGTGTCTATGGTGGCTGAATCAGAAGCTTAAATATAGACAACTTCTCACAAATTGCACTTTTTGAAGCCCAAAGTGCAAATAATCTGATAATTTGTGTTGTTGCAATATATATGGCCTTCACAAAATAAATATAGAGTCTATTTGAATCGGCTTATTTGAGTTTATGGAAATAACTTACGACATGTCCATATGATGCTTTCAGTTTATTTCCATAAGCTCTCCATTATAGTTTACGGAGACACTTATAGCTTATAAGATAACAGTTTGACTTTATTTTATTTTTTGTTATGGAAATAGCTTATAGTTTACGTACTTATATTATTAAAAAAAAAACTTACGTGATAAGCACTTAGTTAAGTAGTTTATGCAAACACAAACGATAGGCTAAGTGCGAGTGCTTTTATAGATGAAAGAGCTACTGGATGATAAATCTCTGGATTATAGTTAAAAGAAAGTTGTAACTTAGTCTGTTAAATGATAAATCTCTTCAATTTTTGAGGAAATAGAGATAATTAATTTGATTATAACATTGGTTGCATTTGTAAAATCTAAATATAGGTGCCTAATTGTAGAAAATCCTCAATTAGAAAATTAAGATCATAGCTAAGCTGACAGGTTTACAAATAGACTCTTGTCATATCATTCCATTGGCAACAATTTTTGAACCTGGATCCTCTACAACCGACTTTATAGTGCAGTCGGCTGTAGACCGTTAGATTAAGGGAGTGAAAAATTCTCCGATTGTAGATGATCTAATTTGCAGTTTTCACATAGAAGAGAGGATCCTTTTCAAGTTTATTGGGCTAAGCAATACATTGACACCATATCTTCATTCACTGAAAATTACTCATCTTAATACTACTCTCTTCTAAATGCGAACTATAGAAAATAAAGAAATTAATCGCTTATATTCGAAGCTAGCTACCACGGCTTTGAAGATATTTGCATAAGTTTGCAGAGAGATCCCTATAATTAATCATTTGCATAAGTTTTCTGCACTAGTGTCATTAATAATCTAACCTAATATCATAGTACCAAATCTTAATTTGTTCAAACATAAAAAAAAAAAAATATATATATATATATATAGATACATATACAAATCTAGAGTTTTTATAATTACAAAAAAATAATTTATCTATTTACTTATTTATTTATCTATATACATCGACGACATATCGGACAAGTCAATTTCTTCTGCAACCAATGATCAATACAATCAGAATGAAAAATATGTTTGCAAACAGGAAAAACTTGACACAATTGCCCTTTTTGAAAATCTTCCAAACAAATAACACATTCATTGCAACTTCTTCTGAACTCATGATCATGCATTCCAATTCCATCATCATCATATTTCATCAATGGTGGCAATCTCTTGCAAGCTCTAAGTTTTTGTCCTCTTGTTTCATCATAATTATCTTCTTCATCTTCAATTGTAGCCACCATTGACCAATTAGCTTGTAAATTTGTAAACAAAAGAGTATGAAAGATTGTAACTCTTTGATGATGATGATCATGATGATCAATATCATCATCATCATAAGCTTGTTCAATGTCATGTTCATTCATTACAATTGGTCTAATTTCCATTAACCAATAGAATAAACCATGGAAAATTTGATGGAATATGAAAAAAAACAATGAGATTATAATACATAAGATTACAAATGTTGGAAGATCAAATGTTATGACATATACATACATATGCATTAAACCATCAAATTGTTTTCCTGTAGGAAAAACTTCTGTTAACTCTGCCATATTGATGAATGAATGAATGAAACTTTAGTGTGTGACAATTTTTTTTATGATGTTTTGGAATTTTATGTGATGTGTTTTAAATAGGTGACATTGAACTTATATATATGTGTCTAGAATGTGTATAGGTTGTGTATTTTTCTAATTAAAGAATGTATATAGTTTTTAAATATGTATCATAAACTGTTATGGATAGCAAGAATGCATGTATATCCTATGTGTGACAGTTTTCTATGAGGGATGAGTTGGCACTTGTGTATTCCTAACAGAAACCTTATCTTAGGTTGCAAAACGAATAAATCATTAATTAATTATATTTTTGTTTACCAAACCAACTCAACTCATATCTAGGAATAGGATTAACCTTGGTACACCTTGTGCTGGGTATACAGTATTTTTTATTATTTATATATATATATATATATACATCTCATTTTGACTTTTTAAAAAAAATAAAAAATAGTAAATGAGGTCTAAAATAAATTTCAAAGTAAGACCTTTATAATTGCTTGAACTATATTGAAGTTGCAAAATTATTTTTTTATTATTATAATTTGTTTTTACTCACATGCATTTATGTTTTTCTTCGAAATCTTTTTTTTTTATTATGGACTAATATACTTATGAGTGACCTTCTTTCTTTGTTAATTATTATTTATTTTTTTGGTCATAAGTCCTTCAACTCTGCTCATATGTATTAAATATAGTTTGATACAAAAAAAAAATAAATAAAATTATGCGACTAACAAGACTATGGGCGATCACATTTAGTTGTCATATAACAAATTTCACCTTAAAGTTTTGATATGCACCGATTGCTGAAAATTATGTATTTCCTTCAAAATTCATGAAATAGCTTTGTTAACTTTGGACTTTCAAATTTTTGTGATTCAATTGAAAATAAACTGCTTGAAAGATGGATGTTTAAATTTTGAATGAGAAAATTATAGAATTTGACACAAACACATTCAAGAACTAAATTGAAACAAAGTAAAGGAAAGAAAAGAAATGGAAGAAGCCCCGCCACACTCTTTCTAATTCAAGAGAGAATGACAAGCCTATGGATGAAAATCACCACAAGAAAAAGATTTATTAATATAATCATTTTTGGTCCAATCCAGAATCTAAGAGCAAATAATCTCAATTACACAAAGTGCAAAATTCATTCATTCTAACAAGAGTTACACGCCTCCTATAGGAAAGACTTATAATGATATAATAAGCAAAAAGTAACTCCTAATAATGAAGAAAACAAACGAATTTCGGTCACTAACCATAATTAATACTTTGTTGCTGAATTATTACAATGCAAAATAAAGAAGAGATAGTGGCGCTCTTTGATGCTTTACTTTCATATGCTTAGTGGAGCTATTTAATTTCCACTTTTCTTATATTTTATCGTATCACTATATCATATGCTTGAATGATAATCATAAACTTTAAATCTTTTTCTTGAACTTGGACCGCGTCTTCTTCAATTTGGGTTGGACCTTCATAATCTTGCATTATTGCATATGAGTTTGCAACCAACAACCAACCAGATTGAATCCTCTCTTTTCAACTAATCACTTGTTCTTCCTCCTTCTATAATCTCTCTCTCTCATTCTTATTTTTCTATATTTTTTTTCTTGATCTTTTCTAAAATGTAGAGAGATATACATACAAATTACAGAAGGAAGTAGTAATTGAAAAAAGAGGATCCCACGTCCACAATCAACATGTATGAGATCCACAACTTGACATCAATTTCAATCTCCTTGATGCCTTATGTATATACTTACCACAATGACATCATGTATGGCCTTTGAAGGGAGAAATGCAGCATTGATGTTTGTTTTCATTTTTTTTTTGTGTGTGAATTATATGTGTTTTCATTTTAGTAAACACTATATAATATGTTATGATTTTAATTAATATATGCGACATATTTAGGGTTGAATTAATTTATTTTTAAACTTATGCAAATAGTTTATTCAATTTTTTTTATATTATTATAATTTTCACTATCACTCCCTCCGTTCCTTTTTATAAGGAACAATTTGAAAAAAAACACACATACCAAGGAATCTTATTTTTTTATTAAAAATTCTAAGATTTTATAATTTATTCCAAAAATAACATTGGTGTAATTAATGTATAGGGAATATATTACTGTAATTAATGCATAACATTGAAATAGATAAAGGGTAAAAATGAAATTGCTTAATTAATAAAACATAAATTTAATGATTGTTTCTTATAAAAAAGAATAAATTTGTTTTCCAAATTGTTCCTTATAAAAAGGAATGGAGGGAGTATGAACTTATAAAATATCATAAAAATGATTTAAATAGAGCAAAAAATTATTACTTTAAATGGAACCTCACTTCGTGAATTAGTATTATCGAATTAGTCGGTCTTTGAGTGAAAAATTAAAATTTCAAAAGTAAGATAAAAATCTCTTTATATGAAAAAGAGTAAATAAAATATCTATTTATTATTTGAAAAAAAGAAGAAAGAAAACACTAAAACTAAATAGAATACTTTTGTTTAATTCTGTAATCATAATCCGGTGACAAAGAAATTACATGTAACATATTAATCTTATAAGACAAAATTTTAGACACTAAATTATTTGACAAAAAAAAAATTATTCAAAAATCTAATGTATTTGTATATGAGATTCTTTTACAAAAATTATTTTTTTGGTAAGATTTTTTTACACGAATATACTATCATAGTATAAGATAATTAATGGTCATAGGGTAAAAAAATTATCATAATTTGTATATTTTGTAGATGGCTTAAATATGTTTTTGGTCCCTGCAATATACACTTGTTTTGAAAATAGCCCCTGTTAAAAAAAAAATTTGATTTTAGTCTCTGCAATTTCTAAACACTTTGAAAAGAGCCTCTGAAATGAAATTCTGGATGTCATTTCACTTAAATTTGCACGTGGCACACGCTGACAAGGACAATTAATTGACGTGACACTATTTTTGACACGTGGATATTACATATCATTTTTTTAAATTTTTTTTACCTTTTTTCCAATTATAAAACTTGTTTTTTAGATTTTTGTTTTCATTGAATTGTTCTTTAGAAATTTGAACATTGTGTCCAAAATAGTGCCACGTCAGTTAATTGTCCTTGTCAGCGTGTGCCACGTGCAAATTTAAGTGACATGACATCCAAAATTTCATTTCAGGGGCTCTTTTCAAAGTGTTTAGAAATTGCAGGGACTAAAATCAAAATTTCTTTTTTACAGGGACTTTTTTCAAAACAAGTGTATATTGCAGGGACCAAAAGCATATTTAAGCCTTTGTAGATTAATTAAAGTTTCTAAGTTGTGCACCCAAAAAAGTCATAAAGCACCCAAAAAAAAAAAAAAAAAACTGAGTCGGAACTAGTTAGTTACAACCTTCTGTAACCGATTCGGCCACCGCGGCTAAAGTTATTATGCAGAAGGAATATCCTTATGCATGGTGCATAAACAAATCTCCACCATCCAATGTTTTTTTGATCAATTAGATTTTTTGATAAATCAAATACACTAAAACATGCATGGTGGAGATTTATTTATGCACCATACATAAGGATATTCCTTATGCATAATAACTCAACCCGGCCACCGCGTCACAACATAAACCCTAATCAAACAAAAACCCTAATTCAATTCCCAATTTCACAACCTTCTTCAATTTTCACTCTTCCACCTCATTCATCTTCAATGGAGATTGACCAAGAAAATCTCCAGATTCCCGAAACCATTGTCTACACAACCCTCAGTCCACTTCCTCTCACCGCCGATGATTTCCCAGATTCCAACAACCACGAACAATACTCCGTTTTCCGCAACGAAATTTCTCTCGACACTCCCCAAGTCGACTCTGTTTATTCATCTGCCCCTGATTTCTTCTCCCTCGATGTCGCCGAAGAAGCTGAACCCGAACCCGAAGCCGAAAACACCCTCCCTGAGCCTATCACGCCTGCTGATCCGAAGACGCCGGCTATTGAAAATGAGCCGACGTTGGAAGGTGGTTGGTTTCGTGGGAATTGCAAATTCAAAAGCCCCATGCTTCAGCTTCATAAAGGTATTGAATTGAAACATAATGTGTTTTGTTTTGGTCACTGCATGAGTATTTAGCTGAGATTCTTATTTTGTTTTTTGCTAAAAAAATTGAACTTTGGTGGTTGGTGTTCAGAGATAGTGGATTTTTGTGAGTTTTTGTCACCTACTCCTGAAGAGAAAGCTAAACGTGATGAAGCAATAGAATCTGTTTTTGGAGTTATAAAACATATATGGCCTCATTGTCAGGTATGGTTATTATTTAGCTAGTGGTATTGCATCCTTTTGGGCCTGTTTGGATTGGTTTATCTGAGCTTAACATAAGCACTTGTTACATAAGTACTTGTAAGACTATTTGTGAGAGCTTATAGAAACAGGGTCTGTTTGGATTTGGCTTGTTGGAGCTTATTTACTAACATAAGTTTTGTGAGATTGTTTGGGATAACCTATGAGAACAGCTTATGACAATTTTCATAAGTTTTTTCAACTTATTTTCATAAATTTTCCAATATAGCTTATGAAAATTGTTCGTAGCTTGTATAAAAACAATTTATCTTTTGTTATAAAAATAGCTTATGTAAGCTTATACGTAAGCGCTTATCATGATAAGTGCTTGTACTATAATAAGCTGGTTATCCAAACAGGCCCACAATTTATGAGATGTCTATAAGGCATAATCTGTTTTCAGCTTATTTCCAAAAAGGCATAAACTCTTTATGATAGTTTATATGCAAACCGTTTGACTTTATTTCATCATTTGTTATATAAATTGCTTATATATAAGCACTAGAATATATGATAAGTGCTTAATTAATCTGTTTATCCAATCATGGTCATTATTTTTTTTTTATGTATGTGTCAATGAATGTGTGACTTTTTGTTCCTCTTAGGTTGAAATTTTTGGGTCTTTCAGGACAGGGTTGTACCTTCCAACTAGTGATATTGATGTAAGTCATCCTTTTCATATTCTGTTGCTTAACTGAACTGAACCTTTCATATGAACTAGTACATGTGGCTGATCGATTGATTTATACACTGTTATAAAATCTTTTTGGCCACAGGTTGTGATTCTGAAATCAGGCTTACCAAATCCTCAGATTGGTTTGAATGCAATTTCTAGATCATTGTCACAGAGAAGTATGGCAAAAAAGATACAGGTCTGGTCTGGTTACTCAAATATCAGTATTTTTGTTGCCAATATAAAGTGTTTGTTCGAAATTTTAAGTGTCCGGTGTTTTGCTTGTGAATGTTTCTCAGGTCATTGGAAAGGCTCGCGTGCCAATTATTAAATTCGTTGAAAAGAAGAGTGGTCTTTCCTTTGATATAAGGTTTGATGACATTCTCTTCTTTGATTTTTGATTGCTAGATTGCTATAATTTTTGTTTCAAACTTTTTCTTGATTGTTATATGCTTATTGATTATGCCACTTAATGATGTTAATGTCATCATTATGTTTTAGCATGCTGGTAATTTGTCTGTATAAAGTAAATGATATTTAGATGTTGGATGAAGTATTTAACTTGAACCTCTTTGCATATGTTGATTTTTTTTATGATTTCCTGTATTTGTGCAAACTACTAATTGAAACACATGATGTCTTTTAATTTATTGTCTGTGTATTGGGGAGTGGGGTTATTTTGCAATATCATATGCTATATCTGTCATGGGAAAATTTCTGTGACATGATATATAATATGCACCATATGTAGCCATTTTGTTTGTTCATTAATTTTTCTTTGGTGTACATACAAATTCTGCTTAACTCACTGTTTTTTGTATTTCCATTGGGAGACCATTTGTTGTTTTTCTTCCATCATGCATTTATTTTTCTTATCAAGGAGGTAAATAGTTATAGAACATAGACTATAATGCAACGCAACCATACTATTAATTTCATACCATTAAATTTTAACATTAGTAGTACTAATCAATTGCAATTACATTATTCTTCTTATACCATCACTAGATGTATGGTCGTCATCACATGTCTCAATGTTGGATTGTTGTGTTCTTGCTCAAATATGTGTGCATAAAAACCAGTTTATACTATTTCAGTGTTATGTTTTCTTTTTCATTTTTCTAAAGCTCAATATCACTTATCCATTTGTGAATTATATGCTTTTTTTCTTCTTCAGTTTTGACATAGACAATGGACCTAAAGCTGCCGAGTATATTCAGGTTTGCTTTTATTATTTCCACTACTTAGTTTCAAGATTCATTTTTCTATATTTTGATCAATTTACAAATTCTAATACATTCAATTGATTTATATAAATTTTGTTTAAATTCTCCTGTAAATAAAAAATGGAAGAAAATGATTCTATGAAATTCTTAGATATGTGGTTGGAGTTATATTTTGAACTGTGTTATATTGATCAAGGCGCTAAGAAGTTGATATTTATTTAATTTAAGGGAACCTGTTAAGAAACCTAAAAGAAAGTTTTATGTTGAAAAATAACTATTTAGACTTTTTTTAAGTTGACTACACAATTTCCAATGAAATACACTACTATATTAGGTTCCTTAACAAGTGCCCTTAGAGCACTAGTTAACATTTTCCTTAACTTAATTACATAAACAAATACAACAACTTGGAAGCATTTAACAACACACCACTTTTACATCATCTCGTTTCGTGAAGGATTATATTACTTCTTGCATGTGGTTCTTGAATTAATGCCTGAGGGTTCTTATTTGAATTACATAGATCAACTCAAGTTGTTTTACTAGATTAGAATACTCTAACTTTGAACTTTTTTGTTCAATATTCTATTATTTTTGTTTCAAATTCCAAGTCAAGAATGTGAGGCTCCTAGTGTACATTCTTATTTCTGCATTGCACATTTTTCAAACTATTTACAATACCTTTGAAGTTAAACTTCCAATAAGAAGATTTGAAAAGAGAAGCCCTCAAAATAAAAACATCTTTAATCCTCTATCTGCGCTGAAAAATTTCTCTTTTTCACATTTTTTTGAAGGAATAAAAATTAAAATGAACAAAATATATTCTCATGGGGATTCAGTGTTGGACTTAACATTATGTTTATTCTTCTCGGTTGAACCAATGAATTTGCAGGAAGCAGTGGCTAAGTGGCCTCAACTACGGCCGTTGTGTTTGATTTTGAAAGTATTTTTACAACAAAGAGAACTTAATGAGGTATGGGTTTTTCTTAAAAATGCTGTGTCTCTTGCACTTATCTGGGTTCTTGACTTCCTAATGGAAGATTCTTGTAAAGTATGCAGGTATATTCTGGTGGGATTGGTTCGTATGCTCTCCTTACCATGCTAATGGCGATGTTACGGGTGAGCAATTCTTAAACATGCTTATGCAGCTCCTTTTTTTACTCTGGCCTTCATGATATGGTCCACGTACATATGATCCACCTACATATCAACAAAAATGGATCTTAAAGTTCACTTTTTTTTGTTTGGCTATTGTGCTGTAATCTTTGGCATTGCATTAATTTCAAAACACTTCTTTTCACCTATGTCATCTCTAAGTTTGTGACCATTATATTCTTCAGAATGTTCGTCAGAGCCAACCTACTGCCGAACACAACTTAGGGGTCCTTTTGGTGCGTATCTTCTGAACTACAGTTTACATATTTGTTTTTCAAGTGCAATGCAGTTTGGAGTCCATGATTAGAAATTTTGGCATGTTATATTATTTTAAATATTTCTGGCGTTTTAAAAAAGATAAAATGTGAAATAATCTTGTGCATTCCTTTGTTTGGAAGGATGTAATCTTATTTGGGTTGTTAAGTAAGATTTAGAGCAACGTTTTCCTTCTTTCTGATAACATTTTTTTTTCTTTGGGAAATCAGGTACATTTTTTTGATTTTTATGGACGTAAATTAAATACCTCAGATGTTGGTGTATCGTGTATTGGAGAAGGCACCTTTTTCCGAAAGAGTAGTAGAGGGTAAGCAATTGGATATATTTGCACAGAAGTGTGATTTTTTATTACTCTGTATTATTAAAAAACTTAATTGACTTTTCCCCCTTTTCATCTCTCAGGTTTTACAACAAAGCACGGCCATTTCTTCTCGGCATTCAGGATCCTCAGGTTCTCTTTGATCAACTGCCTTGTAATTTATTTTTATAATATATTTTCTGCAGTAAATGCCTTGCAATATATATATATATATATATATATATATATATATATGTGCATCAAGATAAATTTATATCATAGCTATAGTTGATTGACTATATTTTTCTCCTGGCTGAATCAGACTCCAGATAATGACATTGGGAAGAACTCGTTCAATTACTTCCAGGTTTGTTTTTATCCCCTGAGATAAATGATATTTATGATAATATTGTAGGAAATGTTCTCCTCAAGGCTTAAAGTGCGGAGATACCAATGCAATGGTGTTTTTCATTTAATTGTTGCATTGGGATTTCTTCCATCCTTGAATTTCATTTTGTTTTCTAGATTTCATCAAGTCACGACATGTATGATTGTTTTCCAGAGTAAATGATATTTATGATAATATTCTAGAAAATGTTATCCTTTGGCTTAAGTGGGAGCTCAAATGCAATTCTATTTGTTATTCTTGCAGGTTAGGTCAGCATTTTTAATGGCTTTCACAACTTTGACAGATCCCAAGGTCATCCTGAGCTTAGGACCTAACAGGAGTATTCTTGGCACTATAATAAGACCGGACCCTGTCTTGATGGAGCGGAAAGGAGGGTCGTATGGAGAGATGACCTTTAATAGTTTGCTTCCTGGTGCTGGTGAACCAATACAACAGCAGTACGGAGAGCATGATATGCTATGCAATTGGCAGTTAGATTTTGAAGAAGAACCACTACCACGCGGAGATGGAGAAAATACCGGTGCAGAACCCAGCATGCGCTCTTCCAAGAAAAAGAGAAAATCTGCATCTAAGGAGAATAAGGAAAACAAGGACTCTCGCAAGAAAAAGGAAAATGGCTCTATGACAGAAAACGGTGTACATAAGAAACATAAGAAAAAACGAGCTAAACATATTAGGTCGGAAGCCAGTTGCTGAGGTATTGTACTTTGATCTGTGGTTTTTAAGAAGTGCAGGAACAAGGCAACACAATCACAAAGGCAAATTCGAGGCCAACATGACCCTATATGAGTTTTATTTATGCCTGTCCACAGAGGAGTGCATTCACTCTGTAACATATTCGGGTATGGGATCATTTCCATGATTTATTAAATTTCTGTATACAGAAAACAATTTTGCTAGTGTCGTATACCATAAGTTGTATCGGAATGCGGCAAATTAGTTATGTATTATTCATTTGCTGCTGAACATTACTGACTTTGTTAACTTTCAAACATTTTTATTCTTGTTACGGTAATCATTATTTTAGTGTTCTATTTTAATAACCATGTGCATCATATTTAAAGATCCTTTTTTTATGTGCACAAGTGACGTGTGTGAAATATTAGAATAAAAATATTCACAAATAATTTAAAAATCACTCGCATGGAAAAGATGCAGATTTATAAAATCCAGTCAATGGAATTATGCAGTAGCGTGAATGAAAAGGTGTAAATAATTTAGTCACAACGTGCTACCACTTGTGTATTGAGCCAAACATCATGTATCTGTTGTTTTTAAATGATGTCACTTTTTGGTCTTTAATAAAACAACAATGTTGAAAGCCTGAAAACCAACAATAATCCAAATCTCTCTCTCTCTCTCTCTCCCCCCTCTCCCTCACACACACACTTGTTGATCCATGGCCACCATCGGAATAGGAGTGTCTTCCTTTATCATTATTATAACACTTTTTACCACTCTTTCTGCATCCATGGCCACTATCTCAAGCTCCACCAAATTTCCTACTCTGGTCTCCTCCGGCCGGAGCAGTCCCAAGCTCCCTCACTACTATGCCCTCAAGCTCATCCGACCCTTAGTTGCCGACACTCATTTGTGGAGTCACTTTGCCTCGAGGGTCGTTCCTCAAGATGTTTCCAATGAAGGTTTCGTTGAATCAAGATCCTCTATTTTTGCTATTATAAATGTTTTAGAAATATAAATGCAATAATGTGGTATTTCATATTTGATAGATCGAATTGTTTAATGTGTTCTAAAACTCTTCAAAACTATAGTAATGAAGTGGGAAAATGGAGTGGATCCTAACTCAGTTTGATTTTAAGAGTAGTGTTAATTAAGAGTTAGGATCCTATCGATTTTCTATTACAACCTTCGGTTCTTTTTATAAAAAACACTTAAAAAAAAATTCGTCCTCTTTTTATAATAAATACTCTTTAAATTTATTCTTTATTAAATACTTTCTCTGTCCCGAATCTTTTGTCCTTTTAGAATTTTGCCCATGAATTAAGAAATAATAAATGATAAATTAAGTTCTTTTTACCCTAATTTCATTAAGAAAGAAAAAATTTCTTTTAGTGAATGTTTTAGTTTTTGTAAGATGCAATTGGTATAACATCATTAATTGTATCTTAGCTTCTTAAGAGCATCTCCAATAAGGGTATCATAGAGAGTATTATAGACTAATAATCCGTACCTTATATTTTTTTATCATTGGAGTTCCATGACGTGGCATAGAGGGTATCAAAATTGATGATACCGATACCTTATTTAAAGTTCCGTATCATCAATTTAATTTTACCTTTTTTGGTATATCGAATTAAATAGAATTAATAACTTGTTAATAATGTATGGTACCTAGAGTGTGATACGCGACCGCTTCGGATCGTCTTGAAAACAGGATAAAGATACGAGACTGCTTAGGATCGTCTTGAAAACAGGTAAAGGAACTTGACCCTAACCGCGACCTGCCGGTAGAACCAAAGTTATCAAATGATTAAGGAACTTGACCCTAACCGCGACCTGCCGGTAGAACCAAAGTTATCAAAGAAAGTGTGACCCTAACCGCGACCTGCCGGTAGAACCAACACTATAAAGTTCTTCTCTCAAGAACAAAGTTCTTATCACAAGAACAAAGAAAAAGTTCTCACAAGAGAAACTCTCAAATTTGATTAATATTCAAGTTGTTATTTAAGAAGTACATGAGAGTCCTATTTATAGCTTATCCTTACATAGTAAGATTTATTGTCCACTACCACTCATTCATCATAGGAACTAGAAAATTAGCACTAACATACTTATAAATTTCCACTAGTCATTATAATGACTTAGTGCACCACTAGGAAGTATTTAGAGAGTCTAGAATCCAACTAAAGGTTATCTAAAAATCCACCCAATAATAAAAACGAAAATTACATATAAAATTAAGAAAATTGGACTTAATTATTATTTTATTTTGTCCAATATTATTAGACAACAAATCTACCCATGAATGCTTCTTATCATGTGAATTGGGCTCCAAGTTTGGCTCAAAGCATCTTCCTCCAAAATATTTTAGTGCATCTTTTTTTTTATAAGTTTCCTTCCACATGTTTAGTGAACTCATGATCTCATCTTATCACAAGAACAAAGGAAAAGATCTCACAAGAGAAATTCTCAAATTTGATTAATATTCAAGTTGTTATTTAAGAAGTACATGAGAGTCCTATTTATAGCTTATCCTTACATAGTAGGATTTATTGTCCACTACCATTCATTCATCATAGGAACTAGAAAATTAGCACTAACATACTTATAAATTTCCACTAGTCATTATAATGACTTAGTGCACCACTAGGAAGTATTTAGAGAGTCTAGAATCCAACTAAAGGTTATCTAAAAATCCACCCAATAATAAAAACGAAAATTACATATAAAATTAAGAAAATTGGACTTAATTATTATTTTATTTTGTCCAATATTATTAGACAACAAATCTACCCATGAATGCTTCTTATCATGTGAATTGGGCTCCAAGTTTGGCTCAAAGCATCTTCCTCCAAAATATTTTAGTGCATCTTTTTTTTATAAGTTTCCTTCCACATGTTTAGTGAACTCATGATCTCATCATTCTCTCCCTCTTCAAGAGGATTTGTCCTCAAATCCGAACATGCATATATAACTAATGGATTAGTAAAATAAATTATTCTTTTTGGATATTCCCTTTCATTTTGCAAGTTGAATTTGTTTTCTTCAATCTTCTCAAAGTTGTCATCTTTCTCAAACTCCTCTTTTATTTTCCTCTTATAAATTTTCTTCTCATCACATTCATTTTTCTTTTCTCTCTTTTCTTCTTTTCTCTCAATGTTAATTTCTTTCTCCTTCACTTCTATCACATCTCTATATTTTCTCTCACAATTTTCCATCATCTCTCCTTCTTTCTCTTTACTTATCTCAAAAGTGGGATTTCTATTTTCTTCACTAACATCTATTTGAGATAAAGACTCAAGAGTACAAGAAGACATAGAAACATTATTAGTATGAATGATGACATTTTCGGTAGCCACAAAAACGCTCTCAATTTCTTTTTCGATAACTTTTTCTTCCTCTTTCTCACTTTTAGAAATGGTGACATTTTTTGTAGTCACAAAAACATTCTCAATTTCTTTTTCAATAATTTCTTCTTTTTTCACCTCACTTTCAAGTTTTTCTTTGCTCTCTTGTTTTCCTTTCTCTCTACCATTCTCATTATTTAGGAAGAGATTATTATCCCAAAATACTTCAAAATTTGCAATAGGTTTTTTCATTTGTTCCCCACTTTTCATGCTTCTATCTTTTCCCTCATTTTCTCTATGTCTTTTTCCATAATTTCTTCTATATTTCCTCTCTATGCAGTCAAATCTTTCATGAATTTTTTGAAATTCTCGATGAAATAACTTCTCCAATTGTTCAATCGAAACATGCATTTCTTCCTCCATTTTTTTTTCAAACTTTTTTTCTTTTGATTTTTTTTTCTAACACTACGAAATAATAAAACGAAAAAGATAGATATCACCTGATTTTAAGAGCCGAAGCTCTGATACCAACTGATACGAGACTGCTTAGGATCGTCTTGAAAACAAGATAGGAACTTGACCCTAACCGCGACCTGCCGGTAGAACCAAAGTTATCAAAGAAAAAAGGAACTTGACCCTAACCGCGACCTGCCGGTAGAACCAAAGTTATCAAAGAAAGTGCGACCCTAACCGCGACCTGCCGGTAGAACCAACACTATAAAGTTCTTCTCTCAAGAACAAAGTTCTTATCACAAGAACAAAGGAAAAGATCTCACAAGAGAAATTCTCAAATTTGATTAATATTCAAGTTGTCCTTTGAGAAGTACATGAGAGTCCTATTTATAGCTATCCTTACATAGTAGGATTTATTGTCCACTACCATTCATTCATCATAGGAACTAGAAAAATAGCACTAACATGCTTATAAATTCTCACTAGCCACTATAATGACTTAGTGCACCACTAGGAAGCATTTAGAGAGCCTAGAATCCAACTAAAGGTCATCTAAAAATTCACCCAATAATAAAAACGAAAATTACATATAAAATAAAGAAAATTGGACTTAATTATTTTCCATTTAGTCCAATATTATTAGACCACACTTCAGCCCATGAAAGCTTCTTATTATGTGACTTGGGCTTCAAGTTTGACTCAAAGCAGCTTCCACCAAAATATTTTAGTGCATCTTTTTATAAGTTTCCTTCCACATGTTTAGTGAACTCATGATCTCATCAGAGTGGTATCACCATTGGAGCAAAACACGTATGAGTTGCATAAATATTATATGGCATTGTAGGGACCACTTTTTAGTGATGTATGATACCAAAAGCGGTATCACCATTGGAGATGCTCTCAGAGAACCAAAGTTTTCTAACAAAAATAAAAAACTAAAATTAACAAAGATTTGGGATGGAGGGGAAGTACACTATTCCATTTGTACCTTATTAAATCAAATCAAATAATTTATTTTAATGTTAGTGCAATAATTAGAAAAACATATTTCTAATGCTTGTGCAGAGTTAATTTTGAAATAAAATTTTAAATTTTAAAATTATTAATAAGAAAAAATTAGTTTCCTTAATTCGTGTAATTTTTTCAACGTGTTGTTCATAAATAAGATCGGAGGGAGGATCTATTTCCTCTTACTAACTTTTTTTAATAGTTTTAGATATATAAAAGAAACTTGAATTTAATTAATATCTTACTTTTGCATCTATAAAAAGTAAACAGCATTCCAACTCGTTAATTATTCTCATTTTAGTCATTCTTATCCATTTATGTAGGTCCACTTCCTCCAAAACAGTGGACTTCATTTAAAAAAATTTAGGACTCATACCCTTCACATTATAAAAAAACAGGTTAAATAGGACTAAAAAAATTTAGAATCCATTTGAATTAACTTTTTTTTTTTTACACAAAATTAACTTTTCTTTAAGCTTAAAAAATTTAGAATCCATTTGAATTAACTTTTCTTTAAGCTTAAAAAATGATTATAAAAAATGATTTTTGAGTTGAGCCAAGTTAATTAAACTACTTCTACTATGTATTGTTTTATGTTCGATTATTTTTTTATTCTCTAAGAAATCACGAACATTTAAGTGTACCAAAAACAAATTTATTCATTTTTAGTCCTATTTATATTTATAGTATCATTTTGAAAGACTAAAAATATCAATTTTTTTCAACAAAAAAATTTCTTTAAACTAGAGACTATTTTTACAAACTGCAATATTATTTGAGAACTAAAATAATCATAAAAATTTAATATAAAATTGTAATTTTACAATAACTAAACATATTTAACCCTTTATTTTATCAGATATTGCAATGGCTCCTGTTACCGATGAAAATTGGGATTCCCTTGTTCTTCAGTCTGAGACTCTTGTTTTGGTCCTATTCTGGGCTGAATGGAATGATCCTAGTCGTTCCATGATTCCCATCATGGAAGAACTAGTAAATGATTCTGCTGGTGTGGTCGAGTTTTACAAACTTAATGTTGATTTTAATCATTTCACTCCTACTAAATATGGGATTCGAAGTATTCCAACTATCCTATTCTTGAAGAATGGTGAAGTTAAAGATATAATTGTTGGTCCTGTGTCTAGGTCATTACTTATCCTACGTATTGAGCGAAACCTTTAGATGCAAACAAACAAGGCAGCATCTCATCAAAGTCAATTATCTATGTCTCAACTTTTGGAATGTCTTGCTTTCTTAAATAATAATAATAATTTCTGATTGGTTTTTAGCTGAACACTGTGATACATCTTATTAATATGTATTGATATATTGTCCAAGTAGATAATTTCCATAAATATGATAGTATATGTATCTGGTATCGATATGCATATGTTATTCATCGGTACTTTATTTTTCTTTATCATTTTGTTGCGGATGAAATTTGTGGCTTTCTAATAAGAAAAGTATTTTATATTATTTCATAATAAGAAAACTAAATTGAAGTATTTTGACATTTTAAGGATCACTAACTTCTACTAATGGAAAAGTTAATCGATGGACTAAATTGATGGATGTGAATATAGTTTAGCGATCTTTTAGTTGTTTTTAATAGTTTAGGAACTAAGTTGTTGAGAGATGATAGTTTAAGAACTAAATTGACTGTTTACTCATTAATATATCTAACAATATACATTAACTATACCATGAACCTAAAAAGTGAGTTTTTGCTTATACTTCCTCTGATCTCATATATAAAAAACACTTTACTTTTTAGATTTATTGTAAAATGAATATATTTAGACAATAGTATTATAGTATAGATTCAACCATTTTACAATGAATCTAAAAAGTAAAGTTTTTCTTATATATGAAATCGAATGAAGTATATTATAACAGACGCAGTAATGAAATGGTTAATCTCCCTTTTTACAAAAAACATAGTGGAGTAGTTGTAATAAATGGTGGAGATTTGATTCTTGCCTTTCTAAATATAGCCACAAAAAATTAGCATGGAAGATACAAATGTAGTAGGTATGAGTAGATAACAACAGGGGTGGAGCGCCTTTTGGGCCGGGTAGGGCCATGGCCCGCCCCAATATTTTAATTTTGATTTTCATAGGTATATAAATACATATTTTTGTTAAGTAGAATGATATATATATATATATATATATATATATATATATATATAATTGTAGTTGTTATATTGTTTCACATTATTGTCCTTATCCAAGTGGTAAGTTAAGCGCCTACCATTGATGATGTCTGCAATTCGACCCTCACTGGGTTCAATTTTACCTTTTTATTGCTTTTTTCAAAGCTAGTTGCTACTCCAAACAATAATAAATCAATAATTATTGTTGTAGTCAAATTATTATTTTATTTTTTTCAAATGAGAGGTCAATATATATATATATATTTATTGTATCGTGACGTTTTAATAAATATAAAATTTATCATTAAATTTAAAAATTTATATCATATAAATAATTCATGTTTTAAGAAAAAAATACTACAAATTATGCATTTTTATACAACAATTTATAAATTTTTAACTAAAAAAAAAATAGCACTTTTGCGGCCCGCCCCAACATTTAGGTGTTGCTCCGCCACTTGATAACAACATTAATGGAAAGCAAACAACATTACTAAATAAGAATCAGTTGGTTAGCAAGATTACATTAATAAGTGATCTCTTATCACTTTTTGGTCTTTAAAACAACAATGTTGGAAGACTGAAAACAAACAAATTACCCCGAATATCTCTCTCACTCTGTTCATTCCATGACCACGATCACAATAGTTATGTCTTCCTTTATCATTATTATTATAACACTTTTTCTGCATCCAAACTCCCTACGTACTCTGGTCTCCTCCAGTAAGATCACTCCTGAGCGACCTGATTCTGTCCTCAAGCTCATCCGACTCCTAGCTGCCGACACTCATCCAGAGTATGCTTCTAATGGAGGTTTGGTTATATGAAGATCCTCTATTTTTTACTCTCTCTCTCCATTATTGAATCAGTGGCAAATGATTATGATTCACATAAGGTTGAGTTTTACAAACTTAATATTGATGATAATCGTTCAACTCCTGTTAGATATGCGATTCGAGGTATTCCAGTTATCCTATTCTTCAAGGATGGTAGAGTTAAAGGAACAATTGTTGGTGGTGTGTCTAGGTCAAACCTTATCCAACGTATTGAAGAACACCTTTGATATGGCAAACAAACAAGGGCTGCATATCATCAAGCCAAGTATCTAAGTCTCAACTTTTGGATGTCTTGCTTTCTTAAATAATAATAACTTCTTATGTACTTCATTTAAATATGTATCGGTATATTACTAAAGCAGATAATTCCGATAGTTTACAAATATGACAATATGTGGTATCAATATGCATATGTTATTTATCGGTAATTTACTTTTCTTTGTTATTTAGTTGTGGGTAAAATTTGTGGCTTTCTAATAAGTTTATGAATAGCAATGTTGTGCTCCTAGAGCTAAGAATGTTATTTTTATTCAAATTGATTTTGCCATTTAAAAAGGCTTGGCGGCTCAGCTTGTTGTCCGTTTACCTTTAATTCATATGTAATTACTTATTTATTAATATATAACATCGATTTCTACATAAAAAAATAAAAAATGTATGTAATAATATTTTGTCAAAAATAATATTTAATGATATTATCTTATTAGTAAATTTGTTGCTGTAACCATAACCAAAAACAATTTTTTACTTAAACTTCTGTTATGATATTCCACTGGGAATGAAACAATTTATCCACCCGTATTATATACTCTTTCAGATTTTATATAAATTGTTGTATCTAAATGACATTATAGTCTAGATAATTAACTTTATAATGAATTTATCAAGTCAATTTTTTCTTATATATAGGAATAGAGGGAGAATATAAGAGTTTGTCTACAGGGTTGTCCCCGAGGCAAGAAAAGTAGACCTACAATTTTGAGCCGCCAAAAATTGGAGCCTCAAACAATCGCCAAAATAAAAATAAAAGAGGAATAGATGTGCATCACAAATCTAAAAAAAGGATAGCACTTAAATTAAATAGATGAATGATTCCTCTTAGCGAAACTTTTTATAAACGAATGCCCATTTTACATGAGTTTTAAAAATGATCCTTTACTTAATTTTAAAATAGTTTGTCATTGTTCTGGTAAAATTGATGTGGGGGGGGGGGGGGGGGGGTGTCCAATAATATTACAAAGAATAATAAAATTAATCAACTACCAAATAGGCATGGCAAAATAACCTATATCCGTGGATATCCATCCGCCTCGTCCTGATTTTGGCGGGAAAAAACCCGAATTTATTGGGTTTGGGTTTGGGTTCGGGTTTGAGTTTTCCCCGATATTAAAAGTTGGGGTTGGGGCGGGTAATGAGGATATTGATACCCACCCCAAATCCGAACCCGCCCCGCTTATATCAAATTACATTTTATCATTTATAAATTAGAAATCCTTATATAATCTCTAAATTACATTCATATTTTATTTTATTTTACATTCATATTTTTAAGTTGAATATTAATCAATTTATTTTCTCTATTTATTTTCTATGTATAAATATTCTTGAAATAAAATCATTTTTTATTTTTAACTATTTTTTTAATAAAAAATACAACAAATTGCAACTTAAATTCATATGGAGGTAAAACGGAATGGAGATACCCAAAACCCACGGGGATAGCCAGAACCCATGGAGATAGTGGGTGGTTTATTCTTTTTCAGGCGAGCTTGCAGGATATGAGGGGCTGCCTTTCCCATCTGCAGACGCCCACATTTTAACTTTCCCACCAAGTTAATATTTTCAAATGCTTATCATTTATTAGTCCGTTTCATAATGGGGCTAGAGAATCTCGTCCGGTCCATTCATTAAAATTAAAAACCAAGAAAGAAAATAAGTTTTATAATTTCTGTTTTTGTTTTTGATTAAAAATATAAATGTTTTTTCAATGTGTCTAAAAAATTAAATTTTGCTATATGGAATCAGAGGGAGTACTCTATTAATTAGAAGGATTTGTTTTATTAACAAGAGGACTTCCACCGAGAAAAAAAAATTACAAAGAAACAAGCTTTGGGGTAATTATTCATGATGTGTCATCAAGTAACAAGCTTAACTGACCCGAACAATTTTCATAAAATAAAGTATTAAAATTTAAAGAGCATCTAATATTAGTAAGTGCATCCGCACACTTATTTACCTCACAATTAGTAAAAAAAAATCATAAATAAATAGTACAACCAGAACCAGCTAGATTCCAAAAAAAAAAAAATACCACTCAGTTATTTTTTTTTTTTACTTTGTATCTTTCTCTTTTGACATTATATAAATATAAGACTCAACTTAAAACAGACGCATACTATTCAATTTCATCTATGAATGATTTGGTTTATGCTCTGTGAAAGAGATACTTTCATTATCATTCTGATCGATAATCGATTCAATCAGCCGAAATTGTTTTTTGTTTGCGCCACTCATTCGTTCTCCGTTATTCATCATAGTGCAACGCTAGAAAACCTCACAACACAACGCAAAACGTTCGTGTAACTCGCTCATTCAACTCGCCTTTGACTGCTTTCTTCGTTTTCGTGTACGTGTGTATGATTACTCGAACCCTAGAAATTTTATTTGAACGGTTACGTAAAAATTACACAGAATATCTCTATTGTTATTATTCTAGGGTTTCATGACCTTTGCTGGATTAGATTTGAAATGTAAAAGAATTCAAAGATTCTTGATGGGATTCAATTACTTTGCAGTCCTCTCAAGTACATGTCACTCAATGTCCCTCAATTTAGTTTATGTGTCCTTGAATGCAATTTTAATGTGAATGCCCTTGGTGCCTTAGATGCAAACTTGAATATATGACCCTCGATGTCCCTAGATTGAATATATGATTTAAATTGTAAAAGAATTCAAAGATTCTTGACAGGATTCAATTACTCTGCAGTCCTCTCAAGTACAAGTCCCTCGTTCTCCCTCAATTTAGGTAAGGTCCCTCGATGTCCCTATATTGAGTTTTTGTATCTCGATGTCCCTAAATTGAGTTTATGTCCCTTTTATTTTTTGACAATAGTTTATGTCACTTGATGTCGCTAAAATGGATTGTCTGAATGCAATTGCTATGTGAATGCTTCATAACTTCAAATGTAAGCTGAGAAGATCCTTGGCGCCTTAGATGCATAGTTAAATATGTCCCTCAATGTCCCTAAAACTTAATATATGTTCTTTGATGTCCCTCAATTAGATGTTCATAATTCTGCTTTGTTCTGTTGTCAATTATTAAATTTACGGGAACATACGAGAGCGTGTGCTAGAGTCAGACTTTATAGTCAAAAATTGTATTTATCGGTTACTTAATGTTGGAATTTAGCACAGAGATTGTGTTATGTTTCAGGCAGAACCTCCGACTGCCTCAGATCTGATACGGGTGGTATTTTGCATAATACAACAGCAGGTCGGCAGCTGAGCCAGGTGCGGCGCAGGCATATTTGGCTACTGTTAATTGAAAATGTACGACTTTGGGGCGATTCAAATGTAATATTGATGTATCTTTTGCGTCTCATTTAAATACATTTGGGATTGGAACATGGTCAATTTGTGCTTTCAAAGACAGATTGGACAATTTGCGCTTTTAAAGACAGATTGGATTGCCCTTCTTTGTGGACTGGATGCTCCAGAACCTCATGGTGAGTATTTGCCCCATAATTGATGGTATGCCCTTCGATGTCCCTAATTTGAGTTTACGTCTCATGATATCCCTAAATTTAGTTTATGTTCCACGAAAAGTTGAAAGTCTGAATGCAATTTCTATGTGAATGCTTGTTCATAACTACAAACCTATGAATACTTATTCGTAAATTGAATATATGCTCCTCGAACCTATGATGGTCCTAATGCAATTTAAATGTGAATACTTAACATTGATTGTGAATCATGGTTATTTAAACCTAAGAAGGCTAAATTGAAAAGTAAGGAATTGTATAATCATTATAATGGTTAAAAGAATTCCTACAGTAAGTATTGAGATGATGTGTTTGGATGACTCTAACCAAATGATTTTTGTACGAAAATGTCGTTTATAATATGAATTCTAATTTTATGGTCTAAATGCAATTTGAGTATGAACATTTTATTCATAATTTGAAATGCAAGTCGAGATAAGCCTTGATAATGATTTTTCATAACGGTGAATTGGGAAGATGGTTGTGTGCCTTGGTGCCGTCGATACGAAATTGAGTATATGTCCCACGATGTCCCTAAATTGAGTTGATGTCCTCGATGTCCCCGAATAGAGTTTATGTCCTCAATGTCCCTATATTGAGTTTTTGTACCTCGATGTCCCTAAAGTGAGTTTATGTCCCTTGGTGTCGCTAAAATTGATTGTTTGAATGCAATTGTTATGTGGATGCTTCATAACTTCAAATGTAAGTTGAGAAGATCCTTGGCGCCTTAGATGCATAATTGAATATGTCCCTCGATGTCCCTGAAACTTAATATATGTTCTTCGATGTCCCTAAATTAGATTTTAATAATTCTGCTTTGTTCTGTTGTCAATCATTAAATTTATGGGAACATACGAGAACTTGTGCTAGAGTCAAACTTTATAGTCGAAAATTGTATTCATCAGTTACTTAATGTTGGAATTTAGCACAGATTGTGTTCTGTTTCAGGTCTGGTGCAGTACGGATGGTATTTTGCATAATACTACAGCAAGTCTGCAGCTGAGCCAGATGCGGTGCAGACATATTCAGCTGCTATTAATTGAAAAAGTACAACTTTGGGGCGATTCAAATGTAATATTGATGTATCCTTTGCGTCACATTTAAATACATTTGGGATTGGAACATGCATCCGTGACACACATGGTCAATTTGTGCTTTCAAAGACAAATTGGACAATTTGTGCTTTTAAAGACAGATTGGACTGCCCTTCTTTGTGGAGTGGATGCTCCAGAACCTCATGGTGAGTATTTGCCCCATAATTGATGGTATGCCCTTCGATGTCCCTAATTTGAGTTTACGTCACTTGATATCCCTAAATTTAGTTTATGCCCCTTGAAGTCCCTAAAGTTGAAGGTTTGAATGCAATTTCTATGTGAATGCTTATTCATAACTACAAACCTAAGAATACTTATTCGTAAATTGAATATATGTTTCTCGAAACTATGATGGTCCTAATGTAATTTAAATGTGAATACTTAATCTTGATTGTGAATCATGATTATTTAAACCTAAGAAGGCTAAATTGGAAAGTAAGAAATTATATAATCATTATAGTGGTTAAAAGAATTCCTACGATAAGTATTGAGATGATGTGTTTGGATGACTCTAACCAAATGATTTTTGTACGAAAAATGCCGTTTATAATATGATTTCTTATTAGTAATTTAAATATAAATGCCTTTTAATCATATTATAAACGGCATTTTTCGTACAAAAATCATTTGGTTAGAGTCATCCAAACACATCATCTCAATACTTATCGTAGGAATTCTTTGGTTAGAGTCATATTATAAACGTCATATTATATTTAAATTACTAATAAGAAATCATATTATAAACGGCATTTTTCGTACAAAAATCATTTGGTTAGAGTCATCCAAACACATCATCTCAATACTTATCGTAGGAATTCTTTGGTTAGAGTCATATTTGGTTAGATTCATATTATAAACGGCATTTTTCGTACAAAAATCATTTGGTTAGAGTCATCCAAACACATCATCTCAATACTTAGAGTCATCCAAACACAACATCTAAATAGTTCATATGCAAAATGCTACAGCGGCTGAGCCTGGTGCGGTGCTGACAGATTCGGCTGGGAAAATCTGAGTCCGGGGCGATTTAAATGTAAGACTGATAAATCCTCTCTGTCGCATTTATATATAGTTGGGATTGGAACATGCATCCGTGGCGCACTTGGCAATTTAGTGCTTTCAATGGCATAATGGACCGCCCTTCTCTGTATAGTGGATGTTGGTGAACCTCTTGGTGGGTATAGTTCCCTAATTGATGGTATGTTCCCGATGTCCCTAAATTGAGTTTATGTCCTTTGATGTCCCTAAAGTTGAAGGTCTGAATGCAATCTCTATGTGAATGCTTATTCATAACTACAAATGTAAGTGGCGAAGACCCTTTGCGCCTGAGATGCCAAAATTAAATATATGTCATCAATGTTTGTAAATTGAATATATGCTCTTTGAACATATTGATGGTCCGAATGCAATACAAATGTGAATGCTTAATCTTGATTATTCAAGATTTGCTAAATTGGTGAATCATGATTATTTAAGCCTAAGAAGGCTAAATTGGAAAGCATATATGAAACTGTATAGTGGCTAAAAGATATCCTAAGACAAGTATTGAGATGATGTGTTTGGATGACTCTAACGAAATGATTTTTTTACGAAAAATGTGTTTTACAACATGAATTCTTATTTTATGGTCTAAATGCAATTTGAATATGAATGTTTTATTCGTAACTTGAAATGTAAGGCGAGATAACCATTGATAATTATTTTATAATAACGATAAGTTGGGAAGATGGTTGTGTGCCTCAGTGCCTTCGATGCGAAATTTGAGTATATGTCCCTAAATTGAGTTTATGTCCCTCAATGTCCCTAAATTGAGTTTATGTCCCTCGATGTTCCTATATTGAGTTTATGGACCTCAATGTCTCTATATTGAGTTTTTGTCCATTGGTGTCCCGAAAGTTGATTGTCTGAATGCAATTGCAATGTGAATGCTTCATAACTTCAAATGTAAATGGAGAAGATCCTTGGCGCCTTAGATGCAAAATTAAATATATGTCCCTCGATGTCCCTAAGTTTAATATATTTTCTTCAATGTCCGTGAATTAGATGTTCATAATTTTGCTCTGTTTTCTTGTCTATTATTAAGTTTATGGGAACATATTGGAACAAGTGCTAGTCTCAAGCTCTATAGTTGAAAATTTGTTCAGTTACTTGAATGTTGGAATTTATCGCAAGGATTGCGTTCTGCTTAGGGTCTGATGTGGACAGAACCTACGATGGCTTTGGTCTGATACGAGTTGGTGTGTTGCGGAATGCTAAATTGGATGCTCAGAGTATGCCTTTGCCGATCAATGATGCAAAATTGAATACATACACACGCACACACGCGCGCACACCCCTTAATTGCTGAATGCAAAACTCGATATTTGAGCCTCGATGACCCTATATTGTTGGCCGAAATGTATTTTCATTATGAACTTACTCATAACTTGACATACAGCTGAAGACAACCCTTGCTATAGTGACTATATGATGCTTTTTTAATAATGATAAATTGGCACGGTGGTAGTGTGCTTTGGTTACCTTATATGAAATATTGATTATATGTCCTTTGATGACTTTGAATGCAAAATTCTCTATTTGAGCTTTGATAACCAATTGTTGGCCTAAATGCAATTTCATTATTAATGTTTATCCATAATTTAAAATGTATGTTGAGATGACTCTTGATGCATTGACTATTCCATACAGTTTTAATAAATTGGGATGATGACTGTAAAAATTGAACATATGTCTGTGGTAACTTTGAATGCAAAATTTTGATATTTGAGCCTTCTTAGTTCTTACTCTAAATTGATGGCCTAATTTCAACTTTTGACAATTTTTTCTCCTTCATAACATTAAATGTAATTTGAGATGACCCCTGCTTCAAACTTGTACCCCTGCTTCATATGATTGTTTCAAGAAACAGATTGGTGTAATTTAGAATGACTTGGAGGTGGGAGTTGGTGTTTTGATTTCTTATGGAGGAGGTTGTGATGTTGGACTAACTTGCTTCTAATTACTTGATAGTTGCTGACTTGTTTTCTAACATAATGCAACCTATTCAATGTTGGTCACTTTGTTGGTTTGTTTGCATACTTCACCTATAAAAGTAGTAGGAAATATTGCTCATACTATATGATTCTTTCATTTAATAGTTGCTGACTAGTTTTCGGAATGTGCATAACATCTTTCTATTCATGATTGTTTGATTAAGACATGGCTTAATGGCTTAACTAACCATATTTAGACTGGTTTGCCTAGTATAAATTTACCTAAAGTGTGAAGCTATAAGAGCTCTCTGAAATTGTGAACCAATTTGTTAATGTTGAACAATTCTGGCTGTTATAGAAAGTCGTTACCGTTATCAAAATGGATAGCAGACATGTCTAAATTGGCTGGGAATATCTCCAGTCTTGCATAATAATTTGTAGGTCACTTTCTTTAGTTTCCTGAGTAGTTTCACATTAGGGATTAGTATCAAGATGCTTGGCGATCTATATGGTTTGTTGTTATCTCGACTAGTGGGTGAACTCGCATCCAAAATTGTGCTTAAATCTTTTTTGAGGTTGTTAAATTTAATCTCCGGAGTTGGTTAAGTGCAAGGAATGTCTGGTGTTCAAATATCATGTTTCTACATGGTTTATTAATCAGACAGGTTACTCGGGTATTTACTAAATTGATAGGCATGTGTGAGTTGAAATTATTGTTTGAAAACTCCTATAATGCAAATTTTGTTGGTTGTTGTTTGTGGTGTTGGAGATGGGTGCTGCTTGATTGCTATCATGGTATGTTGTTCAGTTCAACTTAGAATTGAAAAACTGGTCACCTTTGAAAGGTAACAACACAAGTTAATTAACAACTATTGACTATAGTTTCAATCACATAACTACATCCACACCATGATAAAAACACAGCATTCAACAATATTGTGTTTCATAATGAGCTGTTATTGTGTCAAAAAAAATAAATAAGCTGTTATTGAAACCAAACCAATGTATCTTTCACTCTTTCCAAAAACCCTTTTGGTAATGCTCTTTCCTTTTCAGTTTTGGTTGACATATTGCATGTGTGTGAGACAACTTTTCTTTCTTTATTTTTTCAATTTTAACAAGCATTCTCTATTTTATAATTATGTGACAAACAAAATAGAGCTTAAATTATTATCACTGCTTATATGTTGGAAATTTTGAATTGGCCCGTCTTGGGGTAGGAAAATTCTATTTCATTATTTTTTACTAGAAAACTAGAAAATAAGAATAGTATTTGATTTTATATTATGTTGTAAAAAATAAAGTAAATATAAGAACATAATATTGACCTTTAAGACCAAGTGCAAATGGAACAAGTACTAATATTTGCATCTCACTTGGAGTAAAGACCGATAAATTTAAATGAAGTTTGGTACCATCTCCAATGGTGGGTATCTATTTCTTAAAAATTGGTACCTAATAGGTACCCTCATTGAAGCAAAACCCAAAAGAGTACATATGTACTGGTGCTACAATAAGAAGTGATACTTATTTTATTTGTGCGGTACCTATTTATAATCATATACTCCATCCGTTCAAAAATATAAGTCGTTTTGACCATATTACTGTTTACTGTGATTTTTGGTAAACAACCGTTAGTTTAAAATACTTGCAGGATCAACTAGTAATTCCTAAGACATCTTTTGTGTTTGTTAATTTGCTTAGAAAGAGACGCAATGTTCATCAATATGAGCAATGAACATTTAAGGTAAAACATAAAAAGTCGTCTTTTCAATATTAATTTTATCTTTTATTATGATATAGTTTCTCAACAACACTCTAACATTACTATTTTTTTCTTTTTTAATTGAATAAAATTGAGGTGAATTGGTGTTACCGATTTTTATGTGCAAGTTAGACTTCATGAACTCAAATTGAAGTCTCTCATCAAAAGCTATGAATTCGGTGTGAGGGTTTATATAGGATTGGACAATCACTCCTTTAAACCATGATTTTAAGATGGAGTTAGATTCAATTTGTATTAATTGGTTCTTGCTAGAGTAAGGGAAGATTTTAAGACTTAAAAGGGTGTTGATAAAGATACTTATAGATTATTTATCAACAAAACTTTATCGTTGATAATAAAAGTTAAACCCACGTCTTTATTGGATATGACTTGTTTTGTTTACTTAGCAACTATATCGATCTTTGTTCAGTAATTTTTTTATTTTTTATTTCGATGACAATGGTGGGATTTGATCATGGATCTTTATCATTATCAGATAATTCAACTATCAAAATTTGCTTTTTTATTTTACTGTCTAATAAAAAATTGGATGAGCACAAATTTCCTGACTGCATGGTGTTAGATAATAGGACTTTATGTTATTGGGCTTTTAGGTTAGTAGTTCATTAAGTTATATTATATATATTGTCTTGTAATATATTTTGAGAAGTTAAGCTATTGGTATTCTATGAAACCCTAGCCGTTATGTGTTTCTCTATTTTGCATCTCTAAAATTAACATGGTATCTAGAGCATGGTTTGATCCACCTTGAACCACTCGGTGCTTCCGCTGTCGTGTTCCCAAGAAAATATGGGAATCTGTTTGCTTTGTTTTCTAGATGATTATTAGTTCTATTGAAAGAAAGAGATTAAATCGTTCTTGACATGTTGTCTTCCACTTTGTGTTATTGAAGATCAATATTGAAGATCAATATCTGTTTTGTTGGTTTGGTTTTAGTTTGCCAAGTCTGATTCGTATTAAAAAAATTGGAATGGTGGTAGCTACTTTGACGTTGTAGAAGTATATGGTTTTTAAATTGAATTGGCTTCTCCTTTTGTGGAATTCATTGTGACTCTCTGAAGGGTGTATGTGAATCCATTTCTATTTTGTTTGTTTTTGTTTGAATATGTCTGGTGAGCATATGCTCGCAATCTAAATTTATCTGGTGAGTGTTTGCTCGCTATCTGAATTCAGTGAGGGAATACTCACAGTTTGAATCCGGTGAGAGAATACTCACAATCTGAAAATCTGAAGTCTGAAGCTGAATTTGATATTAGTTTATTTAGTTTATTTTCAGGGTTGATTTTGTGACAAGCTTAAAGCTTAGTAAGCTTTAGCTTGAGGCGTAGTATTAGAGGTTTATTTTATTTGATATATATTTGTTTTTCGTTTTCTGTTTGACAAACTCATAATGCTTCTTGTTGATGCATTATGAGTTTGAGGGGAAGTGTTAGATAATATGACTTTATGTTATTGGGCTTTTAGGTTAGTAGTCCATTAAGTAATATTATATATATTGTCTTGTAATATATTTTGAGAAGTTAAGCTATTGGTATTCTATGAAACCCTAGCCGTCATGTGTTTCTCTATTTTGCATCTCTAAAGTTAACATGATATCTAAAGCATGGTTTGATCCACCTTGAACCACTCGGTGCTTCCGCTGTCGTGTTCCCAAGAAAATCTGGGAATCTGTTTGCTTTGTTTTCTAGATGATTATTAGTTCTATTGAAAGAAAGAGATTAAATCGTTCTTGACATGTTGTCTTCCACTTTGTGTTATTGAAGATCAATATTGAAGATCAATATCTGTTTTGTTGGTTTGGTTTTAGTTTGCCAAGTCTGATTCGTATTAAAAAAATTGGAATGGTGGTAGCTACATTGACGTTGTAGAAGTATATGGTTTTTAAATTGAAATGACTTCTTCTTTTGTGGAATTCATTGTGACTCTGTGAAGGGTGTATGTGAAATTTGGTTCATCCATCTCTATTTTGTTTGTTTTTGTTTGAATATGTCTGGTGAGCATATGCTTGCAATCTGAATTTGTCTGGTGAGTGTTTGCTCGCTATCTGAATCCGGTGAGGGAATACTCACAGTCTGAATCCGGTGAGGGAATACTCACAATCTGAAAATCTGAAGTCTGAAGTTGAATTTGATATTAGTTTATTTAGTTTATTTTCAGGGTTGATTTTGTGACAAACTTAAAGCTTAGTAAGCTTTAGCTTGAGGGATAGTATTAGAGGTTTATTTTATTTGATATATATTTGTTTTTCGTTTTCTGTTTGACAAACTCATAATGCTTCTTATTGATACATCCTGAGTATGAGGGGAAGTGTTAGATAATAGGACTTTATATTATTGGGCTTTTAGGTTAGTAGTCTATTAAGTAATATTATATATATTGTCTTGTAATATATTTTGAGAAGTTAAGCTATTGGTATTCTATAAAACCCTAGCCGTCATGTGTTTCTCTATTTTGTATCTCTAAAGTTAACACATCACATGGAATATAAATAGTTGGCAACTTGGAATTCAGGTTAAATTTAACTTCAAGTTCTACTCACATGAGTACTTAACACGATATCTTTGTCTCTTATAAATGACTCTAACTCCACTTTTATTTTTTAGTATAATCAAATTAGTATTTGAAATTGTAAAAGTCTTTTTTTTTTTTTTTTTAACAAGGAAATTGTAAAAATCTATCAATTTAGTCTTGCATTCTATCAATATTTTTAGATGATCATCAAATTGAATGATAAAGTTGTTACAGGACAAAGATACAATAAAGTATTACGGTAATTAATAAATGTTAAAATCTTCGTAAAAGTTATTTAGGATAATCCAAGAGCGTTTAGATGAAATGACGCATGTCTCTTTTACCTTAATTAAGATTTTGAGTTTGATCTCTAATTTGAGCATGCAGCTCCGTTAAAACACCTCGAGAACCCGCATTCTTTGTGAATTATGATATCATAACCAATTAAAAAATTTTGGATTTGCAATTCAAAGATAGGCACATGCAGAAGTGAACTAAGTGATGTATAGTGTAATATCTTTTTGGCTAAACGACTCTACCAGAAAACGATTTTAAGTGAACTAAGTGAATCATAATTTTATAATAAAAAAGGAAAATGTTAAATAGTGCACCTGGTGTACTAGTTAAGCACATAAATAAGGAAAATCTGTCTTGAAACGCGTGCATTCAATACATTGAAAGTGTAAAAAGTTATTTTATTAACATTAACTTTTTGTTTTATTTCTATTTTTGAAATGCTTAACAAGTACATCAGGTGCACTGTTTAGCATGACCCTAAAAAAAATTCTACCAACGATTTAACTTGAAATCGCTACTTAAAAACGTAAAATCTATAATTTTTACGTTTTAAATCGCAATTTTAACAACTACATCCTATAATTGATCCAATATCAAGATTCACTCCTCTCCACCACCAAGCCGAATCAGAGTTCTAATACCACTTATTAAAAAGTCGAGGAAACTAAAAAAAATAAAATCTCATCAAAGGCCGAATTTAATTTGAATTATTAATTTTACATCAAACGCTTTAAATTATATATATTCAAATAATTCTTATCATCTAATGAAATTCTAACCCCTAAACTAGTTAAAAAAAATTGACGGATTCACACCCTAACTTCAACAACACAGTTACAACACAAAATCATTTTCCCCTTATGATACGATTTCATCTATAAAAAAGTTGTGCACATCTCATAAAATAAAAATTGTGGATAAATCTAAAAAGAAACACATCAATCAATACTAGAAAACAAAAAAAAAAGCCAAATATTTCCTCTATTGTCTCTCTCAGTGATCACATTCTCTGCATCCATGGCTACCGTACAACTCGAATCATTCTCCCTTATTAGATCCTCCAAACTCCCTTCTTCTATCGTTGCTTCCTTCCTCTCCTCCCACCCGATCACTGCCAGGCTTCCTCACTACACCTCCGGCCTCAAGCTCCGATCACTCTCCGCCACTCGTTTGCGGAGTCAATCTTCCTCCAGAGTTTTTCGTCGCCGCGGAAGCGTTGTATGTGAGGCTCGAGATACCGCTGTTGAAGGTTAGGTTTTAACTATTTACCTAATTGTTGTTGAGATTTTGTTAGATCTGGTAATTTGTTGAAAATTATGCATGTGATCATTGATCAACAATTTTGATATTTTTTAATTTTTGCTTTGTGAGTTGATTATTTTGTTTGGATTCATGCGAATTTTGTGATGTTGTTGTATTTTGATTAGTTTTTTAGTGAAATTTCTGTTGAGGTGTAGGTTAAAATAGAATTAGGGGTGTTTAGGTGGTATGATCCCTATGACCTAACTTAATACACATTTAGATTCGCGGCGAGTTTGGCAGCAATCATAGTTAGCTATCGTAATTTTGGCAAACTCACTGTGATTCCAAATGTGTTTTTGGTACTTTGAGAAACCACGGCTACACCGAACAAATGGTAATTTCACAAAATCACGACCATTTTTGTCTTGGGACGTGAGAATACTGAGTTCAGTTTACATCCAAACAAGCTATTAGTTCATGTTTGGTATCACAGTGGGTTTGCACAAGGACTGGGTTCCTATCATGGAACCTCAGAGAGTCTACATTGCTCTATAGTAATATCTATATACAGCTACATGGACCAATGCCTTTTATGAGGTGTTCTCACATAGCTTTGTAGTTTGTACTCACTTTTTATGGATTTGAAGTCACATGGATAAGTATCACTCAATACAGAATTGCCGCATGACAGGGACACTTTTTTCTCTTTCTATACGAGCCATACAAACTAACAACTTATGTGACATGGCAATAAACCATCCCAAACCAGTTAATAGTTTTAAACATGCCCAGAGTGTCACCAAGACATATCTGTGTGGGTGCACAATGTTTGGTCTGATCATATTGTTGGGTTGAGTTCACAATATTTTGTTTAGCTCATTGAACATCGCACATATGGTGGTCTTGTTAATCATGGACAAAATAGAATTGAACATCGCATATATGGTGGTCTTGTTAATCATGGACAAAATAGAAAAAATGGAAGGCATGTATACTAATTTTAGATACCTAAGCATGCTATGCAGTTTTTTGTTTGACTAAATGCCACTTAATTGATCTGTTTTTTGAGAGCTTCTTAGTCTAATAGTTATGTGTAAAGGCTTTGCTGGACCAAAATGCAGGCTTTATATCTCATAGTATAAATATAATTCTGGTTTTCTCTCTTTCTCAGCACGCTGAGTATCTTGAACATGAAACATGTATAGATTTTAATTTCGGGTGCTCTGGATGACTATTTTTCGTTGATAAACTTACACATGAGGATGTCATCTCATTTACTTTTAATTGTAAATTGACCTAGTTTATTAGACGGGTTATATGACAGGATAGTGAAGAAGTTTATGTTATGTGTAAATTTTAATCGCATGATATGAAGTTTATGCCACAATTGATGAAATGGATCTCCCTTTAATAAAGATGATCTGACCCCCATTGATAGAGAGAATTGAAGAAGCTGTTTCAGAGTATTAGAGTTCTAACTCTTGAAATTAAAGGAGAAATTGAATGTCAATCGGTCCAATACCAATCTTATTATATAAGTAATTATGGTTTTAGTTTTTACCATCATTTTTTTTAAGTTTTTACCATCATTGAGAGAACAGTAACGACAAATCATGACAACTCCTAATAATCTAGATCAATCTATTAACTTGTAAAACATCCAGGATTGATGTACTGGTGAGTGCCGATACTAGTTTATGCTGTAAATCGCATGATGTGATTGCTCTGACTTGATAAGCATGCTATGAAGCGAAGTGAGTCTAGAGGGAGAAACAGTTAGAAAGTAGTGGGGAAATTATAACTGCATGGACAGAGGTGGTACTTTGTGATTGGAGGTGAGAAAGGTGAGGTTGCTATAACGGTACTGAAGGGGAATGTGTCGTGGAGGGCATGATGAGTGTCAAATGGGAATTCAAGGGTTGAGTAGTGGGTGATTCCCATCTCAGAGAGGGCCCTCTCATTGTTGAGTCTATAATTTACTTTTCATTCATTTTGCAAGGAGAATCATCTCCATTCATTGTCATTTACTTTACTGTTTTATTCATCTTGTATAGAGGATTCTTCCTCTGGGTTTGTCACCAACTCCATTTTAGTTTATCAAATTGATTTTGGTCCTATTAGACTTTTCACAGTCCTTTGATCAATATCTTATTGTGTATTTATTTGCTTTGTTTCAATAAGTCTGCCAAAATGCTATAGTTTTTGCCCAAGTGTTATAGTCTAACACCCAGCTGAAGAAACAAGAAAGAACCAAAATTCACTTTTATAATCCAACATAGCCCTTTTTAGAGGGTGAGCCTTGATTCAACCTTTAGGTGCTGCCTTGTGAACTTGAGGTCGCGGATTCAAATCTTGGAAACAACCTCTCCACTTGATGAGAGCCTAGCGCACTGAGCGGACATTTATGTTTCTCAATGTTTTTGCTGCATTTATCATCTGATTTGAATTAGCATCTCTTGCAGTTCAGGATTCATATCACTGAAAATTTGTGATGAAAGTTTTAACTATCTTCTGCTTTGCGTTTTCAAGAGAATTGTTGCATATCTAAGCAAAGTTAAACTTTATATTTTATTGAGAATTGTTGCATATCTGAGCAAAGTTAAACTTTATGTTTTATTGGATATTGCAGTTGCTTCTATTACCGATGGAAATTGGCAATCCCTTGTAATTGAATCCGAGACTCCTGTGTTGGTCGAATTCTGGGCTCCGTGGTGTGGTCCCTGCCGTGTGATTCATCCCATAATTGATGAGCTGGCAAAGGAATATGCAGGTAAGCTCAAGTGTTACAAACTCAATACTGATGAGAGTCCCTCAACTGCTAGTCGGTATGGGATTCGAAGTATTCCAACCGTCATCCTCTTCAAGAACGGTGAAAAGAAAGATGCAGTTATTGGCGCTGTGCCCAAGTCAACTTTGACCACCAGTATAGAAAAATTCCTGTGAGATGGCAGACAAAGAAGGCTTCAGCTGGAAGTAAAGCTATTTTACCCATTAGCTATATCTCATCAAGCCAATTATGTCAAGTTTGGATGATGTGTTTTCTTAAATAATCATTTGTGGTCCTGTATAGTGTTATGGGATGCTTCCATATTGTGATTTTTTAGATAATTATTATAGTCACCCATATGATGCATAAATTTTCCTTTCGATATTAGCAAGTTGAAATCCATTTTACATCTTTGGCATATATTTTATTTAAACTTTTGACCCAATATTGTTGATATGTGGGAAGTGCTATTTTGTTTTCCCCAACTCTAATAGATATAATGGTTTGTTATTGTGGTCTGAAGAATGGACCTACCTCTGAAGAAGAGTTGCAGGAAACAATCCTGCCCCTCTTAGATGAGAGGCTAATGAAAACAGGGGCAAACCTAAGGAAGAATGACTCGATTAAGGTTCCTTGTCTTACCTTGCGTCTCAAACTACAACTGTATTCTACGATGAACGACTCTCAAATTATTAGGAGCAGCACCATCTACGGTACACCTCAAATTAAGGTACCACGGCACTAACAAAAAGCCGCTAAAACGATACTTTTGGATGACGAAGAATACATTCTCCACACTTGCGCAACAAAAAAAAAAGAGTCCAAACCTCCATTCCTAAGCACATACAACTACGATTCCAGATTCGACGAATACATCTCAAATGAAAAGAAGGCGGCAGAAAGACCACTTTCGCTCGAAACCAGAATGAGGTTTGAAAGACTAAAATCGACTAAAATCTGACAGTGAGTTCATCACGGTATAGTTAGACGCCATTGACAAAAAGACAAAAATATCGTATTTCTAGCAAAACCCATCATCAAAGAAACATCCGCAAAGCAGCACCACCATGGAAAGGGAAACTAATACTATATCAAACAACACTAAACAACGGAACGAAGAAGACAAAAAGCTCGGCAAACCTAAGAGGGACCGTGTCGAGCCAAGATAATGAAACACACCAATCGGAAGCACTCATAGGACAAAGAATAACTAAAGACGCCCAAACACAGATAAACCCAAGCAATATTACAGCTGGAACGTCAAAGCGTAAGAGATTCCATAAATAAAATATATTTCACTCCTGTTGTTATATATATATATATATATATATATATATATATATATATATATCGTATGTAGAAAAACTATGGAATCCAAACGCAAAGGCCACAACAATACAAACGAAGACAACAAAATACGAGGACCACAGAAACCCTATACAAGTTGTAGCCTGAAAGCAATAACATCCCGAAAGCAATGATCAAAATTTTTAGGGGGGTAAAAAACTAACCGCTTTCATATCTTCTTAAGAGTAACATTTCGAGTTTAATTAGATTTAAATAAAATGATTTGAAATCGTAGTGGTGATCATAGCCGGATGTGGGAGAGGTAACCGTCCACTACTTCTGGTTTCCGCTCAATTTTTAACTATAAATACTTGCATTTGTTCATGCAAATTTCATCATCTCTTACTCGGTTCTTGTTGCAACTATAGTGCAACCATGAGTTCCCCAACCCCCTGTTTGGAGTCTCCAGCGATGCCCGTCCTCAAGCAAATGAGGAATGTGATGGGCTATGATACCGACGACCCGATGGACCAAGTGGAGGATTTCTCTATCATGGTTAAGGAGCTCAAGGATTACTCTTGGAGGCTTACCAAAAAAGAGGCTGCCTTTCTCGAGGTGGTACATGAATTAGAGAAGAAGTTGCTAGCTGACGCCGCCTTCATTGTAACGACGGAGAATGTGGAGTATTGCCATAGAGAAGACGTCGAAGCTCTGGAGAAGAAGATCGAGGATACTAAAGAACGCATTGACGCTCAAGAGGAAGTTTTAGCCCTCTCTTTATCCGCCGAGGAGACTATTGATAACCGTATCGACGCCTTGGAGAATGAATTGAATAATTTATATATTATAAACCAAATATATCAATTATTGAAAGGTACATTAGATTACATTGTTCGTACGGCCCCGGAGACTTCGCTATTCGCCGAAAGTGTTGGCTGGAAATAAGGTAAATAACAATCTTATCAATATAAAATATATTAGTTTTAGTAGTTCATTATTTTATTTTAATTATAATCCATGGTCATAACAATTGCCTGATCAAAACCTAGAATCAATAACACTAGTATATAGAATCATTTTTGAAAACATTATGGTGGATTATTCACTTGAAGAATCCAACCATCAAGTGGTTTTTTGCTTATATTCTAAATTGGAGAGAGTAGTTTTAATCACAACATGAACCACATATCACAACAATCCATGAAGTATTGTTTTCTATCCAAATATGTGAAACAAATGGTTGAATTAATTACAACATTGCACAAATCTTATTAAAATTATTGGTATATCATATAATGTATAATAATGACCTAATTTCATTGTTTCTTCATAATTTTCTTAACTGCAATTCTTTTTCTTTTGAACTTGTTTCTAATATAAAAGAAATCAACTCATTAATAAATTCTAGTCTCGGCCATAATGGATCTCGTCGCGGTCGTTTCCATAATTTTTATTCACACTGTCAAAATGGTAAACGGAAACTATCGATGCCATTTTGTCGCGGCCATTTTAGCAGTAACGGACCAATTCCCAAGTATTGTTCTTATCAAGGGCCTCCACTTCCAAATCCACGGTCTGTTTCCATTTTCAGACAAACAATGCCTCAAATAAGGAGGTATGTATTGAGGTAGTGTTTAGACTTGCGAGGAAGGCTTTATGAGTAGGTGATAACTGTTCAAAGCATAGATAATTGGACAAAGGGTAAAGTGACTTGTTGGTGCAGGTTCTAGTGTCTTTCCTATGGGCAAATGGGAGATGTGAGTCTTTTGAGTGTATTGGTGCTATTTATCTGGATTTTGATGTTTTATCGGGTTGGATTTTGGTTCCCTTTGTAAGGTTGAGCTAGATTCTGGTACCTGAGCATGAGAAAATTCATAAATTGAATAATTAGAGTTTGAAGCGTCATGTAATGTTGGATCGGACTCATGGATATGAGTAGATTCATGAATGATTTTCTTTTTCCTTGTGTATACTAAATTCTTTCCACATCTTACATCAACACCAACATTTCCATATTTTTCAGATTCAATTTCAATCTCAATCACGGGTGCAGCCAAGAATTAAACATAGGGGAGACCGAGTCTGAAAAGTATAATTTAATATATACATAAAATGTATTTTTTTTTATATAAAACCTACTACATATATACGAAATTTAAGAACACATAAGTTACATTCAAAGTCATATATATATATATATATATATATATATATATATATATATATATATATATATATATATATATATATATAGGAATACTCAAAAGGTAAGACAAAATACACAATATTATATGTTACAAGTTAAAAGGCAATACAAAATCCATTTTAACACTATGAATAAACAATACACAAACTTCACACACTAAAACGGCCAACAAAAAACTAACAACCACAATTACTAACCAAACATAAACACATTAACCCAAGAATCTCATTTTCAAAAAACGCCTATTATATTTCACTCTAAACATACCTCATACTTACACTTACATACTTTTCTTTACTATATATATATATTACTCCCTCTGTCCTTTTTATATGGGTTAATTGAGTGAATAAAATGTAAACTATATTGTAAACGAAATATAATAACTTTTATTGACTTAATTGTCACTTATAAAACAATCGAAAGTATTGTATCAAAAAAAAAAAAAACAATCGAAAGTATTATATTACTAGTATTAAAAAAAATCAAAGAGGTAGGGGGAACCATAGCCACACCTTGTCCCCCCTTGCCTCTGCCACTGGTCTCAACATTGTCACCTCTAGTTTCAACATTTTCAGGATCAATTTCAGTCTCATGCATTGTCACTTCTAGTTTCAACCTCAAATCTTGGTCCGAGATTAAGGTCTTGAAGTATAAGAGACATCTTCCTTAATTGTGCTCTCCCCTTAAAGATGAGTTTGAACGAAGTAACTTTCTTATTTATGAAACTGACATCTAGAGAGACAAAAAAATTTATTAGATGGTGGATGATAACATTTGTAACCCTTTTGGATGGAAGAATACCCTATAAAGACACTTTAAAGCTATACCTTATAAAGAAGCTGTAAGATCAAGTTTTCTCTAACATCACTATAGATATGGACGAACGACTTACACCCAAATATTTCAGGAATGAGATTACAAGAGGTGGACACATCATGATAAAATGAGCACTACAACATTTTCATTCTATAAGAATGCCAAAAAACCGTTTTGTAATGTAAAAAAACCGTTGCCATAGGCTACGAGAACGGTTTTCAGGGCGTTCTATACCGAGGGGTTCTCTTAGCCTTTCACAACAGTTTTCTTCCCAACGGCAACGCCTGGTATATAACCGTTCTCTTAAAGTTTCTAACAACAACGGTTTTTAAATTTCCAACAACAACGGTTTTTATGCGTTTTCTGTTGAAAACCGTTGCCATAGGTTGAAATAAGAGGACGGTTTACAGCACAAGAGCTGAGTTTTTACATCCGTTGGAATGACTATTTATATCGGTTTCTGAGGCGATGTTAAAAATCTACCAGGAATATTAATTAGAGAACGGTTTACACTGATAGAAAAATGTTCAATTCACATCGGTTGTTTATCGAAACTGATGTTAGAAAGGTAATATTCACAACGGGTACTTCAATAAACCGATGTCAAATATTAGTTGTTATTAAAAAAAAATTAATTCTTCTCTTTTCGTTCTTTAATAATAATTAATAAAAAAAATTAATAAAAAAGAACCAATAGCAATAAAATAAATTAAATATCACCAAAATACATCAAATATTTAAATATCATAATGAACATGTATAGTCATTAAATATCCTAATGAACAATGTTGAACATGTATAGTCATTAAATATCCTAATGAACAATACATTATTACTATGATTTCTTTACAAAAACATACTAACAATACATCAGTATATATAGTCAGGGACGGATCTACTTGGACTATATTGGGGTCAGCTGACCCCACTCCTGTTTGAAATAATATATTAGTAATATGCTATTTTAATGTCTTGACCCCACTTCAAATCACAAATTGTCCCCACTGTGTTCAATTAATTACATTACAAGCAAATTACAATAATTTTTATTTTTGGTTGAACACAAACTAACTAATAAGGAGTATATAAAGTAGTATACTTTCTATAATATTGGCGTTTCATGTGCATTTGCTTCATGTCTTTAACTTAAAAAATAAATAAATAATTGTATAGTCTAATTAAACTTTTTTACAAACTAATCATTATTTTGATTGTATATATTAAAAAAAATATTTTGATTCTTCTAAATATATTAACTTTTTTTAGTCTTATAAAATTTCTTTAAACTTATTTCTGTACGGAAAATTTTCTTTAAACTTTGGTTTTTTAAATTTTTTGTTTTCAATTTTAGTGTTTATTTTATAAAAAATTACGTCGCATGTTTCAACTGACTTTTTTTATAACATGTAATTTATAAGATATTAAAATATCATTAGTTTGATAAATAAACAACTTAATCTTTATTAATTTATCTACAACTTTAAATTAAAGATTAAATAGTTAAACTAAATATTATATAAGTTAAATTATTAAAGCACTAATGTTTTATAGTTTAATAAAGACATATCATAAAAATTAGTTATTTGAAATATGCTACGTAAAATTTTGTCGCATTATCTTAATATTTACGATAACTAGAATTTGACCCCACTTATTACAATTCCTGGATCTGTCCCTGGGTGGAACGTTTAGGTTTGGATTAAAGAGAAAGACCAGTAGAATGAAATAATAACTCACTACAAGAAATATTATTTTTAGCAACAACTTTTTTCGTTAAAAGTTGTTACAAGTCGCTGGCAAAACAACCAAAGGTAATTTTGCCAGCGACTTGTAACAAAAAAAGCCGTTGCGAAAAATCATATTTCTTGTAGTGACTTATGAAGCAATGACACTCTTTGGATTAAGCGTGTTCCAATATCGGACACCGACACGATGCTTTTTTGACAATAAATTGTTTATAGCATTTCATTTATAATAAGGTGTTGGATACGTGTTGGAATATCAATAAAAATATGGACACTAGCTAAGAATGTGGCCGTTTTTGCTAAAACATGAGCAACCTCATTGGCTTGTCTCCTAACAAACTCAACATGAGAGTTTCTAAAAAAAGAAGAAAACAATTGACTACACTCAATAATAATAGCACCAAACTCAGAGACATTGTTATTATTTTGGTGGAATTGATCAACCACTTTTTTTGTGAAATTCCGGCACGCAGGATTGGAATGTGCTATGTGATGTTCCAACACTTGTGATGTTGAATACGATGTTGGAACATTCACCAGAGAGAACGAACAATACAATAAATAACGTTAACAAAAGATAAAAGACACAATTCAATTGTTAACCCAGTTCGGCGCTTAAACAAGCCCTAGTCTGGGGGATACCAATCCAGGAGAGGAGTCCACTATGATAGTTCTAATCCTAAGCTAAACACACCCGTTTACAACTTATGACTTAGACACTATCTCATGCAACTTCAACTTAGGAACTCCTAAGTTTGAGATCCCATCTCACCTCCTAATCAATCACTCAACCAGTGACAATAGATAAAGATATAATTGTTTGAGAACACACTCCAACACAAACTAACTCCGTACTTCAAAGCTTAGGAGTAGTTAACACAAATACAAGATCCTATGTCCTAGTCTTGCACAAAGAAAATGCAAGGTAGGCTCACAAGTATTCTAACACAAACCCTAGTACAAAAAATGAGACACTTTCAGAATACAACACACACGTACAAAACTAGGGTTACAAAGAAGCTTATATACTAAGAGTCTTCATGGGCTTCTTTGGAACTTGGGCTTCAATACTCCTTGCACACTTCAGCACGTGATTAATGAGTGTAGTCAAATGTTTCCAAAAGATATGCAGAGTTCTTTTGGAAATAATCACGTAGAGATACTCTAATAACTCAAGCATAATTAAAGCACAAACACAAGACGCGGATTCCATAATCAAAGGGTGGCGCATTAAATGAGGCGCGCGTTTCACTCAACCTGGAAAGGTATCCGTATGTTGAAACATTGCATCCAACATTGTAACATAAAGTTGTTATACCAAAATGAGCCAATCAACAAAACATTAACATTTTGAGTCAAGTTCAAAATCAACATTATCAATTTGAAGATCATTCATCCACCGTAATGCAATAAGAAGACCCATCGCTTCACCTTCTTCAACCGAACATAATGGTGAGAACCACTCAGTTTTTGCTAGCACAAAATTACCTTCGGCATCTCTAATGCACATTCCAATACCTACTCGATTTTGACACCGACACGATGCTGACACTTATCATTACATTAAATTATATCATTTATTTAAATTATTATCGGTATCGACTTGTTAGTATCCGTATCGTGTTCAGTGTCCGTGTTCCATAGATAAGTGTCTACTTTGCAAAAAAAAAAAAGTTAATTTTCTAAAATAAATGTTCATTTAAACTTGTTAATTAGAAAATATAAAACTCTTCATTAAATCACTATAAATTTGTAATACAGAGGAAATAATAAAAAAAATACATACAATTAAAAAATAATCACGGTAATAAGAAAATGTATTTTATGAAATAATAAAAACAAGTATTTTGTATTTTCATTATTTCTAAAAAGCAGATATAGCTAACTTTTTTTTTAATAAAGTTACATCCGTCCCTAATTATAAGATTTTGTTTAACCACTGCATGTATGTCAATGTATAATTTTGATCACTAATATCTTTAATTGTCCATTAGTAAAAATTATAAAAACTTAATATTTTAAAAATACTCATCAAAACAAATTGAACAAAATCTTATATGCTTATATTTACATTTATATATTACTAGCGTCCATCCGGTAGGGGTGTGCATGGTCGGTTATTTTGCAAAACCAAACGATATCCAAACCAAAACCACATATATGGATTTGGATACGTGACCATAACCATTATTTTTTATAAACCGGTTATATAACCAGTTATAAATTTGGATATGGTTACATAACCAGCTATTTTTATAAAACCGGATAATTTTTAAATTCAGTTTTTAACTGGTTATTTTTAAAACTGGATTAATAAACGGTTAATTTGGTCTGATTTTTTTTTTTTTTGTACGCAAACGAAAAACATATTAAAAATTGTAAAAAAATACACTTTTCTTTTTTTATTCTTTGCATTCCTTTTTCTAGATTTCTTTTTTCCAATTCCAACAAGATAAGAACTACAAATTGGAGATAATGAGTGTGGTTTGATTGGAAGAGAATATTATCGATTAGAGTTCAATTGGAGATATTATTGTAGATTTAGGATTTAGGGTTCATCGCAAATCACAATTGCAGAGATCACACGCACATGGTGATGATTTGTGCGTGAATTAATTTTAATAAAAGGATATTTGTTTGTTTGTTTTTTTTTTTGTTGACAAAAAACAAATTTGAAAATGATATTTGTTTTTTTTTTTTTTTTTGTATTCTTTGTATTCCTTCTTCTAGATTTCTTTTTTCCAATTCCAATGAGATAAGAGTATACAAATTGGAGAGAATGAGTGTGGTTCGATTGGAAGAGAATATTGTCGATTAGAGTTCAATTGGAGAGATTATTGTAGATTTGAAATTTAGGGTTCATCGCAAATCACAATTGCTGAGATCACACGCACATGGTGATGATTTGTGCGTGAATTAATTTTAATAAAATGATATTTGTTTGTTTGTTTTTTTTTTGACAAAAAACAAATTTGAAAAGGATATTTGTTTTTTTTTTATTCTTTGCATTCCTTCTTCTATATTTCTTTTTTCCAATTCCAATGAGATAAGGGTATACAAATTGGAGAAATGAGTGTGATTCGATTGGAAGAGAATATTGTCGATTAGAGTTCAATTGAAGAGATTATTGTAGATTTGGAATTTAGGGTTCATCGCAAATCACAATTGCTAAGATCACACGCACATGGTGATGATTTGTGCGTGAATTAATTTTAATAAAAGGATATTTGTTTGTTTGTTTGTTTTTTTTGACAAAAACAAATTTCAAAAGGATATTTTTTTTTTTTTTTGACAGAAACAAATTTGAAAAGGATATAATAACCAATTTAAACCAAATCCAAAAATTTAATTTGGATGGATAACCGACCAGATGAAAATGGTTTGGTTAATAACCATATACCAAAATCCGGATTTTTAAAAATGGATTTGGATCCGGTTATGGATTTGGACCTTCTAACCGGATATTTTGCACACCCCTATGATCCGGGCACTCCCGTGCCCGTCTGTCCGCCTTTTCTATTATTGCGCTAAAATTTGTGCATATATTTTAATGCTTATTTATTTATAATTTTGATTATGATTTAGTTATTATGTATTTATAGTAGTGAACAGTGGTATAGTTTTATATGTACATTGTTGACTTCTAAACAAAATACATATTCAATCCGTCTCAAAATATAAGCAAAAATGAGTCAAAGAAACTTGATGTATTTGGTTCAAAACTTGGTCAAAATATATTCACTTTTGTTGACCAAAGTTTGCTTATATTTTGGGACGGAGAGAGTAACATGAAGCCTCTCAATCAAGATATCTTAGCATCCAAATATTCTCTAATTCTATTCCATGATTTAAAAAAAATGAAATGCAATCAAAATATCATTATTTCACTGATGTTCTTAAAAATAAGAACATCACTGGTAATGAAAATCGAAAAATTATAAAATATGGTCATCCTTTTCATATTTTCCTTGTGTGATACGCATTTTCTATTGTGCTAACTTGTATGTTGAAGATTATTATAAATGTTTTGCACTTTATTTTTTTGAATAGTTAAGTCACATAGAGACGTGAAACTCATCGTGAAATCATTTTAAATGAAAAATAACAAATTAAGTCAAAATACCATACTCAATGTCACGTAAATAATTATAGATTGAAGTTTGTTAACCAAAATCCCAAAGTTGTACATGTTGAAGAAAAAATACCATACTGATATTGCCCTTATATTTTTCTAACTTCTAAGTCAATTTGAAGCATTTTGTAAAACGTAAAATTATTAGGAAGCAAAACACCCCATTTGTAAACTTTTTTTAATGTGTTATTCCTACAATTTTATGTCTCTGTTGTAGCATTTTCTTTGTCATGTTTTGTCTAGAATTTTTATTTATCATGATTACCATATTTGTAGTGCCAAAGAGAGAATAAGTACCAACTGTTTTTTTTACTGCAAAGGATATAAGCATGAAAAAAAATACTACACCAAAAAGAGTATTTTGCCTTTATATATTGTTATAGATTATAAACAAAATCATCTTTTATATAATTGTTTTTAGTTTGTCATTAAAATGTACCACAAACAGAGCAATCAAAATAGTAACAAAGAAAAATTAAGATATAATAATTTTTATCTATGAATCTTCACAACATTTGAACAAAAATTGCAAAGAAATAAAAAAAAAAAAAAAGCAAAAACAATGAAATTGAATTGAATATTCACAAAAGAATAACATAGAAAAAATGAAAAATCAATGAAACATATCAATCAAAAAAGTAACAAAAGCAATTTCTTTTGTTGTGGTTACGGAACCAATTTCTTTTGGAAAATCAGCAAAGCATATATGAGAGTTAGTTTTGGAGAAGGATAGCCATATTTGTGTTATTAAATTTTATTCTAGAAATTTTGTAAAAAAAAAAAGTTAAGAAAGCAAAGTCAGATAAGTACACCATGAACAAATTAACATAAATAGTTAAGAAATAAAAAATTTAACATGGTTATTCATTTCGATCTTTATCTTTGATTTGAAGCATGTCCACAGAATCTGCGAACAAAACAATTTAGGAAAATGTTAAATGAATACACAATGACATGACATGACATCTAAACAAAAGGAAAATTATCATGATTTGCCTTTATATATTGTATAGAATATTGTATGGATAAAATCCAAAATGAAAATAACTTCTTTTTTGAAATAAATGAATAAATAAAAGAACTTGAATTAAGGGCCAAAGTGAGATGGAATGCAAAGAGAAGCAAAATAGATATTAGAAAGACATGGAAAAGAGAAGAATGAAGAGAAGCATAATTGATAATCAGGGCGTCCCCAACTTTTTGGAGGCCCGGTGAAATTAATAAAAATAGGCCCTAATAAAAAAAAAAAGTCAACAAAAATTAAAAGAATTGTCTTCAATTTAAATTACAAATAACATTAAGAACTCTAAAAAATAATCATTTTTTCAATAATATAAAAAAACTTTGATAAACAAGACAATTTTTATCACATTCATCTTCATATAATATCTTTTAGGGTCTTTTGTAACTAATAAATCTTTCATTTTTATTTTAAAGAAATCTTAAATATTTGAACTCCACAATCTCTCATTTAAAAATCCACAATCTTTCGTTTTATATCCCTCATTTACTAATACTACCTCCCTTGATTTTTTTTGAGACCCCAATTTTTATGAGGCCCTGTGTCATCGCTCATGTCGCACATGCAGTGAAGACGCCTCTGTTGATAATGAATCGGTTATTTTAAGGTTTGTGTTGAAGATTTACAACGAAATGATTACAGATAATAGAGAGAAAGAGATATGAAACCAAAACTACCAATGAAATGGTTAGTGGAAGGGAAGTTAATTTTTGAAAGAAAAAAAATTGAAAAGGGTAAATTGGAACAAAAATAGGCTACACCAAACATCATGTTTTGCCTTTATATATTGTAAGTTATATATTGTAAGATTAAAGAAATACTGTCAAAACAATGTAAATGAATAGTACAATTTTATCAAATAGAGTCTTATAATTAGGAACGCAGGTATTATATACAACTAACTGGTCATTTTAAGGAGAACTATTATCTCTAATATATACTCTTGCCAAAATGCTATAGTTTTTGCCCAAGTGTTATAGTCTAACACCCTGCTGAAGAAACAAGAAAGAACCAAAATTCATTTTTATAATCCAACATAGCCCTTTTTAGAGGGTGAGCCTTGATTCAAACTTTAGGTACTGCCTTGTGAACTTGAGGTTATTATGAGAAAATATTTGGATGAAATAAAATGATTCATTATTACCAAATGATTAGTTACAGCTGCTATTTATAGGACTACTCATCATGCACATGTACTTACACTTACACTAGCTATGCATGTGACAGTTCCTTATACAACAAGTAAACTATCTAATTATTATCTTCACTATCTAATTGTACATTCTCATTATCTATTATTCCTAATAGTCCCCCACAAGCTGGAGGTCTAAAGATATCTGTGATTTCCAGCTTGGATAGCAACGTGTAGAATGGTTGAGGTAGCAAGGGTTTGATGAAGAGATCTGCTAATTGATTCTTCGTGGAAATCGGAAGAAATTTCATCAAACCTGAAGTAACCCTCTCCCTTACAACATGGCAGTCAATTTCCAATTGTTTGGTACGCTCATGAAACACGGGATTGGCTGCTATGTGCAAAGCACTTTGATTATCGCAATATAAAACTGGTAACTTGGTGCTTTGAACCTTCAAATCCTTAAACAGATAAAGTATCCATTGTAGTTCACATGTTGCTGCTGCCAAAGCTCTGTATTCAGCTTCTGAAGAAGATCTAGAAACAGTCAATTGTTTCTTGGTGCGCCATGAAATGAGAGATTTTCCAAAAAGAAAACACTGGCCTGAAATTGATCTCCTAGTATCCATACACCCTGCCCAATCAGCATCTGAAAACCCTTGAAGGTGCATGGTGGAATTCCTAGGCATCATAATGCCACGACCAGGACAAGCTTTAAGATATCTCAACACTCGTGTAGCTGCCTTGAAGTGAGCCATGGTTGGCTTGGATAAGAACTGACTCAATTGTTGAGTGCTGAAGGTAATGTCTGGCTTAGTTGCATTCAAGTATAATAATCTGCCAACAAGTCTTCTATATGAAGGTATATCAGGATAGGGTGCACTTGAATCTAACAAGCCTGAATCTTCTAGGAGGTCTAAGCAATATTTCCTTTGACATAATGTAATCCCAGATTTGGAGTGTGCAACTTCTATGCCAAGAAAATATTTAAGAATTCCAAGGTCTTTAATCTTAAAGGATTGATGTAGAGCATCCTTGATAGCTTGGATTTCTGACATTGAATTTCCTGTAACTATAACATCATCTACATACACCAAGATGACAGTGAAAGAAACACCATGTTGCTTTGTGAATAATGAGTGATCAGATGTAGCTTGTGTGTAAGAGTTGTGTTGCAGAAACCTTGACAATTTCTCATACCAACGCATGCTAGCTTGTTTAAGCCCATAAAGGGATTTGACAAGCTTACATACTTGATTAGGTTTGCTGCAATGAACACCAGGAGGGACAATCATGTATACATCTTCTTCAAGCTCACCATGAAGGAAGGCATTATTCACATCCAATTGGTGAATGATCCAGTTATGAATGGAAGCAAGGGCAATGACAGTGCGCACAGTGGTCAACTTAGCAACTGGAGAGTATGTATCAAAGTAATCAAGCCCTTCTATTTGATTATAACCCTTTGCAACCAAACGTGCCTTGTATCTTTCAATGGAACCATCAGCATGAAATTTTATCTTGTAAACCCATCTGCAACCTATAGGCTTCACTGAAGGAGGTAAATCAACTATAGTCCAAGTCCCTGTTTTCTCAAGAGCATCAAGTTCAATGTGCATAGCTTGATTCCAACATGCATGTTTACTAGCCTCTTCATAAGTCTTAGGCTCAGTGTGAGAGACAATGGACAAAGCAAAAGCAAAATGGTTAGGAGAAAGATTAGCATAAGAAATATAATTAGAAATGGGAAAGGGAGAATGCTTAGAGGATGATATGGATGGAACAGTGGAGGCATGGCATATGTAATCTTGTAAATAGGAAGGAGACTGTTTTTGTCTAGTGGAAGTGCGAAGAGTTAAAGAAGGAGGTGGAGCAACTGTAGTGTCAGAACTGGGTGAAGAAGAAGAGAGAGGTGTGACTATAGGAGAAGAGGGAATGACAGGTGCAGCTGGTGATAAAATAGGGGAAGGTGCAGCTGATGGTGAAGTGGAAGTATTTGGTGAGGGTATGTAATCCCAAAGGGATGTAGTAGGAGGAGATGAGGTAGTGTAAGGTAAAACATGTTCATGGAATGTGACATGTCTGGAAGTAAATATTTCTCTGGAATGTAAATCGAGCAAGGCATAACCTTTCATGCCTGCAGTGTAGCCAAGAAAGATAGATTTCCTAGCTCTAGAATCAAGTTTAGTACGATTTTGGGCAATGGTAGAAGCAAAGCATAGACAGCCAAAAACTTTAAAGGAATTCATATCAGGGAGTTTGGCATGCAACTTTTGAAAAGGAGATAAATTGTTTAACAAGGGAGTAGTAACTCTGTTAATGATAAAAGTGGCATATAACACAACATAAGACCAATAAGTTTTTGGAAGCTTAGATTGGTAAAATAAAGCCCTACCAACATTAAGAAGATGTTGATCAATAGTTTCATTTCCTAATTTTCGTGGTCCATTTTCGTGGTAACTTGTTATATAGTTACAATATCATCAAAAATTTTACGAAAATATTGTTTAACATTTGAATTTCATGCACAAGATTCGACATATTGGTCTTTACAATTGTGTGCGAAACGTATTCGTTTTATAACCAAAAAAACAAAATAAATTTTCAATACAAGAACAAAATCAATTTTTAATATAATTTACAAATTTATTTAAAATATATAATATTAATGATATTTTTTAAAAATAAAAATTATAATTAGAAAGATCTATAGAAGGATAGCCTCGATTTTTATTTAAGTAAACTCTCCTTAAGATGAAGTTGCTTCCGAAATTCCTTGTTCAACCCTTCTAACTTGAGATAATCTACATCCCCATCAGAATTTGCCAATGGACCTTCAAACTCATTAATATCGGTGACAGTCTTCTCTATATTAAGATCGAGGATACCGAACACTTCCTTATTCCACTTCTTCAGACTCTCCCTCAAAAGTTTCAGTTTTTCTTTCAAAACATACGCTTTTTTACCCCCGATGTCATAACTCTGCCAAGAAGCTTTCAAAAAAGCTTTGAACTCCGGATGCTCTAAACAACCATTAACCACCCTAAAAGGTTTAGGACCCAGTTACTAGGCATAGTAAGAAGCCAAACCGGACAATGAATTTCACTGAAGAATGGAGCAATCGACATGTTCTTGATAGTATCTCTTTTAACTCCTTGTCTGAGGCCGATAATTCTTCTCTTTTGGCACCTTTCTCTGTTGAGGAAGTGCGTGAAATCATGTGGAGTTGTGATGGGAACAAATGTCCAGGTCCAGATGGTTTTAATTTTAATCTTTTGAAGGCATGTTAGGACGTGATACAATATGATGTGATAGAATTCTTGAATGAATTTCATAGCAATGGCACCTTACCAAAGGCGATCACTGCTTCTTTTTTTGGCGCTAATACCACTACAAGAAATATGATTTTTTGCAACGGCTTTTTTTGTTACAAGTCGTTGGCAAAATTACCTTTGGTTGTTTTGCCAGCGACTTGTAACAACTTTTAACGAAAAAAGTTGTTGTTAAAAATCATATTTCTTGTAGTGTACCAAAAAAATACCACCCTCAGGTCTTGTCAGATTATAGACCTATTTGTTTTGTCGGCTGTCTTTACAAAATTATTTCAAAGGTGTTGGCATCACAGTTAAAATAGGTGATAGGGAACTTGATCTTTGAATGTCAAACGGCCTTTATACCCAATTGTTAAATCTTGGATGGTGTTTTAGTTGTCAACGAGTTGATCAATTTGGCTAAGAGAAGAAAAGACAAGTGTCTGATGCTGAAAGTAGACTTCGAAAGAGCTTATGATAGGGTGAATTGAAATTATTTGGAGTATTTGATGCGTCGCATGGGATTTGATAAGAAGTGACTGAAGTGGATGAGAGCTTGCATCTTTAATAGCTCAATGTAGGTGCTAGTAAACGGTAGTCGTACAGAGGATTTCTTAGTTGGTAAAGGGCTGAGTAAAGGAGACCCGTTATCTCATTTCTTAGTTGGTAAGGTTGTTGACAATGGTAGTTTTCACGCGTATAAAGTAAGAAATGATCTTCTTTTTCACACTCTTCAATTCGCAGATGATACTGTTGTGATCGGAGAAGGTAATTGGGATAATTTGTGGGCTATCAAAACGGTGTTGTGGAATCTTGAGTTGGTGTTCGGAATTAATCTCGATGATAATTTTTTGTCAGCCGCGTCATCTTTCCTACATTGTGAGGTAGACTGTATTCCCTTCCGTTTCTTAGGTATTCCAGTGGGTGCCAATCCAAGGAGGAAGAAAACTTGGAATCCTATAGTGGAGACAATGAAAAAGTGACTTAATGTGTGGCACGGTCAAAATTTATCAATCGGTGGAAGAGTAACACTTATCAATTCGGTACTTTCTAGTATACCTCTTTATTTTATTTTTCTTTAAGGCGCCGTCTTGTGTTTTAAAAGAGTTTATTAGCATCCAAAGGAGGTTCTTATGGGGAGGAGGATCAGACACAAAGAAGATTTGTTGGGTTAGTTGGGTCACCATTTGCCTTCCAAAAAATAAAGGCGGTTTAGGCATTAAAAATCTTGATTTGTTTAATCAAGTTTTACTTTGCAAGTAGAAATGGAGAGGCCTTAGTGATGAGAATTCATTGTGGTCTAAGTTATTGGAGCATAGATATGGGAATATGAGAGATAGCTTCATGTCGACATCAACTAACGAGGTAAAAGGACATTCATTGTGGTGGCGAGATATCATGAAGATTGGAGGAGTTGCGAATGGAAATTGGTTCAACAATAATGTGAGTAATGTGTTGGGTAATGGTCTTTCCTTGAAATTTTGGCATGATATTTGGTTGGGACCAGTTTGTTTCAAGAGCTTATTCCCTCTTTTGTTCAACAAAGCACTACTTCCAAATATTGTAATAGGCTCTGCTGGAATGTGGCAAGATATGAGATGGGTATGGAATTTGGAGTGGCTAGGGAGCTTAAAACAGATGGAATGAGCTAGAATGCTTGTTAACAGGAATTTCTCCTTCTTTGGACAGTAGAGATAGTGTGAGATGGAAGCTAGATCAGTCCGGCCAGTTTTCGATCCATTCGACTTATGTGTTCTTATTTTTGAAATTGAAGAGAATTTGGAGGAAGCTTTGAATCTTTTATGGGCGAATGATTTGCCATCCAAAGTGAGTATTTTTGGTTGGAGATTATTAATATCAAGACTTCTCGTTCGTATGGCTCTAGCGAGAAAAGGCATTATCAATAATTCTTATGAGTTGTGTTGTGCTTTTTGCTTCAGGGAAGAGGAAGAAATTGACCATGTGTTTTTCAATTGTGTTTTCTCACAACAAATTTGGAAGAGAATTTTTGAGTGGCTGAACGTCAATTTAATTCCTTTTTACGAAGGTTGGAAGCATTTTATATCGTTTGGTGTTTTGGTGAATAATAAGAAAAAGAATTTTGCAAAAGCTCGACATATAATTTGGTTGGCAACCACGTGGAGCTTATGGCGAGTCTGTAATAATATAATGTCTAGAGGAGATGTTTGTAATTTGCAAATTTTAGTGGATCAAATAATGTATATTTCTTCGTTTTGGTTTATCGGTAGAATAGCTACCGAGTCTTCTCTCGTTTTTTTAATTGGTGTAAAGATCCATTATCCTGCATTTGTAGCATATAATGGCATCTCTTTGAATTGTAAGGATTGAGTACCCCTTGTACTCCTTATAATTCATTCTCCTAATAATTCATTCTTTTGATTATCAAACAACATAGAAATAGATTTTTTTCACCATGGGGTCCCGAAAAAAGATAGATAGATGTACGAAAACCAAAGATATTATAAGCACAATAAATAGATGGAGCAACCTTGATATTTGTTGAAAATTATTTGTAGTTGTGTAGAAAACAACATTGAATTATTCAAATGGAAAATGCTAAATGTAGCGAATTTAGTATCACGAACGTGGCATAGCGACTTGCATTTTTCTCTTCTGAGCTTCTTTCTCCCATTTCTATTTTTAATGTTCTTATTTTATTCTGCCAACCGCTTCACACCTTACATCACATTTATCCTTGCGGATAAAATAGGACTCACCTCAGCTCCACCAGCATCCATTGTTCACACCTCTGTGCAATATTTGTAGCACACACCATGTGGTAGGTATGAGAAAAAATTTGGACCCAATTTGAGAAGTGGATGCAAAAAATAGAATATGAATCTCTCATCACCTACAAGTAGAACAATAAAGGCCTATGTTCTAACTAATAGTGATGGAAATGAAGACAAAAAATGATTAAAATTTAGAAGAAAAAAGGTTAAGAAAGTTAGCCATAGAACGAGACATGTATAGCATAAGATGTTATGGCATTGAACATTGAAGTTTCATTTTACTTCACAAACATTTTAAAAACAGTGATTTCACTTTTGGCCACCAAGAGTTGTAATACTCATGAAATAGGTCAAGTCTAGAAGAATCTCATAGCATATTACTTCACACAGTGGTAGATCAGAGTGAGTGGTGATACAGGGTACAAAAAGTGCAAGGACCAATAAATTTTAATGGTGTGACCGACACAAAGTAACGATGGTTCTATTTTATCAAAATATGTTTAGGAAGAAAATAAAAGGTATTATTCGTGAAATTCGCATGCGTATGTCTTCGCGACATATAGCATTACTGTATTCAAATACATATCAATACAGAGTAACATTCCACCATAATATTGGAACATTTTTTTAGCATTCTATTTAAAATAATAATTTATCCATAATATGAAACATTTCAATTTTCAATACATTGACCATATATATCAATAGTGTGTGTGTGTGTGTGTGTGAATTGCTATCTTACTCACAACTAAAAATATGTGGGAGTAAATTACTAGTTAATAAGTCTACTCCCACTATATATTGACCAAAAAACCTATTCCATCTAGTAAAATATATTTTAAACAAAAGGATAAATTTGTAAATTACATTTTATATTATTTTATTTTTTAAACAAAGTATTAAAAAACATGTTTCTTTAATTTTAAATGTCTCATATTTTTTTATTAATTAATTAATTTTAGTAAATGTCTCATTTATTTTTTAAAACAAAGATACAACAAACAATTTTGTTTTTTCTTCACATTTTCAACATTTTTCCTATGGATTTACCTGAATAACATCCGCTAGAAAAAAATATATGTTTTTTTTTATTAAAAATATTTCCTACGATTTTATCTTTGAAATAGTTTTGAAGTTTTTCGCGGATTTGTTTGTAAGAAACTCCACAAGAAACATTATACTATTTTTGTATTAAAATTATTTCTTGTAAATTTTGTTCGAAGATAAATTTGTAGTAACTTTTTTCTACTTGATTTACTTGAATAAAATTCGCAAGAAAATTATATACATATTATTAATTAAAACTTGTTTCCTACGAATTTGGTTCAACAGTAAATCTGTAATAACTTTTTTTCTGTAGATTTATTTGAATAAAAGTGCATAACTAATACGTTATGCACTTATGATGAGTACACACATAATTTATTTATGTATATTATAAAGTCCTTATTTATTAATTCATACATATGCTTCATATGTATTGGTGTTGGACAATTAATCCATCTGTTTAACAGTTTTGATGAGTGCACCAACAACGATAGCCATAGCAAGTGCCACTAACAAAGTGCTCTTTATTCTTGCAGTGATCGTCACAGCTAGCATCAGTGAAGCATGGTCCTCTATATGTATTAGCTAAATGTTCACATTTTGATTGTGCCTCAGTCACTACAATTTCTTCTGCATCAATTATACATCATTAATATATATGTATATTAATTAGAATATATTACATATACACATTCATTTACATATCAAATACTAATACTAATATCATTAACAATTATACATTAGATTAATCTGTTGGGCATTTTATATGAACCTCTATAAAGAGTTTAGAAGTGAACTCTTACAATTTATAGTAAAATGGCAGCTAAATATAATAAATAATGCAATATATAATCATTAATTAATTAGTATAATAAAAATGACGCATTTAATTACGTACGTGCAACAAAGAGAACGAGGAAGAGGAAAGACAAGGCAGCTAGTGATTTCTTCTCCATAGCTTAGTGATGAATTATAAATTTAATTACTCACTTCACTTACTTAATGAGTTATGTGTATGTGTATGTGAATGATCCTAAGACACATATATATAGCCCCAAGGAACTTGACTAGTAAGAGATTTTTTTTGGTGAATTATTGACTTGTATGAGCTATCACAATATACATTTAACTATAAACTTTATATTAAGTGTTTAAGAAAATAGAAGAAACCATAAAAACGCATCCATGTGGCAACATATTTTAGATTTTATCATCTATCTATTCTAGTTTTTATTTCATGGTGAAGAGTCAACAATGTGGGGCGTACACGGATTTAGATTGCATGCTGTTAAAACTGCATATAGTCATGCAGTCAGAGAAGATCTGACCGTCCGATCAAGATCGGACAGTCCAAATAAAAAATAGTCAAACAATTTGATTAAATCTGGACTGTCTGATCTTGATCGGACAGTCAGATCTTCTCCGACTGCATGCAGTTTTGACTGCATGCAATCCAAATCCGGCGTGCACCACTCCAACATAATTAATGCTAGTTATTTTTATTTTTTTTTTTGACAAAAGAAAAACATAAAATGTACGATAAATCAGAAAAAGAAAAAAAATAATTTGATGAGACATTTTTGAGAATATCCTGGATTTGTTGTGTAAGGTTACCTCCTATCTTGACAACTTTGTCAGAGTTGACGTATAATTGTACTGTGATGAGCTCGTCGTCAGAGTTTAGGTATCGAGTGGATGGTATTTTCGTCTTCTTTTTAGGTGTATGTTTGGTTCTGCAGTGAGAAGAATTGATTTTGAAATAATCGATTATGTAAAATTTATTTTGACAAAAATTGATTTCTGACCAAAATTGGTTTATGTTTGAATATATTCATGTAAAAGTGAGTTGAACAAAAAAATTGAGTGTAAAAATCAATTATAAAATCAGAAACTACGATGTATAACTTCAAGTAGAATCAATTCTGAAAATAAAATCAATTCTACTTTTCAGAAATCAAACAAGGCAGAATCAATTCTACACGTCTAGAATCAATTCTGGCAATTCCAGAATTGAAACCAAACACACACTAAGATATATTCGTCGAATCTAAAATTGTAGTCGGTTGTGCTTAGGAATGGAGGTTGGGATTGGGACTCTTCGTTCTGTTGCGCAAGTGTGGAGAACGTATTCTCCATCATCCAAAAGTACCGTTTTTAGCACTTTGTTGTCAGTGCCATGGTACCTTAATTTGAGATGTACGGTAGATAGGGTTGAGAATAGGCCAGGCCGGCCTACAAGGGCCTACGGCCTAGTTTATATAGGCTCAGGTCAGGCCAGCCTATTTCTTTAAACATAATAGGCCAAGGCTTTTTTATAAGTCTATTTAGCTAAATAGGCCAGGTCTCGTGCCGTTAAAAAAGTCTTTTAAGCCTACTAGACCGGCCTATTTAAATAAATATCAGTAATATATTTTTACATTTATTATTATTATATATTAAAATTTATACTTTGATAACATTATAAATTTATTAACTTTTCAATAATTTAAGTTTATCAATATAAATTAATTTTTCACATATATAAATGTATCATTATAATTTTAAATTAAAATATGATATCATATATAGTCAAATTCTCTAAAATATCATGTTAAAAATAAAAATGAAGTTTAATTTAATTGGTTTATTAGCTCATGAGTATATTTAAAAATAAATATAAATAATTATTTAAATTTGTTCATGAGAAATAGGCCGACCTAGTAGGCTAATAGGCCATGTCAGGCTTTCAAAAGGTCAGACTCAGACCTAAAAAATAAGCCTATAACAGACCATAGGCCAAGCTCAGGCCTTCAATTTTTTCACAGGCCAGACTCAGACTTAACAAATCCTACATTGGCCTCGCTTATTCCCAACCCTAACGGTAGATGGTGCTGCTCCTAATAATTTGAGAGTCGTTCTTCTTAGGATACGGTAGTGGTTTGAGTCGCAAGGTACGACGAAGAACCTTACTCGAGTCGTTCTTCCTTAGGTTTGCCCCTGTTTTCATTAGCCTCTCATCTAAGAGGGGCAGAAATAAGGATTGTTTCCTGCAACTCTTCTTCAGAGGTAGGTCCATTCTTTAGACCACAATAAAAAAACCCCAATATGGAATCATCCCATAACACTATACAGGACCACAAATGATTATTCAAAATAATAATTTATTCAGAATATGAAATACATCAATAGTGTGTGTGGATTGCTATCTTATTCCCACTAAAAAATATAAGGAATTAAATTACTAATTAGTAAGTTTACTCCCATTATATATTGACCAAAAAACCTATTCTATCAAGTAAAATATATTTTAAACAAAAGGATAAATTTGTAAATTGCATTTTATTTTTTATACAAAGTATTTTATTTTGAAAATGTTTTAAAGCTTTTCGCGGATCTGATCATAAGAAACTCCACAAGAAACATTATATTTTTGTATTAAAATGGTTTCTTGTAAATTTTTTTCGAAGATAAATTTATAGTAACTTTATTCTAGTTGATTTACTTGAATAAAATTTGCAAGAAAATTATATACATATTTTTAATTAAAATTTGTTTCCTACGGATATGGTTCAAAAGTAAATCTGTAATAAGTTTTTTTTTCTGCAGATTTATCTGAATAAGATAAGATGCGCAAGAAAATACATGCATATTATATTAAAACTTTTTTCTTTCTAATTTATTTAGAATTTTTTAATATTTTTTTGAAACTCCACATGAAAGGCTAATGACAATGTTCATCATCACTAGTCTTGGATCATAAATCATGATTCACCATGAAATTTAACATTATTCTTGTAGTCAGGTTGAATATGATTGATTTAGAGTGAAAATCATGATGCTAAGTGCTTGTTATAAATTATATAATTTTTTTGGGTTAAATATGTTTTTAATCCCTATTTTTATGTGAGTTTCGACTTTTAGTCCTTATATTTTTTTTATTATATTTTTAGTCCCCACATTTTCGTCGTTTGCATTTTTAGTTCCTACCGTTAATTTTTTGTGACTTGGATTACAAAATCAATCACATAGGATGACACATAGATGTCACGTCATTCGATGCAAATGTTATTATAATCAATTGAAGTTATTTTATGTGGTCACTTCTATTATCTTATTCATAAAAAATTGACTAAAAATATAATAAAAAAAATGTATGGATTAAAAGTCGAAACTCGAATAAAAGTAGGGATTAAAAACATATTTAACCCAATTTTTTTGACGAAAATTATATTATTTGTTAACTACATCAATTTACTCTAAATCTAATGTTCAACAACACGACGGTACGTATCATATATTTTTTAAATGTTTTATTTGCTTGAAAAATAAAACAAAATTAAATTTACAAATTTATCTTTTTACTTAAAAAATATTTTAAATTAATAGAATTGGTTTTTTAATAAAACAATGACAATTAAAAAATCCAACTAGGATAACTATATATCGAGTTACCACTAAAAAATGTACCACGAAAATTAGGAAATGAAACTATTGATTAATATTTTATTCCATATGATAAATAAAAGTGTATAACTAATACGTTATGCACTTATGATGAGTACACACGTAATATATATATACACGTATAGGCCAATTCTAATATGGACCACTTATTCAAGTGGTCCATGGTGGATCAACGCTATAACGAATACGAATTTTACAAAATTAATCGTTGGATTGAAAGTTTATATCATATAGATCATCCACAGAAAAAATTAGAAAAATTAAAAATCATTTGATATGTTTTTGGGACTCATTAAAATTTACAGTATTTAATAAACCGTTAATCTTTATGGATCTCAATAACATATCAAATGATTTTCAATTTTTCTAATTTTTTTTATGGATGATCTATATGATATAAACTTTCAATCCAACGGTCGATTTTATAAAATTCGTATTCGTTATAGTAGTATTGACCACTTATCCACGGTGGACCACTTGATGAGGTGGTCCACCATAGCATTGGCCTATATGTATATTATATAAAGTCGTTATTCATTAATTCATACATATTCTTCATACGTATTGGTGTTGGACAATTAAGCAAACCACTTAACAGTTCTAATGAGTGCACCAACAGCGAAAGCCATGACATATGTTACTAACAAAGAGCTTTCTATTCTTGCAGTGATCATCACAGCTAGCATCAATCACTACAATTTCTTCTGCATTCATTATACATATCATTAAATTAGAATCCTTAAACTACACAAAACCAAAACAGCTGTAAGGTAATTTTTGACACATGTCAAGCTCATGTTGAGCTAGAGCAAATCCTAGCTGTACTACCAAACAAAAACTTTACTCAAAATAGAGATTTTAAAAAATTCTTCCTTCCCTCGTCTGGATCTGCAGTATCAACCATTGGGCTTCACGGTTTCATTTTCATCCGACCCGGCCCAGTTCAAATTTGTGGTGCTGAAGGGTAACAACAAACAACACTCTCACGTGATGGAGAAGTGTCCCGTCACTTTCAAACAGACCAAATGCTCCTCTCTCTCTCTCTCTCTCTCTCTCTCTCTCTCTCTCTCTCTCTCTCTCTCTCTCTCTCTCTCTCTCTCTCTCTCTCTCTCTCTCTCTCTCTCTCTCTCTCTCTCTCTCTCTCAGCAAGTAAGGTTGAAAACAAATTCTCAACTTTCAAATTTCAAATTCTCCTCTCTCTCTCTCTCTCTCTCAATCTCTCTTTCAAATTCTCCCCTAGATTCACAAATTAGGGATTGAGGAAGCTGCGAACCAAAACGGTGAGGAAAGGTTTCTAGAGGACCTATTAGACTCTACCAGAACATGTTTGAATCCTCCCTCTTTAAAAATCGAGATCTTAACAACATTACGGAGGAATTTGACTCTACCAGTAACATGTAAGATCCGACTACTAAAATCACCGCATGATACAGTGGAACTAGCCAGGCGGATTGAGAAAACTGGTGTTCATGCTATTGCAGTCCATGGAAGGTAATCTTCAAATTTTCTTTCTTTTTTCCAAATTAAGGGGGAACAACAATACAATATGGTTGTTTTAATTTCATAAGAACTCATTTTCAAATCACTCAACAGAACCAACAAACATGCATCATTCTACTAATTAGTTTATGTAGATCAATGTTATTATAGATTCGCCCAAATTTTACAATGTGTTTTAACCTTCTCTTTTATAAGATTGGGAATTCTTTATGTTTGGCCAAATTAAGTATGATACTTTCTGGATATTTTAACTGTTTTCAAACAATTAAGATATTCCAAACATACCGAACAAATTATATTGAGACATCTTTCTTAGAATTAGAATATATAATATTAGGGGAAGAAAACGATGCATAATAAATTAGGATTAGTTTACTACAGTATTTTTTAATCATTTATGTTATTTTTGGGATAATTGTGTTACCTTATTTTTAGGATATTGTCTTGGTGTTATCATAAACAAATTTTAGAAGATGTCGGAAAGTACAAAATCCACTGTCATATTGCAGTCAGTATTTTTCGGACTGTAATTTCATTTTCATTTTTGAATTTTGAGTTTTGATTATGGTTTTTCTTGGCTTTGAATTTCACGGGGAACAACGCACGTTAGTTGGATTTCATCGGACTATAATTTCTTGGCTTTGAAATTATAGGAAGCTGTTTGGGATTTGAGTAGTTTGTGGTTTGGCTTTGTTTTCCATGGCTTTGAAATACTTAGCAGCACGGGGATATAAAAACATGACAGGTTTTTCCAATACTTAGCTTGATTGTGATTGTTGAAATACAACTAACGTTGAATCTTTTCTGTTGATAATAATTGCCTTTTAATTTGTTTTCAGGATAAGGGATTGTTTGACTCAGTTGTAATGGGGTTTCTTGCAAATATTTCTTGGCTTTGGGGATTTAATGGGGTTTCACCATTTAAATGCAAATATTTGTTTCTAACATTAATTTTTGTTCTGTTTAATGAGTTTTGCATTTTCTTTGGCAGATTGATATTGATTTGCGCTTATCTTCATAAAGGAATGTTCAAAGGGCTTCACAAGGCAAGTCTTTTAATTTTCCAAATCTATTGCTTAAGTATTTTGCTGTAATAATTATTTTTTCTATTCTTCTAATTCTATTGATTTCAATGTTTGCTTTAATTGGTATTCCTAATTTCAATCAAGGTTATATTTTTATTTTTTTTTCACTGTCACAATCATGTAATGAGGATTTCGTACTATTAGGGTAATTTTCATGAGTTTGTTTTGAATATGAGTAAGTTTTTCAAAAGATACTTATGTCTTTCATACATTGCTTTTGCTACTCTCTATTTTCTTATTTTTTTTATTTTTTTTTTTATAGATTTTGATTTTATCAAGTTTAGATGTGTTGAAATTTGTATGATAATTATAAGCTATTCTTAGATTTTTCTAAAGATAATTGTTTTCTTCTTAAGATTTCAAATTAGCTATTCTTAGATGTGTCGAAAGTTTACTTTTTGAGATCAAGATTAGCTATTATAATAATTGATTATTTGTTGATTAATCATTTTTTTTCTGTCCAGATCTGGGAGAAAGAGTTAGTGTGCCATGTACATCTCTTCAAAGTTCAAACGTTAGCTGTGTTCTTACTTCTCTTTTCATTCTTTATTTTGTGCAACTTGACTTATCGTTATTTCTTGATATTACTTGGGATCAACTTGATCATTTCATATAACTTATGTTTAGAAAGAATAAAACTTTCAAGGGAAGTAAAGAATGTTCAAATAGTCAAAATTTTAGTTTACACATACTCCGACTAGAAACATTTTCAAATAGGTTGATTTAATTTTAATTAGTTTTTATTGTTTTGTAGGGGTTGTAGTATGTGCTATGATTCTACAAATGCAACTCCAATATTTAGGCTATACATATTGTCAAACCAAAATTCTACTTTTTTGGTATGCTTATAATAACAACAGTTTGTAGTTAGAAAGGAAATTGGAACTTTTTGGTATGACTCTACAAATGCTTCATTTTTAAAGCTTCCTTTCCAATTTAATAATAATTGTAATAAATTAGCCATATACTGTGGATTTGTTAGTTTTTAAGCTTCCTTTATGTTTTTTCTTTTAATAAAGGAGAACTATGTGTTACAGCTGCTGGTCTACAAGTTCTTCGATACAATAACCTTATTCATCGAGATTTGAAACCACAGGTATCCTAAACCTTATCAGCAAAAAAGTATATCAACTGTTTGTCATTTTTAGTTCATGATCCTAGATGATTCCTCTCTATTTCAAAATTTAATATTTGCATGAAGGTTCTGTTTTTATTTTATCTAAATATTGGTAATATGCCTATCATCCTTGAAACAAAACCTTCTCTCCAGAAATGATGAGAAGGCAGTTCTGAAGATTGCCAACTTTGGATTTGCAAGGTAGCTTAATTATATCTACTTTGGTCCTCTCAACGAAGTTTACATGCCTCATGATCAGTATATTAGGTAAGCTTATTTACTATGTGAAGTTTACATGCCTCATTTGGCTACTTTGTTTTGATTTAAGGTTTTAATTAGAGTTTTCAATGTGTGACATTGTATAGTTGTATCATTAGAACCAAATGATTTGTCTATATAATCTATAAAAGAAAGGTTTTGTTGGTGTAGTTGATGACTTTTCAAAATAACCTCATTTTTTTAATATATGCTTTTTACTTAAATGCATTAATCACACCTATTGGCTTTTTGTTCTATTTGGTTTTTTATTTTTGTTTATGATTATATATTATGTATACATGTTGTTCCCTCTTCAATTCAAAATTCAAATTATTTTCAATTCTCTCTTTCCCTCCTACCTTTTCTCTCTTATCTCAACCCAACGTCAAAATAACATTTTTTATTTCCTTTTTCTCTCATCAAAGATAAGTCTACAAAGACATTTCTCAAAGCATAACTCAACCAAACTACTTTTTTATACTTCTCCCAAAACATGTCTTATTAGAATGACTCAAGTGTTCAAACTACATGTTTTGATTATTATTTTTTGTTCAAGCATTCTCTAGATTTTAACTACATTTGTAGAGCATTAGAGTGTCTTCATAGTTTTTACTAGGAACTAAGCGTCCACTGCATAATGAACTAATTGGTCCTTTACTTATGATTGTTAGTGTTATAGGTTCATTTTTTAATTTTTTTTAATTTTTTGAGTTCTGTTTGCCCTTTACTCAGAGGAGAACCTCAAGTTTTGAGATTGCAGTGGTTTTTATAATTTCACCACAATGTAAAGAGAAGCACTAATATGACAGTGTTCCTATTAGATATATTATATCATGCTTCATAACTCAATTTTAGGGCATTTTCATGTCTTACTTGAATAATGTATGTGACTCTTTTATTGATCAGTGATGTGTAACTCTTTGCAGGGCTCTGCTTTAATTACAAGCTACAAATAGTGACTCATGGAATTCTTTTTGTTCACTGGATTTGTAATGTTCATTGGAATAGTTTTGCCAAGGTCTTAATGTTTTTATTTTTGAAACCATTTATTAGTTTGAATAAGATTCTTTATTTGTTTGTGTTCTATTTGATTTTAAACTTTTCTGCTATATATTTTGAGTAAGATTCCTTTTTGTTTTTGACTCATGTAACTTGCTTATTGTTGATCCATCATTGGAATTCACCAATTTTGACTTCATAAAGTATAGTTTGTTTTGATTTGAACAAGATATTCAAAAAGATAAACAAGATCAAAATGAATTATGTAGTCTATGCAAGGATTGATATTTGACTAAGATTCATGTTGATGTGAAGCAATGAGTTGCAAGAAAAGGTAAGAAGTCTAATATTTTTCCTCTTTGAAAGTTATAATTTAGAATATATTTACTTTTTTATAAATTCAGCTCCTTTGAACTCCTGCCCTGTGGCTTAAAAGCTTTTTTTTTAATTAAGCTAATTCTCAAAGTTAAAATTTATTTCTGATAATTACATTACATCTTTAAATTTTTTATATATCTTCAGCTTTGTCAAGTAGAGATTTTAACTTGCTTCTCAATCCCTTTGTTATTTCATGATTTCATTTCATATTCTAATTTTTTTTGGATTGTTATTGTTTGTTCAAGTTCACAAACCCAGCGACGACAAAGATTGATGAAGAAAAGCACATGACCCAGTGACGACAATCTTATTGTTTGATTTTGGGTATATTCTTTCTTTTTCAATCTCCACCTCTATTCACCAACTTGCTTTCTTACTGTCATTAGTTTTTACTTTTTGAAGGGAAGGACATTATTATTGGTTTCATGTTGCTGTATGGTCAACTATCCAATCTTGGCTAGATGAAAGTGTGTAAAAGAAGGTAAAAACTTTTTGTATACAGTTTTTCCTATTATCATGGTAAATCATAGTTTGTTATATACTCTTAATCTCTTATTTTGGTTTCTCAAGTGCAAACAAAGAAGCGTCGTAAAATTCTTTGGAGAACATATAATGTTGAAGTTAGAACTATGTTAGATGTAATATACAAACTAAGAGCATGGAAATGAATAGCAAGTACAAAAATATATCAATTGAATGTGGCCTTCAGATGATATGTGGTTAACAAGTAACATGGGTGAACTTTCTATCTTGATACATTGTTAATGATTATCCTACATTTTTATGCTTCCAATTTTTCTTTTTGGTTCTCAATTTTAGTATGCTTGCCTAGGTTTGCTATTGACACTTATCAGTAGCTATTCATGCATATTTGTTGAAGTATTTACAAGAATTAAGCTTGAAATTGCTAAACTGATATGTGTTTATTTGGCAAGTCACGAGATCTACATATTCTTTTCATTTATTTATATGCTTCTAAGTGGAAACATGCTGGTATGAGGTCTCACAATTCACGTTGTTTTATGTAACATGTTCAATTTTGAGTAAGAATGTGTAGATTTAAACCTCACGAGATTGGCATATCCTCTATCTGTTCCATTTCATAAGAACCGGTAAAGGCCATTAGTAAATCGTTTTCAAGATTTAATTATTTGCATTATTCTTCATAAGACATGTGAGAAAAGTGATCAGAATATTGAACTGCACACACACACACACACACACACACACACACATGATATATATATATATATAGTGTCCTCAGAAATTTGTCCAGAAGTTTTTAATTGAAAATGAAATTTTGAGTTTTGGTTTAATTGCAACTTTTGGATGGGGTTGGAATTAGTATCCATTGTTCACAAGTTCTTTGTTTAGCATAGTTGTATCTTGAATTATTATCCCTCTTTAATTGTGGTTAGGGATAATTATTTTAAGATTGTTTGACAGTCCCTCTTTGTACTGCAGATTTGTTTTTGCATCAGTATTGTTAAAGAAGAATCAAATTAACTATTGTATACTAGCGGGAGAGTTACTTGAATGAGATTAACTCTTGCATATAGTTGACATGAGATTGAGTTTATTTTTTTTATATCAATGATCTTTATTGTCAAATGTAAAAGCCTAAATACTATGAGGACACTTTATTTGAGATTCTATTGTGTAATAAAATTTTGATTCTCTATAGTTTTTTAGAGATGTGTTTTGTAAATAAGCAACAATCTCAAAAAAAAAATAAATTAAACAGCCAAAAACTTTATTAAAATTCTTTGGGTATAAGCCATACACAAAGAAAGGGATACAATATGAAACAGTCAAAAACAAGAAACAATAACAGCTACAATAAAGGAGCCGTCCCCCATTACAGAAAAGCCAAAACCTGCATATGACAAACAGGCTCAGCAGCGCTCAAAAACACAGTAAAGCAGAGACCAAAAAATCACCCCCAATCAACTCCCTAAACAGAACACCGGTTGCCGCTGCCATTCATAGAGTAAGCAAGGAGCAATTTTTAATCTGTGGACACTCTACCTCCATGTCGTCAACATAATCTCTTCAAACACTTCTCCCGGAACTTTAAAAACATTTTTAAAGATCAAGCCATTCCGCAACAATCTCAAATATGAGTTAGACTCTCAAGTTAATATTTCTTTAAGTCATTTAGAGCTTTTGGATCAATATAGTTTATGCGATAGTAAGAATTTTGGTCATTTTTATAATGTCTCCCTTCCAACCGAGCTATGCTCACGGAGACAAACAACAATTGTAATTTATCCAAGTTTTTATATATTTCTAAATATTTTTTGGTACTATAAATATATCACGGGGACAAAGGGCAATTGTAATTTATCCAAGCTTTTATTGTTACTATAAATATATATATTACTCTTTCTGTTGCTAATTGTAAACTTTTTCTATTTTTTTTGTGACTTATTGTAAGATCATTTTCCAAATCAAACATACCTTAATAATTTCTTTACAAAACAATCTCTATATTTAAGTATAATTAAAAAACTTAAATGAACAAATGTTAATCAAGTTACGATATGCTTATATAACTGAATCATATAATGAAATTTAAATGAATTCTTTCCGTGGTGCCCCGTGCGATGCACGGGTATGAATACTAGTATATTACATATACACATTCATTTATATATCAAATACTAATACTAATTTATACTATGGTCCAATAGTCTAATATACTAGTGTCATAATTTCTTTTAAAAATTATTATATATTAGATAAATATATAATATTAATCTAATATATAATATTTATTAAATTATTTGTAGCTATACGAGGACCAAAGACATAATAAGCACAATAAATGGATGGCGCAATTTTTATATTTGTTGAAAATTATTTGTAGCTGTGTAGAAAGCAACAATATTGAATTATTCAAATACTCCCTCTAGTTTTATGTAAAAGTAAAAAAAAAAAAAAAAAACCCTTTAAGAAAGTAAGTCAAATGTATTAATTGAGGAGAATTTTCAATAATATTCTTTTGGAAAGTGTATCAAGTACAAGGAGTAGAAGATATGTGGCTCTGAAAGATGGTGATCATTGAGTACAAGGAGTAAAAGATATCAAGTCTTTTGTAAAGAAATTTTTTTTTTTTTTTGACAAATTGTAAAGAATTATTTTGAAAAAAGAAAAATCTATTTCTTTGTATTCCACCGAATATCCATCAGTTTTTTTTTCTCTTTTGAGGCTATCCTTCTATAGATCTTTCTAATTATGATTTTTATTTTAAAAAATATCATTAATATTATATATTTTAAATAATTTTGTAAAATATATTAAAAATTGATTTTGTTCTTGTATTGAAAATTTATTTTGTTTTTTTTGTTTATAGAACGAATATGTTTCGCACACAATTGTAAAGACCAATATGTCGAATCTTGTGCATGAAATTCAAATGTTAAACAATATTTTCCTAAAATTTTAATGATATTGTATGCTCATGTTTGGGTTAAAAACTCTGTAACTAATTAAACAATACGTGATTTGTGTAATTTCATCAAATATTTTTTGGATAAATTTTAATTGGATAAATAGTTGTTTATTCCCTACAAAGTTAGCTAATAATATTTCAATTACCCTATTTAATTATGTTATTTGAGACTAATAAACCAGAAGCTCAATATCCTCGCATGTTCAATGAGACAATGACCGTTGGTTGAAATTTCAAACTTTGTCCTAAGAAAAATCAAGCAGCCATTGACTAATAAGTATACCTAACAACAGAGACATCATAGTTTTCTCTTATTCTATAATGAAAATAAACACAAAAAAATAAAATAGCCCAACACAATAAATACATTTAAAATCACAAATAGACTAGAAACTCCTTATGGGCAGATACACGGTTCACTCAGTGGTCAATAAGGATAGCCTCAAATAAATTGATAGTTACATCACATTATATATATATATATATATATATATATATATATATATATATATATATATATATAAGAATAAAATTCGAACTTCGAACATTCTACTTATAATGGTGAAATGTTTTGCCGATTAATAATTGGTGTGGCATGTCTAAAAATCACTTCCAAAAGCAAAATTTTCAGCTATATTTTATTCAAACTTGTTTGTGTGGTCGAAAAATATGAAATTAATACTCAAATTTTATTAATTGACATAATTTGTTTTGGCACAAAATTTATTATTATTATGGCTTAAATGCACTTTTGGTACCCCTATTTTAAAATTTTTGAACTTTTGATCCCCCTATTTTCAAACTCAACTTTTTGGTCCTCCTATTTTAAAAGTCAATATTATTTTTAGTCCCCCTCTCATTTTTCTGATGTGGCACTATAAATATCATTTAAAATTTAACCAAATAAATATTATTTCATTTAAACATAAAACAAATTTAATTAAAATATATTCTCAATTTGCGTGTGTTCCCAAATTATATGATGAAATCTAAAAACAAAACCTCCTATTCTAAACACACAAAGAAATTAAAAACAACACACAATTCTTTCTTCTTCTTCTTTCATTTGTCTCACGCAAAGAAATTGAGTAAACTTCAATGGAGGTGATTTGGGTTTGGAGAAAAACCCACATAGTTCATGCCTATGGCTCCAAACATTGTTTTATTGTGTGTTGAATGTGTTCAAAAGTTGTGAATTTGGAATGGGGTATTGTGAGAGAGGAAAATCCATTGAAGCATTTGAATGCTGAAGATTATAAATTGGTGGGTTTAGATCTGAAAGAGAAAATTGATTGGTTTAGACGGTTCAAAATCTAGAAGTTAGAAATTTGGTTTGGTTGATGATAAATTGTTGGGTTCTTCTCTAATTTTATGTTCTCTTCTCATTTTCGTTCGTTTTCGTTATCGTTCAACTCCGACAGATAGACACAAACGCCGTGTTATGGAGCTTGGTGAAGGTTTGGTAAAGAAACAATATGGAGCTTGGTGAAGAATAGAGGCATATGAAAAATGAATTTGGGGGGTTTTTACTTCAGAACACAGGCAGACACAAACACGGTGTTATGGAGCTTGGTGAAGGTTTTGTGATTGAACAATGGAGCTTGGTGAAGAATAGAGGAAGATGATGATGTTTTTATTGATTTTAATTAAATTTGTTTTATGTTTAAATGAAATAATATTTATTTCACCACCAAAAAAAGAAATAATATTTATTTGGTTAGGTTTTATTAATTTTTACAGTGCCACGTCATCAAAATTAAAGGGGGACTAAAAATAATATTGACTTTTAAAATAGGGGGATCAAAAAGTTGAGTTTGAAAATAGGGGGATCAAAAGTTCAAAAATTTTAAAATAGGGGGACCAAAAGTGCATTTAAGCCTATTATTATTATTATTATTATTATTATTATTATTATTATTATTATTATTATTATTATTATTATTATTATTATTAAGGAAAATGCTAAAGAAAATTGAATTTTTTTTTATAAAAATGTGTATAGTTGATGTATTGAAATATTTAATATTTTGAATAAATAATATTTTGGCTTAATTGTAGTTTTGGTCATTATATTTTCAATTTTTTGTAGTTTTGGTCCCCCTATTTTAAAACTCGACAGTTTTAGTTCCCCTAACACGTATTTTGTCCAGAATATGATGATGCAACATATTTTAAATAAATTTTATGAAATATTTATCTTAAAGAATCCCCAAAAATAATTGTTAGTTAGACCCTAAATTTTTTATTTTTTATTTGTCTTTATTCATTAATATGGTGGAATGTTACTTTGTATTTATATGTATTTAATTAATCCAATGTTGCTTGCTACAGGCTACAAAGATTTTTCAAAATATATGAAGGTTGCCATATCTATTTAATGTGCTCATTATAATGCATAAGCCTCGATTATGCACCATGTACATAAACAATGAAAATTACTTAGCGCACTCTCCATATTACTTGCGCACCCCTCAAATTTTTCACGCGCCTCCCAAATTTCTCGCGCACGCCCCAAATTATGTCTTATTTATTTTGCTGTGGGAATGGTTTCAGAGATTTGCACTCCAAAATCATTAAGTGCATAAGATGGTTTCGACTAGAAATCCGAGAGCGGAGGAGGAAAAAAAATCTATCAAGTGCATAATTATAGGGTTGTACTCCAAAACCATTTTATGCACTTAGTGATTTTGAAGTAGAATAATCTGAAACTATTCCACCAGCAAAATGGTTTTGTCTAGAAATGTGGGGGCACAAATCATCTGGGGTGCACAAGAAATTTTAGAGGTGTAAAACAAATTTGAGGGGGTGCGCGAGAAATTTGGAAGGTGCACGAAGCAATTTCATTATTTATGCACCGTGCATAAGAAAAAGACTTATGCATCATAATTTCTCCGATCTATAGTTATTATACATCTATCTATCTTTTTCCGTCTCCATATATAAGAGAAAAAGTATATCTCTCTTTTGAGGCAACCCATCTATATATTATGAGTAAATTATACACCTCTTTTGAGAGATGCTTAAATTACATACTCTCTCTTTTTATATATTAAGATATTCACTCTCTTTTTTGTAAGAATTACATTCTTCTCTTTTGTAAAAATTTTGAATTTCATTTCATCTCCTTTTTGTATTAAATTTTTATGCCTTAGAAAGAAATATTAAATTTTTTTCTTAATAAGCAAGGGAATTTTATTAAAGCAATGTAAAATCTTAGTTAAACTATAAAATATTTGTATCCGCTAATCTTTACACTCTTAGATAAGGATATAAAGGTCGTTTGACATTCAGAGATCAAGTTCCCTATCACCTTTTTTAACCGTGATGCCAACACCTTAGAAATAATTTTGTAAAGACAGGCGACAAGACAAATAAGTCTATAATCTGACAAGACGTGAGGGTGGTCCTTTTTTGTATTAGCGCCAAAAAAGAAGCAGTGATCGCCTTTGGTAAGGTGTCATTGCTATGAAATTCATTCAAGAACTCCATAACATTATATTGTATCACGTCCCAGCATGTCTTCAAAAGATTAAAATTAAAACCATTTGGATCTGGACATTTGTTCCCATCATAACTCCACACGATTTCACGCACTACCTCAACAGAGCGGTGCCAAAAGAAAAGAATTATTGGCCTCAGACAAGGAGTTAAAAGAGATACCATCAAGAACAGGTTGATTGCTCCATTCTTCAGTTAAATTCATGGTCCGGTTTGGCTTCTTACTACGCCTAGTAACTAAGGTCCTAAACCTTTTAAGGTGGTTAATGGTTGGTTAGAGCATCCGGAGTTCAAAGCTTTTGTGAAAGCTTCTTGGCAGAGTTATGACATCGGGGGTAAAAAAGCGTATGTTTTGAAAGAAAAACTTAAAGTTTTGAAGGAGAGTCAGAAGAAGTGGAACAAGGAAGTGTTCGGTATCCTCGATCTTAATATAGAGAAGACTGTCACCGATATTAATGAGTTTGAAGGTCCATTGGGAAATTCTAATGGGGATGGGGATGTAGATTATCTCAAGTTAGAAGGGTTGAACAAGGAATTTTGGAAGCAACTTCATCTTAACGTGAGTTTACTTAAACAAAAATCGAGAACACAATGGGTTAGAGAAGGTGACTCAAATTCTAAGGATTTTGACCAATCAATCAAAAGCAGGAGACAAAAACAATTAGTGGCTCTGAAAGATGGTGATCATTGAATACAAGGAGTAGAAGATATCAAGTCTTTTGTAAAGAATTATTTTCTAAAAAAAAATAAATCTATTTCTTTGTATTCCACCGAATATCCATCAGTTTTTTTTTTTTTTTTCCTCTTTTGAGGCTATCCTTCTATAGATCTTTCTAATTATGATTTTTATTTTTAAAAATATCATTAATATTATATATTTTAAATAATTTTGTAAAATATATTAAAAATTGATTTTGTTCTTGTATTGAAAAATTATTTTGTTTTTTGGTTATAGAACGAATATGTTTTGCACACAATTGTAAAGACCAATATATCGAATCTTGTGCATGAAATTCAAATGTTAAACAATATTTTCCTAAATTTTTTTGATATTGTATGCTCATGTTTGGGTTAAAAAATCTGAACTAATTAAAGTAGTGATTTGTGTAATCTCATCAAATATTTTTTGAATAAATTTTAATTGGATATATAGTTGTTTACTCTCTACAAGTAGTGATTTACCCCTTTTCTAATTTTTAAAAAAAAAAAAAAAACATTTACCCTTCTAATGTTAATATTTCTTATTTTGCCTCCATAGTAGCCAACTTGAACTTTGAATGTGCATTTTTGGATGACGTAGTACGTACACGTGAAAATAATTTAGTTGGAGTTAGCGAGAGAGATAATTTAGAAAAAAAATCATTGTTTTCTATAGACACTATTGATATGTGTGGTCAACATATTGAAAATTGAAATGTTTAATATTCTGAATAAATAATTGTTTTAAATAGATTGCTTTAAATATGGCCCGTTATTATTATTGTGGAATGTTACTCTATATTAATATGTATTTGAATAATTCAATGTTATTTTCTACACGGCTACAAATAGTTTTCAAGGTTGCCCCATCCATTTATTGTGCTTATTATATCTTTGGTCCTCATATATCTATCTATCTTTTTATTCCACCGAATATCCATCAATTTTTTTCTCTTTTGAGGCTATCCATCTATAGATATTTCTAATTATAATTTTAGGAAAAATTACATTAATCTCCCTTGAGATCTCCCTAAACAACACAAACACACCCTTCAATTTTAGAGTAGACATTAACTTCCCTTAAAATCTTTTAAAATATACAAAAACCTCCTTTATTAAATTAACATTGTTAGTTTCCGTTAACACCTTTTAGTTTTACATGACACCAACCTATGAAGCACATACTCTGACACGGACACCGCGACATGGACATTTCGACACCGCTAATATAAAAAATATACGACACCGACACCACTACATATTTTTAAAAAATCTAAATTTAAAATCAATATACATACATATGCATCTAAGTTGAACCAATTTTTCATTAAAAAAAAGTTTTAAGAGAATATATGATAGTACATTTGACATTTATTCATCTATCTGCTATAAAAAAACTAAAAATAATGTAATCAAAATGTAATCTCGTTAGTTCCTCATTGATCAACATTATTGTTTTGACACATCTTTAATCGTTGTAAATATGTTTAAAGAGAGTAGAAGCAAAGAAAAAGAATAATTTTTTGAGAAACTTATGCGACACGTTTGTATGAGTGTCTTACAGATGTCGTACACCGATCTAAGGAGTGTCGGGGTAAGGGAAAAAATATTTTTCTTGGACACCTATTCGACAATTGTCGTACGAGTGTCGGACACCGATATGTATCTGACACCGCGACACGCCTAATCATAAAAGTGTATGTACTTCATAGACGCCAACCTCCCCCCTCAATTCCTCTGCTCAAGGTCGAAAATTGGGAAACCTACATATATCAAATAAATCATTCAAAAATTCCCCGAAAAGTGTATCCTCAATTTTGAAGTATTTTTCTAGAAAGTTTGAGAAGTTGGTGTTAATAGTAAGGAAATTCTTTTCCTCAACTAGTTTAATGAATCATAATTGAATCTTCGACTAACCATATTATATCCAATTATTAGGACACAAAAAATTCTCAGCGATTAACATATCACACCCAACTATGCGACAAACAACGCCAATGGATTATATATAATTAGCCAATGAAGAACTATGCTGCCAATTACACATGAAGTGACAAAAGTTAAACAAACTAACATTATCACTTAAAAAAAGATAAAATAAACAGAAGAAGAGATAGAGATGTACGAAATCTCACGAGGCTGAAGGCCCCCATTTATAGTAAATTTGGTCACACATATGACCAATTCAAATTGGTCACTTAGCAGGTGTTGCTGGTGTAAAAAACTTGACCAAAATTATAAAAGCGTAAAACACGTGAGTAATTAATTGATAGAGTAGTAAAAATAAAATTCTTCTATTTTAGTGTTTATTGTTGCCATTAAAAAAAACATACTCCCTCCGTTCATTTTTACTTGTCTTTTAGTGTTGAATTTAGCGTTCTTATTTAATTGTCTTTTTATTATTTTATAGGTATAATTTGTCAATTATATTCTTTGCCAATTGTTCTTACTCTTTTTCAATAAAACTAATTAATGCTATTTATTTGGAAAACTAAATTTTTTTTATTAAATTTTGTTTGGTACATAACATATTAAATTTTATTTTTTTTATACATAATATATTAAATTTATTGAAAAAAAATATGTGAAAAAGAATAAAAATTTATTGAAGGATTAAAACGAGAAAATAATAGAAAGATAAAATGCAAAAATATACTTTCTTAATTTGGTATTACAATTTTAAAAAGACAAGTAAAAAGAAACGGAGGGATGGAGTATATATTAATAGTCGGCTCAAATGTAATAAGGCAATTGAAGCCTACATAACTTGATGTTGGCTGTAGTAAACGGAAACTAGTTAGCATTAAATCTCAACTAAAAAAAATCTAAATTGGATCCTCTCTAATTTTTTTTCTCATGTTTTCTCTTTTTTTATTGATCTAATGGTTGATATATTATAAAGAATATAAAAACATTTAAGAAGAAAGAGAAATAAATTGAATGAATGGTTAAAATTACCATTGAAGAGAAAACATAAGAGAAAAAATTGAAGAGGATCCAAATAAAAAAATCTAGTTAGCATATTCATTATGTTGATAAACTTGACTGATATATGCCCCACATTGTTGATTAGATAGTACATGTTAAAATATGTTGCCACATGGATCCGTTTCTTGTGGTTTATAATTATTCTAACTTCATTAACCCTTCAATTTTATTGTCAAAAATGTTAAAATATTTTAATTTTAATTATTTACTATTCAATAATTTATCAAAAAAGAGCTCTTACTAGTCAAGCCTCTTGGGACTATATATATGTATCTTAGGATCATCGTCAAATATCACAACACACACGTATAAGTGAGTCACTAAATTTATACATTCATCACTAAGCCATGGAAAAGAAATCACTAGCTGCCTTGTCCTTCCTCTTCCTCATTCTCTTTGTTGCACGTACGTTATTAAGTGCATCATTTTTTGTATATTATTAGTTAATTATATACTCCATTTAATATTTATATTTATTTATCAACATTTATGTATATTTTATAGGGTGAATAGGTATTTACCTCCTGCAAAATATATAGACGAGTTTTACGTTACCTCTTACAATTTTTTTTATAGGAATACCCTGCAATGTTTGAAATTTTTTTGTTAGTGTATTTTATCTCCCTATATTGGCAACAAAAAAAAAATTGACAGGGGGATAAAATACACTAGCAAATTTTTTTTTTAAACATTGCAGGGTACCCCTACAAAAACAATTATAGGGAGATAACGCAAAACTCGTCTATTTTACAGGGGAGTAAAGACTTATTTACCCTATTTTATATTAAAGAGATGCACGTTTTTCAAAAAAAATTAGAGAAAAAAAATTTAAGGTATATCTTTAATTTTTTGGATAGTCTTAATTAAGGGTATCATGTGTGAGGAAAAAAGTTGTTAAAGACATTAGAATTATACATCAATTTAGTTTTTTTTTTTTAACATAATATACTAACTGAGTTATGTTTACTAGACTACATCAATTTAATTCTATATGTTTCTAATTTAAACTTTTATATCCATTTTAAATATGGACACCACTATTTCTAATAAATTTTTTAATAAAATATTATTTTTATGTCTATTTTTTATTAATAATTTTTGTTTTATATGTTTTATAATGGGTAAAACTTTACCTTAATTAAATTTTATTTTAAAAATTCATAATAAAGACACCCAATATTAATTCTAATAATATTGTTTGCAATGAATGCAGAAGAAATTGCAGTTACTGAGGCCAAAACATGTGAGAATTTGGCTGGAAAATACAAGGGGGTATGCTTTGGTGGGTGTAACAATCACTGCAAAACTCAAGAGGGTGCAATTAGCGGCAGATGCAGGGATGACTTTCGTTGTTGGTGCACTAAAAACTGTTAAAACCTATGCATGTAATGAATGGATATATAAGACTTTATAATATCCATAAATAAACAGCATATATGTGTGGAAGTGGACATATACTTTGTCACTTTGTCTCCGGACTTAATAAATAAACAATATATTTACTCCGTTTTAAAATATAAATAAAAATGAGTTAAATAAATTGAATATATTTGATTTAAAATTTAAATTAAATATATTTATTTTTATTGATCAGATTTTACTTATATTTTAAAATGAATGGAGTATATATATGTACTCAATATTGTGCATAAGTATGCACTTTTATTGTATGGAATAAACATTAATCTATGATTTCGTTTCCAGTATTTGTTACTATCCATTTTTACATGCATGGATATATTCGGTTAATGAATATTTAATTATTTTTTCGTGCATTCGGAATTTACTAATACTGCACAGCAACAACAATGTAAGCTGCGATTAAACTTTCAACAAAGGGTTACGAAAACAATTAATTACTTTTTAAAAAATTACTTCTATTATTTTAAGGTGAGACATATTCTACCACTTTATAATTTGAAGTATTTAATCATCAACCAATAAGAACAAACTACATAAGTAAATTATCCTCCTAGCGAGCTGCAACAAATTATCTTTGATGATATTTCTGGGGCTTGCATGCCTAGAAATGTGAGATTAATTTTATAGTGTTTTCTTTCTTGGGCTTTTACCCTCTATTGTACCAAAAAAAAAAAAAAAGAACAAACCACAAATAAGTAAATTTGCATGTTGTAACTCAAAATTATGAAGAGATAGATTAGAAAAAACTAATTTTAAAAAGAAATACCTAAGAACAAACCTATTATGAAGGAGTAGATTAGAAAAACCTAAGAACAAATCTATTTTTTGGTTTTATTCCCTCCCGATTGCGTTTGTAGCTAATTGGTAGTTAAAACACATTCATTTTTTAACGGGAGGGGACTAAAACCAACAAAATTTGCACATACAGAGATGTATTTGCAACAAAAAAATATACAGAGACTAAAATTGAAAATTCGCGAACATAAAAAAAAAATAAAAAATAAACCTTTTAAAATTTTAGTTCTTAGCGGGTGCTTAATTGTCGGATGAAATGCCTTTATAACAAAATCACTGAGGGCATGAAACTCTAATTTGGATTGTATAATTCAATCAATCATAGACTATTTAAAAACATCAATCACACAAACAATTCATCAATAATAATTGTTTAATAACAATTAACTACTACCTCCGTTCCTAATTATAAGATCATGTTTGACCACTGCACTACTTTCTTATTTCTCGCGGAAAATGATCTATAGGTATATTCTAAGGGTTTTTCTGTGGAATTTGCAACTCATAGCACTTTTCTGCGGATTTTCTATTTTAGGAAATTCCGCAAGTATTCCGTTAAGATTTTCTTGTGGATTTTTGCACCCAGAGCACTTTCCTGCATATTTTGATATTTGAGGAAATTTCATAGGTATTCCCCAAAAAATTTAAGGGATTTTGGCACCCCACTTTCCCGTGAGTTTTACAACTTCAGAAAATTACCATTGAAATTTAATAGAAATTAAACTTTAAAGAATTGATTTTGTCTAAAAAGGAATAATACCATGAAGCTAATTATTGCTTAGGGCATTGCACATTTTCTCATAAGAAATGATTTGCTATAAAATAAATTAGAAGCTTTATTTGGTAAAAAAGCTAAAAAAAAAGGGAGAAAAAACTAAGCTAAAAGAAAAAGATTATTCACGGAGAAAGCGGGTTTCCATTGCATCATTCTTAAGAAGATCACAAACGTCTTTTAGAGGAGAAACATGAGTCAAGAAGCCAGCATCTGAGGAAGCTCCAAGTTTAGCGAAGAAATCGGCACATGAATTCCCCTCTCCAAGTGTGTGATGGAGAGAAACAGTGGGCAGAGAGATCGGCTCTTTTATATCTTGGATCAATACAGCATGAATATGATATCTAACTTGGGGACCTTTGATGAGGTTGACACAATATAAAGAATCAGAGTGGCAGATCAGTTCCTCAATATTCATGTATTTGGCCAGCAAGAGGCTCTTGTACACTACAAGAAAAGTGTTTTAGCTTCAAATTTTTAGCGTCAGCCCCGTCTCGGACACTACTAAAGTCTCCATAATGTCTGTTAGGTGGACGCTACATCGTTTCTCAATTTAATTTTAATTTTTAGTAAGTCATTAAATATAGTGAGAACTAAAATGAGAGAAGAGAAAAATTGAAATTATGATATTTGAATTTAAAAAATTTATAAATGACTATGTTTTGAATTTGAATTTAAAAAATAAACTTGTGAAATTATGGAAATAGGTTGAAATTTCCACATTTTTAAGTGTAATGATTTTTTTAGAAACTGCACTATCTGATATGTTATATGAAGTAACAAGGTATGTCACAAGAAAAGGGGGTTTGAATTGTGATATTTTAAAATTTTACTGCAACACTAAAAGTTGTTAAATAAAACAGTAAATATAAATCACACAGTTAGGAGACTAATGAGAGAACGTTCTATGACAGATACGTAAAGTAAGTTAAAAGTGATATGTGTGATTTGTGTTTGACTAAAGTAAAGAGAAAGGAAAGAGAGAATCAAACACCACTGTTTTATCCTGGTTCATCCTTTAATGGAATGGGCTATTCCAGTCCCCACTTGCGTGAGATTATCCAATAATAATCTAGACCAAGATTACAATCAACTTCAAACCCTTAACCTAATCCAAGGCTAAGAAACCAATCAGTAATCACCTATTGATTTATCACTACTACTCAATCAATTCTTCCTAATTGACTTGAGTTTACAACTTCCAAATGATTAGTGTATGAAGTCGATCTTTCAAGCTTATACTTACCCAAACTAGTTTGTATAGCTTACAAATGAAATACACTCAAGATACTCAAAGATATTTAGATCCTATATTATAGAGAGCTTTGGAGTATGACTGAAAAAGAAGTGCTTAGATTGCTTTGTGATTGCAAGTAAGAATGCTTTGAATGCTTGTGAAAACTCTTGCTCTTCAATGTTGCCACCACATGCTATTTATAGATGGAGAAGTTCTTCAGATATTTGAACTTCAAATATGACAGTTGAGAGTGTAACACCCAAACCCGATATTTAAGTAATTCCGATTAATAAAAATTATTTTCAAAATACGCAGCGGATAATAAATTTCTAATTGCTTGAAAAACAAAACTAAGATATAAAATATTAGTTTGAGGTATTACGCTCTTTAAAACAGTACTGATATAATAAAATAAAATGTTACTTATACAAAAATATTTTTCTAAATATAAAACTTCTTTTAATTAACTATTACACCACTAGAATAAAGACTCTAATGACCCTTCCCCGTGTCATAATCAGAACGGAGCTTCACCGAGACAACTGAACATCCAAACACATAACCTGAGAAATCTAATAAATAGAGTTAGTTAAGGCAATCTAATAATAGAAATAAGCATAAGGCATTCCATATACTCAGTGAATAAATCATTAATTAAATATAAGCATACAATATGAATATTCATCACATAATTCATAATCATACCATAGTTGAAAAACATCATTAACCATTTAAGTAAATACACATTTATTCACTCTTCAAAGTCACATAATCAATCAAACATTCTATGACAATTAATTTTCATGTACCACTTAACAAGTAACAATTAAACAATAATTACATCTTACTAATGCAAACTAATGTCAATTACTCATGTCATGTCACCCTAGATATAACTACATGCATGTGGTACCATCTACTCATTGTTCATTTTTAAGTCATGACGGACTCTGCAAGGATATAAATATATACCCCAATGTTCATTTTAAAGTCATGACGGACTCTGCAAGGATAAACATATACCCCCAATGTTCATTTTAAAGTCGTGACGGACTCTGCATTACACCTGACACATGAATGCATGAATATGTACATTTACCAATTAATATGATGACCTCACTAATATATCTTTCTCATGAATAATAGGATAACTTAACCCATATTCCTTCTCATAATCTACATCATAATTCATCATCATATTTTATTATAGTCATACATTCAATTACATGTCATATATCAACATTTAAGTTATCATAAATTATCATCATATAAACCATCATATATCATCATCATCATAAACATCATCTAATGAGTATTAAACTCTTCACTCATCAAATCATTCCATACAAGACCATAGAGTCATAATTAAATCATACAAATCATCATCATCATCATCATAATTTATCAACATATAAGCCAACATATTTCAATTTAAAGACGTTACATGTCATACCCCAACAATGATTCATCAATTCCAATTAATTAGACATACAGAGTTACTTTTAAAATACTAAAATATTCTCATATTATGCACAACAGCATTATCCAAGCATAATTTCAGAAAACAGACTTCGGAATCGGAATCTACGCGAAAAACTGGGCTAAAGAGTTTCCGGGTGCATAAGTCAACAACAGTCAAAAGTCAACATTGGTCAACGTTGACTGGTCAACATTTCAACGCTGACGTGGCATGACGTCAGCAAGTCTGGGTATGACGCGTTGCGTCGGCTTCAAGCGTCGCAATGCCCTGTTTCCAGAAATTTTCCAGAAAACACAGTAGCGACGATCTAGCGACAGCTGTTTCGTCACTGTTCATACTGCAGAATTGCAGAAAATGGGTTTTTGGCTCGAAAATTACTCAAATAATCACTTAAAACTCACAAAATTACTTATTTAAGTTTAGAAAAATTATATTTATCTATTACTAAACTTCTAGCTTATTAGAAACAACTTAAACTATCATTTAAAGTCATTTATACATCATTTTTCATCAATTTATTCAAACTTCAATTAATGAACAACAACAAACATAGCAACCATTTTTATCAATCAAATATCATCTCAAAGCATAAATAATCATAGATAAACATGTTTCATATCATAAAACATCAAAATCTACACATTTCCAAAACCCTTAACCACCCAAAATGAAAAATGGAGTGTGGAGGGTTTGGGCTAGAGAATAGAGATTCTCACCCCTCCAATACTCACTCCTTAGATTGAGATAACTACTCTCTTACCTTAATTAAGTTGGATTCTCTACTCTTCATCTTCTAGCTCTTCAATCTTCTAATATCTCTCTTCTTCCTCTTTGTTCTCTCTTTCATTGGTTAACAAGAAAAAATGAACTCTCTCATAAAAATCAACCTTATATACTCTTAATTAGGATTTTTATCAAATTACCAAATTATCCTTAATTCTAATTGGACTTACTATCTACACCTCCTCCACTTGGGCCAAACCACACTAACTCATAAATCCTAATTAAATCTAGTTAATTAACATTCTTATTAACAAATAAAATACCTAACCAAACACAACCATGCCACATCACCAAATTCAATTAAAATTAGCAATTATTGAAATCGGGGTGTTACAGAGAGTGCCAAAATAGCCGTTGTGAGTGAAGCAAAATAGTCCAGACAGATTTGTACTTTTAAGTAATCCTGAAGAACATTCTTCTGATGGTCTCTAAAATGTGCAACTGAGAGGATGTCAGATTTATCCGTTTTTGCCAACTGTAATGAGTTGTTATTGATCATATATCCGTTGTAAAATAATAGCTCATGCGTGGAAATAGGTTGGTACAGTTTTGGATAAGAATGAAGCTTGTACACACAAAAACTGGGAGAACGTTTTATTGGATGTTGGAGACCATAATTTCTTCATGAGAGAGTAACGCCAACTCATTTGTTAAGTTGTTGCAAGTTGTGTGATAGTTGTAAAACACAAATGAAGGTTGTAGAGTAGCCATTATATTTAAACTCTGAAGCCCCGATACTCAAAAAAAGGTGATGTATCGTGTCCGATACGTAATCGATATCGATACTCTTCCGATGCGTCCCGATACTCGTATCGGTAAAGTATCGGTTAAATCATTATTTTTAAATAAAAATAATAATACCTGATACTCTTCTGATTCGTCTCGATACTCGTATCGGAAAAGTATCGGTTAAATCATTATTTTTATATAAAAAAAATAATACCTGATATATGTCTGATACGTCCCAATACCCGATGCTTGTTTGTATCTTTAGCACTTCTTGTGGTTTTCCTTTGTCAATATAATTTTTTGGGTTAACTATGTTTTTGGTCCCTGCAATTATGCCTCGTTTTGAAAAGAGTCCCTGTAAAAAAATAAATTTGATTTTAGTCCCTGCAATATTTTAAAACTTTTAAAATAGCCCCTGACTGAATTTAGAGCTGACGTTGCCAATTTTTGAATATGTTTTTGGTCCTTGCAATTATGCCTTATTTTGAAAAGAGTCCCGGTAAAAAAATAAAAAAATTGATTTTAATCCCTGTAAAAAAAATAAAAAATTGATTTTAGTCCTTGCAATATCATGAAAAAATCTAGTCAGGGACTATTTTAAAATTTTTGAGATTTTGCAGGGATTAAAATCAAATTTATTTTTTCACAGGGGCTCTTTTCAAAACAAAGAATAATTACAGGACCAAAAACATATTTAAGCCTAATTTTTTACTTTTCAAAAGAAAAACTATGGTGTCCTACTATATAACAGGTTGTTAAATATTTGAGCTTTTTCCAAAATTCTGATATAAGACTAGATATTTTCTGCTTTTAATTATTAATATGGTTAATTTTAGTCATGTTTATATATTGTGTATTTATATATTTAATTTTAAATTTAATTTTTAAATAACGTATTGCGGCAGTATCAGATTGAGAATTTTAAAAAAATTTAAGTATCAGTGTATCGGTATCGTATCGATATCGTGTCCCGTATCGGGGCTTCATAGTATTTAAATCTTCTTCACAAACCGGTACAGCTTGTTGTCTACTCCTCATTTGTCTAGATTAAATCTTTAATGATGTTCTTGGAGAACATAGAGCCTTTACAATAATATGTGATCTTGATGTTCTTACAGTTGCTCCATTGAGTAAGTTCATTACTCAAAAATGATTCCTTGCCTTAAATGACTTATTCCATACTGTTGTGATACTAAAAATAACCCTTGTGAAAAGTTCTTTGTTGTCTTGTATCACGTTGACTTAAATAAGTGCTTATTCAACCATTTGTGTATTCTGGAGACCGTTCTGAGATCATTCTCCAAGGCAGAATTGGAAATTCTTTAACTTGTGATTAAATTGTAATGATTTTGATTCTTTGCAACTGTCTTATATTAAATCACTCAAGAACACTTATTAGATTACAAGATGATCAGAATCTAATAAAAAATTAATTAAGATTATTTGTCATCTTTAAAACATCAAAATAGATTTTGTCTCAACATTATAAAGATCCACTTATTCAATCAATTATCCAATCAATTATCCTATTTAATTATGTGATTTGAGACTAATAAACCAGAAGCTCAATATCCTCACATGTTCAATGAGACAATGACCGTTGGTTGAAATCTCAAACTTTGTTCTAAGAAAAATCAAGCAGCCATTGACTAATAAGTATACCTAACAAAAGAGACATCATAGTTTTCTTTTATTAGATAATGAAAATAAACATAAAAAATAAAATAGCATAGAACTGAGCATCGGTCGGGTTCGGACCGAAAATTACAAAACCGACAAAAATAGTAGTTATTTAATCTGAACCCAATTCCGACCGACTATATTTTCGGTTTGTTCGGGTGGCGGGTCGTACGGGTGGCGGATAGAATGGATCGGTTATTACGGGTTTGATTGAAATTTTATTATATTTTAAATAGTTCAATATCTTGCTCACAATGTAACAAATGATAGAAGCACTAAATGAAAAAAAACAAAAAGGGTGAGATGTTGTTATTTTATTTAGGGTTAATAGGCTTTTACCCCCTGCAAAGTAGGCGAGTTTTGCGTTACCCCCCTATAATTTTATTTTATTTTTGCTTTTACCCCCCTGCAATGTGTTTTTATTTTTTTTCGCAGTTCATTTTACCCCTCAGGGGGTAAACCAAAACAACATTACAGGGGGTGCAATGAATTTAAAAAAAATAAATAACGCATTGCGGGGGGTAAAAACAAAAAATAAATTATAGTGGGGTAACGCAAAACTCGCATACTTTGCAGGGGTGTAAAAGCCTATTAACCCTTTTATTTAAAATTTGTAGATCTAATGACAATAATAGACCAAATAGAAAAGTATAAATATATATTTTGCACCTCTTTTATGAACATATTAGAAGTTTCTAAAATATAACATTTCTATCCTATATCAAAGGTGGATAAAAACAACAAAATAAAATGTATACGAGATTAAGAGAGGGAAGGATAAGAGAAGAAAAAAAAATATTTTTTATCTTAATGGTTGTGCGGTCGGTTTCGGTTATAAAGAGATAGAATTTTAGAGATCCACATCCGCCCGTATGCAACCATTTATGCCCAATTTTTTGCAATCTTTGACTCGAGACCCAACTCAATATATTATCGATTATATCGGTTTCGAATCGAATCGCGAATCCGTACTCACTCTATGGGCAGATACACCGTTCACTCAGTGGTCCAAGACCAAAACATTAGGGAAGGACGATCGACCACAGATATTTCATTATCTCAATATATAAAGAGAAAGCTCAACAACTCACTCATAAAAATTAGAAAAATACGTCAAGTATGTTTAGCTAAATTGATAGTTACATCATATTATATATATAAGAATAAGATTCGAAATTTCGAACATTCTACTTATTTATTAGAGTCATGCTAAATAATGTTCCCACGCACTTGCTAAGCATTCCAAAAAAAAAAATAAAAGATAAAATTAATATTGATAAAATAAATAACTTTTTACTTTCTCAATATATTAAATGCACAAATTCCGAAACAAAATTTCCATATTTAAATGCTTAACTAATGTCCGGAGGCACCGTTTAACATTTTTCTATTTATTATAATGGTGAAATGTTTTGCAGATTAATAACTGGTGTAGCATGTCTAAAAATCACTTCCAAAAGCAAAATTTTCAGCTTTATTTTATTCAAACTTGTTTGTGTGGTCCAAAAACATGGAAATAATACTCAAATTTTATTAATTTACATAATTTGTTTGGGTATAAAATTTATTATTATTATTAAGGAAATGCTAACGAGTTCTTTTAGGCACTCTTTAACCATCTTAAAAAATATTTTTTTATAAAAATGTGTATAGTTAATGTATTGAAAATTGAAATATTTAATATTTTGAATAAATAATTAATTTTTTAAATGAAATATTTATCTTAAAGAATGCCCAAAAATAATTGTTAGTTAGACCCTAAATTTATTATTATTATTATTTTTTGCCTTTATTCATTAATATGGTGAAATGTTGTTATGAATATCAGTGGATGTCCATATAAATTTTTGGCCTATGATATTGACCCGTTACATTTACCTATAAATAGAACTTATTACTCATATAAAGTTTACACTTTGAATAAAATAATACAAGAGTCTATTCCTTTCTCTTCTCATTTTCTCTCCTTCTTCTATATTTTTGTTATTTTTTAAAACTAGTTTTATAACAACTTTGTATTTATATGTATTTGATTTGATTAATTGATATAGGCTACAAAGAATTTTCAAAATATATGAAGGTTGCCATATCTATTTACTGTGCTCATTATATCTATGGTTATTATACATCTATCTATCTTTTTCTGTCTCCATAAGAGAAAAAGTATATCTCTTTTTATTCGACCGAATATACCTGCGTACAATACATGCATATGCATCCATCCTTTTCTCTTTTGAGGCAACCCATATATCTATATATTTAATTTTTCTATTAAGTATTAGTCACCTTAAGTTTAAGGATTTGAGTCCTCTATTGCCGACTTAAGATTGTAGAAAATTATGTTGAACAACTCAATCACGTGGGTTATATAGTAATTGATTGAAAGCTATAAACATTAATTATCTAGATAAGCTTCACTCCCACGTTGTTGATTTTTAGCCATGAAAATATAAACTTGATCATAGAGAAATACTTACTTGTACACATCAATAAATAATCTTCATTCCGACATATATATAGAGACGTCTTTTATATATGTGTCACATATACTATAGCCATTGACTGATAAGTATACCTAACAAAGGAGACATCATAGTTTTCTTTTAAGGTTTTATTCAATAATGAAAATAAACATAAAAAATAAAATGTCTCTGTTGGTGTACAAGGTGATGAACCAATGAAACAGTACAAAGGAGAGAATAAAGACAGCAGCCACAAAAATATGAAAGGGAGAATTAATTGCATTGATAAAAGAGTAGCTATTTATACAAAGAGTAAAGTTTGCCACATAAGCCCTAAAAATGAAAAGACTTAACATAGAAAATACTAAAATACCCTTAAATATAAATTACTTCTAACACCATCCCTTAATTTATATTTAGGCAAAACTGACAACACCAATTCCATCCCTCAAACGAAGAAATTGATCAGTTTTGATAGCCTTTGTCAACACATCTGCCAGCTGCTTCTGAGTGCTACAGTGCACAACTTCAAGCACTCCATTCTGAACCTGATTCCTCAGAAAGTGATACTTGGTCTCAATATGCTTGCTTCTTCCATGCAGCACTGGATTCTTGGCAAGATTGATTGCAGACTTGTTATCAATCATCAGCTTCAGAGGCTTGTTTACCTTGATCTTCAGATCCTGCAGTAAGTTCAGAAGCCACACAGCTTGGCATGCAGTCACAGCGCCTGCAATATATTCAGCTTCACAGGTTGATAGAGCAACAACAGGTTGCTTCTTGGAACACCACGAAATAGGACCTCCCAGAAATTTAAATAAATATCCAGAAGTGCTTCTTCTATCAACTCTGTCTCCACACCAATCAGAATCTGAATAACTCAGAAGTTCTGATTCGGTTCTTCCTTCAGAGGGAAATAGCACTCCATGCTTCAGAGTCCCCTTGATATACCTCAGAATCCTGACAGCAGCTTGGTAATGGGACCATTTTGGTTTACTCATAAATCTGCTAACCATTCCAACTGCAAAACAAATATCAGGTCTGGTATTACACAAATACCTCAGAGAACCAACCAACTGTTTGAAGGTTGTAGCATCCACATCCTCTCCATCAGAATCGGAATCCAACTTTTGATTCGTATCAGAGGGTGTGATAGCAACTTTGCAATTTTCCAGCTTAAATCTCTTCAGAAGCTCAAGTTCATACTTCAACTGATGCAAAATGATTCCTTTCTCAGAATATAGAAATTCCATCCCTAGAAAGTAACTCATTTTTCCAAGGTCTGTCATCTCAAACTCATTCATCAGAACCTTCTTGAACTTAGTTATCTCTTGTTCAGAACTTCCTGTCAGCAATATATCATCAACATACAAACATACCAGAATCATATTGCCTTCTGAAGTGTGCTGAACATAAACACCATACTCCAACTCACATTTCTGAAACCCTTGCTTCTTGAAAAATGAATCAATCTTCATATTCCAGGCTCTGGGCGCTTGTTTCAATCCATAGAGGGCTTTATGCAATCTATACACCATCCCTTCCTGATTCTTTTTCTCAAAACCAGGAGGTTGTGACACATATACCTCTTCTTGTAATGGACCGTTCAGAAATGCAGATTTCACATCTAAATGCATCAGAGGCCAATTCCTGTTAGCAGCTATTGCAATTACCAGTCTAATTGTTTCGTGTCTTGCTACAGGTGCAAACACTTCAGAATAATCTAGTCCAGGTTTCTGCAGAAATCCTCTTGCTACTAACCTCGCTTTGTGTTTGCCAATTGAGCCATCTGGCTTTAGTTTCTGCTTGAAAACCCATCTGACGCTGATGGCTTTCTTGCCTTTTGGAAGTTCTGAAAGCTTCCAAGTCTTGTTCCTCTTTATAGCATCAAGTTCTTCTTTCATGGCCTGCAACCAGACTTGTTGCTTAAGAGCATCTTCTGTGCTCACCGGTTCAGAATCTACTAACATTGCACACTGAATAATTTCTCCCTCAGAGTCTACTTCAGTGTCTTGCAACATTTCAAATCCTGCAAACCTTCTTGGGATGTTTCTGATTCTCTGTAGCCTCTGAACACCTTCAGAAATTCTTTCTTCAGAATTCTGACCTTCAGAATTAGCTTCAGAATTCTGACCTTCAGAATTGGCTTCAGAATTCTGACCTTCAGAATTGGCTTCAGAATTCTGACCTTCAGAATTGGCTTCAGAATTCTGACCTTCAGAATTGGCTTCAGAATTCTGACCTTCAGAATTGGCTTCAGAATTCTGACCTTCAGAATTGCCTTCAGAATTCTGAGCTTCAGAGTTGCCTTCAGAATTCTGAGCTTCAGAATTGCCTTCAGAGTCAGAGTCAGATTCAGAATCACCATCAGACTCAGAATCACCATCAGAGTCATCTCCATCTTCTGAATCATCTTCAGAGCCTTCAGATTCTGACTCACCTTCAGAGCCATCCTCAGAGATTCTCACATCAGAATTTGATTGAGACTTGTTCCAATCCCAAGTTTCAGATTCCTTCACAATGACGTCTCTGCTGAATTCAATTTTATTAGTCTCTGGACAATAAAGCTTGTACGCACCTGTACTGTGGTACCCCACCAGTAACATTACTTTGCTTCTATCATCCAGCTTCTGTCTTCTGGCTTCTGGAACATGTTTATAGCATACAGATCCAAACACCTTCAGATGACTAACACTTTGCTTCTCTCCAGTCCACTTCCGAATAGGAACTATTTCCTTCAGCTTCTTCGTTGGACATCTGTTGAGCACATATGTTGCAGTGGCAACAGCTTCTCCCCATAAGTGATGAGGAAGCTTCTTCTCTTTCAGCATGCTTCTCACCATATCAAGCAAAGTACGATTTCTTCTCTCAGCAAGACCATTGTGTTGAGGAGTATAAGGAGCTGTAACCTCATGCTCAATTCCATTCTCCTCACAGAAAGTTTTAAACTCATTAGAATTAAACTCACCACCACCATCAGTTCTGAGAATCTTCAGCTTCTGACCACTCTGTTTCTCAGCCTTCACCTTGAACTTCTGAAACGCAGCAAACACTTCATGCTTGAACTTGATGAGTGTTACCCATGTCATCCTTGTGAATTCATCAACAAAAGATACAAAATACTTGTTTCCTCCAAGTGAAGGTACTGGAAATGGTCCACACACATCAGAATGTACTACTCCCAAGGCATGTTTTGCTCTTGGAGCTACTTCTGATGCAAACGGCAGTCTTGGTTGCTTCCCTTTCATGCACACCTTGCATGATTTTTCAGGCTTCTTGATTATAGGAATTCCATGTACCAGATTCTTTGACTTCAGATGCCCCAAGCTTCTGAAATTCAGATGACCAAATCTTCTGTGCCACAACTCACTATCCTTCTCAACACTTGTTGCACTAAGACATTCAGAATCTGCAGTTCTAACATTCACCTTGAATGTTCTGTTCCTTCCCTGTTCTGACTCCATAATCAACTTCTGATTACCATCATACAGCTTCAGAAGATTGTCTTCAATAGTAATTGAAAAACCTTTCTCAATCAATTGACCCACACTCATCAGATTGCTTTTCATGCCTGGTACATACCACACGTTCTGAATCAATGCTGCTTTCCCATTGTTCATAATGACTTTGACATTTCCCATACCTTTAGCGTTGAGGTATTTATCATCAGCACATCTGATCTTTGTACTCTTTCTAGAGTCAAAATCAACCAACCACTTCTTGTTTCCAGTAAGATGGTTTGAACACCCTGTATCCATATACCACCACTCTGAATTCACATCCTCAGATTCAGAAGCCATTAGTAAAACAAATTCACTATCAGAATCATCAGAACTTCTGGCTATATTTGCTTCTTCTGACCTTCTTTCTTTGTTTGACTTGCACTCAGATGCAAAATGGCCAAACTTCTGACAAGAGTAACACCGTACTTTTGTCTTGTCTTTTCCCTCCTGAGCATACTTCTGCTTTCCAGAAGTTGAGGTTTTTGGATTCTGAGCTCCTTCAGATCTATTCTTGGCTTCTGACCAAGGCTTCTTCTGAACCTTCTTCTCAGAAGCTACTTTCAGAGCATGCTGCTCTACTTCTCTTTCAGAGTTTCTCTCAGTTAGACGCAACTCTTGTGCTTCTAGACTGCTCTGTAACTCTTCTATTCTCATGGTTTCCAAATCTTTGGAATGTTCAATAGATACAACAATGTAATCAAACTGAGGGGTAAGAGATCTCAATATCTTCTCAATGATTACTTGTTCTGAAAGAGTTTCTCCACAAGCTTTCATCTCATTAGTAATCAGAATGAGTCTGGAGATGTACTCACAAACCTTCTCATTGTTCTTCATGTTGAGATTCTCATACTGTTTTCTGAGGGTTTGAAGCTTTACCTTCTTTACTGACGCGTCACCACCGTAACACCTTGTCAGAAGATCCCAAGCCTCCTTCGCCGTCACTGAATCAGCAATCTTCTCAAACACACTCTCATTCACACACTGATGAATGTAGAACAACGCCTTCTGATCCTTCTTTCTAGTAGCTTTCTGCGCCTCTTTCTGCTCCTCTGTTGCATCTGTTGCAACAGGAACGTATCCTTCAGTGACAAGCTCAAGCACACCTTGAGCACCGAACAATACAAGCATTTGTTTCATCCAACGATTCCAGTTTTTGCCATCAAACACTGGAAGCTTGGTACTCATGCCACCGTTTCCGTTCATCTTACACCTTGTACAGTACACTCAAATCTCACTAACACTCGTGTTTCCCAATCCCACAAAATCAGAAAAAGTGATTTTGTTCAGATTTTTGTTCAAGATTCAACACAAATCAAGAACCAAAAATCAAACACACAACTCACATTTCACTCGTGTTTCCCGTGGATTCGAACCGGAGCTCTAGATACCAATTTGTTGGTGTACAAGGTGATGAACCAATGAAACAGTACAAAGGAGAGAATAAAGACAGCAGCCACAAAAATATGAAAGGGAGAATTAATTGCATTGATAAAAGAGTAGCTATTTATACAAAGAGTAAAGTTTGCCACATAAGCCCTAAAAATGAAAAGACTTAACATAGAAAATACTAAAATACCCTTAAATATAAATTACTTCTAACAGTCTCAAGGCAATAAATACATTTAAAATCAGAAATTGACTAGAAACTCTTTATGGGCAAATACACATTTCACTTAATGCACTACAAGAAAATCGATTATTAGCCACGGTAAAATTGCAATTGACCGTGGCTAAGAAGTTTTGCCACATGAGACATGATCTTGGCTTATTAGGTACTCCACGATCAAAATATTAGGGAACAAGGATCGACCATATAGAAACACCACAGTATATGCATAAACTCATAGAATAATAATATAATACAATATTAAGTTCTCTTGAGCATTCAAAAATAGTTTCTTGGGAGTTTGCTAATTCACGTGTGGTGCTAGTAAGAAATGACTGTTGTCGATAAGTCACTCTTATTCTATATTTTAAGTTGTTATACATAATAATTATTTGTTCTAATATATATTTGATTTATTATATTCAGATAATTTTATGTCATATTTTTCCAATATAAATAACTGGTGGCTTCATGACCAAGAAAAAAAAAACAAAAATTTCAACTTTATTTTATTCAAACTTGTTTGAGTGGTCCAAAAATATGGAAGTTCCATATTAATACTCAAATTTTATTAATTTACATAATTTGTTTGGGTACAAAATTTATTATAATTATTATTATTATTATTATTATTATGGAAATGCTAATACTGTTTTTAGGCACTTTTTTATTTGGTCAGGGCTTTTAGGCACTCTTTAACCATCTTTAAAATTAAGTTTTTATGAAAATGTAGTCAATGTATTGAAAATTGAAATATTTAATATTATGAATAAATAAATTTTTAAATGAAATATTTAGGTTAAAGAATGCCCAAACACAATTGTTAGTAAGATCCTAAATAATTTTATTTTTTTTTGCCTTTATTCATTAATATGGTTGGAATGTTACTTTGTATTTATATGTATTTGATTAAGAGAAAATTTTATGAAAGCGCACCTAACACATCATTCTAAAGAATATCCAATAAAATAATTGCAAATATATCTTATTATAATTATAATAAAAGTAAAGTTTAGCAACCATTTAACCCTAATTTTTTTTTCTTCCTAATCCTTTTTTTAATGACCACCCTAACAACTTATTTATAACCTCTTTATTTCTCTCATCAAATTTGCAAACACTATGCACACGTTTTTATATGTTATGTTATATTTTTTTTTTTTTTGTTTATTTGTATAGAGCAACATAAAACTTTAATGTTATATTTATATTGTATCTCATTATTTTTCACTCTCTTTTTTTTCCTTATTGTACGCTCTCTCTTTTCTCATATATATGCTTCTTTTACTTCTTTAAAACAATCCCACGGTGGCCAACCCTTTGCCGCGTACCACCTCCTTCTCTTCCATTTTCCGGCCACTGTTAGCTGTCTCTTGAGAAACAAACCGATCAACCTCTTCATTCTGAGCTCAAAGCAGCTTCTCCAGTCACCACCACGTTGAAAATTGTCTACGTCGAATCAGAGTTCTTTTCTTCTACTCTACGAAAGAGAAAGATTACAACTTTGCTTTGATTTTATACCCCTTTTACCATTGCATTTAGGAATCGGAGTTTTTGCTTTTTAATTCGGTGCAGTTTTTTTTTTTTTTTGCAAAACAAATCTGTGACTTTTTTTTTTGCAAAACGAAACTATGAGTTTTTGCTTTGAGCACAAGAAACAGAAGAAAAAAAGAGAAATATATGAAGCCTGGCGCCCGGTGCAGGATGTGTGGCGCGCAGTGCCAGTGAGAGCCTAGAAACGCCTGTCAGCTTTGTCGACTGCGCCCGACGCAGGATATGTGGCGCGCGGCACCACCGCGTGCCCTAATTCTATAAATTCAGATTTTCTCTCATTCAAAGCACAAAGAATTTTGACAGCAAAAATGCAACTTTTGACGATGACTCTAGGAGTGCTCAAGCAAGGTTTTTAGTGTGTAAACATTATTATTCCTTACTTGTAATCAATTCTATTACTCTATTTTATGCTTTTAATTTTAATATGAGGAACTAAACTTCTTTGATTAGATCCATGGGGATTCTAATTTCTATTGTTCTTGAACCATGTATAGTCTCATATGATGTGTTAATGAATTACAAAGTTAATTTCAGTGAATTATTCCTTGTTCTTAATGCTTTACTTAAAGTAGCTAATTGTGTGATGATTCTAATTGTTTGTTTACTAAGAGATTAGAGATAAATTAATTGACCTAGGAATAATTATTCAATTAACTTTCACTTAAGACATTTTGGTTTGTCAGTTGAGAATTCTTAGATTAACGTGCAAAACCCTCAATTGATCATAAGTCACCTAAGATTTTAGGGGTGTATGATCAAGGGAGAGGGTTATGTTACCAAGAGATTGGGCATAACAATTTTGTTAATCGAATCGTGAAACTATACTTGTAATTTGTTAACGTGCGCGAACTACCAAGACAATAGTAATTAGATGAACCGAACGACCCAATCGCCTTAACCAAATCCTACTTTCTTGCCGTTGTTTTCTAGAACCCTAATTCTAAAAAATTCCCCCTTTTTTAATTAACGCAAATTTACTCTTGTATGCTTTCAAATACTTGTATTTGATTCGGAACAATCCATGTGGATACGATTAATTTACATACTTACTTTGATACTTCATCAATACTCAATGGCAGATTGGTAATTGTATGCAGATTAATCTTTGGACAGATCGTTGGCTTGATGCTCCTATAGTAGATATGATGAATTTGATACTACTTTTTGTTTCGAAGTTAAATTTGAGATTATTATTCATGATAATAGTTGGCATACTCCTTTGTTATTCTTCATCATCTACCATATCTTGGCAATTTGGTGCGCAAGATTCATATACCAAAGTTTAATTGCAAGGATGAGTTGATGTGGTCTCCTTCTAAATTAGGTTTGCTAAATTTCAAAGTATTTCACTCTTCCGAGGCTGCAGGTTCCATGGGAGAAAAAAAATTAGAATCAACGCAATCCTCCTTCTAAATTTCTTATTCTTTGTAAGATTCTTTGGAATGTTATTCCTACTAATAATAGAGGAATTCTAATATGGGCACAAATATAAATGTATAGTGTTTAGGCACACTCACATGAGTGAAGAGAGAGAAAATATAAAATAATTTAATTTTAAATATTTTTTCAAAAAAGCAAATGATGTGATGTTTTATGTATGTGTGCCTAAACACTATTTATTTGTGTTTGTGCCTATGTAAGACTTTCTCTCTCATGACTAGAGGTTGCAGTATTGCTTCAAGATGTGAATGAGGTTGCAGTATTGCTTCAAGATGTGAATTATGTGGCTTGAGCATAGATATCGTTCAAAACCTTTTTATCGATTGCAGGTTTGCTAGATTACTTTGGCAATGGTTTAGCTCTATTTTACAGATGCATGCACTTAAGTCCATGGTGACTTTGGTTAATTTCTGTGATCGAGGTTGGTGTAAACAATATAGGGAGGTTATGCTTGCAAGTATCATCAACATTGTTGATATTATTTTCTATTGTCGCAATCAAGCTCATTTTCATAACAACATTGTTAATTTTCATACTGCAATGAATCATATTCGTGCTAGCGTCAATATTACAAGAAAATTTCCAAAGTCGACTGTTTCTGCGTCTATTCACGAATTCCAAATTCTTAAAGCTGCTACGATTAAGGTGCATTCCCAATGGTCCTAAAATCAAATAAGTTTATCAGTATTTACCAAAGTTCTCCTGAATCAAATGCAACATTGATGGGGCTGCGCTCGGGTGTCCAAGCTTGGCTGTGTGTTAGAGTATTTTTCGAGATAGTTCTGCAGCTACTCTTGGTTGTTTTGCTAAAAATCTTGGTGTTACCTATGCTTTTTAGGCTGAGATTGTTGGGGTGATGTTAGCAATAGATATTGCTAATATAAAGGGTTGGAACTTACTTTGAATTGAGACTGATTATCTCTAGTTGCTCTTGCTTTTAAAAATCTGTGTATATGATTGGATCATCGTAATCGCTGGTTAAATTGTGTTGAGCTTACAAAGCATATGTTTTTCATTATCTCACATATTTATAGAGAAAACAATCAGATATTGCTACTATTAGATTGCAAATTCAAGTGTTTCAATGTTGGGACATGATTCCTAATTAGTACAATCATGCTTTCACTAGAAATAAATTTAATTTTTTAAATATGGATTTTGTTAATATTTTTTGGATCACCGCACTCTTTTTTCCTTCAGCTTGTTTTTCCTAAGGGTTTTATAGGTAACGTTTCTAATAAGATAGTTGTTTTTGTTTGCTCCTACTTGGATATTGATCTTGTCTCCCCAAGTTATCTTGTATCTTTATTTTTCCTTTCAAATAAATTTGAGAGTTAGCTTGTTTGTGGGGTGAGTAAAGGAATACCAACATAGCTGAGATGTTTTTATTTTTTTTGCTAAGCTATCTTCTTTTGCCTTAAAAAAAAGGATATATATTGCACACGCCATACAATAAAGGCTAAATTAGATATTTAGTCCCTTAACTTATTTATTAGTTTCGTTTTGGTCTCTTAACTATTTTTGATTACATTTTGGTCCCTTAATTTTATTTTTGTAAGTCAATTTGGTCCTTCTCCGTTAATTGTTAACCTCAAATGTCTAATATGGACCAAATTATAAGTGGTCCACCAAAAACTTCATTATTATTTTTAATGTTAACCATTTAATCATTCTACCAAAAATATATACCATTAGATATTGAAGGTCTATTGAATCTAACCATGAACCATCAACAATTAATTTTATTACTTTCCTTTTTCTTCCTCCTCTTCATCTTCATCACCATGTTCATACAAAAACTCAAAAAATAAAAAATTTAAAACTTCAATTTATAAACTGTAATCTAAACAAACTCTAGAAATTCATTTTCTTCTTCATACATCAAACTCATAAAAATCCTTTTCCCCTCTTTCAACAACTCTTTGCCTCTTTCATAGTGAGAGAAACCGAAAAAGGATAAGAATACTTCCAAAATTTCAATCTTTAAGATCTAATGACTAGGATGCACTTCTCAATTTTCCCATACATAATCACAATTATCTTATTGTCCTTTCCGATACAAAAAAAAGACCCATTTAAAATACCCAAAAATAAATTAAAAGAAGGGGAAGTGATGGAATCTCTATCTATTATGACAGTATTACACAGAGTTCAATCTCAATTTGGCAATTCAAGCTTTTAGATTTCGTTTCTATTTTTCTGTACAATTTGTTTTTTTTTTTTGTCACTTTTTTATCTTATAATTGGCTTGCTCAGTTCATAATTAGTTGAATCTTGTGATTTATGAGGTTCTTATGGTGTTTGTATTTTTCTTTAGTAAAGGAAAAAACTTGAAGCTTGAATCTGTTTTTATGTTTGAATAGTTTAAAGTTGATGGATTTTCTGGATCTGATGCAGGAGGAAGAAGAAGGAAAAAAAATTGACTAAAGGCAAAAATTAATTTGACTAACAGAAGGACCAAATTGACCTATAAGAATATAACTAAGGGATCAAAATGTAACAATAAATAGTTAAGGGATCAAAATGAAACTAATAAATAAGTCAAGGGACTAAATATATAATGTAGCCTACAATAAAATATCTATTGCTAAAATTTTTTATCGAAAGAAATCAATCACTTAAATAAATCTCGATTATTTTAAGGGATAATCTCTACATTTGTGAGATGATATATTTGATTTAAAGAAATAAAATAAAAGCCCGCCAGATATATTGGATTTAGAGAATGGATCCTCTCAATTTATTTTTCCTCAATTTTTACATCTCAACCATCAATCAACTTTTTCTCATTTCTTTTCAATTTAAATATTGCTCTATATTTCTAATCTAATGGTCTAAACATCCATTTTATTTCCTCAATTTGTTTTTCAACTTGAGAGAATCCATTCTCATTGGATTTGTGATGTCTCTTACTAGTCAAGACATTTCGGGTTATATATATATATATATATATATATATATATATATATATATGGCTAATGTTACGGTGGACCACTTGTGAAGGTGGTCCACCGTGGACAAGTGATCTAACCGAGTATAAATTTTACAAAATTTATTAGTAGATTGAAAGTTTATATCATATAGAGCATCCATAAAAAAATTTAAAAAAATTGAAAATCATTTGATATTTTATTGAGATTTATCAAGATTTACAGTATTTAATAAACCGTTAATCTTGATGGATCTCAATAACATATTAAATGATTTTCAATTTTTCTAAAATTTTCTATAGATGATCTATATGATATAAACTTTCAATCCAGCGGTAAATTTTGTAAAATTCGTATTCGTTATAGGATTTTTCATGAATGGTCTACCATGGACCACTTGTAGAATTTTCCATATATATATATATATATATATGTGTGTGTGTCTCTTACAATCATCACATATATCAAACACAACCACACACAAACACATAACAAATAAGTGAAGTGAATCACTGGATTTATATTCAACAGTCAACACTAAGTCATGGAGAAGAAATCACTCGCTGCTCTGTCCTTCCTCTTCATCGTTCTCTTTATTTCGCGTAATAAATAAGTTCATCATTCTTATTATATTAATTAATTTTATATTTCATCATTTGAATTAATGTTAATTCAAATATATACATTGATTTTTGTATTTTATTTTTTTTCTTTTCTCTTTTTCTTTATTATTAAATAAAAGCTAAATAAATTGTATGGCCAAAAAATTTCTTTTTTATCACCAAAAGTTATTCATTATTTTAATCCAACAACAAGGAGTATAAGGATTTATCGGCTCCGTCTACCGTGAGAGACCTTAATAGGTCTCCTACGGTGAGTGACTTGCTTCTTCTTTTTTTTTTTTTTTGCAACTTACTTTTGGACCTTTGATTCAAAAGTGATACATGATATTATAATGCACTATCTGTATCGTATTATATTTTCAGACCAAAACATTCATTTTCCACTCTTCTCTCTCCTCTCACCATTCTCTCTCTCTGGTCTCATAAGAACATTCATATGTTCTTCCACTTTGCAGAAACCGATGAGTCCTCCGGTGGTGGTGCAGCGGCCATCACGGCGGTGGCACCACCGGAGTAAAAAACCTTTTTTTTTAAATAAAAATGAAACCTTTTTCTAAAACCTTTTTCACTTTAGATTTCGATTTCGAACTTAGTTTTTTGAAAAAATACTTAAAAAACTCTAAATCTAACTTTTAAGTTTCGGAGAAAAAATATTTTTCTACCTTCTCTATTTTCTGGTTCCGATTCAAATTGGTTTCTCTGTTTCGATTTCGGCTTGAGAGTTATTTTCTTTGTTTTCGGTTCAGATGTGGGTGGTTGAAAGAATTGATTTTGTTGGATTTTTGTTTATGGCTTTTTGTTTCTGATTCGTGAATGGTATTAGAGGAGAAAATTTGGTTTCTCGTTGAAAGTGGTTTTTGGCCCCTTTGGGTTTGATGATGGAAAAATGGTTGTTACTGATAATGAATTGGAAAGTGAGTTTCCAATTGTTTTTCTAAAGAAAAGGTTTCTGATCGCAAAAGGATTTGAGGTTGAAATTGGTTTTCTGTGCGTGAGAATATAATACGATGCTTCTAGTGCATGATAATATTATGCACCACTTTTAAATCAAAGGCCCAAAAACAAGCTGTAAAAAAATAAAAAATAAAAAATAAGTCTCTCACCGTAGGAGACCTATTAAGGTCTCTCACGGTAGACGGGGCCGGATTTATCACAAGGAAAAAAGTGGTCAAAAGCAAGCGACCACATAGAGCAGCAGAAAGCAATTTTATATTAAAATAAGGTTAATTTGTTTTTTAAAAATGATACTAATGCAAACTAACTAGTAATAGTATATGCAGGAAATTGATTTTTTGATAGAATGGATTATTAGTTCATAAAGTCCAAACTAGTATTAGACTAGGGCCATATAAATCATATATTTGATAGAGAAATTAATATGTATAAAAAAAATGCATATATAATATATTCTAATTCTAATATATATACATATATTTATTTATTTTTTTGTAATTGATGCAGAAGAAATTGTGGTGACTGAGGCACAAACCAAATGTGAGCATTTGGCTGATACATATAGAGGACCATGCTTCACTGATGCTAGCTGTGACGACCACTGCAAGAATAAAGAGCATTTTGTTAGTGGCACTTGCCATAATGTTCGTTGTTGGTGCACTCATCAAAACTGTTAAGTGGATAGATGGATGAATGGATTAGTTGCCCAACACTAAGACGTATGAAGCATATATTATAATAAATTATATGTGAAATAATGGTCCATAAAATCTAACTCAAATGGTAGAAATACCGAAATTGTTAGATTGGACATTATGATCGGAGTTTAAATCCCGATTCTTTCACTTTATATGTGTATATTTTTAATGGTTTATCATTTCATCGATTTGCCAAAAAAAAAATTATATGTGTAATGATTGTAAGTGCATAATGTATTAGTTATGCACTTTTATTATATGGAATAAAACATTATGGATTTAATTGATATGCACTGACGATTTAAATGATAACAAACTCGATGCCAGACCTGCCGGACTTGAGATGTTTTATTATAAGTGATTTTAGTGATCATGCAATGATATTTTATGCCAAATACAATGTCATGTAGGTTAATATACCGGTTTAATCTGAAGTTCTATCGATTACTTGAAAGTGCTTAACACTTTGTTTACCATCATTTATTTTCTCTCCACATTCGTATAAACTTGCACAGAATGATTGGTAGTTATATGTAGTGGTGCTTTAATAATAACAAATAGATATGCCACAACTTAAACTTGTACCAAATAAAAAAAAATGTGCTATGCAAATCTTAAAATATGGGAAGTTCAAATCCAAAGAAAAATTCATTCATAAAGTTATTGCATTTTGGATTATCGGTAACAACTTTGGTACAAAACAGAGTAATTTTATGTGAATGAAATTGAAAACTATCTTCTAGGAACCACCTTTGAACACGAAGTGCTTCGATAATCTTAAAATACGGGAAGTTCAATTCCAACCGAAATTGATTCATAATGTTAGTGCAAAAGGATTTATTGGTAACAACTTTAGTACACAACAAGATCACAAAATTTATGTGAAAGGAATTGAAAGATAACTTCTAGGAACCCTTTATATCGATCAGAAATTCTGGAGTACTAAATTTTGATATTGAAATATTCTGGGTCAAAGTGATGCAAACGTACATATCCATCTTCACCTCCACTTGAAAAACTACAAAACAAAACAAAAATCAAGTCCATTAAGTGCAACCCAATTGGTAGCTGCAAGGACATTTGAGGTGTTTGGGCACAGGTTAGAACCCGCGATTCCCCCACTTTTTTGAAAATAAACAAACAACAATGAGGAAGGATTTTCTAATAAATGCAATATAAAGAAAAACCGAGCATGGTTGGCGAACCAATCTACAATCTATTTATATTTAAAAATACGTTATGATGCAATACAAAACGAGGTGAGCTGAAAAACAATGGATGTACCTTCTTCCATCAGGGTTAAAGGCAAGTGCATTAATCGGTCCAAAATGTCCTTTCACACCTCCAATTTCTTCTTGAAGAATCTAAACAAAAATGAAAATGAAAAAATAGAAGCCTTAGAGAACCGAAAATAGTATTGGAAAGGAAAACAAAATTTACCTTGTCATAGAACTTGGCTTCAAATTTTCCAGCACGATGATCAGTAGTTGTAACAGATGATGCCTCCTGACCACCTCCAAGAACCACCTACAAAAGATACAGGGCAAAGAATAAAGAAAATCATAAAATGAATGGAATAACATATGTCCCAAATAAATGAAAGAAGAAAACTGAAATATATAAGTTTTTCATGCAGAACTATCAGGATGGAACTATTTCGAGGTGCATTTCATTCATGAACTAGTAAGCAGCTGAAATATGCAAAAAAAGAATTTTGTAGTTTATGGAGAATAAATTCAGACTTTTAACCAGCTTTAAAAACGATAGGACTAGTTTATCGAGGAGGAAGACATCAATTAATCAAACAAAGGTGAAACAATATTACTTGCATTGCTTAACAAAATTATAAGTATGAATATCATGACATGATGGAAATAAAATATTTGACAATACACAATTACATACATGATCAAGAAGGGGGGACATTGCAACTGCATTTACAGGGCGCTCGGTCACATATGTCTTGATAAGAGTCAATGTTCTGCTATCCCAAAGCTAGTTAATAGGCAGAAGACATCCATTAATTAATATTGCAAAAGAGAAGTGAAATAATATCATTGCATGTCACAGAAGATAAATAAAGAAATAATTGACGGTGATACCTTAGCAGACTTATCATGGGAGCCGGTTAGGAAATGTGATCCATCAGCAGATTTAACAAGTGAGGTTATTGTCTTTTTGTGGCCAGATTCCTTGTCTGTTTCCTTAAGTAGTTTTCCGGTCTGCAAGTAAGTGAAATAGAATGAAATAATTGTGGTTGATGATAGTGAGTGTTGTGTTGCAACATAAATAAATATAGGAAAGAAGGAATGCCTCAGAATCCCAAATTCGAATGACAGAGTCTTCTCCACCACTGATAATGGTTTGATTGAGGGGTCCCCAAATGGCTCTATTGATTCTACCCTGTGGGCCCTTAATGACAAGCAAAGACTCCTCAGTTTCTGAATAGAACGAAAAAGCATTGGCATTATTATGTTAGGATATAAAATAAATTAGCATTGGAAGTGAGAAAATTTGCTTACGGTCTTCAGGATCTTTAGCAATGCGTTTGACATGGATTGCTGAAGAAAGTTCCATAAAGGGGTCGGTGGTGATGACTGCAAGCTTATCACCAACAGAAAAGTCAACAGACTTTGTGGGGGAATCAAAACTGAAGGTGAACAACTGTTGACCAGTTTGCACATTCCACAGTCTTGCCGTCTGGTCAGCGCTGCCGGTAATGAGTCGACCCGAATCTCCTGCAAGCAAGCAACCGACCATCAAATAAAGGTACATTTTACTTTACTGACTAACAATAATAATATGTGCAGTTGAAATCGAAATAGAAATAGTTACTTGTGACATCGCAGCACCAAACAGCACCATTATGGCCTCGATAAGTTCCTAGGCGTTCGCCGTTGTCAGCAAACCACACAGTGGGGTTGTGGTCTTTGGCGCAAGAAAATAGAAGATCACCATCCCTGTTGTACTTAAGGAATGTTAATGGCCTTTCATGGCCTTTCATCAGAATAGGCCTCATGATTCTTCTCTACTTTTCTCTTCCCCCTCTCGCTGGCTAGCGGGAAGGCTGAAAATTACAATTACAACAATAAACAATTAGGGTTTCCTGTGCCAATTCATAATCTTACTAATAATCATTCATAGAAAGAAGATGCAGAACAAGCTTCAATTTATGCCTAAAACAAAAGAGTGGTGCTATTTTTTATGAAGAGCTTGAAACACGAATGGTAAGGTTACGCTATATTATGTGTTGTGCCTCACAATTCACAAACGAAAATAGTTATATGAGTTTAGTTTTTTGTCAAGTTGTCCGGTGGCTAGAAATTCCACCCTAGATATGTGGGGGGATGACCTGGGTTCGAACATCGGCCTTGCATATGTAATGCATTATCCCTGACAAGGACAGCTATATGAATTTTAATTACTTTAAAATTAGACATACCAATATACCATAAAATTTAAACAAAATTGTTTCGCCGCAAAAATCTGGAAAACTTAATTTATGCATTCAACTCTTCTAGATTTCAGTGCCTTGTATATAGCCTCGCCGCTAGGAAGCATAGGTATGCCAGTGTGTCCTTAGGAGTGGAAATGTACCATTGTTGGAGTGCAAATGAGAAACTATCAGTTGCTATTCAAATGGCAAAAACCATTCATCATCACAAACTTGCAATTCATGTATCACAAAATTGAAAACTAGCACCTTCGTGTGATTCGTTGTTGACTTATTCGTAAGAATTAGCATTATTAAAAAGAATAAAAAATTAAAAAAAAAAACATAATTTAACTGAACTCTGAAGAAACAGAAAAAGAAACAGCAAGTACAGAACGAACAGAAACAGAAGAATGAAGAAGACAAAGGAAAAGAAACCTGAGACGACGGAGACGAATGAAGGAAACGGTGCGGCACGGCGGTGCGGTAGGCGGCGGTCGAAGCTTCAATGATACGATATACGATATGGTGAAGCAAACAGCTAGGTTAGCAAAGGAAAAGGTGAAAAACCCGATTGTACCCTTGCTTAAATAGGTAAAATTTCGAAAATACCCTTTGTTGTTTCGATTATTAACTCTCAAAATTAATCTCGAGTCATCCTTATTATGATAACTTGCAAATTTGGTGTCTTTTTCTTTGCAAGTCGAACCTTCTATCCAGAATAATATATTGCATCTCTTTTTATACTAATTATTATATCAATGGCTATTCTTTGAGTTTATTGATCAATATTTTGTTGTGACCATTAATTTTCAGTAAAAAACATTATGTTTATTTTCCTACAATTGTTTTTTCTTTGGAAAATTGCTTTTGGGTAATTAGTTGGTTAGACAGCACCGATGTCAATTTGATAATTAAGTGAATCTTTAAATTGATATGAAAATTAATTTATTAATCATTTTGTGTTATTAAGGATATGATCTTATTTTATCTCTTAATAGTTTAGATTTCAAATCAAATTTTTTAGTTTAATTTGTCAATTTCGAGTTCAGTTTTTCAATTTTCAGAAATTTTTTTGCATCTGATCAAATCAGTTTTTACCTGTGCAACTTTTAATAGAAAACTAATTTTTATCAATTTTGTTTCGAATTCGACCACTTAACTTTTTTATTTATTTCCATAATTAATTTTTAATCATTTTGTCTGCTATTTAAGTAGAGCATTTTGTTTTTGTTTTTACCATTAGTTTAATCTGATTCGGTCATCAGTTTTGGTATCAAGTGATTCCAACTTCCTCTTACGTATGTTGTAGATATACTCAGTGGCGGTGCTCGGACCCTGGTTCAGGGGGTGCAAGCTTTACAACTACAATTAATAATAAATTTATCTATTTCTTTGTATGTGTTAGTTTTGTAGATTTTTTTTGTGTGTTTTTATTGGCATTATTAAATTTTAAAGTAATATTAATTACTACCTCCGTTTATTTTTATTGTCCGGTTAGAATAGTAACACCAAATTAATAAAATGTTTTTTGCACTTTATCTTTCTATTATACCTTCGTTTTAATCCACCAATAAAATCTTTTTTTTTTCACTCTTCCAATATATTGAATATATTATGTATCAAAAACTCAAAAAATTAATATATTATGTCCCAAAAAATAATTAAATAAATATTTAAGATTATTATAAGGAAATGACAAATAAAAAGAATGAAGATCTATTTTGATCCGTCACAATTTTTTTTACGGTTCAATTCAATCCTAACAAAAATATAAGTCCTTGGTATTTTTTATATTGTGGATAAATTAGACTCTCTATTATAACAAATTATGAACTAATTTGTTCCTAGTATGAAAATATCAAAACCTAATTTGAGTATTATTTTTATCAACAACTAAATTGAACCGTTATAAAATCGTAAGGAATTAAAATGAATTTAAATTCTAAATAACAATGAACAAAAGTAGTATATATTTAAATAAAATCATAACTATGTAAAGCATAAAATTTTAATTATATATGTTATAATTAGCCTCATGATAAAAATACTTAATTACTTCTCATCAATAAATAAATAAATGTTTCAAAAAAGATTAAACTACTTTGTAATATAATATATCTAAAATTGGCGAGACAGAGACGAAATTTACTTTGGCTTAGTGGAGAGGTATTGTGTATTTTCGCCCAAGATATGGGAATGAATCTCTGTGACAGTATTTTTGTAATTTAAATATTTTTTTGACTTCATTTTGTAATTTAAACATGAAAGTAGATGCAATGGCTTAAATAAATTAAAGAAAATGACAAAATATGTAAATGAAAGGATGTCTCCACCGCGGATATAGTTGTTGCAGGGTGCAATATTAAAAAGTCAGAGGGTGCAAATATGGTTTTTAATTGGATTTTAGGTGTATTTGTCCAAAAGTCAGGGTGTGCATATGCACCCTCTCATCTCCATACAGCCCCGCCACTGGATATACTACTAGTTAGCCAACATTATGTTGATAAACTTGAGTGGTTACGCCCCACTTTGTTGACTCTTCCATGAAATACTAGTCAAGAATTCACCAAAAGAAACTCTTACTAGTCAAGCCTCTTGGGGCTATATAAATGTGTCTTAAGATCATCACATATCACTCCATAAACACAAACACAACACATTAAGTGAGTTATTAAACTTATCATATTCATCACTAGCCATGGAGAAGAAATCAATTGTTGTCTTGTCCTTCCTCTTACTCGTTCTCTTAGCACGTACGTAATTAAATTAGATTAGATATTTCATCATATGTTGTATTTATTTACCGTTTTACTATATGTATTTCATATACTAACATGTCCGACAAATTAATATTTTTTTGCCAAGTAATATAATGACTATAATTTCATTTTATAAAGTGAATAAGTAGAAGTATAAGTGTTTGAGTTCGGGTACTGCATATTACATGTAATATGTTTCTATCAACTGAGTAATGCTTACCAAGAGTTCTCCTAACATATTATTCTAATATTTGTTATTTTGAAAATAATAAGTTATATTATTGCAATTAAACTAATATTAGACTAGGACAATATAAACTACAGTATATTTGATAGGGTATATCTAAATAAATATTCTAATATACATATATTAATGTTGTATAATGGATGCAGAAGAAATTGTGGTGACTGAGGCACAAAACAAATGTGAGCATTTGGCTGATACATATAGAGGACCATGTTTCACTAATGCTAGCTGTGACGACCACTGCAAGAATAAAGAGCACTTTCGTAGCGGCACATGCCATGGCCTTCGTTGTTGGTGCACTCATCAAAAATGTTAAATTGATGGATTAGTTGTGCAACACCCAATGAAGCATATGTATGAATAAAGACTTTATAATATAAATAAATAAATCATGTGTGTAATCATAAGGGCATAACTTATTAGTTATGCACTTTTATCGTTTGAAATAAAACACTAATCAATGATTTCCTAATACTCTTGGTCCATTTTTACGGTGGTTAAACAGCACCGATGTCAATTTGATGATTAGGTGAATCGTGAAATTGATATGAGAATTAATTTATTAATTATTTTGTGTTATTAAGGATATTATTTGATTTTATCTGATAATATATATTTTAGATTTCAAATCAAATCTTTTAGTTTAATTTGTCGATTTTGAGTTCATTATTTCAATTTCCAAAATCTTTTTTGTATCTGTTCAAACCAATTTTGCACCCGTGCAACATTTAATAGAAAGCTAATTTTTACCAATTTTGTTTCGAATTCGACCACTTATGATAAAGTGATTTTTAAATGAAAAATTTGAGAAAAAAAAAACATCTTTTTTTACGCGTCCACTACTCTAATAACGGAAGAGTAAAATAGAAAACTAGTAAAGCGCGTAAGAAAGTAGAAAGGGAGAACTCATCTTATCTTATATATCATAAATTCTCTGTTAAAAATTGTAATTGTTAAACGATGATGGAAACTTTGTACTAATATAATAAAAAAAATATTAATTTCAAAATTTATTTTTAATATGTAACACTATAAAGTAAAGAAAATCCACATTGTTGTGTTGTATTACTTTTTTTCTTACATGGTTAGATACATTACTAGCTAGTCAACATCATGTTGATAAACTTGAGTGGTTTACGCCCCACATTGTTGACTCTTCCATGAAATACAAACAAGATGATAAAATTTGTTGCCACATGGATCCATTTCTTGTGGTTTCTTCTATCTTCTTAAACTCTTAAATAAATGTTATTGTCAAATGTAAATTGTGATAATTCATACTTGTCAAGAATTCACCAAAAAAATCTCTTACTAGTCAAGCCTCTTGGGACTATATATATATATATATGTGCCTTAAGATCATCACATATCACTCGACACACACACAGCACATTAAGTGAGTCATTAAACTTATCATATTCATCACTAGCCATGGAGAAGAAATCAATTGTTGTCTTATCTTTCCTCTTCCTCGTTCTCTTTGTTGCACGTACGTAACTAAATGCATTGTTCTTTTTATATTAATTAATAATTAGATATATATTTCATTATGTTTATGGGTCATGATAAATAGTGTCTGAGATACTTGTTAACCATATCAACAAATAAAATCGAAGATAAAATTAATGTTAGAAAGATAGATTTTACATTTATAAATTATTAAATGCACATGTTTTAAGATGAATTTATTTTATTAATAAGTTTAATTAGTGTCCGGAGCATTATTTTATATTTTGCAATATTTATTTACCATTTTACTATATATATTCCATATATTAAAATACCTAACAGATTATTCTAATGTTTGTTATTTTGAAAAAAAAAAATGATATTATTGCAAACTAGCTAGTAATAATATGTAAAAATTAAATTTTTTATAGATGGAATGGGTTAATTAGGTGATAAAGTTCATACTAGTATTAGACTAGGATAATATAAATTATATTTGATAGAGTATATCTAATATATTCTAATGTATACATATATTGTTGTATAATTAATGGATGCAGAAGAAATTGTGGTGACTGAGGCACAAAATAAATGTGAGCATTTGGCTGATACATATAGAGGACCATGCTTCACTGATGCCAGCTGTGACGACCACTGCAAGAATAAAGAGCATTTTGTTAGTGGCACTTGCCATAATGTTCGTTGTTGGTGCACTCATCAAAACTGTTAAATTGATAGATTAGTTGTCCAATACCAAGAAGAATGTAGCATATGTATGAATTAATGAATAAAGACTTAATAATATAAATAAATCATGTGTGTACTCATCATAAGGGCATAACGTATTAATTATGCACTTTTATCATATGGAATAAAACATTAATCGATGATTCATTCCTAATTTTCTTGGTCCAATTTTATGGTATAATTTGTGCAAAAACTAGAAAATATCTCATATACTCTTGGTATTATAGTTGGATTCTTTCACATTTACTAGTACTCCTCAACACTCAACAACATCCATTGGTAGTTAAGGAATAGTTTGGAATCAAAATATTCAATTAATATTTCGTAGTTTTGGAATTTACTAGTAGTGTTACTTTTTTTTTAACAAAGAAAAAAATGACAATAGAGAAGAGAATTGAAAATTTTGTGATATTAGTAGTGCTACTCAACAACAACAATTTAAGTTGAATTAATTGCAACTAATATAATAATTCGAAACTAAAATATTTAATTTTTAAGATTTTGGGTTTGATCCATAATTTGGACATATTTTAGAAAGAATTTGCTATTCATTTGAGTTTTTTAACGCTCGAAGGAATAATATATGCCATTATACGTAGAAAATACCTGATTTGATTTTTTATACCACTAAAATATTTGATTTTAAAATGATGAGGTGCTATAAATTTTCACGTGCCGCAAGAAATTTGAGCACTATTGGCTTATCCTGCATAATTTACTAAAATATACAAATACATGAGCGAAAACATCTCTTATTATAAAATAAAAGCTTCCATTTGCAATCTTTATCTTAATTCTCTTAACCTAATTTTTTCTCTCCTTTTTTTTTATGTGGACCACATTATTAATTGCAACATTTTTAAAAATTATAATTATAATTTACTTACCTAAAATGTAATCTTAATTACTATATTATTACTAAATTACTATATATTACTATATTCTTATAAAATAAAATAAAAACTACATATACATATTAATACTATTACTATATACATATAATATTACGTATACATATATATTTATATTTATATAATATCCCATAAAAAAATATTACTATTGCTATATACATTTTATATAATTACTATATATTTTTAATCTCTATATATATAAAATGAGAGCCTTTTTTCAAATGTAATTGTACACGTGGCATTCTCACAAGTATTCTCCTCCCATATTGATTTACCATTGAATGTTTTTGCTTCAAAAAATAAATCTCACAATAAAGGATCTACAATAAAGATGATTTAATTTCATACATTCCAATATATTGACCTATTCATATTATTTTTTGTAATGCTACGTATAGCAAGCAATTATTTAAAATGTAATTATTTCTGTTTGACTAAACAATTGAGAATGTTAATTAATGCTATATATTTTACATTTCACTATAAATAAACAATTGCTCCAATACAATTCCTTCAATATAGATCTCCCAACTTTGTCTATTCCTATGTTAGTTTATTTTATTGTTGTTTTTTATTGTTCTTAATCTGTTTTCTATATAATGATTTAATTTTCTTTTTCAGTTGATCCAAGTGAGTTTTGGACGTTCAAATGAGAAGTTGCAAAAAGTGGGTTGGTGATCACGAAATTGAATGAATGTTTAGTGTAGTTTTTTATTGTTCTTAATTTGTTTTCTATATAATGATTTAATTTTCTTTTTCAGTTGATCCAAGTGAGTTTTTGGGCATTCAAATGAGAAGTTGCAAAAAGTGAGTTGGTGATCACAAAATTGAATGAATGTTCAGTGTAGTTTATTATTGTTGTTTTTTTATTGTTCTTAATTTGTTTTCTGTATAATAATTTAATTTTCTTTTTCAGTTGATCCAAGTGAGTTTTTGGACGTTCAAATGAGAAGTTGCAAAAAGTGAGTTGGTGATCACGAAATTGAATGAATGTTCAGTGTAATTTTTATTTATTTGCATTTCAAATATAATTACTTTTTCAATTATTTCTTTGAAGAAAATTATTTGTAAGGCATAATTTCATTTATCGTATTTTCAAGATTTGTGATTCATCATTGTAAAATAAAATAATTTATATTCTGTCTATGATTTAAAGTTAAATATAATATTTTTTTTGTTGTTGTTCAACTTGGTTATTAATACAAAGCAATGGTTTTAAATTTTTAAAAAGGACAACTTTTTTTGGAGGATTTGGTGATGGTGATAATTTATTTTTTATCACGTGAAAACAAGAACTACTTGGTTAAGTAATGCCAAATTTCTTTTAAATCATTGCTGAATTTTCCACTAAATAAGGCCTAAAAACCCAAAAGAATAAGAACTATAAAGCAATTAAAAAGGAGTAACACTCCTGCAATGTCATTTGAAAATAGGAAACTAAAAGCAGTCGGACAAGACTCATAAAAAATAAAAGGACCACGAAGATCACATTCTATATTTACAAGCATATCTGCATATGGAATAGCTTCACGATATTATTGTTGAAATTTCTATTCTTTAATTGTAATTCTTTAATATAATGATAGTATTTTTGTATTTAAATATGGTAATGCTTCTGTATATAGGATTATTTGATGCGCAAAATATTCTAATTCTATATTCAAAAAATTGTAGTTTTAATTATTAAACATTTATACTCAAATAAAATTTATGCATTCAACGCTTCTCAATCTCAATCTCTAATAAAATCATAAGAATTAAAACAAAAAATTTATTCAAATTCAAATAATCAATAATGACCGATGATATATAAATAAATAATTATTTCCTAAATTATTTTCTTTTTTAATTTTAAATTTTGACTAATCAATCACCATGATTCACACCACTGATTTAATTCTTTCCTTTTATGTTTCAGATTTTTTTTATGCTATCTTCTAATGAATAAGCAAGAGAGACATACATACATCTCTATATATATAAAATGTGAACCTTTTTTCAAATGATAATGTCCACATGGCAATCCCACATTTCTTCTCCTCCCATATTGTTTTAGCATTCAATACTTTTGATTTTTTTTTTTTAAAAATGATCACCATATATAAAGGATGAACAAATCTATACTTTTATTATTATTTAGGACAATTACCATAATTAATAAGAAATAATTCACCTTATTTAAGAAATAATTCTTTGCCTTATTTATGAACAAATCTTACATCACCTTTTCTCGCAGAAATTTCATAATTAATTAATGCAATTATAACAATAATTCTTTGCTTTGACACTAAAAACACATTTTCATTTTTTTTTGTACAAAAAACACATTTATAGAACTGATAAGACATTTTTTTGTCCAAAAAACACATTTACGGAACCAATAAAACTTTTTTTTTACGGAATGCATATTTATTTTGACCACTACTATGATAACCTTCACAATTATAAGGTACTTTGTTTTTTTTTTTTTATCAATTTAAGGTAATAGGTATAGTTTAAGAAATTAAATATTCTTAATAAAAGCATGGATCATTATAATCGTAATTTTTTTTTCAATCTTGATCTATAATAATTGGCAATGATTTTATAAGTTAAATTCTTCCAAATATCTTGCTCTCAATTAGCATGCAATAATGTATTTGTCACAATTAGCATCATCATTTTTACGATAATTAGTATCATATTAAATGTTTTTTTATTATAATTCTCATAGTCTTCACTCATACCAATCTTATATGAGCTGGATTATGGTGATTAATTACACTAATTATAGTAGTCTCTATTTGCTGCTATATAGTTTCTTCCCTATATATATGTCCATTGCTCAAGTTCTTATTCCTATGCTGTTTTAGTTTCATATTTTTTAATTTCAATTTCAATTTTAATTATTTCTCTTTCTCTCCTTTCTTTTGTTTCACATTTGGTTTATTGGTTATTCATCAAATTTCTCTTCTTCCTTATGCATGCTCACTTAACTTTGAAAATAAATCATCGAAGATTTTTTTTAAAAGGTTTGTTGTTTTTCTGACCATTTTTATTCTTTACTTATCGCTTTTTCATTTTTTTATATACATATGTGTTTACAGGTAATTTGTATTTTATTCAGACATTATCGGCCACTAACAAAGATTAGTATTTTTGATTTTTTCTTTTTGAATTATAATGATATTTTTTTCTTTGCCTTAGTGATTTAGGTACGACTCTGCTTCAGGTAAGGTAACTAATTGTTTTTTGTGATCAAAGACTAACTACAAAATGTTCTCACATTGACATTTGCATCAAAGACTTCAGAGAAGGTAAAACTTTTTTAGAAATTGCTTACTTTTTCTTAAGCAGTTACTTACTTTTGTTGTTTGTCATATTTTTTAACTTTTTCACTATTACTATTATTATTCCTAAAAACAGTTAGTATATATATTGCGCTTGATTTCATTTGGTTTTAGAAATTCTTATTGCATTTTTTAAGTTAAATTCGTTCCGGGAAGTTTTTTTTGTTTATTTTGTCTAGGTATTGAAATTTGCGACTATTGTGTGTGACACAGAGGAAAGTTGGATGAAGACTGTGGATCAATTTATTTGGCGTAGTATTTGCTCTATAATATTATCCAGTATATAGGGCAACACAAGGATATTTGAACTCCATCCGGAATACTCGAATCCATACGATATGAGTTTGAATTTTTACTTTTTATACTCCTTTAAAAATTGAGACATGTATGAGGATATATATCCGAACTAACTAATTGATTTGTGGAGGGAAAAATATGTCTCCACCCCATTGTCATGTCTAAATGGAACTCCTAAAAATATACACAAACTTTGTGTGAGTAAATTCATCTTTAATTTTATTTAAAATATATTTTTATTTGTTGAAATTTTATAGATTTTATAGTTTGATCTGATGTACATGTGGCTTAACCAAATGAATAATCTTTTATCATTATTTTAACAGAAATTATCATAATAATCAAATTAATAACAAAGTTGACCATCACACATAAACAATTGTTCCTATTTATAACTGGAATAATAATTTCACATTAATTACAATTATCACTACAATGAAACAAAGAAACAAATTCCTCTTCAATATAAAAAAATAAAATAAAATAAATTATGATACAATATTTATCACTATTGCTTATAAAAAGTAACAGTAGTGTGCAATTTTAAAAGGAAATAATATTTTAATGAGATCATATTAATATAGTCAATGCATTAAAGGTAGTGATTGATGTAACAACATGCATAATGTTTATTGCAATTTTTGCGGGACATATATTTGTACTCATATATTAATACGGAGGCTATCTTTTTTTCTTTTGATAGTTTTTACAGAATCGATGTTTTACTCATACGAGGAATTTTTTAATTTAAACGAGAACCTATATTTTTATTTATACATTAATATGATATCTATTTTATTTTTGTAATTTATATTGTAGTTTATATTGCTACTCATGTTGATGCAAAAACCTATTTTTATTTTATTTTTTTAATTTCTTTGAGATCTATATTTCTAATTGTAGTTTATATTGCTACTCATGTTGATGCAAAGACCTATTTTTATTTTTAATTTTTAATTTCTATGAGATCTATATTTCTACTCATACATATTTTTATTTCTAATCATATATTTCTTTTTTTTTTTTTTTGGTTTTCACCACCAGTTGAATCTGGTTCGGGGGTCAGTTCTGGCATCAAGTGGTTCCAGCCCCCTTCTAATCATATATTTCTATTCACATATTGATACGAAGGGCTTTTTTTTTAATTTATACGAGAACTTATATTTCTATTAATATATATTAATATGCCCTTTTTTTTTTATAATTTTTACGAAATCTATATTTTTATTCATATTAATACGAGGATTATTTTTTTAATTACCACATAAAATTATATTTCTTTTCATATATTAATACGAGATCTATTTTATTTTTGTAATTTATACTTTAGATTATATTTCTACTCATATATTATTACGGAATATTTTTTTATTTATTTCTATGTGACATATATTTCAATTGATACATCAATACGGGAACATATATTTGCACTTATGCATTAATACAAATGACTTTTTTGTTTTATAATTTCTATTTAGATCTGTAGTTTACTCATATATTAATACGAAGATCTTTTTATTTTATAATTTTTATGAAATCTATATTTTTAGTCAAATATTAATAGGGAGATTTTCTAAAAATTACAACGAGGACTTATGTTTCTGCTTAAGTATTAATACGAGAATCGATTTTTTTTTGTTATTTATATTATAGTATATATTTCTTCCTTATATATCAATACGCATATTATTTTTTTTGTAATTCGTCCACCTCAAAGCCTTTTTACGAAATCTCAAAGTCTCTTCCATATATATATCCTGTAAATAAATTATTTTTCATCAACTTTATAATTCTTTTAGGGGAGAATAATAGAAACAATAACTAGGATAATTTTTTTATTGTTTTGTTCACCACCAGTTAAATTTGGTTTGAGGATCAATTCTGGCATCAAGTGTTTCCAACCCCCTCCCGGTCGCAGTTGCGGAGGATCGAACTGTGGTCCTCCCTATCAAGTTCAGCGTCAATCACCACTGAACCAACTAACGATTGGTAACTACGATAAATTTTTAATTTGGTAAAAAAAATACAAACTATATGAATCTTCCCTTAGAAAATATATATGACACTATACATAAATTTTAGAGTCGGTGTTTATGTTTATCACTAAAGATATTTTAATTATATAATATTGTAAATATTTATGTAGTTGTCATTAACTATCTTCTATTAGCAATTAAAATTTTAATTTTTTAGATTAAAGAAAAATATATTAAAATATATTATTTATAATTCAATAAATTTAGGCTAAACTACACATTTGGTCCTTACATTTATTTTTGGTTTCAATTTGGTCTCTTACATTTAAAAAGTTTTATTTTGGCCCCTTACATTTATTTTAGGTTTTAATTTGGTCATTTCCGTCAGTTTTGTCACATGTGGCAGACAGTTTGCATAAAAGAAAAGACACGTGGACACTTGGATGTACGTATTCAATTGAAACGGTGTTAATGACAAAACTAATAGAAAATGACCAACTTATGCAAACGGTTGAAATGTAAAAGACCAAATTGAAAATTTTTAAACTTAAAAGGTCAAATTGAAACGTAAAATAAACATACGGGACTAAATATGTAGTTTAACCATAAACGGGTCTGGATACTAGTTATATAAACTTATTACATTAGCAAACTCTAATCTAATTACATAATTTAATTTTTTCTCTCTATTTTTTTGAGCGGCACAAATTCTTATTTTTGCTATAAATCAATCTTAATCTATGTGTTAGGTTGTTAAAAAAAATTATTCGCGCCTTTAATAATTCAGCCCATATTTTTAATTTATGCGCGTCAATCAACCTTAATATATGTGTATCAATTAATGTTTTACTGTAAAAAAAATATATTTGCGCTTTTAATAAACCAGCCCACATTCTTAATTTATGCGCATCAACTAAACCATCCATATTTTAAAAATTTCATTTATATATTTTTCGTCAACCAAAGGAAAATTCGTTTATTAGTTTTGCTACCTTTTTCAACCCGGTAACTAATTTTCACCCCTACTTTTTTGAGACGCATTTCAATAATTTCAAGTATGATGATTTTTTATTACAAAGATACATTTACTCAAGTATAATTATAAGTCATAAATTCTTATGATTTTTCAAGTATAATTACAAAAATACATTTACTCAAAAATTTAATAAAATTTAAGTCTAAATTTTTTTTATTTAACGTAATTATCATAAATGATGATTAATTTTGTTAACATTCTTTCCTTATTAAAAAATATTTTTTATTATTTTCTCTATAAAATAATGGGAGAAAAATTTATTGAAATTAAGCACATTCGATATTAGTCAAATTATATAGCGTTGTTTTGCAGGAAAAAAAAAATTTCAAAGATTACTTGAATATTGTAATTTCAAAAATTTCAAAAAAAAAATTTCAAAAAAAATTGTAATTTGAATATTTATTAAACATTATAAGAAAAATTACTTGAATATAAAATCTAAAATAAAATTGTGTTGACTAAAATAATTTAAGTACTTGAATATAAATTATTAATTTTAATTAGTTTTAACTAAAATTTTAATTATTATATCCATACGTAAAAATACAAAATTACAAATTAAAGAGCAGAATAAATATTTATTATTATATATTATGACTAATTAGACACTGCGGATGCACGGGTCGAACTTCTAGTATAATAAAAAATAAGCACATGCGTCTCAAACCAAGTTGAGAATCAGAAATTGTCATTAAACTTTGTTTGAATTGAAATAGAAAGTGAGATGGAAAAAAGTAATAGGAAACAATGTTAAAGAATGAAAGTTGGGAGAAGTAAAAAGATTGTTTTGGTGGTTAATTAATTTGGTTGCAGTGAAAGTGGAATTGATGAAAGGCCAATTCTAGGGTGGGTAAGTGGTATACGTCTCCCATGATGGGAGACCAATTTCCATCATTAGATCACAAAGGTGTACAATGGATCATAATAAAGTTTATATACCATACATTATTCTCTTTCATTTCTTCTTGTTTTTGCAACAACACAACCCATTTTTTTTTAAAATAAATATATTTTAAAAATAATTTCTAGTAATTATATATAGATATTCCTACAAATATTTAATGTAAATATTACTGTAGTTTAAAGTTTATTATTGAAGACTGTAAGTCTCTCGATACACATTAGTTTAAATATTAGTGCAAATATTAGTTCATAGTCTATTATTGATGATTTTAAATTTTTTGTTATACGTGAAATATTATTTTAAGTTATACAGTTTAATTTTATAATACTCAACTTTGACTTTGCTTGTCAAAAAATAATGGATAACTAGTTCAATTTGTAATATTGAGTAAAATTAACAATTGAACTAGCATATATATATATATAAAATTTGATATTTAATTTTTTCAAGTAAGATAATATGGATAAAATTGTATTAGCTTATTAAATAAATTATTAGTTAGTATAATTTTGGGTTATATATATAGATTGTGGACCAATTGAACTAGCATATACTTTTGGATTTCATATTTATATATCCGGAGATTTTTTTGCCACCCTACTCATTTTTTCGTGCGCCCAACAAAGCTCAATTTTATAATGTTCGCTACTTAAGTAGCGGAAGACTAAAAATTGAAACACGTAGGGCGCGTGAGAAGTCGGTAGGATGGAAAAAAAATATATTTTTTCATGTTTCTGCAACAACACGGGCTAATCTGTACACATGGATGAGCATTGCGACACCAATCCAAATTTTTTTATGAATAATTTCTAGTCATTCAGTATATATATTGGTACAAATGTTAATGTGAATATTAATTTAAAGTTTATTATTGATGACTGTAAGTCTCTCTGTACACATATTAGTTTAACTATTAATGCAAATACTAGTTCATATTCTATTATTTATGATTTTAAATCTTTCGTTATATTTAAAATATTATTTTAAGTTATATAATTTAATCTTATAATCATTAACTTTGATTTTATTTGCCAAAAAATAGTGGATAACAAATTTGTTTATTTTTTCTTCCTTTTCTTTTTAATAATATGATAGAGTTTTAGCTTGTTTGTTGGGATATTAAAGGGGTGTCAACCTAGTTGTGATGTCTTTACCTTTTCAACTGAGCTATTTTATTTGCTTATAAAAAAAGATTAAATATATTTTTAGTCCCTACAAAGTGGTCACCTTCTAAGTTTAGTCCCTAATAAATTTTTATTATATTTTTAGCTCATGAAAAATTACCATGCACTCAGCTTTGGTCTCTATTACTAATTCAATGGGTATTTTTGAATAATTTTTTCGCAGGTATGTTTAGAACATTATATAAAGTTATTCCAAAAAAAATGAGCTCAAAATTTGATTTTTTGATCGTGGTTTTGTTATTTTTATCTTGAATTTTTGCAATTTAAAAAATTTATATTTAATTAATCTCATGTTAAAAAATTCTAAATTTTTGTAAATAAGCTTTATATGATATTTTAAACATACCTGCAAAAAAATCATTCAAAAATTTAAGAATTTAATGGTAATTAAACAAATTTAGTTTTAGTAGGGACTAAAACTATATGAGAGAATTTTTTTATAGGAACTAAAAATATAATAAAAATTAAATAGGGACTAACTTTCAAAGGTCACCATTTTATAGGGCCTAAACACAAATTTTAACCCAAAAAAATTCATCCATATTATCTTACTTGAAAAAACTAAATATCAAATTTTATATTTATACGCTAGTTCAATTACTAATTTTACTCAATATTACAAATTCAATTAGTTATCCATTATTTTATTATAAACAAAGTCAAAGTTGATTATTATAAAATTAAACTATATAACTTAAAATGGTATTATATGTATAACGAAAGATTTAAAATCATCAATAATAGACTATGAACTAATATTTAAATTAATATGTGTATCGAGAGACTTACAGTTCAACAATAAACTTTAAACTACAGTAATATTTACATTGAATATTTGTAGGAATATCTATATATAATTACTAGAAATTATTTTTAAAATATATTTATTTTAAAAAAATTAGATTGTGTTGTTGCAAATACAAGAAGAAATGAAAGAGAATAAAGTATGGTATATAAACTTTATTATGGTCCATTGTATACATTTGTGATTTAATGGTGGAAATTGGTCTCCCACCATGGGAGACCTATACCACTTACCCACACTAGAATTGACCTTGATGAAATATTTTTTTATCAAATAGTTTAGTGGTTTGAAATTCTAACTTTAAGATGATAAATATGATGATAAAGGTTCAAATTCCAATACCCTAGTAGATATAGCAGGAATTTGAGTTTTCTTCATTTACGATTTTTTTTATTTGTTATCTATTTAGAATAGAGATAGACACAAATGAAGATTAATTGAACCCATTAAAAGTGAATCCCACTAATATTTACTTGTATTCATCTCTCTCCTAAATGGACAACAAATGAAGCAAATCCAACCCATATAACTTATGTCCCGTTAGAGACTAATGTTCCGTTTAGAATACCTTATTTTTGAGCTTATGCAAAACAGCTTATGTGAATAAGTAAGTTTTTATGTAAGTTTGTCAAAATAGATTATGAAAAAAAATAACTTATAAAAATATAGATTTTGTCAATGAGAACTTACAAATTAACATAAATTTATTTATTTGCATAAATTGATTTACATAAATTCAAAAATAAAGTATTCCAAACATAAAGTGATGAAAGTGTGATAATTCAGGCTGTAATTTATTTTTTATGCAAATTTAAAGTCTATATATCGTTCTCTTGTGGAATGGTGGTTTTGGTATAGAGACTTGAAATTTTAAGTTGAGTGTTTATTGTTTTGGTTTTTGATTCTTTATAGATAGTATTAATTATGTTTTTTTTATAAGCTAGCATTAATTATGTTGATATTGATAAACTTCAATGGTGTAAGCCCCACGTTGTTGACTCTTCACCATGAAATACAAACAAGATGATAAAATTTGTTGCCACATGGAATGGATCCGTTACGTTTCTTATGGTTTCTTCTATCTTCTTAAACTCTTAAATAAATTTTATTATCAAATGTATATTTTGATAGCTCGTACTAGTCAATAATCACCAAAAAGGAACTCTTACTAGTCAAGTTCATTGGGGCTATATATATGTTTTATGATCATCACATATCACTCCACACACAAACAACACATTGAGTCATTAAACTTATCATATTCATCACTAAGCCATGGAGAAGAAATCACTTGCTGCCTTGTCCTTCCTCTTCCTCGTTCTCTTTGTTGCACGTACGTAATTAAGTGCATCATGTTTTGTACTTATCATTATAATTAATTATAGGTTTTTTCTATATTACATCTCGATAACTCGAGGTATTTAACCAAAATGTTGGTTAAAAGTTGGCACTACATTCAGTTCTATTTATGGGACTTATTTTCATTAGTATTTGAATAAATATCTTTAAATTATCAAAATTCAAGAAGTAGCATAGGCTTCATCTTAATTATATACTGCATTTATTATATTTATTTATCATATTTTGTATGTCTCTAATTTAAGCTTTTATACCTATCTATCAAGATAGCAAGGGTAAACTATTATCATTGCTTTAGTTCAAAATTCAAATGTTTCTTTAGTATTTTTAACAAATATTATTTTTAATTAGAAAAGGTAAAAGTCCATATTCTTAAACTATATTAATATATCTATATGGGATATTCAAAAAAATATATCTATATGGGAAATATTCTAATAATATTGTTGTAATGGATGCAGAAGAAATTGTGGTGACTGAGGCTAAAACATGTGAGAATTTGGCTGGCAAATACAAGGGAGTATGCTTCGGTGGCTGTAACAATCACTGCAAAACTCAAGAGGGTGCAATTAGCGGCAGATGCAGGGATGACTTTCGATGTTGGTGTACTAAAAAATGTTAAATCTATGGAATGAATATCCATGAATTATAAGACTTTATAATATGGATAAATAAACGACATATGTGTGGGAGTTTCATCACTGATACTTGTCACTTTGTCTATAGACAAAAAATAAATAAATAAATAAATAAGCAACATACATGTGTAATCAATCAATATTGTGCGTAGCGTATTAGTTATGCACTTTTATTGTATGGAATAAACATTAATCAATGATTTCGTTTCCAATATTTTTTGTTAATTTCTTGGTCCATTTTACTGTATTATTTGTACAAAAATTGAAAAATATCTCATAATTTTGGTATTATAGTTGGATTATTACTTTACCACATTAACTAACTTAATTTCTCAGCAAAACTAATTACTAATAGTACTGTTAACATCAAGGATTCAAAATGTAATGGTAGTTACTTGCTTTGCAAGCCAAATAGTTGTGGTTAGGATTAGTTATTCTAACCACTTCCAATTTATATGTAAAAATACATTTATTTGTTGTTTAAAAAAATGGTGAATAAATCTTGGCTTTCTCAAGCTTATGCATCAATTCATCAATGGAGTTTGAACTCCTCTTTTCACAATTACTACAAGAAGTTAAGGAATATAATGAAATGAAAATATTTAATTAATTTTCGTGTATCCGCATTAGTCTTGTGTTTGTAATTAATAGATATAGATATAAGTTGAGGGCTAATGCTACGGTGGACCACCTTCACAAGTGGTCCATCGTGGACAAGTGATATACCGAATATGAATTTTATAAAATTTCTTGTTAGATTGAAAGTTTATATCGTATAGGGTTGAGTTATTATGCATAAGAAATATCCTTATGTATGGTGCATAAATAAATCTCCACCATGCATGCTTTAGTGGATTTGATTGATCAAAAAATCTAATTGATCAAAAAAATATTGGATGGTGGAGATTTGTTTATGCACCATGCATAAGGATATTCCTTATGCATAATAACTCTTGCCTATCGTATAGATCATCCATAAATTTTTTAAATTTTTTTGAAAATCATTTGATATGTTATTGAGACCCATCAAGATTTATGTTATTTAACAACCGTTAATCTTGATGTGTCTCAATAACATATCAAATGATTTTTAATTTTTCTAAATTTTTCTATAGATAATCTATATGATATAAACTTTCAATCCAACAGTGGATTTTGTAAAATTCGTACTCGTTATAATATTATTTGTGATTGGTCCACCATGGACCACTTGATGAAGTGGTCCATATTAGAATTCTCTTAACGTAACGCTTTCTCACATTTGAGGATTCTCCACCTCCTGCAAATCCGCCTGCAATGGTGTTGACGGAGATCCTCTTTCCTTTACCTGGATCTTCTCCTTCAAAATGATCTTTTGGGTGATTGTGTTGTACCTTTGGGACAACTACCTTCCCTGCTGCGGCGTCCTCTATGAACTTCCTCAGGTGACCGCTCTTTATCAATTCTTCGATTAAATCCCTTAGCCTGAAACATTTCTCGGTGTCGTGACCTCTGCATCTATGGTAAGCGCACCAGGCGTTGGGGTTTAATCCCATGGTGTGTTCCTTGTTCCTTGGTGGGGGTAGCCGCCCTAATCCTGTTTGCAGGATTTCGTTCATGACGTAGACTCGGGTGCAGTTTAGTGGCGTGTATTCCTTTCTGTCTTCTTGAAAGTGTCTTTGTGGTTGGTACGGCTTTCTATGACGCTCAATTCCGTGATGATTGGGTACCAGGCGTCTATGATGATGGTAAAACTCGCCTTGGCCGTTACCTTTATTAACCGGGTCTCTCTCTCTGGCGTCTCTCATTTTTTTTTCAGCGTTACTTTCTTCCCCTTTTATTTATCCTTCCGCTCTTCTCGTTACTTCCTGCATGGATGTGGCTGGTTTCTGCGCCAGGGATTCATTGAAATGTCCCGCCTTAAGGCCGTGATGGAAGGCGGGGACGAACATTTCCTGGTTTGGGTTGCTTACTTTACTTGTGGATTCGCAGAATCTCGCCAAGTACTCCCTCAAAGACTCATTGTAGTTTTGTCGTAGGGAGAATAAACTTGTAGCCGTCACCTTTATGTGCTTGGAGCCGGCAAATTATTGCGTGAACTTTTGCTGGAAGTCTGCCCAACTCTGAATGGAGTTCTTGGGCAGATTCATATACCATCTCAAGGCTGCCTCTTTCAATGTGCCTGAGAGAAGTTTACACTTCAAATGATCCGTTGCGCCGATGATGGCGGTTTTAGTTCCCACCGCCATCAGGTGTTCTGTTGGATCTGTTTTTCCGTCAAAATCTGGGAGGTGGGGTGTTCTGAAGTGGTCTGGCACCCTCGCATCCCAGAGGTTTTGTGCAAGTGGTTGGGAGTTGGTGATGTTGGTTTCCTCCGTTTCATCCACTTTGTTTGCTTTTTCTTGATCAATTTCATGAACCTTGGCTTGCAGGCGATGTAATTCTGCCACTGCATCCGTCAAGGTTAGGTGGTTTTGGTTGTTTTGGTTGTCATTTGCTGGTTGTCCTCCTGCCATTTTCTTGAGGAGGATTTCGGACTTCGTCTGGTTTTAGTGGTATGCTGGGAATCGTTTTACCGCAGCCCCACGGTGGGCGCCAAAATGTTCTGGTAAAAATAATAAGGGGGTGGTCCAAGTATATTAATGCATAATAATGATACTAGGATCTTTTATTTACCAAAATGTTGAACCATTTACAATGAGTTTTTCTCCTCTATTTATAGAGGAAGAACATAGTTGGAAAATATCTAAAACCACCCCACTCCTCTCTAATGGAGGTCGTGGGTGGTTTTTCGCCGTGTCCACTGTGTCTTAAGGGTGGTTATGGGCGGTTTCTCTTCTCCTCCACGCTTACAAGGTGGTAGTGGGTGGTTATCTGCTGTTGGACGACGAGGTTATAACCTGAGGGTGTCGCCCTCAATCTCCGGATCTCGTCCTCGCCTTATCTTTCCCGCCAAGTTATTTACTTGAATTGTTTGGGCCAATTGCTGGATCATTAAGTGTATTGGGCCTCTTAGATTTTGTTCGGTACAGATTTATAATATGAATTAGATTTATCAAATATTTCATAAATTAAAAATATAATTTATTTATTTGTTGCCACATGGAATGGATTCCTTACGTTTCTTATGGTTTCTTCTATTTTCTTTAAACTCTTAAGAAATTTTATTGTCAAATGTATATTTTGATAGCTCATACTAGTCAATAATTCACCAAAAAGAAGCTCTTACTCTAGTCAAGTTCCTTGGGGCTATATATATGTTTTATGATCATCACATATCACTCCACACACAAACAACTCATTGAGTCATTAAACTTATCATATTCATCACTAAGCCATGGAGAAGAAATCACTTGCTGCCTTGTCCTTCCTCTTCCTCGTTCTCTTTGTTGCACGTACGTAATTAAGTGCATCATGTTTTGTACTTATCATTATAATTAATTATAGGTTTTTTCTATATTACCTCTCATACTCATATTAATATATCTATATGGGATATTAAAAAAAAAAATATCTATATGGGAAATATTCTAATAATATATTTGTAATGGATGCAGAAGAAATTGTGGTGACTGAGGCTAAAACATGTGAGAATTTGGCTGGCAAATACAAGGGAGTATGCTTCGGTGGCTGTGACCGTCACTGCAAAACCCAAGAGGGTGCAGTTAGCGGCAGATGCAGGGATGACTTTCGATGTTGGTGTACTAAAAAATGTTAAATCTATGGAATGAATATCCATGAATTATAAGACTTTATAATATGGATAAATAAACGACATATGTGTGGGAGTTTCATCACTGATACTTGTCACTTTGTCTATAGACAAAAAATAAATAAATAAATAAGCAATATACATGTGTAATCAATCAATATTGTGCATAGCGTATTAGTTATGCACTTTTATTGTATGGAATAAACTTTAATCAATGATTTCGTTTTCAATATTTTTTGTTAATTTCTTGGTCCATTTTACTGTATTATTTGTACAAAAATTGAAAAATATCTCATAATTTTGGTATTATAGTTGGATTATTACTTTACCACATTAACTAACTTAATTTCTCAGCAAAACTAATTACTAATAGTACTGTTAACATCAAGGATTCAAAATGTAATGGTAGTTACTTGCTTTGCAAGCCAAATAGTTAGTTTAATCGTTTGTACCTTTGTGGTTAGGATTAGTTATTCTAACCACTTCCAATTTATATGTAAAAATACATTTATTTGTTGTTTAAAAAAATGGTGAATAAATCTTGGCTTTCTCAAGCTTATGCATCAATTCATCAATGGAGTTTGAACTCCTCTTTTCACAATTACTACAAGAAGTTAAGGAATATAATGAAATGAAAATATTTAATTAATTTTCGTGTATCCGCATTAGTCTTGTGTTTGTAATTAATAGATATAGATATAAGTTGAGCATTGTATAATATAAAAATATTCATACTTTAGATTTATTTTAAAATAAATTAATATAAAAATATAATATCACAATAAATTAATGTAACGAAATATATAATTACCATATTTTAATTATATTATTGTGCTCAAATGAACAAAGTAAAAATACTCTTTTGGTTTGTCTTCCAAAAAATGTCTATATGAGAGTCTTGCCATTGTTAGTATAAAATATTAAAATGTAAGTTTATGCATAAGTTTCCGATTAGCTATACATCCCTTTAAAAACATATTAATTGCACTTTTAATCCACTATTTTATCATATCAATATAAATAGCCTTTTATTTTAAATTGAACTTTTCAATCTTCAATTATCAGATTTGTTGCGATTTAGATTAGGTGATATTACATCTTTAATCACTTACTTTAACGATTTAGTCTTTTATTAATTCGTACATCATTTTTGGTTTTTTTTTGTTCTTCATTCATATTTATTTATTATTTTGGAAAACTTCAAATATAATATTTTATTTTACGGCATTAAATTTATTTATGGTTGAAAACAAATGAAGAAAAAAACTATAAATTTACCTATTTTAACTCTTTAAGTAATGTCTTAAAAAATTGGTTGTGTTTTAAAAAATACTAACATGTATTTTCAAAGCATATGTTAAAGAATCAAAAATAAAAATGTTGTTTTATAAAATATATATTTAATTTCTTAAAATTGTATACATTAATTTTTAAAATAAATATTTACTATTTTTAAACTCTTAACATGTGTTATACATACATACATACATGATAACATGACCCTTTTTTCCAATTAATCATTGATTATGAGACAAACTATATATATACTCCTTCCGTTTAAAATAAAATGAGTGTAGTTTTAGAGATGAATTTTTTTTTTCTTTTTCAAAATGAATGATCCTCATACTTTTCGACGTAAAATTATTATTTTATTTTCAATTACACCCTTAAAATAATTGAATGGACATAACTTCCAAAACATTATATTAATAGTAAATAGGGTTATTTTAATATAGTTGTCATAACATCGTTATATTTCTTTAAGATGTCGGTAAAATTCACAAAGGAAGTATTAAAAAAAAAAATCACAAAGGAAGTGAAAAAATTGAGCTGAACTAATTATCAAGTTTAGACACAATTTATGGTTAACTTAACTTCTTAAGATTTGACACGTACACACAAGCTTTGACCTATAATCTCCTTATTAGTATTTGAAACATGACACTTGTCTATAAATAGCAAAACGTGTATTAACAATTTTGCGACTTCTTGTGATTACAATACCTTATCTTTTTTTGACTAAATAGTTGTTGCTATCAAAATAAATTTTGATTCTCAACTTTTAGACCATGATGTCACCCATTAACTTTGTTGCTTTGGAATTATGTTCATTTTCTGAGCCACTTTGTTGTACTAGTAAACTATCAAAATCATCCCTCTCACTCTCACATCTTAGGATAGTATGAAATAGGTCTTTAATATATAGTATGAATATTTATGGTTTTGTAAATTTTTGTATATTTAGGGTCATTTGTTTTGAATTTTTTTAAAAATAGATTTTATAGTTTTATATAATTTTATGTAAAAAAATTATAAATATAAAAAACTTGAAATGAAAATTTAGTTTGAATAGTTATTTATAAAATGTCATTTTAGTCATTTCATCATTTTATTGAATTTTTTTAATATCAAAATTTTAAAAATATCACTTAATTTGAAGCTATTTCAAATAAATTTTTATAAAAATCATTTTTGAAATACAACTTTTAAATTTTTTTATTTTTATTTTTACTATGTTTTGATCTTCAATAATGTATGTTTATATTATATGATGTCAAAATTAGTGTTTTAATTTTTCAAAAATAAATATAAAAAAACTTGTGACATTTTAAAACACGGTTTTATGAAATTTATTTTAAAAAATACAAAGAAAAAATTTATTTTTTTAAAGTTAAACAAACACACTTTTAATCTCATTGAAAGATGATTTTTAAATTAAAAATGAGTGGTTAATATAACAACAAAACTTATAGTGATAACATAAATATTTAAGTTATAGAATTAGAGGTTTTCTTCTACAAAATAAAAATAAAAATTAGAGGTTTTCTTTTGTACTTTCTATTAACTCCTCAATTCTTAAGATAAGGAAGCTCACTTAACATAGAATTGTAAAAAAGAAAAAGAAAAAAAAAACAACAACAATAAATAAAAGGTAAGGTTCACTCAAAAACTCTTTTCTATTTTCTTAAGTCGGTTCCTAAAAAACTATTTAGATTAGACACAATGTTTTATGAGTAAACATTATAAAGAAAATATCTGAGAGATTAAACATAATCTTAGTGATTTAATCCTTGGAAAAGTCGATCTCTACCTAATCTTTGACTCATTGTCATCGGTGGATATCAACATTGGATGAATTTTCAAAATAAGCACGACATGAATAACAATGCAAAACATTTAGAAGGATTAACAATACTATTTTGAATTTCTAAAATCTTCACTTCAAGTATAAAGTAACTTGAGCATTAAAGTGTCTTCAGATACAACTCTCTTTTACTACAATCATAATGTAGAGGACAACAACCGATTACGTCGATTATGATTAGGTAAGATTAAGTTTTATATTAAGACTAATATTTAAAAAGTTGACTTAGAAAGTGAGAAATGTCTTATTATTATTTCTTTTAAAAGTTTATCTCTAACTTGAATTTTTTTTAATACATCACGCCACACGATAATTTGAAGGGCGCACTGCGCAAATAAATAGCGTCTAATCTCAAATAATTTTTGTATATTGGGTTTACATTCATATGATGAAACTGTTAAAGTTTAACACTTCCCCTCAAATTTACTATACATTAATTGATAGTCATCGAGAGTTTGTCAAACAAAATACAAAAAACATAATAATACATAATAATATAGACTCAACATTTTACTAATTAATCTCTACGTTTGTTACAAATTAACCCTGAATATAAACCAACTTACCTAATGGGAAACCAACTGAGAGAAGCAACCAAAATGAGTAACCATCCGAAAAGAAGTAGCGGCCAAAAAGAGAAACCATCGTATAAAAGCATCCAATAGAAGGAGAAACCAATAGGGAGAAGTGTAATGCAATCAATCAAAAGAATCAATAAAGAGAAATGCAATCAATCAGAAGAATTAATAGGGAGAAGTGCAATGGAATTAATCAAAAGAATCAATAGGGAGAATTGCACTCAATCAGAAGAAGTCAATAGGGAGAAATACAATGCAATCAAAAGAAGTCAATAGGGAAAAGTGCAACCAATTAAAAGAATTCAATAGGAAAAAATGCAATCAGACGAAACCAGTCGGGAGGAAAACAAATCAATAGAGAGACAATCAATAAGAAAAGAAACCAACATACCAATAAAAGAGAGAATCAAACAAAAAAGCAACCGATTAGAGAAAAACCAAACCAAATCAAACATAATAACCAACGTAAAGAATAACAATCAAAGAAATCTGTATGTTGCCTTCAAAGTTCAATGCAAATTCAATCCACAAAGACAAGAAATAGTGAAACGACCTTCAACCAATAACAACAATCAAACAAAACAACGTTACCTTCTTAATTTAATTGCAAATCTTACTTTAATTGCAAATCTAATCCGTATAAACAAAACCACAACCTTCATATCCATATTACGTTCTAAGGGAATTCAACAGATGAGACCACTTGCAGATTCAAGAGGATCAAACCATGCTCACGATACTATGTTAGAATCAGGGATATAAATTAAGAGAAAGATAAAGACGACTAAGATTCCAATAATATCTGAATATCATTGCTTCACAAAATAAGGATTACAAGAGAATTTATAATAATACTTAATAGACTACTAAACTACTAACATACAAAACTCAATACTTAAAATCCTAATATATCTAACAGAAACCTATTAATTCAATAATAAAAACAAATTTATAGAGATATCGCATATAATTAATATGTAAGAACTCAATTTTCAAGGCTTAATAGATCTTTTGGTTCTTGTATGTTTGTGAATTTTTTATGTTAGTCCCTGTATCTTGTTTTGTTGCAAATAAATCACTGTACACAAATTTTTGGTTTTAGTCCCTAATGTCAAAATCTGCAGGAAAATTTGCACGAAAACTGTTGAACTTCCTGCGGATTTTGAATTTAGGGACTAAAACCAAAAAAAAATTGTATATTCAAGAATTTATTTGCAACAAAACAAGATACAAGGATTAAAACAAAAAATTCACGAGCATACGGAGATCAAAAGATCTATTAAACCAATTTTTAACCTTAATATATACTTTCACTTATTCAACTTAAATGGTAAAATTTTAACTTTTAAGCTACTTGACAGAAGGAAAAGAAAAACTTGTTTCACGGTCAGATAAGTGGCGCAACATAACAGAAAATCTTTTTCTTTACCCCTACGATTAACACTTTACCCCTACATTTTTTACGATATTCCAGTTTTACCCTTTATTATATATATAGGATTTTTTTAACTTTATTTTATTCAACTTTATCATGATCTCTACACACCTCCTCCACTACAATGTTGTACTAGGCTTAAACTATTTCGGTTTTATACATTTTATACGATAGTTGAATCCTCTGATAATCATTCATAATAAATAAAAAATAAATTAAAAATATTATACTAGAACAGTTAGATATTCATACCAACACAGTTTTGTATAAGTGTGTAGGTATGAATATCCATACCGTATACACACTTGTGTGTAAAGTGTGATGGTATGAATATTCATACCAACACACTTTTTTATAAGTGTGTAGGTATAAATATATATACAAGTGTGTAGGTATGAATATGCATACCTACACACTTTACACACACCTACACACAAGTGTGTATACATGAATATGAATATTCATACCATCACACTTTACACACAAATGTGTAGGTATGAATATTCATACTTGGTATGAATATCAAACCGTTCTAGTATAATTTTTTTAATTTATTAGGAACGATTATCAGAGGATTTGACCATCAGATAAAATGTATAAAATCGAAATAGTTTAAATCTGCTACATGTAGTGGAGGAGGTGTAGAGATCATGAAAAAATTGAATAAAATAAAGTGGAAAAAAATTCAAAACTAATATAATAAAAGGTAAAAATGAAATATTATAAAAGATGTAGGGGTAAAAGGTTAATTGATGGGGTAGAAAAAAAATCTTTCAACATAACAATGCTCAAAATGGATAATGTACTCCACATGTATCTACTTGCACCCAATCATAGTAGAATTTCTCCATCATAATAAGGTTGGATCCTATTGTCATGCTTAATATTAGTACTGAAAAAATTCTACTAAGTAGTTGTTGCTATCAAAATAAATTTCGATTCTCAATTTAGACCGTGATGTCATTAACTTGTTGCTTTCGAATGATGTTCATTTTCTTGAGCCACTTTGTTGTACTAGTAAACTATCAAAATCACCCCTCTCACATCGTAGGATAGTATGAAATATTTATGGTTTTGTCAAATTTTGTATATTTAATCTCTTTAAAAGTTAAAGATGATTTTTAATTTAAAAATATAACGACAAAACTTATAGTAATAATTAAAATATAAATATTTAAGCTATAGAATTAGAGGTTTTCTTCTAAAAATAAATTAGAGGTTTTCTTTTGTATTTACTATTAACTCCTCAATTCACAAGATAAGGAAGCTCAATTAATATAGAATTGTCAAAAGAAAAAAATACCATAAATATTTAAGGTAAGGTTCACTCGAAAACTATTTTCTATTTTCATAAGTCGAGTCGGTTCCTAAAAATTTATTCTTTTTATTTAGACTAGACTAGACACAATGTTTTCTGAGTAAACATTATAAAGAAAATATTCTAAGAGATTAGACATAATCTTAGTGATTTAAAACTTGGAAAAGTCTCTACCTAATCTTTGACTCATTGTTGTAGGCGGATATCAACATTGGATGAATTTTCAAAGTGAGCACGACATGAACAACAATGCAAAACATTTCAAAGTGAGCAACGTCAATTATGATAAGATAAGATTGATTTTTATATTAAGACTAATATTTAAAAAATTGACTTAGAAACAGGGATGGATGTAAGATTTAATTTTGGTGTGGTCAAATTTTATTCGCATCAAAAGCTCAAGTAGGGGTGAGCACAAATCCGTAATCCGACTCAAAATCGACACAACCGCAAACATATGGAAGCACTCGGTCGGGTGCAGGTCGGATCTCGGGTCAACAATTGTGGAAAATCGGTCATGAACGGTTGTATACGGACGGGTGCGGGTCTCTAAAAAACCGTCTCTTCAAAACCAAAACCGACCGAACAATTTCGAAAATACAAATTAATTTATTTTCTAGTTTCGAGCACCCATTCTCTCTTTTAATATCATATGTTATTTACTTTGTTAATTTTATCTATCTTTGATAGAGGAGAAAAATGATTTATTTTACAAGCTTTAGCTTGTAATATGTTGATAAAGAAGATGTGAAAGATAATATTTTAGATTTATCTTAATTTTTACTTCTCATCTACCATCTATTATTGTCGTTGAATTTACAAATTTGAAACAAATTAACTTCATCTCATCATTTTTATTGTATCTTTTGTTGCAGTATATACGAAATATTGAACGAATTGTCAAAAAACAAAAAATATTTTGATCAATGAAGTTTTAAATGTAACAACAACGTTTCAATCTAACCCGTTAAAACCGACCCGTTGTGCCCGTCACCCGTATGACCCGAACAAACCTAAGACGTAAACGGTCCGAATTTGGTCCAAATTAAGAAGTCACAGTTTTTATTGGTTTGACGGTTTTCGACCCGAATCCGACCGATGCTCACCCCTAAGCTCAAGTATGAAATATATAATTTGTTTGTCTCAAATTTTGGTCCTTTTAGAATTTCACACATAGATTAAGATATAATAAATATTGAAATGCTAAGTTATTTTTACTCTTAATTTTTATTAAAAAGAGCAAAATTCATTTAATTGATGTTTTCAATTTTTGTAAAGGAACAACCGGTAAAACTTCATTAATTGTACTTTGGTTTTTAAAAGAATCAAAGTTTTGGGACAAAAATAAAAAGCTAAAAGAATCGAAGATTAGAGACGGAAGAAATAGTAAAAGTTTAGTATTTTCTTCATCATGCTTAGCATTGAACTTACTCAAATACAAATCTACAACACTAAATAATTTTACTTCTCTTTTATTTATAATTTTTTGACATGATATGAATTTAAATATGAGTTTTTTTAAATGCAACAGTTCAAGATAAAAGTAATGAAAATAATGACTCAAAAATCAAATTTTTTTAATTCATTTTTTCTCGATGAACTTTTTTTATAAACATACCTACAGAAAAATCACTCAAAAATACATGTTGTTTTAACAGTAGGAACCAAAATTGAATGCATTATAATTTCCTAGGAACTAATGATTTAATAAAAACTAAATAAAAATTAGATTTAAAATATCAGCATTTTATAGGGACCAAAAATATATTAAATTTTATACATATATATGTATAACAAAAATGAAAAATTTAAAATTTTTAGTGTGGCCATAGCCACACACTTGGTCCTTACATACATCCGCCCTGGGTAGAAAGTGAAACATGTCTTATTATTATTAGGGAAAAGCTTTTTAATCAGAAAATTTAAGAAGAAGAATTGCAAGAATAAATCTCCACTCTTGTTTACATTCATCACCACCCATGATTTCCACAAAAAAATGAGATTAAATGACACAATCCTTTAAGATTTTGTCCTTTATTAATTCTTGCATTTCTTATCTAAAAAATTATTACTAAATAGCAATGCTCTTATTATTATTATTATTTTGAAAGTTTATCCCTATTCTACATGAGACTTCAATTTTTTTTTAATACATCATGCCACACAATAATTTGAAGGGCTGCACAAATGAATAGCCTCTAATCTCAAATCTTTTTTTTTTTTGTATATTGGGTTTACATTCGCATGATGAAACTTAAAAAGTTCAATAATAAAAATAAATTGGTATAGATGTCACATAAAATTAATATGTAAGAACTAAATTTTTAACTTTAATACTTTCACTTATTCAATTTAAATGGTAAAATTTTAACTTTTAAGCTATTTAAAAGTAGGGGTGGCAAAGCGGGCGGCCTGCCCTATTTAGGCCCGTCCCGTCTAAAGTCTGCCTATAAGTGTAGCGGAACAGACCAACTTAGATGTTTGAACTCAAAACCGCCCCATTTAGTAACGAGTTGACGGGCCGGCCCGCCAAATAATTTATTTTTTTTACAATTTGAATTACTAAATGAATTACAAAATTATTTAACATTATCGATCAAAGAGGCCGACAAAATATATTTTTTAAGAACCCATAATAGAACTTCAACAATACCAAAAATAAACACACATTAAATTACATTAAAACACCATTCGATTCAATGTTGCTACGGCAATGTTAAGGCAAAAAACCATCAAAACAACTTCACAATACCAAAAACTATAACTACTGTATACCCGTGCTTGCATGGGAAATAATTTATTTGAATTAAAAATAAATTCGATTTAGATATATCATTGAAAAATAAGGACTCTATGCACTTTAAAAATAAATTTTGAATTATTTATTAGTATATCAAAAACATGTTGAATATAAGAGTTCAATATAAAAAATAAAAATTTGAATATAATAAAAGTATAAATCAAATAAAAATAACATGTAGAAATGTAAAACAATGATATATATATGATCAATAAACATTATTGCCAAATTTAGAGTAGCACCTAATTATTTTGTAAGAAACATTAATTTTAATATACGAAAGTTTGTGTAAAAAAAAAACATGAAAATTTTGTAATGTACTAAATTTAAAAAGATTAATTTACCAAAGCCTGCGAGCATGTCAGCCCCAACCCGCCCGGCCCCGTTTTTTAAGCGGGCTAGATGGAACGAGTCAACTTAAGGTACCGAGTCCAAAACCCCAGTCCAACCCACTCAAAATGGCAAGTTAAATGGATTGATACGACAGGCTCGATCCGTTTTACCACCCCTACTTGAAAGAAGGAAAAGAAAAACTTGTCTCACTTACAATTACAAAGTCTAAAATCAATATATTATAAGTTGTGTGGTCAGATAGTGGTGCAACATAACAATGCTCCATCCCTTCATGCCCAAAAAGGATAGTTACCTATCCATTATGTGAAATTGTTTGAATTCCTTGCACTCCACATGTATCTACTTGTACTTACACCCAATCATAGTAGAATTTCACCATCATAATAAGGTTGAATCCTATTGTCATTTTTTGACAGAAGGTTGAATTCTATTGCCATGCTTAATATTAGTACTGAAAAAATTTATTTTTAAAATTTATAGAATATTTGTATTTGATTTATAATATGAATTATATATATCAAATATTTCATAAATTCAAAATATAATTTATATATAAAAAAGTATTATTTTAGTAAAACTGCATATTCCATAAAAAAAAAAAAAGTAAAACTGTATATTATCGATATGCAATGGTAGGTAAACAATTTAAGTTTGTGTCGTGTGCATGTAGCAAGAGGTGTTAAATTCCAATAAAATGTTTGGGCCAGTAATATATTGGGCTTCAGCCCAAGCCAGTCCAATCGGAAAAGCCCAATAAACAGGCCCATATTTTCCGAGTTAATTCAGAGACTCGACTCAGTCACTCTGATACTGCGAAACCAAACGAAAATGTCGAGAGATGTTAACGGTAACGGTGTTCCGGCGAAAAACGCCACAAGCTCAGAGAAAGACGACGGAGAACCTCCGTCAAAAAGAGCTTCAAAGAAAATTCGAGAAGATTCAGACGTAGACTCAGAAACCGATAAAAAGCACAGAAGCTCGAGAAGAAAATCGCGTGAGAGTTCGGATTCGGATTCCGATAAACGACGAAGGAAGAAGAGGAAATCGCGTAGAAGATACAGCAGTGATTCTGATTCGGAATCGGATTCGGGTTCAGATTCGGAGAGCGATGAATCCGAACGGTCTGTTTTGGATTCGGAGTATTCCGGTTCGGAATCGGAGACGGAGGAAGAGAGGAAGGAGAGGAAGAGGAATGAGAAGAGAAGGAGGAGAGAGAGGGAGGAAGAGAAGAGGAGAAGGAGAAGAGAGAAAGAGAAGAAGAAAAGGAAGAAGGAGAAAGAAGAAGAGAGAAGGAAGAAAGAGAAACGAAAAGAGAAGAAGAAGGAGAAGAAAGAAAGAGGGAAGAAAGGAGCTGTTACTAATTTATGGGGAAAATATGGTATTATAAGAGAAACTGATATGTGGTAAGAAATTTTTGCTTTCTGTTTTGAAATTTGATGAATTTATATTTGCTTGTTGATTGAATTATTAGAGATTAATGTGTTTTGTTGTTAATGGTTGAATTATGTAGTTGAATATGATGTAGATTTTGAAATTATTGGCCTATGTTTTGTTGCTTTGGTTTTGCTTTTGCACTTGAGTTGTATGTAAATATCGTAAACAAACATGGACACAACACGTTGATACTTGATACCGGTAATAATTTGAGAAAAAATGATGTAATTGAATGTAATCACATGTGTCGGTGTTGTCAGTGTTATTGTCGGTGCTGAACTGTGGGTGTGGTTAGTGGAATTGTTATTGTATAAGGTTTTGAAAACCTAATAATGTGGTAAAATGTAATGTAGATTTTGAAAATTGGGTGTGATTTTGTGAGTTATATGTAATGAAATAGTATAGGATTGGAATGTGAAAGTGGTTAGTGGAATTGTTGCGAGTTATATGTAAAATTTGATTGAGAGATGTTAGATAGATTGTTGTTGTGCTTTTAACAATTTGGATGTAAATCATTGTAAGATTGGAGAAGTATAATACTAGTAATAACAAGATTCAAAGTTGTTCTCTTGACATCAAAACAAGACTAGTTAAATCAATGACAACAACAATTTAGCAAATTTCAGTTCCAGCATGCTGTTAAAAATCTCTTTTAGAGAAGCTATACTATTTTAACAGCACTAATCTCTTTTAAAAATTTGGAATTGTTGGCTAATGCCATCATGCCTCAACTTTTGGAATCCTGGAAGATGAATGTAGTTGATGGAAGAAGCAAGATAACTTAATTAATGTAGGGTAAATAGTAGCAGAAATCGATATGTGGGTTTTAGTTAATGGAGTTATAAACATAGGAACATGCACTAGCTGTTGATGGTTTATTGCAGCCGTTTTCTTTGACGGACTCTTTAGCAAGATTTTTAAATCTAGGTGTGTACTTTTTCTGTTTAGACATATAGTTACTGAAAATACTCATTAGATTGTTAGCATATGATTGGGTATTGAAGGGACGACCTTAATCCTATAGCGGGGTGCCAAGGTCTCAGTGAGGGTAGGATCCACTGCAGATCTATTGTAGGCTAGCTTAATTTGCATTTACAAGGGGATGATTCCCCGACTTGATAAGCTACCTACAGTCATATGGCATGGCAGCAACTCCTAGTTTCAACGATTGTGATAAGATTGCTATTTAACATGCAGACTTCATATTACAGTCATATGTTTAATTTTCTTATGGAAGGTTCAATTTATTATAAAATGATTTCGACTCTCAAATTGTGGTATCAATAACCAAAGCTTATCTATTGTTCTCAGAAGATCTTTAAGTACGTATATCCAAAAAGTCGTGCTGAAGTAAATAAGCAGCCTGTATTTTTGGCCCAGTTTGGATTTATTATCTAGCTAATTTAAATTTTGCTTTATATGTTGTTACCTGTGGGTCTCAGACTCAATATACCTTGTCTGAGTTATGTTATTGCATATTACAGGACCAAGCGTCCAGAGTTCACTGCATGGTTGTCAGAAGTTAAGCTGGTAATTATTTTGGTTTGCTTTCTATATTAAAATCTACCAGTAAAACCACTTTATATTATATTTCTTTTTTCTTTGTGGTTCTCTGTTCATTTTTGCAAAAAATCAATCTAGTAATTTCTATGCATCATCCTGGGAGATATTTTCCTTGTTTTCTTCGCACAAATTATCAATCTTCTTTCCAGTATATGTTGGTGACATTGAGAAGTCAAAGTTAGATTGCATATTTATCTTGACTATTGGTCTACTTCATATTTTGGCATTCTAATTTACTCGTATGTCATCTTTCATGTATCACATCCAATTGTAATTTTGCTGTATTTTAACAGGTGAATATGGAGCATCTGTCTAATTGGGAAGAAAAACAGATGTTTAAAGAGTAAGCACCTAAACTTGCTACTTGGGAAAAAAAGAGAGCAAAACAAGATAAAAATGGAAAGGAAAACAGAAAAAGAAAAGTGGCACATAGATTTAGCTTTCTGTTAATTGTTATGTTACTCTTAGGTGCCACAAGAGAAAACGATAATCATTTTAGCTCTTTCATTCTCACCTTAATTGACCTATTGGCTCGCATATTAATCACTACTCTCACACATTACATTCATTACTATGTTGTTGATTCTAAGTTAATTTGTCTTTAATTCCTGGTTGCAGATTTATGGAGGATCACAACACAGCTACATTCCCTTCCAAAAAGTAAGCTCTAGCAAAAGTTTAATTTGGCTTATTTTGTTGTGCTCATTTTTTGGATAGGCATACTGCCGTCTACATCCTTGTTCTGCAATGTTGCGATGAATTTAAGATCTTAAACGAATCATTTTGTATACTTATTTTGGTTGACAAATGGTTTAATGTTTATGTGGCAGGTATTACAGTCTTGATGCTTACTACAGGCGTCAAATGGAAAAAGAGATGAAAAAGGGTTTTAAGCAGGTTAAGGCAACAGAACGAACTGTTTTCAATGATGAAGAACAGCGCAGGTATGATTTTGAACATGCTGCCTTTACTAATGTAATCTTAAATTGGTTTTGTTTTTGGAAATTGTTTTTTCCCAAACCTACTCTACACCTGCTGTTTGTTACCTATTTGCTATGGAGCAATCTTGATTATCTTATATTTTCTATTTCTTTTCGATTGTATTTTCATTGCAAAAGTCTACCTGTATTAAATTCTTCAAACTTTTAGTACACAATGTCAGAATATGAAATCTAAAACCTTAACTTTCTTTTACTACTCTTCAAATGGAACTATGGTACACATAACAAGTATTGTTTCTGTTGGCGCAAAAATTTCACCCTTCATTAATCATTTTTCAATGAATGTGCAGACAAGAATTGCTGCAAGCACGTGAAAAACATAAGGAAGAGCAAGTGATAGCTTTGAAGCGCGAAATGGAAAGTGGAATGGTAAGTTATTACCAGTTCACTTTTAAACAATTCAAAGTCCAATCATTTGTTAATGAACAAGGTTCTGTTCTCACATTTGTGCAATAATTTTCTAGGCGCAAGCAATGAAAGAGCAAGCACAACTCAGGGAGGAGATGGCTTACCAGTACAAGCTCGGCAACTTTGAGGTGAGAATTACAAATTCAAATCTGTTTGGACCTTGGCTTTTAGCTTGAGCCTCAACTAAATTTGCTACATTTTTTATCACCTTTAGGCTGCTGCCGCAATCCAGAGAAGGTTGGACCCTGATGCTGCGGTGTAGTGGATGTTGGACATAACTTATTTTGAATGAGTTAGGTGATGGGGTCTCATGATGATGTCATCGACAATCTCATTTCATCGATATGATGGCATCTAGGGATATAAAATTGCCGTCGATGGGTTTTTATCTGTTCCAAGAGGAGTTAAGTATTCAGTGCTAATATAGAGGTGTTGCTTTATGGTAGAAGTTTTGGCTTTGTATCTTTTACCAAGTGAAGTGAGCAAGCATCTCCAAACTGTCCAAGCTATGCATGCTATGAATCTTACCTGGACAGATTGAAATTGGCATGTAAAACAATCTTGTTAGTAAAAATGGGTTTGTGTTTTATATTTTAATGATCCATTCCTCGAAATTCTCATTTTTAATGATGCTTTTGCACGTCTTTTTTTTTTTTTTTTTGGTTTAATAGAGTGAGGGCTCTCAAGGTCCCATGAGCATAGCTCAGTTGGTAGGACATTTGCACGTTAAGTGCAGGGACTGAAGTTCGAATTCCGATATGCCCACTTATTCACCTTTATGAGGTGAAATTCTAGCCACTAAGCTACGTGACATAAAAAAGAGTGAGGGCTCTCAAGTGTCAGGTTCATTTGATCAATTTTGATTTCATGTTAACATAAAATGAGCCTTATGCTCGAAAAGTTTTTATCTGTCAATTTGTGCCAAGATCTTTGTCTTGAAAGAGTTTTCATTCCATTTGTTTGGTTTTTTTTCATCGGATTGAATGAATTATATTTTATTATTCTATTTTTATCCTTATATAAAAAACAAGAGTTAAATCATTTTTAGAAACAATATTATGCAGATTAAAAATTCACATAAATAACAAAACTGAAATAAAAAATGACATAGATTCAAATTAAAACTTAAAAATACTGGATTACAAACGAGACATTTATAATAATGAGATTTTTTTTTTGACAGATTTATAATAATGAAATGAAAAGACTATGCTTGTAAAATGCACATATTTCCGTTTATTATACAATTAATGTTTTTAGAATATATTAGATCTATAAAAGATATAACACTTTTTTTTTTTCCAAGTAATAATAGTGGCTAGAAGTTACACCATTAGTTAAGTTCATTCATTGATTTCTGTAGTTTTTTTTCTCCTCTGTCAAAGTTTATGTATTGGTTTTCATGTTTTTTTTCTCTTTTTTTTTTTCTCCTATTAAACACATTACTAAGGTGGATAAATGGAATGATCGAGTTTTGAACTCCAGTTTTTTACATATATCATGCAATGTTCTACCAACCAAGAACATGCACATAATTTCTTTTTTCATACAAAATTAACGTTTTAAATTTGTGTGCAATTGTTAAAGTGACATACTGACTCAGTCTTAAATGTAAACAAAATTTATATATTTAATCTAAATATTTTAGATCAAATACATTATTTTTTTTAATCAAATTTTATTTATTAAAATTGAAGTAAAAAAAGTGGATGAAGTATTTATTATTTATTTATTAATTAATACTCGTCATCATTACTAAAATTTTGACTAAACTTAAAATTGAAAGTGAAACTTAATCCTTCATCACACTCTCTTTCATAGTCTTTCCTTTCACACCACTTCTGTCTCTTGTTGTTCCTGCTGTCTGCAACTGAGTTAACGAGTCTCTTCAATGTTGAACTGAGTCAACCTTGTTCCTTTACAATAAACATAGATACAATCTTCAAAATGATGGGTTCTTTGGGTGCTGTAATAGGAAGAAGATATAATCCATCAAGTAATGGAACTATCCAAATGGGTGGAAATGGGATCATAAACCATAACAGGAAATGCAAAGACATAGCTTTTTTTGTCATTTTTATTGCATTTTGGGTTGCAATGATTGTTAACTCCAGCTTTGCTTTCAATAAAGGAAACCCATTAAGGTAAAAATCTTAAAGTTTCAATCTTTATCTTAATCTTATTGTGTTTATGTAATTGGCAAGTTTTAGTTCTCAAGTTTGAACTCAATTCTTGAGATGCTGTTTCTTAATGGGTTTGTTTTATGGAGTTTTGTCTTTGTTGTGGAAACTTTGCAGTCTTAGATTTTTACTTTACTTTTTGTTTCATGGGTTAACAATTAGTATATGATTATTCAATAAATCTAAGGGTAACATTCATTGCTTAGCAAAAGTGGGTGTTTATTTGATTCTTATAGCATGCAATTTTCACTGTAGAAAAGACAAAACCTTAGTAAAAGTATCATTGTTTTTTGTTTTGTTTATGCATCTACCCACATACACACATGTGTTTGGTTGAAGAGGAACAGTAACAGTAATATTGTTGTTTCTTTGGTTTCTGAAGAATTGAAAGTGTGTTGTGTATGACTCTTATTTGCTGATAATTGATAAGTGAGCAGACGCTCGAGCATAGCAGAGCGAGAGCGCACGCCCTTTGGGATTGGTCAATTCATTTGTATGGTTACAAATAGGAGTGTTGGGGGTGCAGGATGGCAAAGCCCTTGGCAGTAAGATTTAGGGTAAACTTGTAAACTAGACCGTAGTTTGTTTAAAACAAACCTTGCATTTGTACTCTATAACCCTAATTTGTTGCGTAATAGAAAAGGTACAACGACCACTTTGCTTTCGACGAGGTAGCACAATTGGCCGAATTCCATGATCAGTCGAGAGTCGTTGTGTTTTTTGCATATTTATCTTCTTACTTTAGAACTGGATTTGCTACTCTAACAATGTGGAAGATAGAACTAGGACTTGATTGTATAGCAATTTGAAGAACATAATTTTATTTTCTCTTTTTGTTGTTATGGTTGCTAATTTGTGATAACTGATACTATGGTTTATTAGGCTTACTTATGGGCTAGACTACAAAGGAAATGTGTGTGGCGACAAACATGTAGGTCTTCATCAATTGGAGCTCAAATACTGGCTAAATCCTAATCAGGTTTATCAAAGTGGATCGAAAGATAGTCAATTTAAACTGGCCGATGCTCGGAGTATATGTTTATTGGACTGCCCTATTCCTTTGGAAGATTCACTTACTTGGGTGTGTGATTATCCAGAAGGAGATATTCGTATTTCCATGGATGATTGGATTGATATGAACTATAATTATTATGAGTTCCTCACACCAGAAATGAGAAACTCCTCACTTCAACTTCAAGGCCCTTGTTATCCTGTCATATTTCCTACCGTAAATGGTGAGAGAACTCCACTCTAATGTATATATAGATTTTGCGTTTTGTTGTATGCTGGCTAATTCTTGTGTCGTATCGTATGTATGCATTATTACTTTGAATTTTAACCTTGCTTGCATTATGTGCTCCGTGTAAGAACTAAGAAGAGGATGCGAGTGTCTTAAGGGACTCCAATAACCTATCTAATTTTTTTTTTGGATATGCGAACTTTAGTATATCAACTAAGTTTGAACTATGTTATGTTAGTCTTTTCTCTTTCAACTAAGTTTGAACTACCTGATTCTTAAAGTATACTTTTTGTCTAGTTTACTGGAGTTGCCAATTTATTGCCAAGGCATCAAATGTATCTTTAACGCATTGGCAGCAGATGGGTGGAGTTGACATCAATGAAGACATTGTTATCGATAAGTCCATTCACAAGTATATCAATTCTCACTCAGCTGTCTTAAAGGTTAGTTTTCTTTTTTCTATTTTTTTTTATAAAATAAAAAACTGTATATTATCTCTTCAATTAATGTTGTGAGTCGTGACTGTGATATTTTCTGGGGAAGCCTCCTTAAGACCTTAACACCAACCTTCTATATCATGTTAGTTTTGACATGTAGCACAAGAAATAACATGAAGTATCCTAATCCTTTCTAGCATTTGCACTCTTTAAGTAAACTCTTCATGTCTTTAAGCCTTATGAGTATTATATATATGTTCCTGAGTTTTGGAATTTTTACAATTTTTTTTTTTTTGCAGAGATACATGGCTGACATAGGAAAGGCATGGCCTGTGCTGATTGTTTGTGGTGGGATTTTACCTTTGTTTCTTTCTGTGATTTGGCTGCTGATGATCCGGCATTTTGTTGCTGCAATGCCTTGGATAACAGTAGTTTTCTTTGATCTTCTAATAGTATCAGTTACGATGTTCTACTATCTAAAAGGTTAGAATCTTTGCCGAGCTATTTTGTGAACCAAATGAATAGTTCTTAAGGAAGTTTCGATCTCAGAAAAAGACCAAAATATGAATATTCCTTTGGTATTATATTCATTTTTCTTTTCTAAACCATATGCTTGCTTATATAACTCTTGAATATCTATCGAAATCTTTTTGTTTATCTTTGCAAACCTCAACCAAACGAAATACTGAGTTAACGTTGCCTTCCTTTCCTGACTTTCAGTTGGATGGATAGGAAATGACGCTATAACACCCATCATTGGCGAGCATGATCCTTACATTCATATATATGGAAGGGTAAGCTTCATTGTGCTCGAGTTAGTATATATTTATTCTATGATTTCTCCCTTTCCCTCTTCATTGATGACTTTATCATGTAAATCTTACAAACAGATTTCGGTTTCAGGAGCTTACTCATCTAAGTGTTGTCACTATCCTTATGACTTTTATCATGGTCGTTGCCATTCTTACATCAATTGCTATTGTTCGGCGCATCCTTATGGCAACTTCTGTTCTTAAGGCAAGCATAACTACACCACATGCAATTCTGCAACCATGATCAAGTTTTTTGTTTAATTTCACAGATATTCGATAGAAATACTAGAAACTATAATTGATGATACTGCATTTTTACCATTATTCCATTCAATCGATTATTGATTCTAATGCAAATATTGCTCATAGGTTGCCGCAAAAGTGATAGGAGAAGTGCAAGCGCTTATTGTTTTCCCAATCATACCGTATGGTATCCTTGCAGTGTTCTACATGTTATGGATTTCGGCTTTTCTCCATTTATTCAGCTCTGGTCAGGTTGTTCAGAATGACTGCCACTCTAACTGCTGCTCATATGACCTCGTGGAAAAGCGGGTGAACTGTGATCGTTGTTGTGGATATAGCATCCGTTACACACCCCATATTGGAGTTGCCATCCTCTTTCACCTCTTTGGTTGTTATTGGGTTACACAATTTCTTTTAGCATGCTCATCAACAGTAATTGCTGGATCGGTCGCCTCTTATTATTGGGGCCATGGTGAAGTATCCGTAAGTCGAAAAACTTAGTTCAAAAATGAAATGAAAAATGCATTTCAAACAATATTTTTACCATAATTACAAATTTATCTTTTATATGTCATTAAAATTTTATTTGTCTTTGTCAATGCAGCCAGATATTCCTTTCCTTTCCGTCTTTTCCTCCTTGAAGAGACTTACGCGTTACAGTCTTGGTTCTCTAGCTCTTGGATCTCTGACCGTATCATTTGTAGAATTAATACGCTTTATGCTTGAATCTATTCGCCGAAAACTGAAAGTCTCAAGTCATGTGCCTGACAACTGGTTCGGAAAGGCTGCATACCATTCGTCTCAATTTTTTCTAAGGTGTATTGAGTGGACCGTCAAATCAGTGAACCGAAATGCTTATATCATGGTAAACTTTATTATGCGATAAACCATTTATCATTTATGCGTGGATCATGTTGATAGATTAGATATGTACTTATTTATCTTTCTGCATTAACTTCTCGAATATCTGCTTGATACCTGCAGATTGCTATAACCGGTAAAAGTTTCTTTAGAGCTTCAGCTATTGCAACAAGTTTGATTAAGAATAACATCCTACGGATTGGGCGTGTCAATGTGATTGGAGACGTTATATTGTTCCTTGGAAAACTATGTGTCAGCCTCTCAAGTGCTGTTTTCGCTTTCCTCATGTTAGATACTCACAAGTACAAATCTGGGCATAACAAGATCTCATCTCCACTCTTTCCTGTTATGGTATGTTTCCTATATTAATCTATATAATCAAACTTTAAAAAGGGTCATGCCAAACTTAAAAAAAGCACTCCCTCCGTTTCAAAATGAGTGTCACTTTATAAAAAAAAGTTGTTTTAAAATGAATGTCATTTTCACTTTTCAATGTAAAATTTTTCAATAATGCCCTCTAATCATTATTCTCACAGCACTATATTTCACTTTGCATATATAATAGTGAGAAACAGACATAGTTAATAGTGTTAGTTTAGTACAAGTGTCATGTTGCTTAACAACATAATTGTCTTTCTTAATTTGTGTGCAAAAACTGTAAACGACATTCATTTTGAAACGTATATGAATCTGACAATTCAGATCTATTTAAGCGAAGTCTTGCTCGACACAGCCTATATTGAAAACAATTATAAGAATCTCACATTTGATATCACGTAAAATGCAGGTTTGTTGGATTTTTGGATACATTGTCGCAACTCTTTTCTTTAGAGTTATAGAGATGTCAATTGACACCATCATTCTCTCATTCTGTCAAGATTCTGAAGAGCATGGAATAGCACAATATGCTCCTCCTCTTCTCATTGAAACTCTCAATGACCAAAATGACATGCAAAGACTTACACAAGGACCTCAATAAAATATTTCTATGTATTATTTTCTCAGCACTTGAAGATTTAGAATCTAGTTGAGATGATTATTTTTGCCACCTTAGTTAAGTTCTTCCTCTTGTATATAATGCTAGAATCAATTGCATTTTAAGTAGTTATATTTTTTGCATAGGTTGTTTTATGATATCGTGATATGGGTGTAACCGCGACAAAATCTATACAATTATATAATCATAATCCTTCTCAAAACTCCATCTTGTGATGAATTATAAGACCTTTTTTAATACTTGCTACCACTATCATTAGGAATCTTCACAATTTTATTTGTATACTATCATTGAAGAGTGTCTTTTTTTGTTTATCACATTGTTTCCATGAAAAACTAAATTCTTTTAGACTAAGGAAAATGAACCTTATCAAAATCATTATGTAATTGAATTCTTGTTTATTTAATGCAAGTTATTTTTATGTTAATGAACTTTGATTTTTGTTCTTAATGGTTTTCAATAATTGGTCATTGTTGCATTGGTTTAGAGTTAGTCCCACCTTTGGAATTAAGTTGTATTAATTTTAACTTGTGAGTTGTGATCAAGGTTTTCAGAACCGTACCGGTCATCGAACCGGTGAGCTTATCGGTTCAAGGTTCAACCGGTCGGATCGAGGTCGGACCGGTCAGATCGTTTTTAATTAAATATATATTTTAATTAATATATAAATAAAAATAAATAAATAATGACTTAATATTTCTTATTTTTACACATGAAAAAAGATGAAATATCATGAAGTTAATATAAAATTAAAACTTTAGTATATTAGACATAAAATTTCTAATTTAAACTAAATTAAAAATTACATAATAACTAAATCCAATAACACAATATAGTACTATAACATCATTTGTAACTTGTTTATTTTTTTAATCTTTCTTTTACAAATAAAATCAAATAACATCGTTTGGTTTTTTTTCTTAAATATATATATATATATATGAAAGGGCGTTGTTTTGACCTCCTTTTTAAAAAAAATAAAACCGAACCATCGAACCGCCTGGACCGGCCGGTTCACCGGTTTTTTCCAGTTCAGGACCGGTTCGACCGTTTTTTTACCGGTTCGCTTGCAGACCGATTTTCAGGCCTAACCGGACCGGATACATCACCGGTTCACGGTCTGACCGGTCCGACCGGCCGGTTCGGTTCGGTTTTGACAACCTTGGTTGTGATGCATTGCCTTAAAAAATGATTATCATAGAAATAAGTGGAGTATTCGGGATTCTAATCTCGGTGCATGTATATATAATACAACGTCTTCATCAACTGAACTAAGCTCACAGAGAAACACACAAATAAATTAAAATGCTTAAAAGTAAATAAATTTAATTTTTTATAGGCATAAAGTAACATAAATTTATTTTACAACTTATTGTTAAGCTTATTTACACTCACAATCATAATCAATGCACTTTGGAGTTCGAAGATAATGGATACACAAATCCCATGGACAATCAGTATTAACAATGCAGGGAAATTTAGTAAAAGGAAAGTCAACTGCGATATTAAATTAGAATAAATGAATGTTAGTAAAAGATGATGAAATAATGAATTATGAATGTTTGATTTTTTTAAAATAAATGACTAAATATGATAATTTAAGTTTGACTATATTTGATTTTAAATTCTATATTTGATTTTTTAAAAATAAATGACTAAATATGATAATGAATTATTTTGACTATAATTTTTTTTTTACAAAACATCATACAATATAGAATTTCTTCAATATTTAAAACATTTGTCATATATTATTATGTCATGTATTATTTTTTCTAATACATACATTTTATAGATTAAACGAACCACATTATATATATTAAAGATGCAAAATTGAAATTGGTATGAAAATACTTACTCCCGTTGATTACACCAAGAAATAGAGAAATAAAAATCATCAAAGCATAAATGAACTTGTTGGTAATTAAAGCCATATCTTTTTTCTTCTCAGTCTGTAATAAAAAGAAAATCGTTTCATCAATTTATAGTAAAAATTCCACGAATTATTTACTCCAATCAAATAACTTTTAACACTTAAGAGTTGAAATAAACCAATAAAATTTGAATTATTGTTAAATGTTTATAAGGTGCACCAAGGTGTCTTGTTTACCTCTTTGGTTCATCCAATTGATACGTACTAATTTCATCAAAGTTCATTCTTATTTATTTATTTATTTGTTTATTAAACTTTCATTATATTTTTGTTATTTCTCTTTTAGCCTTTTGGTAAAGGGAAAATTTCCAAAAAATAAATAATAGCACCCCTTCCTCCATCCCATATTATAAGAAAAAAAAATAAAATTTTTACATTTATTAAAAAAGGTAAAATATGATAATTTGAAATATGACTTTTTGTGTTTTTTTTTTTTTTAAATAAGTTTCATGAAAAGATATAAAAGAAGAGAGGGTAAATTAAATGCAATTTGCATTAAATTTCATGAGAATAAGTAAAAGTAAATTTTGAAAATGATAAAAGTTAGTTATTTTTACTTATAATTTGAGATAAGAAAAAGTCATTTTTTCTTTCTTATATTATAGGATAGAGGGAGTAGTAGATAGTGATGACAACTTTTAGCTATAGAAAAAAATTACAATAATTAATTGACATTGGACCGGCAATATACTACTCCATTTGTTCAAAAATATAAACAAAAATTAGTTAATAAAAGTGATTGTATTTGGTCCAAATTTTTAACCAAATATATTAAGTTTTTTTGTCTCATTTTTACTTATATTTTAGAACAGAAGGAGTATGTTAGTGGAAAAAATTGTGAAGATTCCTAATAGTAGTGGTACTGGTAGCAAGTGATAAAAAGAAAAGAAAGAAGAACTAATCCATACGAAATGTCATTTAGACATATTATTTTTTAGAGTTAATTAAATAAATAAAAAATGCTAAACAGTGCCTTGGAGCACTAGTTAGCATAACCCTTAAGCAAATGATCTCTATAAATATCAAAAATTTGGTTTTTAGTTCCTACAAGATAAAATGACACTTTCTAATCCCTATAAAATTTTCCATCAACATTTTCAGCCCCTTTGAAATTTTCTATTAGTATTTTTGTTCCCTATAAAAGAAAAAACTTGTCAGCATTTTTGATCCCAAAAACCGCAAAGAAAAAAGTTAAAATACTAAAAAGTGTGATTTTATTTTTTAGAAACTAAAAATGAAATTTTAAATATTTATAGAACCATTTATTTAATTAACCCTATTTGTTATCCTTTTGCAATACTCTCAATGCATCTCCCTCAAATGATCTTAATTATTCCACAAAACTTTGAATGAATCCTAAAACACTCGACATTATTTTTTTTTTTTTTTTAATGTTTCTTATTGGATCTTGCATGCGCATCTAAATTCCACACTATATATTAAATTAAAACTTTTTATCAAATCATGGTAACAAAAAATACTAATAGTGGAGCACATAAGATGAATTTTTAAGAGTCATTGTTAACAGTGGTTAAAACTTTATATCAAAATCATGGTAACAAAAAATATTTATAATAAGTACTTATTTTAAATACCGCTTAATCAATGATGACATCAATTGAACAAGGGGTGATATCAAAACCGCATAAAACTGATAAAAGTGATAAAACAAATGTAAAAAATATTTTAGAAATGTTATGAATAATAAGATTAGTGGATGTTCATATCCATTTCTTTCCCTATAATTTCCACTAAGTAGTAGAGCTTTATTGCCTTTGTCTTTTCACTACTTACTTTGTGTCCTATAAATAGGACTTTTATTATGATGTAATATACACACATAAGAATAGTAATACATTGTTCTTATCTCCTTTATCTCTAGCAATCCTAGTTTATTTCTAACACGTTATCAGCACGAGACTCTACCATTGATTATTGAGAAAATTTTATTGGTGATTATTGTTGCTTCAACAAATAAGTAGTGTTTTCATTTTATCTTACATCTCTTTTGTTCACGTGATGCACCTCTTATTGCCTAATGTTATTTGATTTCTTTAATAATCACTATTATGAACCTATAATCCCAAACTTTCATGTTATTGCATTGATGTGAATACTTTTATTATATGATGTCTACAAATTACTCCTGAATCTTTGCCATTTTGGATTATCGTTTGAATAATAATACAATATATTCTCATTGCTTTTTTTTCTTGAGCACTTGAATAATATATATATCTGTGATTGTATAGTTTTTCTATTCACTTGATTTGCAAAATAAAATATTTGGTTATTATTTTTCTGATGCAATAGTCTGCAGATTAAATTATTTATTTTATTTTTGTACCCTATTTGCTTGATATTTTTAAGATACAATGTGATGGGAACATTATAGTATCATATAAGCACCAGATACAAAGTGATATTTTGCTTGATGTTTTTGATTTCTATGATTTTCTTTTAAAGCTTTGATTTTGCTTTATTATTTTTGTGTATGTGAATGTTTGGAAAATTGTGTCTATGCTTCCAATCAGTTTGTAATAGCCTTCAAAAAATTTATCTCTTGTAATAACCTTCACAATTACCCATCTTGTATATGATTCACTTGTTTGCTGTATTATCCATCCCGATTTTGTTTGAAAAGATCTACTTTTGTTTGCTATATATATATATATTCAAAATGAAGAATACTTACTTGGTCACAAACTCAAGAAAATAAAAAGGTATTTAACACTGTTGTGTATAATAAATAAATAACAAAGCTTGGGCTTAGTGTGTTTGTTGATTTTGTTGAATTAAAAGGCAATGAAGTCAGAATCAAAGGATAGATTATAGGATTGTATACTTCCATAGCTTTTGTTTTTTGCTAAAATCTTATTAACTCCGGAAAACTTGATTTGCCTATCGGAGATCTTATCACTTTGATCCATCTTGGTTCCAAGAGGCCAGGTTGCCCATTTCCATCAAGTAATTGTTTATGTTTTACTTTACTACATATACTACTTTGATTATATATGAAATTCTTAAAGATTGAATTGGTATTTTATTTCTAATGAGATCGAATTGGTACTTTCAATATTAAAATTAGCCAAGATTATATTATAGAGTTAATCCTAATATATGCCTCTTTCTTTTGTTTATCATGATTTGTTTACTTAGTCTAATTTAAGTTTTTCTAAAACGAAGTGAAATTGTTTACAATGCGAGTATAAATTTCCAAATTATTGAACAACTAGTGTATTATTTATTTCATAAGTTTATTGTAGAAATGTTTGTGTGATGATTTCAAACTCATGAAACATTTGATATAACGGTTTATTGCTGTTAATTTATAAATTGTTTGAGATGACATCATAAAGTCATCAAAGTTCATTGACTCTATCTACAAGGATGAGTGTCACACTTTTGAAGGTTAGTTGTGCATTTATTTATTCTCCTGCGAATTATTATTATGTAATTGTATAAAAGGAGAAAATTGTTTTCAGTATTATTTGCCCATATTGACGCATGATGATTTATAAGTAATCGAGGTATTTCGGTTACAAGTGAGAAATAAAAGAGATGTTAAATATTTTTATATAACGAGACATGATTTGAATAAAAGAAGTGTAGTGAAAAATTATCTGTTTTTTTCTCTGGATTGTACTACACTTATATAAGTGCAGTTGAAGCATAAGTGATTGTAAATCAGAAGTTTACAAATTATATTTTTTTTATTTGGCAAGACCGGTTGGGTTATCCCGGATCTATTATGATGCGAAAAATAATTATTGTTGGATATGTATTGAAGAGCCAGAAGTTTGTTCAATTAAATAATTTGTGTATGTCTTGTTCCCAAAGGAAGTTGAAAATTTGAGTCTCTCATAAATTTTGAGAGTAGGTGATATTTGTAAATCAAATCACCAATTACCATTTAGATATTATACGACTTTAATTGATGCATCAACCAAATGTTCAGTCAACTCACAACCAGAAGTTTGTGAAATTGGTATATATCATATGTCGACCAAAATTAAATTGAATATCTTATAGCATATGCTTATTAAAAAAAAAAAAAATATGGACCTGAAGTTCCATTCTTTAAACGTCTAAAGTTAAATGTATGATTGATTGATACTTATTGAATACCTTGAGAACATGAGATCATTTATATTGAGTTTTTGCTTGGCATTAAGCCAATATGTTATTATATGAAAGTCCTCCCCTTAATATGAACCTAATATTTTTCATATAAGCATTTTTGGATGTGTTGTGTATATCACAGTTGCTCCAATATAATACACATGTATAGATCTTGAAAGAATATTGGGAAAATATATTTGATATGAATCTTTATATATTATAAATTGTATTGAGCCAACTTGTTTACATCCCAGTAGGATGATTATCAATTGATGAATTAGATTTCCTAATATTAGGGGGAGATATTAAGCAGCTGAAAAATATGAACCTGAGGTTCAAATGAATTATTTGAAAATAAATATTATTGTCTCATCTTGATCCTCAAAATATAACTCATTTGCAAAGTTAAGAAATTAAAATAGAAGATGTTAATGCTCCAAAGAAAATAGATATCCTTGTCGGATAAAAGAATATTGCAAATGAGTCTCAACCGCACATGAAGTGTGGTAGACAAACTGGTTCCAAATATAAAAATCGTCAAACATGAAAAGGAGCTAAAAGAAAAGATAACCCAAATGAGGATGTAGAAACTCTTAAAGAGTTATCTGATATGATTGATTTTTAAGTTCCAGAAGAACTGATCAGGTACCTAAAATTTATGAAAATAAAGAGATCTCGATAAGTTATGAATGAAATGAGATGGAACCAAAAATGAAAGTCAACGTTGACAATGTTTTTCTATAGCGCTATATGTGATAAGTTATAACGAGGATCATGAATCAAAGTCTATTAACGATTATAGATAAATAAAATATCTACAGATGAAAATAGACAATTTCAGTGAAATCAAACTCTATTCATATAACTGAACTGTTTGGACTAGTCCGCACACCTGAAGATGTGAAGTTAATGATTTTTACGTTAAAGATAATTATATTGATATAAAGGATACTTATAGAGTTTGATATGTTCACCAAAAGTGGATGGTAAATGTCTACAATTTATTTTGATGAGACATATTCTTCTGAAGTGAATTCATGAAATATATGTTACAATATATTTGTATGGCTCACTAGAATTGATGATTATATGAAACTCTCTGAAAGAGTTAAATTTTGTGATACATTGAAGAAATGACATCATATGTCCATTCTAAACATTTGAAAATGAATTTATTATAATTTATTTTATGGTGATATAAATATTATTAGGACTCTAGAAGAAATCCTAAAATATGTTGATTATAGAAAGATTTGATATTGCATACGACGCATGCAAAAGGTTTGTTTGAATTTGCAAATTTATTATTTAAATGACATTTTATGCATCAAGAAACTTATATAGCAAATGTATTAAAATAATTTGATTGGACAAATCTAATTGATTGTGTAGTAGAATGATTGTGATGTCCCTTGATGTTAGTATATAGATCATGTCTTCAAGAAAATGTTGGACAACTTAAATTGGTCCTGAAGTACCATATATTAGTTCAAACGAGAATGATAAACCAAAATCTACTAAAGATTGTAGACAAAGTGAGAATTGGTCAAAATTGAGAAATTAGATTGAAGTATAATGGAACTCGCTTTGCAAGCAAAATGTTGTTGGACATGTAGTCCAGACACTTAAAAGTTTGAAATTAGTTGCAAATAAATGAGAATGAAGAAATTGTGAAATACAAAACACGACATGTTGCTCAAGGATACAAGTACTTTTCGGTACGTAAGATGCCTTGTAGCACATGGAGAGCTCATATTTCACATGATGAATATTGTTACAACATAGTTATATTTCTCAATTGGATAGACATGATGATTATCCCTGAAGGATCTCCTACTAGAAAATCCTATAATGGATATAGAGAAATATCTTAAGATAAATATTTTGAGAAAACTTTATCTCGATCTGTTCAGATCAATCAATTAACTAATTGAATCTTAACAAATTATATTTATTGAGTACATGATATTTGTGTCATGAAAATATCAAATATCTCGGTCTTGAAGACTTTAAATTAGCATGCATGCATATTACTTAAATCTCAAATTGATTGATGTGATAATATTATTTTATTTTTGTTAGTAAGACAAGATTTGTCACCAACCAAAATGCATTAGAATAAAGTGAGATAAATGTTTTAATGATAGAGTTAAAACAATTATGCTATGTTCGTTATATGTATATCGTGGTATTTTGTTTTTGTCAATATTTGTAAATGCACGTATCAAAACAAAGTCAATCATATGTTTTGCAATTTAGAGAAACAACATAATCAAGGAAGCGGAGAATACTTTTTATTAAAGATTATAAGTTTACACATACAATAAACTTGTGGTTTTCTCATTCTATAAGGAGGCTCTTTCAAGTTGAAAGTTTCAAACACTCAACACGATTATAATATTTTAAGTATGACTAATTTAAAGAAGAGTATGAAGATAAATCAGATCTTTTGGTTGAAGTCTTTAATTCAACACATACTTGAAGAAGATAATATCGCATCAACGGTTAATTCAGAGAAGAATGTATTAAAGAAGATAAAACAGTTCTTTCTACAAATGCACCGTCAATTAAAGCTCTCATTAAACTATATGGATGACTATCTTTCTACAAAGTCGCTCTCAAGTATAAATTTTGAACAACTGATACAAAAGATTGGTCACTGTCGTCTTAGAGATGGTTGTATGGTTGAGGGGGAGAAATAAATATATTATGTAAAAGGATGTTGTACTCTTTTTCCTTCACTAGAATTTTTTCCTACTGGGTTTTTTCTAGTAAGGTTTTAACGAGGCACATCCTCGATGGACATCCAAGGGGGAGTGTTATGAATAATAAGATTAGTGAATGTCCATATCCATTCCCTTCCCTATAACTCCCACTAAGTAGTGGAGCTTTATTGCCTTTGTCTTTTCACTACTTACTTTGTGTCCTATAAATAGGACCTTTATTATGATGTAATATACACACATATGAATAGTAATACATTATTCTTATCTCCTTTATCTCTAGCAATCCTAGTTTATTTCTAACAAGAAATGAGTATTGAGTTTAATTCAACTTTACAAAACCGGCCGCCTTGTAATATGAGGATTGTCCTCACTTATAAACACACATTCAGGTCTATCTCGCAACCGATGTGGGACTTTTTGATACACCTCCTCACGCCTAGCATTATTGGGCTTGGTGCATGGATATAAATGATGGGTGCCCCGATAGAGGAAACCTGATAACATGTGGCCCAAAGATTGTGGAGAGATTCTGATATCATCTTTGAAATGAATATTGTGCCTATAATTCAACTTTACAAAACCGACTTGTAAGATAATGATTCGCAGCTGTTTCTGGATCGGCTAAAAGCCCAACAAATAGTAAGGCCCATCAAAATGAGACGAAGACAATCACGTGCAGTGGTGGTACCAGGGGAGGGTTGAGGGTGGCCACGATCCTCCAGCACTTCAATTTTTTTATTATAGGTAGAATATTAATTTAATTATATTATAAATTTTTAAAATAATTTTGTATACGTATTTTTATAAATAATAATGTAAATATTAATTTTGAGTTTATTATTGACGGCTGTAAGGAACTCGGCACATATTAGTTCAAATATTAGTGTGAATATTAATTTATAGTCTATTATTGATTATTTCAAGTCACTCGGTATATATATGTAGAATATTCTTTTAAGTTATACAGTCTATTTTTATAATAATGAACTTTGACTTTTTTTGTCAAAAAATAATTGAATTTATATTATTCGGTAAAATTAACAATTGAACTAATATATATAAATATGAAATGCCATAAAAAAATGTGTTTATTAATATGTAAATTTTTAAGTGAGGTAATAGGGGGAAAATTAAAATAAAAAATTGTTAAAACATGGAGAAAGGTATTTGAAACATTTCATATATATTTATTTCTGTACACAACTTCTATACATATAGCCCTCAAAATTCTATTCTAGGAAAACTATGACAGCAAGATATTAAAGATACAATTCCAGAGAATGTTCAATCCCATAAAGTAATGACAAATGTTAAAAAGTGTATCCGGTACCCTCTTTAACCTCCTTAAATAGTAAGTTTGTATAGAATTTTTATAAAAATATATAAAATTAACGTATTGAAAATTGTGCTATTTAACTTTTTGATTAAACTTTTTTTTTAAATAGTATGCTTAAAGAGTGTACCGATTGCACTTGTTAGCAAGACCCGTAAGTAATTCCTTATAGTTTGTAATCATATTAAATAAGAAAAAACAAATCCCTGAAGTCTCTCATGTCAACTCACGACAATAAAAATAAGGGTTAATAGACTTTTACTCCCCTGTAAAGTAGACGAGTTTTGCGTTATCTCCCTATAATTTTTTTTTTATATTACCCCTTGCAATGTGTTTTTTTTTTTTTTTTTTTTTTTTTGCAGTTCATTGCACCCCCTGTAATGTTGTTTTGTTTTACCCCCCTGGGGGGTAAAATGAACTGCAAAAAAAAAAAAAAAAACACATTGCAGGGGAGTAATATCAAATAAAAAAATTATAGTGAGTAACGCAAAACTCGCCTACTTTGCAGGGCGTAAAAGCCTATTAACCATAAAAATAATAAGTGATAAGTTAACTGAATTAACTTATCAAAATAAATTAAAGTTAATATAAATAAGTCATTAATTCATGAAAAAATTACTAGATATGTTTTTGTCTTTTTCATGTCTTATATTTTTATCTGCAATATAATTTTCATATTTAATTTATTTATTAAAAAAAGTATGCCCCCCCCCCCCCCCCCCCCCCCCCCCCCCCCCGAACTACTTTTTTTGGTTTTGCCACTGATCACGTGGCATAGCAACCACAGTCCCACACTACGAGCACATGTAGAGGTGAATGAAGAGCCTCCGAGATCCCTAACGTGCCTCCCAAGTAAATGGACAATCCAAAGCAAAGGACAATACAAGTGTCATATGTGGCTGATCCGTTACACATGGGGGCCTTCACCATATCTTAAACCCTAATATTCTCCTATATAAGCATTCATACATCAATCACACTCACCACCTTTGTCTTTACAGAAATCATGTCAAGACCAGGACCTCTCACCCGGAGCAGAGCCATCACCGTAACTCAACACGACGAACCATCAATACACAACACAACAATCAAGTTCCTCAACTAGCTAACCAAACATTTGTAATGTCAATGACATATTTTCCTCTATTCACGCCTCTTTAGGCCCAAACATCAATCATCAAACTCCTCCTCCAAACACAAAACACGACGGAAACTCACGCTCCAAACCCACCGAGGCAACCCTCGCAGAAACAACGAACAAACGACATGTTTTCAACCATGTTAACCCTTCTACAACAACAAACAACCAGACTCTCATACATAGAGTGGAACCAACAAACCATCCCACAAGTGGTAAACAACCACGTTCAGAACATTCTCCACAATATCCTTCAAGACGAAGTTTCATCCCAACAACGCCGAACCGACCAACGCGTCCCACGAACTGAGGCTATCATAAACACAAACGGTAACAACACTCGGTTCAACAACGAAACTGACGTTATCGAGATCAAGGACACTAGAAACGCACATGGAAACATAAATAGCAACAATGAGAACAACAAAAACGGAGGACGAGAAAGAAACTCACCAGATGCAGATCCCAGTGACAAAGGAAGCACCCAAGACGAACCTTATGAAGACAAAAGGAGAAGAGGAGGTAACCACAACCCAGGATGAACCCCATTCACTTTGAGAATTCTGAGGTTCCAAATCCCAAGGACTTTAAGAAAGCCACCAAAGCTGGGAACATATGATGGCACAACATACCCTGGTGAGCACCTAGAACATATTGATACTGTCATTGACTACTACCAAACACAGGGAGCTACCAAATGCAGACTCTTTGTGCTCCCTCTCAAAGGTGCCGCCATGACTTGGTTCAAAGGACTGGATGACAACTCCATGGACTCGTGGAGAGAATTATGTAGAGCATTTTTATCTCATTTCACAGTGCGCAAGTGCCAACCCAAGACGGTAGCGTCCCTCAACAACATCTTTCAAGGGAAGGAAGAAACCCTAAGAGACTACATCGAACAGTTCATAAGAGAAGCCATCGAATTCAAAGAAATCAACGATAAGCTAAAATGCAATATCTTTTAAAAGGGCTTGAGAAGCGACACAAAGTTCAAAGAAAAACTAGGTCTCAAAGAGCCCCGAGATATGCAAGACCTACTATCGATATCCCACGCTCAAAGCTACATCAACTATGAAGAGAAGATGCTAAGGAAGAAAAAGGATGGAGAGGACCGAGAAGAGGTTACCATGAGTACACCCCCCTAAACACATCTAGAGAAAGAATACTCCAGGAGTGTTTTAACACGTGGATGCCGGTATCCTTCCTCCACGAGAAATCAAAGAAAATTTCATAACAGATAAGAGAAAAATATGTAGATATCATAAAAGCACAAACCAAGACACGAAAAACTTTGTCCAGCTGAAAGACGCAATCGAAGACTTGATCAAAATTGGAAATTTGAGCAGATACACCAAAGAAAACAGCTACAATGGCTAAGAATAAAGAAAGTATAAGTCCTCCGTAAAAGATCAAAGAAGAAGCCAATCTCCAGGAAAGATCTAGTTGAGATGATTAATTTTTGCAACCTTAGTTAAGTTCTTCCTCTTGTATATAATGCTAGAATAGCACTTGCTAGTTGCTACCAAGGTTGTTTTATTATTAGGAATCTTTATAATTTTATTTTTATACGGTCAATGAATTCTTTTAGACTATGGAAAATGAACCTCATCAAAATCATTATGTTAATTGAATTAATGTTTATTTAATGCAAGTTATTTTTATGTTAATGAACTTTGATTTTTGTTCTTAATGATTTTCAATAATTGATCATTAATTGTTGCATTGATTTAGAGTTTGCCTCCACCTTTTGAATTAGGTTGTATGAACTTTAACTTGTGAGTTGTGATTGTGATGCATTGCCTTAAAAAATGATTATCATAGGAATATTGATTAATGATAAAAGAGGTTATGAGGCAAGTATTTGTTATAAATCTTTATTAGTTGATTTGAACTTCAAGATACATAAATTAAAATAGATTAAACTGATTGGTAATTCTCTTAGAAATAATTAGAGTATTTGGGGTTCTAATCTCGATACATGTATATATAACGCAATGTCTTCATCAACAGAATTAAGCTCATAGAGACACATACAAATAAATTTATATGTAAATATATTTATTTTTTATAGGCTAAAGTAACATAAATTTGTTTTACAACTTATTGTTAAGCCTATTTACACTCACAAATATAATCAATGCACTTTGGAGTTCGAATATAATGGATACACAAATCCCATGGACAATCAGTATTATCCATGCAGAGAAATTTACTTGAGGAGGAACTGGTCAAAGGAAATTCAGCTGCGATATTAAATTAGAATAAATGAATGTTAGTAAAAGATGATGAAATAATGAGTGTTTGATTTATTAAAACATAAAATGTTTAATTCAACGTTTAGTTGCTTATGTATATTTTAAGTTTCAACTTGTTCTCTTATGTTTTAAAAGTTACAATTTGATCTCTTAAATTTCCACCGTTTGGATTAGTTGATCATTTCCGCCAATATTATCATTAACATCATTTAATTAGGATATGTGTCCAAGTATCCAGGTGTCCACGTATTTGTCCATGTATGCAAACCGTCTGCCACATGTGACAAAACTGGCGGAAAGAACCACATTGAAATATAAAATAAACATAAGGGACCAAATTGAAACTGTTAAAACATAAAAGACCAAGTTAAAACTTAAAATAAACATAAGGAATTAAATATTAAATTAAGCCAAAAATAAATGACTAAATATGATAATTTAAGTTCACTATATTTTCCATAAAAAAAAATGTTTCACTATATTTGATTTTAAGATTGTTTTGGAGTTGGAGAATCTGAAAGCCAAATAACTATTAAAAAAATTGAAAATTTTCTCTTCCACCGAACCACGATACAACTTGTTGTTTTCTTTATAAGTTGTCTAAAAGACTAAAATAATATATCTTTTACAAAACATCATACAATATAAAATTTATTCAATATTTTAAACGTTTGTCCTATATTATTATGTCATGTATTATTTTATCTAGTACATACATTTTATAGATTAAACGAACCAATTATATATATATATATATATATATATATATATATATATATATATATATATATATATATATATATATATATTAAAGATGCAAAATTGAAAATGGTATGAAAATACTTACCCCCATTGGTTACAACAAGAAATAGATAAATAAAAATCATCAAAGCATAATTGAACTTGTTGGTAATTAAAGCCATTTTTTTTTTCTTCTCAGTCTGTAATAAATAGAAAATTGTTTCATCAATTTATAGTAAAAATTCCATGATTTATTTACTTCGATCAAATAACTTTGAACACTTAAGAGTTGAAATAAACAATTAATAAAATTTGAATTATTGTTATAATGTTTATAACGTACACCAAGGTGTCTTGTTTACCTATTTGGCTCATCCAATTGATCACTTAATAATCTAATCTCATCAAAGTTCATTCATATTTATTTATTTGTTTATTAAACTTTCATTATATTTTTGTTATTTCTCTTTTAGCCTTTCATGATGGTAAAGGGAAAATTTCCAAAAGAGAAATAATTTTATTTTTTTTGACGAAGAAGGTACTTATAGCATTTTATTAATTAAAATGTGTTCAATACAATTTAGTACATCAATTAATATTTGGAAGGCTTAATTGCACATTTAGTCCTTTATGTTTATTTTAGGTTTCAAGTTGGTCCCTTAGTTTATTTTAGGTTTAAAGTTGATCCTTCATGTTTTAAAAGTTTCAAGTTGGTCCCTTGTGTTTATTTTAGTTTCAAGTTGGTCCCTCAAGTTTTTAAAAGTTTCAAATTTAGTCTCTATAAAGATGATTAAATAGGGACTAAATTTGAAACTTTTACAAACATAAGGGACCAATTAACTTAAAACTTTTAAAAACTTGAGGGACCAACTTGAAACTTTTAAAACATAAAGGATCAACTTGAAACCTAAAATAAACATAAGGGACCAACTTGAAACTTTTAAAACATAAGGGACTAACTTGAAACCTAAAATAAACATAAGGGACCAAATGTGTAATTAAGCCTATCTGGAAGCTAGCTGATAATGTGGCCGCCTTAGCTAGATTATGGGCAACTTCGTTTGTTTGTCTCTACACAAACTCTACACTAGAGTTACTATAAAAGTTGGACAAAATAAGTTTACAGTGATCCATAATAACGCCAAATTCAGAATAGTCTTCAACTAAAGAATGGAAGCTATATCGACCACTTTCCTTGAGTCCAACTCAAAATCAACAGGTCCTAACTGAAGCTTATGTACTCAGTTTAGTGCCGAAAGAAGTCCGAGAGCTTTGCCAATGTGTATCTCGCTTCTTGGAGTAAACCACTCAATTTTAGCTAAAATGAAAGCACCATGTTCGTCTCTGATACATATACCAATACCATCTCTGTTAGAATTAAACGGAAAAGAGGCATCTATATTGCATTTCACACGCCCAAACATCAGTTTGCGCCAAGCTCTCACCATAGTAGCCTGAGATTCCGAGACTGATTTGGAAGCAACAATGCGGACTGTTTTCCATTCCTGCAACATATTAACAACACGAGAAAATACAAAATTTTGAGCATTAGTTACATTGTTCCAAATTTGATTATTTTGTTGCTTTCAAATGCTCCACAAAATACATGCAAACACCGCCGAGTCATCCTTTGACAGCTGCTACGGAATATGAAAAATAATGGATTGAGTGTCGTCATTGTTGTTGGTAACATTTGACACAACCTGAGAAAAACCAGCCATATTCCACACATTCTGGCTACTTGGGCACTTAAAAAATACATGCCCACTGTCCTTGTTTTCTATATTGCACAACACACAAGCTTGCGTACAATCCACTTCTTTATCCCACAACCGAACACGGGTCGGAATACATCTTCGACAAATACGTCAAATCAGATTTTTAACTTTTGGTGGAGCTGTAATATTCCACACCAAATTCCAATTACAATTAACACGCAAATGAAAGGTATCAATGATTTCTTGTACACAAAGTCTATAAGCACTTTTAACATAATATTCTCCTTAGCTTTCACCACGCCAAAGATGTCTATCAACAGTAATAGAAGGATAAAGAGGAGCAGTGATGACAAAAATTTCTGTAGTATTTTATGTATTATATTAATAGTAAAAGGACTCAAGACAAACCCATATACGAAGAAAATCCAATGATTCGAAGCAAAGAGCCAGAAGGAACAAGAATACAAGAAAATGTCAAGAAAGAAGCAAAAATCAAGATTGCGCCAGCAATCGCAGTACGATGACTCCCATCGTGTGTCCAAGTTGAAAACGCGCAAAATCTAGTTTTATTTTTGCAAAAAATCTACACATCGCAATACGATTGGTCCATCGTATCACGATGGCTTGCTGAGGCCCGTTTAGAAAACTATAAATAGAGCTCATCTCCTTCATTATTTTTCATTCAGAAATTTGAGAACTTTCTCTATACTTAGAGTAGTTTTAGAGGAGCTCTACAGGAGAAACTTCCCCCTTGCGGGAAAGCCATCCTCAGCAAGGTAATTCTTTTTCTTGGGCTTTTATAGTTTTTATTCTTGTAATATAATTATGTAAGCCTATGTAAGAGATCTTTAAGGTTGTGTTGGAGAAGATGGACTCTCCTATGAATATTTGAAGTCATTGATTGAGTCCCAAGTTATAATAAATGTTTTCTAGTACTATCTGTCTTATTTACTTTCCTGCATTGATCATGTTTCCGAAGTCTCACCGGATAGAGGAAACGCTCACATAATCAATTATTAGGAACAATAAATAAACTAATAATGGTCTGGAACTGGTAGTAAATATATCTAGGGGTAAAGAGACCGTAAACATCCCGAACCACTACTAGAAAAATCTTAAATGCCGACGGACAAAATCTGTCTCTAAAATGCAAATATTCCGTCACTAAGCAGGTTAGAGACGGATTTAATCCCGTCGGTAATTTCCTCGTCTCTAAACTGTTAGAGACGGACAAAATCTGTCTCTAAAATGAAAATATCTGTCTCTAAAATAAAAATATCTGTCTCTAACTATTTTTTCTGTCTCTAATTCCATCTCTATTAGAGACGAAATATATTCTGTCTTTAAATTCCGTCGGTATTTCAACTTTTTCTAGTAGTGAACTACCTTCAAACTGAGACGGTAGGGGAGGAATCAGGAACTAGTTGTGGACTGAGCAATTAGAAGCTGACACACTCCAATACTAGGCCCTAGAGGCATTGGATGGTCGATGGGCATAATGCTTATATATAGATAACTCGGGTTGTAGTTAGGGTATGTGACAGACATCCTAGTTATAATTTAGGAAAACTTATATATATATATATATATATATATATATATATATATATTAAGGCGATAGTAAGGTATCACACTCCAAAAATAGAATCCACGCCGCTTATTATGCTAGTTAACTATGTTATACACCGACCTAAAGAAGCCATCAGAAATAACTATGTTAAAGAAGCCATCAGGATGGTAGTTTAATTTATATTTATTGGATAATTGTAAAAAATATTTATAATGATTTGGATAAAATTTTGCGTTTACGCGTATGACATTAATTATAGAAATGAGCGGCCATGAGTGTGGATTCGGGTAACCCACCCCACCCCATCCCATATCCACGAATATGTCAATAGAAATATGAACTTTATCATAAGATTATTAATAATTTTATTTATAATTTTTATGGCTCAATGTAAAAAAAACAATTTTAGCATAATATGAATAACAATTTTTATGTCTACTAGTGTTTTGGATGTGTATTCAAAGATTCAACCGGAAATGTAAAAAAAAAAAAAAACGCAGCATTTTGAGTTTTGCATGATCCACTTCAAAGTTTCATGGAATAACGGGTACGTTCATGAGAGTATATTGGCAAAATGATATGAAATAATAATTTGTCTCAAATTCATATGCATTACTTTTTTTTATTTTTCCTTTTTAATAACGAAGTACGAACCAATGACAATCATTCTATTTATTTTCTAATTAATTATTGTAATTTTTTTTAATAATTAACTGTTTTCATCACTAATATTCTCTTTTGGAATTTTTCCCTTGACTATGATGAAAAGATAAAGGAGAAAGAAATAAATAAAATAAAAAATAATGAGCTTTGATGAGGTTACGCAATCAATTGGATGAGCTAAAGAGGTAATCACGTAAGAGTGTAAGACACATTAATGTACAATAATTTAAATTTCATGATTGATTTTTTGCAACTCTTAAGTGCAAAATACGATTTTTTAAAGTAAACAAATCATTTTGTCAAAAATAAAAAAATGTAAACAAATCATGAAATTTTGACTATATAAATTGATCATACAATTGCTATTTATTTATTATATGCAAAGGAGAGAAAATAAAAAACATGGCTTTAATTTTAAAGTTCGTTTATGCTTTGATTATTTTGATTTCTCTATTTGTAGTTGTTGTCAATAGCACTAGCCGTAAGTCTTTTTTTACATTGTATATTTTCAATTTTTCTTCTTTATCTTATCTTATACATAATATTTCATCGTCTTTTAGTAACATTCATTTATCTTATCTTATTTACATAACAGTTGAATTTCCCTCAACTCAATTTACTTGCAATGAAGATAACGATTGTCCAAGAGATATGTGTATCCGTAATAGTCTAACACCTAGGTGCATTAAGTATGTTTGTGAGTGCGTATAAGCTTAATCTAGGAAGTACGGACACAGATTTGGATATTATACGGACACGTCGGCACTCATAATAATTTAAAAAAATAACATAATTAAATATAATTATAAATGTTAATATTATATCGGCGTCGAACACCGATGCTTGTCCGATATGAACACGTCTAATCTGAGAAGTGTCCGTGCTTCATAAAACTTAATAATTAAGTTGAAAAATAAATCTATATTACTTCTATTTGTATAATTTTATTTATGTTGAAAAATAAATTACTTTCTAAGCGTATAATTTCATTTATATATCATGTGATTATTTTTATAAGTCTTAATCGAGAATAATTCGGCAAATAGTATCGAATTAAGATCGCCTTTACAACAATTGTTAACAAAGTTTGAATATATATATATATATATATATGAATGAATTAAATAAGCAAAAGTAAATTGCAAAGATGCGAAAGAATTTATGAAAATAATTACTCGTAAATGGTATATATATCGTAGTAACCTAAAAAAATTATTATAAAAACAACTAGGAATCAAATATCATACTTTTAGACTATCTTTAAAAGAATTCTTGATCAGTTTCTGTGAGTTTACCTTAATTGGTAGATATATTGCATTTAATATATAAGATTTGAAGTTTTAAAATATAAAATTATAGTCATTGTACTTGTTGAAAAAAAAAATCATCAGTTAAAGTTATCTAATGCATCGTGAAGTTCAAATCAACCGTTAAAGATTTATGACAATGACTTGTCTCATAACCTCTTTTATCAAGCCAAAATCCACAATTTTTAAAGTATAAATTAAACCATTTGATAAATCTTCATTGCTGAACCTGTGACAAACTCAAGGTAGGTTCTCTCCTTTCAATTAACCGATTTTTTTTCCGTATGAACCATACATCAAACATTTGACCATATGCTTAAGGGGACAAAGACCATTTGGACTAATTCAATGTTGGTTAAAATTAATAGTAACGAACAACGGACGTTTTAAAAATGAGAAATTTGATGGAATAAAAATATCTGCCTATTATAGTCATCAAACTATTATTATTTTTTTGACAAAAGCAAACTTAATTCATTTCGCTAATCAATAAGTTATCAATACAACGAGGAACCAACTCAAATACGGTGACTAGGCATAGAATAGGCCGTCCTTGCTAAAGAATAAGTCACCTTATTCGCGTGTCGCCTGACAAACTTGACCTCAAAGTTTGGAAATAACGATAATAAGGACTTAATATATGAAATTACTGCACTAAATTCAGATGTGCCTAATTGTCTAAAGGTAATGGCATCAACAACAATTTTGAAATCACTTTAAAAAATGACATGAGATAAACCTCTTTGCATCACCTCACAAATTGCTTCCTTAATGGCCATTGCTTCTCCCTCTAATGTATTAAGTCTCCCTTGATTAAATTAGTTCTTACAAGAATAAAACGTTCGTGGTGGTCACGTAAACACCATCCTCCTCCGCTACTCCGGCTGCGTTATAGAAACTAACATCAACATTACATTTTAAGTAACCGGGGTGCGGCGGCTGCCACTGACACACTCCTAGACCAGCTTGTTGCTGCGCTATAGGGGCTGCCATTTGAATGTTCTCCATAGACAAAAGTTGCAAATTGAAACTCAAACAACTTGCTTAAAGGGCTCAAATATCTTATCGCTTGTACCAATTCATTGAGGGTAGATGATGCCTGATTTATTTTGCTAACAAAATTAAATAAATATATAATACTATTTTTTTAATATAAAACACACATAAAAAAAAAATCATTTCTAAAAATTTGCAATTGTTAAAGAAAATGAGAAGACAAAAATAAAATTGACCAAAATAAAAAATTTAACCTTTAAATATCGATTGAGAGCAAGTGCACTGGTAGTAAAAAAATTAGTTAACGTTGAAGTAAAAAAAATCTAAATTTTAAATATTGAAGGGGAAGTAATAGCAAAAAGAAGAGAAAATAAAAGGTTTGTGTTACTCTCTTGTTAGGAGAGGCTAAAAAAATTAAGGGTAAAATTAAGAGAGTCACATTGTGTGAAAGATTTGATCGATGAGTTGGAGGTCCTACAAAAAATAAATTAAGTAGAAATTGGATAAATGAAAAGTAGAAAAGATAAACTTATGTAAGTTAATCACTTAATCAATCTTATGGGGGGTTAAAAAAAATTATACTAATATTCTGTTACATTAAATTATATTAATATCATTACAAAAAAAAAAAAAAACTTTGTTTTGTTACATTAATGGTCAGTTCATCAAAGATATACAAAATTGAGCTTTGTTGTTTAAACTTAAATACTTAATTAATCATATAAGACAAGACAGGTTGTACTATTTTGTATTCATATATGCAAGATTCTATGTTGGAATTACAGTGCTGTTCCTAGGATTGTTACCTTACATTACATGGCTTTTTAACTTTTAAGGGAACAAAAATAAGTTACCTTATAAAGAGCTTCTAGTTATATTCATACAAAAGTCATATTTATCAATGTTAACTATCTTCCACTTGGCATAGAAAAGGCTCTTGAAATAGGTTCTTCTTGTCTAGAATTGAATGGTACTGATGAAGAAGATAATGAAGCCGAGGGTCGAAGGAGTGGCGTAATGGCTCGACTTGAAGTTTCATTGGCAACAGGTGAAGGGGTAGATGTAACAGTTGTTACTGGTTGTAATTCTACTTCAGTGCCAGTGCAAATATCGTGATGGGAATCGTCGATTATTTGATGATCGTCTTCTTCAATAGACAATACTGTGCTTGTGTCTGTATGAACGGTGGAGTCATCGGCAAACATACCGTGTCTTCTCTTTTTCCTAGCTGCTTTACCCCATCCATGAATGGTTTCTCTAATCCTCTGTGGAATCAATGCTGCTTTATAGTTTGTTCCCATCTGAAATAAATGTAGGAAATTTCTGTTATTGCATGATACATGAATGTCGTAAAAGCCCTTCACTAAAATGATTCTATTACTCTAAAAGGAAGTTTATCTATATCTGCGATGTTATCCGGTGAATATAATAAAACTAGTAATTATGCAACTCCAAAGTCCAAACTCGACATGTAGTCTTTTCTGCAGCCAAGCTTGCAGCCCTCTTCAACCAAATCGACTGCCCTTCTGGTTGAAGAATGCTGGAAGAAGTTTTTGGCTGCAGAGAATCCATATTCTTTCACTTCGAAGCTACGAGTTCATCAAGTTTTCTCGTTTGAGAGCATGAGAACATGCTACGATGCCAAAGCAAACACATATTTGTATCCTTTTTCTAGGTTTTGGCTTACCTGTGTAACGAGTGCATAGAGTGGCAAGGTGCTGTAGCTGCAAAGAAACTGTCCGGCAAACCTACAAAGTTGAATACAAGAAAGGATAAAGGCACATATTGATTTAACCACCAATTCCCGTGTAAACTAAGCCATAAATAAGATAGAGAAAACGAAAGAAAAAAAAGCAGAAGCTGTCTTGATTTCTGCATACCCCAAGATTAGCCTTAAATAAACAATGAGGTGATTCCTAATAAAGCACGAATTATATCCGAACTGCCACTGCAGTTAAAAAAAGACATTTTATTTAGTCAAATTCAACTTTATAAATTTTATTAAAGCATGTTTAACCATGGATAAGGAAGTACCCAAAACCAAAAGAATGAAGCCAATTCAAATGCATTCTGTCAAAGAAAAGAAAAAAGATGAGAAATTAAGAAGAAAATAACAAATGTAAGCAAGAAATAATTGCACAAGATGTAGACGAACCATGAACAACCTGGAAGAGAATGAAATGGATTAAGGAGAGTAATAGTTCAGGCTTTTTAAACCAGAAAAGTTCATCGCGAGGCCTCAACTTAGCTTCTGAGAAGAGACCAATAATTCCGGCATTCTCCAACGCTAAGGTTGCTATAACTTGTTGTAGCTTTGTTCCCACCAAAAGAACAAGCTGTGTTTAAACATTAACACATAAGGAATAGTATGAAACATTAATAAAATATGTTACTTCGCCGACAATCAATAATACTGTTCTATTCAAATTCCACGAGAAACTCAGTCACTACCTCATAAGGAGGCAACTACAAGCCAAGCCACTCACAAAGTCAAAACGGTCGAGGAACAAACGTAAAAAATTTAGAGGGAGTGGCAAAGGTAACTTACAGATATAGGAATGATAGCTATCCAGAAATAGAGATTTGATCCTGTGTTAAACCACAAAAATAACTCGAAGTTACAACAGTATGCAAAACCAAGTATTACCTAATCGTGTCAACTTGAAGTGGAATAGAAGTATGAAACCGAAAACAAATATGATAAACTGCTTTCACCTTGATTGCTTACAGTAAGTAATACCTTTAATGTTGAAAAGCATGAAACCAACGACAAATCCCCAGAGTGGACCACTGCAAGAGATTTTACAAAGCAGATAGGACTATAAGCTTTCAACTTCATCGGAACCAAGTTATTAAACTTTAATAATAGTTATTGCTGAATCTCAACTAGCACTGACCTCACACCAACAATCCTTTGGAATTCTTCTTCCATAGATCGAACCATGTAGCTGTGGAAATCATATTTTGATGAAAGGTTGTGATTCTGCCATGAACAAAGAAAACAAAAAATAAAATAGTTAACTTTCGCAAATCAGAAGTTTATACATAGTAGCTCAAGAATCTCATGATATGGTGAGTTAAAATTTTGGATATCATAACGTATCAAAAAACATGCAAATACAATGAGATCAGAACTACATGACTCAACCAATTACACCTAAAAGAAATTTTATTGCATTAATGCATACCATGATGAAGCCTTTGCGAAGTGTAAGGTAGTCAGCACGAACCACAGAACGTCCAAATTGTCGAAAAAAACATGTCTGCAGCTTGGTCAAACTTAAACATATAAATATATGAAACCAGAATTTGTTCCATCAAAACTTCTAACAAGTATATGCTCATGGTTGTTTAAAATCACTTGTTAACACGTAAAATAGTCCAATTTTACAGGTGTGAAAAACAAGTTAAATCGGTAGTAAACTCGTTTTTTAGTAAACTCGTGAAAAATTCGATTTTGGACGAGTTAACATTTGGATGGTGAACTCTTTTTAGTATGCTATTGATTTCAAATATTCTTCATATTTGTCTTCTTTCATCAAATTAATTATAAGAAATTAAAGGCAAGTATGCAACAAACTTAACTGATATGAATTTGAATGGAAGTGGGGAAACAAGTGGAGATATTTAATTACCGTCCAAATGACTAATGGATTTGATGTATGAGTCTTGACAAAGGTTGATTGCCTTCGCATAGTCATCTGCCTAGTAATTTCTGTCGCAACAAAAGACAAGACCGGCGAATTCCTTAATATGGTTATCATATGAATTACATTAACATATTCCTTTTATTAAATGAGCAACCTCAAAAGATTAAGTTATTAGATAGAGGTAAATGAACTTTATAGCATGTTCACGGAGATTACGTAAGCTACAAACTGAATAAGTGACAGAAGAGAGGCATTATGGGATAATAATAAGTTTACCAGTTAAATAATTGTGCCGATCCATGTGAGCTTCATCCTCCCACACTCTCCAACTGTGAATCTGGTTTAAACTAAAAATGTTATTAATGTCAAACAAAAATCCAAAAATGATAATACCAGAATGTTTTGCCCTCGATACCGTAAGATTTCTGTCTAATGCAATGTAAATTTAAATTAATTAAAAATATTGAACAACATGTTGTATACTGACTGACACAACAACAACCAAGCCTTATCACACTGAGTGGGGTCGGCTTCATGGATCAAACGACGCATATTGTTATCAAACTTATTAATCTCTAGACCTTTCTTAATAGTTTCTCTTATAGTTTTTCTAGGTCCTCTTCTGCCTCTGGCGATTTGACTACCCTCCATCTGATCTACTCTCATTGCTACACAACAGATCTTCTCTCTACATGCCCAAAACACCTAAGCCTAGTTTCCAGCATCTTTTATGCAATAGATGCTACATCGCTAGTTCTATCATGTCTAGTCTTACCACACATCCAACACAACATCTTCATCTCTACTACACTTAATATATTTTCGTGTTGGTTATTTACAGCCCAACACTGTCCCATACAACATAGCCGGTCTTACTGTTGTCTGATAAAATCTCCCTTCAGCTTGAGCGGTACTTTTGTATCACATAAAACACTCGAGGCTCTCCTCCATTTCAACCACCCAACTTTTTAATTCAATGATTTACATCTACTTCTAATTCTTCGTCATTTTGTATTATGGATCCAAGATATTTAAACCGTGTAACTTGTGGTATGATATGATCTCCAGCTTTCACCTTTAAGTTAGAAACGCTTCGCCTTTTTCTATAATCACTGACACTACAAGTAAAACATAACTGAACAAAAGTTGTTTTTTTAAATTAAGCACAAATCACTTTCATCTATGAAAACTAATGATAAATGTGCGGAAGTTAGGTCTCAACATTTAAAACATAACACCTCACCTTCACAATGGCTAACAACATTGTTAGGCAACTGTAAGATACGTGTGTTATCGCCATGACAAAAATGAACCGATGCAACTGCTCTAGACCTTCATACGAAACAAATGGTTCATAACCCTGAGTAACATAAAAATTGCAAATCAACTTCCATTAGCATAGAGCAATAAAAGATTGTAGAATTTAATACATGTAAGGTATAAAGCTCGTGCCTCTTTGCAGGAGCTTCTATTTATTCCATTCAACATCCTTCTAATTAAGTGTGGATAAGAAGCTGTCAATAGTTTTCGTTCTTCAGAGCCATTCTCTTCGATTTCTTTATCAATCTCAGATCTAGAGCACGGAGCAAAAGCACTATTATAGAACTTCGATGGAATGCAAATATTAGCTATCATGCCAGAGGTAGCAGTAAGTAGGAGTGATATAAATCCGAGCAACATCAACTCTGAAAACAAATTTGAAAAATAATGAAAATTGATCGGTGAAAAGATACTCATTACATAAAATAAATTAGCACAATACAGAGAAGTCGGTAAGGACTAACATTAACAAATTAAAAAGAACTCTTGTTCATATTTTGAAGGATTTTTGGTAGAATTTAATGAGCGGATACCTTCTTTCATCTTCTCCAAAGCTTCAAGCAAAGGTTTTCTATTTGTTTTCCGCAACCACTGTAGTGACAGAAAAAATATAACCATACATCAGAATTCGTACCAATGCAGACAAAAAATAAACAGCTTATTCACAACTTATAAATCTAATATATGACTAAGATAGAATCAAGCTCAAAGCATCAAATTAAATCTATGCATATGGCTGCAATTAAATCCAAAAATGAATCTGACCATGCTTAAATATTTGTAACGAAAAATACTTTTTACTCTAACTCTTAATCTAAATTCTTAAGTTAGCAAAATGCCTTAAAAATGGAACAAGCTTACAATTCCTACAATGCAACTTTTCTCTAAATCTGCATAGTGACATAGTAAAATAACTCAAACAATACTTACAATGCTTAAACGGTTAATGGAGCGTTCAACGAGCAAAGAGACCGCAACGAAGATGGTCAATACAGTAGCGACAGACCATGTAGGAGTCAAGGCCAATGACCTTGCTTCTTTTGCATTCTCAGCCATCTTGAAGTACCAAAAACCACAGTCCAAACCTTATATATAACTAAGTGCCTTAAAAAATCTAAGACAACTTAGCCTATGTTTGTTTTGACAACGTGCATCCACCTTGAAGCAACAACTTGTAGCTTCTTTATATTCACGGTGGAACTGCCTTGGAACGCGAGAAAAAATAGACCAACGCCGAACCAAACATATACTTAATTGACTTAAAACAAAGGTCTCATTTGAGATCAACTTTGAAAAATTTACAAACAGAAATCACAATAAAGCACTTAGAGTCAAACCTATAACTTATTAGTTAATAACTTAACACTGAATCTAATAAAATAGAAATCCAACCAAATCGTGATACTGATTCCTAATTTAGAAACAAAGATACAACCAAACAAGGGACTTGAAATAGAGCTCAAATTGAAGCTTCTAGAATTTCCAATTTCTTCACAATTAACTCTCACTTTGACCATAAGAATTAAGAACCAAACCAATAAAATCTACAATACTTTTTTTATCTCTTGGCCGAACTTCAGATTATCAGTCTCTTTTTCCCGGGAACCAAAGCGGTAACAAAACAAAAAAAAACCAAAAATTTCCTCACTTTCAAAAACCTCCACACATCGAAGATGAATCGTTTTCAAATATTACATAAATCCCCCATAGCTTTTCCCAATAGAAAAAGATGGGGAAAATTCCTATTTTCTCTATATAGAATTAAAAGAAAATAAAAAGACTCTTTTTTTTCCTTCTAGAAATCTCTTGAGAACCCTTTACACAAACCCCATTTTCAAATCAAGCTCATATTACTAGCTCTGCAAAAAACACAAGAAAAAAAAATCAGAAACAAAAAAAAAAAATGTTCTTTTTTTCTTTGTACTAATGTTTCAATAACAGTACAAAGGAGATTGAGACATTCTTAAATCAGTTAAATGAGAGTAACAAGAACAAGAACCTTAAACAGTGTTTGGAATCTAGGAAACTCAGAAGAATGGAAGTTAGAAGTGAATCTAGAAGAATGAAATTGAAAAGTGAAGATCTCTGTGTCAGTTACAAAAAAGGTAAAAGAAAGAAAGAAACAAATTTGAAGCTTTTTTAAAACTAACTAACACATTACAATGTTACATACATTGAATGAGTTCACCAAAAACTACGTGCAATTTTATGATTTGTATATAGTAGAAGAAGGTTAAGTTCGTCTTTTCCAGATGCAATGCCAATGCACACATTTCGAGAGCAGATCCTCTCAATTATTATTTTCACCGCAGGAAAAGCAGTACAGCATCAAACCATTGAAATATTATTTTTTTATTTTTTTAAAATTTAAAATATTTAATGGATGGTCAGGATCTCACTGGATCCCTCCTTTCACTGGAGAGGATCCGGTCTCACACACTTCAGTATCTTCCATGGGACACACAGCTGCATGACAACTCGCATTACTATTATTGTATTTTTATTTTTGTTTAGTTTTCTAAATTAGATTTTTTTTTCTTAATTATTGTGTTATGTGGAAAATAAATTCTCACTTTCTTTTTTTTTGACAAACTATAAATTCTTTTTTTATTTATACACACTTTTAATCGGTATGAAATAAGTAAGCGGCTCATTTAATATAATTGAATTGTTGTAAGTAAATTTTTCGAAAGATCAGTTGGCTGAGAAACTATTTGATAATTTAAAAGTATTTGGTTAGAGATTGACACTTGAAAAAAGAAGAGAGGGGATTTGTGAACGTAGTAACTTAATTTTAATATTTTTGTCAGTTAAGTTAAAATTTCACATTATAACATATAAGATATCTATCACCACCAAAACAAATATAAGATATCTACCAAAAAATAAAACAAGTTATATTTGTTAATTATTCATAATTTTCTTAAAAAAAGTTATATATCTTAATTATTGAATTTTTAATATGTGCTAAGTATTAAATCTTAGATCATATATTTAAAGATAATCAAAGCTGGGCAACACTTGAATGATACTGATTTGGCCATTATTTTTTATGCAATTTTGGCCATTTTTTATTACTATATAGTCTAGTATAGTGTAGTTTTAAAATAATTTTTAGTCAACAAAATTAAACACCAAGTAGTCAGTCTAGTATCATTAAAATATTGATTATATGATTTGAAAATATCTTCTTGTAAAAAAAGTGTAACCTTTTATGATAATTTTTAATACATATATATGATTATATGAAAACATATCTTTAGGAAAAATAATACAATATGTTCATTTGGTTGAATTTGGGTCTCACGTTGTACCAAAACTTTCATGCAGCAAGCACATGTTTCCCTTTTTATATCTCCTATATCTATGGCACTTGTTGCCTGCAAGTGATACAGCACCATGGAATCAATATTGGTAGGTAGTCAATTTTTGCCCTTTATTTTTATTTTATTGGAATTATAGGTAATTTATTTTGGTTAACTCAAAATAATCTATGGTTTATATTAAAAAAACAGGGACAACAAAATTCTTATAAGTCTATACGTTTTAGTAAAATTATTAGGTTTTAATTAAGATATTGAGTTTAACTGGATAATAAGTTCTTCCTAAAATGGAGGCCGAATTATGGATCATCGAGACCCTTTTTTTTTCTTTTGAGAATCAGATGACTAATGCAAAAAAAATAATAATTTACTATGTTTTATTTTTAAATTTTTAATTTATAGACACTTTAAATGCAAAATCACTTGATAAAGTAGAGTAATAATTTTTGTTTAATATTACTTTTCCATAGACAATATTAATTTTAAATATGAATTTTATTAATTGTAATTTTGAAAAATATAGAAAATGAGATTTTTTTTTTAATTATTAAATAAGCTTTTTATATGTTTGAAGACTTAGGTAGGTTTATCTTGGTAGTCTTATCCTTAGGCAAGCTCCGTATGAAATTAGAAAGAATTTCATTGGAAGTTTAAATGTGATTGAAATAAAGAAAAATAATATAAACTTTTGCTTAACTAAAACCAATCTGTCAATGCAAAACCAATAATAAAGCAAAATTATTTTAATAAGAAAATTATAATCATGTAGTATTTTCATTAAGGTAGTATATAAGTTGATTCAAAACATAAAATTTTTTTTTTTTTTTGTAGATATATGCTTCTTTTTTTTTTTGTTTGATATATAAGATATGTTGCTTAAAAAAAAAAATGTAGAACAAGTTGAAATTAGGGATGGCAAAGCGGGCCAACCCGCCCCGTCTCGTCTCGCCCCGTCATTAACCTGTCTAAAAAGGGGCGGAGCGGGGCGGGCTAACTAATGATGGTGGGTTGAAAAATTCAAACCGCTCTGTTTCATGGCGGATGGCGGGTTGGTGGGAGTGCCCCATCAATAAAGTTTTAATTTTTTTTTTAAATTCCCAAAAATATCATAAAGAATTATAAAAAAAAAGTAAAATAAAAAATCACTCGAGGAAATCAAAATATAAACTAACAAGACGATAAGAAAAATAAAATTATCATTCAAACTTCAAAACATCCATGATTATAAAACCAAACAAACCATACTTATAATAAAACATGAAGAAGTGCTCAGTTTAAATCCAAAACAAACAAAACTTGGATTCCATTTAAATCCACAAAAATGCTAAGTTTTAGTAGTCCATCAACACAAACAAAACTTGGATTCAATGTTTAAATCCACACCAACAAAACTAAGCAATAAAAAATAATTAATCTTCAATCCAAATTAACAACGTCATTGATTGATGTTTGCTTCGATGTTGACGGTGAAGCTTCATTTCTATCATCCTCATCGGTCATCATCAATATATATATATTAACCCTATTAGGTTAATTGAGTTGAGTTTATATTTTATAATATGGGTAAAAAAAAAAAAAACTAATTAATAATGGGATAAGATTTTTTTAAAAATAAAAAATTGGTTAGACCCGATGGGCCAACTCGCCCGCCCCGTCATTGTCCCGTGTTTTTGCGGGTTACGCGGGACGAGCCCCGCTCTTTTTGCGGATTGAAAATCTCAACCCATCCCGCAAAAAAAGGCCGGTTAAACGGGCCGACCCGACGAGCTTGACCCGTTTTGCCATCCCTAGTTGAAATAGTACTGTTATAAAATAAGCTTAATAGATTTTTAGGTCCATGTATGTTCGTAAATTTTTGGTTTTAGTCTTTGTATCTTGTTTTGTTGGAAATAAATCCCTGAATGTATTTTTTTTTTTAGTCCCTAAAGTTAAAATCCGCAAGAAAATCTGAAGTTTTCGTGGAAATTTTCCTTCAGATTTTCCTGAGAATTTTGACTTTAGAAACTAAAACAAAAAAAATTTATACATTCAAAGATTTATTTACAATAAAATAAGATACAGAAATTAAGACAAAAAATTCACGAACTTACATCGACCAAAAGATTTATTAACCCTATAAAATATAACGTTTTGGGATGGATATCCCACATAGTTGCGTCCAGAATCCAAATACAAATGTTCATGCAGTATATGCACGTGCCCTGTTATTTTATTTTATTTTCTTTTCATATAATAATATTAATATATTAACACTTTCAATAAAAAAGTATTAATATATTAACAATCAATCGCACTTGGTGACTTGGTTTGTGTTGTCTGCATGCAATATATATTGTCAACGAATCTACACCGGTGCTCACTTTTTGCACTTTATTTTTTTGTATAAACTTTTTACACTTTTTTATTCTGTGTATTTATATTTTGTGACTTGCTTTGTTAAATTAAAAATATTTTATTAATAGACAAATATCAATGGTTAATTTTCATTAATAATTTTTTATAGCATAAATAAAACTCTAGACATCTTTCTTAATATCCTTAGGGTATCAACTCATACTATAATTGGTTACATCTTCCTATTCTTTCAAATTTATGATCTTTTAATTTAATTTTCCACCTATTCAATCTCGACATATATTATTATAGTGAACACTCTAATACACATTTTATTTAAGGGTTTAATAGATTTTTTAGCCTTTGTATGTTCGCGAATTTTTTATTTTAGTCCTTGTATCTTGTTTTGTTACAAATAAGTTCTTGAATGTACAAAATGTTTTGGTTTTAGTCGCTAAAGTCAAAATTCGTAGGAAAATCTGCTGTTTTCATGGAGAATTTCCTTCAGATTTTCCTGCAGATTTTGACTTTATGGACTAAAACAAAAAACTTTTGTACATTTAGGGACTTATTTGCAACAAAACAAGATACAAGGACTAAAACCAAAAGTTCGCGAACATACAGGGACCAAAAAAATCTATTAAGCTTTATTTAAATATGTATTCGTATATTGTTGAGATGAACAATTTAATAGATCAACAAATAGTATTTGATATAGAAAAAATAATAAACATTATTTATGAACTTATTATAATTGTCCACTTGAACAAGTATGCCGATACAAATTAAATAAATGTGTCGAAAAGTTTACCTATTATTATTACTTTTAGGTTATGCTCTTTTTTATTTACATTATTTTACAATTTTAAGTATTTTTTCCAGTTTTGGAACCCACAAAAATGGCATTATTAATTTGATGTCAAAGCTTCCCAAATGATTGGTGTGAAGATTTTAAGGTGGACTCAATTTTTAGGGTCATAGACCATAGTAGGCGGCTTATCAATAATAATGATTTATTTATTTTTTGGTACGAATAATAATAATTTTAAAAAATTAATAAAAATAATGATGATGTAACATTTTCCAACATAAATATTGTGAAAACATTACACATGATTCATGAAAGGAACTTGTGTAATTTGTTGAGGGTTGGTTACAGATGTAAAGTGAGTAAGAGTCCACACACAACCAGTTGATGTTGAGCGTGGTTGGTTTCCTTCAAGTCTGGGTCTCACTATGTATACAGCGATATCACATATCACATCAAAGTTGACACTGTTTTTGAAATTTTATTTATTTTTATGCAGGATTCCAAACTTCAACTTTAATATTAAAGTCAAATAGCTATTTTAAATTTCACATTTCTAAAAAATTTTAAGTAACAAAGTAGAACATTTAAATTATCCGTAATGCTAACTAGTACTTCCGGGGCACTAGTTAAGAATACTAAAACAAGTAATTTTTATATTGAAAATAGTGTTATTTAACTTTTTAAAAAGTCAATTACACAAGTACCAAGAACAATTTACCATATTTGGTACCTTAACTAGTACCCCAGGGGCACCAGTTAGCATTTTCCTTAAATTATTAATTTGTTGCACCGTTACCCTTCTAAATATCGTATGTTAATAAAAATATTGATGTAGCCGTTAATTTTGATAACAAAACTTAACATAAAAGACTTCTAAATACATTTGGCATAATATTTAATGAAGGTAGTCTTGGCCACACTTTTTTTTAATATAATTTGAGGATTTAATTTTTTTTTGGTTACAATTTGAGGATTTAATTTAAGAATAGGCAAAAAAATAATTAAATTGTTGGTGAATTACTATAGACTGTAATTGATTCATTGAAATAAAATCGATGATACAAGCAAACTCAATGATGATTGCTGATACAAGAGAAAATTAAGACAAAATAAGTTATAATGTTCTTAAGAAGCAAAACTGAGAATATAAAAAATTTGATGAAAGAGTAGAACTCATGAGAATCGAAGTTTTCTTAATAACACCAAATGAAGTATTTTATTTTAATTTTAATGCATACCATTTTCTAATCTTTAAAAAACCCATTCATATCTTATAAAAAAGCTTAACCATCCAAACACGACAAATGAGTGTGCTCAAGAAAAAAATTGATCAAAATTTTAGAATTTAAAACAAGCATATCACAACCTATAGTACTATACAAACAGTAAATTCAAACTTCTCTGAACTCTCATAATATATTGATTGATAGCAAAAAAAACTTGGAATGGTAAATATTACAAATAAATAAAGCAAAATATCCATTCGGCAAACTATATCACTAAAACTATGCTCAACAAATCAAAATTCTCTGCATCCAAAGATCAGTTGATAAGTGATAACCATCACTGAAGCTACATTTATATTACCAGAACAGAATTCCCAAAAGCAAAATTGATGCATTTGATAATTGTATTTGTGAGATAAAGAAAGTCCTGAAATGGAGCTGGCCTTTGTTAAAGAAGATGTGGCCTAACCGTAAACCCTAACAGCTAAACCTGCAACAGAAACTCATGATTCATTTGTTGGGACCGGCTCATCAGAAATAAGTTGCTCAGATGGAACATCAGTAGACGGGTCTTGCTCAGATGGATCCTGCTCAGATGCGTCACTATCTTCATCTGTGTAATCCCCGGCGTTTGGAAGTTGGTCGGTAGATTCTCCCTTCAACTCATTCTCATTATATAGATCCCCTTGAACTGGTACATTTCTTTGCTGCTGGGACGAAAGAACATTTGCAATAGCTTTAATGGCAGCAGATGCCTGGTTGGGATCAACTGTCTCATCAACATCTATGCCATTAACATTAGGCTCGTCGGACTCAGACATGGCATCCTGCCGTGGAGGAGGAACAAAAAAGGGAATTTTACCCCTCTGCCAGTCATGAAGTATCATCTTTGCTGCAGTTGTAAGGTCAGGTTCACCACCCTGTATAAATAATGGAATAAAAGTCACATCAAAGTCCGCCACCTAGTCTTAACCAAAGCAAAAAAAAAACCTTGAAATTGAAATTGGAAGAATAACCAAATGAAATAATTTAACAATCTGTCACATTAAGCGGAAAATTAGTAATTGGAGTGCACTGCTTTCTTCTACTCTAGTCCTAAATATATGGAAAAAAATTACTTTTAGGTTCATTGAGAGATTGATGTATGTAGTCTATATTATAGACTAGATACATACATCAATCTTTCAATGAATCTAAAAAGTAACAGTTTTCTTATATTAAGGTCTAGAGGGAGTATAAAGCAAGCAACAGATCAAGAGATGAAACGTGTAAGGCGTTGGTTCTAGTCTAGGTCAAATTGAGGAAAGCTAGAGCATATTAATAGAACTGGTCATCAGCCTCAAAAACCAAAACTTAAATAAAAAAACTGAGAATTTAAGATCAATTCAAAAGAATACCTTAAGGAGTTTGCCAGATGATTTGCAAAGCTGAAGTAGGAAGTCATTTTCATCAACCCTGATGACGAGATATAGATATTGACAGTTTGACACATAAAAAATCAAGGTCAGTGTAATGGCGTGTAATAGTCACATCAAGAATAATCATGTCATCACCACCCTTACTTTTCATGATTCATCACAGATGCTTAAACTAATGGATAGGGGGGAAAATCTTACAAAAAGCTTTTAAAAAGTAGGCTGTTCTCAGCAAAAACAACAAGATTACAATACAAAAGGTGTACACTTTTTGAAGATCTATTATTTATTCACCACAAAGTTAGAAGACAAGGAAACATACCAGTCTTTTATTTTATAAGCTCTTGTCAAGTGCTCCTTCTTCACACGTTTCAAAACCTCACCAATATGGTCAGCAGAATCTTTCAAGTTTGTAACACGTACCTGGAAATAAATGAATTATTCAGTCATAATGATAATAATAATAACTGACAACAAACATGCAAAATGAATTCCACGAGAGCTTCCATTACTAGCAATCAGGAGTATAAATTATTAAGTGGACAAGCATACAAATGAGTTCTGACAATCACACGATATATAACGTAAAAAAAGCTATGATCATTCAGGAGATGCCAAATTTATAGGTTAACAAAATATAACTCAATACGCCATTACATATTCTGTGGACATGAATACTTAATATACCACCAGTGTGTCCGTCCCTTGGTAAAATGACACCCACATAGGTAACATGCTAATCAATATTAAGTCTAACAAAATCTAAGAATAGCTCTTTCTGGGCCTGAGATCCTAAACAACACATGAATAATATATCACAACCACAAAAAACATAGGATATTTCGGCAGAGTACAAGGCTGATTGGTCTACAAAATATAACTACATAGTAAAAGGAATAGCACTATCTATAATTACAACATGATAGTTTAACATTTTTTCAAACACCTAAGGCAGTTCTGGCAAAAGAGAAAAATTATGTTTACAGTCTTCGGAAGCTTAAAACAATCGTACTACAAATCCTTTCCCATTAGGTGGGGTCACTCATATGAATCAAACAAAGTCATTGTGTGTGCTCTTCCAATTAGCATTGGTAAAGTTTAAAGTCTGAACAAAATATTTTTTATTAAAGTATCATGCAAACGAAGTGAAAAGAAAACCTACCACACCCTTGAGCACAACATCTGTTTCAGAATCATTGTTCTGATAGACAACTCCTGGACAATCAATCAAAAAGATCCTCTTTGTAAGGGTTATATACTGCCAGACTTTTGTTTCCCCTGGAATTGGAGCAACCTTGCAAACCTGTGACACATTAATCGGACACATGTCAATCAACATGCTAAAATGCCTATTTTCTATGCTTTAATTAATTCAAATTAAAAACAGCTTAAGCAGGAAATAAGAAACAGTGAAGGAAAAAGAAAGATTACATTCTTAGTACGCAATGTATTGATCACTGATGACTTCCCAACATTTGGATATCCAACGAAACCAACAGATATTGCTTGCTTGTCACTTTTCAATCTTGCAAATTGTCTCAGAACTGATAGAAGTGAACCCTAAACATGATAATGACCAATAAATAAGATAGCAAATAGATGAAGATACACGAGTTAAAGGAGAGGAAAAAAAAGGTGTTCTCTCCAACTTCACTTTTCCTTTTTTATTGATGAAACAACACATTACAGCAAATTGGCAAACAAATTCAAAAAATTAAATAAAGATGAAGTCAATAGTTTACCTTTCCAAAGGACTTATTAATGCTAGCATGGAATGCTAGAGTTGGATATTCTTTTGACAAAACTCTTAGCCATCCTTTTGTTGCCCAAGCAGGAATTAGATCACACTGAAAAAGATAAGGAGGGTTTGAAATTATTAATATTTTAAGATAAAAACATTAGGGTATTTACATTTTGCAACAAATTAAAACAAAAAGCATAAAAAAAGATGTTAGTAACCTTGTTCAATAAAAGCACCATGTGTTTGTGCTTGCAATTTTCTTTCAAATGCTTCTCTAAATGGTAACATCTTGTGCCCTGTGGATCCCTTGCATCTATAACCTGTATCAGGACAGATAAAATACTTTCAAAGACTGAAGAGGAAAGTGTGTGATATGATATCTGCAATGCTGGGAATTTGAGAGTCAAAAAAAAATTGAACTACAATGGATTCATCCACTGAAATAAGCATGAAACAATCATATAAAGAAATAAAGAAAAATGCTTTAAAAGTATAACACATTAACTCCAACTTCTAAGTTTTGTACGTTACTTGACCATCATAAAGCATAATTTTTTAACCTTTTAAGAGGGTCATGCTAACTAGTTAAGGAAACAAAAAAAGCAACTTTTGGATTGAAAATAACATTGTTTTACATTTTCAAGAGAACTTTATCATATTTGGTTCCTTAACTAGTTAGCATTTTCCAAAATAATATTATACAATGGAAACCCATAAATGTTTGTCAGGTCAGAATCAGTCAACATAGACATGTGAAAAATTAAACTAGCAACACCATGAAAAATTACCTGGACAACAACATCTGAAGAATCTATCACTTTGTAGAGTTCACCCCATATACGTTTGCTTTGACCCTTTTCAAACATGGTATGTCGCACTAAATCTCTAAATCCATCTGCTTCATTAGCTTCTGCAGCCGCACCAAAAGAAGCATACTTCTCTTCAAAAGCATCTACAGAGCAAAGTAATATGGGAAAAAGACAACAACAGTTATCAAATTAAGTACAACATCATTTGGTCGAAGAAACATATCACATATAAACAGCTATTCCTTGCAAAAGAAGCATAAAACTGCATCATTCAGTATTGATTAACCAAATAAACTAAACACAAATTAAAAACAAGTAACCAAACTACAATGCTCATCGATAATCTAAAAAAACAATTTGATGTTATTTTTTTAATAAGAATTTTGTTTGAGAGGAGCGGCAGCAACACTTGCTAAAATACTCTTTTATTAGGTGAAATTCATATGGTCCAACCATTTTAGGAACAGCTCCCACATAAAGTGATGTGACCTACATATATTTCACCAAATAAGAGAGTGATGGTTGGAAAAAGAGTAATAAGTGAGTAGTGCCAACACTTTAGTCTGGTTTTAAGAAAGCACTATTCTTAACTTTCTAAAAAAATAACACATTTTAGCACAATAAAAACAGCCATATCGAAAGCTATAGCAAATAACTAATAAGCTAGCTTATAGCGGATGAGCTTATAGCGTATAAGATAACTTATCTAACTTATATCTTATAGCGGACAAGCTGGCTGATTGAATTTGTAGTGTTTGGTAAAATTAGTTGTTAAACTGGATTATCAACAAGAAATGACATAAAAGATATATGTTTAATTAATAACTAATTTGTTTCAAGTAAAATGACGGGTAAAATTGGAAGAGAAATGATAAACTATAAGCTAAGTGAATTAGCTTAATCAAAATAACCTATAAACTAGTTAAATTAAGCTATAAGCTACTAGTAAAAAATAAGCTATAAGCTCATGAGAAAAAAATGTTAGGAAACAAGTGCTTTTGCCAAATAGACAACTTATAAGCTATAACTAAATAACTCAATTTTGGCATTGCCAAACAGAGCCTAACTAAACAACCCAATTTAGAGGGAAATCATGATTTATACCTTGAGAACCATCAGCTTTCTTAGCTAAAGACTCATAATCAGAAGCCAAAAGGCTTGGTCTCTTTCTTTTAGTCTTAGGTCCAAATGCATCCGAAAAAGGCTCTCTATCAAGTAGGTGAACCCTAGATTGCTACATTCAAAATCCATAAACCAATAAATTAACATAATTTTTCCGAAATCCTATAACAATTCAGTAACTTCAAAAACAAATAGAAACCTTCTGATAATCCTTTAGAAGTGACATTGGCAAATTCTTCCCCTTAAGTATAACATTAAAAGTACTCGAATTATGCTTCGCCATTTCTTCTCTAAAAAACTCAAGCTCTTTCTGATTCACAACACGAGTATTCCCTACAAAATCACAAAACCAAAGCAAAATCAAACAATCAAAGCCATGAAATTAAACCTACCGAACGTATAAAATTGGAATTGAACATACCGAACCATTGACGATCGGGTTTGATTCGTGTATTAGGGAGATCTTTATTTTGATACTCGTGGGATTGGATTTGGCCCTTTTTGTTACGAATTGGTCTGTTTTTGTACATCTTGAGACGGCGAACTGTGGCGGCGGACCGCTTCTCGGTTTTGGGATCATTGCTACGGTTGGCGTCGTTGGAGTGCTTTGGTTTTCCAGAGACGTTAACGGTTCTCTCTTTCTTCTTCGCCATTGCAGAGAGAATGAGAAGGGATGCGAAGAATTTGAGATTAGGGTTTGTTGTAACTGAAATAACAGTGCCGCCAAGGTTAAGTGATTGGGGGCTCGCTTGGTTTTGTGGGTTAGATATTTTGGTTTTTTAAGGGTTTTTTTTTTTCAACAATATTTTAGTTTTTGTTTTATGAAAAATGTTACTCCCTTCGTCCCATTTTATTTGAGCCAGTTGACTGTCTCACGTTTGCCAATGTAAAACTTTAACGATTAATATCTTTAATTGTATAATAGTAAAAATTATAAAAATTTGATATTTTGAAAATATAAATCGAGACGAATCCAACAAGATCTTATATGCTAATATTTATTTTTATTTATGAATAAAAAAATAGAATCAAAACGAGATATATGAATAGTGTCTACAGTCAAAATGACTCAAATAAAATGGGACGGAGGGAGTAAATGTTAAATAGTACTTGACGCAGTGTATAATAATAAGGTAATGACACATGATAAGTTATTTTTATGTGAAAATTTTGCATTTAATAAGTCAAGAAATTTAATGCATCAAAAGTAAAAATACACAAAATTCTAAAACATAATTTATATATTTGTCTTCTTATCATGTGCCTTAAGGGCATAAATTAACATTCTCCGAAGACCATGTACAATGGTTGCTTCATTCAACGCCTCATTTTCTCACTTTTTACACTTCACATCATCTTCTATCTCCTCCACCTAATATTTCAACACACATTCAACTTTTATCCTCTCCAATAGTTTTTTCATTCAACATTCTACTCCACCTTCTCTACCCCACCACTTTTTATTTTATATTCTTATTTAAATTTAAATTTTTATTTTTATGATTAAATAAAATTATAATTATCCATTAAAATAATAAACACTTAAGAAAATTTATTTAATTTTTATTTTTTTAATTTAAAATGCAATATATCACACAAATAACGTAATTATTACGATACAATAGAAGAATTGTTGGGATTTTTTTGTTGGGATTTAGATAATTGTTGGGATAAATAGAAGAATTTCGGGTGTTGTTGAAATGATTATTGGGATTCATTTCACTAACAGACACTAATAGAAAGATAATAATAAAATTAAGAGAGTGAAAAACTTGATTTTTTTTTGTGTCAAAATCAAATGAACCAAGTCTCTATTTATAGATAAAAAAAATCATGAATTTTGGTATAAAAATAAAAAAATAAAAATGATTGAATAAGAAGTTCATCCTCCTTTGGTTGAAATCTTGTTTTTGATGTATTCACAACCGATGTTGTTCCAACTTCTTCACCAAGGTTAATTGTTTTCAAGCCAAGTGCAAAATTGTGGTGTTTCATGCTCTTGATCATTTAAATGGACATGACTATTATCCTTTTGAACTCCATGAGACATAGTGGGACTAGTTGATTGAGATGAAAAATGTTGAAAATCATATGGGTAAAGTGGTGGAATGTGATATGGGTAATTTCCAAAGTGTGAGTTATTTTGAGATAAAAGTAGAATTTTTAAAATTTGAATTAGGATGTGGATTTGGGTTATTGGATGAATTTTCAAAGTATGAGGTATTTTGTTGATTTGGGATAAATGGTGGAATGCCATCATTTTGCATGAAATTGGATCAAGAATTAGGGTGATTGGGGTTCATTGCCAAATGAAATGTGTGGAAGAATTTTTTTAAAAAGAGATAAAATAAATGATTCAAATTTAGACTAAATGTGGATGAAAAATCATTGAAATGGTTGATCACTTATTTATTCTCAACACTTATAAATAAGCTCTTGTCAAAAAAATAAAATAAATAAAACTTGCCCAAAAAATTTACTAAGTAGTTGAACGGTAATATATTGGCAACGGTACAATTTTTGAAGTTAATTCATTTTGCATTTTGTTTTGGTCTTAATTCATTTTGCATTTTGTTTAATTAAAAAAGCTGCTCTAAAATTCCATGTGGCAACAAAGACATGGTAGTATTGTTTGGAAACGGTTCCGTGAAAAGCCACAATGCTTTTGCTTAAATATAGCTACCACTCTGACATAGCGGTATGACTAGGCTAAAGATACCTGCAATGTTTGTGCTCTAAATGGTCTAATAGTAAAAGTGTCTTGAATATGTGTAGTCGAATTTTAAAAATGTAAAAATTGATATTTTTAATATAAAATTTGTTTTTTTACTTTTTTAATTAGTACTTCAAGGTACTAGTTAGTATGATCATTGTCTTATATTGTCTCTGTTCTATTTTATAAGAATTATTTTGACTAAATATATTATTTATATGTTTTGTTTTGACCTCAGTTTTCTAAAAGTATATAAATGTAAGTATTATCATATAAGATCTTGTTTTATTTGTTTCGATGAATATTTTTAAAATATCAAATTTCTATATTTTTTACTAATACACAATTAAAGATATTTGTAATTAAAATTATACATTGGCATACATGCAATACTCAAAATAATTATATTTTGGGATGGAGGTAGTATAATTTTATTATTCTTATAATTTTTTATGTTTTTTTAAGTAGTCTAGTGAATAAAATCGCACATATTAAGTGTAAAAAAGTAGGAAATTTATAGTTTGAACGTCAGTCTTTATATATAACAATGTACCTACAACTCCTACCAACTGATAATTTCAATTAGAAAACTAACATAAAATTATTCGTGAACATAGCTTGCTTGATAAGACGTTGCATGAAACATAAAGAAATTAAAAGTTTGAATCTTGGTACATCTATTTTTTCATCTTAAAATATAAAATTTTAGTCACTAAATTACCTAACATAAAAGAACAAAGTGTCCAATATTGATAAAAAAAAAAAAAAATATATATATATATATATATATATATATATATATATATATATATGTGTGTGTGTGTGTGTGTGTGTGTGTGTGTGTGTGTTTGCTTGTATAACGTATTATGCAGTACGGAGAAAGCATACTCTGGACTTAGCAAATTATTCAAAGTGGATAACGTTCGAAAGCCTTGCCAGGTGTCCAAGAAATTCAAATTGTCGAAGACACGTGGAGTTTAGTTAGACGTTATGTAGGTTTTTGACGGTTATTCTGTTTGTCTATAAATATTAGTTTCTGATAGGAGAAACGGGTTCACAATTCTCATGCAAATTCCTGACAAACTCAGAGTACCCATGTCAACGAGCGAAATGAGTGCAAAATCGAACATGTACGAATCTGTGTACCAAATCTTTGTAAATGTTTTTACAATTGTTTAATGCAATTTACATTCTCCAAGTATTGATTACTTGTTTTCCATTTAAAGTTTCTGCACTTTAAGCCTTTCTGCAATTTATTTCATTGCATGTTTAAACCTTTTCTGCAATTTACTTGTTGCATGCTTTTACTTTTCAAAGTTCTTCTTTAAACTTTATCTGCAAATTCATTTACAAGTTTTCTGCAAATTTAACTTTGAAAGCATTTTACTTTAAGCAAACCCATTCGACCAAGTCGAGTGATTTTACTGTTTTTATTCAATTTATCCGATTTAACCCAGAAAATATGAAAATGTTTTCGTCTATTCTGCACAATCCAATATGTCCCAGGATTTACTAGTTGATCCTTCTTGTAATAATTAAACTAGCGGTTGTTTGCTAAAAATCGGGGTAAACAAATTGGCATGCCCAGTGGGACAAATTGGATTGTGTGATTTATTTTGTTTATTTTTGAAACTTTTTGCAAAATTGTTGTTTGGTGTTGAAATTTGATTGTGTGTGTATTCTTATATGCATTTGAGGAGTGGAAAATCTCTTCCAGATTTCTCAAAAATATCAACTCGTCCTCGTACTAGAATGGTGAGACCACCAAGCAATTATGCTAATAATAACAATAATAATGGAGCAGAAACGAATCTGATTCCAAATCCCCAGAATGTGGCAGGGCAACCTAGTCAGCCAGCATCTGGCGTTTCTAACGCCAATTCTACTGGTGGGCCAACAGGTCCTGCATTAAATTCTACAACTTCTGAAAGTATCCCAAATAATAATAATAATGGTGGAAGTTCGAACCCTGCAATGAATTCTAGTACCGTTGGCGCAAACACCAGTGGATCAACAATGCCTGCCGTTACTTCAAGTATGATAGGAGGATTTCCTCCTCCAAATCCTAATGGTGCAGCAATGACACAATTGAACATGTCATCCATGCCAACAAACGTATCACACACACATGGATACACAGACGGTAGTCAAGTTGGAGGAACACCGTCAAGACCACCTTGGTTGCCTAGAAACCCACAATTTGGAATGCCAACAACAACGATGGCAAACCTATATAATTGGCCTTCAAAAGAAAGTTCTCCCTCGTCTTCTGCGATGGGAAATAGAGGAAATTCTCTTAATCTGACAAATAACTCTATGGCAGTACTAAGGCAACAAATGGATGAGAGCAACCATGATATGGTGAACGCGTTGACCCAACAGATTGACACAATTTTTAATCCCATGTTACAGACGACCAATGATAGTTATCTGCTATTAGCCAATCAAATGGGGAGAATGGAAGACTTTTTTGGAGCCCCTGATGCTCCAAATAACCAAAGGGTTCCTCGTGCAAACCCAGAAATTCAACCAGAAGTTCAAGCCCAACCACTGCGCATTGAAGGAGAACAGCCAGAACAAGGAGTGGTATTGGTTAATAGAAACCAAAATGCTGATAATGTTCTTAGGAACGTTCGACAAGATAATATAGCAGGGCAGAACAACTTAGCCAACTTAGTAGAAAATATATTGGCCCAAAATGGTTTGAATATAGGATTGCATAGGCCAAATTTCGTGTCAGCATTGTCTGAATATGTATTGCAGACAGAACTGCCAAGGGGATGGAAAATTCCCAAATTTACAAAATTTGCTGGTGATAATAATGAGTCTACTGTCGAACACATTGCCAGATATATGGCAGAAGCAGCGAATTTAGCAAATAATGAAGATTTGAGGATGAAATTCTTCCCCAATTCCCTCACAAAAAATGCTTTTACGTGGTTTACCACGCTTCCCCCTCATTCGATTCATAATTGGACTCAATTAGAAAGGCTATTTCATGAACAATTTTATATGGGACAATCTAGGATTAGCCTCAAAGAATTAGCCAGTATGAAGCGTAAGACTTCAGAAGCCATCGACGATTATCTGAATAGGTTTCGTCTCCTTAAGGCAAGGTGCTTTACTCAAGTGCCTGAACATGAATTGGTTGAAATAGCTGCTGGTGGCCTTGATTATTCCATTAGAAAGAAGTTAGATACTCAACATTTAAGAGATATGGCCCAGTTAGCAGATCGTGTTCGACAGGTCGAACGCCTCAGGGCTGAAAAAGTCAGAAATTCTAAATTTCATAAAAAAGAAAAAGTGGCGTATATAGAAACTTATGAAAGTGAAAATGAGTTCGACGATGGTCAGGATTACATAGAAAATAACGAGGTTAATATTGCTGAATTAAAACCAGGACCTCCCTATACTTGTAAAATGTTAAAACCATCAAATGGAAATAATCCTGTCGAACCAAAAAATGATAGATTTGTTTCTAAGACATATACGTTCGACATTACTAAATGTGATGAAATTTTTGACCTATTGGCTACTAATGGCCAAATAATTGTGCCAAAGGGTTTAAAAGTTCCACCTTTGGAACAACGTAAGAAAAGAGGTTTTTGTAAATATCATAATTTCTTGGGTCATAAAACCTCACAATGTGTTCTTTTCAGGGATCTGGTCCAGAAAGCCCTGCAGGAAGGAAGACTCAAATTTGGCGAAAAGCCAAAATCCAAACAGCAGGTGGATGAGGATCCATTACAAATTGCTGATGCTGCTTACATAGAGCCATTTGAGTGCTTGATGTTAGAAGCATTGAACCTCACTGAAGGGGGGCAATTGGTTTCCATTCCTGAGGAAGAATACGAAAACAAAGTGGAAGAGGTGTATCCACAGGCTGGAGAGAAATTGCTAGATTTCCTTCAACGCTGCAAAGAGAATGATGGCGAAGCTACATTATGTCCTCACTGTAGTGCCATGTTCGACAAGAAGGCTGCTGCAGGCCTCACCAAATTTTTGCCTCATAGTCAGGGCATAAATAATTGGCCCAATCAAAGGCCAACATATTCCAACATTCTGAATAGCCAACAGGCGCCTGTGCATCAAAGGTTGGGACCACAGAAATCATTTGTCCCCTCAAACAGGACACCTATCAATCAATGGGTTCATGGGAGAAACATGGTCTCTAGCCACAGGAATTTCGAGAAAGGAAGTTCCAGTAACTCCAATCCCAAGAAAGATTCTGAATCAAGGAAGTATGATTACAGGAATAACTACAAAGGGAAAAACCCTATGACAAGATCTCAATGGCGTAGATATCAACGCCAGAAAAAGGTGGCTGCTCAGAAATCCCAAGTTGCTGCTGATGGTAACGGGAAAGAACCTATGGAATTGGCTAAGAAGCCAATGAAAGAAAGGTTAGTTGAACCAAAAATAGAGTCTTCAGTTGCTGATGATGTCGAAGACGAACTCATGGAAGCTGATGATTTTCTGGATTCTGAACCTGATCTCGACATAATAGTAAATGTTGTGTCAATTCTTCTAAGGGAGTTCGACGTCTGTTCTGAAATAACAGATGAAGAAGAAGAATCTGGAATGCAAATGGCCCTTCACAGGCCACTCTGTTACTATATAATGAACAATGGTACTTTGGAAGACCAAATGGCTACATTTGAAAGGCCATATGAAGGCATGAAAAGTCACTTGAAGCCTCTCTTCATACAGGCTAAGGTGAATAATGTAGGAATCAACAAAGTACTAATTGATGGTGGTGCTGCTGTCAACCTAATGCCAGAGTTTCTTCTGAAAAAGATTGGCAAGTCCTTGGTGGATCTTCATCCTCACAACATAGTTCTGTCAAATTATGAAGGTGAAACTGGTTTGTCATTAGGAGCAATCCAGGTGGATGTGGTTGTTGGAAATACTATAAGGCCAACCTTATTTTTGGTTGTGGCCTCTAAGGCAAATTACAATCTGCTCCTAGGACGAGAGTGGATTCATGGCGTGGGGGCAGTCCCATCTACCTTGCACCAACGCCTGATTATCTGGCGAGATGATGGTATTGTTGAAAATGTTGAAGCAGACCAAAGCTACTTCAAAACTGAAGTTCATCATCTCACAAAGCACTCATTCGACAAAAAATTGGCAACTATCTCGCCATGCACTGAAAGGGATTTTGCATATCGTTCAGTGAGAAATGTTCACCATTCAATTAAGTTGGACCCCACACATGGTTTTCTGTGGGAAAGAGAAGATGGAGACATTGAAGATGGCGAATATGAAGGCCATAACTACCCAACTGGGTGGGATATCAATGAAGATTACTATGTCTGAGTCCCAAACTTGGGCAAAGATTTCGGCCTATATGGCTGAAAACAGAATCAAAATGGCTTTGGAAGCCAATTCATTGTCAGAAAATATGGCTGTTGCAGCCAATGATATAAAATTTGGCAAACACAAGCCAGAAATGCAAAAGCTGGATTGCATCTATGATGACGAACCCCTAGGATTTGAAAAAGATCCAATCAGTCAAAGTCACAAGATGCAAGCACAGGATCCTTTGCAAGAAATTGACCTTGGAGATGGTCTGACGAAAAGACCAACATACATAAGTGCAAACATTCCTCCTGATCTGAAGGCAAAAGTGGTGCAACTCCTGATGGAATTTAAAGATTGTTTTGCTTGGGATTACAACGAAATGCCAGGTTTGAGCAGAAAGTTGGTGGAACATGAACTACCAGTTCGACCAGATAAAAAGCCAGTGAAACAATTGCCTAGGAGATTCGCACCAGAAATCATGTCAAAGATCAAAGAAGAAATTGAAAGGCTGCTAAGGAGCAAATTCATCAGAACTGCAAGGTATGTCGAATGGTTAGCAAATATAGTGCCTGTGATTAAGAAAAATGGTTCTCTTAGAGTATGCATAGACTTTAGAGATTTAAATAATGCTACACCAAAAGACGAATATCCTATGCCTGTGGCAGAAATGTTAATAGACTCAACAGCTGGGTTTGCATATTTAAGTATGTTAGATGGTTATTCTGGTTATAACCAAATTTTTATTGCTGAGAATGATGTACCCAAAACTGCCTTTAGGTGCCCAGGAGCATTAGGCACATATGAATGGGTAGTAATGCCCTTTGGTTTGAAAAATGCTGGGGCTACTTATCAAAGAGCAATGAATCTAATTTTTCATGAGTACATAGACACTTTCATGCAAGTGTATATTGATGACATAGTTGTCAAATCCTCGTCAAATGATGATCATTTAGATCACTTGAGAAAATCTTTTGAAAAGATGAGGAAATATGGATTAAAAATGAATCCATTAAAGTGTGCTTTTTGTGTTAATGCAGGAGATTTCCTTGGGTTTGTTGTGCACAAAAAGGGCATTGAAATAAATCAAAACAAAACAAAGGCTATTATGGAGACCAAATCTCCAACTACAAAAAAGCAACTTCAGTCCTTACTTGGGAAGATCAATTTCTTGAGAAGATTCATTTCAAATCTAAGTGGTAAAGCTCAACCGTTTTCGCCATTACTTCGACTCAAGAAAGAAAGTGTTTTCACTTGGGGGCAAGACCAACAACAAGCTTTTGACGAAATCAAGAGTTATCTGTCGAAGCCACCAATGTTAATGCCTCCAATAAGGAACAAATTCATGAAGTTGTATATATCAGCATCAGATTCGACACTGGGTAGTATGCTTGCTCAGGAAGATGAAAATGGCGAAGAAAAAGCCATTTATTACTTAAGTAGGGTTTTTAATGATGCTGAAACTAGATATAGTAGTATTGAAAAACTATGCTTATGTTTGTATTTTTCTTGTATGAAACTCAAGCATTATATAAAGCCTGTTGATGTTTTTGTTTATTCTCATTGTGATATCATTAAGCATATGCTATCTAAACCAATCCTGCATAGTCGAATTGGAAAATGGGCTCTGGCCTTAACAGAGTATTCACTAACTTATAGACCTTTAAAGGCAGTTAAAGGCCAAATTGTGGCTATTTTATAGTGGATCATTCTGCATTAGAAACTCCACAAAACTATGTAGATTCAGAACCTTGGAAATTATATTTTGATGGTTCTAAACATAAACATGAAGTTGGAATTGGGATTTTAATCATTTCTCCCTCCAGAATTCCCACCAAGTTCAAATATAAAATCAATGGGTTGTGCTCAAATAATGAAGCAGAATATGAGGCTTTGATAACAGGCTTGTAAATTTTATTAGACTTGGGGGCAAAAAATATTTTGATCAGAGGTGATTCAGAATTGGTATTGAAACAATTGACAAAAGAATACAAATGCATAAAAGAACACTTGATAAAATATTTTGTCATAGCAATTTCTTTGCTAAAACGTTTCGACCAAGTTATCTTTGAACATGTACCTCGTATAGAAAATCAAGAAGCCAATGATTTGGCTCAAATAGCTTCTGGTTATAAAATCTCTAGTGAAAAACTAGAAGAGTTGATTGAAATTAAAGATAAACTCATTGTTGATCAACCTCCTTCATTGGAATTGTCAATGCTAAAACATGTGGGGGCAGACTTACCACAAGACAGTGGTCAAGACACCATTTATGATTATGACGAAAATTCAGAAATTTTTGAAATTTTTGCCATTGACAATCTATCTGACAATGATTGGAGAAAACAACTTGTCGAATATTTGAAAGATCCAAATGGAACAACCAATAGGAAAATCAAATATAGAGCCTTGAGTTATGTCATCATTGGTAATGAACTAATGAAGAAAACACCTGAGGGAGTTTTGCTAAAATGTTTAAGTGAAACTGAAGCTTATTTGGCTATATCTGATGTGCACAGTGGTGCATGTGGATCTCATTAGGCAGGCCACAAGATGAAATGGTTGTTATTTCGACAAGGTGTGTATTGGCCAACAATTTTAAAGGATTGTATAGAGTTTGCTAAAGGTTGTCAAGAGTGTCAAAGACATTCAGGTATACAACATGTACCTGCAAGTGAACTCCATTCAATAGTAAAACCTTGGCCTTTTAGAGGATGGGCTTTAGATTTAATTGGTGAAATTAAACCATGTTCGTCTAAAAACCAACGTTATATTTTAGTTGGTATAGATTATTTTACCAAATGGATAGAAGCAATTCCATTACCAAATGTTGACCAAGAAGCAGTGATTAGTTTTATACAAAGTCACATCATTTATAGATTTGGTATACCTGAGTCTATTACTACAGATCAAGGTTCAGTGTTTACTGGACGAAAGATGGTTGAATTTGCCCAACAAACTGGTTTTAAACTTTTGACCTCTACACCATATTATGCCCAAGCAAATGGTCAAGTAGAAGCTGCTAATAAGATCATTATTGGCTTGATTAAAAAGCATATTGCCCAAAAGCCTAGAAATTGGAACAAGACTTTAGATCAAGTCTTATGGGCATGTAGGAATTCTCCAAAAGAATCAACTAGCACCACACCCTTTCGACTAACTTATGGGCATGATGCAGTCTTGCCTGTCGAAATACACCTGCAGTCAGTTAGAATTCAAAGGCAGGCAGAAATCCCAAGGGATCATTATTGGGATATGATGTTAGACGAATTAGTTGATTTAGATGAGGAGAGATTAAAAGCTTTAGAGATGTTAACTCGACAGAAAGAAAGAGTTGCTAAGGCTTATAATAAAAAGGTTAAGTCTAAAACCTTTAATGTTGGAAATTTGGTTTGGAAAGTTATTTTGCCAATGGATAAAAAGATAGAGTCTTAGGCAAATGGTCTCCAAATTGGGAAGGCCCTTTTAAAGTTGTTCAAGTTTTTTCAAATGGCGCTTATGAAATTGAAGAATTAACAGAGGAACAACGTTCGTTAATTATAAATGGTAAATACTTGAAGAAGTATAAACCAGCGTTGCAAGAAATAAAAATTAACGAAGAATAAAGCGTGAGACATAATGAAATCATGGTGATCATAAAGTCGTTTGCCACAAAATGGGCATTGTCAAAGAAGTACAAACCAAAATACTTTAACAAATTGTTCAAACAGTTGAGACAAAAAACTAAGAACAACAAAAACTAAAATCACTACAAAGTTAAAATTGTTTCTTCAAATCTTCATATAAGCTTTTGAAAGAGGCAACTTATGCGTCGAAAACCATGTTGGAATCCATCAGAGTCTTGATTTCTTCATCCACAGCTGCAGAATGGCTAAAATACTTGATGCATGCATTTGCTTCTTTGTCAATCATGGCCTTGGTTGCTTTAGAAATATTAGCTTTGACTTTTTCACGCTTAGCTTTCTCAGTAGTGATCTTGGCATTGAGGTTTTGAAAAGAAAAGAATCTTCAAAATTGCCATTTCTTCCTTTCTGTCTTCGACATGCAGTCGAAACTGGCATTTTTGAGGGGGCAATTTGTTAGCCTGTATTTTCGACAGGCATTAATGGATTGTAGTGAGAAGATGAATTCTCATTTAATGTACATTATTGTATTTTAGTATTCTCTTGGAAATTGATTGTTTAATAAATCAGGAGAAGATTAGGCATTCGACGTCGAAAGCCTTTTAGTTAAAGTTCACTGTCGAGCTTGAAGAAGCTGTCGAATTCGACAGGAATGTCTTTAATAAATATATGATTGATTGCTTCGACACTATGTTGTGTTTGTCGAAATTATATATATATATATATATATATATATATATATATATATATATATATGTGTGTGTGTGTGTGTTTGCTTGTATAACGTATTATGCAGTACGGAGAAAGCATACTCTGGACTTAGCAAAATATTCAAAGTGGATAACGTTCGAAAGCCTTGCCAGGTGTCCAAGAAATTCAAATTGTCGAAGACACGTGGAGTTTAGTTAGACGCTATGTAGGTTTTTGACGGTTATTCTGTTTGTCTATAAATATTAGTTTCTGATAGGAGAAACGGGTTCACAATTCTCATGCAAATTCCTGACAAACTCAGAGTACCCATGTCAACGAGCGAAATGAGTGCAAAATGGAACATGTACGAATCTGTGTACCAAATCTTTGTAAACGTTTTTACAATTGTTTAATGCAATTTACATTCTCCAAGTATTGATTACTTGTTTTCCATTTAAAGTTTCTGCACTTTAAGCCTTTCTGCAATTTATTTCATTGCATGTTTAAACCTTTTCTGCAATTTACTTGTTGCATGCTTTTACTTTTCAAAGTTCTTCTTTAAACTTTATCTGCAAATTCATTTACAAGTTTTCTGCAAATTTAACTTTGAAAGCATTTTACTTTAAGCAAACCCATTCGACCAAGTCGAGTGATTTTACTGTTTTTATTCAATTTATCCGATTTAACCCAGAAAATATGAAAATGTTTTCGTCTATTCTGCACAATCAAATATGTCCCAGGATTTACTAGTCGATCCTTCTTGTAATAATTAAACTAGCGGTTGTTTGCTAAAAATCGGGGTAAACAGCAGCACAATGTGTGCACCTTAGAATTAGTATGATGTGTAGTCTAATGTGCCAACATCGTGGACATACTGAACTTGATGAACAAGAAACAAATAAAAGTGAAAGAAAAAATAAACAACACAAAGAGTTTGTTAACCCAGTTCGGCGTTAAACAGCCCTACTCTGGAGAATACCAATCCAGGGATGAATCCACTATGATAGTATCAATTCAAAGCTAAACTCCCCCGTTTACAACTTATCACTTAATCACTACCCGTGCTAATTCTACCTAGGAACTCCTAGATATGAGAACCTCTGCTCACTCCCCTCAACCTTACCCAATAAGGATTTAATAAACAAACTCAGTTTGGAAACACACTCCTTAGAAAACTACACACTCGTACCTAAAGGTTTTGAGTGTTGAACAATCTAACTCCTTGCCTCAAAGCTTTGGAGAAGATCACGAGTTTACAACTCTACTAAACAGTCCTTGCACTTGTATCAAAACATGACCCAAAAGAAGGCTCACAAATAACAATGAACAACTAAATAACTAAAACCCTAAGACTCGATTTGTAGACTTAGCTTCTTGATTTCAGTTGATGAATAATGAGTCTTCAGTCTTCTTTATATAGAACAACCTTCATGGGCTTTCACGAGCTGGCCTTCGTAATTTCTCCTTGAGATAAATTTGATCCTTATCAAAATATATTTGTTTAAAATCTTTTTGATCAAAGTCGGCCAATAAAATAAAACAGAACCATGAAAGATTATCTTGTTCCCAACGTGCCACGATGGCTCCCAACGTGCCATGATGAGAGCTGCTTGTTCGTCAAGACATCATAAATTAAATTTTGAAGAAAATCTTAGCATCGTGTTGCGATGGTGCACAACGCAGTACGATGGGATCACTTGGTGACCACGCTGGTGAAATGCACATGATCAATTATATTTTTAAACTGAATCTTTCCATCGTGCCACAATGGACTTATCGTGTCACGATGGCTTGCTGAGGCCCATTATGAAAAATATAAATAGAGCTCAAATCCCTCATTATTTTTCATTCAGAAATAGAATAACTTTCTCTTATTTTCAAAGAGAGGTTCAGAGGAGCTCTAAGGGCATTGTTTTCTCCCCTTACGGGAAAACTAACTCAACAATGTATGATTTCTTTAGGCTTTTCTATTAGATTCTTGTAATTTAATCATGTTTAGTCTTTTGTAATAGATGCCTTAGGTTGTGGTGGAGACGATGAACTCCCCTATGAAGACTTGGGTCATGTAATTGACAGAATGTTATAATAAATGATATTCAGTATATTATTGTTATTTATTTTCTCGCTTTAACAACGTTGCTCGGAATCTGGACGGATAAACGGTAACACCTTTAGAATAAATATTAGGGTTCACTTTAATAATAAATTAGGGTTCATTCTAATATTTGTCCGGAACTAGTAATAAATAACACTAGATGAGTAGAGACGGTAACATCCTGAACTAGTTGTGACTTAACAATTAGAGGAGGAATCAGACACTATTTGCGACATAGCAATTAGAAGCTGAACAGCCCGAAACTAAGATCAAGGGGCATTGGATGGTTGATGGTCATAATGCGTGTTTGTAAACAACTCTGTCTAGTAATTAGGGTATGTGACACAGCGAGGTTAGGCTCTCGTAGGTACCTTAGTTGCAAACATAGGGAAAATTTGCTTACATAGTGTAGTAGTAAGGTACTACTAAAACAAGGATAAAATCGACGCCAAATAATAATACGAATAACTATGTTATACACCGATTATGCCAAGTATGAAGGAGGGAGTAAGTTCAACTACCATATCTATCCTCTATGTTTCTGAATCAAAACCTTTATTTTCTGCAACGCATCTCGCTAATTTTCTTAATTAAAAACCTTTTTTCAAAATCCAAAGCGAATGCAAAAACTCACGAACTAGAATAGCACTGATCAGGTTTGACACGATCTCTGTGGATACGAACTCATTCTAGACACCTAGAGTGTGAATTATTACTCGACGACAGACTGATCCACTTGCCCCTAAAAACCCAACACAAAAAATTTTGAACTCAAAAGAGCATACATATGATTCATTGATAATTTATATTTTATTAACTGTGAATCTAAAATTTATATTTCCGTCCCTTAAGAAGTACTAAAAGTGCCACACACTCTCCCTCTATGACTGACAGAACTGTGTTCTTCCAATCTGTGCACACATCGAGCAGCAAATCTGGAAATGAAACAGAATTTTGCAGGCGAGGAATAATAACATGACTCAAGCCTGTCACAACCCAGCTGTCACGAAATTTTCATCACTTTGCATACGTGTGCATAAAATCGTCCGTCTCTTCCTCGCACTAAGGGCACATAGGAGAACAATCGACTCGTCACGACAACAACACGACTCTCGTTGGGATGCAACTTTTACACACACACACACACACACACACACCACACAACATGACGCGCTTTCGGAGGTCCTCTTATCCGCCACTGACCAGACCAGTTCTCCGACACTCCAGCACCTATATTTGGATGCATTTGCTGCACACCACCTTATAACCGGATCTTATTCTCAACTCTTCTAGATAGCTTCATTTAATTTTCCAACATTGCCTCTCCTAAACCAAGCTTCCAAACTTGTGTAAAATAACTCAACCTTTGTAAAAATACGCGCAACCTTTGTATAGGGGATACTGTTGCGAAGCTACCAAATCGTTAGTACATATGCCACATGAGAGCCAAGACTAAGGACTTGGGAGTCAAGCCAATATTATTATCACCTTTAAAATATTGTTGCATGATTATGCCAATTTGTGTTTGTTTTTGCTAATTCTGCAGTGTGAAGCTAAACTCCATAACCAAAGCTTGAGTTTGTGTTAAGGAGAAAGAAGAAGACAGAGAACAATGCATAGGCGCAAAGCAAACCTAAAATGTAGGAACATTTATTTCACACAACTAGTTTGTACAATTGGTATCTATGTGTTTATATACAATGTTCAAGCTATGAATAACCAGCTAACTAACTTATAAGTAACTATAACAACCTATTACAAGTAATTTTGACAGGTAGAAACATAGCTAAGGGAAGGTAAAAAGTTAACTTGTTGAGCAAGTAACTGAGTTTTCACTAACTTTCACATGCAGTCTATTTTTTTAATTATTATCATTGTGTTTCTCCCTATAGTGGCTATGTTTCTCAACTGAGATTAAGTGAAACTTGATGAAATAAATTTTTTCGAAGTTAAGGTGGTTAAAAATTTAAAATAATTCCTTCCTCCAAAAAAAAACATATAATAAATATTCTAATAACTCGAAAGTTTATGTAATCATATATTAGGGAAATAAACACAAAAGAATAAAAATGCAGATGTAAAAATTATAGCATGAAAATCTAAATTCCATATGCATGCATCCGAGTACCAAAATTGCCGACACAACCTACGGTCAAAACACGAACACATGTGTAACAAACGTCAAAGCTTGCCAATGAAAACTAATGCATCGAAACTACAAAAATCATGCAGTACTAGAAAAAAGTTGCCAGATACAATGATAAAAATACCTTTGCCACCCTACCGGTTTCACGCGCGCCCTAGGATTTTCGTTTTCCCGTTTTATTTTCCGCTATTTAAGTAGCAAACATAATAAAAATGAGAATTTTTTAAAATATAATGTCCGCTACTTAAGTAAGTAGCGGACGTTATAAAAAACAATTCTAGTAGAATATTTTTAGACTTCTTATTTGTAGTGAAAGTTCTTTAGTAATTTTAGCTATTCAACATCAAAACTAAGTGTTTCCCCCATAAAATATTACTAAAGTAATTGTATTTGTAAAGAAAATAAATACACAAGTGTGAGGAGATAAATTATTGAATGATGTTTATTCACATACATAAAAAATTATACTATATTCAATAGTGTTGAAGATGAAAAAAAAAAAGCAATAATTTCAAATTATATAATCAATAGATTAATATAATTCGCAGATAATTAGATGTCTTTATGTTTTCCTTAAAAGAAGAGCTCTTTATTTTTTTTGATATAATTAGTTCTTAGTTTTCAATTTTTGCTTAATAATATATAGCTATTTTATATCTTATATGTATTAAATATTAATCCATTTGGATTGGTTTAGTGGTATTGATTTGGCACCTAGAAGTATGTTCATCTTAAGGTCTCAGATTTATATTTATCTTAATTTGGCACTTTATCTTAAAAACATGTAAATACAAATCAAATTGATTCGTATATTATTGATCAGTTTGGGTAACAGATTCACTCAAAAATCAAAATTCAAACAAAGTCTCACGCACACCCTAACAGAAATCTTCACTATTTATTTATTTATTTATTAAATGATACATTAAATATATCAACTCTTATTTTTATTTTGGTGTACCTCATTTACATCCTCTTTTATTTTTGTTTTGTATCACTTGAACGTAGTGACAAACACCACAAAAATGCATACATAATTGTAAAATTTTGGGTTCGAATTTAAGTGAAGGTGTCAAATCTAAAAATTTTAGCATTGTCAATTGACCTGGCCGAAATTCACATCCACCTCGTATTCTCCCCCTGTTGATACCCCACCTCGTATTCTTCGCCTTCTAACCCTCTCATCCTTATCCTTTCCCATCCCATTTAAATTCAACCCAACCAACCATTCTTCTCTTACTCCGTGTCTTGGTTAGCATCATCCTTCGACAAGTAAGAAATCATGTCTTGACACATAATAATTAAACAATTTTTGTTGTCTCCACCATACTTTTCACTCGCTTACCTTTTGAGATTCAGCTTCAAATACCCAAATCCCTTTGTCCCCCCGCCTCGTATTCTCCGTCTTTTCACCCCTCTGGACTTATACATTTTCCACCCCACTTAAATTCACCCTGACCATTCATCTTTCATTGCCCACCCCACATCTTGGTCGGCACCACCGTTCGAGAAATTATTCTTTCAACAATTTAAAAACCATGTGTTGACACACAATCGCTCATTGTTTTGTTGTTGCCACCTTACTTTTATGTTGTAAGCACTCGCATTTATATCCCTAGATCTGTTTGTCTCCTTACTTCATATTCTCTGTCTTGCCACCCATCTCAACATAAAACCTTTCTCAACCCACTTAAATTTACCTTGACCATCCATCCTTCTCACGTCTTGGTCAGCACCGCTTAACTCGTGATATTTAGCTTCAATTGCTAGATCCATTTGTCCCTCCGCCTTGTATTTTCCGTCTTTCCACCTCTCTCAACCTATACCTTTTCCATTCCACTTAAATTCACTCCGACCATTCATCTTTTTTTGGCCACCCCACATCATGGTCGACACAGCCTACGAGAAATTATTCATTCAATAAGTTAAAAACCATGTATTGACACACAATCACTCAATTTTTTGTTGTCGCCACCTTGGTTTTTATCTTGCCACCACTTGCGAAACTCATGATATTTTATTTCATTCCCCAGATTTGTTTCTCTCGTAACCTCATATTCTTCATCCAGCCACCCATCTCAACCTAAATATTTCTCATTCCACATAAATTCACCTCGACCATCCATCCTTTTCACGTCTTGGTCGGCACCACCCTTGACTACCTACCTCGAGGCTAAATCATTTAGACCTCTTTGAATCTGTTCTTTAGTATAGACCCGATTCATCAATGATTCAATGAATCTGATCTTTATGTTATTAGGGAAGAAAGAGAGGAAGACCAACATCAAAACAAATCCACTTCGGGCTCAAAGAAAATAAAAAGTCTCAATCCTAAGTACATGGGAAGGTGGATCATTATTATTATCCATTAAATAATGAGCTATTGAAATATGAATCACTCACGTTGAGTTTGAATTCCAATAAAGATGGTGTGTTGGTACGGATATGATCATTGTCAAGGGTAAAGGCAAAGTAAGAGACAACCTTATTATGATCATTGTTATATATTAATCTTAAAGAAATCAATCTCTTTCAATGTTTCATGAGAGATGTTTGGTTTTCATTGGAAAAAGTTAAGGTTGAATAATATGATTAAGGTTGAATAATATGATCATATTATTCAACCTTAACTTCTCCATGAAAACCAAACCTCTCATGAAACATTGAAAGAGATTGATTTCTTTAAGGTTAATATATAACAATGATCATAATAAGGTTGTCTCTCACTCTGCCTTTGCCCTTGATAATGATCATATCCGTACCAACACACCATCTTTATTGGAATTCAAACTCAACGTGAGTGATTCATATTTCAATAGCTCATTATTTATTGGATAATGATAAGGTTGCTAGCATCTACAAGATTGGATTTATCATTATTAGAATAGAAAAGTATCAGTTAAGATATCCATATTTGTTTAGTTTTAAATATATATTCACTTGGTTATACCAAGGTACCATCATATTATTTCGTATATAAATATTGTAAAATCTATCATTATCAATAGTATTTATACTCTATCCGTTCCTTTTTACTTGTCTTTTTAGAATAGTAACACCAAATTAAGGAAGTGTATTTTTCCACTTTATCTTCCTATTATACCCTCGTTTTAATACACTAATAAATTCCTATTTTTTTGCACACATTTTTTTTCCAATAAATTTAATATATTATGAACCAAAAAAAAAAACCAAAGTTTAATATGTTATGTACCAAAAGATATTTAAAAAAAACAGATTTAAATTTTCAAATATATATCATTAATTAGTTTTATTGAAAAAGAGTAAGAGCATTTGACAAATGATATAATTGATAAATTATACCCGTAAAATTCAAAAAGAACAATTAAATAGGAACGCTAAATCTGACGCTAAAAGACAAGTAAAAAGGAACATGGAGTATTTGTTATTGTTTTCACTTATTCTTTCACATAAATACTACAAATTCTACAATCATGATACATGTTCTTATCAGATGCAGGCTGGTCCACACCTATTTTAGTCCCCGCCGACCTCTCCACAAATATAAGAAGTGACTCCTGCCGTGCAGTATCATAGTTTCATCGATAAATCTCATTGTTGGTATATGCCTTGAAAATTGTAGAAAAGGGATTGACTTCAGATCAGGGCGTCGTGCGCCACCCCATTGGCGCCGTGTGCCAGCTCGAGTGTGATGGAAGGCTTGAATGCCTCGGTTTGTGAGCTCTCATATATATATATATATATATATATATATATATATATGCGTGTTATGTTTTGTGCAGCCGCAAGAGAGAGGAAAAAGAAAGGAAAAATTAGGGGTTCAATGGGGATTTCACCAACATCAAGGTTGGAGTGTTAGAGGGCTTATCTTGGGTCATCTCTAGAGTTGGGGTAACCATTGCAACACATTGTAAACACTTATCATTGAAATCTCTTGGTCACATGAAGAAATTTGGAAAAATGGTAGAAATTAGGGATTCACTAATCTCTTGTAACTCTTGTGTAAATCTCATTGTAATCAAGGAAGGAAGAAGTTTGATAAGGAAACGAGATCTCTCTCCCCAGAGTAGGTTCGTTAACATTGAACTAGGTAAACAAATTCTATTGTGTTCTTTATTGCTTTAAATAGTTTAGCTTTTGGTTGATTATTATTGCTTGGACCATTATTGTTGTTTGGTTACTTAATTATTTTGTCTCACACTGATTTAAGTTTCATTGATGTGGTTCATCGGATTCACAATACTCATGAAATGCGCAACCACGCAATACCACAAAGCATATTTCTTTTCCAGAAGAAGCTTTATGAAATAGCTGCAATTATTATCATCATTGGTATCTATCACAGATTGAGAGGAAATTATGAGTTTTAACGAACACATGGCTACAATGATAAAAATACCTTGTAGCGCCACAAGAATCCATCCCAACAAGCTTCAATAGAGCAACCCTGCGATTTAAAAGATATGAAAACCTCATTCATTAACCAGTTAAGTAACTAGATACAAAGGAATTCATATATTCATCCTTGTAATGTATGTAAGAATTAAAATTTAGAGATCGATAATATTATATGAAATTAGAACACACTTACTTGATTATTATAATTATAAACAATCGTTACCGGAAGCGTCAAAATATCGAAACCATCAATACATTATACAAGATCTTATATAAAAGGGGACCTAGTCAATCTTATATATAAAAGATCTCAATCCTAGTACCACCCATCATGGACTCTAGAGTTGGGCCTACATTTTATTCTACACAAATCCGAATCAGTGTCCGAAGTCCATTATTACTGATCACGTTTGTCGGGCTTAAGCATCATCAACTGAATCACAACAACATCAATCTGTTTTTATTAAAACCAAAACCAACTATTGATTGCAGACCACAAAATGTTAGAAAATATTCTAATAGTCTACATATTCATAAAATAAATAAATAATAGCTTAGGTGCTAAGTGGTAAGAGTTTAGCCGAGTTCAAACTCCGTCGAATATAGATTTAAAATGGTCATTAATGAATAGGTACAAAAACAATCAAAACAAAGAAAATAAAGTGCAGTTTACCTAACGTTACCTGAAGCAACAGAAACATCATCTATTACGTTCAATCTTTGAACAAAGTTGTATGCAAGTGTGTTCGGGCTACTTGTGTCGTTGGGGAAGAATATTTCCAATAATCTCGCATCCGCCTCGTTAATATTCTCGTCCTGAGTATCAAATAATGCAAATAGAATAACCAAAATCACAATCATAGACAAAAAGGGATTGTAAAATAAACTTCGGTCCGTTTGATATGCAAAAGATAAGTATTGCACAAAACAACAAAAAATAACTGCTGCACAAAATAGTACAGACTACGGACAAACTTTTAAGATATCAAATAACTTGTGGATAAAATATTATTAGGATAAACTTAATGAATCCTTAGTTGAACACTAATGATTTATGCAAGTATGTTACATTTGATATTCATTTGGTCATTATAACTGTCAACATCCTTTTAACTTCAAGGTTTTGTCCTTAATTGAGTTCTAATTTATGCATAATTACATTATAGTTTTGCATGTTCAAATGCATTTAGTTTTAATTTCTGGTTGTGCACATTGCATTTTTGCATAATTAATTACGTCCTGATTTTGCACATTTAAATGATTCTGCATTTGCAGGTTTATATGCTTCTGGTTTTGTGAAAAAATATATTTTTGAAGAATATTTGACTTGTATTGTGTTTGGTTTTAAATTGGATATATTTAAAAACAATATTGAGAGATTTGATTTTATTTTAAAAGATTGCTTTTAAAATAATAGGCATATATTTTTCTATAAATAAAAAGTGCTTTGTTCATAGAAAAATTGAGAGAGAGGGAGAGCGACAAGATGTAAGGACTTAGAGTTTGCCACCACAAAAGGCTAATGTTTTAAATCCTAGGGCAAACTATTCTTGGGATCAACTTGTGGGATCACCTTGGATAGACTAGGTCAAATTGAGTCTCTTGGCCACGGGAAGAGATTCGGGTTTTGGGAAGAATTAGGATTTGCTAATTCCTTGTACGCAATTGGGAATTTCGTGTAAAGTGACTTATTTGATTCTAGTTGAACGGAGAGTTGTTCTCTCCCCCATATTAGGTTATTCTGAACTGGGTAAACAAATTGATTGTGTTCTTTATCTTTCGTCGTTTATTGCTTTAGATTATTGAATCATCATCATCATAATCATCTTTATCGTCCTTATATTTGATTGCTTGTTACGTTTGCCTCACACATCAGTTTATTATTGGTGTGAGTTAATGTCGAATTCACAACAAGTGACACCCACCGTGTGGGGCAATTGGATCAATCGATTCAAGTACAATGGGTTTGAAGGGGGATATTGAGAGGTTCATCGGTAGTGACGACTACAGGTTGTAGAAGGTGAAGATGAGGGCGGTGTTAATTCAAAACAAGTGTGTTGAGGCGTTGAAGGGAGAAGCACGATTGGAGATGTATTGCTTTTTACAAGGGCGTGGTTGGTGTAGTTTGGTGGAAACTCAGTTTGAGGCGGAGTCTTCCAATAGTGGAAGATAGTCAACATTAACTCTCGGGTATCTAATCAGAGATAGGGAGGAGAGTGGTAGTGTTGAACCAAATGGGTGTAACCATGGAGACCTTGTGGGATACGTTTCAATTATGGATGAAGAAGTGGAAGACCTTGAAAGGATCTTCAGGGAGGCAATTGAAAGCAACCTTGATCAAACATGGGAACTTGCAAGACTGCTGGAGGTAGTTGGGTGCAATGGGAGTTTAATGTTGCAGCTTGTGAAACCACCTAAAATTCCAAGGTTGGTTTGGAGCCAAGCAAAACTTCAAGAGTACGGAAGGCATTCTGGGGGTCGAAGGGTGGTGATGCTTGTAGGGTTGTCCTAAAATCCATGGATAGTCGGAGGCAAACGATTCTTCAGGAGGACGGAAAAGGCACAATCCGGGGGCTAAAGAGGGTACGATGGAGCTTGTAGGGTTGTCCTAAAATTCCAAGGACAATTGGAGGCAAGCGTTTCTTTGAGAGTACAGAGCGGTACACTTCGGGGGTTGAAGAGGGATGGTGAAGTTTGTTAAGCTATCTAAAATTCGATGATAGTGGGGAGCAAGCATTTCTTCAAAGGGGTATGGACTTGACCAGTCCGGAGTCTGAAGAGAGTGCGGTGAATCTTGTGGGGCTACCTAAAATCATGTGGTAATCCGACCAGTTGAACTTTGAACCGGTAAGCTTACCGGTTCGATGACCGATCCGGTTCTGAAAACCTTGATAAATAGAGAGTGCTTTGTTCATAGAAAAATTGAGAAAGAGGGAGAGCGACAAGATGTAAGGAGTTGGGGTTTACCACCACAAAAGGCTAGGGTTTTAAATCCTAGGGCAAACTATTCTTGGGATCATCTTGTGGGATCACCTTGGGTAGACTAGGTCAAATTGAGTCTCTTGGCCACAATAAGAGATTCGAGTTTTGGGTAGAATTAGGATTTGCTAATTCCTGGTAACCAATTGGGAATTTCGTGTAAAATGACTTATTTAATTCTAGTAGAACGGAGAGCTGCTCTCTCCTCCAGATTAGGTTATTTTGAACTGAGTAAACAAATTGATTGTGTTTTTTGTCTTCTGCCGTTTATTGCTTTGGATTATTGCATCATCATCTCTATCGTCCTTATATTTGGTTGCTTGTTACGTTTGCCCCACACATCAGTTTATTATTGGTGTGAGTTAATGTCGAATTCACAACACCTTCATTAGTAAAAGATAATCTGTAGACTTAATATTAGTATGATTTTATAAACCTGAAATGAATTTCTACCTTTATAGCAGGTTGGTGGTCTGCTGCTGGTAGTCACTCTTGGACTCATGTAATGGAAATGAAAATTCTAACCACTTCATATTAGTGGTGAGTTAATAAAGCAATTGCCTAGGAATTTTGATGATAGAGTGAACATATGTATCTATTTGCAAGCCTTAGTTTTAACTTTGGTTAGGCTAGTGTTTTTTTGGTAGTAACATAACATTGTTTGATTTTGCTGAGATATTTTGTTCGAAGATACTTTTTGTAACTTTGTTCATGAATATTTTGTAACTAAATTTATTTACAATTTGATATGAAATTTGATTTTATTATACTTTGTATATATATTTATTTTATATCATTTATGTATGAAATTCTATTTTTTTTGTATAATCGTGTATAATGTGGGAGCAACAAAATAATAATAAAAAAAAGCCTTAAAATTGGATGTTTTAAATTGGGTGGACAAATTTAATTTGTTGATTTTAAATCGGACCAACGAAGATTTTAAAACTGAAAGAATTTTTTAAATCTTTTTAAATGTGACGAAACGATTTAAATAATGGATTTAAATCGGGTAATCCGATTCCGATTTAACAAATGTTTTTAAATCGGTTCAAAACTCGATTTAAATGCAAAAAACTTACTAAATTTGCTAATATTAAATTGGATACCAAACTGATTTAAATAGTCTTCCGAAACCGATTTAAAAGATTTTTTTTTCCACTAGTAGTAATTGTCCGGTGCTATAATGATGAGAGACAAGAGTTTCAGTTTTGATCAAGTATCTTGCTCCCCAATTTGTTCTGTCTCAGAAACAGTTTTAAATCAAACAGTTATACCGGTGTGGCTCTAATATTCAGAGAACCAATCAGAAACAGTTTTAAATTAAAAAGTTATACCGGTGTGGCTCTAATATTCAGAGAACTCATCAAAGTCATCATGAACCCTATTAACCTCGTTTAGTTGAAAAGAAGCTTCCTGCATAATCCTTGAGATGATACTAGAAGGAATCAGGTTCCCTTCCTTGTGATGATGTTTGAAAGCTTTGGAAATTACCTAGATTTTCTATCATTATCACTTATAATTTAGCTCATAATCCACTATTCTGAAACAAAAGTATGTAACTATAATAATTTCCAAAAAAAATAATAATCATAAAACTCAACAAAAAAAAAAACAGTCGAGCTATACCGGTTAATATATCAAATCAATACTTTTTGTTTAAATAACATTTTAAATAAGGAGGAAGCAGTTTGAATATGAAAATAGATTGAGCAAGGACAAAAAGTACAATGGCTTGATCTTTACAAGAAGGGGAACGTCTACCGTGGGTAAGTATAATATGTCTCTCATGATTGCAGATTAATGTCCATCATTAGATTACAAAGGTTCATAATAGATCTTTCACACCATACTCTATTCTATTGTACTCTTTTTTTTTTATATATCTTTTTGCAACAATACAAGTCCAGCTCAATTTTTTTTTTAAATAATATATTTTATAAATAATTTCTAGTAATTCTATATACATATTAATACAAATTTTAATGTAAATGTTAGTTTAAAATTTATTTTTGATGATTATAAGTCATTCAATACACATATTAATTTAAATATTAGTGCAAATATTAGTTCATAGTCTATATATTATTAACAATTTTATGTTTTTTGTAAAACGTAGAATATTATTTTAAGTTATATATAGTTTGATTTTATAATAACTTTTACTTTATTTGTAAAAAAAAATAGTGGATAATTAATTCGATTTGTAATAACGAGTAAAATTAGCAATTGATCTATAAAACCTAAAATTATATCGTAGTTCAATTGGTGTCTAAAATATATATAGAACTCAAAATTATACTATCTTATAGTTTATTTTTAATAAGTTAATCCAATTTTACTTATATTATTTTACTTGAAAAAACTAAATATCAATGAGAAATAAAGTAATATTTATTTTAGATTGCAAAGGTTCACAATATACCATAATAAAGTTTTCACACCATTTCTTTTACCCCTTCTTCCTGTTTCTGCAACAACACAAGTTGATCTGTACACATGTATGGACATACTTTTTTTTTTTTTTTACTAAAAATAACATTCATTCAAATTAATAAAATACATCGAATACTACAATTCAAGATCGGTAAAAATTGAAAAGGATGAATCTGCGAACAAAATCACAGTATTCACGTTAGTAGCATATAACGGCAAAATGCCTACAAATGTGACAAAGTCTACAAATATGACGAACCGGAAGTGCTCGGATGACCTATGTCTTCGAATCTGCAACGTTGATGACTTCAAAGTCATTGATTGTTGAATATTCATCGAGTCGAATTTAATCTGTCAATTTGAACCAAACAAATACCGCACCAAGACGGAACAACAAACTAACACATGAACAAGACGACGACCAACACAACGACCTACTAAGACGACGAAATAAAAAAAAAACTAAATATTTATGAAAATCACTTATTTAAATAAAAAGGCAAAAAAAAAAAAATTTAGAGAGGTAATTTTGGACCAAAAATTGACTCTAAAATCACTCCTCCTTGGTGGAGAACCTAGTTTTCTTCTTTTTGTACATGGGCAGACATACTTAAATTATTAATTTAAATATTAGTTTAGAGTTTATTTCTCATTGATATTTAATTTTTTTAAAATAAAATTATATAACAAAATTGGAAAAAAAAATTGAAGAAGCAAAACTATTATTAAAAAAAGGTATCGACCAAGGCTAACAAAAAGCCTAATCAACTACTATCAGAGGATCATAGTGTGGACAATTTGGAACTTCCGAAATGACGTATTATTTTTGGATGAAACTTTTTCTGTCAAGTGTCTAGTTGATACAGTGAAACTTTTATCTTGGAAATGAGTTTTAGGTAAAAATCCTGGTAACCCGTGTTCCTTTTATGAATGGGGTATTCACCTTACTTTTTGCTGGAACCAATAGAGTTTGGTTGGATGTGGACCTGGGTCTCATGGTTGTAGTTGATTGGAGGTCCTTTTGTTGCTTTTTCTTACCTTGTGGTTCATCTTATCTCTCTCTTTCTCGTTGGGGTATTCATCTTGTAGTGGTGTTGTTAAGGTGTTTTAGTTTATTGTTTGTGTGCCTTCTTTTTGTTGTAGGTCCTTATCTATTTTTGTTGTCTTCTTAGAGTGTACTTCTGGTACCTCTTGTTACTTTGTCTTGTCTCTTGTACTTTCTCTTTGCTTTTATATATAATATATTTGCCATTAAAAAAAAGACTACTAACAGAGGATCAAAGCCAAAATAGACCAAAGCTGGTGCCTAAAAGGATACAAACGCCTAAACAAAATTGAATTAACTTATTAAAATAAATTATAAGCTAATATAATTTTGAATTCTATATATATTTTGAACAACAATTGAACTACGATATAGTTTTGAGTTCTATTGATCAATTGCTAATTTTACTCAATATTATAAATTTAATTAGTTATCCATTATTTTTTTGACAAATAAAGTAAAAGTTGATTGTTATAAAATTAAGCTATATAACTCTAAATAATATTCTACGTTTAACAAAAGACTTAAAGTCATTAATAATAATAGAGTATAAACTACCCAAGTGGTTTTTATTCCGTTAAGTCAACTTTTTTGAAGCTTAGTCGTTCCACAATTGATGAGGTAATCTTCTCTATGCAGAAAGAAAGATTGCTTCCAAAAGTGTGGAAAACTTGGGCCCTTCAAAAGTGGCGGTCTTTTCTTGACAACTTCTACAGGATAGGTTGCCGACTCGTCATAAACTCTGAAGCGGAGCGTCATTGCAGATGTTAGTGCTTCAATGTGCGTGTTATGTGGTTTAAGGCCTGAATCAGCTGATCACTTATTCGGCTCGTGTAGCCATATCTCACAAATTTGGTACGGTATTCTTCGGTGGTTGGGTGTGGAGTCGGTGCCTGCTCGCGGTGTTTTAAGATTTTTTTAGGCTTTCTTGGGCATGGGCAGGGGTAGAAAATATACAATGGTGTGGTTGTTAATTTGGCAAACTATTGTGTGGACTATCGGAAAATCTCGAAATGACGTCTTCTTTTCGGAAGGGACCTTCTCTGTCAAGTGTCTGATCGATAGGGTGAAACTTCTATCTTGGAAGTGGTTTCTAGTTAAAAACTCTGACTCCTCCTGTTTTTTTACGAGTGGGGTATCCACGCTACTTTATGTTAGAACCGATAGAGTTGGTTTGGGTGTCGTATTGGGTCTCGATGGGTCAGAGGGATTGGAGGCTCCGCTAGTCGTTTTTTGTCCTACATGTAGTTGATCTCTGCCTCTCTTTTCCTGTCGAGTATTCCTCCTCTCGTGGTGTTGCCTACCAGAGGTTCTTGTTTTCTGGGGGGTGTGCCTCATTGTTTTTATTGTGGTTTATTTTTCTTTTTCTTGTCTTACCTTAGAGATCGAAGTGTACTTCTTGTACCTCCTATTTTATAAATCTCTCTCTTGTAATTTTTTCGCTTTTATAATTATATATAATATATTTGCCATTAAAAAAAAATAGAGTATAAACTACGCCAATACTTAAATTAATATGTGTATTGATCGAGTGAGTTATAGTCATCAATAATCAATTTTAAATTAATATTTATTTTAATATTTGTATTTATATTAATATTTGTATTAATATGTATATAGAATTACTAAAATTTATTTATAAAATATATTATTTAAAAAAAAAATTGAGCTGGACATATGATGTTGTAGAAACATAAAGAAAGAGTACAATAAAATAGAATATTGTGCGTAAGGTCTATTATGAACCTTTATAATCTAAAAATGTATATTAGTCTCCCACCATGGGAGACCTATTATACTTAACCTACCCTATACTTTGGTTTACAAGAAAACATTTGTTTGAGTGAAAAATGGGAAGATTTTGAATCATGTTTTAAGTTTTATTGAATCATTTTGCAAGTTCCTAGGCGTAGAAATTGCCTTTGTGGAAGTTATAATATTAAGGCTTAAGTGCAGTTTTGCCCCCCCTATTTTTACTAAAACGGAATTTTACCCCCCCTATTTTAAAACTCGGAATTTTGCCCCCCCTATTTAACATTTTTCAAAATTTTACCCCCTAATCAAATTTAAACTCATTTTTCAATATTAATAAGTCTTTAAGACATACTTTTGAGTTCTTTTCAATAATGACTTGTTTTCAAGAGCAATAAGTTTAGGGAATTTATTTCCTAAGTCCAGTTATACTTCAGCTCTATTTATAGGGCTGTGAAGTACTTGTACAAATACATCAATTTCATATTATTTTTCTATCATATTCCTTTCACAGAACCACAAATTGGTAGTAGAGCTTATTTTCTTAAGGGATCTATGATTGAGTGCATAGTAACCATCCTCAAGAATGCAAACAGAAACAAACTTCTTGCTTGCTCCACCCATTTTTTATGGTGAAAACTGTCATGCTTGGGCTGTTAAGATGTCAACTTATCTTGAAGCCTTAGACCTTTGGAATGCTGTAGAGGAAGATTATGAAGTGCAACCATTGCCGGAAAATCCAACGGTGGCTCATGTTGTGAATTCGGACTGAACCACACCAATAACCTTTAGTGTGTGAAGCAAATTGAATTGAGCAATCAAACAAGTGAGAATGACAATATTAATCACAAACAATAACAACGGCGAAAAATAAAAGACACGTTCGTTTGTTTACCCGGTTCGGTGTTAATGAACCTACGTCCGGGGGAGAGGGCAGCTCTCCTTTCTTCCTTATCAATCAAATATCTCGGTTACAATGAAATCCCAACAACAAGGGTTATAAGAAATAGTCTTCAAACCTATTCTACCCAAGTCCCGAATTTTTTCCCGTGACCAAGAAATTCAATTACAAAGTATTCCAAGGTGTTGAAACAATTCCCAATCCCTAGAATTATTGCCAAGAGAAATTCTCTATAAACCCTAGTCTTTTGATTGGCTACAAACCCCAAAAAAACTCATTCCAAAACTGAAAACGCGTGCTGCATATATACCCTTCCGCGTACTGGCGCCCGGCGCCACAAAGCCCGCGCGCGGCGCAAGAAATAGAAGTAACAGAGCTTTCTAGAGCTCTCCTGGCGCGTGGCACCATATACCCGCGTGCGGCGCCACCTGCATGCTGAATTTCCGTTTCTGAGAGTTTTCAAGGCAATTCTTTACAAATCTCCACCTTGCCTTCAAAACGATGTTGATGCAAACTTCCCATCAACCACCATGCTGCCCTCTCCAACCTCCGTCTACTCCTCGATGAAGTTAATCAAGTCCAAGCAATGCTTGAACTTAGCTCTTGGTAACGATTTGGTGAACATGTCTGCTGGATTCTCTTCCATTGCAATTTTCTCAACCATGATTTCCTTTGTCTCAATCATGTCTCTCACAAAGTGCAACCGGATGTCGATGTGCTTTGTCCTTTCATGATACACCTGGTGATTTGCCAAATGAATGGCGCTCTGACTGTCACAATGTATCTTCACACACCCTTGACCAATCCCCTTTTCTCCAATCATACCTTTCAACCATATGGCTTCCTTGACCCCTTCAACAAGGACTATGTATTCCGCTTGAGTCGTCGACAAGGCTACAACTGATTGTTGATTTGCCTTCCATGTTACCTCTGTACCAAACAATGTAAACACAAAACCAGAAAGAGACTTTCTAGTGTCTACATTACCTGCATAGTCCGCATCCATATAACCCTCCAAAGCATCATTACCTGGATCTGTCCTAGTATACTTGAGACCACCCTTCAAGGTTCCATTCAAATACCTCAACACCCACTTCGAATGGTGACCAAGTGGGGTATTCACTATCTGAGAATCTTTCATTCTAAACCGCTCCACCACTTTCTTCAAATAATCATGCTGAGATAAGAACAACACACCCTTACTCCGATCCCTCACAATATCCATACCAAGTATCTTCTTCGCATTACCAAGATCCTTCATCTCAAATTCACCATTAAGTTTCACCTTGAGCTGTTGAATCTCATGCTTGTCAGAACTTGCAATAAGAATATCATCTACATAAAGAAGAAGGTAGAGAATGACTTTCTCATTCCTCTTCATCATGTACACACAACTGTCATAGTTGCTTCTCACAAAACCAGTCTTCAATAAGAAATCATCAAACCGACAATACCATTGCCTTGGACTCTGCTTCAACCCATACAAAGATTTCTTCAACAAACAAACTTTAGAGTTGTCTTCCACAAAACCTTCAGGTTGTTGCATGTAGATTGTCTCTTCTAATTCACCATGCAAGAAAGCGGTCTTCACATCCATCTGCTCTAACTCAAGATCATACATGTTCACAATTGCCATAAGTACCCTTATAGAACAATGCTTCACCACAGGTGAGAAGATTTCATTGTAGTCAATTCCTTCCACCTGTGTAAAGCCCTTGGCTACAAGTCTTGCTTTATACCTTGGTGCTTCGACCCCTGGTGTACCTTCTTTCCTCTTGAACACCCACTTGCTACCAACTACCATTTTGTTCTTAGGTGGTGGAACAAGCTCCCAAGTCTGGTTCTTCTCCAATGAAAGCATTTCTTCTTCCATTGCCTTCAGCCAGTCTTTACTATCTATGCTTTCTGATGCTTCCCTGAAGTTCTTTGGTTCTGAGTCTTGCACCTCTTCAGCTGCATTCAAAGCATAACAAATATAAGGTCAGCATAACCGTATCTATTAGGTGGAGTAATAACTCCCCTCTCCCTATCTCTTGCTAGCTGATAGTCCGGAGCAATTATTGTTTGGCTTCCACTCTCCACAGGTACTTGAGTCTCATCTTCCTCTTCTTCCCTCTCATCAGTGGAAGGCTTCACCTCAAACTGAATTCTCTCTACCCCCGTTTCTGGTCTAGTCTTTAGGTCTTTGCACTTCATCCCCATACGGGTCTCATCAAAAGTAACATCCCTGCTTATAATAAATTTAGATCCTCCAGGTTCCATCTTCCACAGCTTGTAACCCTTCACACCTTCAGGATAACCAATGAACACACACTTTACAGCTCTAGCATGAAGTTTATCTTGTCTGACATGTGCATACGCTAAAGCTCCAAAGACTTTCAAGTTGGAGTAGTCTGCCGGCCTGCCACTCCAAACCTCCATAGGTGTCTTCAGATCAATACCTGTTGATGGACATATGTTGATCAAATATGCTGCAGTACTAACAGCTTCTCTCCAGAAACTTTTCGGTAGTCCAGCTCCCAACAACATACACCTCACCCGTTCCAACAAGGTCCTGTTCATTCTTTCAGCAAGACCATTCTGCTGCGGTGTGTATGCAACGATTCTATGCCTCTTTATACCTTTATTCCTGCAAAACTCATTAAATTGCTCCGAAACAAACTCCAGGCCATTGTCAGTTCTCAAAACTTTCAGTTTAGTTCCAGTTTGATTTTCTATTAGAGTATGCCGATCCTTAAACTTTTCAAAAGTGTCACTCTTATTTTTAATAATGTGAACCCATACCCTTCTAGAATCATCATCAATAATGCTAAGAAAATATGAACCTCCCCCATGAGTGGAAACAGACGCTGGACCCCAAAGGTTCGAGTGAACATACTCAAATGGTCTACTAGATTTATGCACTCCCACCCCAAACTTCACATTGTGTTGTTTGCCTAGTGTGCAATTATCACAAAAATCTAGTTTGTTCAATTTCTCTTTTCCTAGCAAGCCCTGTTTAGCTAATTCAACTAAACCTCTCTCACTGACATGCCCTAACCTCAAATGCCATAGTTTAGTTATGTTCTCAGTTTCTACACTAACAGCTAATGCATTAGGAATAACAGTGGAACCATCTAAAATATAAAGACCATTAATTTTAGACCCTTTAGCTATTACTAATGCACCAAGAGAAATTCTCATCACTTCACGTTCAATTCTAGTGCAATACCCTAGACCATCAAACATGCTTATGGAAATTAAATTTCTCTTAAGTTCATGGATATACCTCACATTCTTCAAAAGAAAGTCACGGTCATCAAACATTTTCAGTCAGATAGAACCCATACCTTGAACCTTGCACGCCTTATTGTTACCAAGACGCACAACTCCACCTTCTTTCAATTCCAAGGTCTCAAAGTACTCCTTTCTCGGACAGATGTGATATGAGCATCCTGAGTCCATGACCCAGCTTTTCTCAGGTTCCCAATTAGTCACAGTTAGTGCTCCTGCACTCTCATAACCTTCTTCTTCACTAGCAACGATCTGAGCTGACGAATTACCACTGTTACCGCCACCGCCCCCTCTCTGAGGACAGTCCTTCTTGAAATGGCCTAGTGTATGGCAATGATAACACTTGAATTTTGTTGTGTCACCATTACCTCTAGGCCTAAACTTAGACCTGTGCTTCTTCCCCTTTCCTTTACTGTGATTCTCACTCCTGCCCCTTGAGATATTCAAGCCTTCTCCACTATCATCAACCTTCAAGGCTCATAACCTTGTGGTCGTGGGTTTGATCCTTTGCCCCACGGTGGGCGCCAATTGTTGTGAATTCAGACTGAACCACACCAATAACCTTTAGTGTGTGAAGAAAATTGAATTGAGTAATCAAACAAGCGAGAATGACAATATTAATCACAAACAATAACAACGGCGAAAAATAAAAGACACGTTCGTTTGTTTACCCGGTTCGATTTTAATGAACCTACGTCCGGGGGAGAGGGCAGCTCTCCTTTCTTCCTTATCAATCAAATATCTCGGTTACAATGAAATCCCAACAACAAGGGTTACAAGAAATAGTCTTCAAACATATTCGACCCAAGTCCCGAATTTCTTCCCGTGACCAAGAAATTCAATTACAAAGTATTCCAAGGTGTTGAAACAATTCCCAATCCCTAGAATTATTGCCAAGAGAAATTCTCAATAAACCCTAGTCTTTTGATTGGCTACAAACCCCAAAAAAACTCATTCCAAAACTGAAAACGCGTGCTGCATATATACCTTTCCACGTACTGGCGCCCGACGCCACAAAGCCCGCGCGCGACGCAAGAAACAGAAGTAGCAGAGCTTTCTAGAGCTCTCCTGGCGCGCGGCGCCATATACCCGCGCGCGATGCCACCCGATTGCTGAATTAGCGTTTCTGAGTTTTCAAGGCAATTCTTCACAGCTCAGATGAAGAATCCCACAAAGAAAGGAAGACAAGAAATTCCAAAGCTAAAGCCTGTTTATTCTCCGCTCTATAAAGGAAAATATTTACAAGAATTATGAGCCCGAAATCAGGAAAAGACATCTGGGATTATCTTGAAAAGGAATGCAAGGGAAATGAAAGAACCAAAAACTTGCAGATATTAAACTTGATTCGAGAGTTCGAGATGTTGAAAATGAAGGAGGCAGAAACCATCAAAGAGTACTCAAATGAGTTGTTGGGTGTTGTCAACAAGGTGAGACTGCTTGATAAGGAATTTTTTGATGAAAGAATTGCGCAAAAAATTATAGTTTATGTGCCTGAGAAATATGAATAAAAAATTTCTTCATTGGAAGAAACTAAAGATTTGTCGAGCATATTCCTTGGCAGAATTGGTGAATGCATTGCAGGCACAAGAACAAAGGCGGATGATGAGAGAAGAAGCGTCCATGGAAGGTGCTTTGTATGTGAAACCTGAAAGTTCCACCATGTCCACATTGTAAAAAGAGAAACCATCATGAAAGAAAATGCTGGTGGAGGCCTGATGTCAAGTGCAGAAAATATGGTACTCCCTCCGTCCCATTTTAAATAACTTCTTTTTGAAAAAAAATTGTCCCAAATATATGACCTACACATCTTTCAAAGTCATTTTTTCCAATTTTACCCTTTAGAATTTGAAGAGCCAAAATGTTTAGTGTTGATAGTTATGAAAAGTGAATCACTAGTAATAATAAGGATAGTTTAGTAAATTTATGACTCTCTCTCTTTTGTTTATACACTTTCCTTAAAATGTGTGAAATGGTGAACTAAGTCATTTAAAATGGGACGAAGGAAGTAATATGGGACGTATAGAGAAAATCTGCATGTTAAAACCAGAAAAGGCAAAGATATCCATAAAGCAACAAGAAGAAGAAGAACTTTTTGTTGCAATATGTTTTGCTACAAGCAATAACTCAAGTGGTTCGTGGTTAATTTGTAAGAAATAAAATTTAGAGATCAATATATTATATGAAGCGTCAATATTGAAATCATCGATACATTAGACAAGGTCTTTCTTTGCCTAATCACTTCCTCCAATCTTTGAGGTCTTTGATGGGAAAAGCCACAAATGAGCGTACATTGGTTTTCTGTGTGTGTGACGGCAAAGGGGACCTAGCCAATCTTATATATAAAAGATCTTAACCCTAGTACCACCCATCATGGACCCTAGAGTTGGGCCTACACTTTATTCTACACAAATCTGAATCAGTGTCCGAAGCCAATTATTACTGATCATGTTTGTCAGGTTTAAGCATCATCAACTGGATCACAACAACATCAACCGTTTTTATTAAAACCAAAACCAACAATTGATTACAGGCCACAAAATATCAAAAAATATTCTAACATAATTGACAGTTACAAACATAGCTAAGGGAAGGTAACTCAGTTAACTTGTTGAGCAACTAACTGAGTTTTCACTAACTTTCACATGCAGTCTGTTTTTCTACTTATTATCATTGTTGTTTCTTCCTGTAGTAGCTATATTTCTATATTGAGATTTTGTGAAAGTTGATGAAATAAATTTTTTCAAAGTTAAGGTGATTAAAATAATTCCTTTCTCAAAAAAAAAGTATAATAAATATTCTAATAACTCGAAAGATTATGTAATAATATATTACGGAAATAAACAAAAAAGAATAAGAATGCAGGTGTAAAAATTATAGCATGAGCCCTTCAAAAAAAGATTAGCATGAAAATCAAAATGCCAAATGCATGCATCAGAGTACCAAAATTGCCGACACAGCCTACACTTAGAACACAAACACAGATGTAACAAACGTCAAAGTCTGCCCAAGGCCGTTCCAAGCAATTTGAAAGCCCAACTCTAGTTTTAAAAGTATATTCTTAATAAAAGTTCATTTTTTTAAAGAAATAAAATCATTATTTAATTAAATTATAAATAATATCAGTAACGTAATGAATAATTATTTTATAAATTGGTATATTTTTCTAACCTATTTTTTGAATTTATGAATTCATATATATATATATATATATATATATATATATATATATATATATACAAGGATTATATTACTTTTAAAATATAAGATTATACATTCATATTATTCATTCATTCATATAAGGTTCATGTTGGTGTACAAGGTGATGAACCAATGAAACAGTACAAAGGAGAGAATAAAGACAGCAGCCACAAAAATATGAAAGGGAGAATTAATTGCATTGATAAAAGAGTAGCTATTTATACAAAGAGTAAAGTTTGCCACATAGGCCCTAAAATTGAAAAGACTTAACATAGTAAATACTAAAATACCCTTAAATATAAATTACTTCTAACACCATCCCTTAATTTATATTTAGACAAAACTGACAACACCAATTCCATCCCTCAAACGAAGAAATTGATCAGTTTTGATAGCCTTTGTCAACACATCTGCCAGCTGCTTCTGAGTGCTACAGTGCACAACTTCAAGCACTCCATTCTGAACCTGATTCCTCAGAAAGTGATACTTGGTCTCAATATGCTTGCTTCTTCCATGCAGCACTGGATTCTTGGCAAGATTGATTGCAGACTTGTTATCAATCATCAGCTTCAGAGGCTTGTTTACCTTGATCTTCAGATCCTGCAGTAAGTTCAGAAGCCACACAGCTTGGCATGCAGTCACAGCGCCTGCAATATATTCAGCTTCACAGGTTGATAGAGCAACAACAGGTTGCTTCTTGGAACACCACGAAATAGGACCTCCCAGAAATTTAAATAAATATCCAGAAGTGCTTCTTCTATCAACTCTGTCTCCACACCAATCAGAATCTGAATAACTCAGAAGTTCTGATTCGGTTCTTCCTTCAGAGGGAAATAGCACTCCATGCTTCAGAGTCCCCTTGATATACCTCAGAATCCTGACAGCAGCTTGGTAATGGGACCATTTTGGTTTACTCATAAATCTGCTAACCATTCCAACTGCAAAACAAATATCAGGTCTGGTATTACACAAATACCTCAGAGAACCAACCAACTGTTTGAAGGTTGTAGCATCCACATCCTCTCCATCAGAATCGGAATCCAACTTTTGATTCGTATCAGAGGGTGTGATAGCAACTTTGCAATTTTCCAGCTTAAATCTCTTCAGAAGCTCAAGTTCATACTTCAACTGATGCAAAATGATTCCTTTCTCAGAATATAGAAATTCCATCCCTAGAAAGTAACTCATTTTTCCAAGGTCTGTCATCTCAAACTCATTCATCAGAACCTTCTTGAACTTAGCTATCTCTTGTTCAGAACTTCCTGTCAGCAATATATCATCAACATACAAACATACCAGAATCATATTGCCTTCTGAAGTGTGCTGAACATAAACACCATACTCCAACTCACATTTCTGAAACCCTTGCTTCTTGAAAAATGAATCAATCTTCATATTCCAGGCTCTGGGCGCTTGTTTCAATCCATAGAGGGCTTTATGCAATCTATACACCATCCCTTCCTGATTCTTTTTCTCAAAACCAGGAGGTTGTGACACATATACCTCTTCTTGTAATGGACCGTTCAGAAATGCAGATTTCACATCTAAATGCATCAGAGGCCAATTCCTGTTAGCAGCTATTACAATTACCAGTCTAATTGTTTCGTGTCTTGCTACAGGTGCAAACACTTCAGAATAATCTAGTCCAGGTTTCTGCAGAAATCCTCTTGCTACTAACCTTGCTTTGTGTTTGCCAATTGATCCATCTGGCTTTAGTTTCTGCTTGAAAACCCATCTGACGCTGATGGCTTTCTTGCCTTTTGGAAGTTCTGATAGCTTCCAAGTCTTGTTCCTCTTTATAGCATCAAGTTCTTCTTTCATGGCCTGCAACCAGACTTGTTGCTTAAGAGCATCTTCTGTGCTCACAGGTTCAGAATCTACTAACATTGCACACTGAATAATTTCTCCCTCAGAGTCTACTTCAGTGTCTTGCAACATTTCAAATCCTGCAAATCTTCTTGGGATGCTTCTGATTCTCTGTAGCCTCTGAACACCTTCAGAAATTCTTTCTTCAGAATTTTGACCTTCAGAAATTCTTTCTTCAGAATTTTGACCTTCAGAATTGGCTTCAGAATTCTGACCTTCAGAATTGGCTTCAGAATTCTGACCTTCAGAGTTGACTGCAGAATTCTGAGCTTCAGAATTGGCTTCAGAATTCTGAGCTTCAGAGTTGGCTTCAGAATTCTGAGCTTCAGAATTGGCTTCAGAATTCTGAGCTTCAGAGTTGGCTTCAGAATTCTGAGCTTCAGAGTTGGCTTCAGAATTCTGATCTTCAGAATTGCCTTCAGAGTCAGATTCAGAATCACCATCAGACTCAGAGTCACCATCAGAGTCATCTCCATCTTCTGAATCATCTTCAGAGCCTTCAGATTCTGACTCACCTTCAGAGCCATCCTCAGAGATTCTCACATCAGAATTTGATTGAGACTTGTTCCAATCCCAAATTTCAGATTCCTTCACAATAACGTCTCTGCTGAATTCAATTTTATTAGTCTCTGGACAATAAAGCTTGTACGCACCTGTACTGTGGTACCCCACCAGTAACATTACTTTGCTTCTATCATCCAGCTTCTGTCTTCTGGCTTCTGGAACATGTTTATAGCATACAGATCCAAACACCTTCAGATGACTAACACTTTGCTTGTCTCCAGTCCACTTCTGAATAGGAACTATTTCCTTCAGCTTCTTCGTTGGACATCTGTTGAGCACATATGTTGCAGTGGCAACAGCTTCTCCCCATAAGTGATGAGGAAGCTTCTTCTCTTTCAGCATGCTTCTCACCATATCAAGCAAAGTACGATTTCTTCTCTCAGCAAGACCATTGTGTTGAGGAGTATAAGGAGCTGTAACCTCATGCTCAATTCCATTCTCCTCACAGAAAGTTTTAAACTCGTTAGAATTAAACTCACCACCACCATCAGTTCTGAGAATCTTCAGCTTCTGACCACTCTGTTTCTCAGCCTTCACCTTGAACTTCTTAAACGCAACAAACACTTCATGCTTGAACTTGATGAGTGTTACCCATGTCATCCTTGTGAATTCATCAACAAAAGATACAAAATACTTGTTTCCTCCAAGTGAAGGTACTGGAAATGGTCCACACACATCAGAATGTACTACTCCCAAGGCATGTTTTGCTCTTGGAGCTACTTCTGATGCAAACGGCAGTCTTGGTTGCTTCCCTTTCATGCACACCTTGCATGATTTTTCAGGCTTCTTGATTATAGGAATTCCATGTACCAGATTCTTTGACTTCAGATGCCCCAAGCTTCTGAAATTCAGATGACCAAATCTTCTGTGCCACAACTCACTATCCTTCTCAACACTTGTTGCACTAAGACATTCAGAATCTGCAGTTCTAACATTCACCTTGAATGTTCTGTTCCTTCCCTGTTCTGACTCCATAATCAACTTCTGATTACTGTCATACCCCATTTTTTGACCTAAATTTTTGAATTTTTTACATTCATCCATCATATTTTTGTCCGTAATAATCGACAGAGATGTATTTTAAAATACTCATCGTATCTCGATTTTGTCTCGACTTTTCCCTCCGCATTTGATTTGTGGTAGTTTTAATTTCTTTTTATAAATAATAGAATTTTTTTTTATTAAAAATATTTCGTAATATTTAGTTATTATTGTGCATAATTTATTTCCTTTTATTTTATTCACAAAATGTTAAAAAAATATGTCAATTATTTTCTAAATTATATCATTGAGAAATGACAAAAAATGTTAAGTAATTATTCTTTCCTTTTATAAATATTATTATCATTATTCTCATTTTTTTTTTTACATTTATTGCTAATAAAAGCCATTTATTTAATATTACTATTACAATTATTATTAATATTGTTATTATATTATTATTATTAAAAAATTTTAAACAAAAATTTTAAAACAAGAAGATGCAGCGTGAGGCTGCATCCCCCCACCCCTTTTCATTTTTTTTCTTTTTAAATTGTTATATTATTATTATTATTTTTTTTAATTAAAAAATCAAGAGAGGTCAAGTCCATGTATCAGGAACAGTGCACGCCTGGTTTTTCTTTTCTCAGAAAATCTGGCTTTCCAATCCCTTTCTCTACAACACTCAATCTTTTCCTTTTTTCCTGGGAACAACAAGATTACCCAGTTAAAGTTTTAATCCAGTGAATAATTTTGACCTAATTTTGGATTATAAAACTGAAGCAAAAAATCAGAAAAGGAGGCCAATTTTCTCTTTCTCTCTCGGCCACACCACTCATAACACACAAACCCTAAAGTTTTTTTCACTGTAACAACAACAATCAAGATCCAACTTTTACTCTCACAGCCGCAGCCACCATAAGGCTCAAACCCTAAAAATTTTCCTTTTCAAACTCAGTAACAGAATATCACCATAACCCATAAATCATTCATCATCACCAACACAAATTCAACCATCACTGAATCAAACCTCAAGAACTCAGAAACAAAACACAACACACATAACACAACTCAAAACACACGCACACATCAAACAAAAACCGAATCAAAGAAGAAAAGAAGGAGAAATCCGAAACAAGACCCAAACGGAGAAGAACTCGCGAACAAAAACCGGTGGACAACTAAACGTCTCCGTCGCCTCTGTTAGGCTCGATCCGGCCAACTGGTGAGGGTTTTGGTTTTTTTTGATTTGATATTTGGATTCAGGAGGAGATTTTAAGGGTGTTTGGGTTAAAGTTTTTTTGAAAACGGAGTTGGTTTAAAACTCCGGTGCGGTGGCGCCGCCGTCTGGCCCGGCGACCACCGCGCCGGAAACTGGAAAAATGTTTGAATATGATGAACTTTGGTTGTTCTTTTTTCGTGAGAGAAAGAGAGAACTCTGAGGGAAGAGAGAGAATCTTGAGAGTGAAAATGATTATTTTGGGTAAGAATTGGCTTATATACTCCTCTTGTTTGGACTGTTTTTTATTTGTGTATTATGAGCCCAATACAAATTCTGCACTGCCTGCTGCACACACTCATAGATTTTCTGTTCACACCCATATATGCCTGCTGCACCCCTCTGTTTAGCTTGACTTTTAATTCATTTTTTAGCTTATTTAAAAAGTAGCTCTTCATTTCAATGACTTTTCTAGGTCATTTGAATAATATTAAGCTACTAAAATTAATCGTAGGATTTAAGTTGTTTTATTTAACTTATTTGATTATTTAAGTTAGTTTTAGTATTTTAGCTTAACTAGAAAAGTGATTATTGAGCCAACAACTTATTTAAGTTGCTTGAGTCAATTTAGCTCACTAAAATTGATATGACATCAGTTCTGGATTAATAGTTTAATTAACTTAATTTTATGATTTATTTTAGTCTTAACCCTAATTTAACTTAATACTTAAACACTTAATCAATTAGTTTAACTTAAGTTTTTAATTCAACTTTTCATGAAAAAACCTAAAAAATGAAGAATCATTTAATTTGATTATTTGCTTATTTTTTTTATACCATGCTTCCATATCATGTCTTGTATTATTGTTTGCTTATTTATTTTGCATTATGTGATTGATGTGTTGTGTGATCTAATTATTTGCTCAAGTTTTTACATTTATTTTTGGGTTGTACTGTGTGATTAATGTCTTTATCATTTTTAGTTAATAGCTTTATTTGTATTGTGTGAACCTAGTTTGTAATTAGGACCTAATTGTAAATTATATAAATTGCATTGCATCCCCTTGTTGCATTCATGACATATTTATTTCTTGCAAGTTGTAGGGTGTAAATAGGAAATGTGTAAATCATAAATGAAAACCTCGCATAGCATGCATTTTTATTTTTATCGCCTTATGCAAATACGTATAGTATAGAAATCCGAGGGAAAAAGGCATCGCTTCGATCAACATATCGTTGCGAAATGTCTTCGCGCTTAATTCAACACTTTTAGGATGTTTAGTTTAATATCGTCTCCGCGCTTAAAACCTTACTCATTTCTATCTAAAATTTGAGGTCAAAACTTCTTTTCAAAAACTAAAAAAACAATTTCCTTTCAAACATAATCAAAAACCACAAAAACATTTTCATTATCAAATCTTTTCAAACATTCAAAAACACTTGGATTTCAAACCAAGTCACACTTTTTTCTAAATTTAATCAAACAACTCTTTTCTTTAGGAAAAAACACTTGGATTTCAAACCAAGTTGCATTTTCAAAATTCAATCAAATCAAACATTTTTTCTTTAGTCTAAAAACCTTGGATTTTAAACCAAGTGATCTTTTTCAATCAAATATTTTTCATTTTTCTTAAAACCTTGGATTTCAAACTAAGTATCATTTTCATTCAAAAAAATTTTCTTAAGCAAAAAACCTTGGACTTCAAACCAAGTGCTTTTCATCAACACTTCTTCTAATCAATCAAAAAAACCTTGGATTTTAAACCAAGTGTTCTTTTCAAATCAAACATTTCCTTTTATCTTAAAATCTTGGATTTTAAACCAAGTGATCCTTTCATTCAAAACTTTTTCCTTAAGCAAAAACCTTGGATTTCAAACCAAGAGCTTTTATCACTTAAAATCTTTTCTCAAAAACAACCTTGGACTTCAAACCAAGTGTTCGCACCATTCTTTCTCAATCAAACTTCAATCCATCTCTAATTATTTTGACTTCTCTTTCAAATTAAAATCAATCAACCTCACTCTTTTATGCCACTTTGGCTTTTACTTTTAAAACCATTTTCAAAGCTTTAAAATCAACCAACACATTTACTCGCAATTTTTACCCGAACTACGGTGGTTTTGATCCCCTCGGGTACGTAGTGCAAAAGGCTCTAAGTCTTCCCAAATCACATAAAATAACAAAAAACAATTTTCTCTTGTCTTAATCATTAAAAATACTAAAAACATTTTCTTTTATAAACTTAACACATTTTCTTAGTCTAAATCTTTTTTCTCAATCATCACTTTTAACTCCCTAAACTCTTATACATTTTTGCAAGCAATTAAAATAAAGCGCATAGATAGAATAGAAACAAGAGGTTCCTATAGGATACTATAGATACTTAGGGTGCTAGTACCTTCCCTTCGTATAACCAACCCCCGAACCGTGATCTCCTAAAAATAGGGTTTTAACGAACTTTTCCCCTTTCCCTCGGAAAAATTAAAGATCGGTGGTGGAACATATAATTGCGATTCGAAGCTAATTAATAGCTCGACATCCAAAAATCACCGCGACAGAAATGGCGACTTCACTGGGGATCAACCAAGCAGGTTGAGCCTATCTTGTTTTAATCTTTATCGTTGCGCTATTATTTTACTTGCTTGTATGAATGGTTGTATATATGTTTTATTGGAAATCTCATGAGTGGTGAGATAAGTCCTAACCCGGGCTTGAGCGAACAATAAGATAGGATGGGGTATAATCATAGTGACATGTCCAGAGTAGTTTGGATTATGATGCACATGTGATACAACCCCGCTCAGTGGAGGCCTCACGGCGGTAGTACTCGCTGTCATGAACAGTCATGATGGTGTTATTACTTTCAATGTGAGTGTCCCGAGAAGCTGTGAACCTTAGAATCACATTAACCCCTCTTGGCCTTTTAGGACGTAGCGCGGTGACTAAGTCAAGAGTAAGTCTTGTATTTAGTTGATACGCGAGGCTACACTCAAACGAGACCTTCTTGCGAATATTGTTGGACCGTGAGTCAGTCGCGTAAACCGATAATATCCAAAAGAAGGTTGATAACTTTGAGAACTTTGTAGAACCCGTAATACAGGTACAAATAAACCATAGTACTCAACATGTGGGAGGGCTCTTACCCTTGGCTCCAACAATTCACTTTAAACCCACCATGTTTGTGCATAATCATGCATGCATGCACTCATTCATAAAATCTTTTCTCATCCGATATCGAAGGACTTAAATTAAATTTTTTGTAAACATCGTAGATATGGATATTGTAAGAAGCATTAGGAAGTTTAAATACAAGAAGCCGAACTTGTCAACAACTTTGTAATGTTCCTATTATCAAAATGTAATGAATGTAGTCTGTTCTGGGCTCTGTTATAAAAAATAAAAAAAATAAAAAAAATAAAAAGAACTTCCTTGTAATGTAACAAATTATCAAGTGTAATAAATCTTCTCTACAATGTTTACAATCAATTTAGTATAAGTCTTTCGATATCAAAAAAAAAAAAAAAAAAAAAAAAAACTTTGCATATTTTAGCATAGACACATCATGCATCATATTGCATTCATAAGTCTCCAACACCAAGTCTCATATTTTCCTCTTCTTTCTGCCTCAGTCAAGAAAGTGGCTCGACATATTCACTAGAAGTCTGCTCGTATCTACAACACTCGAGCCAACTTAAGGAGAAAATGGAACGTCTCGAGCAAGAGAACCAAGCACTCCGTGAACAAGTAACAAATATGAAAGGGGAAATAGAGCGGCTAACTGCCATGGTGACTAGTATTTTGGTTACTCAAGCTCAAGTTCAGGTGTCGGTCCCTCAGCTCACCAGTCCTTCTCAGTTAACTAGGCCAGAAGGTTGTACATGGGGCATGCCACAACATCTGCCCAATGGAGGGTTTTATCCCGTGGTCTCTAAAATACAAGCCTCTAGTGCTCAGCAAGCAATGCCAGTTCTTCAGCCCGGTCTATCATTTCCTCAAGCTACAATGACTTTTTCAACACCTCTAGTCCATACCATTCAACAAGATCAGGCACTTATCTTCCATTCTGGAAGTGAAGGAAGATTTGATAGGGTAAATGACCTACATGACAAATTCAATGAAATGCAGCGAGAGATGAGACCTCTCCGAGGAAAGGACTTATTTGGTCAGAATGGCCATGAACTTTGTCTGGTTCCCGATGTTGTAATTCCATACAAGTTCAAAGTGCCCGATTTTGAGAAATATACAGGAAGCACTTGCCCTAGAGCTCATCTGGTGATGTATGCAAGAAAGATGTCGACCCAGACTAACAATGATAAGCTGCTCATCCACTACTTTCAAGACAGTTTGACTGGTGCAGCACTAAGATGGTACATGATCTGGACAGTGCTGATGTACGCACTTTTTATGATCTTGCTAATACTTTTGTTCAGCAATACAACTACAATTCACACTTGACCCCAGATAGGGATGAACTACGGGCTTTGACTCAAAAGGAAGATGAATCATTCAAGGAGTATGCCCAGCGGTGGAGAGAGCTTGCTGCGCAAATTCGTCCACCCTCGGAAGAGAAAGATTTGTGCAAGATGTTTCTGCATACCCTTAATCCTTTCTACTATGAGAAGATTGTTAGCCGGGTGTCAAACAATTTCACCGAAATGGTGGAGATGGGAATGCGTTTAGAAGATGGAGTCCGTCAAGGACGTTTAACAAGGGAATATACCCTTGTTTACCCACATATTTCTACTGTCTCAATCATTCCTCAACAACCTTGCAATCAATCAGTTCGTACTCCAAGAAAGCAATCATTTGACCCTATACCAATGAGGTATGCAGACTTGCTTCCTGCTCTACTGTCAAAAAGCCTTGTCCGTACCAAACCACCTCCTCCTGTGCCTGAAAAGCTGCCTGCTTGGTATCGTGCTGACCTGACATATGCTTTCCATCAAGGGGCACCCGGACATGATGTTGAACAATGTTATGCACTGAGGAAAGAGGTTCAGAATTTGGTCCGCACCAATATGTTATCTTTCAATGATCCAAGATTGAACGCCCAAAGTTCACCCCCTGCTTAACAATGGATCCTCTGTCAACATGATTCAAGATTATCAAGAAGCTTGTCCCTAGAATCACTAGGCCCTTTTATTGCAATTTCTTTCTTGCCAAGCATTTTTTTGCATTTTTAAGTTGTATGTTTTAATTAATGTTTCTAAAAACAATGAGCATGCATATTTTGGAATCCATCCATTCGTATTCACTCTTTTCCTATGCTTTTTCACTTCTCACATTAACAAACTTGAGGGGAGGATGATGTAAACAAAATGATTTAAAATTGCTTATATGTGCTAATACATGGTTTCATTAAGTAAAGACCCGGTTGACGATGTAAGGCATTGTTTCACTTCCCCCAAACACCGGAGAAATAAGGAGATAATCTGTATTCAACCCCTTTGAGCCAGAAGTTGGTGTTCTTTCTTTACAAAATACAACCCTTAAATCTTGACCCGGGGCAGGGTAGTTTTTCAATAGATTCAATGATACATCCTAATACAAGAGGATCAGTCTGTCTGAGATACAAGAAGTCATGAGTAAACAAAACTCATAATAGCATGTGGCAGTCACAGTCGTCCTACATCAAAAAGGGACTAACAAAAAAAAAAAAAACAAAAAAAACCCGCTAAGCAGAAAGGCTTAGCCAAAAAACAGGGCATCCCGAGGGACCACAAAATTCAAAAAATGTCCATGCCAAAATAAGGGACTAAAAACAAAAAAAATCAAAAGCAAGCTTGTGAATAAACAAGTGACTGCCACTTCAAGATTCTCATCAAAGCTTCGACCAAAGGGTCAATCTCAAGCATTATTATCAAAAATCCTCTTGTCGACCAAAATGTCAATCTCAAAACATCATTGTCGAAGAAATCCTCTGGATGACCAAAGTATGTCTGATGAATTAATTGAATATCTAAGAATGAAGGACATCAAAGAAGAGTGGGTGGGTTAAAACAGAACTTCGAGCCTAAAAATCTTTTTTTTCAAAAAACCGTGAACCGAGCCACGCTATAACCCTCAAAAGACCTAATTGAAGTCGGGTTACTTTGAAAGCATAATCAGCAAAAAAAACTTTGTTAAAACTGACTCCACCTGTTTGTTGATTAACTATCTTTTACACACACCACACGTGTTTTCTATAAAATCTTTTTCGATTCCAAAACTTGCATGTACATTACATCAGAAACATTTTTCAAAAGAAATAATTTTATTTGCAAATTTATTATTGGCATCAAGGAAATTCAAGCAAATGATCTAATCAAGGGTGGATCAACGCAAAACGCTCAGAAATTGGGGCAAGTTACCTCATGACTTTTCCAATCAGGGGCAAGTTACCTCATAATTCTGCCAAACAGGGGCATGACCTTACATCCAGGGGCATTCTTTTCAAGAATTCAAAGTCAAGGTTTCACTCACTTGGGGCACCTTAGCTGTCAGAGTACCTCCAATTTGAAGCATCCTAAACAATGGGATTCAAGTTGTTAATCAGAACTTTTCTCATATCTTTTAAGCATGAACTACAAGCACATTCTCCTTCAACTCATGAGTCATAGAAGCATATAACAACACAGTCATTGCTACAAAAAAAAAAAAAAAAAATCAGCTCGCTAAGTTGAAAACCTGAAAAGGCGGCTTAGACAAAAAATGAGCATCCCGGTGGATTGAAATCCTGAAAGGGCGATCCAGGCAAAAGTTAGGGATTTAAAAAAGATACAAACAAAACAAAAAACAAATAAAAGCATGACTGTCAAAGCTTGACCATGAGAAAGCATTCTGATTTGGTCTACAAATGGCGACTTCTGCCAAACTTCTGATTAATGGGCTTTATCCCCAACAAATGTTCATTTCACCATCAGTTGATACCGTGTACTGGGCCTCGCCCCGATGATTTGATTTATCTACAAGGGTGTTAACCCCAATGAAGAATTGTCAAGTGGTTGTACAGCTATGTCGGGCCGCTTCCTATCTTACTCGTCCAGTCTTGTCTCGTCTAAGTCATATGCAGTCACACAGTCATACAAATACAAATTTCATACATTCACATAAATATAAGTCTCATATGGTCGTACAAATACAAGAATCATACATACATTTAATGCATACATAACATTCATACATTCTTGACATTCATTCATACATAACATACATACTCACACAATTCATGCATGACTGCATTTTTTTCCACATATTCACTAATTCACTTGTCTTGGTCATGTCTAGTCTCGACAATAAGGGTGGGTGTGTCATTCTTTCCAAATAGATTGTCAGCCAGAAGCAGAAAATGCATATCATTTCTACATTCCCCACCGAGTTAATCCTCGTGGAAGAAGGTTGATTCAGTTGTTTCCCTTTCGAGTTCATTCCTCATTGGGTATATAGTCTTGTTTAACTATTTTCTCTCTAGTTCTTTCCTGGATCGAGTTCTTTTTCCAATCAGCAAGTGGCATTCTCTTTATTGGAGTAGCTTGCATACAAACAATTAACTTTCACTTTCCCCAAGTGATGCCATCACCAATGTATCTGGTAAAGAGATGTTAATCAATTTACTTCATAAATAAATTCATCATTCATGTTGCCTCGGTATACCATCATTTGTATGGTAGTGGGTAACCTTAGTCATTATCTCGATATGCTATCCTTCGTCGATAGTAGATAATGTCTGATATTTTCATACTTGCCTTCATTAAGCTATCACTCACATGATATAGGGTAATACCTTCCTCAGTGAAACAATATCATGCCCCCAGTGGAGTTGAATTCCTTTACTTTATGGGTTTGAGTATCGATTTTGTTATCTCCCTTCACCAGCCGGGTCACTTGCGTCATTCCCTTGTGTTTGTCCCAGTCTCCCCCAGTGATAATAATTTGTTTCTTGGGGCATCTTTTCTCACAAGATCTAAAGCCTCACATTCGTAACATCATATCTACAAACCACATTCATACATTCATATCATACAGTTATACATGTATTCATATCATACAATCATTCATACCTTAATACAAGCTACATTCATACACATTCAGTCATATCATACAATCATTCATACTTTAATGCATACATTCATATAAACATTCATACATACAACGTACAAAAAAGAGAAAAAAGAATCATTCATACATGATTGCATTGACCATCCAGCGTCTTGCTTCGGTTATTTCACAAAAAAAGAGTCATCCCCAGTGTGTCTGATCCAGAGATGTCTCCATCAATCATACATCACAAAACAGTCATCCCCGGTGTTTCTGGTCCAGAGATGTCATTATCAAACATATTCCAAGTAGCAGATGCTACAAACAATCATTTGCAAATTTGCATTCAATCCCCCAAAGAAGTCATGTTCATTGTGTCTGATCAAGACATTTACTTTCTTCTTGTGTCCTGCTCTCCCACAATGACGGCAGATATTTACTCTCTAGTGTCCTGCTCTCCCACAATGATGGCGGACATTTACTTTCTTCTGGTGTCCTGCTCTCCTACAATGATGGCAGACATTATCTTACTTCCTCTGTCATGTTCTTCCACAATAACAGCAGACAAAGTTTCTTCCCCCTATTATGTCTTGCTCTCTTACATTGATAGCAAACAATTTATTTCCTTATTGTGTCCTGCTCTCCTACATTGACAGCAGACAGTTTATTTCTTTGTTGTGTCTCGCTTTCTTACAATGATGGCAGACAAATTTATTTCCTTGTTGCGTCCTGCTCTCCCACAATGACAAGCAGACAAATGTCTTTTCTTTTATGCCCTTACCATCCCACAATGATGGTAGACATTGTCTTTATTTTATGTCCTTACCATCCCACAATGATGGTGGACAATGTCTTCATTTTCGTCCTTACCATCCCACAATGTTGGTGGACACTGTCTTTATTTTCGTCATTACCATCCCATAATGTTGGTAGACACTGTCTTTACTTATGTCCGCATACAGGACTTTACTGCTTCTGTCCGCTCATAGGACTTTATTGCTTTTTGTCTCTACTTTTGTCCGTTCACAGGACTTTACTGCTTATGTCCGCATACAGGACTTTACTGCTTCTGTCCGTTCACAGGACTTTATTGCTTTCTGTCTCTACTTCTGTCCGTTCACAGGACTTTACTGCTTATGTCCGCATACAGGACTTTACTGCTTTTGTCCGCTCACAGGACTTTATTGCTTTCTGTCTCTACTTCTGTCCGCTCATAGGACTTTATTGCTTTTTGTCTCTACTTTTGTCCGTTCACAGGACTTTACTGCTTATGTCCGCATACAGGACTTTACTGCTTCTGTCCGTTCACAGGACTTTATTGCTTTCTGTCTCTACTTCTGTCCGTTCACAGGACTTTACTGCTTATGTCCGCATACAGGACTTTACTGCTTTTGTCCGCTCACAGGACTTTATTGCTTTCTGTCTCTACTTCTGTCCGTTCATAGGACTTTATTGCTTTTTGTCTCCACTTCTGTCCGTTCACAGGACTTTACTGCTTATGTCCGTTCACAGGACTTTATCGCTTTCTGTCTTTACTTCTGTCCGTTCACAGGACTTTACTGCTTATGTCCGTTCACAGGACTTTATCGCTTTCTGTCTTTACTTATGTCCGCATACAGGACTTTAGTGCTTCTGTCCGCTCACAGGACTTTATCGTTTTCTGTCTTTACTTATGTCCGCATACAGGACTTTAGTGCTTCTGTCCGCTCACAGGACTTTATTGCTTTCTGTCTTTACTTCTGTCCGTTCACAAGACTTTACTGCTTATGTCCGTTCATAGGACTTTATCGTTTTCTGTCTTTACTTCTGTCCGTCCACAGAACTTTACTGCTTTCTGTCCATTCACATGACTTTACTGCTTTCTGTCTGTTCACATGTCTTTACTGCTTTCTGTCCGTATACATGACTTTACCGCGTTCCGTCTTCATCACTCTTGTTCCCCAATGAACTTGTTTCTTTCTCAGTTAGATAACTCTTAATGTCTTACCTTCAAACACTCACAAACATAACATTCATGACATCACATCATAGCATTTTTAGTTTGGACGGTCAAAAAATGGTGTATTATGTATTTAAGTCTCTTCTACCGTCGATTCAAAACAAACAAAAAAAAATCATCAAAATCATCTTTTTCCTTTTTCAAATCTCCGGTAGAAGAAACTTAAATAGGGGCATCTGTCATACCCCATTTTTTGACCTAAATTTTTGAATTTTTTACATTCATCCATCATATTTTTGTCCGTAATAATCGACAGAGATGTATTTTAAAATACTCATCGTATCTCGATTTTGTCTCGACTTTTCCCTCCGCATTTGATTTGTGGTAGTTTTAATTTCTTTTTATAAATAATAGAATTTTTTTTTATTAAAAATATTTCGTAATATTTAGTTATTATTGTGCATAATTTATTTCCTTTTATTTTATTCACAAAATGTTAAAAAAATATGTCAATTATTTTCTAAATTATATCATTGAGAAATGACAAAAATGTTAAGTAATTATTCTTTCCTTTTATAAATATTATTATCATTATTCTCATTTTTTTTTTACATTTATTGCTAATAAAAGCCATTTATTTAATATTACTATTACAATTATTATTAATATTGTTATTATATTATTATTATTAAAAAATTTTAAACAAAAATTTTAAAACAAGAAGATGCAGCGTGAGGCTGCATCCCCCCACCCCTTTTCATTTTTTTTCTTTTTAAATTGTTATATTATTATTATTATTTTTTTTAATTAAAAAATCAAGAGAGGTCAAGTCCATGTATCAGGAACAGTGCACGCCTGGTTTTTCTTTTCTCAGAAAATCTGGCTTTCCAATCCCTTTCTCTACAACACTCAATCTTTTCCTTTTTTCCTGGGAACAACAAGATTACCCAGTTAAAGTTTTAATCCAGTGAATAATTTTGACCTAATTTTGGATTATAAAACTGAAGCAAAAAATCAGAAAAGGAGGCCAATTTTCTCTTTCTCTCTCGGCCACACCACTCATAACACACAAACCCTAAAGTTTTTTTCACTGTAACAACAACAATCAAGATCCAACTTTTACTCTCACAGCCGCAGCCACCATAAGGCTCAAACCCTAAAAATTTTCCTTTTCAAACTCAGTAACAGAATATCACCATAACCCATAAATCATTCATCATCACCAACACAAATTCAACCATCACTGAATCAAACCTCAAGAACTCAGAAACAAAACACAACACACATAACACAACTCAAAACACACGCACACATCAAACAAAAACCGAATCAAAGAAGAAAAGAAGGAGAAATCCGAAACAAGACCCAAACGGAGAAGAACTCGCGAACAAAAACCGGTGGACAACTAAACGTCTCCGTCGCCTCTGTTAGGCTCGATCCGGCCAACTGGTGAGGGTTTTGGTTTTTTTTGATTTGATATTTGGATTCAGGAGGAGATTTTAAGGGTGTTTGGGTTAAAGTTTTTTTGAAAACGGAGTTGGTTTAAAACTCCGGTGCGGTGGCGCCGCCGTCTGGCCCGGCGACCACCGCGCCGGAAACTGGAAAAATGTTTGAATATGATGAACTTTGGTTGTTCTTTTTTCGTGAGAGAAAGAGAGAACTCTGAGGGAAGAGAGAGAATCTTGAGAGTGAAAATGATTATTTTGGGTAAGAATTGGCTTATATACTCCTCTTGTTTGGACTGTTTTTTATTTGTGTATTATGAGCCCAATACAAATTCTGCACTGCCTGCTGCACACACTCATAGATTTTCTGTTCACACCCATATATGCCTGCTGCACCCCTCTGTTTAGCTTGACTTTTAATTCATTTTTTAGCTTATTTAAAAAGTAGCTCTTCATTTCAATGACTTTTCTAGGTCATTTGAATAATATTAAGCTACTAAAATTAATCGTAGGATTTAAGTTGTTTTATTTAACTTATTTGATTATTTAAGTTAGTTTTAGTATTTTAGCTTAACTAGAAAAGTGATTATTGAGCCAACAACTTATTTAAGTTGCTTGAGTCAATTTAGCTCACTAAAATTGATATGACATCAGTTCTGGATTAATAGTTTAATTAACTTAATTTTATGATTTATTTTAGTCTTAACCCTAATTTAACTTAATACTTAAACACTTAATCAATTAGTTTAACTTAAGTTTTTAATTCAACTTTTCATGAAAAAACCTAAAAAATGAAGAATCATTTAATTTGATTATTTGCTTATTTTTTTTATACCATGCTTCCATATCATGTCTTGTATTATTGTTTGCTTATTTATTTTGCATTATGTGATTGATGTGTTGTGTGATCTAATTATTTGCTCAAGTTTTTACATTTATTTTTGGGTTGTACTGTGTGATTAATGTCTTTATCATTTTTAGTTAATAGCTTTATTTGTATTGTGTGAACCTAGTTTGTAATTAGGACCTAATTGTAAATTATATAAATTGCATTGCATCCCCTTGTTGCATTCATGACATATTTATTTCTTGCAAGTTGTAGGGTGTAAATAGGAAATGTGTAAATCATAAATGAAAACCTCGCATAGCATGCATTTTTATTTTTATCGCCTTATGCAAATACGTATAGTATAGAAATCCGAGGGAAAAAGGCATCGCTTCGATCAACATATCGTTGCGAAATGTCTTCGCGCTTAATTCAACACTTTTAGGATGTTTAGTTTAATATCGTCTCCGCGCTTAAAACCTTACTCATTTCTATCTAAAATTTGAGGTCAAAACTTCTTTTCAAAAACTAAAAAAACAATTTCCTTTCAAACATAATCAAAAACCACAAAAACATTTTCATTATCAAATCTTTTCAAACATTCAAAAACACTTGGATTTCAAACCAAGTCACACTTTTTTCTAAATTTAATCAAACAACTCTTTTCTTTAGGAAAAAACACTTGGATTTCAAACCAAGTTGCATTTTCAAAATTCAATCAAATCAAACATTTTTTCTTTAGTCTAAAAACCTTGGATTTTAAACCAAGTGATCTTTTTCAATCAAATATTTTTCATTTTTCTTAAAACCTTGGATTTCAAACTAAGTATCATTTTCATTCAAAAAAATTTTCTTAAGCAAAAAACCTTGGACTTCAAACCAAGTGCTTTTCATCAACACTTCTTCTAATCAATCAAAAAAACCTTGGATTTTAAACCAAGTGTTCTTTTCAAATCAAACATTTCCTTTTATCTTAAAATCTTGGATTTTAAACCAAGTGATCCTTTCATTCAAAACTTTTTCCTTAAGCAAAAACCTTGGATTTCAAACCAAGAGCTTTTATCACTTAAAATCTTTTCTCAAAAACAACCTTGGACTTCAAACCAAGTGTTCGCACCATTCTTTCTCAATCAAACTTCAATCCATCTCTAATTATTTTGACTTCTCTTTCAAATTAAAATCAATCAACCTCACTCTTTTATGCCACTTTGGCTTTTACTTTTAAAACCATTTTCAAAGCTTTAAAATCAACCAACACATTTACTCGCAATTTTTACCCGAACTACGGTGGTTTTGATCCCCTCGGGTACGTAGTGCAAAAGGCTCTAAGTCTTCCCAAATCACATAAAATAACAAAAAACAATTTTCTCTTGTCTTAATCATTAAAAATACTAAAAACATTTTCTTTTATAAACTTAACACATTTTCTTAGTCTAAATCTTTTTTCTCAATCATCACTTTTAACTCCCTAAACTCTTATACATTTTTGCAAGCAATTAAAATAAAGCGCATAGATAGAATAGAAACAAGAGGTTCCTATAGGATACTATAGATACTTAGGGTGCTAGTACCTTCCCTTCGTATAACCAACCCCCGAACCGTGATCTCCTAAAAATAGGGTTTTAACGAACTTTTCCCCTTTCCCTCGGAAAAATTAAAGATCGGTGGTGGAACATATAATTGCGATTCGAAGCTAATTAATAGCTCGACATCCAAAAATCACCGCGACAATTACCATCATACAGCTTCAGAAGATTGTCTTCAATAGTAACTGAAAAACCTTTCTCAATCAATTGACCCACACTCATCAGATTGCTTTTCATGCCTGGTACATACCACACGTTCTGAATCAATGCTGCTTTCCCATTGTTCAGAATGATTTTGACATTTTCCATACCTTTAGCGTTGAGGTATTTATCATCAGCACATCTGATCTTTGTACTCTTTCTAGAGTCAAAATCAACCAACCACTTCTTGTTTCCAGTAAGATGGTTTGAACACCCTGTATCCATATACCACCACTCTGAATTCACATCCTCAGATTCAGAAGCCATTAGTAAAACAAATTCACTATCAGAATCATCAGAACTTCTGGCTATATTTGCTTCTTCTGACCTTCTTTCTTTGTTTGACTTGCACTCAGATGCAAAATGGCCAAACTTCTGACAAGAGTAACACCGTACTTTTGTCTTGTCTTTTCCCTTCTGAGCATACTTCTGCTTTCCAGAAGTTGAGGTTTTTGGATTCTGAGCTCCTTCAGATCTATTCTTGGCTTCTGACCAAGGCTTCTTCTGAACCTTCTTCTCAGAAGCTGCTTTCAGAGCATGCTGCTCTACTTCTCTTTCAGAGTTTCTCTCAGTTAGACGCAACTCTTGTGCTTCTAGACTGCTCTGTAACTCTTCTATTCTCATGGTTTCCAAATCTTTGAATGTTCAATAGATACAACAATGTAATCAAACTGAGGGGTAAGAGATCTCAATATCTTCTCAATGATTACTTGTTCTGAAAGAGTTTCTCCACAAGCTTTCATCTCATTAGTAATCAGAATGAGTCTGGAGATGTACTCACAAACCTTCTCATTGTTCTTCATGTTGAGATTCTCATACTGTTTTCTGAGGGTTTGAAGCTTTACCTTCTTTACTGACGCGTCACCACCGTAACACCTTGTCAGAAGATCCCAAGCCTCCTTCGCCGTCAATGAATCAGCAATCTTCTCAAACACACTCTCATTCACACACTGATGAATGTAGAACAACGCCTTCTGATCCTTCTTTTTTGTAGCTTTCTGCGCCTCTTTCTGCTCCTCTGTTGCATCTGCTGCAACAGGAACGTATCCTTCAGTGACAAGCTCAAGCACACCTTGAGCACCGAACAATACAAGCATTTGTTTCATCCAACGATTCCAGTTTTTGCCATCAAACACTGGAAGCTTGGTACTCATGCCACCGTTTCCGTTCATCTTACACCTTGTACAGTACACTCAAATCTCACTAACACTCGTGTTTCCCAATCCCACAAAATCAGAAAAAGTGATTTTGTTCAGATTTTTGTTCAAGATTCAACACAAATCAAGAACCAAAAATCAAACACACAACTCACGTTTCACTCGTGTTTCCCGTGGATTCGAACCCGGCTCTGATACCAATTTGTTGGTGTACAAGGTGATGAACCAATGAAACAGTACAAAGGAGAGAATAAAGACAGCAGCCACAAAAATATGAAAGGGAGAATTAATTGCATTGATAAAAGAGTAGCTATTTATACAAAGAGTAAAGTTTGCCACATAGGCCCTAAAATTGAAAAGACTTAACATAGTAAATACTAAAATACCCTTAAATATAAATTACTTCTAACAGTTCAGTCTGTCACATTTATATTTTGTAATGTTTCATTGGTATAGTGCATTTGTTACATGCGACGTGAGCAAGACTTGAAAGAGGGACCTCTAGGCTCTAGCTTGAAATCAAGATCAACAACCGTTGGAGAAATCACAATTTTGATGTTAGAAGAACATTATGAAATATTTAAGCATTTTCGGATTGTAGAAAACGAATTTAATCGTTTTCGTATTTTAGAAAACGAAGTTAAGATTTTCGTATACTAGAAAACAAAATAGTGGTTTTTTGGGTTAAATCAGGAACTAAAACAAGCTTCCACTGTATTTATAGCAATAAATCACAATTTTGTATCCTAGGATATGAAAAAATGTTGATTTCATATCCTAGGAACCAAACTATCATGATTTAAAAAGATGGGGTATTTTGTGTGTGTGTGTGTGTGTGTGTGTGTGTGTGTGTGTGTGTGTGTGGGGGGGGGGGGGGGGGGGGGGGGTTCTAAGAGCAACAAGGGGGGCCTAAAAAGCAATTTTCTTAAAAATTGCACAATTGAGCTCCATAATTTTGGAGGCCCAGCTCCATATATAGAGTAGCCTACACCTGGTCTGGGTCGGCCCTAAGCCTGCCACAGAAAACTAATGCATCAAAACTAGAAAAATTATGCAGTACTAGAAAAAAGTTGCCAAATACAATGATAAAAATACCTCCGCCACCCTACCGGTTTCAACCACACCCTACGTTTTTTTTCATTTTATCGTTCCGCTACTTAAGTAGTAAATGTTATAAAAATAAGAGCTTTTAGAAAAATGTTGTCTGCTACTTAAGTTGCGGAAGTTATAAAAAAACAGTTCTAGTTGGATATTTTTGGGCTGCATCTGCTATCTAAGTAGCGGATAGAGTTATTTTGATAAAATCGCAGGACAAACGAGAAAATGAACAGAGTGGCAAAAAAATCCATATAATGTTTATTGTTTTGTTTCAATTTGGACTTTATCTTTCATTTTTTTTTTTGTTGACAAAATTTGAACTTTATCTTAAACACATGTAAATACATCTCAAATTGATACGTGTATTATTGATCGGTTTGGATAGCAAATTCACTCAAAAATCAAAATTGAAACAAAGTTTCACGGACACCCTAACAGAAATCTTCACTATTTATTTATTAATTTATTTATTTAGTTATACATTAAATATATCAACTCTTATTTTTATTTAGGCGTGCCTCATTTACACCCACTTTTATTTTTGTTCTGTATCACCTAAACACAATGACAAACACCACAAAAATTCATACATAATTGTAAAATCTTAGGTTCGAATTCAGGTGAATGTGTCAAATCTAAAAATTTCGGCATTGTCAATTGACTCGACCGATATTCACATCCACTCTTATTTTATTGTTCTAGATAGCTAAAAATTATGTTTCTTTATTGTATAATTTGATTTCTTAATTTGACATTAAGAGAATAAAGAAAATGCATTTGAGGAATAATTCGTTTGATAAGTAAAAAATCATGTGATGACACTCAACCACTTAATTTTTGTTATCGTCATGTAAATTTTAGGTTTTGCCACTCGCATAAGTCTTGCGATATTTTGCTTTACTCTTTAGTTCCCGTTGATACCCCCACCTCGTATTCTCCGCCTTCTTAACCCTCATCCTTATCCTTTTCCATTCCATTTAAATTCAACCCAACCATCCATTCTTCTCTTACTCCGTGTCTAGGTTAGCACCATCCTTCGATAAGTAAAAAAAATCATGTGTTGACACATAATTATTCAATTTTTGTTGTCTCCTTCATACTTTTCACTCGCTTAACTCGTGAGATTTAGGTTCAATCCTCGAATCCCTTTGTCCCCCCACCTCGTATTCTCCGTCTTTTCACCCCTCTCAACCTATACCTTTCCCACCCCACTTAAATTCACCCTGATCATTCATCTTTCTTTGGCCACCCCACATCTTGGTCGGCACCGCTGTTCGAGAAATTATTCATTCAACAAGTTAAAAACCATGTGTTGACACACTATCACTCATTGTTTTGTTGTCTCCATCTTACTTTTATGTTGTAAGCACTTGCATAACTCATGATATTTTATATCCCTCGATCTATTTGTCCCCTTACTTCATATTCTCTGTCTTGCCACCTATCTCAACATAAAACCTTACCACTTAAAGCCACCTTCACCTTCCATCCTTCTCACGTCTTGGTCGGCGCCTTAGTTTTATCTTGCCACAACTTGCGAAACTCATGATATTTCATTTCATTCCTTAGATCTGTTTGTCTCCCAACCTCATATTCTTCGTCTTGCCACCCATCTCAACCTAAATCTTTCTCATCCCACACAAATTCACCTCGACCATCCATCATTCTCACATCTTGGTCGGCACCGCCTTTGACTACCTACCTTGTGGCTAACCATTTAGACCTCTTTGAATCTGGTATTTACTATAGACCAGATTCATCAATGATTCAATGAATCTGGTCATTACTATAGACCAGATTCATCAATGATTCAATGAATCTTAAAAGTGATATTTACTTTTAATTAAGTCTGATCTAGTGGGAATGCAATCAAACTTTAAGGTACACACCAAAAAGTTTACTGTATTTATTTTTTACTATATTTGTTAGTTTGACACCATATTTTTACACCAATTTAATTTAATTTTTAATGGAGTGTATTTTTTTAACTTCCCACTATGAGTTTTAAATTTCACAAGTTCCCAATAATTGACCTAATCAATTCGCACAAATTTGACTAAAGAGAATCAAGCGACAATGACAATTGCCCATAAATATTTTCAGAAATTATTCAAGAATTCCTATAAAATACATCAATAACATGGCTGTTGCCATATGAAAATTATTATGAGTCACCTATTACATTACATAGTTTAAAAAATAAATCAGGCTTAAGAAAATCTATAATACAGTAGTGCACTGTTGCTGCTGAATACATCTAACTATTCAAATCTGTTTTCTCTCCCACAGATTCTTCCTCTTTTATTGCATTCCAAGTTTGACAACAAACTGGTCAGCAATGGTCTGATGAATTTTGATCGCTGCTACGGGATCTGAGGCAACACTTTTGGAACCACCTGCAAGCATCGATCCCTGGTTCACCAATGCCATTTGAATTCCCAGAAGTACAAAGCTGATGGCCAAGATTGCTACTGGAATTGTGTCCATCTATAAAACTTGAAACCCTTCTCTTTATCTCTTTAGTCAAAATCTCTCCTTTTCAATTTCATGGCTAGAGAGAGTGAACTCCCCATGGATTCAGATCCAAATGATAACAACAACTCTTTTCTCCATAACCCAATTGTTCTGAACTCTTTCAATGAAGACATAAACAATCCTATGATGACACATAGTCCCAAAAACAACATAGATGCTGTTGCTACACATAGCACAATCCCATTCCAATAATGAAATACCTGCAATGCAATTATTGTAATACCCTCAATTTTTGTTATTATTTTAAGTTATTTGTGATAATAAGAATAGCTTAAATTTAGAAAAGTGTATAATATTAATGACAATTGTAATGAATTATTTATTTGGAATATAAATGCTAAAATATTTAATCAAGAGTTTGAAATCATGTAGTATATCATGCACTGTCATACTTTGGTTGAGGGGTGCAGAATATCCTGCAACAAATTTTTTGTAAACATTCATGATATATATATTAACCAATTCATACCTTCAAGCTAGTAATTGACGAATCTCTTAAATGAGATGCCACCCTACAACACTACCACCAATTCCAATGGTCGCTACGCTAGTGGGTGAGGTGCTTTCGGCAGCCTCCTCTGTCTTGGTGTCCTTGCGTTAAACATACTCCCTTTTCTGCTCAATGGAACTGCAACTTGAGCCGTTTACGCAGTGACTTTTGTGTTAGTTTGGGGTTTGTCCGTCCATGAGATGCTTGGATTCGGGGCTGCCGTTTTAGTTCTTTTTATAGAGTTATAGTAGGATGGGCGTATGAGATGATATTTGGTGCATTTGCTTTTGTCTTGGCTTTTGGGGGCGGTTCTTTATTATTGTTCTAGGTGTTGTTTTAGTTGAAATTGTATGAATGATTTTAGGGGTTTTGTCATTGGTGTAATTGGAATTCTTCCTTGTGTGAAGTGATTTTGTACGACCGAATTTTACGGACTGTGCTCGTCTTGAGCTTAGTTACGTTATTAATAAAATTTAACTGTTAAAAAAAAAAAAAAATATACACCTTCACCTTTGTGGCATCTCTATCACATGCAAGACAAAGACCATCATAAACTCACCAAAGCTTCGCAAGATACGCACTGCACTGTCCCAAGTTACTCGAGAAACCACCAATCCATTGGCTACTCGAGTTTCTAAGTAAGCCACCATTACTAGCTGAAATGTGACCTCTACTTGGTCAATTCGTGTTCAAACTTGACCAAACATCTCCCACCTTTCATTCAGGGTAATTTCAAATACATCAATACTTATTGAGGTTACTTTAGTAAAAAATATGATTCTCTATCTTTAGTTTATATATTTTTCTTATAATATGTGTGAAATCACCAAGTAACACATTTTGGGGGCGGAAAGAGTATATGGTTTTAGTATAATAAAAAAATTTGATATTGATAACACTAGTATAAAAAGGGGTTTCCACTTTGGTTGAAAAGTACTTTTCATGTCGGTTGGAGAACCAACGTTCAGACAGATGTCTTTGAAAGTTGAAGACATTTTTCGTCGGTTCGGATCCGGACATGAAATGTTATTTTTAATGTTTGTTTATTCTTCCACCGACATGAAATTGCATTTTGAATTTAATTTTTTTTTTATTAAAAAATAACCATATACAAAAATTTTAAGTATATGGTATTATTTTATACCTAAAAATGAATTATTTTACGAATCAATAATTACAGTATTATTTTATTAGTTATTTAATTGATTTAAATCATTTTTTAATTTAATTTATCACACAAAATAAGGCTTTGGAGTTACATTTTCATTCCTATACTATACTTACTAATAGAGGGTTCAAGATTCGAAAAATATTGAAAAAAGGAAACCCGAAAACGTGATTAGTACACACTCTTATTTGACAATAAATTACGTTTTATAAACATCAAATCCGCAGTAACACATTTGGTATTGCTAAGACTTCATCCTGACTACGGATACCGGGTTCGAGCCCCGGCTACGGAAATATATTGTTTTAATTTATAATAATGAAATATTTTATTTTATACCTAAAAAATGAATTATTTTACTCATCAATAATTACAGGATTATTTTATTAGTTATTTAATTGATTTAAATCATTTTTTAATTTAATTTATCACACAAAATAAGGCTTTGGAGTTACATTTTCATTCCTATACTATATACTTACTAATAGACGGTTGAAGATTAGGAAAATATTATAAAAAGGAAAACCGAAAACGTAATTAGTACACACTTTTATTTGACAATAAATAACATAAATTACGTTTGATAAGCATCTAATCCGCAGTAGCACATTTGGTATTGTTAAGACTTCGTCCTGACTACGGATACCGAGTTCGACCCTTGGCTGTGGAAATATATTTTTTAAATTTATAATAATGAAATATTTTATTTTATATCTAAAAAATGAATTAATTTACTAATCAATAACTACAGGATTATTTTATTAGTTATTTAACTGATTTAAATCATTTTTTAATTTAATTTCTCACACAATATAAGGCTTTGGAGTTACATTTTCATTTCTAAACTATATACTTACTAATAGACGGTTGAAGATTAGGAAAATATTAAAAAAAAGGAAAATCGAAAACGTAATTAGTACACACTTTTATTTGACAATAAATAACATAAATTACGTTTGATAAGCATCTAATCCGCAGTAGCATATTTGGTATTGCTAAGACTTCGTCCTGACTACGGATATCGGGTTCGACCCTTGGCTGCGGAAATATATTTTTTAAATTTATAATAATGAAATATTTTATTTTATACCTAAAAAATGAATTATTTTACTAATCAATAATTACAGGATTATTTTATTAGTTATTTAATTGAATTAAATCATTTTTTAATTTAATTTCTCACACAAAATAAGGCTTTGGAGTTACATTTTCATTCCTATACTATATACTTACGAATAGAGGGTTGAAGATTTGAAAAATATTAAAAAAAAGGAAAATCGAAAACGTAATTAGTACACACTTTTATTTGACAATAAATAACAGAAATTACGTTTGATAAGCATCTAATCCGCAGTAGTACATTTGGTATTGCTAAGACTTCGTCCTGACTACGGATACCGGGTTCGACCCCCTGCTGTGGAAATATATTTTTTAAATTTATAATAATGAAATATTTTATTTTATACCTTAAAAATGAATTATTTTACTAATCAATAATTACAGGATTATTTTATTAGTTATTTAATTGATTTAAATCATTTTTTAATTGAATTTATCACACAAAATAAGGCTTTGGAGTTACATTTTCATTCCTATACTATATACTTACTAATAGACGGTTGAAGATTAGAAAAAGATTAAAAAAAAGGAAAACCGAAATCGTGATTAGTATACACTTTTATTTGACAATAAATAACATAAATTACGTTTGATAATGTAACGCCCCAACTAAAAATATCTAGAATATTTAGTCGGAACATTAATAACTGGAATCCAAGTACATTATTTAAAAATAATTATAGATGAATAATACATTATCATTATGATAATAATGAATATTCGATACAGACAGCGGAAACGAAATTACATAAAAAAATAACAAGCTAAATAAACAAGGATGAAGACTAAGTCTTCAAAGCTGACAATCCAAGCATAGCTCCAATTGTCAGGTCCGACTTGGTCCCTGCTCCGGAATAACCTGCCTTACCTATATCGAAAAGGGAGTGGGGTGAGACAGTCACTTCGTCCCAGTGAATTCTACTACCCTCCTAGGCTATAAAGTCGGGGCTCCTAATCAGTCATATCATAATCTAATTCATAACATAATTATCATAAGCAATATAATTAAAGGTGTAACACAGAGTTTATCTTGTTCATTTTAAACCGCAAACCCTCTAAGGTGAGCACGTCTCAGGGGTTCGCCTTATCCGCGAGCAGAAAGCGCTCCGGCATAAAGCTCACATAAATTTTCTAATGGAACATCTAAAACGAAGTCCACACTGATATCATAAACATGTTTTTATTTGACTGATCACTAGGTTCATAACATACTACCAATAATTCCCAAACCCGGGGAGCATACAATAATCTAATTACCTATGTTATCACCTAATAGTCCGACTGTGATGACCTCCTGTTTATATTATTTAATTTCATAATACTGCAAAACAACTATCTCAGTCGAGGGTATAAAATGAGTGACAAGTATTTGAAAATAGAAAAGTGAGTGAATTCTGGGTTAGCTCGCTACGGCGAGTTACCAAGCTCGCCATGGCGAACTTACAGGTCCTGGTCTAAACAACTCGCTAGGCGAGCTATAGCTCGCCATGGCAAAGTTCATCAGCCCAGAACCTTGAGCTCGCCATGAATACTCGCTAGCAACTCGCTATGGCGAGTTCTTGCAGAATTGACTTTGTTTTACGAAAATCATCAATTTTGAAAGTATCACCTACAATCCTTAGCTGAGATAATGCAGAATCATAAAATAAATATCATAGAACAGAATAGAGTGGAAATTGGGGCTTAATTTCCACACACACAGTTATACCTATTAATTCCTATAATTGCATGCATTTCATAAATTTGATTAAACTAACTAGCCTAAGAACCCACCTGAAATTGAGATTAACTCAGACGCTTTCAACTCGAATAGGTGATGCACCAACTTCCAATTCTTGTTTATGCTTCTTCGTCCAACAACTCGAGAACAACACCAAGAATGAGAATTAATGAGACTCATAGTTGTTAGTGATCAATAGGAAATAGAATGATCAGAATGATAGTGACGAAGAGTCCTGATTAACTCACTTAAGGTTAGGAAACTGGCATGAACAGAGGAATTACATGCAGCAGCTCCCCGCAGTGCTCGCCGGGCGAGTACTGCTGCTCGCTGAGCGAGCGTGACGGAATGAAGAACAAGATCATGTAATTTATCCAAAAACTCCACTTTTCCAGCACCCCTAGCATACCCAGCGACTCAAGATTCGTATTTTTGGAGGTAACACACATGCAATAAGGAATTCAAGCATGGGGTTAAGATTGAGAGGTTGAAATAAAAGAGGAATTCTAGAGTGCATGAGGATTGGGTTTTTCTCACCTCAATTCTTTGAGCAACAAATACTCCAATCAACTGAAGTCAGTTACAGAGGAAGGGGGTTTACCATGTATTCACTCTTCTCATAGAGGTTGAAGAAATTGAAATAAAAAAGGGTAGGTATGAGGAGTGAGTTTTCGGCCAAGAGAAGAAGAAGAAGGAAAAATGAGGTTTCTTGGTTCTATGTCTCAAGGAGTTTCCAAAATAGGAATTGCATGTTACTTTTAATGATAGAGAGGAAGCTTTTCTTCATGAAAAAGATGATGGGTGGCGTGGGAAGAGGAAGGGAAAGAGAGAAATGGGTTGTTTGCTTTGCTGCTACTTCTCACCAAGTAAGGAGAAAAATGAATGAGTATGTGGTCATGGGTGGTGTTTAAGTAACTCAAGGTGGGACCCATGATCACTTGTCCAATTCCTATTGGTTGGCCTAGTATACACTAAGATCCTCCTCACCACAAATTGATATAAACTTTATCCCATTTCCACATTTTATTATTATTTCCTCTAATAATTTAAGTGGGATGTTACAATCTACCCCCTTAAAGAAATTTCGTCCTCGAAATTAAGAAATTTACCTTTAGGAAGGATAGGAATAACTTTTCTCATGACAGGTTTCCGTTCCTGAGTGAGTTAGTCGTCATGAGACTGAGCCCATCCGACTTTGATTATTGGAATTTTCTTGTTCCGAAGGATCTTAACTTCACGATCAACTATACGAACTGGATTCGGCTGATAAGTTAAGGCTGACTGAATATCAATTTCTGAAGAGTGATAAGGATCGAGAATGAATTTCCGAAGTCGAGACACATGAAACACGTCGTGTAACCCTGACATGGATAGAAGTAGAATTAACTGATAGGTTACAGGACCGACGCGTTAAAGGATCCGATAAGGTCTTACATGCTTCGGATATAATTTATTCGTTTGGAAACACCTTGTAATTCCAACTTTGGTGTTATTCTCAAGAATACTTGATCACCTTTATTCCTTGGAATAAAACTTTCCTCTCTCAAAGGGTTATTCGTCCAAATTTGATAATCTACTGTATTTTCGTCTGATCTCGCGTTGCGCATTCTGATCCGACTACTTATAGTCATCCATTTTTCGTTTGCGTCAACATGACCTTACTCCAATTTCATTCAACACAGTGACGCATCATCTTTTCTTTCTAATTTATTTCCACCATTACAACGTCTCTCATTGGATAACCTCATAAAGTGATACTGGTTTTACTTTATGAAAGTGTGTATATAACGGTATTCTCAATACTCTACTATAGTCCAAAAGTTCGCAACATCTTGGCATACCGTACTTATTATTATTCCACACGTCGGTATCTGGTCTGGTTGCCACTATTTGAATAGTTGAATGGAATAAGTTTAAGGGTTGGCATTAACAATCCAAAATTTCTCTTCAGGGTTTCTCAATTCCGAACGCTGCAGCTCGTGACACATCACATGTACCACTGTCCCATAGGGTCGTATAAAACTCTAGGATTAATCAAAATATAAAACGAGTGAAGAACGCTTAGGCACTATAGATCCTTTCGCCAATGAGTCAGACTCATCTGCAACCGGTTCCATAGTACTACAGAGTTTTCCACCTACTATTTTAATCCATCCTAGCACAACACTGTGGTCGAGTAGTTCATTTAACATATCAGGAACTGAGGTTCGAATTTACTTCAATGATACGGTTAGGTTAGCTGGATAATTCACTGATAGGTTAAAGTGAAAGAATATGGCTAATGTGATTGGATTCTACTGATGGTTAACTAAATACGAAAGATTTGCACATTTAACAGAGAATGGATTTAAATCCCTTGTCCATAATTAATCAATGTGCAATTGTAAGAACGAAATTTGCGATAAAGAAATTCTTTGCTCTATTCGAGAATTTGATTTATGATGATCTGAATCTATCGTCGGTAGGGTACAGAAAACCGAAACAGCCGACAAAGAATGTAAAGGGTTCAACTTGGATTCAGAGAATAGTTTTGATGAGGTATCTTGATATTAATATTTCTACTAGCTGCCATTTGACGTAACTGGAAGGATCTGAACTTAACTGGAATTTTAGCTGATAAGACTTCGAAAATACACTCAATGTACTGAAAATGATGATGGATCGTTTTGGTGCACAAAGACCTATATGATTAATTGTTACTGACACTGAACAGAATAGTTTGGCGGATAATTTAACTAATGATGCTGATTAACAGATCGATACGACGAGGGACAGCTTGAACTGAATTACACGTGTTCTCTCCAGACAAACTGAATTCCACAAGTTGTATTTAGTTACTAACAATGTAACTGAAAAGCTGAAGGATTAAACAGGATTACTCGTAATTGGAATCTCACAATGTCAGTTTAACTCACCGATGTTGAAGAATTTGGAAAGTTTACCTTCAGCTAATTCGAGTGATGACTGCGATTAACAAATGATAGGGCACGAGAAGGAGTTGTCTGTCCGAGACATAATCAAGCAGGTTAGGGGATGAACCCGTTCCATGTTCCAAGGTCTAATGGACTTCCAATCCTTCATAGTTTGATCCGAGAAATTTATCTTATCAAAAGTCCGAAGGAAAAGATCATGAGATTGGATTTTGACCGCTATTGGTTCGAGTTCTAATCTGGTTATTCATAGGCACTCCTAAAAGAAATCTGACTGAGTCTAACCGGTTTCTAACTCGAAGATCTGGATGATTTGAAAATGCTAAATGGTTGATAATAAATAAATCCAACTCAGTTATTTCCGATACTAGATATTTAACATAGGTAATAAATGATTGATCTAGATGGCTGAAGGTGTCAATGATAACTTCTGACTAACTAATCTGAACGAGGCTGGAATGCTAGTGACACGGTACCAAGACTGATCTTACGGAGGTAGGTTGTTCTATGGTAATAAGTTCCTATAGACAATGTACTGGATGATTCTATAGCAACTGGCGTCTAAGGAAATTAACAACACGGGTGGTTCAACTTAGTTTCTCTCACAAGGTATCTACCTAAGCCACGACACTAAGCTACTAAAGTAGGAGATGTATGAAAGTGTTAAACAGGCTACCTGGTAACTAAATATGGTCAAGAAATATTTTCTACTTGTCACTCCGGGTGAGGTTATGTTCCAAATGGTTTGTTGTAATCTCTAATGTAACGTGGTAGGCTGAGTCTATCTTATTAGGCCTATAATAATTTTCCTAGGTGGTAACATGACAAGCTGAAAGGTAAGAGATCGTTGATTCGAAGGCAATCTAATTCGATTAATTCCTATATTCATGGCTGGGTAGCTTAGAACACTAAGTTACTGGCTCAACCTCTAATGATACGGTACAACTATTGGTTGTTACTTACAAGGACTAATTCGGTTAATTCTTGTTTCTACTGGTCACGAGTGATGCCTTATGAATTTAGTCAGGTACCTACATGGTGTTGAAAAATAATTCCTAATTGTTACTCTAATCTAAGTTGGTCTCTAATGGTTTGCTGAGTTAACTGACCTAGGCTGGTATCGCTAAAAGGAATTCTATTTGTTATGATAAACGGATCCTGGCTTCTAGCGGTATGGTAGGAATACGAGTTACGATGTTGAAAAACTAAATTATTCTTAGGGAGGCATTAAGAGTTGGCTTCCTATAGGGTAATCTATTGGGAAGTTCTCAGATAAGTGTTGTTATGGGTAAATATTCCAACTTGGTTTCTCTAGTATGGTATTGAACAGATCTAACATCACTGGTGAATCTCACGGCTGACAAGTAAGGTTAAGTATTCAGGAAGAGTTCTGATTTACTGATGGTTGAACCTTACTTGGTTCACGTGTTTCTTGTAAACATGTTCACCAGAAGGTGTGGTTACTCTCAAGTCCGGGGAAGTTACCTGACACACGGTGTCAGTTGGATACTATAATGACCTACACACCTACGTGCTTCCATGAACAATTCTAATTCGAGCGATTAGTACTTCCATCAAATTGTTCTTACTCTCTACAATCTTAACAACTGCTTCCTTACAATCTCCAGAATTTCCTACTATTATTGGTCTCAATCCATATAATCCATCTTAACTCTTGGAATACTCGTTGGCGTTGCACCACTTACTCCTTCAGTCCTAACTATTTCAGCTCTAACATCCGGTTAGAGAGAATTCTTGCCAACGATTGCTTCTGGACTGCATCTCCACTACGATCTTCTTACTTAACCACCATGGTCCACTTCGGTTCTCGACCATAATACCCTGCCTACCATGCACAATACTGAGCTGATCAGACTCAGCACGCGATGGTTTCAGCGTAAACAGTCCAGACTCCAAAGGGTCCGTACTACTAGGGAAGGGATTGAAATGACTCATGGCAAGGTCCGATACTAGATCGACCTGCTCTGATACCAATTGTAACGCCCCAACTAAAAATATCTAGAATATTTAGTCGGAACATTAATAACTGGAATCCGAGTACATTATTTAAAAATAATTATAGATGAATAATACATTATCATTATGATAATAATGAATATTCGATACAGACAGCGGAAACGAAACTACAGAAAAAAATAACAAGCTAAATAAACAAGAATGAAGACTAAGTCTTCAAAGCTGACAATCCAAGCATAGCTCCAATCGTCAGGTCCGACCTGGTCCCTGCTCCGGAATAACCTGCCTTACCTATATCGAAAAGGGAGTGGGGTGAGACAGTCACTTCGTCCCAGTGAATTCTACTACCCTCCTAGGCTATAAAGCCGGGGCTCCTAATCAGTCATATCATAATCTAATTCATAACATAATTATCATAAGCAATATAATTAAAGGTGTAACACAGAGTTTATCTTGTTCATTTTAAACCGCAAACCCTCTAAGGTGAGCACGTCTCAGGGGTTCGCCTTATCCGCGAGCAGAAAGCGCTCTGGCATAAAGCTCACATAAATTTTCTAATGAAACATCTAAACCGAAGTCCACACTAATATCATAAACATGTTTTTATTTGACTGATCACTAGGTTCATAACATACTACCAATAATTCTCAAACCCGGGGAGCATACAATAATCTAATTCCCTATGTTATCACCTAATAGTCCGACTGTGATGACCTCCTGTTTATATTATTTAATTTCATAATACTGCAAAACAACTATCTCAGTCGAGGGTATAAAACGAGCGACAAGTATTTGAAAATAGAAAAGTGAGTGAATTCTGGGTTAGCTCGCTACGGCGAGTTACCAAGCTCGCCATGGCGAACTTACAGGTCCTGGCCTAAACAACTCACTAGGCGAGCTATAGCTCGCCATGGCGAAGTTCATCAGCCCAGAACCTTGAGCTCGCCATGAATACTCGCTAGCAACTCGCTATGGCGAGTTCTTGCAGAATTGACTTTGTTTTACGAAAATCATCAATTTTGAAAGTATCACCTACAATCCTTAGCTGAGATAATGCAGAATCATAAAATAAATATCATAGAACAGAATAGAGTGGAAATTGGGGCTTAATTTCCACACACACAGTTATACCTATTAATTCCTATAATTGCATGCATTTCATAAATTTGATTAAACTAACTAACTAGCCTAAGAACCCACCTGAAATTGAGATTAACTCAGACGCTTTCAACTCGAATAGGTGATGCACCAACTTCCAATTCTTGTTTATGCTTCTTCGTCCAACAACTCGAGAACAACACCAAGGATGAGAATTAATGAGACTCATAGTTGTTAGTGATCAATAGGAAATAGAATGATCAGAATGATAGTGACGAAGAGTCCTCATTAACTCACTTAAGGTTAGGAAACTGGCATGAACAGAGGAATTACATGCAGCAGCTCCCCGCAGTGCTCGCCGGGCGAGTACTGCTGCTCGCTGAGCGAGCGTGACAGAATGAAGAACAAGATCATGTAATTTATCCAAAAACTCCACTTTTCCAGCACCCCTAGCATTATTTTATTACAGGATTATTTTATTTTATTTTATTAAAAAGATCATGGAATTACAGGATTAATTTATTAATCAATAATTACAGGATTATTTTATTAGTTATTTAATTGATTTAAATCATTTTTTAATTTAATTTATCACACAAAAGAAGGCTTTGGAGTTACATTTTCATTCCTATACTATATACTTACTAATAGACGGTTGAAGATTAGAAAAATATTAAAAAAAGGAAAACCGAAAACTTGATTAGTATACACTTTTATTTGACAATAAAGAACATAAATTACGTTTGATAAGCATCTAATCCGCAGTAGCACATTGTGTATTGCCAAGACTTCGTCCTGACTACGGATACCGGGTTCGACCCTCGGCTGCGGAAATATATTTTTTAAATTTATAATAATGAAATATTTTATTTTATACCTAAAAAATGAATTATTTTACTAATCAATAATTACAGGATTACTTTATTAGTTATTTAATTGATTTATATCATTTTTTAATTTAATTTATCACACAAAATAAGGCTTTGGAGTTACATTTTCATTCCTATACTATATACTTACTAATAGACGGTTGAAGATTAGAAAAATATTAAAAAAAGGAAAACCGAAAACGTGATTAGTATACACTTTTATTTGACAATAAAGAACATAAATTACGTTTGATAAGCATCTAATCCGCAGTAGCACATTGTGTATTGCCAAGACTTCGTCCTGACTACGGATACCGGGTTCGACCCCCAGCTGCGGAAATATATTTTTTAAATTTATAATAATGAAATATTTTATTTTATACCTAAACAATGAATTATTTTACTAATCAATTATTATAGGATTATTTTATTAGTTATTTAATTGATTTAAATCATTTTTTAATTTAATTTATCACACAAAATAAGGCTTTGGAGTTACATTTTCATTCCTATATACTGTATACTTACTAATAGACGGTTGAAGATTAGGAAAATATTAAAAAAAGGAAAACCGAAAACGTAATTAGTACACACTTTTATTTGACAATAAATAACATAAATTACGTTTGATAAGCATCTAATCCGCAGTAGCACATTTGGTATTGCTAAGACTTCGTCCTGACTACGGATACCTGGTTTGACCCCCGGCTACAGAAATATATTTTTTAAATTTTTAATAATGAAATATTTTATTTTATACCTAAAAAATGAATTATTTTAATAATCAATAGTTACAGGATTATTTTATTAGTAATTTAATTGATTTAAATCATTTTTTAATTTAATTTATCACACAAAATAAGGCTTTGGAGTTACATTTTCATTCATATACTATATACTTACTAATAGACGGTTGAAGATTAGAAAAATATTAAAAAAAGGAAAACTGAAAACGTGATTGGTATTTGGTATACACTTTTATTCGACAATAAATAACATAAATTACGTTTGACAAACATCTAATCCGCAGTAGCACATTTGGTATTGCTAAGACTTCGTTCTGACTACGGATACCGGGTTCGACCCCCGGCTGCGGAAATATATTTTTTAAATTTATAATAATGAAATATTTTATTTTATACCTAAAAAATGAATTATTTTACTAATCAATAATTACAGGATTATTTTATTTGTTATTTAATTGATTTATATCATTTTTTAATTTAATTTATCACACAAAATAAGGCTTTGGAGTTACATTTTCATTCCTATACTATATACTTACTAATAGACGGTTGAAGATTAGAAAAATATTAAAAAAAGGAAAACCGAAAACGTGATTAGTATATACTTTTATTTGACAATAAATAACATAAATTACGTTTGATAAACATCTAATCCGCAGTAACATATTTGGTATTGCTAAGACTTCGTCCTGACTACGGATACCGGGTTCGACCCCCAGCTGCAGAAATATAATTTTTAAATTTATAATAATGAAATATTTTATTTTATATGTAAAAAATGAATTATTTTACTAATCAATAATTACAGGATTATTTTATTAGTTATTTAATTGATTTAAATCATTTTTTAATTTAATTTATCACAACAAATAAGGCTTTGGAGTTACATTTTCATTCCTATACTATATAGTTACTAATAGACGGTTGAAGATTAGGAAAATATTAAAAAGAGGAAAACCGAAAACGTAATTAGTACACACTTTTATTTCACAATAAATAACATAAATTACGTTTAATAAGCATCTAATCCGCAGTAGCACATTAGGTATTGCTAAGACTTCGTCCTGACTACGGATACCGTGTTCGACCCCCGGCTGCGGAAATATATTTTTTAAATTTATAATAATGAAATATTTTATTTTATACCTAAAAAATGAATTATTTTAATATTCAATAGTTACAGGATTATTTTATTAGTAATTTAATTGATTTAAATCATTTTTTAATTTAATTTATCACACAAAATAAGGCTTTGGAGTTAAATTTTCATTCCTATACTATATACTTACTAATAGACGCTTGAAGATTAGAAAAATATTAAAAAAAGGAAAACTGAAAACGTGATTGGTATTTGGTATACACTTTTATTTGACAATAAATAACATAAATTACGTTTGATAAACATCTAATCCGCAGTAGCACATTTGGTATTGCTTAGACTTCGACCTGACTACGGATACCGGGTTCGACCCCCGGCTGCGGAAATATATTTTTTAAATTTATAATAATGAAATATTTTATTTTATACCTAAAAACAGAATTATTTTACTAATCAATTATTATAGGATTATTTTATTAGTTATTTAATTGATTTAAATCATTTTTTAATTTAATTTATCACACAAAATAAGGCTTTGGAGTTACATTTTCATTCCTATACTATATACTTACTAATAGACGGTTGAAGATTAGGAAAATATTAAAAAAAGGAAAACCGAAAACGTAATTAGTACCCACTTTTATTTGACAATAAATAACATAAATTACGTTTGATAAGCATCTAATCCGCAGTAACACATTTGGTATTGCTAAGACTTCGTCCTGACTACGGATACCGAGTTCGACCCTTGGCTGCGGAAATATATTTTTTAAATTTATAATAATGAAATATTTTATTTTATATCTAAAAAATGAATTATTTTACTAATCAATAACTACAGGATTATTTTATTAGTTATTTAATTGATTTATATCATTTTTTAATTTAATTTATCACACAAAATAAGGCTTTGGAGTTACATTTTCATTCCATACTATATACTTACTAATAGACGGTTGAAGATTAGGAAAATATTAAAAAAAGGAAAACCGAAAACGTAATTAGTACACACTTTTATTTGACAATAAATAACATAAATTACGTTTGATAAGCATCTAATCCGCAGTAGCACATTTGGTATTGCTAAGACTTCGTCCTGACTACGGATACCGGGTTCAACTCCCGGCTGCGGAAATATATTTTTTAAATTTATAATAATGAAATATTTTATTTTATACCTAAAAAATGAATTATTTTAATAATCAATAGTTACAGGATTATTTTATTAGTAATTTAATTGATTTAAATCATTTTTTAATTTAATTTATCACACAAAATAAGGCTTTGGAGTTACATTTTCATTCCTATACTATATAAAGAACCTGCAATAACAGAAAATACCATCTGCAATTGAACACTCCACCTCTGATTCATGCACGCACAAGGATCTGCAGCATATATATATATATATATATATATATATATATATATATATATATATATTTGTTTCAATATTACACTTCACTTGACCGATTCTAAGCAAGTTACTGGATTTGTCACTCATTGTGAGATGTCACAATTGAAACTTTTTGACAATAATCTGAGCCAATTCAATGAACAGTAAGGAAACTAGAAAAAATTGATCAAAATCAAAAGATAAAATTTGATATTTTCTTTAACAAAAATGCGATGGAGAGGATTGTAGAGCATCTATAGAGAAGGGTACCTATGGAAAGGGACCTTCTCTCCACTTTTTCATAGACCATGTTTAATAAATTGTTTTAAAATAAATGACTTGGAATATGGAGCTATCTGCTATCATAATGATATCTCTTAAAGTTTATCAAGAATTTTTATGATGATGATTATTATGATGATGATGATGATGATGATGATGACGGTGAAGTCAGTGTTACAGTCTATTTCACTTTTATGAGTATATTTCTCATTCCATCTTCTGTAGCAGTATGATGTGTTCATGGATATGATATCATTGAACTTGACAGTGATAAGAGGTTCAATAAGAATGCCTGCAAGTTGATCATTGATAAATACATATGAGAGACTTGTAATTGTTTGCTTGAACCCGCTCTCTTACAAAACGGTTGCTATCGCAGCAGAGTAGATACTCTAGTTTGAAATATCAATGTAGCCTAGTTTGATAGATCAATGTATCTGAAGTTTTGCCTTAATGATCGAGGGTTGTAAAGTTTACTTCTCACAATGCATGTATGTACATTTTGTGATTGAAAATGGAAGTTGATTAATGTTTCTGCATATTGACAAAGTGGAGAATGTAGCTTTTGTAAGAAAGACTTATCTTCATTTGTGTTACTCATTGGATAGCACAGTTAGCTTGATGCTGAAGATATCTTCACACATTTAAACAGAATCAAGCTTTCACAGAGGGAGAGAAATATCTTTAACTCTTACTAGCTAAGCATCTTAATGGTTAGGTAAAATCATCATGGACAAGACTCCATGACAATTCCAAGGTAATGTTTTTAGAAAGTATTACAGACCCTACACCAGTAATAGGGGAGGTACTACCATTAGCAGTGGAAATGATGGTTTGGGGGGAGGGAAAAAGGGATTGTAACTGACTATAGTCACTAGTCATATGATCAGATGCACCTGTATCAATAATCCAAGTATTATTCTTTGAGGTTGCAGAGAAAACATGTGCCTTACCAACAATACCTGAGTGAGCAACATTTGATGTTGGTTGTGAGGATTCGTTCTCCTGTGTAGAGGTCACCATAGCTTTCCCAGCAATCTTCTTTCTTGGTTTCTTTGTAAAATCCCACCATTCAGGGTAACCAATGATTTCATAACACCGCTGCTTTGAATGATTTGTTTCGCCACAGTGAGTACAAAACAAGCCGCTGGACTTTACGGTAGGTTGAGTGTTTCGATGCTTTGACGAAGAAGCAGGATGGTGAGATTGATTAGTTAGCATAGCAGCGTTCTCAGAGATCAGACGAGAGCCTCCCATTGTCTGCCTTTGTTGAACTTCACGTCTGACATATGCATACGTACTCTCTAAGTCAAGTTTTGGATCTTTTCGTAATATCTACCCACGAACCTGATCAAAATCAGAATCAAGGCCACTCAAAAATATATGAACTCGAAGTCTCGCCATTGCGGAATGCAGATGGACTACACCTTCAACAGTTCCCTCTTGAGAAACAGTCCTGTGATCAATTTCCTGAAAAATAGCAACAAGTTCATTATAATAGGTCGATACAGGTCGACCATTTTGTTTGGTTGAAAATGACCGCTGATTCAATTCGAAGAAGCAAGTTTCGTCAGATCCGTCGTAGAAGGTTTTCGATACAGCATCCCAAATTTCATGCGCAGTGGGAAGGCGAATAAATCGCTGCATTAGTGATGAACTCATTGAATCAATTAGCCAACTTCTTACTTTGTGATTCTCCGTAATCCATGATCCAAGGTTAGGATCTCCGAGTGCTGGTTTTTTTGTTTCTCCGGTCAAGTACCCACCTTTGTTGCGAGCACCGATACGCATCTCCATGAGTTGAGACCATAATGGGTAATTGGTCTCATCTAGGATAACACTGTTTGGGAAAACATAATTATCTTGGTGAACAATAATTTGAGGTAGTGGGTTTGATGTGTGGTTTTGTGTTTCCATGGCTGGGGTGTTTGATTTGGGTGTGGTGGGGCTGTTTGGGGTTTCCATGGAGGGTTATGTCGAAATAAAACAGGGATACGAGAGGGGAAAAATTTAGAGGAAAAGATAGATACGAAGTACAACTTTCGGTTCGATTGTTTTTCGGCTACAGGCAGGATCGGTCCTGCTCTGGTACCATGTGAGAACTTACGGTATTATAATTTCTGTATATTCTTTCATCACCCAAGAGGTGGAATATATAGTTACAACTTACTATACAAAATAGGAAATATTCTAACTAAGGAAAAAACAAATATTCCTAATTGTAATATACACAGTCTGTCAACTAATCAGATCCCTATGATTAGCTACAACATCTATTAGCAATTATAACAAGAATATCCTAATGATATTGTACAGCTCATGCTTACATAAATACCTCAATATTATAATCCTTGTGCCTTGCCAATTTTATTGCTTCCAACAGTGCCACACCCTCTCCCTCTATGACTGACAAAACTGGGTTCTTCCAAGCAGTGCAAGCAAAGCATAAATTTTCCTTCCCAATTTCTGAAGCAACGTGCAACGAAAGTTGTATTCGTCTCATGGAAAAAACCAGCAAATTACACTTAATCAATCCAAATCTAGGCCTTTCCAATGCCAATCCAAGGTGACGTCATTATGCGTGTTTTGAGCATCAAACCAGTCTTGCCAAGCACTAAAGGATTGTTGTCCGATATGTGATGACTTTACGTCATTACATGTTCCTGAAGCTAATTCTGAGACATACTTTGATGTTAATTACATTGTTTTTAGTTCATTTTTGCACAAATAAAAGATAATTGCAACAAGCCTAAGAGGTTGGAATCACAAGCAAGAAGAAGTTGGAAGTGCTCTAATCCTGCTACCTGCGCGCGGCGCAATAAGAAAAAATGTCAACTGATCAAATCTGCTATCTGCGCGCGGCGCAGGTACGCGTAGCTGACCTATTAATTCTGATTTTTCTGTCAAAAGAAGGGTTAGAAAATTTTGACGGCGAAGAATAGAGTTGCAAACGAGTTCAGAGCTTTCGAATGGCAGATTTCACTGTGGAAACACATCCAATTCATTCTTGTAATGAATTATTTCTACTTAATTGTTGTAATTTCTATTTCAATTATGTCTAGCTAAATTTCTATAATTGGATACTATGGGATTCTAGTTGTTTTTAATCTTGAACCATGTAGTTTCATTTGACTTATTTATTGAATTACGAAGTTAGTTCCAGTCGTTTATTCCTTATGCTTAATGCTTTTCATGATTTGGCCAATTGTGTAATGAATCAAATTGTTTGTTTACTAAGACATTAGAGGCAATCAATCGACCTAGGAATAATCGTTCAATTAACTCTCGCTTTAGAAATATAAGTTTGTTAATTAAGAATTCTAAGATTAAAGGTCAAAAACCTTAATTGATTATAGGTCATCCTAAGACATTAGGGATTGATAATCAATTGAGAGGATTATGTGTCAAGACATTGGACATAATTATTATTTTTAATCGAATCGTGGAATTAAAGTCGTAATTTGTTGATAAGCATGAACTACCAAGATGAAAGCAATTAGATGAACCGAAACGATCCAATCACCTTCCGTCATTGTCTTTTACAAAACTTTGCTATTTTCTGTGTTTATGTTAAGAAACCTTAATCAGAAATATTCACCCCGTTCTATTTAATTTTGAGTTACATACGTATTATCCTATTGCTCGCGTATGATTCGGAACAATCCCTGTGGAAACGATAATAAAAATAAACTTGCTTTTGTACTTCAACAATATGCACAACACTTACACTATGATTATTCCACACTTTGTCATTTCTATTTTGCCAAAGATACTAAATATGCATGGCAACATGACCGGCTGTGTTGTTGTCCTCCTTACTGCACACATCGAGCAGCAAATCCGTGAATGAAACAGAATTTTGCAGGCGAGGAATAATAACATGACTGAAGCCAATCACTACCAAGCTGTCACGAATTTTGCATCACTTTGCATACATGTGCATCTAATCTTCCGGCTCTTCCTCACACAAAGGGCACATAGGAAGAACAATCGACTCATCGCTGGAGCAACACTTCGTTGGGATGCAACTTTTACACACACTTTATGAGTTGCTCTTATCCGGCACAGACCAGACCAGTTCTCCGACACTCCAACATATATATCTGGACGCATTTGCTGCACCACCACCTTATAACCGGATCTTATTCTCAATTCTTCTAGATAGCTTCATTTAATTTTCCAACATTGCCTCTCTTAAACCAAGCTTCCAAACCTTTGTAAAATAACTCAACCTTTGTAAAAATAACTTTTATTTCAAATAACCTTTGTAAAATAACCTTTGTAAAATAACTCACCTTATAACCGGAACTTTTATTTCACACAACTAGTTTGTACAATTGGTATCTATGTGTTTATATACAATTTTCAAGCTATGAATAACCAACCAACTAACTTATAACTAACTATAACAACCTATTACAAGTAGTTTTGACAGTTAGAAACATAGCTAAGGGAAGGTAAAAAGTTAACTTGTTGAGTAAGTAACTGAGTTTTCACTAACTTTCACATGCAGTCTGTTTTTCTACTTATTATCATTGTTGTTTCTCCCTATAGTGGCTATGTTTCTAAATTGAGATTTTGTGAAAGTTGATGAAATCAATTTTTTCAAAGTTAAGGTGATTAAAAATTTAAAATAATTCCTTCCTCCAAAAAAACATATAATAAATATTCTAATAACTCGAAAGTTTATGTAATAATATATTAGGGAAATAAACACAAAAGAATAAGAATGCAGGTGTAAAAATTATAGCATGACCTCTTCAAAATAAAATAAAAATATACCATGAAAATCTAAATGCCAAAAGCATGCATCCGAGTACCAAAATTGTCGACACAGCCTACGCTCAGAACACGAACACAGGTGTAACAAACGTCAAAGCTTGCCACAGAAAACTAATGCATCAAAACTAGAAAAATCATGCAGTACTAGAAAAAAGTTGCCAGATACAATGATAAAAATACCAGTTTCACGCGCGCCCTAGGATTTTCCCGTTTTATTTTCTGCTATTTAAGTAGCAAACGTTATAAAAATAAAAATTTTAGAAAAATGATGTCTGCTAGTTAAGTAGCGGACGTTATAAAAAACAATTCTAGTAGATATTTTTGGACTTCTTACTTGTATTGAAAGTTCTTTAGTAATTTTAGCTGTTCAACATTAAAACTAAGTGTTTCCCCCACAAAATATTACTAAAGTAATTGTATTTGTAAAGAAAATAAATACACATGTGTGATAAAAAATTATACTATATTCAATAGTGTTGAAGATGAAAAAAAAAAAAAAGGAATAATTTCAAATTATATAATCAATAGATAAATATAATTCGCAGATAATTAGGTGTCTTTATGTTTTCCTTAAAAGAAGAGCTATTTATTTTTTGGATATATTAGTTTTTAGTTTTCAATTTTTGCTAAATAATATATAGCTATTTTTTACATATGTATTAAATATTATAGTACATGTTTGCGAAAAAAAATAAAATAGTAGTAGTATATAATGTTGCCCCCATTAATCAAATTTTCTGAATCCATTACTTCTAAGTAGCGAACAGAGTTATTATGATAAAATCGTAGGACGTGTGAAAAATGGGTAGGATGAAAAAAGTAAATTCCTGTATTGTTTATTGGTTTGTTTCAATTTGGACTTTATCTTTCTTTTTTTTGGTACATTATCTTTCTTTTTTTTATCTGGACCAATATTGGACTTTATCTTAAAAACATGTAAATACAAATCAAATTGATTCGTATATTATTGATCGGTTTGGATAGCAGATTACTCAAAAATCAAATTGAAACAAAGTTTCACAGGCACTCTAACACAAATCTTCACTATTTATGTCACGCCCCAATCTCAAGTCATGACCGGCGCGCAGGCTATCACTCTCTCACCATATATTTAGCCTGGCAAGCCTAATACGCAACAACACATTATCTTAATATACAATACTATTAATGTTTAGCAGAGTTTCATCTACTTTCATAGCATTTTGAAGCGTCAATAAAATTTAAACAATATAAATGAAAACTATTCCATCAATGGTTCAATTCAAAGAGAAGAATAATTTCTAACAAGCTTAGAGACTCCAAAAACAATGTTGATATAGAGGATCTTCTACCATGTGCTTTTGAATGCACAAAGGATAAGGGAACAATTTTTGCCAACTAATAGGAGATGACAGGATTTTTAAGATTCCAAAAGAAACCACTCAATCCTATAGGTCTTTCATAGTTTTTTTTTATTTTATTTTTTTTTTAACTGAAGCTTAATGTAATCAATGTCATGTTTCTATTCACATACTTGTGTTCTGATTTTCAATGCCACAAGAAAAGTGTGTAAATTTCTACAACACATTTTTTTTCTTAAGAAAATGAGAAAACTAAAGCTAATACAGATTCAATGTAATCTATCTTTGAGCATTCTTATGATCTGCAGTGTAAGTTCTTTTCATGAATCTATTCATCAACATCAATCCCAACCCAATTAATGAAACCAAAGAGAAATCCCCTCAATGTCACTTGTCCATTCTTGCCCCAGTACATTTCTCCTGCGACGAATACAAAACCAGAAAAATATAATAAATGTATATAGTAATTTGAAGTAGAACTTATATTAAGGGACAATTTGTTTTCCTCAATCAGATGTTTATTGGCTCTGGTTCATAACGGGGCTCTGATACCACCTTTGTCACGCCCCAATCTCAGGTCATGACCGGCGCGCAGGCTATCACTCTCTCACCCTATATTTAGCCTGGCAAGCCTAATACGCAACAACACATTATCTTAATATACAATACTATTAATGTTTAGCAGAGTTTCATCTACTTTCATAGCATTTCGAAGCGTCAATAAAATTTAAACAATATAAATGAAAACTATTCCATCAATGGTTCAATTCAAAGAGAAGAATAATTTCTAACAAGCTTTAATCCAACATGAAGCTTAGACTAAATATTTCATCATTTAAGAACTCATTTATTCTTATAAATATTTATAATTACACTTAACCTTCATCTCATCCAACTATATGCACACATACCACATTATCTCTTCGTTGTGGCGAACGGTTCATATACCACATTATCTCTTCGTTGTGGCGAACGGCTCATATACCACATTATCTCTTCAGTGTGGCGAACGGTTCGAATACCACATTGTCTCTTCATTGTGGTAAACGGAAACTTTACTGCATTCTCTCTTCGTTGCAGTGAACGGTAACTTTACTGCATTGTCTCTTCGTTACAGTGAACGGTACCACATTTTCTCTTCGTTGTGGTGAACGCTATTCATATCAAAATATTATCTCTTTAACTACTAAACCAAAACTATGATTAATTACTTGACAATTTCTATTAGTTCAAAATATTAGTATTAATACAAAACAAAGGAGTGTAAAACTAGCATAATTTCATGCCTACACCTAAATTCATAAGAGCGCAATTTGGGATCAAACCATAACGCTAACCGCCACTGTTAGTAACATTTAACGTCTAAAACAACGGTTGTACTTGTAGCAAAATTACCAAAATGTTCACATAGTCCCTTCCAATTATTTTAGTATATTTTAAACTAATCTCTCAAAATCACAAACAGTCAATAGTGTATATTTTACATGTAATTGCAACTAGTTCATATCATATCATTATAAGACATGACTCTAATATACTTTAACTCTTACAATAGAGTTTCTATTTGTTTCAAAAGAGTACCAATGGTTCCAAAACAGTCCCAAAACCATTCCAATATCAAATAACATGGAATTTCAATTAGATTATAGGCAAATCATAACAGAATACGAATCTATGACACTCCAATTTCTACATGGAAGTCTCTAATTATAATTTCTCATAAGTATGAGGTAGATTTCTCAACATTCCCACACATGCAATTTCTCATATCTAGGTTTATCCTAGAAATCTAAAAACCTAAGAAGAAGTCACCTCTTTAGGAATTGATGGAATGGTAACTTGCATGCGTCATTTTCTTGAATCAAATCCCCTATTGTTCCTACTTGATTCCATCTTCTCCATTTTGGTTCCCAATTAAAACCCCTAATTTAATCTTGAGTCTTTAGCCCACAACTTCTTCTATCTTTTCCAATTGATTTCCAATCTCTTCTGTTGAATCTTCTAATTATCCCTTGAAAATCAAACTAGCACTTGATTTTATATACAAGGCTCATACACTTGGATTTGGAGAAGAAAATGCACTTGGGGTTAAGAACATATATAATATGGCTCGGTGTACAGAGAAAGAGGAAAATAAGATTTTTTTTTTTTCCCCTCTAATTAGGCTTATGTTATGCATATATGCCACTATTAATTTCCCTTTCTTAAATTACTTAATTACTACTTTGTCCTTGACATTATTACTTTTTAATATATTTGAGTACAATCTCAATTGGACACCAAATTTATTTATTTATTATTCTTTTTTTTTTCTCCAAATTATGGGATATTACAATTTATTTATTAAATGATACATTAAATATATCAACTCTTATTTTTATTTTGGCGTAGATCATTTACATCCACTTTTATTTTTATTTTGTATCACTTGAACGTAGTGACAAACACCACAAAAATCCATACATAATTGTAAAATTTTGGGTTCGAATTCAGGTGAAGGTGTCAAATCAAAAAATTTCAGCATTGTCAATTGACCCGACCGAAATTCACATCCACCTCGTATTCTCCACCTGTTGATATCCCACCTCGTATTCTCCGCCTTCCTAACCCTCTCATCCTAATCCTTTCCCATCCCATTTAAATTCAACCCAACCAACCATTGATTAGCACCATCCTTCGACAAGTAAGAAATCATGTCTTGACACATAATAATTATTCCGTTTTTGTTGTCTCCACCATACTTTTCACTCGCTTAACTCGTGAGATTTAACTTCAATCCTCATATCCCTTTGTCCCTCTGCCTCATATTCTCCGTTTTTTCAACCTCTCAACCTATACATTTCCCACCCCACTTAAATTCACCCTCACCATTCATCTTTTTTTGGCCACCCCACATCTTGGTCGGCACCGCCGTTCGAGAAATTATTCATTCAACAAGTTAAAAACCATGTGTTGACACACAATCACTCATTGTTTTGTTGTCGCCACCTTACTTTTATGTTGTAAGCACTCGCATAACTCATGATATTTTATATCCCTAGATCTGTTTGTCCCCTTACTTCATATTATCTGTCTTGCCACCCATCTCAACACATAAAACCTTTCTCAACCCACTTAAATTTACCTTGACCATCCATCCTTCTCACGTCTTGGTTGCCACCGCTTAACTCGTGATATTTAGTTTCAATCGCTAGATCCCTTTGACCCTCCTGGCACCGCTTAACTCGTGATATTTAGTTTCAATCGCTAGATCCCTTTGACCCTCCGCCTTGTATTTTCCATCTTTTCCATTCCTCTTAAATTCACTCCGACCATTCATCTTTTTTTGGCCACCCCACATCTTGGTCGGCACCGCCGTTACGAGAAAATATTCACTCGATAAGTTAAAAACCATGTGTTGACACACAATCACTCATTTTTTTTTTGTCGCCACCTTAGTTTTATCTTGCCACCCCTTACGAAACTCAGGATATTTTATTTCATTCCCTAGATCTGTTTCTCTCCCAACCTCATATTCTTCGTCTAGCCACCCATCTCAACCTAAATATTTCTCATCCCACATAAATTCACCTCGACCATCCATCCTTCTCACGTCTTGGTCGGCACCGCCCTTGACTACCTACCTCGAGGCTAAATCATTTAGACCTCTATGAATCTGGTCTTTAATATAGATCAGATTCATCAATGATTCAATGAATCTGAAAAGTGATATTTACTTTTAATTAAGTGCGATCCAAAGGGAATGCAATCGAACTTTAAGGTACACGCCAAAAGGTTTACTGTATTTTTTTACTATATTTGTTCTTTTTACACCTTTTTTTTTGGTTCAAAATTCACACCAATTTAATTTAATTTTTAATGGAGTGTGATTTTTTTTTAATTTCCCACTATGAATTTTAAATTTCACAAATTCATAATTGATCTAATTCAATTTACACAAATTTGAATAAAGAGAATCAAACACTAACGTTTTTCTTTTAGGGAAAAATATTATGAGTCACCTATTACATTACATATTTTAAAAAATAAATCAGGCTTAAATAAATCTATAATACAGTAGTGCACTGTTGCTGCTGAATACATCTAACTATTAAATCTGTTTTCTCTCCCACAGGTTCTTCCTCTTTTATTGCATTCAAGTTTGACAACAAACTGGTCAGCAATGGTCTGATGCATTTTGATCGCTGCTACGGGATCTGAGGCAACAGTTTTTGGTTCACCAATGCCATTTGAGGCTGATGCTCCTTAGCTGCCACTTCTGCAACCTGCTGCTGTTAAAAATCAAGCTGGCAATGGTATTAAAGGAATTTCCGGGACTTATGATGGCAATGTCAGGGATCGACCAATTAATATTGAAACAAATGCTAGTTCTACGTTACCCAATACTACCCGACTTCCCAATCCTTGGGCTCCCAATACTACCCCACTTCGCAATCCTTGGGCTTTTACAGAAAGTAAGTTCTAAGTTTCTAACACTATAGTTTTTCCCAGTGCTGTTAAAATAGCGGTTACAACAACACTATAACGCTATCGCAAAATGGAATTTGAAAAAATCACTATTGTTCCTTGATACACTATTGGCCAAGATTGCTATTGGAATTGTGTCCAATCATATCTTGGCTAAGAAAAGAAAAAGTCTCAATCCTAAGTGTCAATCTTTAACTCTTTCAATGAAAGACATAAACAATGTATCTGAAGTTTTGCTATAGCGGCAAAGTAGAATATTAGATACTCTATAGTTTGAAAAATCAATGTAGTCTAATTTGATAGATCAATGTATCTGAATTTTTGCCTTAAAGTATCTAAAGTTTCCATTACGTAAAGATCGAGGGTTGTACAGTTTACTTCTCACAATGCATGTATGTACATTTTGTGATTGAAAATTGAAGTTGATTAATGTTTCTGCATATTGACAAAGTGGAGAATGTAGCTTTTGTAAGAAAGACTTGTCTTCATTTGTGTTACTCATTGGATTACACAGTTATCTTAATATTGAAGATATCTTTTGATTTTTAACCTTACACAGCATGGCATATGAACCTGATCCGTTAATGGAGTGCACTCAAACCTGATCCGTAACATGGATATTCACTTCCTTCTCAGAAGGTGCCGGCAAATTATAGAATGGAAGGACTCTAGCAGCCTCAACATGATCTAGTGAATTCCCAGGAGTACAAATAGTGACACCGGTACCATTACATACGATGATGCTAATAGTGAGGTTGATGATGAATTACTTCGAGAAGGAGATTTTCAACAAATGCAACCGCCATATGGTTTCTTTAATCCCAGTTCAGTCAGAGATTTTTTCAATACACCGACTATGCAGTACCAAATAGTTAATCCAGACATAATGTGGGATATTTAATGAACAACGTAGAACTACCAGCAAACGTTGTTCTTGATCCGAGCATTGTGAGCCAGATTCTTGAAGCTGCAAGGAACCCTGCGACCATGCGCGAAATGATGAGACTATCAGACCCCACACTGAACAACATTGAATCTTCTCCCGATGGATTCAACATGTTGAGGTACATTTATGCAGAAAATCAAGCTAGTAATGGTTTTACAGGAATTTACGGGAGTTATGATGGCAATGTCAGGGATCAAGCAATTAATATTGAAACAAATTGTAGTTCTTCGTTACCCAATACTACCCCACTTCCCAATCCTTGGGCTTTTACAGAAAGTAAGTTCTAAGTTTCTAACACTATACTTTTTCTAGTGTTGTTAAAATAGCGGTTACAACAACACTATAACGCTATCGCAAAATGGAATTTGAACAAATCATTATTGTTCCATGATAAACTATTGGCCGAGATTGCTACTGCAGGCATTGTGTCCAATCATATCTTGGTTAAGAAAAGAAAAAGTCTCAATCTTAACTCTTTCAATGAAGACATAAACAATTCCATGACATGATGACACACATAGTCCCAAAAACAACATAGATGTTGTTGCTACACATAGCACCATCCCATTCCAATTATGAAATACCTGCAATTATTGTAATACTCTCAATTTTTATTACTATTATTTTAAATTATTTGTAATAATAAGAATAGCTTAAATTTAGAAAAGTGTATAATATTAAATTCTAATTTTATGACAATTGTAATGAATTATTTATTTAGAATATAAATGCTAAAATATTTAATCAAGAGTTAGAATAATTTAAAACTTAATTATAGTATGTTTATAAAAAGAAAAAAATAGTAATATTGTTATTAATATATAGAGAACTCTATAGAAGTGCCCATCTCTCTCTTTTTCAAGGATTCGCCAAAGAACCCTTTCCCCATCAATTTTTCTTCTATTTCTCCATTTTCTTGTGGAATTAAGTTTGCTTTATGGATATGATTGAGCAAGTTAACATACCTTGATTGGAGTACTGGAGGAATAGAATTTTTTTCTATAATGCTTCCAACAATGACTGCTTCCTTAAGAGTGCATGTACTTGACTGTACATTAAGAATATTTGTCAGTACATCCAAATAAATCACAATGCATCATCGACATGATCAATATCACTTTTTCCAAGTTCATTCGCCATTCCACATTCATGTTATACCATCTTTTCGAAAGAGAATTTATAATTTTTCGTATCTTTTTTCCAATAATTATGACAGAAAACAGAACATAGGCAATCGTTCTAGAGGATGTGGCTACACATCGATTCCTCATATTGTATCCCATTTGTTACATTGCAGAAACTGCCAACTTCAGAAAGATATTTACGAACATGTTCCAAAAGCTTAAATATGTAACTCGATGGAAAATCTAAGTCTAAAGTATACCATGAACTGGTACATTAATGGCAACAGTTGCTTCGTTACAGTCGACTGCCTCATTAACATCTAAGTCATTGGCAATAGGCTCCTCTGACTCGGACAAGTCATCCTGCCGTGGAGGAGGAACAAAAAAGGGGATTTTACCCCTGCCAGTCATGAAGTATTGCTGCAGTCAGTAGGTCAGGTTCACCTCCTCGGAAAAGCCATCGAGTAAAAGTCACACCAAAATATGTCACCAAAGATGTATTCGGACAAAGAGAATAATGCTAATAACAATAATATATGACAACAAACATGCAAAATGAATTCCACAAGAACTTCTATTATTGGCAAGCAAACCAGTATGCATAAAATCTTTGATCATTCAGGAGTGGCCGGATTGATAGGTTAACACACTATAAGTCTATAATTCAATACAGTATTACACTAAAGAGATAATAGACTCTTGAAGTGAACAATTGTGTACACTTTTTGGATATAAAAATTTAATCAAGTATTACGTTAACAAGAGTTTATTTTCACTTCTCTCCATCAGAATGGTTCAAACAAAGTTATACTTTGCTCTTCCAACCAGAGTGAAAAGGAAATATGAGAAAACCTACCACACCCTTGAGCACAACATCTGTTTCAGAGTCATTGTTCTTTTAGTCTTAGGTCCAAATGCATGTGATGGTGAAGAACAAAAAGAAAACTCCAAGAAGAAACACATAAATTATTACTAGGGATAAAAACTGCACGAAAACTAAAAAAGAAGACCACAATCACGCCTCTAATATGACAAACGCCTAAGAAATGCTCAAAGGAAAATACATACAATGTTGAATATACTGATATATGTTATGTATTCAGTTACAGTCCAAAAAAGGGTGCAACCATTTCATTTGGTTTGACGAAGAAATGAACCCCCATGGCAAGGAAGTTATCGTATCTTTGCCAAAAAAGTTAATAAAGAGAAGAAGACATATGAATAACCATAAACTGTAATGCTAAGCTGTTGATGTTTAATTATGTATTGAGTCTTGCAACTGATGTAACTTTATGGATTTAGTTTAGTTGTTGATCAATGTAATGTTGATTAACATGTGCTTATTGAAAATGAAGTTAGTTGTTACATAAAAGTAATTGAGTGAGAGCCTAAACATTGTTGTGTTGATGATTACAATTTTGAGCATAAGCCTGTCAAAATAGCTGAAAATCATTGTCATTAAAGAAATGTACTTAAAATCAGCATATATATGATTCCTGAAACCCACACATTGTCATTACAAAACACTGAATTGAATATAACACAAACTCGTCAAATAATTGCAACATCACAAAAGAAGAAAGTCTACAAAAAATAAAACTACTAATTTAGCCTAACTTAAAATGACCCTTCTTTGTAGTGTTTGTGTTCTTCTGCTTCTTAGATGACCCTTCTTTATTTTGTGCATTATCTGCCTTCTGCATTTTAAATCAGCACCAAACAGAACAAATTATACACAAAAACATACAAACAAAACATACATTAAACTAGTTATCAACAAGAACATATCATAAACAAAACAAACTCTAAATTAATTAAATTGTTTCACTTTCACCCTTTTAGGAATAGCTCTGTCAGGTTATTTTTTTCCTTTGCAAGTAAGTCCTCTTACTGTGCCTCATGTTTCCGCATTTTTTACATTTAATTTTTGGTAGCTTTCGAAGCAATGAATGGAGGTTCATTGGAAACCAACTAATTGGACTCAAATGGTTATAACGAACTTCTCCTAAGAACCATAGTCACACAGTTCGCAATTCGCTTCGGTACGTGGTACGGGTTCGGGTACGCGGTACGCTACCTTTAAAGAATTCGGTACGTGAGGGGTATGCATAGTCGGTACGTTAATCGGTACGTTGTTAATAAAAAATTAAATAAAATATTTGATGAAAATATTAATTAGTATTAAATTTATGTTAATTAATATTATTATTCTAAAGTTTATATTAATCATAAAATTGAGAATCAAATTTCCATCAAATAAAAGTTGAGTGTATGCTGATAGCACATGTGTTTCGTGTATCATTGAGGGAAAACAAGTCACCGAACCGAAGTGTAACTAACATTGAGAAGTAATCAAAGTTAGAAATAAACAATTTGTTAGATGTTCCAATATACAACCCAAATCCAATATACATTGTACAAAATGCATTGTACTAGTGAATAAGTGATGTTATACTTGTAACCATCATATTCACACCTAAGTCTAAATCAGTCTCAACATTCTATATTTTGTTCTTATTTGATTGTTGGGGTGGTTCGCCGGTACTTAGATTTTGAAGAATTCTGAGAGAATTACAACGAACCAATTCGCAAAAGTACCACGAATTGGTACGCGCGAACCAATTCGCGGTTCGTCACCTTTGAGGAGAATTATGTGACTATGCTAAGAACTATCGTTTGGAAGAAACCGAGTTCGATTTATGGTAGAAACGATTCTCAAATGTTTGAAATTTTTCCCATAATTTACTTATCATCGCTCGCTAGTGCGTATTTAATGGATCATAAACTAGTACATTTACCGAGTTTTATTAAAAAATTCAAATGAAAGAACAAAATTATTCATGCAACAAGCTGAAGAAACAAACCTTCAGGTGATCATTGAAAAATCACATCGACGAATTCTTCCCCTTAATAATAACATTATAATTACTCGACTTATACTTCTCCATTTCTTCTCTAAAACCCTCAAGCTCTTTCTGATCCACAACGCGAGTATTCCCTGCAAATCACAAAACCAAACCAAAAATTTAAAACTATGAAACTCACGTGTTAAATTTCAATAAACACACTCCCTCCTGTTTCAAATATAAACAGAAAAACCCTTTTCTGTCGCTCCGAAAAGTGTTTTATAGATCAAATACATTAATTATTACATAAATCTAAAAAATAATCGTCTCTTATAAAAAGGACCGGGGCGGGGAGAGTCTTAAATTCTACGAAGCATCGACACAGACACAACACCGACGATCGATAACGATAATAATTTGAAAAAATAATACAATTCAATGCAATTATAAATGTCAGTCTAGTGCCGCACGACACTGACATGTGTCCGACACTGGAACACGCCTAATCCGAGGAGCGTCCATGCTATTTTGTGATGAAATTGGACTAACCGAACCAACGAGGATCAGGTTGAATTCTTGTATTGGGAAGATCCTTAGATTGAAACTCATTAGACAACACTTTTCCCTTGCAACAGCGAAGGGGTCTGTTTTTGTACATTTTGAGACGGCGAATGGTGGCAGCAGACCGGAAATTCTTTGTGGCGACGTTACTCCGATTAACGTCAAGAGAATGCTTTGGTTTTCCAGAGACGTTAACATTTCTCTCTTTCTTCTTCATCACGTTAACCTTTCTTGCTCTCTTCTTCTGTTTCTTCTTCGACATTGCGTAGGGTTTGTTGCAATTTGTAACCGAAACAATATTGTGCCGTCAATAGGATTCACCGTATATAAACCTGTTTGTTACTTTTTTTGGATCAATTTTTTTTTAGGTTACTGTGTCATTTTTTTTTGTTTTTCTGTCAAATGTATTTTTAATTTTTTATACCTCCATTTTTTTTGTAAATTATAAACCCCCTCTTTTGTTAAATTAGTTTGTCAAAAGAAAAAAAAAAAAAAATTATTCCCTCCCTAAATCTTTTTTTTTTTTTGGTTACTATGATGCAAATATATACGAGTTTTCATTATTGTTATCGAACAAAAACTTATGTCAAGAATTTATGAGATACACATAATGAATTCTTTCTTTCTAACCGAAAACCGAACCCCTTAACTACTTGCTTAAGAGATCCAAAATTCTTACTACATCTAGATTGACAAGTACAATGACTTGATTGATTGGAATGACTTAAGTGGCTAGGTAATGGCCCTAGTAACATTAATAACTCTTCTTGTAAAAGATGTCATTGTATGCCTACCCATTGAGGTTTGAGAAAGAAGGGGCGGAAGATCATATCTTATAATCATTGACGAGAGTCATTACATTACATCAAAGCAATCTAAAGATGATGACTTCAAGAGATAAGTTTTCTCACCCTCTCTTCTTATTATTATATATGGTGTCCTAAACTCATAAAACTAGATTCAAGGCTAATATGATCATAACTTGATATATTATGTTTATAATTTCCGCATTGTCATGATATACTATATATTCTAACATGCGACAATGCTTTCATTTATTTCTTACACATTGCATATTTTATCATATCATATTGTATCCTATCAAACTCCCATAATAATAAATAGTATGTTCATACAGTTATCAATAGATTGACAAAGATTTACATGACAGTTTAAAATAACTTAGACAACAGCAGTTGTTGTCACATATTTGTTTCTGTACTTGCTGCTCAAGTCTTCTATGTTGGAATCACTAGTATTGTTGAGGAAACTAGAAAACCATTGAACAGAAAGTTTAGGAATTCGTTCAAGTGTCTGTCTATCCACATAATATAGTCCAAATCTTATCTTATATCCATGATTCCATTCAAAGTTGTCAAACAATGACCATATCATATATCCTCTTACATCTGCACCTTTTCTGCACATAACAAAATTATCCATAGTCAACAAACATAGTAACCAAAAACATTACTAAAAAAACAAGGTTGCTATAATATATTAGTCCTCATCGTCGTCGTCGTCATCACTCACCTTATGGCTCTGAGCAAAGCTGCAAGGTAAGCTTTATGATACTCTATCCTTTTGAAATCATGTAGTATATCATGCATTGTTATACTTTGGTTTAGTGGTGCAGAATATCCTGCAACAAATTTTGTGTAAACATTCATGACATTTTAACAAATTCATACCTTCAAACCCAAATTTACATAAACAAAAAAGTAACTTCATATAGTCACTTCTTTGTCTATTAATCTAAATTGAAGTATTTAATAGTATATATTAACATATGGAAACACAAAATGAGATCATTTATGTCTTTCGATATTCACGCACCGTTTTCTGTTATATACATAGGCATGTTATGGTATTTTATCTTTATGTAGTCTACAATCTTCTCCATGCCCTTTGGAACCACAAAGAACTTTGCCATTGCTGTCTGATCAAAATAAAAGAAATTATATCAAATATTTACATTCACTAGTCCATACCTAATCATTTATCAAATAATTGTTCAAGATGTGTCAGTACAGTGTAAGAATTTGACTTTCTAACCTTGAAGGACGAAGTTCAAATCTTATCGGGGACAATTATAAAATGATCATTAGTGTCACTTTAATAAATATTAATTGTTCACTCCCAGATCTTTTAAATAAAATCCATGACAAAACATTAATTAGTTGATATGGTTACCTGATTACCAATTGGAATTCCATTTCTCATCGGAGTTGTTTCCACAAAGCCTTTTATTGGACGAGCTGCTTCGGGAGGACAAGCAGAGAGGTAGCAATCCTTGGTATAGAGAGCTCCATAGTTATTGATGCCAATGAAATCCAGGCTGCCTCTTAGGAGACTCTTCTCCTTAGGTGAGAACCTCGGCAGCTGGTTTCCGAGAATAGAGCGCATCTCAGCAGGGTACTCACCAAAAACTAAGGGATCCAGGAACCTTCTCGCCATCAAAAAGCAATAAAAGTTAATAAAAAGAATGAAAGAACTGTGTTCTGTTAATTCTGGTAATTAATAATGTATGTTTAAGAAATTCTAGTAACACACTCTTTCTTATTGGTTGAAATTCAAACGGAACATTGCAAATTTATGTGGCACTGACATGATTTAGTAGGATTCATTTCCGAAGTACTCATATATTGAAAAGATGGTGTGTTGCTAGCAATCTTTGTATGCAAAAAACTCACTGCTTCTTAATGACTTACCAGCCTATGAGAAAAGCCAAGGCCCTTTTTGCAGCTTGTCTATCACATTCTTCATCTCTCAGAGGTTCATACATAAAGGTGTGCGCAATAATGCCAACGGTTCCACCTTGTTTTGCCTGCATTAGTACACTACTTCCTAATTAAACACTTCATCTTACTCCGTCCGTTCCAAAATTGTTGTCATTTAAGCATACAAAACATGTTCTAAAATAAACACCGCTTGTTCCAATTCTACCTCTAAATTAATATTTATCAGCACTACTTTCAAGTTATTATATTCCACTACATTTATCACAAATGACTAACAACCAATAATTAAAAGGATGCCCTTTAATTTATTTATAGCTTTTCTTAATCGGTGTGAAAAACCTAGGACGACAATTACTTCGGAACTGAGGGAGGTAGCCAATAGTCCTTTTTTCCCTAACCTGGAAAATGCGACAAAAAATGCCTTCAGTTTAGGTTCACTTTTTGTTACCTGATAGTGTTTGCGGTATAATTCGACAGTCTTGGCATGTGACAACAACATATTGTGCATGACAAGGAGAGGCTCAACATCAGAGTTACCAGTAGGACAGTTTCCAAAAGGAGGAGAACAGTGATTAGGAGGGTATCCTCCCCTCATAAAGGCAAAGTCTGCAACCAGATTTGGCTCATTGATGGTGGCCCAATACTTAACCCTATCTCCAAAACTCTTAAAACAAATTTCAGCATAATGAACAAAATCTCTCCTGCAAACACCAATTAAACAGTTATCAAAATCTTATACACTATGAAGCACTCATAGATATATAGACACCAGATACGACACTGATAAGTTGTAAGAAAATTGGATGATTGAATGTAAACTATATGTGTCAGTGTCGTCTCGGTTGGACAGACTCGCTTTCAATTTGAAGTGTCAATGCTACGTTACTTACTGAATTAGAGGACTAAGCCAACCACCATATCTTTCTTCCAACTCTTGTGGCAAGTCGTGATGGTGAATTGTCACAAATGGCTCAATCCCTAGATCAATCAAACCATGTCCAAATTTAGGTATAAATAAGCACACACTCATATAAAATTCATAACTCTAAGAAATTGAAAGAAAAAAAATGTAACCAATCAAATGCTGTTACTGACCTCTAAGTAGAAGATTGTCAATAAGATTGCTATAAAACATAATCCCGGTTGGATTTATGTCGCCATATAACCCTTCTGTTACAGATCATGAACATGGATTTAATTAAGAAGCTAATTAATTAAGAAACTAACTAGTTTTAGTGAATTGTGGAATACTTACTAGGTAGAATTCTAGTCCATGAAATTGAAAATCTATATACATTTATCCCAAGAGAGGACATCAATTTCACATCTTCCTGTATCAAAGACAATGATTTATAATTTAGATAGTAAATTATATTAATAAGTGTAGTTAAGGCAAGTAAATTATGAAGTTATATCATATTATTAATAGGTTTAAATATGATTTTAGTCCTTACAATTATAACATATTTTGGTTTTAGTGCTGTAAATATTTTTTGTTTGGGTTCAGTCCCTGCAAATCCAAAAGCATGTTGCTTCTAGACCCTGATGTCGTACGTAGCCCAATAAAATCACGCTAAGTGTCCAATAAGCTGACTATAGGGATTAGAATCGAAATAAATAAACTCACAGGACTAGAACCAAAATACACGATAATTGCATGGACTAAAATCATATTTAATTTTTATTAGTATTAATATAATAATCATTAATTACCAAATAGTGATGATAATGATCATCTGCTATATCACCATTCTCATCATTGTTTACCATTCCTGAAAATTTTAAAAATTATATTGTATTATTAATTTTCAACATTAAATTAAATTCTATAACTATATACAGTTACACAAAACAAAATGATATGAAATTTACCTGGTGTATGACTAAATAGATCCCAGTTGCTTAAACCTTTACCATCTTCAAATGCTCCTCCTTCAATCTATTTTCATTTATATAACAAGAAAAAGAAGGAAAAAAAAACTCATCAACAGTAACAAGAAAATTTAATTATATTCAAGAAGAAGATAAAGAATTTGAACAAGTATACTTGGTAAGATGAAGTGCTTGTTCCAAAGAGGAAGCCTTTTGGGAATTGAGATTTGTTGATTTCATCTTCTTTTTCTTCTTCAATTTCATGAGAACTTTGGACATGAATAAGAGAGTAGCAAAACAGTGTTAATAACACAACTTGCAGAAGCCGTTTTGGCATTTTTCATTCAACTCATAAAGCCAAAAACCACTTGGTCAGAAACAGATAGAATGTAGTATCATCAATTATTTATGATATAGGACCCATATATATGTACTATAACTCGTTACTCGTCGTTAGGTACATAATAATAATAATAATAATAATAATTTTGAACACAATAGCTATCTCATATCTTCAACTGTTGATTCGATTACCCTCCATTACTCATAAACAACTTTCAAATGAGAAAAGCTATTGCGATTTATGAGTTTGAGAAGAAGAAAAAGATTGCGATCAGACGAAGAAGAAAGAGATCATGAATTCAATTTAGGATTTAAAATTTTAAAATTTATGGTTTAGTTAGGTCGGGTCAGTTTTGGTGTCGGGTGCCTTAGGTCCGATCCATATCATAAAAGGCACATCGATTCGTTAAATGATGTGGTATCCTTTGTGTCCTCATACGTGTCATATTCTGTTATCATAATCACCAAAACTTAACAGTAGAGACTAAAGATGCAAATGGTGAAAACGTGAAGAACTAAAAATATAATAAAAAAATGTAGGGACTAAAAGTGGAAACTCACGTAAAAATAAGGACTAAAAATATATCCACATCAGAAATGCCACGTATGTTCATTAATTGACGTGGCTTCCTACATGACGGTATGACACTAAAAATGAAAACGGAAAAAATATTGGGGACTAAAAATATAACTGAAAAAATGTAGAGACTAAAAGTTGAAAATCGCTTAAAAGTAGGACTAAAAACATGTTTCACCCTAATAATAATAATAATAATAATAATAATAATAATAATAATAATAATAATAATAAAGCTTAAATGCAGTTTTAGTTCCCATATTTTCATTTTTTTGAAGTTTTAATCCCCATATTTTAAAAATTAACTTTTTGATCTTCCTATTTTTAATTTCTAAAAGTTTTGATCCCCCTATTTTAAAAACTAAATTTTTGGTCCCCCTTTTTCAATCTTTTGAAGTTTTGATCCCCCTTTTGATAAATTAAATTAAAATATTTTTTTATTAACATATATTTTTTTTACTAATATTTAATTTGATTAAAATAAAACAATTGATTTAGATATATTTTCAATTAACTTAGTAATATATTAAAATATTTATTTTATTTTATTAAAAGTAAGAAAACATATTATATTTTATTATATTTTTTAGAAATATTTAATTTATAATTTTAAAGAAAGTGAAAATTATTTTTAATATAAAAACAACTTTTTTTTAATAATTATAGTTTAATTTATTTAATAGTTATAGAAATATTTTCCGTCAAAAAAAAAAAAAAAGTTATAGAAATATTTAATAACTATAGTTTAATAGAAAAGATGTCAAAAGAATTTATTTTTTTGATTTTAGCAAAATAAAAAAACAATAAATTAAAAATAATTATTTTTTACTTTTAATAAAATTAAATATTAGTTAAATAATTTTTTAGGGTTAAATATGTTTTTAGTCCGTATTTTTATGTGAATTTTGACTTTTAGTCTCTACATTTTTTTTATTATATTTTAAGTCCCCACGTTTTTTTAACCCATTTTTAATCCATTTTTTTAATTTAATTTCTCAATAAAATTTAATTTAATTAAAGTCGAAACTCATATTTTAATTTAATTTCTCAATAGGGAGACCAAAACTTAAAAAAATTGAAAATAGAGGGACCAAAAAGTTAATATTTATAATAGAGGAATCAAAACTTCAAAAAAATTGAAAATAAGGGATCAAAACTTCAAAAAAATTTAAAATAGAGAAATTAAAATTGCCTTTAAACCTAATAATAATAATAATTCATGTAGGATATAAAAATAAGGTCCCATGTACTTTATTAAAATATATTTTATTTTTAAATTTAATAATAGCATTTCAAAAAAGAGAACAAAGTTTGATGCGAGAGAAAGAGGAGTTTTTTCTTTTTACGGGAGGAGTTAGTCTTTTTTTTTTTTTTTAATTAATTTGTGGAAATGAAAAAAGTAAAACTAAAATGAAGGTGTGAACGTTCCCGGGTTGAGTTATCATGCATAAGGAATATCCTTATGTATGGTGCATAAATAAATCTCCACCATGCATGCTTTAGTGCATTTGATTGATCAAAAAATTTAATTGATCAAAAAAGTATTGGATGATGGAGATTTGTTTATGCACCATGCATAAGGATATTCCTTATGCATAATAACTTTAGCCAACGCTCCCCATGCCAATTGTTATGAAAAAAACAAATATTCATTTACTCATGGTTTATTATACATATACCAATGACTTGAGTGATGGTGGCTAAAGGTGGCTGTGGGTATATGACAATTTTTTTCGCTCATCATACATATTGTGAACTTTCACTCGCTCACCAGATAGATTGTGGCTAAAGGTGTGAACGTTCCCCTAGCCAATTGTTATGAAAAAAAAAACAATATTCCTTTACTCATGGTTTAGTACATATACCAATGACTTGAGTGATTGTGGCTAAAGGTTGCCGTGGGTATATGGCAATTTTTTTTGCTCATCATACATATTGCAAATTTTCATAGACCGTGAACTTTCACTCGCTCACCAAATAGATTGTGAATTTTCGCTCATCAAACAGATTGTGAGAATTCGCTTTTCAGACATATTACGAGTTTTTGCTCAGCAAACATATTGTAAGCTTTCGCTCACCAGATAGATTCGCATTGCGAGTACATACTCAGCAAACAAATATATTGTGAATACAATCTTGACTCACCAAAACAAAACCAAACAAAACCGATCAAAACCAATTGAACAAATCTAAACCAAATTTAATCAAATCAAACTAAACTCACAAAAGGAGGAGTAATAATGAATCAACCGGACAAACATCCATCAACAAAAATACAACCAAATCCACAGTGGTGCATAACAAAGAAAACCGAAAGGTCACAAACATAACCACATCGAAAAAGGAACAAGCATAATATTGTTTTTTTTTAACGGCATAGTACCTATCCAAGCAATGAAACTCATATTCCTTATAAATGCAAAGAAACTCAAACAATGCAAAGAAGACCAAAATTTCTATTAGATTTTTATTCAGGAAAATGTTAAACAGTGTCCCCGAAGTACTAGTTAGGCATATAATTATTGAAATTGTATCTTGAAATTTGTGCACTCAATGTATCTGAAATATAAAAAATTATTTTATCAATATTACTTTTATATTTTATTTCTACTTTTAATATGCTTAACAAGTGCCCCAGGACCACCGTTTAACATAACCTTTTTATTTATCCAAATGTCTCGCTTAATAATTCATTGCAACAATTTATAGGGAACAAAGTCAACTAACCAACAGAAACAATAGGAGATGACCTGAATGTCAAATTGAACAAATTATAACACAAGACGTAAACCAATTGATTGGGAAAGGAAACAGCACACTTCAAAGCACAACCACTCAAAGAACAAATCAATGACAACAACAAAAACAAACTAAACACATTTCCAAACTTTTGAGAACACAACAACGGAAGCATCGACAAACGGTTTAAGGCGGATCGAAACATACTCTTGATACGAATATTAGGAACACAATCAATAGAAATCTATATATGTTCACGAGTTTCTCTCCCCACGCGTGACAGCCTCTCTTTAATCCTCTCCTTACGTTCTACTAATTTTTCAACTATAAGCTAAAAACTATCTTTTCAACTATAGCTAGGTTAATCTACTATAAACTACTTAATCCTTATAACGAAGTAATTTAAAAAAATAAAATAATATTAAAAAACTCAAGATTCCAAACTTGAACATTGCTGTAAAACTTGAACATTCCTGCAGATCTGAAAATGTGAAGAAGCAGAACGACCCATGAAACCATTATCAAGACTTATTTTTCCGGCTACAAGTGCATATAGCATCATGAAAAAAGTTGAGAACATAAAATAATTTTAGGATTTTGTTCTTTTTTATTCTTAACAATAAAAAAAAAGTAAAGTTATGTAAAATTAATTTAAGCATAAATTGAATATTGGAGGAATCTAGTGCAAAAATTAATGTAAAAATTATGGGAGGGAAAATGAGAGAAGAAAATTTATGTTTAGGGTTTAGCTAAACATAATAAGCTTATGATTTCATATTTATTACATGTTGGAATGTTAGAAATTCAAAAGTCGACTTATGCATATAAAATTTGATGTTCTTGGGATTTGGATTCCCTGTAGTCAAATAGTGACTGCAAGTGATCTCAATCGTCGGATCCAGTGGCGGAGCCAGGAAATAATATTGGGGTGGGCCACTGAAAAATTATAATGAATCAATTAAATATGAAAATTATATTGCATTCAAAAATTATTAATAAAAAAATTTATGTTTTATTCACACAAAAGAAAGCTTTTGAGTTCATATTTACATTAGGTCTTTAAATTAATAGGTAAATGAGTATCTTTTGAAAGATATTTCTTTTTCTATCATTTAATAAGTTGTAATAACTAAATATTATATTCTAAAACTACAAAAAAAAAACTGATTTTACTACTTTTAAATTTATAATATTGAATATTGAAGTTTTTTTTTTAATGAAAACATGCAAAAATTATAATGTTTATATACAATGAAGTTGTGTTTTTTTTCTTATGAAATTATTTTCTCTTAAATAAAATAGTTGACGAAGAACATTTTAATTAATAAAAATATTTTTATTAATTTAATGATCAAGTGTATTGATACATTCGAATTTTCCAGTGTCTAATTTAAAAGTATATAAATAGGAAAATATTATTGTTCAATAATATATATTTGCTTGAGTGGTTTGATTTGCCATTTTGTCCCTCAAGGACACAAGTTCAAATCCCCTTGATACTTGCTCAAATTATTGTTTAAAAAAATAAAATTGAAAATAATGCAAAAAATGAGGATAATAAGGATCGAACCCTATTATTGTTCAATAATATATATTTGCTTGAGTGGTTTGATTTGCCATTTTGTCCCTCAAGTACACAAGTTCAAATCCCCTTGATACTTGCTCAAATTATTGTTTAAAAAAATAAAATTGAAAATAATGCAAAAAATGAGGATAATAAGGATCGATGTAAACATGTTTCAATGTCTGCGCAAACTAATATTTATTATATATAGATATAATTTTATAAAGCTACCATGGGCATATTAGTAATTTCCTATTTTTATGGGGTGGGCCATGGCCCAGCCTGGCCACCCCTGTCTCCGCCACTGGTTGGATCTGCTTTTTTATCATTATTATTTACTGAGTTATTAATTGTCACCGTCTGATTTCAATAAAACAGTCTAGATTTAACCGATTACAATGCAGTTATTTTTCTCCGACTGCACTGAATCCATATCCTTAGGCTCAGATAACCATTCTGTTAAACATTTACAACGGAAACCAAGACATCCTATATGACCATGCGGACATAATTTTGTACATTGAAGATGCCTTTTACATTTATCACCTGTACGTAATGAAAAGAGAATAGAAGAGATAACTAAAAAGAAACAAAATATTAATAAGTAAATAGAATGACGTTTGACAAGAAATTGGTTAAGAAAAACTTACCTGTGTAGTAGAATGCAACCATAAATATGGAAAAAAAAATTACAAACTTGACAATTTTAATCATATTTCTCCAATTTACATGTAGCAATATGATTTTACTACTTTGTATAATTTATAAAGTTTGTTCTCTCATTAATTAACTAGTTTTAGCGCTTACGGAGTTGTAATCGATTCTTTGAAAAAATATCATTATTTATTAAAAATTTCTTAATATATTAATGAGTTGTTTTTGTCCCTTTAACACACTTGGTAAAAAGATCTCAAAAAACTTATCATTCCTAAGAATTCTTTTGTTTTTTTAATACTAAATTTCTAATATTATTTTATAACCTTTCATGATAGGAAAGGGAAACTAACAAAAGATGAATAATATTGGTGAAAAGCATATTTACGCATTAATTGCGCATTATTGGATCAAATAAACTATCAATGTAGTATAATCAATATTTTAAAAATCGGACCGAAAATCGAACCGTTAAGATCTTTGGTTTATGGTTCAACCGGTCCAATCGTTAAAAAACCCTTTGAACCGAATTCTAAATAAATATATGAAAAAAAAATGCACCTTTTTAAACACCCAAACACACATAGTAGGAAAAAAATTGAGTTTTTTAATATCTTCAGGAACTAAATTTGTTGAATTCTTCGGAAATTCATAAATTAATTTCTTAATTCTTCAGGAACTAAGATTATCGAATTCTTTAGAAATTCATAGATTATCTTAGTTCTTCAGGAACTGTATAATAATATAATAACAAATTTACAATCCTTTAGGGATGCATGAATATATTTAGGCATGGCAATGTGTGCCCACGGGTGCGGGTTTGATACTCCCCAAACCCACACCCATAATTTCGGGTGCACCTAAACCCAAACTCAAAGACTGTTTTGGTGGTAAAACAAAATCCACGCCCACACTCATTGGTTTTAAGTTTTTTCACCCAAACACACAGTTTGATCATACAGAATTAAAATTCCCGAGTTTTTTCATCCAAACTCAAACTCACAATCAAATTTGATAAAATGCAAATTACATCAAAAAAAGAAAAAACATAGTTTGCAATACAATATCACAGTTTAATACACTTTTTTCCCACACCCATAATTTCGGGTGCCACTCGAACTCAAACCCAAACTCAGTCAACTCGGATTTCACCCGTTGACTTGGATTTGGGTTCGGGTGGGTCTATCGGGTTTGGATGAAACTGCAATCCCTAAATATATTCCTCTAGAATATATAAAAATAAATAAACTAACTAGTAAAATTATAGTATGAATATTTTCACAGCCTTTGTAACTTTAAAATAAATTAAGTTTTTCGTGTAGCATATTAAAATAACTTGAAAGAAGTTTTGGTTTAGATACCTTGCAAATAATAATTTGGTAGAGTCTCGTGCTGATAATATGTTATAAACTGATTTATACAAGAATAATATAATAGACGAAGAAGAGAGAAAATGAGAGAAAGAATAGCATCTATTATTCACCACTAGTATTAGGGTTACTTTACAATAATACATAATATCTATATATAGTTAAACATAATTAGTCAATTACATGCCGATGACTTATATAGACATTCACTAATAATATTCATAACAGTTTTTATTTTATATATTGTATAGATATAGTAATATACACTATATAGTAATATATTGCAATATAGTAATTAAGGTTACAGTTTAGGTAAATAATTAAGGTTGAATAATTAATCAAAATGATGCGGACCACATGAAAAAGGGAGGGAAAATAATTTTTTTTTTGAAGAAGATAAATCAACCCATTCAAATTGGCAGTGGAGTGGATCGAATCTGAGACCTTAAGAGGAGCATACTCTCGGGTCCCAGGTCAATACCACCAGACCAAAATATTATGGTTAATTAATTAAAGTATCTTTTTAATTTATTTTGGAATTATATATTTGAAATAGTTTAAGTTGAATTAAATAGTGGAAGATTCTATAAATTTTAGGGTTAATAGGTTGTGACCCCCCCCCCCCCCCCCCCCCCCCCCCGCTAAGTGGGCGTGTTTGCGTTACTCCCTGCTAAAAATTCCTTCAAGATTTCCCTTTTGCAAAGTAATTTTTTTGATTTTCCCCCTTGTCTCCCATTGGGTGCAAAGAATTTTCACTTTTTAAATCGGTTGAACAGGATCACTGATTTAAAAAAAACAACACTTTTTAAAATTTGTTTAACAAGGGGGGATCTAAAAAAATTTATTTTGCAAGGGGGAATCTTGACGGAATTTTTAGCATAAGGTAACGCAAAACATGCTCACTTAGCAGGGGGATAACAACCTATTAACCCTAAAGGTTAATAGGGTTAATAAAATTTAGTAACATATACAATGAATAAAATAAAATGAAGGATACGATAAAAAAAAAAAAAAAAATGAAGGAGAAGTAGAATTAAATGTAACATAATTAAATATAACTTAATTTGGTGACATAATTAATTCATTGGATGCAAGCCGTCTAAAAAAAAAAGGAAAAAGTTAGAATTATGTTAAACTTTTAGGAGTTTCAGTTGGAGCCAATCCGAGAAGAAGAGAGACTTGGAAACCGGTGGTGAAGTCTATGTCAAAGAGATTAAACATGTGGAAAGCCATTCAATTATCCATAGGCGGTCGCATCACTCTTATTAATCACTACTAGAAAAATTGCTTTTAGCAACCGATTTGGCGACCGAAATATTTCGGTCGCTTTAGCAACCGAATTAGAGACCGATTTTTTTGAACGTCAAAGTAAAAAAAAAAAAAATCGATTGCTAAATCGGTCGCTACGTAATTATAGAGACCGAATTAGAGACCGATAATTAGTAACCATTAAATCGGTCGCTGTAGAGACCGAATTAGAGACTATTATTTGAAGCTCAAAGTCAAAAACTTTTTGGTCGCTATATCGGTTGCTATAGAGACCGAATTGAAGACCGATAATTAACGACGACAAAATCTATCGTAAAATTGATCGCTAATTATTTTTATTTTTTTAAAAAAATCTAAAATATTTTATTTTATATTTCAATATTTATATTTATGTATTGTTACTATCTCTTTTTTTTTTTTTTGTGGAACATTTTTCTCAATGTTTTGCTATTAGTTAAAATAGATATTTATTTTTTACTAGAAAGTGGAAACACTTGTTTAATTTTCTTTTTTTATTTCACACTCTTATTTCTCAATATCACGAACCCTTTTCCCTTTTTTTATTCACACCAACTGAAAATTCTTTTGTCAATCTCTCAATCTCGGTGAACCCTTCTTCAATCTCAACGAACTGTAATCCGAAACGAAGAACTCAACGATTCTAACTAGATCTGAATCACATGGGAACTCGCGAAGTGCCTCGATGATGAAATCGTCAATGCCGACTTTATCCAGGTATGGAGTTTCAATGATTTTGTTCTTATTGTGTTCTTTGTTTGCGCATAAGATGGTAGGGTACATAGTTGTTCTCAAAGGTTTTTTATTTTGATAAATTTTAGGGTTTGTCAAATCGTGATTTCTCTAGATTCTTCTTATCTTTCATGTCCCTTCGACTCCGATTCAGATTACTTACAGAGAAAAAGAAAGTACATGAAAGATAAAAATAAAGAAAGTATGTGATTTCGATTATCCTGTTTCCTCATCAATTCAGTCTCATTCTATAATTGTGGTTTTTCAAATCGTGGTTTCTGTTAGCTTCTTTTTTAATTGAATTTTACACTTTTGTGGATCTGAATGTCTCATTTTACATAAGGTTATGTAAGATCGTTTTTTAATTTAATCTTTCTACTAGGTGTCAATAATTATCATCTCTCCTTTTTTTAGGATTATATTTGGGAGTGAAAGGTTTGAGTTGTGCAATTAGCCTAGTGTTCACTAGCTTTTTCAATTGCCAATTGCAAATGATGGGTCAATAGTTTCGTCAATGCAAAATCTTCTTCACAAAAGGTAAATATCTTTTATTCTATTCATGGCACATACATTAAACTTGATAGTGTTTTGTGATATATATGTTCACTTGATTTAAATTAATGAATTTATTTTATGCTATTGATGTCTTGTGTGAAGGGTTGGCTTGAGTAGTGCAAGCAACACACTCTAATAAAATCGCATTTTCCTTGGTTCTGTCACGATATTAATGACTTTTTCCATGCATCTTTGTTGTAGTTTATTATTATTTGTTTTGGTTATTATTATACTGTTATATGATTTTTCATTCTCTTCACGGTTGATCACAACAGTTTCTCTAACAAACTGCTGCTCTACTTTTTCATTCCGACAAAACCTTTCCGTCTACTCAGCTTCAATTTCAATCTTCTTGATTTTGTTTGGATCAACACTACAAAAGTACGTTGCAATCTCTCTTTCTCTTTCACTGTTTTTTTAGTTTTGTTTTAACTTTGAATTGTTATCTTAGTTCTCCTGCCTACTACTAGTCTACTTGATGAAATATTGCCATATATAAAAACCTTGCGTTTGACTTGTACATTATTTTTGTAATTTGACTAGGTTCAATTGAGTTATCGGTGCAAGTTCGTTCTATGATGAACCATGTTTTGCATATTGAAGCGCTAAATTTGAAGGTCATTAGAAGAAAGTAAACATCTACATAGTACTTCACCAACCAAGGTAATATGTTTCTCTCTCTGTCACCGCACAAACGCATATCTGGTCTTCATTGTACTAATGAAACAAATTAAAATGTTCATCAAACAGTCAACCTATATATATATATATATATATATATGACGCATCTAACAGTTTGTTGTAGGTTTCCTCTTCTTTTTTATTATGACGCATCTATTTCTTTATTTCACTTTTTATTTTAGTCATGTATGACATCTTTGTTATAAGTGAATTTCTTTGTGTTTTTTTTTTTTTTCTAAAATGGAGATTTCGAAAACTTTTGTTCTAAGAGACAATGAATTTGAAGGGTATGTTGATTTTTATTTTTTATACAAGTGAAAATTTAATCTTAAAAGTTTTTTGTTCATTATTTTGTATGTTAGACATGTAAAAATTTCATTTAATTTGGCTCTAGAATCTAGATGTTGTAGGAACCAAGTGTATAAACTATAAATATAATTTATACGTTCTGTTAAATAGAATCCATGCCTAAAGCTTGAGTCAAATTGCTAGAATAACACGTGTAGATGAATACTGATATATGCTCACGTACCTCTCTCTTTTCGTGTTTCAGCCTCTTTTTTGTGTCCAACCACAGCATAGTGCTCAAGGTGCAAAGCGGTTCATCATCACATAGTTCAGTGAGAGCTGAACCAAACTTCAACAAGTATGCACCTTGTATAGCAAGGGCATTATCGTAATGATATTATAGTAATTCAGTTGTTTACAAATTATCTGTGAACATTTCATATTCATAATAACCAACTCTTTGATACTTTTTAACGTTGAATGTGTTATATTATCGAGGTTTATATATTATTGTCAATTTGTTTAATTTGTCTCAAGAATATATAAATGCTATTTTTGTTCATGCCACAGTGTTCATTATCTTTCCCAAACATATCATCATAACATGTCATTGCTTAATGTAGATAAGAGCTCTCTTTTGCTCAGGTAAAAAGATCTATAAATCATAAGTCAATATTTTTTATAAAGAAAATATCTTGTTCTACTTTAATTATGTGATGTTTGGAAGTTTATGCCAAACCTGGTAACTCTTAGCAGCCTTTTAACTCTTGTTAAAGTAGCTTATGATGCACGGTAGCCATCAGGTTTTTGTTAGTTTTGGATTGGGTTTTGGTCTACACCATGGGTACAGAGGTATAAACTTATAGCTGAATTTTGAATACACTTAATATTGATGATTATGTCCTTATTATTAATTTAAATTTATAAATAAATATATATTGGGGCATCTTGATTATTACATAGGTAGGTATATATCTTTTCTATAGTAAAGAAATCTGATTTTTTATAGTATATATTACCATGTATTCATGATTAAAGATTGAGTTTATTGAGAATTTGCTTGGTACATTTCTTTTTGGAGGCTAGTTTCTCTCCCGCAATTTATTTAATTAAATTTTATAAAGTTGAGTCGATTGATGAATAATGTAATAATAGTAACATTTATTTTTTGATTATATGAGTGTGTTAATTGGTGATTTGATTTTTTTTTTTGGTAGATGAATTGTAGAGGCATATAGGAGAAAGACTTTCTTTCAACTATGAGAAACGTATACGATTGTGAAGTCCTCCTAAAAAGGTATTTTTCTATGCTTGACTAGATTAACAATGGGTTTCTGATAATTTTTTGTTTTCAATTTCTTTTGGTTTTGGAAAAAACTGTATGATTATAGTTTTAATTACTTCTCTCACTTCAATAAAATTATTATGCATGCTAAATTCGATATCTTGATTATTTTAGTTGCTAATAATATTACTGTGCTGCTGAGGTTTAGTAGTTTGTTCTCTTCATTCGCTTCTAGTGTTACGTTTCAAGCTCAACGTAGCTTTAGACAAACATATAGACATGCTTGGTATATGATATAATCCTAACTGATGGCTTTTGTGGCATCTAGGGTAATGAGAAGGGAAAATCTCCATGGCTGACCTCTTTAATTGATAGCAATTTGATGACCTTTGTCATTCACTCAAATTAGTCTAAATTTCTGAATAATTATATTATACTCAACTTGGTTTTCTAATGTTGTTCCTCTTTAATTATTATACTTGTTAAGGCCAGAAACCTCGAATAATTCCTGAATAAGTAGATGCTTAAGATATGAAACTATTAACAATTGTGACATGTTAGATATAAAACTATCCATGAACTTTCACCTAATAGCATCAGCTTTGCTTCATGACATGAATCCTCACATGATATTGAAGCCTCTATGATATTGAAGCATCGGCTTTGCTCTGTTTCTTTCATTTGCATGTTGGATTTGATTAATTTTTTATTTTTTTGCTAGGAAATGAGTCAAAGACAAAGGGCATGCAAAATAGTTTAGGACAACACTAGATGGATAAACTTTCTGTTGTATGAAAGGAAGCTATAAAGGCGCTGGAGTCTCTAATAGAGTTATAGTGTATTAGAATGAAAAAAACTAAGATATATATAGATATAATTTATGTATGTATGTATTATTCCAATGTTACCAAATTGTGATTCCTGAATTGCACTGTTTCAATTGTAATTTTTCTATGTAATCTTTATAAGACATTAATTTACTAATGTGTTTTATTAAGTTTATATGCGTGTGTTATATAGATATATATTACAGGGGCTACAGTTTTTTTTTTCTTCAAAAAATCAAAATTAGCCACCGAATTAGCAACCGATTTGTTTAAAATAAAATAAATTTGGTCACTAAATCAGTTGCTGATAGCGTCGCACAGTGCGTTGCAAAATCTGTCTCTAAACCATTCTCTAAATTCAGTTGCTAATTCGGTCGCTTATATTGGTCGCTATTTCAGTTTCTAAATTTAGTCGCTAATTCGGTCGCTACAAAATCAGATGCTAATTCGGTCGCTAACAAATCGGTTGCTAATTGGGTCACTACAGATCAACGACCAAGGCAGTAGCTGCTGATTTTAATCGGTTGCTAAATCCGTCGCTAAGGCATTTAGCGACCGATTTTCACCAAAATCGGTCGCTAAATCGGTTGTTAAACGCAAGTTTTTTAGTAGTGAATTCGGTTTTGTCTAGTATCCCTTTATATTGTTTTTCTTTCTTCAAAGCTCTTGTTTGTATCTTGAAACATCTAGTGAGTTTACAAAGGAATTTTTTATGGGGAGGAGGTACCAGGTTAAGAAGGTGTGTTGGGTTAGTTGGGATCAAATTTGTTTATGTAAAGATCAAGGTGGATTGGGAGTCAAAAACCTTGAACTTTTTAATAGGGCTCTGATGACAGGAATTTCTGCAGTATTTTAGGTAGTTTATTTAGTAGTAATTTGACCAAGACAGACCCAAATATCAACAATAACCTAAAGAATCGAGGAAAAGCATCAAGACAAGGCAAAGATGCGCAAAAGACAACTAAAAGCCAAAAAAGTGAAGAAACGCATCTCATCGTGTCACGATGGCTCCCATCGTGCGACGATGGAAGCTGCTTGCTGGCCAAGACATCAGAAGTTATATTTTTGAAGGAAATCTTGCCATCGAAATACGATGATCACCATCGCAGCACGATGACATAACTTGGCGACCAAGCTGATGAAATGCACAGGATCAATTATATTTTTGAACTGAATCTTCCCATTGTGTCACGATGGCTTAATGAGTCTCCTCCTCTCATTATTTTTCATTTAGAAATAGAAGAACTTTTCTATTCTATTGGAGAGGTTCAGAGGAGCTCTAAGGGCATAGTTTTCTCCCCTTTCGGGATAGCTACACTTAGCAAGGTATGTTTTCTTTAGGCTTTATAGTTAGATTCTTGTAATTTAATTATGTAGTCTTTTGTAATATATGCCTTAGGTTGTGGTGAAGACGATGAACTCCCCGATGAATACTTGGGGTCATGTAATTGAGTCAAAGTTATAATAAATGTTATTCAGTATATTGTTTGTTATTTATTTTCTTGCACTTTAAGAACGTTGCCCGAAATCTGGCTGGATAAACGGGACCGCCTTTAGAATAAATATTAGGGTTCACTTTAATAATAATATTAGGGTTTGCTTTAATATTTGTCCAGAACTAGTAGTAAATAACGCTAGATGAATAGATACGATAAACATCCTGAACTAGTTGCGACTTAGCAAATTAGAGGAGGAATCAGGCACTAGTTGTGATATAGCAATTAGAAGCTGAATAGCCCGAAACTAAGATCTAGAGGCATTGGATGGTTGATGGTCATAATGCATGTATGTTGAATAACTCACCTAGTAATTAGGGTATGTGACACAGCGACGTTAGGCTCTCGTAGGTACCTTAGTTATGAACGTATGGAAACTTCACTTACATAGGGTAGTAGTAAGGTACTACTAAAACAAGGATAAAATCAACGCCAAATAATTATACGAATAACTATGTTATACACCGATTATGTCAAGTATGAAGGAGGGAGTAAGTCCAACTACCATACATATTCTCTATGTTTCTGAATCAAACATTTATTTTTCTGCAACGCATTCCGCTTATTTTATAAATTAAAACCTTTTTCTAGAAACCAAAGTGAATACTAAAACCACAAACTAGAATAGCACTAACGGTGTTTTGGCACGATCCCTGTGGATACGAACTCATTCTAGACACCTAGAGTGTGGATTATTATTCGACAATAGACTGGTACACTTGCCAGACCGTAGCAAGTTTTTGGCGCCGTTGCCGGGGATTGTGTTCACAAAACGTTGTTAGAACTATTTTAGTTTGTCAAAAAAAAATTTAAAAATCAAAAAATCTTGTTAATGATTGTGAATTTTGATCTGTGAAATTCTGGCTAAGGCAAAGTCTAGGTATTTAAGCGATCCTAGTGATCCACCTCACTTACTTGGGAATTTTCACGGTGACAAAGACACATGAAACAAACCAAAAAAAAAAAATATTTACACTTATCTTTTCTAGTGCTACTGAAGGTATTCATTTGTTGTGCTTAATAACAGGTACCCTGGAGTTTGAGTACTTCGACGAACCAGAAAAAGAGCTAAAGAAAAGACTGCGAGCTCTAAAGCTAGCGGAAGTCAGTAATCTCAAGAAAGAAGAAGAGCCTAACACCAAAGCCATGAGGGACGAACAAAAGACAACAAGGGATTACTACAGGTCAAGTATCATGCAAGAACTAGAGTGGTCCTCACCAAGCAGCCCAGATAGTTCTGGCGGGATCTGTTGGAAAGACCTAGTAGAACCAGATTTGGAATCTGTAGGAGACAATTTCTCTGAGATTTCAGTAACATCACCTGTCTGCATAAACACCACAAAAGCAGATACACTTGAAGGCAGCTTAGGAGAACTAGAGTTTCAACACAGTGCAAAGTGGGAAGAACAAATAAAGTGGCTCCAAAGGTGGAATAGGCTGCTACCAAAGTCTAAGTCCTATGCAAAAAGACCTTACTCGGCAAGATTACGCCGAAAGATTGAATACCAGAAGCACATCGTTCGTGAATGGCTATATAAGTTTGGAACTCTTTTTGAGGAAGACTACACCAAGTTAGACGACTGCGACAAGGAGAAATATAAAGCAATGATTGCAGGTGACATAACAGATCAAGAGGAATGCAAAGCGTTAAAAGAGGTAAAGACATAACGCGAGCGTGAAGAAGAAGATCTGATGGAGTTCCAGAGAAGGATCAATGAGCTATGAATGACATTAGAAGAAGCCTACGACGCGTTCGCAGGTGAGCTGGAAGAATTCGAAGAAAGCCTAGCAAAAAGACCTCAACTGCCACCCAAGAAGAAAGATCCTGGAAGCATCACCATGGTTTGTCAGATTGGGGAGGAAGGAGTCAACGCATTGTGTGATGTAGGCTCAAGTGTGAACGTCATACCATTATCTTTGGCAGACAAGTTCAAGCTCAGATTACCAAATGCGGGGACAGCTAAGGAACTCATATTGGCCAACCAATCAACCATGCGCTCAGCAGGTACAGTAGAGGATGTCCTGGTGAAAGTCCAAGACCTAGCATTCCCAGTAGACTTCATGATCCTAGACACCGGAGAATATGAAGATCATCCGATCATCCTAGGAAGACCATTCTTAGCAACTAGCAGGGCCATCATTGAGTAGTTTCTTTTAATATATTGTAAGTAGACTAGCGTCCAGTGCCCGTTAGGTCAATTTTTTCATGTCCGTTAACGTAAATAGTGGTTTATTTTAAATTGGACACCTCATATATATATATATATATATATATATATACGGTTAATAAATTGATAACTACTAAAACTATTTTTTAGTTGTGCTTAGTTATTAAGAAAGAAAAGAAAACTGAAAATAAATTTTTGGTTGGAAGTTATTTTTCGACAAATACAAATATTTGAATAAAGTGAATGTTAAAAATGACAATAAAAAAGTCTACGCAAAAAAAAATATTCTCTTTATATATTGATATAAATAAAACCAATAAAAATCAAACTTAAAATCTCATATATACTATCTAAATCATTTATTATTAGACCAAATTTGGCTTAGCTCAATGGGTTTAATTCATACCTGTTACTACAGTTTTGTTTCTTCTGTAAACATGAGTCGTTAATTGTCGCATTGCACTAATAGGCTCACTACAGAAGGAATCAAACCTTATCATGTTGATTATTATATTGATTTGTGCATAAGGTCTCAATTATAATCTTCAACAATTAATATAAAAATTGCACATATATGCCTTTTTTTGGGTAAATAATTGCAGAGATGCTATTATATATATATATTATGGCTCTGTTTGGATTAATTTATTTTTGAACTTATGCAAACAACTTATGCAATATAAATTAGGTTTTAAGTTATTTTATAAGTTCAAACTAGCAAAAATTGTATTTTTATATACTATTTTATCATAAACTACATTGACAAACTTATAATAATACATAAAAATTACATAAGTTGTTTGCATAAGCTCAAAAATAAGTTAATCCAAATAGGATCTATATATTAGTTAGTTATTAATGATCATTATACATATAGAACACGTTATCATTATATTTATACAGTTAACGACAACAAATGATGTGCACTCTTTTTTTTCTTTCTTTCTAAATATTAAGTGATCACAAAGTTAGTTAGAGTTAGTTAGTTAGTTTACAAGTTGGTTAGTTAGTTATTTTCTCTCCAAAACTGTTTGTTAGTTAGTTAGGGTTTATGTGAGTTAGTTACACACTTAACTCACACTATAAATGTAACTTGCATTGTAAGATTCAACATAATAATCATTTTCTCATTTTTCACTCATCTCTTTGAGTTTTTCTCTCATGATCTAGTTACTTTGATATGGTTATCTAGAGCCTCCTAGCACAAAAGCTTCCACATTTAACAATGGTGCTGATTCTTCATCCGTTTCCATTGATCCTTCTCTTGATCAAACCAGTTCTTACTACGTTCATTCTAGTGCTGGTCCTTCATCTATTTGCGTTAAACCTGTTCTCACTGGTTCCTAATACCACACTTGGGCTCGTGCCATGCGTAGAGCTTTAGGTGGAAAGGTGAAGTATGAGTTTGTTGATGGAACTATACCTCTAGTTACTGATCCATTTGATCCATCGTATCGTGCTTGGAACAGGTGCAACATGTTGATTCATTCTTGGCTCATGAATTCAGTTTCAGAATCCATTGGTCATTCCATTGTCTTTCTTGAGAATGCTATGGATGTGTGGAATGATCTCAAGGAACGTTTTGCACAAGGTGATTTGGTACGTATTTCTGAACTCATGCAAGAAATCTATAATTTGCAGCAAGAATCCAAAACTATCACTGAATTTTACTTAGATTTGAAAATCCTTTGGGAAGAACTATTCCTCAGTGTACTTGTAGCTATAGGCGTTCTTGTGAGGCTATGAGAACTGCTAGGAAAAATCATTTGACTCTTTATGTTGTTAAACTCTTAACTGGACTCAATGATAACTTTGCAAATTGCAATGGTTAAATCTCAAATTATGTTAATTGATCCTCTACCATCGATGAATAAGATCTTTTCTATGGTTCTTCAACATGAGAGACAAGGTAATTTTGCTATGGTTGATGAATCCAAGGTCTTGGTTAATGCTGCTGATTCTAGCAAATCTTATAACAAGAATTACAAGCCTAAATCTCAGTCTTCTAATGGTAAGGACAATAGACAATGCACTTATTGTGACAAGTCAGGTCACACTATTGAGGGTTGCTTCAAGAATCATGGTTATCCTCCTCACATGCAGATATTTTATGGTGTTAATAATGCGTCAACTGAAGGGGGTGAGTCTTCTAATACTACTGATGAAGACAATTCACACAAATCCCCCACAATCACTCAAGATCAGTTTGATGAGTTGATGCATTTACTTCAATCTTCAAACATCAATCAAGCTTTTGGCTATGCATCCTCTCATCAGGTCAATTCCTCCAAGTCATTTGGTCATTCATCAAATCATAAGCAAGGTAGTATCTCCTTATTTTCATCTTTTTGTTGTAATGTTACTCAAGGTTCTTGGATATTAGATTCATGAGCTAGTGATTACATCTGTGGCTCTCTACAATGGTTTGATTCTTACAATTAAATCACTCTTATTTCCATTAGATTACCTACAGGTCACATATCATATGCCAAAATTGCAGGAACCGTTAAGTTTTTAGATTCCCTTATTTTGCATAATGTGTTATTTGTTTCAAATTTTAGTTTAAATTTGAATTCAGTTTCCAAATTGTGTAATGCATTAGGCTGCACAATGTTGTTTAATGGTTCCTCATGTGTGATACAAGACAAGCAGTCACAGAGGATGATTGGTTCAGCTAATCAAGTGGAAGATTTGTACTGCCTTAATCACTCTCATAGGCTTGTGCATGCTTCAAGTCTCAAAACCTCTACTATACCAGCAGCTAGTGCGTTATGGAACTTTAGATTAGGACACTTATCTACATTTAGGTTGTCCTCTATGTAGTCAGATTTTCCTTTTATTGATGTTGATCATAAGGCAACATGTGATGTATGTTATTATGCTAAGCAGAGAAAACTGCCTTTTCAATCTAGTTTTAATAAAGCTTCCAAGCCTTTTGAACTTTTGCATTTTGTAATTGGGGACCAATTGCTATTTCTTCTATACATGGTCACTCTTATTTCCTCACAGATGTAGATGATTACAGTAGATATACTTGGCTTATTTTGATGAAAACTAAAAGTGAAACTCAATCTCACATAGAAAAACTAATTACCTTGTTACAAACTCGGTTTAATGCTAAGACAAAATGTATAAGGAGTGATAATGGTCCTGAATTTTTCATGAACAAATTCTTTTCTAAGCATGGTATTGTGCACCAAACTAGTTGTGTTGAGACCCCTCAACAAAATGCTAGAGTGGAACGCAAGCACCAACACATTTTAAACATAGCTAGAGCTTTGTTATTTCAGTCTAATCTGCCAAAACAATTATGGAGCTATGCTGTGACTCATGCAGTTTTCTTAATGAACATAATTCCTAGCCCTACTCTTAATGATAAGTCACCTTATTTTCTCATATATCACAAACTTCATGATCTTCAAAACCTCAAAATATTTGGTAGTCTTGTCTATGCTTCTACTCTATAGAATCATAGAACTAAACTTGCTTGCAGAGCAAGAAAATGTGCCTTTTTAGGCTATAAAACTGGAATGAAAGGTGTTGCCCTTGTTGATGTCAACACAAAGGAAATCTTAGTATCTAGGAATGTGACTCATGATGAACATATCTTCCCCTACCTGACCCAAAAACCAGTTCACTTGTGCTACTATCCCTCTAGTCTCATTCCTTCAATGCCACATTCTCAAAATCGTCACTCTCCCCCTAACACCTCCCCTCCTTCCAACTCTTCAACATTGAACCCCTCCATCCAATCTCTACGAAAGATGGAAGACATATATACAATTAAATCGTATTACATATCAGGTGCGATCATACCAGCACTAATGCACCGGATCCCATCAGAACTCCGCAGTTAAGCGTGCTTGGGCGAGAGTAGTACTAGGATGGGTGACCTCCTGGGAAGTCCTTGTGTTGCACCTCTTTTTCCGATTTCTTTTGTTATTACTTCTATTTTTTTATTTCATTTATTTTTCACCAAACTAGTCCACACGAACAGCTACCTTCAATATGAGTGCTAGCTCCAAGGATGAAGGTTTCTAGTGAGAGGTGGGAGGAATAAGGATTAGGGTTTTAGCAAGAGAGTTTGCTTCAAGTCTTTTTCTCTACCACAAGGGTTCTATTTATAGAACCACTTGCCAAGACAAAATTACACTAAAGCCTTTTTCATTAAACAAGTTAAGGGGGGCGCATGCCCCATGTGTCATGTACACACGAGCGCTCCCTCACCATATCATATGGTGTACCGCTTATTTAATTACAGTGATACCTTTATCACTTTTCCATATTCCTCTGAGGTGCACCGTACCTTACGGTGTTCCAATCTCACGCTAGACTGTCCTTATGTGTGTGACCCTTGTAAATTTCCGTAATGTTGGCAGTTATATTAAATCACACATTTAATTATAACAAACAGTGAGCGGTATCTAGCAACACATCACTGCTACCCAAGTCACGGAAATGTCATGTGATCTGACAAACCTTATCTGTGATAATGTTTATGTGCATAATTACCCTTTTGCCCCCATGTCTATATTGAACACAAGGCATACACTGTGTCATCCTTGCTCGGTTCAATATTGGGCCCTTAGACATTTATCCTGTTATGCAGGATGGGCAAATTCCATCTAGGTCACTCATGTCCCTCAGCATGCTTTGTGAAGCACCCATCAACTGTCTTTATGATCATCCTGTTACGGACAACGTTTGATCAGCAATAAAGTACTTGACTCTACATCTAGGGTCCATAGTGGTTTCAGGTCGAAGGGTGGTACACACCACTATCACCATGAGAGTAACTTATGACATCTTGCATAACTTTATATGTAGCACTCTCATAGCGGGTCAATCCGGTATAAATATTACTCTTAATATTTATGCCCATGTCAAGACTTGATAACTCTTTATCCTATGATCCATTAGATGCGATCATCAGTCTATCTTCATGATAGTATCTATGTTTTATTATTATCCCAATCATAATATAACTCGACTACGGATGCTTTAAGAATAGTGTCCTTATATTAATGAATCTCATGATTAAGTCACACTTAATATTTCATTAAATGGATTTAACTATTCTAGGGACTCTATTATTTTGGACATACAAACATAATAAAGAAATACCTTTTTATTTTATTAATAATAATAAACTGATACAAGTACCAAAAGTATTGGCCTCTAGGGCTTACACCAACAATCTCCCACTAGCACTAGAGCCAGTTAGGCATTCCCCTAATACCCATAGATCTAGTATGCCCATCATGCTTCTGCTACGCAAGAGGCTTTGTAAGTGGGTCAGCTACATTGTCAAGTGTAGGTACTTTACATATTTTCACATCTCCTCGATCAACAATCTCTCGGATGAGATGATAACGCCTAAGTATGTGTTTGGATCGTTGGTGAGATCTAGGCTCCTTAGCTTGTGCGATGGCTCCATTGTTTTCACAATAGAGATCAATGGGATCAACAATACTAGGGACTATGCCAAGTTCACTTATGAACTTCTTGATCCAAACAGCTTCCTTTGTTGCATTCGATGCGGCAATATACTCGGCCTCGGCCGTAGATTCAGCAACTGTTTCTTGCTTCGAACTTTTCCAGCCCACAGCGCCACCATTTATGCAGAACACATAACCAGATTGCGATCTGAAGTCATCTTTATCTGTCTGGAAACTGGCGTCGGTATATCCAACTACCGCAAGCTCTTCCATGTTTCCATATATCAAGAATGAATCTTTAGTCCTTCTCAAGTACTTAAGGATATTCTTGACAGCTATCCAGTGACTCTCACCGGGATTAGATTGGTACCTGCTCGTTGCACTCAAAGCATACGAGACATCTGGACAAGTACATAACATGGCATACATGATAGATCCAATTGCCGATGCATATGGAATCTCATTCATGTGATCCCTTTCTTCCTTTGTTGAAGGGGATTGTGTTTTTGATAGACACAGCCCATGTTGCATAGGTATGAATCCTTTCTTGGAATCATGCATATTAAAGTGTCTCAGCACTTTATCTATGTATGTACTTTGACTTAGACCAAGCAGTTTCTGTGATCTATCTCTATAGATTCTTATTCCTAGTATTCGCCAAGGTCCTTCATAGAGAAACATTTCCCTAACCAAGTTTTAACTTGCTGCAAGGTAGGGACATCGTTTCCAATGAGTAATATGTCATCTACATACAACACCAAGAAAACGATCATGCTCCCACTAACCTTCTTGTAGACACAAGGCTCATCTTCATTCTTAATGAATCCATACTGTTTTACAGTTTCATCAAAACGCAGATTCCAGCTTCTGGAAGCTTGCTTCAATCCATAGATTGATCGCTGCAATTTGCATATCTTATGGACTTCCTTTGGTATGCCAAATCCTTCAGGTTGTGTAATGTACACATCCTCAAGGAGATTCCCATTAAGGAAAGCTGTTTTGACATCCATCTGCCATATTTCGTAATCATGATATGCAGCGACGACAAGTAAAATCCGAACTGATTTAATCATGGCAATTGGTGAAAAGGTTTCATCATAATCAACTCCTTGAATTTGTTTATAACCTTTAGCAACCAGTCTTGCCTTATAGGTATGTACCTTACCATCCATGTCAGTCTTCTTTTTAAAGATCCACTTGCATCCTATAGGATTGACTCCTACAGGGGGCTCTACCAAGGTCCAGACCTGGTTTGTGTACATGGAGTCCATTTCGGATTTCATGGCTTCTATCCACTTCTCAGACTCAGGGCCAGTTATAGCTTCTTGGTAAGTCACAGGCTCATCTTGATCCATGAGCAATACATCACCTTGATCAGTTATGAGATATCCATATCTCTCTGGTTGGTGACGTATCCTGTTTGACCTCCGCTGGTCTTGTTCTACTTGAGCAGGTTGCTCTTCCACAATTGTTTGTGATTCCTGCTCTAGTTCCTCCACGGGTTCTTCAATGCTTTCTGATTCTTGAATCTCTTCATGTTCTACTTTCCTTCCACTGATTCCTTTGGAAATAAATTCCCTTTCCAAGAAGACTCCAGTTCGAACGACAAACACTTTGCCCTCAGAGGGATTGTAGAAGTAGTATCCTTTTGTTTCTTTAGGATACCCCACAAATAGGCATCTGTCAGATCTGGGCTCAAGCTTAGTTGAGAGTTGACGTTTCACATAAACTTCACAACCCCAAATCTTCATGTAAGACATATGTGGTCTTCTACCACTCCATATCTCATATGGTGTCTTGTCAACCTTTTTGGATGGAACACGGTTAAGTGTATAAGCTGCTGTCAGTAGTGCATGTCCCCAAAAGGAGTTTGGAAGATCGGCATGACTCATCATGGATCGGACCATGTCTAACAAGGTTCGATTTCTTCTCTCAGATACACCGTTCCATTGTGGAGTTCCAGGAGGGGTGAATTGGGTTAGAATCCCACATTCTCTCAGATGGTCATTGAATTCTTGGCTCAAATATTCACCGCCTCGATCTGATCGAAGAGTTTTAATATTCTTACCTAATTGGTTCTGTACTTCATTCTTGAACTCTTTGAACTTTTCAAAAGATTCAGATTTGTGTTTCATTAAATACACATAACCATATCTACTGAAGTCGTCAGTAAATGTGATGAAGTATGAAAAACCTCCTCTGGCCGGTATGTTCAATGGTCCACATACATCGGTATGTATGATGGCCAAGAGATCCTTAGCCCTTTCACCTTTTCCTGTGAATGGGGATTTTGTCATCTTTCCAATTAAACAAGATCTGCATGTATCATATGATTCGTAATCAAAAGATTCAAAGAATCCATCTTTATGGAGCTTGGAGATGTGTTTCTCATTTATATGGCCTAAGCGACAATGCCAAAGGTAGCTTGGATTTAGCTCGTTAGGTTTTACCCTTTTAGTATTAATGTTATAAATTGGCAAATCAAAATCAAGGACATACAATCCATTATTTATTTGAGCAGTAGCATAGAATATATCATTCAAATAAATTGAGCGACAATTGTTCTTAAATGTGAATGCAAAACCATACTTGTCTAAACAAGAAACGGAAATAATATTCCTGCTAATTGCAGGTACATAATAACAGTTCTCTAACTGAATTATTAAACCACTAGGTAAAGTTAACATATAAGTTCCTACGGCTAAAGCAGCAACTTTTGCTTCATTGCCAACTCGTAAGTCAACTTCCCCTCTTGCCAAGATTCTACTCCTTTTTAGTCCCTGCACATTAGTACAAATGTGAGAACCACATCCAATATCTATACCCATGATGAAGAAGTAGATAAATTTATTTCTATAACAAAAATACCTGAAGTCGATGGAGCTATTCCATTCTTTTTATCTTCCAAGTACTTTGGGCAGTTTCTCTTCCAATGTCCGGTCTTACCACAGTGGAAGCAAGTGCCCTCCTTTGCTATACCTCCATTTGGCTTTAAAGTAGGGGTAGTGGGTTTGGGTTTGGCAGCTTCCTTACCCTTCCATTTACCACCTTGCTTATTAGGCCGCTTGTTATGTTTCTTCCCATTACTGACTATCAGTATGGACTTCCCTTTGGTTTTCAAATTTTGTTCAGCAGTTCTCAACATGCTCAACAATTCAGGAAGAGTCTTATCCATATCATTCATGTTGAAATTAAGGATAAACTGACTTAAGCTATCTGGCAACGATTGCAAGATCAAATCAGTTGCAAGTTCTTTCTCGAGGGGAAAACCCAACCTCTCAAGGCTCTCCACATACCCAATCATCTTGAGCACATGGGGACCTACAGGGGTTCCCTCAGACAACTTACTTTGAAACAGGGCCTTTGAAACTTCAAACCTCTCATGCCTAGCTTGCTCTTGGTAGAGCATCTTTAGGTGTTCGATCATATCGAACGCTGACATGTTCTCATGTTGTTTCTGCAACTCGAAGTTCATGGTAGCCAGCATGAGACAAGCAATTTCATTATCATCATCGACATGCTTTTTATAAGCATCTCTTTCATCCTTAGGAGCAGTAATAGCAGGTTCCTCTTCAGGGAGAGGTTCCTCTAAGACATACAACTTATTATCATGTTTGAGGACTATCCTCAGATTTCGGTGCCAATCAAGAAAATTTGTCCCAGACAATTTTTCCTTATCAAGGATTGATCGCAAAATGTTGTTAGAGGTGTTTGTTGTCATGATAATCTACATTTAAAGAAGTGAAAATATAAGTATCATTAACATATTCAATTACGTATCATTAACATATTCAATTAGGCCTTGAATTAAATACGCTCCCACTATTTTATTCAAAACAAATGACCCTTATCATTTGATTCGGAAAATCTCGTTGTAAGATCTTCTAGTGGATCGAGATCCATATTTCACTACGTTTTGAGTCAGCATTGGCTGATCCCTCAAAATATAGTTATTTAGGTAGGAACTTCTTCCAATTGCATCTCATACAATTCTCGAATATTTCAGTTGGGTGAATAACTCCTTATTCTAATCCATCCCATGAAACATTCCCAACTCTTGCTTCTAAACATGTATAATCTCATTATATTTTAGTTTAGTTAAGTTCGACCCATCATTTTAGAAATTGGATATTACAATTATCCCATCGCGCCTTACCAATGTAAAACATGCACTTCGCGTTGGTCGAACCCACAATGTTTGACATTAATCTTGACGAGTTCTAAAATATGGAAAGCATAAACTTAATATTAACCTTGAGGGAATTTTAATTAGTTTGATCTCACCGGCTTATTTATCATATAAATCGTCTCTCACATGCATCAACATACAAACATACACATGCATCAACATACATAAAAATGAAACAGTTATGGCCCCTAGCGCAATTGTTCTCTCAAGCCAATGAGAGAACCTAAGCTAACTTAATAACGATCTGTACTTCTCCAAGCATGATCTCCTTCATGTTGTTGTGATCTTTTTCTTCTTCATAAAATTACATTACATAAAAGAATACTCGTTTTACATACGAGGGAGTAAGATGAGAAGAGAATTTTACATCAAGAGACTAAGAGATAAGGCACGACACACAGGCCGTATTTAAAATCCCAAAATAAAACAAAAGTAAACTAAGGCCATAACCGATCATCACAAAAGCATAATAATAAACACATATTTTATTATTATTATAGTAAGTTTAAGTCCCGTTAATTAAATTAAAATTAAAATTTGACGAGCGTGATCAAGCTGCTGCCACCTGCGCATAGCGCAGCCTGTCTTGTGCATTGCGCAGTCTGCCTTGCGCATAGCGCAGCATGTCCTGCGCATAGCGCAGGATGCTGTCAGGTCATGCTGCAGCTCTCTGTCCTCTGCGCATAGCGCAACCTGTCCTGTGCATCGCGCAGTATGTCCTGCGCATAGCGCAGACGCGCACATTGACCTTGATTTTTCGCCGTTTGATAGCACAACCCTTGTGTTGTCGCGAATCCTAATGCAATAATTTTACGCCGTCAAAACTCATCATGATCATAACTCAATTTAATTGATCAACATGTCATTGCTTCACCATACAAATGTCGGATTCCAAAGCAAGTGAACATGGATCGCTTCAATTGAACAACTTTCATAATATGTTTCAATGGACGAAATTATGAACAACATATCACATATATTGTTTTGCACCACGATCACTTATATCACATATAAGTCTTGATCAATCTTGTTTGTATAACCTTAGGACGATCAACATATCGCTGCTTCACCATACTAATGTCGGATTCCGAAGCCGTTTCAATGTCAATCATCCAAATTCTACACAAAAAGATGCTAAATTTTAATTACTCAATTTTAATCTTTGTTAAGTGTTTTAATCGAATTAAGACAAAGTATAGGAATTAAACAAACATCAAATCATAGATTCGTAAGTGGCTCTGATACCACTGAAGGAAAATTGGGATAGAAAAGCAGCGGAATATAAAAATTTTCCTTAGTTAATCCTTACGAATGAACATGATGTGTGTTAGAACTTTTACCTTTTGAGTAGATGAACTTTGATTCACAATCAAAATCTTGATCACGAGCGTTGAAGACGAACAACAACGCCTCTAACTAGTCCACACGAACAGCTACCTTCAATATGAGTGCTAGCTCCAAGGATGAAGGTTTCTAGTGAGAGGTGGGAGGAATAAGGGTTAGGGTTTTAGCAAGAGAGTTTGCTTCAAGTCTTTTTCTCTACCACAAGGGTTCTATTTATAGAACCACTTGCCAAGACAAAATTACACTAAAGCCCTTTTCATTAAACAAGATAAGGGGGGCGCATGCCTCATGTGTCATGTACACACGAGCGCTCCCTCACCATATCATATGGTGTACCGCTTATTTAATTACAGTGATACCTTTATCACTTTTCCATATTCCTCTGAGGTGCACCGCACCTTACGATGTTCCAATCTCACACTAGACTGTCCTTATGTGTGTGACCCTTGTAGGTTTCCGTAACGTTGGCAGTTATATTAAATCACACATTTAATTATAACAAACAGTGAGCGGTATCTAGCAACACATCACTGCTACCCAAGACACGGAAATGTCATGTGATCTGACAAACCTTATCCGTGATAATGTTTATGTGCATAATTACCCTTTTGCCCCCATGTCTATATTGAACACAAGGCATACACTGTGTCATCCGTGCTCGGTTCAATATTGGGCCCTTAGACATTTATCCTGTTATGCAGGATGGGCAAATTCCATCTAGGTCACTCATGTCTCTCAGCATGCTTTGTGAAGCACCCATCAACTGTCTTTATGATCATCCTGTTACGGACAACGTTTGATCAGCAATAAAGTACTTGACTCTACATCTAGGGTCCATAGTGGTTTCAGGTCGAAGGGTGGTACACACCACTATCACCAGGAGAGTAGCTTATGACATCTTGCATAACATTATATGTAGCACTCTCATAGCGGGTCAATCCGGTATAAATATTACTCTTAATATTTATGCCCATGTCAAGACTTGATAACTCTTTATCCTATGATCCATGAGATGCGATCATCAATCTATCTTCATGATAGTCTCTATGTTTTATTATTATCCCAATCATAATAAAACTCGACTACGGATGCTTTAAGAATAGTGTCCTTATATTAATGAATCTCATGATTAAATCACACTTAATATTTCATTAAATGGATTTAACTATTCTAGGGACTCTATTATTTTGGACATACAAACATAATAAAGAAATACCTTTTTATTTTATTAATAATTATAATAAACTGATACAAGTACCAAAAGTATTGGCCTCTAGGGCTTACACAAACACATATAGCCTCGAGTCCCGTGTTTCATGAAAAGACAAAGCACCTTGAGATTGATTGTCACTTGGTGAGAGAGAATCTGCAAAAGGGAGTAATGAAGCTACTGCCTATCTCTACAAATGAACAACTAGCTGACTTTTTAACTACGCCATTGTCATTTCTCAAGTTTGGATACTTTATCTCTAAGTTGAACATGATCAACATTTTCTCAAGTTCAACTTATGGGAGGGTATTAAGTGATCACAAAGTTAGTTAGTTAGAATTAGTTAGTTAGTTTACAAGTTAGTTAGTTAGTTATTTTCCTTCCAAAATTGTTTGTTAGTCAGTTAGTTAGTTAGTTAGGGTTTATGTGAGTTAGTTACACACTTAACTCACTATAAATGTAACTTGCATTGTAACTTGCATTGTGAGATTCAACATAATAATCATTTTCTAATTTTTCACTAATCTCTTTTAGTTACTTTGATACTAAATGTTGGAAGAAAGTTCACATTGGTGTGTGAATTGAAAATAAATTTGAGTTCCACATCGGGTACTAGAACATATTAGTGTGTATATCATACTAGTGTGTATATGAGAAAAATAATAAATAAAAGAATTGTTAAATCTCACTAATGTGAGACTTTATTATGCAATTTATTTTATTTTTTCAGTTACAATATGTGTGTTACTACATTTGTATTAGAATTTTTTAGAAGAAAAATTCTAGTTTTAAGTATAAGTGAGAAAAAAAAAACACGCATACTTAGATAAAAAAAAACAAAGGATCAGAAAATCAATTACACTGATAATTCACAATACCAATCACAAGTGGAAAGCTGAACATGGCAAATAGATTAAGAAACTGAATGTAAGGTATGGTATACTCATTTTCAGTATTTGCTCTATTTCGATGCATGACTAATGATTTAAGAAACTAAATGTTGAATTCATGCTTTATATCATTCAGTTCCTAGATACATTGACTAATTGAATAGGTCAATGTTTCATAGAGCTTATTACTAATTAATATAAAATCACTTGTTATTGTTTTATTTTATCAACTCATGGTTTTCTTTATCAAGTGATTGTAACTGCTCTTATAGTTCATATATATATATATATATATATATATATGTCCGATCTATGACTTATGAATGATGAATGTGTTGAATTAATAAGTCATGTTTTCAGAGCTTCAGAAGTTGGAGAAGCTTCAGAAGCTACAGAGCTTCAGAAGCTGAGCAGAGCTTCAGAAGTTGCAGAGCTTCAGAAGCTGAGCAGAGCTTCAGAAGTTGCAGAGCTTCAGAAGCTGAGCAGAGCTTCAGAAGTTACAGAGCTTCAGAAGTTGGAGAAGCTTCAGAAGCTACAGAGCTTCAGAAGCTGAGCAGAGCTTCAGAAGCTGAGCAGAGCTTCAGAAGTTGTAGAGCTTCAGAAGTTGAGAAAGTTTCTGAAGCTAGTAATAGTTAGTTAGTTTGTTATAGTTTTTGTTTTGGCTTAGGTAGTTAATATACGATCGCTTGGCAGTGAAGCAAGCCCCCATTTGTATATAAATACCTTGCCCCATGTGGATGAATGCAATCAACTCTTTTTCTTAATTCTCGTCTCAATTCTCTCGTTCTATTCTCTCGTTCTATTCTCTCTAATTTCTCCCAAAATTATCACATTGTCCCAACAAATTGGTATAACAGAGCCCGGTTGTGATTCACGTTTTGCATTGATTCTTTGATCAAGAAACAATGGCGAACAATGGCACAACCTCATCACAATTTCCTGCAAATCTTCCAGTTTTCAAAGGTGAAAACTATGATCGTTGGTGTGCGCAGATGAAGGTCATTTTCAGGTTTCAAGATGTTCTTGAAACTGTTAATGATGGAGTACCAGACTTGGCTGCAAATGCTGATGAAGCAGCAAGAGCCTTGCATCGCGAGTTGAAGAAAAAGGATGCAAAAGGTCTGTTCATCATACATCAGTGTGTGGATCCTAATATCTTTGAGAAGATCATTGAGGAAGAGTCTTCTAAAGGTGCTTGGGATACATTGAGAAAGATTTATGGAGGTGATGAAAAACTGAAGGGTATCAAGCTGCAAGCTCTGAGGAGACAATATGAAATGTTGGTGATGAATGATCAAGAAACGATAGCTGAGTATCTTTCAAGAATGTTGAGTATCACTAATTTGATGAAGTCAAATGGTGAAGCTTTGTCAGAGAGGTCCAAGATTGAGAAGGTTTTGAGAACCTTGACTGAGAAATTTGATCACATAGTAGTAGCAATAGAAGAATCAAAGGATTTGGCCACTATGAAGATAGAGGAGCTCCAAGCTTCATTGGAGGCACATGAACTGAGAGTCAAGCAGAGGAGCTCAAATAAAGCTATTGATCAAGCTTTGCAGGCAAAGTTTCAGAAAGGTTCCAAAGGGAAAAACAAGAAAAAGAAAGAAGATTCAGAGAATGATGGCAAGAACCTTAAAGATTCAGAGTCTAGCAAAGGTAACAAGAAAGGTTCAAAGAAAAAGATTGATAAGAAGGATGTGAAGTGTTATAATTGTCAGAAGCTTGGCCATTATGCTAGAGAGTGTCACTCTAAGAAAGTTGAGAGAAGTGACAAGGATGAAGCTCAATTGGCAAAGGGAAATGGTAGTGACTCTGATGATTCCCTGCTCATGGCAATTACAAACACTGACGCTGATAAATCCAACTTGTGGTATCTTGACACTGGTTGTAGCAATCACATGACTGGCAACAAGAAGTGGTTCTTGAAGCTTGACTATTCAGTGAGACGGAATATCAAGTTTGCTAATAGCAGCCAGATCACTAGTGAAGGTATGGGGACAATTCTTGTGCAGAGAAAAGATGGTCAGGAATCCTTCATTAATGAGGTATTGTATGTTCCTTCTATAACAAGTAATCTGATTAGTCTTGGTCAATTACTTGAAAAGGATTATACAGTGACAATGGCTAATAAAGAATTGAAGATTCATGATGCTAAAAGTAGGTTAATCCTAAGAGCTCCATTGTCAAGCAATAGAACCTTTAAGGTTGAAATCAATGTGATTGATTTCAAGTGCTTAGCCTCAGTCACTAGTACAGAAGAGAATTGGATATGGCACCACAGGTTTGGACACTTAAACTTCAAAAGTTTAAGCATGTTGAATTCCAAGAAGATGGTTCATGGCTTGCCTCAGATCAGAGCACCAAGTGAAATGTGTGAAGAGTGCTGTGCAGCAAAGCAGGCCAGAAATTCATTCAAGAATGAATTACCTATGAAATCAACTCAGAAGCTAGGAATGGTGTACTCAGATGTGTGTGGTCCATTTGAGGTGAAATCCATTGGAGGTAACAACTATTTTCTGACATTCATAGATGATTGTACTAGGCATGTTTGGCTCTACCTTATCGAAAAGAAAAGTGATGTATTTACCAAGTTCAAGAAATTTAAGACACTAGTTGAAAATCAAAGTGGATTTAGTGTTAAGAAATTGAGAACTGATGGAGGTGGTGAATACACTTCACATGAATTTGCAAAATTCTGTGAAGATGAAGGTATAGAGCATGAAGTCACTGCACCCTACACCCCTCAACACAATGGTGTAGCTGAGAGGAAAAATAGAAGCATCATGAACATGGCCAGAAGTATGCTTAAAGCTAAGCATATGCCTCATAAGTTTTGGGGTGAAGCAGTCTCTACAGCAGTTTACATCATCAATAGAAGTCCTACAAAGAGGTTACAAGACAAGACTCCTCATGAAGCTTGGACAGGTTTGAAACCAAGTGTTAGTCATTTTAGAATATTTGGCTCACTTTGCTTCAAACATGTTCCTGATCAAGTTAGAAGAAAACTTGATGATAGAAGTCAGACAATGATATTGTTAGGTTATCATCCCACTGGTGCTTACAAATTGTACTCACCTAGAGATAACAAAGTTGTGATTAGCAGAGATATCAGGTTTGATGAATCAAAGGGTTGGGATTGGACTGAAGGCACAAGTGCTGAAGGCTCAATGCTCAACAGAAGACTCATGCTTGAAGAAACAAATCAAGAGGAGATAGAAGTTGAAGATGATCAACCTAATGCTGCACCTAATCAACAGTTGAGAAGATCAACCAGAGAAAGGGTACAGTCAATAAGGTTGAATGAGTATGATGTGTTTCCTGATCAAGCAATCACTGAAGATGGAGAACTGGTCAATGAAGCAATGATTGCAGAGTTGGAACCGGTGACTCTAAGTGAAGCTTTGAAAGATTCAAATTGGTTGAATGCTATGAAAGAGGAGCTGAAGTCAATTGAGAAGAATAACACCTGGACATTGATGAACAAAGCTGTAAACAAGAGACCTATTGATGTGAAATGGGTTTTCAAGCTGAAGATGAAACCAAGTGGTGAAATTGCTAAGTACAAAGCAAGGTTAGTAGCTAAGGGTTTTCTTCAGAAGCCTGGACTTGACTTTAATGAAGTGTTTGCACCTGTGGCAAGGCTAGAGACAATTAGGCTAGTTGTTGCAGTAGCTACCTACAAAGGATGGGCTATGCACCAGCTTGATGTGAAATCTGCCTTTTTGAATGGACCATTAGAGGAAGAGGTATATGTGAAGCAGCCACCAGGATTTGAGATTAAAGGTCAAGAACAGAAAGTGTACAAGTTGAACAAAGCTCTCTATGGTTTGAAACAAGCTCCAAGAGCTTGGAACAAGAGAATTGATAGCTTCCTGCTGAATTTGAGCTTCACTAGATGCACATCAGAACATGGAGTATATGTGAAAGGCTCAAGTCATGATGAGATTATAATACTGTGTCTGTATGTTGATGATTTGTTGATCACAGGATCAAACAAAGCTGTGCTAGAGAGATTCAAAGCAGACATAATGAAGGAGTTTGAGATGACTGATCTGGGAGAGCTATCATATTTCCTTGGCATGGAATTTGTGAAAACAGATAGAGGCTATTTCTTGCATCAGAAGAAATATGTCATTGACATATTGAAGAGGTTTCACATGAGCAATTGCAACCCTGCAATTACTCCTATGGAAACAGGTGTGAAGCTGAGCAAGAATACTGAGGATGAGTTGGTTGATTCAACACTGTACAGACAGATCATAGGATCATTGAGGTACTTGTGCAATACTAGAATTGATTTATGTCATAGTATTGGTCTGCTGAGCAGATTTATGGATCAACCAAGGATGAATCACTTGACTGCTGCAAAGAGGGTCCTTAGATATGTGAAAGGAACCATTGATCATGGCATTTTAATTCCAAACCAAAGGAACAGTAGCAAGAAGCTAATAGCTTATGGTTACTCAGATTCAGATTGGGGAGGAGATCAAGATGACAGGAAGAGTACTGCAGGATACCTGTTCATGATAGGTAATGCACCAATCTCTTGGTGTTCTAAGAAGCAAGGGATAGTGGCATTGTCATCATGTGAAGCTGAGTATGTGGCAGCTTCATTTGCAGCTTGTCAAGCAAATTGGATTGAGATGTTGCTCACTGAATTGAATGCAGTAGAGACAACAAGGATGAAGCTACTTGTTGACAACAAGTCAGCAATTGATTTGGCTAACAACCCAGTTAGTCATGGAAGAAGTAAACACATTGAGAGGAGGTTTCACTTTTTGAGAGATCAAGTGAACAAAGATAAGCTTGAGGTGGAATATTGCAATACTGAGATCCAACTTGCAGATATTCTAACCAAACCTATGGCTAAGGCAAGGTTTGACACTCTGAAGAAGCTTATAGGAATGAATGCTTTGGAAAACATGTCTTAGGAGGTGTGTTGAATTAATAAGTCATGTTTTCAGAGCTTCAGAAGTTGGAGAAGCTTCAGAAGCTACAGAGCTTCAGAAGCTGAGCAGAGCTTCAGAAGTTGCAGAGCTTCAGAAGCTGAGCAGAGCTTCAGAAGTTGCAGAGCTTCAGAAGCTGAGCAGAGCTTCAGAAGTTACAGAGCTTCAGAAGTTGGAGAAGCTTCAGAAGCTACAGAGCTTCAGAAGCTGAGCAGAGCTTCAGAAGCTGAGCAGAGCTTCAGAAGTTGTAGAGCTTCAGAAGTTGAGAAAGTTTCTGAAGCTAGTAATAGTTAGTTAGTTTGTTATAGTTTTTGTTTTGGCTTAGGTAGTTAATATACGATCGCTTGGCAGTGAAGCAAGCCCCCATTTGTATATAAATACCTTGCCCCATGTGGATGAATGCAATCAACTCTTTTTCTTAATTCTCGTCTCAATTCTCTCGTTCTATTCTCTCGTTCTATTCTCTCTAATTTCTCCCAAAATTATCACATTGTCCCAACAGAATGTAAGATTAGAAGGTTTACATTTTGTTCATCCATTGAGTATGTGTCGGATTGGTTAAGCAGTGTTTAATCTGTGGAAACAAAATCACTTCGATCTTTACGCAACAAATTCTCATGAGTACATTCCTGTTAACAATTTATTAAAATAAATAGAATTAGTTTTTGTTCCTATAATTGTTTTTGAGAAAGGAAAAAAAAAAAAAAAAGAATGAACAAAATTAACGGTTTTGACAAAATTAAGCATCAATCGGAAATCATTTAATGGGTTAAAGAGAATGAACAAAATTAACAGTTTTGACGAAATTTTGTAAGACGTTGGTTTTTATGCATCTCGTTGACACATCAAATGATTTTCGATTGATGTTTAATTTTATAGACATGATCTATATAATAATAGCTTTAAATCGAACGGTGAATTTTGTAATATGATTATTCGATAAAGAATTATCAGAATTATCGAAGGTGTCATGTTACTAAGTTTGACACATTGGTGTCATTTGATCCCTCCCCGTGTTACTAATATTTATATTAGTATTATATCGTTCTAAGAGTGATCAAAGTATCACTAATTCCTTTAAATAAAAAATGATCTTAGCACCATAATCTCTTGAATTTAAGATTGATCATAGTACCATATTAGAATGACATATATGTCATTATATTGATTGATATTGTAGTATCATCATTACATGTGATATTGTAGTACCACACATGGTATTGTAGTACCGGTGTTTCATAGATTGATGTTGTAACATCAATTTAATTGGTATTGTAGTACCACTGAATAACCGATGAATCATAGATTTATGTCGTAGCATCAATTTGAGTGGTATTGTAGTGTCATTCAAGAAAGTGTATTATTTGACCGATTTCTACCGTATAGTAGCATATCGGTATACAGTTGTAACTGAGTTGTTTTATCCCGGGGACGACGTGGTGGATAATCTGCTTGCACAATTTTAGACAGTGCTACGAAACGTTTTAAAAAAAGCGTACTGACCCGCGACTCAATCCAGTAATTTTTTCAGTGTCTTATTTTCGAAAACTATTTTCAAATATAAAAAATAACACTAAATAATTCTTTTTTTCTTCTGACGTGCACTTTGTTCTTTTTATACTTTTATATACTTGAAGGGGAATCAATTTTTTTTTATTATTGAAGAAAATCAATTCAAATCAGTATAATAATTTATAGGATAATGTTAACTTAAAGGCACATGATAAGAAAGATAAATATAGAAATTATATTTTGGAATTTGTGTGTTTTTACTTTTTATGCATTAAATTTCTTAGCTTATTAAATGCAAAGTTTCCATATAAAAATACCTATTATGTGCACTAAGAGCATCAACAATGGGGGGAACTTAAGATGATTGCTTAACTTGCTTTTTATGGGTCCAAGTTGCCACATTAAATCTAAGCAACTCATATGTAATCCTAACCAATTTTACTCCAATGACAATTCCAATAAGCAATCCTTATTTGACCTCCCTAAATTAATATTTTTTATTTTCACTTAACTTTTATTTAAATTTAAATATTCATTATTTTTATTATTAATATGTTAAATATCATACCTATTTTTACATAAGTTACAATATGACCGTTTATGATGGTTTCACAACAAAAAAATCTATGTTTGTTGAATTGAATATGATCAAATTAATTGTTGACACTCTAGAACCATCTTCTCCAAACACAGTAAAAATATTTCTCCTTCTCTCAACACCCACACAAAGAAACCAACACAAAGGAAAAAACCATTCTTTGTTCAACACCCATATGTCAAGAACTGCACTTTCAACACCCATTCTTTGTTCACTTTCATTCTTTGTTCATCTTCGGACAACCTAAGCATATTTTTTTTCCAAACCATTCTTGGAGTTGGATCTACTTCGGTTACTGCGGTTCCTCAAATTTCTCCTATGGATTTTCCATTTCTCCGATGCTTACAGATCTGTTGTGAAAAAGTTTGTATTTGTGAGATTGAGATTTTTTTTATTTTGTATCTGTCTTTTCTTTGTTATAGATTGATCTGTTTTTTTCCCTCCTCTTTTATGAATTTTGGTTGAGATTTGAGCAAATTTATTATTTTTTTAATGATAAGCAACAGTGTACTTGTGTTGCTTCATGAATTTGGGTTTCTTAATATATCTCTTCCTACTATTTACCTCGTATATATTATGAATATATACGTTCAACACAAAATATTCGGATTTAGCTTAGATTACCTATTGAACATTCCTCTTAAATAAATCTTATGACATCTAGGCCAAAAGATATACAGATTAAAATTAAATTATCGATCATATTTACTAGTGCTTTAAGACACTAGAAATAATTTTTACATTAAAATAAGTATTATATCTATTTTTAAAAGTAAAATACACAAATTTCATAACGCATTAGTATATTTAGGATCTGTTTAGATTAGTTTATTTTTGAATTTATGTAAATAGTTTATGCAATTTTTATGTATTATTATAAGTTTGTCAAAATAGTTAAGGATAAAATAACTTATAAAAATACAATTTTCACTTGTTTGAACTTATAAAATAGCATAATATTGCATAAGTTGTTTATATAAATTCAAAAATAAATTAATGTAAACGGATCCTTAACTTCTTAACTAGTATTCCAGATGAAATAGTATTTTTCTTATATTATTTGTCAAATATTTAACACAAACCGTATAGGTGTTTTTATTAGAATTTGGGTTAGATCTAACAGATTATTAATTAGATACGGATAGACTCTAGAATATCAGCCATGACTTCCATAATAAACTTAGAGCTTAGTTAACAAGTCTTTTAACAGTTAACACACCATATGCTTTTAAGTATAATAGTCCCTCCATATAAATATTGTCTTATAAAAAGATAAATTGAAATTGTGCATCTTAAATATGCATTATTTTTAACTTATAACATCAAATCCAAAGAAATGTTTCTTTTGGAAAAATAACAATATTGTTGGAGTTTTGCTTAAACATCACCCCCTTGAATTATCAACAGGGTAATGCAAAAATATTAGGAAATTGCGCAAAGTAAAAGAAAATATAAAATTAGCACAACTAGACTATGGGCACCAAATTAGAGTGCAATCATTCATCTGGTTCATCCATTGCTCAAAATCATCATTTCCTTGTGAAGCCTTTTCAATCTCAACCATCATGGTTTGACTTCTATTATTGGCTAATTTGTTAAGTAGGTCAACCATGCCTCTCCTTCTTTTCCACCCTGGTGACAACGACTCACAACTTCCCTCAGATGAAGAAGGGTCCGGTGATTCCCGTTTTAAAGCAACCTCTCGCTTTGGTTCTGATGTCAACTCATCAGAACCAATGAGGTGTGGGAAATTAAGTTTGGCTTTTCGGCCACGCATTTTGAAAGCAGCTTTGTCGTAAGCCAAACCTGCTTCCTCCTCGGTAAGATAAGTTCCAAGCCAAACTCTAGCTCCATTTTTCTTGGGATCTCTAATCTCTGCCGCGAACTTCCCCCATGGCCTACGCCTCACACCCTTGTATCGCTTCCATGATGGAGGCGCGCTTACTTCACGCATCTCAACTTTTGTATCCGAATCGTTGTCAATTTTAGGGCTTGGTAAAGGTTGATGAGATGTTAGAATGCTGGAATCATCAAAAAGGAGGTATTGTTGAATGTGTTCCAAATATGCAAAATCAGAGTGGTTGTTGGTGGAAGCCATGTTCTGGTCTTTTGGATGAGAGTGGAAGCAATAGAGACTTGAGAATATTGTGCTATAGTTCTATACTACTCACTTTATTTATACATAGCAACAATCACTGTTTATGAAATTGTTTATTCAAAAATTGACATTGAAACCACGTGTGTTATTTCATTATTTAATTTATATATTCCCTTTAAGGTTCACTTCTTTGAAACTTCGTGGCTTTTTGAAGTTATTCAACAAATGAATATATAAATGATACAATAGCCTGCATCCCTTTGTTGAAATGGCAAGGGTGCCCGAAATTTCGGGTGCCATCCGAACCTGAACTCAAAGTCTATTCGGGTGATAAATCAACACCCACGCCCACACCCATTGGGTTCGGGTTTTTTCATCCAAACCCGAACTCGTAGCAAAAAAAATAAAAAAATACAAAAACATTGAAATTTCATCAAGGTCTCTTAATTAAATAAAAATTAAGGTCTACAACAACATTAAAAATACAACAACATAGTCTTCAAGACTTTTAAAAAATTAAACTACAATTAAAAATAAGAGCTTCCAAGGATATTCAAACAAAATAGGGTACTTATATAATTTAATTTCTAAGCGGATGTGTTTTCGGATTTCGGGTGCGGATTTAAGTGAACCCAAACCCGCACCCGAAATATCGGGTGGCACCCGAACCCGAACCCAAACTCAGTCAACTCGGGTTTTCACTCGTTGATTTGGGTTCGGGTGCGAGTGGGCCCCGCGAGTTTGGGTCTGCTTGCCATCCCTACTCAACCAGATCGATACCAACCATCTATAAATGTATGGTAAGAGATAATTATTATAAGGTTTAATAGATCATTTAGTCCCTGTATGTTTGCGAATTTTTGGTTTTAGTCCATGTATCTTGTTTTGTTGCAAATAAATCCCTGAATGTACAATTTTTTTTTTGTTTTAGTCATAAAGTCAAAATCCGCATGAAAATCTGCAGTTTTCGTGCATAGTTTCCTTCAGATTTTCCTACGGATTTTGACTTTAGGGACTAAAATCAATTTTTTTAGTACATTCATAGACTTATTTGCAACAAAACAAAATACATGGACTAAAATCAAAAATTCGCGAACATACAGGAACTAAAAGATCTATTAAGCCTTATTATAAACTTATCAAGAATCAATATCCATCGTCAAAAAAAGAATCAACATCCAATTTTAGGAAAAAGCACAGAGAATAAAGGAAGTAAAAAAATCAGAAAAATTAAAAGAGCAATTTTCACTAGTACAAAAATACCTTTATAGAAAGGTGCTTAAGTCAGTTGGATAAGCCAGCCGACTTAACAAATCACGCGGTGGCAATTCTGTAAATATTCGTAACTTTATTAGGTCGGTTCTTTTTAAAACGGACTTAAAAACAATTAAATAAAAAAAAAATTTAATTCTTATTAAATTGCTTAAGTCGCTCGTGTTAAATACGCGACCTAAGAAATATATTTTTTATGTCAGGTGTCTCGAGCGAGCCTGACCTAAAAAGTTTTATTTAATTTACCAAATTAAATTCTAATGTATAGCTGGAAGGAATCGAACCCAGTAAATAACAGACTTTTAATAAAAAAATAAAAAAGGGAAGACTTCTCTTCTTCTTCTGGAAACCGAACCCTATACTCTGCAATTGCCTCTCTTCTCTCGCCTCTCTGCAGAATGCAATCGCCTCTCTCACTACAAACCGTTCTACTCAAATCCTTCTCTTCACTGCAAACCCAGAAATCATTCGTCAATGGGAACCCTAACTTCATACGTATGTAATTTGAACCCCAACTTTGATTCAAGGTTTTATTGTCTGAAGGTTAAAGATCTAGTTCGAGCAACTATTTGATTTATCTTTTTATTATTGATGCTTTGTAATGTTTAAGGTCTTGTGATGCCGGCGGTGATTGAGAACTCAGCTGCTCATGGATTAGTGTACTCTCTATGCTTGGGAAGTTAGTGATTACATAGGGTTAGGATTGCAATTTGCAAGTGAAGTTTGTCTCACCTTCATCTCGTCTTGGCGGAGAAGAAATCAGCGGCTTCAACAAATGCAAAGGTGAGTAAGTATTTACTTGAAGATATTGCATTCTCCAATACAACTAGTTGTATTGTATATGCTGATAGTGGCTTAAGTAACAATCTTGTTTTTGCTTAATTTGTTGATAGTGGCTTAAAGTGTTACTCTCAAATCTTGTTTAGCAAAAATTAAACTTCATAGAACTGAAAAGAGTTATGAACTTATGGTGCAAATCAGTGGGGAGGGAACTGTACTTACTGAACATGATTAGCATTTGAGCATTTCAAGTATCAACAATTTTGGTAATCTAGAATTGAGTGGAATTATTTTGTTGTCTTTTGTCTAGTGTTTAGTTATGTTGATTTTCATGAAAAACTGTCTTGTTGCGGTTCGGTTACATGAACCGGCTGTTAAGCAGAGAATCACAGAAACAAAATAATGTAGTAGAGAATAATGAAATGTGGTGGTGTTGGTATATTTCTTCTGCTGCAAATATTTTATTGTTGAATTAATCTAATGATCAAGATAATATTCTTGTCAGTTGTTTGGAATTTGACCGGAGTGGCTACAAAGGAACTAAGCTTATATACACATATGTGAATTTGATTGGCATTGAAGTTTGCTTTACAAAGGCAAAGGCCATGTTAAATAAACATTTGCGTTAATCTTATTAATGGTTAGTATTAAACATATTTCCATTAATTTGTTATGCTCTGTTATGATATTCCAGGATTTAAGAATAACTCTCAAATATATAGTTTTGTAAAAATTAAACTTCATAGAATAATCGATATGTACACTGCACACCTAAGTTCCCGAACAGGCTCTTATTGTTTGAAGTGTTGTTCATGAAGCAATGACATTGATCTCATTATGGCTGCATGAATTGTACTCTTGCTAACTCACATGTTTTGTTGCTTTATAATGCACAGAATCACAGCCAAAGATGAAAGAGATGGAGGGATATGTTATGTGAGACAGGAGAGGGGAAAGAGATAAATTAACAAAGGGAAAAAGGGCATAGTGGACCTCCAGAGGCAAAACAACCACATGATTTCTCTTACACCAAAAAGACTTTTGCAACTTGCTTCTAATAAGGTATTCATTACCTATACTATTCTCTTTTTACACTTGAGACTTTTTAAATATATTGTCTAATATTTTATCTTAATGATTGAACATGTTTGATCCAAGAAATATGATGTTCCACCGAAAAATTCGGAACCTATGTCAAAAATTGGGAGTAAAGGCAATGTATATGGATCAAACCTTGAAGTGTAATGATGAGCTCAATGGGACAAATGCCTATATTGAGCTCAGTCAAAATGAGCGCGGAAGAGTTCAGTTCTACATACAAAAGAAGTTGTGTGATGATAAAAATGATTGTTACCTTGCTCCTTATTATTTTAACGAGTAAGAATATTTTTATACTTGTTATAGTCAATCACTTGTAGTAGATAGAAATATTTTAACACATTAAATCACTTAAGAATTTTCTGCTATCTGGTTTTATTCTCTACTGTATTGGAGCTGTTGTGTTATTTTTATGCTATCTGGGTTTACTGTTCTGCTGTCTTGGAGTTGTGGTGGTTTACTATCATGTTATGGCTGGGCTATAACTAGGTTCTTGTGTTGTAATCTTGTATTGTTTCTTTGGCATTTTGTTTGTAGTGTACATACCTTAATTGGAGCTTTATTGTAAGCTCTTTGTTGGCCTTTAAGTACTCCTTGTACTTGATAGTGCCTTAATAAAATTTCATTTGCTGATAAAAAAATTATATTTTAATGTTGTCCTTTGTAGTCATCATTGACAATTGCTCATCATTAATCCTAAAAAGCTTGAAGTATCCTTTCTATGTTCGTTGGGAAAGAAGCAAGATAAAAAAATCAATGACATTGTTGAAATGTAAGTATTCAATTTATTTATCGTACATGAACTGTGATATGATTTATGTTACATATCTAATGAATATTTCTATATTGTAGAGCTTTGGGAGCTTATAATAAGTTACAAGGTGTGAGAAAACAGAAGAAAGTAGAATGTTTCTATCCCGCCGTAAGTTGTTAACTTAATATATTAATGAATAATTAATCAATATATACTATAACAATTAATATTTACAGACTAGACGTTCACATTTGATCATATTCAATTTTAGAGTCAAAAGCAACAAGTTAGTTATGAGTGCGGGTATTATGCCATGATTCACATGTTGAACATTGTATCTGCTAGTGTTGTTGGTTCATGGACCCAAGTAAGTAATATAATTTTCGTATCAAGTTGTATCAATTAATTAGTAGCATTGTTTATCTAATTTATGTCAACATTTGATTGTTCAGATATTTCGGGATTCAAATCCATTTGATATGAAGTTAAAAGTGTTCAAGAACGTTGCGCAAAGATGATTTTGGAACATATTGAAGAAAGTGTGGAAAATGATATGAATTAGTCGCGATTATGTGTGTTGTTCATTGTTGCCTTTTTTGGTCAATCATATGATTCTTTGTGGTCTTGAAGATTTCTCTTTTTGTTTGTACTGACAAATACTTGTTTCATCTAAGTAGTTAGTTACTCTTTAATGCTTTTTTTGATAAGAATGGTGTTTATCTTAGTGTAATTGATCTTACCCTGGTAGTGCGGTGGTTGTTTATCTAATTTGATCACAATGTTATGTTTTAATTTGGAGTGACATTAGTTGATGTTTATTTATTTTGATCACAATTTTAAGTTTTAATTTGGTATTACATTATTTTACTTTGAAATTTGGATAAAATATGTTGGAGTATATTTCTATTGATGAACTGATCTTGTAGTAGTATAATTAGCGCACACACACACACACATATATATATATAGGTGCAGGAAAAAAAAATGTGCTATAATAAAAAAAATAAAAAGTGCAGCAAAAAAAAAAAATACCAGCTTCTTAGGTCGGTTAAATACAGCCGACTTAAAACAAGTGCAGCAATCTTCTTAAGTCGAACTTATTAAGTCGTGTGCACTGTAACCGACCTAATATATAGATTTCTTAAGTCAGCTCCGAACCCGACTTAACAAGTAAAAACTTCTTATGTCCGGAAATATTAAGACGGCCACAGAACCGACTTAAAAACTCATTTTTAACCGACTTAAAAAGCGTTTTTTGTACTAGTGTTTGGAGTATAAGATGAGTTTCACTAACAAAACTCAAGTAATGTAGTTTCAAAAATAATTAGTCCAATTCTTGCTATAGGCTATCCATGGCTAACATCTGTACAGACAGTCTTGCCATGAACCTGTCTACCAAGTTCCAAAGCCTTCCTTCAAAGAAGCACAACACTTCAAAACAGAACACAAAGTAAACTCACTAAACTCAACATTCTCTCTCCCCATTTCCCTTAAAACACCAATCACCTCACTCGGTTTACTGCACCCAAAAAAACACAAAAGCAAAGCATTCAAAGCAACAACATCCCTATGAAGCATTTCATCAAACACATCAGGAGGGTAGGTTCTAACCAACGAAGTAAAAGATATATAGATAGATAGATAGTCTCACAACATGTAAAAGAAGCAATTCTTTAATAGTCGCAATCATCATATTTGGGCACACATACATCAAAATTTACGCCCATGAGAGTGTTTCCCCTTCTGGGGCTATGGGGTTCGATCACCCCACGTTCTATCAACTTCTTCCTCATATCAGCAACTTCAAGCATACTTTTAATTTCGGATTCAAAAACGTAAGTAAGTAAAGCGGAATAATTTATCCAATTCTTCTGGGGTTCGATCAGCAAAAGCAGGAATGTTGATGATATAATCCTCATCAACTCCGGGCGGTCGTGAAAGAGATTTCTCGAAGACACTAAACCTGTACTCTTTTTCTTCTTCTCCGGCATATGTTATTCCATAAGAATTGCACCAAAGCTCGAAAATTTCTCGATTTGAGAGGCTTGTAACTAGAAGAACAAACAAGCATTATTAAGCACAACCAGCCAAGATATATAAGATAATAAGAAATTAATTAAAATATGATGATTTAGGGTTTGTTTGTACCTTTAGGATCGGAATCATGAGTGTTTAAATCCTCGTCAACTTTCAATTTCTTTATTGGCGGAGCAAAATCCTTCTCATTCTCAACTAATAATAATAATCATCAAAAGAAAACAAACAAGAAATCATCCATTTAAACTATTTATGGAACTGGTAACAGAATCTTTCAATTTCACAAAATCCTTTTCTCATCCTCAACTAATAATAATCAAAAGAAAACAAACAACAAATCATCCATGTAAATTATTTATGGAATTAGTAACGGAATCGCTCTGGATTACGACGCATTCACTTTGGACTACGGTGGTTCGTACCTGAATCGGAGTAGCGAGACATCGCCTAATCAGCGTGAACATGAACATACACCACACCGTCACACGCTTATGAAAAAAAATAATGTACCGAAACACTTTTGAAAAATTGTTTTGGTATGTTGCGCGTTGTCAGAATGTACCGAAATATTTTTGTCAAACTGTTCCGGTATGTTGATTCTTGCTACAGGAACACTTATGAAAACGGTTCTGGTATGTTGCGTACCAAAAATGTACCGGAACGCTTGTAATTAAAATTTTGTTAACTTTATTATTTTATTTTTTAAAATAGATACGACTCAAATCAGCTATACAAGTTAATGTTGGTTGATTGTGTTGTCTAGGTGCGGGTACGGTATCGGTACCCGATATGGATACTGGTACGGGGTAGGACAATTTTTTAAAAATTAATGAACGTTTATGGTTATAAATTTAGGTACGGATATGTATTCGGTACTGATACGAGTATGTACTCGGTACCGGTACTCTCCCTCAAATGGAGTTCTCGTGCATCATAGATACTACAAATGTTTTTACAAAGAATAAAAAATTTGATACATGATAAGCTATTGTCACATGGGCTCTCTAGAAGTTGAAAATGCCAACAAAGTCAATATTATTATTACTAGGTCAGATAAAAAGAACACCCCCTGCAATATAAGTGGAGGTCATGATGGTCTAATATTTTAAAGGGTTAATAGGTCTTTACCCCCTGCAAAGTAGGTGAATTTTGTTTTACCCCTTGTAATTTATTTTTTTTAGAACACCCCCTATAATGTTTTATTTTTTTTCGTAGTTCATTTTACCCCCCGGGGTAAAGCAAAACAACATTACAGGGGGGTAAAATACACTACGAACAAAAAATTAGAACATTACAGGGGGTGTTCTCAAAAAAATAAATTACAGGGGGGTAAAGACCTATTAACCCTATTTTAAAATAATGGAAACTCTAGTTCATCATACTATTAAGGGTTAAATATGTTTTTAGTCCCAATATTTTGCCTTATAGTCAAGAATAGTTTCTACATTTTTTTATGATTTAAAAAAATTACAATTTTTTCCATAATCAAAATTGGTCTCCGCCGTTAATTTTTTTTAACAGAACGCTGACATGGCGGTGGCACAATTAGCTAATAACATGGTGACATGTGTCTTTTTCCATCAGGTTTATTGTGCACATTTCCACACCAAATCTTTCTTTCTAGTTTTCTTCCTCCAACACAATCCCATCTTCATCACCACAAACTCAACCAAAACCACAACAACCCAAACTGAAGTCATCGTAAAAGACACGTGTCATCATATTACTGGCTAATTGCGTCTCATCAGCATTCTGTTAAAAAAAATTAACGATAGGGACCAGTTTTGATTACGAAAAAAATTATAAGATTTTTTTAAATCATAAAAAAAAAAATATAAAAATTATTCTTGACTATAAGACAAAATGTAGGGATTAAAATCATATTTAAACCTACTATTAACTATAAAGAGTCTATGTTGTAGAAGAATCACATTTGATTTCTCCTTTGTGTTTCAGGACAATCAAAGTGTGTTGTACTTGCTTTGATTAGAACATGTTAGTGTGTTGTATTTGACCAAATTTATCATCATGAGTTGAATATTTATTTTGTTGGTTATCGCTCGTGTACATTGTAATTTGTTTTATAACTAGTGTCAAGACCCGTGCATATGCTTTTAGTTTTCGTAATTTTCTTTTTATTTTGATGTTGGTTTGAATATTTAACTGTCAAGATGTGTATGATTATCAAATTAAAACACTTATCACATTTTATTTATTTAAGAGAATCACGACCCTTACTTATTTGAACCAATTCATTGTTTATCGGTTGTTCAATTAAATTTTATTACACAAATAAATAACTTATGTTTAAATACAATTAAATTGATATTGTCAAAAAATACAAAAGTCGACACTGCTACATAAAAATGGTATATACATTATTCAAATATAACAAAACAATAACACAACCATAGAGAACTTTTTTGTTTAATAATAATGATAGAGAACTTACAAACAAAACAAAGAATTTGAAAAATATTGCTTGTAAACAAAGACCATAGTAATTTAATAAAATTTAAATAAAACTAAGAAATTAAAGCTTCATTTTCTCAATTTGTATATTTTTTACATCTATCGATAATAAATTTTTGTTCAGTATTTTTATATATTTATTCTTTGTATTTTTGGTCATCAATTGCAAATATCTACCTCATATTTTTAAATCGTCCCAATTGAGACTTTTCAAGTATATTTCAAGTTTATCAACGAAAAAATGAGTTTTAAATCAATAAAACTCTCGTTTTAAAGAAAACAAAAATACTCTTTATTTTGTTTCTTAAAAAATGCATTATTATCTTATTTGTATTAAATTTTTATAAAAATGAGTTATTTTCACTCTAATTAAATTATATAATTTCCCGTGAACATAATTCAACTGGTAGTCCTAATCAACAAAATAAATTCAATTGGTAGTCAATACACTACCTGACAAAAAAATGCAATTAGATTATTTGTATTTATTATACTTAAAATAAATTTAAATATCTACACTATTTTTATAAAATTGATTAAATTGAGATCATTTAGTTTATTAGTATCAGACCCGGTCTGCACACAGGGTATGCGACGCCTCGAGTCTCAGCTCAAAATTTTGAAGTCCTATAATATTAATTGTGTATAATTATACTCATAAAATGTTGGATGTGTATTAAAATGTTAATTTTGAGACCCTAAAAAAATAATTATATATTATTAATGTTCACAAAATATCATATGAGTATCAAAAATTAGTTATCTATACTCATAAATATAGTTTTAGTCCATTTTAATGTTTGCATCAAATTGAATCTTAGATTAAGATGTCTCTTTTTGACGTTATATATAATGATAATTATTTTTTATGTGTTTCTTATGTATAATTTAAATAGAGGATTATTTTTTATGTGTTTCTTATGTATAATTTAAGATGTCTCCAAGTTTATCAACAAATAAAATGAGTTTTCACTCGATAAACTCTTATTTTAAAGAAAACAAAATACTTTTTATTTTTCCTATAAAATGCATTCTTATCTTATTTGTATTAAATTTCTATAAAATGAGTTATTTCCACTCTAATTAAATTATACAATTCCCCTAGAACATAACTCAATTGGTAGTCATTACGCTACTTAAAAAAAATATACAATTGAATTATTTTTATTAATTATAATTAAAATAAATTTAAATATTTACACTGTTGTTATTAATTTGATTAATTTACGGCTCTTGTGTCTAATTTAGTAATTTTAGTTTAAATAAAATACTACCTTCCCTTGACACCAAAAAATAAAAAAATACGGCCCTTGTGTCTAATTTTAGTTTAAATAAAATATTACATTAAAAAATAAAACTTAATTGCATTTATTTTTTATAAGGGACTTAATTGCATTTAATTCAATTTAATAATAAAACTTATAAAAATCTACAAATTAAATTTAATTAATAAATTAATAATAAATAAAAAAACTAATCTAACCTTTTTTAGAGACTGCCAACATCTTTCTCACCTTCCCCACTTTACTCAAATCTCAAAAACTTCACACCACCATCTCCACTAAAAAAAACTCTTCATCCTCTCTTTTCTCAACAACCAACAACAATTTTTATGATATTTCTATCTCACCTTTTCATCCCCTCTTTTCTCATCAAACCACCACCGGCAACAACAATTCCCCCCTCTTTTTTGTGTCTCTCTACAAACCACCAAGGTTATAAATATCGGTCACGGTCGCGTTAATGTTTTCTTGATTTCGGCCTTCGTCGCGGATGCTGTATCACAAATTACGGTCGTCACAATGTGAATTTATATTTTCATCTAATATATAATATTAAAATGATTTATATTTTCATCTAATATATAATAAACTAATAGTTAATTATTTGAGTAAAAAGAAGCAAGTAAAAGCCAAAAATTAAAAAGCCAACAACCAAATATACACATAAACACATAAAAAATATTAATACAGAACAAAATAAATTTAATTAATTAGTAATAATATAAATAAAAAAATATTTAATATTAGTTATTATTTAATATTAATATCTTTGTGTATTTATTTGTTTAAATTAATTGATTGTTTAAATATTTAGTATTAATAAGTTATCTTTTGTTAGTAAAAAAAAAAGAAGTTATCCTTTTGTTATTTAAAAAAAAATTATGCTTTTGGTTTGTTGGTTACTTTAATATGGGTTAGCCCAACCCAATTATGAAAGAAAGCTGCAACCCTGGTTCTCATATTATCATCAGCCACCAGCTATATCCTTTTTCACATCAGCCGTATACAACAAAAGATTATACGCTTCCTTCCACGGTCTTCTTTTTCTTCTTAGTTGTTCTTCCACTGTCTTCTTTCACTTCTTCGTCGTTCTGCCACTGTGTTGAAAACTTTTTGCTCACTATAATTTTCAACTTTCATTCTCAGGCCTCCAATGATCATTCTAACACCACATTAAACCACGTGTCCTCTTCCAAAGGGTGAACAGTGATTCTAAGGCAAAATTGAAATTCCTCATATCTATAAGTGTTTGGATTTTAGCTGTTGAAGGAATACTGTAGGTTGAAATTAGAGATCATTAATCTTTTAAGATATGAGATGAGATGAATTTAAAATGAATGTTTGATTATGCCAAGAATTGTTTCCACTAAAAATTGAATTTGAGTTCTCTCGAATAATTTATTTTAAGAAGAGTTTATTAACTACTTGAACAGTTGAGTTCAATGTCTAATGATAAAGAATTTTTTAATTATATATATATATATATATATATATATATATATATATATATATATATATATATAGAGAGAGAGAGAGAGAGAGAGAGAGAGAGAGAGAGAGAGAGAGAGAGAGAGAGAGAGAGAGAGAGAGAGAGAGAAATGTATTTAAAAAGTTGCTACATTATAATTGTTTAGTACATGTGCAATTTTAAAAAGAACCTACGAATATGTGCAATTTTATAATGTTTAATGATGTGTGATTTTTAAATTTTTTGAGAGAGAACTTTATAATAGTCTACACATGCCTATCTAAAATCATTCAAAAGGTGCACACACAAGAAATAACTTAACAATAAATAAGTGTGTGCTTTGTCCAGTGGTGGTAAGAATTGATTTTCATAGAATTGATTTTGTAAAATTGATTTTGATCAAAATTGATTTTAAGTTAAAGTGGTTTATGTTTGGATATATTAATGCAAAACGGAGTTGAACAAAATATTTGAATGTAAAAATCAATTCTAGAATCAAAAGTTACGATTTCTAACTTCAAGTAGAATCAATTCTGGAGGCAGATATTTTGATGCATGACTCGAAGCTTCATTTATGCCGCTCGAAGCTTTCTTTATTGAGCAGTTTGAATCTCTGAATGTCGCTCGAAATGCTAGTACGAATTTTCGGATAACAGAAGTAATCTGCCGCAGTCAAGAATGCACAACTTGAAAAAAATCACGTTCCAAGCATTCAACGGGATGCCATAGATGCGAACCCACGCTCCTCGCTAAAAGGGTATCACAGCCTTTTCCCAACGCACCCGGTTGGAAAAGCCAAAGCTCAAAAAATCCTTTGCACTATTGAGAACAGCCATCGCCTCAAGCCCCTCAGAACATTAGACTAAAACTCTATCACCCCTTAATTGGATGAAATCCAGCTCTTTGAAGCCTGCGTCAGCTATTCTTTGCCTAACCACCGAAACTGCCTCCCCGTTTGCTACCGTAGCTACCACCCCGACCACATCTAGCCCAATCTACATCATTCTTCGCTGCCCTGTAAATGCGAGCATAAACTCTAGTGTCCTGTACTGTGTTAGTCTCGGACTCCACCTTCAAACGGTCCCCCTGCTGGGTACCGTCATTTGCTACCTTCTTCCGCTTATCCCCCAGTCTCACCAAAACCTCGCCCACTCTCACACCCTCCAACAAGCCCGTGCCCTCCGTCTCTGGCGCGTTTCAGCCTCTGACTGCACTTTCCCCTTAATGTCTGCAGCAACATTCGCGTCACCTTTACACGCCTCTATTTTCCCGTCAACTCCCTTGTTACCAACATCCCTCTCCAGCTCATCTTGCAAGTTATTAGTGTGTTCAAACCTTGCCACCCGAGCACGCACGCGGAGATGGCCAAAATTCACCGCATTTAACGTTTTCGTCAACTTAGGAATATCTCTCACATTAGAGAATTTAACAAAACTAAAAGGTTCACCTTGCTTATTCCGCTTCCTAGGTATATAAACGTCCTCTAGCATACCGCAAACTTTGAATTCCTTTCGGATGTAAAAATGCGGTAAATTAATACGGAAGTTAGTAAAATAAAATGAAACCGACCTTAAGGGACCAGAACTGTTCCGGCCACCAACAATCCCGCGTCGGCCATCTCCTTTCTCTCCATCCTTAGACTGAGCGATACACGCCTCCATCTCACGCGAAGCCTTGCGCCGACTCCCAACCAGGCACTATCTGTCAAGAAAACGCTGCATACCGTGATCCTCAACTGCCACAGTCGGTCGATCAAACCCAGAATTCTCACATGACCACGTTGCTGCAGAATGATAATGTGACTGGAACATGCTTCTTGATCAATGACCAGAAGGGTAGGGGTGAATGACATGTCGGTGCCCTAAAGAAATAGAACGTCTGGAGAAGAGAATTGCACCACTTTTGTACCTTAAGTTTTTACTCAATCTGTCTATGCCGTCATGATGTTGTCGCCACACTTTTCGACTTCGCCGCTCCACCACAGTCCAATCTCCCCCATTCCCCCCGTTTGTGGCACCCTGTCGAAGTCCCTCCCTAACTCATCTTGCAAGTTATTAGTGCATTCAAACCTTGTGACACGAGCACACACACGGAGATGGCAAAAACTCACCGCATTTAACGCTTTCGTCAACTTAGGAATATCTCTGATGCTGGAATTACAGAGCATGCTAGTAGGTTTTTATCTTCAATCGGACGTAGAGGATGGGTGGAAGTGGTTGCCGAGTTCGGATGGGTTGTTTTATGTGAAAGCTTGTGACAATCTCCTCCTTAAAACTCAGTTTGTGGAACCATTGGATTCAAACATATTAAAAGCAATTCAATAACTTTGGCCGAATGATACTCCTTCTAAAGTAACTATCTTCGGATGGAGATTACTATTGCAATGTCTTCCTACAAGAGCAACGCTAAATAATCAAGGTATTTTGCTTGATCCGATTGACCTTCACTTTCTGTTTCACTACTAAGGAAGATTGCGACCATCTCTTTTTCCATTGTTCGTTTAGCTCTTACATTTGGAGGAGAGTGTTCAATTGGTTATAGGGCAAAATCCACCGTCTGATATAGGTGGTTGGGAACATTTTTTGCGATTTGGAAACATGGTGAAATCTAAAAATGGACATCGTGTGAGACATGTGATTTGGCTAGCCACCACTTGGTGCATTTGGAAGCATAGAAATGATGTTCTTTTAAAAGGCGTGACTCCTAATTCTTCTTCATTATTGGATACCATTCAAGTCATCTCTTGGAGTTGGTTTAGTGGCTGTTTTGATCGATATTCTACTTATTCTTTTGCTAATTGGTGTTACGACCCTCTTGTGTGTCTTCAAAACATACTATAATTTGCTTTGTATTGTAAGGGATTGAATACCCCTTGTACTTATATATATATATATAACTTATTAGATTAGATTTAGAGTTAGTCTAACAAAATAAGCTTTTATAATTAAGGATGAGATGAGTCAGCCATGTGATATTAATGTGCCATAGCATTCATAATTTTATTAGCAAACCAATTCACACATGGACTAAAAGCTTAGAGAAAAATTGATATATGTTAATTTAGTATTTTTTTTATAAGCGAATAAGTATTATTATAAGGAAGTATAATGGGTGCTCAATCCCTTATAATAGGAAGCAACAAGTCATGTGTTTTGTAAACAAGTGAGAGGATCAATACACCAACAAGAAAAATGAATACAAGATTCTACCATAGCGATTAGAAAACCACAACCAAGACGAGACTTTGATCTCATCAATAATAAACTTTGCACTAGGGAGCACTACATTAAAAATAACTTGTTTCTATGCTTTCAAATAGTCCACGTCGTTGCCATCCAAATCAAGTGACACACTCGCCCATCATCCTTCAATTTAAACAAATCACCAAATAGCATAAAGTGATTCCATCCCATAACGCCTATCGGAAAGCTCTTACCTATCCAAGTAAATATCGCATGCCACACAACTCCGCTAAATTCGCACAAGAAGAAAAGATGTGCATTGTCCTCGACATTTAAGAAACAAAAAGCACAAGGCAGATGGTGATCATTAAGAAGGATACCTCTTCGATTTAGTGCCTCCCATGTTGGTAATCGATTACCTGCCTCGAATCAACTAACCAAGAGTAGCACGACTTCACCGAAAATAGGCCATTAACATCCGGAATCCAACGCCACTTATCAGAAAGAGATGGTTGGAAAGAAAAACCTTCAAAGAGATCCTTAAGAGATGACAACTGTTCTTCCTCATCTTCGTTCAACTGCTCTCGCCATTTCCAAGACCAATACAGCTCAGCCTCAATCCCTCTAAGTCTCGCGGAAATCATAACTCGCGTATCAGCTTCTTTTGCGAACAAGTCGGGAAAAGAGCACAAAGCGGTTGATTCGCAAACCACCGAAAGTTCCAAAATCCAATGTTAGTACCATTGCCAACACAACAATAGACATTTGATTTGAACCAACCCTCAACAAGACCCCGATTTATTCCTATAATGTCCCTCCACCAAATAGAGGAATTGGCCCCAACCATCAACTCATTGTCGCTCAATAAGGCTGTAGGTAGATGGCCATACCGAAAACGTACGATATCAACCCAGATCGTCTCACCGTCATTAAAGAATCTCCACTTCCACTTAGTCAACAATGCCAAATTAAAAAGGTCTAATTTTTTTACCCCTAACTCTCCTTTATCCTTAGGTAAACAAATTTCGTTATATATCAGCTAATAGCTATTTTCGTTAATTAGTAGTGTAGAATTGTATAAAAAATAAACATGTAAGATGTTGGTTTACTAGTAAGAATTTAATCTTGTGATTTTAAGGTGTCAAACTCGAATAATTTTAAGAACAATCATTAAATGGGTATTAATATCACTTGAATTAATAAAAAAAATATTGTACCAAATGTAAAATAATACTTAAATCTTAGTATTAAATAAATATTCTCTTTGATCTAAATCTCTTAGAGGAGCTACATTGATTTAAAAGAAATATTACTTTCAACTTTTTTCCTCTCTCAATTATTTAACTAAACTAACCGACTAAAATTTAAAATAATCTCTTTCACCTCTTCCCTCTCATCCATCCCCTTTAATTAAGTATGAGGTGGAGGAAGGTAGAGTTGTGAGGGGTAAGTTTGGAAGCCGGGAGGTGGTTTATAATAGCATTAGTATGGAGGTTGGCATTGGGAAACTTTCATCGTTCAGGAAAGATATTTGATTGGAGGGTGGATCTCTTAAAAATAGATTTAATATATAGGTTGTTTCAACTTATTCTATTTAAAGATATTTCGATAGCGGAGATGTGTCAGTTAGGGTGGGAGAGTGGTGGAGGAGAGCGAAGATGGCATATGAGAGTTTTTGATTGGGAGGAGGAGGAAGTCGAAGAATATATATGTGATGTTAGCTAATGTTATTTTGCAGGTTCATGTTGAAGATAAGTGGAGGTGGACTCTTGATCCTTTAAAGAGTTATTCATCAAAGTGACTTATTCTTATCCAATCTTCTTTGTTCAGGAGAAACGAGTTCAATGCAAGAAGATGATTTGGAATAATTCTTTACCTCATAAATTTTCTCCTTTTGTTTGATGAAACCAATAAAGGATAATATTATCTCCATGCTAATATTTAACAATGTGGAGTTAGCCTTGAATCAATTGTTTGACAAAAAAATAAAATAATACATCACCTAGGCTCAAGCCCAACCCGACCTAAGCCGACTAGATGGCGGCACGCGCGTGTAATATTCTACAAGATGTGTGTGGTCCGCTGTTCACAAAACATGATATCCCTCGGGGTACGTCCCAAATAGTCACATTTGAATATATAAACACTACTAAATAGAATGTTCTTTCTAATGTGAAATTTTTTTCTACTTTTTTCAATTCACACTCCTTAGTTTCAAGCCCTTCAAAAATCAAAACCAATGTGTTTATTCCTTCATATTTCTAATCACAGAATTAACTTCCACACATTAAATAAACATCAAAGAATTCATTTTCACAACCTAGTCTAAAACTCACCTTGACAAAAAATAACATATATTAGAATAAACTAATTTATATCGGATGAACTTATATTCAATAATTTTGAGAATAATTTATAAGCTATCTTATATATGGACAAACTAGTTGCTTGAAATGATATTGCACCAAATCTGAAAAGAAGCACTACCAGTGTATACACAAAAAGGTGTAAAAAAAAGTACTTATATATCATACAAAATAATCAATTGAATTAAAAAAATCTAGCAATAATGATTTTAAATTTCTTCAATCACTTCATTCATAACAACATCACATAATTCGAAATTCACAATATCCGATCTGATCCAACTTCCATGGATCGTCTTCTCAAAAACGCCAGATCATCTGGTTCTCTCAACCTCTCCAACCGCTCCTTCAGGTAACACAATTCTCTTCTTTCATATTCTCTTCACTCATTCACGCATTGATTTGTTGATTCTTTCAATTTCAGTGAAGTTCCCGATGAGGTTTATCGAAACCTCGAAGGAATTGGTGGTGCTGATGATAAATGGTGGGAGGTAATAAACAATATACTTGTTCAGTTTTCATTGTTTGATTTTATTATAGAAATGAAAATTTGAAATGTTAAATGAAGGCTTGTTTGGATAAATAGCTTATTTTGCAGCTTATAGCATAAGAGCACTTATGAATAAGTTACTTCATTATATAATAATGGCCAAATGCATGTGCAGGACTTTAAATTTTTGCGTTTGTATCATATCCTTTAAGTTATTTTGTTTTAAATAGGTCCTTTTAAGTTTTTAAAACGTATCATCTATGTCCTAGATGTTATATAACAGGACTACATTTTAAAAACTTAAAGGACCCATTTGAAACAAAAAAAAAAAAACTTAAAGGACCTATCTGATCCAAACGCAAAACTTCAAGGAACTACATGTGCATTTGACCTATAATAATATAACAAAGGATAAAATAAAGTTAATTTGTTTTCATATTTTATAAGAGCATCTCCAACGAGAGTTTTATCACCGACTCAGTGATAAATAAAACTATGCAATAGACAAAATATTACGGAGCACCTTATTTAAGGAACTGAGAGTTTCAAACACTATGCAATAGTTTCATAACTTTTGTTTATGTTGGAGCACATCTGCGTGACAATCTGAGTTCCATAAAATATTACGGAGTACCTTATTTAAGCTTTCGTTTTGTACGGATATAAAATTAATTATACTTGCAATCAACTGACAATAATTAATTAAACTAATCTACCTAATGGGTTGGGTACCTGGGTTGCTTAAATATGCATTATTGAAGTAAAAATATAGTAGGTTGTATAAATATAATGTGGCACAATGTAGCTTACTAAATGAGAGATAAGCTACCTAAAGTGAGTTACTTAAATTATGTCCATTGGCGATGTTCTAAGTTATTTTCATATGCTGTTCTCGAGAGCTTATGGAAAGAAGCTGAAAACAGCTTATGAAAATGTCATAAACTGTTTTAAGAAATTCTCCCAGAGTCTCACAAGTGCTTATGTCAGTAGGTAAGATCAAATAAGTCAATCCAAATAGGGCCCAAAATGTGAAATGAAATTTGAAATGCTGTTTGTGTTATGTTGTTTTATAGGCTGTGGAGCTTCAGAAACTCATTTTGGCTCACAATAGTATTGAAAATTTAAAGGAAGATATCAGAAATTTATCTTGTCTTGCTGTGTTGAATCTCAGTCACAATAGTCTTTCTCAGCTTCCTGCTGCCATTGGAGAGTGAGTTTTTCTTGTGGAATTGGTGAATTTTGCTTATTTTAGTTTTGTCTTGTTTTTCATTTCCGGATTCCTTGATTGATTTTCGTCTTTTCAGGCTACCTCAGTTGAAGCTGTTGGATGTTTCACATAATTTGATACTTACAATACCGGAGGAGATTGGATCAGCTGTGTCGCTTGTGAAGTATGCTGTATTCCATGTTCATTTTCTTCCATAGATTGATGATATGGGAAAGTTTACATCTATGCACACTCTATTTGTATGTGCTCTTTTAGGTTTGATTGTTCAAATAACCAGCTCAAGGAATTTCCAAGCTCACTAGGAAGATGCTTGGAGTTGTCGGACTTAAAGGTAATGTCGTAATTGTCTTGTCTTGCCTAAACTGTTGGATGTTGATGTTTGTTGGGTGGTTGGCTTCTGCTGCTTAACTAGCATTGAAGTGGTTTCTTCGAATTATGTTTGTGGTTAATGGAACCTATAAGTATCTCTTTTATGTTGTCAAGTACTCAAATTTGTCTTCTTTGACGAGTATAAATGGAATTTAGTTGTTAGACTTACACCCTACTTTTGTGTCTACCTACAATAATGTTACACTGATTGGTAACAATGAGATACTTATAGGTTCAGCACCTAAATTACACTGTAATTCAAAGTATGAATAGTGATTTGTTTTTTGGGTGCTTGATTAAGGAAGGAGTTTCCCTTGTGGTAACAACACTAGTGTACCCCAATTTGTTGGCCAAATTATTTTCTTGTTCAAAGGAATTTTTCAATTCCTGTACTCCCTAAGAACCTTCCTTCTTGTTAACTAAATGTGCATGTGCATATCACATTTCCCTTTATTAGTTTGTTGCTTTCTTTTGGCATACTAACTACTCCACTGTTTCTGAAGTTTACTCTCCTCATCATAATATGCAATCTTTTCCTGTTATAGACCACAAAATGTGGTGCGTTACCTAAAGATAAAAGCAAGCATGGAACCTGCTTTTGTAACATCACTTGTATGAACATAAGCTGATGCTGTGCAGACTGTTAATAACCTTCTTTGTTTCAGCTACTGTTTCTTGTTGCCCTATGACTTTTAAATTTTGTTGTTGTTGGGTGATTTTGATAGTCACCAGTCACCACCAAACATTTATTACATCCCTGAAACCCCAATGTTTAACAACTGTGAGATAATTTCATCAAATAGGTTGCATTTTACTTTTTTGATTTCTTGGTCCTTCCTTTGGGTTATACAGGATACATAGATCTATTGATGAAGTTTGTGTTTACTTTAAATTGGGTTTGTGGGATTTCCTTGTAGGTTTTACCTGCCTTTGCTATTTAACTGATGAAATGGAGTTTTTTGGTACCCTTATTGCAGGGATCAAACAATCTTATTGCAAGCTTGCCAGAAGATTTAGCAAATTGTTCCAAATTGTCTAAGCTAGATATGGAGGTAGTAACTAGTAGCAAAATTTAGAATGCTCGTTGATGACAAACATCTTCTTGAATCTTTGAGAAATTATGCTTTTATTAAGCAGTGGTCTCATTATATTTTCTGTCTTTGCCAGGGAAACAAGCTTACAGTGATATCCGAAAATATAATTTCATCATGGACAGTGCTTACTGAATTAAATGCATGTTAGTACCTTTGTTCTCTAAATACTCAATGATATCAGTTAGTTCTTTCATTCTTTTATGTGGATCTTCTGTTTTGTTAAACTTGTTTCCATTAACACTATTTCAGCAAAAAATATGCTGAATGGCATACCAGTTGGCATTGGAGGCCTTTCACGTTTAATTCGTCTGGATCTCCATCAGAACAGTGAGTTATTTAAATAAAGGGTAAAATACTGTTGTTTCTCCCCTTTACATTTTGATGTGGACTTTGCATGTGTTTCCGTGCAGGAATCTCGTCAATCCCTTCATCGATCATTGGTTGTCATTCACTAGCAGAGTTTTATTTGGGGTCAGATTCCACCATATTCTGATGCAAGTTTTTGTTAAAAGCATATTATGCATTTGATTTTATTCTCTTATTATGACTTCTACACAGTTCTGATACATATTGCACTTCTTAAACCCGATTTAGGAATAATAATATTTCTACAATACCGGTGGAGATAGGGGAACTTTCTCGGCTCGGGACATTAGATCTTCAGTCTAACCAGGTATTTAAGACTGAATTTTCTTTTGTTTGTAATTACTTTGATTATAAGGAAAAGGAACTCTTGTAGAACTTTTTTGAAATACTGGCAATCATAGATATCTTACCATTTTTGCTTCTGATGCTTTTGTTCTCTTCTCCCTTAACAGTAGATAATCTGTTCTATTGTGTATTGATTTTGTATGTTCACAGCTGAAGGAGTATCCTGTGGAGGCATGCAAATTGAGTCTGTTAGTCTTGAATCTTTCAAATAATTCATTGAGTGGGCTACCCCCTGAAATGGGTAAGGTCAGCAAGTTTTGGTATATGATAGGTCTCGTTATCTTTATTATGGAAACATAACAGTTGAGTTTGTATATAAAATATAAAGAAATGCAATTTTGCTTACCTCAATGAATTACAGCATCTCACAGAATTACAAAGATACTGCTAAGTAATAATATTGTAAAAGCAGTGCAACATTCCCTGCCATAAGAGTTCTTAATAAGCACGAATAAGAAAAGTATGTCTTGGCCTGAATTATTCTTCAAAATATAAACAGTCATGTTCACCTTAAAAAGAACTTGGGGTACCTGAGATTTACAGAGTTATCAAGGGAGTTGTTCACGCTGCACCCTCACCAATTTTATGGTCTCTTTAGGTGTCAAACTTAAATGTCAACGTGTCAACGACTCGTGGTCAATGTTTATAGCTATTTGATCTAGTAAATGGACACCATTACCTGTAAATAGTAAATACACACCATTCTGCATCCTCACTAATTTTATGGTCTCTTTATGTGCTGTAGACTCATCAGAAATAGTAAATGGACACCTTTACCTGTAAGGGTCGGGCTCTCTGTCCTGTTAATATATGTTTTATACCTTACATTTAGTTAGGGAGTGATAGTGCATCTCAACTTCTCTACAGCATGATGTTATTATGTGTTGAAACAATTTAAAAGTAATATGGAAACAATGTGACTTGAATGAAGAGATAAATACCTTAGTGTTGTATCTTGTTTAGGCAAGATGACTAGCTTGAGGAAACTTCTGCTTAGTGGAAATCCATTGCGGTCTCTTCGAAGGTACAGGGAATGGTTTCTACCTTTATGCAGTGAATATTAGTATTTATGTGTTTTCCACTTATGTCTTTTTCCCTTCAGCTCATTAGTCACTGGACCTACACCAGCATTACTGAGATTTCTCCGGAGTAGACTTTCTGAAGGCGAAGGTATGTTCCAGTCTTAGATGCATTAGCATCGTACAGACAACTTAAGCTTGAGCCCTTTTACTTAGTCTATATATAATACTTTCTTCTGCAGATTCGGAAGCTACAACCACATCAAAGAAGGACATAATTGCAATGGCTACCCGATTATCTATCACTTCAAAGGTATTGCCTCTTTTGAAGAGGAACACACATTCCATAAATTGCATGCTTTCTTACTGATCATTAACTGTTCATAGTATGTGTCTTTGTGTTGGTATTTGATAGAACACCAGTATTAAATGGAAAGGGGAACTTTATTAAATTGAAACAGCAAATTATTTAAAGGAACAGATTGATGGGCCAAGGGGTTCCTATAGTTGTGGTTTTTGTAGGAGGACGGTGGATAGTGTGTTGTATTGTGGTGTTTTAGTCAAGATCTGTGAGCGGTGCCTTTGGTATAAGTGTGTTTGTTTTGGTATTGGATTGCTTGTAGAGTGCTCCTATTTTTATTTGGCTCTAGGTGTGTTGGGTGGTCTCTCTTGTAACCTTTTTGTATTAGTACACCTTGTACTTGATACATTCTATTAAATAAAATTTTAGCACTTCCCAAAAAAAAAGGTTTAGGCTGATTAGTATGAGCTCAAAATTTAGGGATCTTGATGCTATTTTTCATGTATATATATTTGCATGATCCCTCATGAATATAGGGGAAATAATTTAGATCCAATCAAGTTTGCACCAAAGCTTTCTGATTCGATCATCTTTCAGTTTGTTTAGGTTTTTAGCTGCTGTCATCACTGCCCACTATCTATAGTTGTCCGTTGGGTCGGCACAGTTCATAAGGTTTTCTGTGACAGGCTCTAGATAGTAGATACCATTTTGAATAAGAGAGTCTAGAGGCATGAAATGCTGAAACTGTGTTTCAACAGAGACTAAAGGGTATATAATGCACGAGCCCACCAAGTGGGGTCTAAGTAGAGTACACGTCCGCTACCTTACTCCTTGCAAGCGGAGAGGTTGTTTCGAAGACTTCACATGGCAAGCAGTTATACAAAGGCTTGCAACCTTACTGTTGCACAATGGCTCGTCCTCAATTCTCATTTATTCATTATTGACTAAAGAACAAAATCAAGTTGATTAAGAATCCCTTTTTTTTTATAAATATAACAAGTTTTGAGTATCTTTTTATGTATCAGCCGTGGTGTTAACATCTAATTGATTATAGTGAGGATGACAGACGTCAGTGGGTTCATTAATGATATAATCACATAATAAACTATCTACTGAATGCTGCTAATCCATATACTTTTAATAACTTAGAGTTTGCACTTGAATGAATTGATGCTGAGAATTCAGTTATATATTAGATCTGTCTTTCAGTCTTTCTTATTCAATGTATTTAACCTGAAATTTGTGTCCTTGCTAATTGCAGTTCTCTTTATAATTGTGTTCAGGAACTATCTATGGGAGGGTTGGGGTTGAGTGCTATTCCATCAGAAGTATGGGAATCAGAGGAGGTCGTAAAACTTGACCTTTCCAGAAACTCAATCCAGGAGTTGCCAGTTGAACTTTCTTCTTGTGTTTCCCTCCAGGTTAAACATTCTCTTCTGATTTTAATTCCTGAAAGATGTTTTACAAGTGAATATATAGTTATCTTCTGGTACTGATGGTGGGCACTGTCATCATCTTAACACAAGTTCCCCACTAACAAGATTCTGATTCAGTATATTTGTTGACTAGTAATGGTATAAGTGATTTTGGTCATTTGAAATTTTGAACATTTAAACACTGTGGTAAGGCTGATAAAAATATAGACACGCCTTTGTCAAATTTGATTTTATCAAAGACTCTGATTCATTTGTATATTTTACGCTTTACAGACATTGATTTTATCAAAGAATCAAATTAAAGACTGGCCATGTTCAGTTCTTAAATCACTTTCAAGTCTCTCATGTTTGAAACTAGACTACAATCCCCTCAGACAGGTAATAACTAATTATTTGGGAGTTTCTCTCTGTTCTTTTTCTTGTAAAATGAATTGTGATATCAGCATGTATAAAGAATCATTGCAAGACATAACACTTAACAAATAATACTAACTAATATGGTTTTTCCAACTGTAAAATTCATAGAAATAATTTTTCTTCTTTCTCAATGCATTGCTTTTAGTATAGCTTAAATAGACAGTGGATGTTTAATTCCTATTTCAATGTATCAGTCTTTCATGTTTTGCACTCCATTGCTATTGTTAATGTGTTTCAACTCTAACCCCCCTCCCCAGAAAAAGGAGAAAATAAGAGAAATTGAAAGGTAATCTATGCCTAAAATGTTAGTATTAGTACTTCTTAAAACTTGATTAGGTTAGTTTTCCTATAAAAGCTACGTACTCTGCTGTATATGATGAAATGAAACATTTCAAGATTCCAGAAACATCTCTCTTTTCTCAGTATATACCTGAAATTATTGTGCAGAAATTCTAATGGTAATATAAGATATGTATCATGTTTTACTCTGTTAAAAATTCAAATAAAATAAAAGTGTGGTATTACTGACCTTGTCTGCCATTTCAACAATAGATACCTTCAAATGGCTTTGAAGTGGTGCCTAAGCTTCAGATCCTGGATCTAAGCGGTAATGCAGCTTCATTACTAGATGGTCCTGCATTTTCTAGTTTGCCAAACTTACAAGAGCTTTACCTGAGGTAGGTTGGTTGAAAGCTGCAAGATGTACAATAACACACACACACACACACACACACTCTTAATTCATATACTTTAACTTTTAGGGAGCCTGTGATTAACTTTCATGTCACAACTCCACAGAAAGATGGGTCTCACTGAAGTCCCGTCAGATATATTGGGGTTGCATCAACTACGGATCCTTGCCTTGAGTCAGAATTCCCTCCAATCGGTTCCAGAGGTAACCTTTTTTTGCGGGGGGTGGGGGTTAAACAACAGGGATTTGGCTTGTAATGTATATATACCTCTTTGATTCAGGTCCTGTGCAAAGTTGGGATAATATGCTTGAACTTCATTTTAATTTAACAGTTGTTTTGCTTTTTGAAAAAAATATTTTGAGAGTGAGTGTGACATTGGATCTAGCAGTTTGTATATATGCCACTTAAAACTCAGATCTTACCAAAAGCATATATTGGCTTGACCATAACTTGACTCCACTAATGTTTCTCTCAAGTGATAATGATGGTCATGTCTTGTTATTATCTATGATATGTAATGTATTACTATTTTTACGGTTGAAGAAAGATGTCACCGTTCAATCTTTACCTAGGTTGAATTTTTAACCATATTTTTAAAAAAATATTAGTGATTCGAAAGAAGACTTACACGTGTAGTTGACCACCGAAGGCTAAGTTATTCACATGTGCAGGCAATCTCAGCTCATAAAACCTGTCTTATAGATCAATAATCTATTTTTGAAATTGTATATCTGTCTATTTCTCCTTTTCAGTACTTTATGCGTTGCTCTTGCTCACCTTTCGACTTCTTTCAGGGACTAAAAAATTTCACTTCTCTCGTGGAGCTTGACCTATCTGATAACAACATCTCAGCCCTTCCACCTGAGCTGGTCAGCAACAAACACTACTGTTTCTCATTTAGTTAACTTCTTATTTTAATTTCTTACTAAAATTAATAAATTATAATCTCCGATACAAATTTAAAATTATAGAAATTGGTGGTGGTATGCTATACATCTCAACTCTCGATGATGTTTGGCCTACTCAATGCGGTCATACCTTGTTTTTGTCACTTTGATTTAACGCATTTACTTTGATCAGGGTTTGCTGGAACCAAGCCTTCAAGCGTTGAGACTTGATGGGAACCCGCTTAGAAGGTAACTTCCTCTTACACCGCCTTCTACATGCTTTCCCAAAGAGTAAAACTAGAACTTATGAACTATGGTGCCATTTTTTGCTTACAACTTCCTAATATGGAATGGTTAACACATATCTTCGTAAAGAAGTAAATTGTTAAAGACGTTGCCTCTTTCTTGGAACTCAAGCATTGCTAATTTAACAAAACAAAAACGAAGCATATAAATTAGCAAGATCTTCTGGAAAGCTTGGTTAATACAATCATTACAATTTTTCTTTATTTGTTTCATTCAGCATTCGGAGGCCTGTCTTGGATAAAGGAACTAAAGCTGTTCTGAAATATTTGAAGGACAAATTGCCAGAGCAGTAGTTTGCTTTTTATACATTTCCCAAAAGTATTATATTGGTCATTGGACATGAACTAAAGTTGTACTTTAATTTGATTTTTTATACTTAAAGCTTTTGTATTTGTTGGTGCCTAATTATGCATGATTTGTTTGTGCATATATACAAGGGGTGGAGGGATTGGTTATCTGTATGGCATTTATATATTGAATTCAATTTATTTTTTTTAGTCTCGTGATGATTATAAGTAGGGATAATTCATAATTATCGTTCTATAAGTTTGTTTTGTAGACTTGTATTATATTTAGTACTTGTTTGGAACTACATCTAGCTTACATTTATCGGGTTCTAAAGCAATTATAATGTGGAAATTTAGAAGCTAGAAAATAAAGCATCGAGACAGAAGTGTGTTAAATTTGTTTTCAATGTGAGAAAACACAGCCTCTTAGCAGTGTAAATGAGTTGAATTATCTGCAAGTTATTTAAACTTGTTAAAAAATAAGTTGAGGTTGAGCTTGATTATTTAAATAAGTAAAACCTACGCCTTACACACAACATTAATGACTTGTGTCTATATATAATATTTTTGTTTGTAAAATATTGTTTATATATTTTTTTTTGTAAGGTTTGTAGAATATTATATGATATTAATATTTGTTAAATATATATATATATATATAATTTGTTTTTTATATTGAGAACTAGAGAGAGTAATATAGATCGGACAGAGTATTTTGTTACAAATTATACGCTTATATTTTCTCATAGGAGTAAAAAAAAATTACTACAAACTACAAAGAGGGCTTAAACCCAAATTATAAGAGTAAAGTTGAGTAAATTATTATTCCTCACTTTTTTCCCACATTCACATAATCATAGACATTAATTATAGTCTGATCTTAATCAAACTATCCAAATTTAAATAAAAAATCTCTAATCATAGTCAAACACTCGCCGATTAACAACATAGTATTAGTAGTATGAGTATGGAGGAAATAGTATCACCAATCATTCAAAGTACTTCTGCAAGTACAGTGTAAAAAGTAAAACCAAAACCTCACCAATCATTGAACTACTTCTACTTCTGCAATTTGAAAATAATATAAAAGATATATTAAATTAAAAGAAAAAATTAATAAATTTCAGAGTCAGAATATAGACAAGCCAGAATCAGCTAACTTTGGATAAATAAATACCCCTTCATTACAAAAAAATAAATGTTGGGGGATATCTCAGTATATGACAGGACCATTAGTTTTCAAATTTTGTTTCCAGAGTTGCACATGCACTAGCACTCATCAACCACAACTGCTATAGAACTATAGCACTTTCAGTAGAGAATTAATACCAAAATAAAGAAAAACTTGATCATTCCAAAAACACCTAGGTTTTGGAATTTGTTTTAAGTTGATCCCACATTTACTGATGCATTGATAAAAAGAAAACCACAAGACAGATGATTGTAAACTAAGTCTGAAGAACATAGACCATTAACATGATTTTTTGAATGGAAGATACTGAACAGTTTCTCAATGGATAATAACTAGAAATTCATCCAAATTTCACTGTAAACTGTTGCTAAAGATAATCCATCACTAAGCTGATGAGACATGTAATGAAATAACCAGCACCTAAATTCTTAAAGCATTACATTACTCACAAGTCACAACCAATCCTGCTGCTGCAATTTCAAGGGCAAATAAACTTCAGAGAGATATTGAAAACCAAAGGTACTCAAAGCCTGAATCTCAGCCTTTTGCTTAGTTTTAACCATCAATGTCAATTCTTCAACCCAGCCAGGATTCTTCTTGACAAAATCCTCCTCCAACATATCCTTTCCAGTCTTAATATCCTGCTCAGTCATGGGCAACCTGCACTGCTCGGGTATCTTGTACTTGTCCAAGTCACTAGGCCTAACCCCTAGCCATTTAATATCAGGGGTAGTCAAGTGAGAACTGTCATATGACATGTTCTTTGACCCACATCCATAAACTGATAAAATCTTCAATCCATAAGGGTCACTGTCAACAAGCGCCAGCACTGGAAGCTTCAACTCGGTCTTCATTTTCTTCAAGAAGAGCCTTGTGGCAACATCGGGTTGCCCCTTCGCTGTCACGATTATACAAGGAAACCGGTTGTAGAACCTATCTTCAGCCAATCTCATATAAGCAGCATCCTTCTCCACCAAGAGAATGAACAGGGCATCACTTTGCATATCCCCGACTCGATCTATATTAGGCGGAATCGCCTTCCCCCCCATACCCATTTTGGTGCAGTCAATCATATCTCCATTGTCACTGAAAATCAACCTTCCCACAACCACCCCTTTCTCCGCCGCAACAACGTTGAGGCTCGAACGTGTGCAACCCAAGATGCACGAAACATCATCCAGAACTGTGTCAGATTGCAACTGATTCATCACAAAAAAAATTAGAGTTAATTATATATAATTAAATTGGAGACAGTTATGATTAGTAACTAGCAGCATAATAAAATCATAATAATTTGTTATTGTTTATATTTTTACAAATATGATCAAAGGGGAAATCCCATTTCATCAAATACCAAAACGCTCACATAATTAGAAAACATGAGACTAGAGAAAAGAGAATGGAGAATAACTTGCGTTGAGTATAAGGTCAGGATTTGACCTTTAACTGTGATTTTTAGTTTTACTTTTTTAGTTTTACTTTAACTGTGATCAAAACTATGATAAAAGTTGAAAATGTCATGCCACTTTGTTGTCGAACTGGTCTTTTGTGTTTTTTAATTATACTTGGACCATGATTCAATCAAATCTCTTGTGGCTATTATTCACAGCTGAATTAGTTTCAAAGCATGACTATATATACGAACCTTCAAAAAGAGACAAAATTTGCAGAAGTATATCTAAAATAGATACTAACAACAAAAACATACGATCTTATTGAGAAACAGTGACGTTTTTGCGGTATTGAGAGCTATTTGCAGAAGTATATCTGAAAATACTAACAACAAAAACATACGATCTCTCCTTTAGTAATTAATCAACTTATCATGTACAGATACAGTATAGATGTTTATGACTGAAGCAACTGTGTCTGTTGCATTCCTTTTCAATCAGATATTTCAAAGTATCTACTATATCATAAAATAATCTCTAAAATATGATATGACCAAGCTTAGTTTTGTGCTTTATTGATAGCTTCGGTTTACTGTTTACTGACAAATTTTTCACACTTCTCTCTGTCAGCTATGAATTTTGTTAGTTTTTTTGAAGGACTCAAACTTTTAACTACTATTGAACAATCTTTTATTTAAGAGATTAAAAGAGTATGCACTTTTAGTGTAAAGTATTTCACACTGGCATTAATTTGCCACATCATTTTGTGATTGATTGTTAGTCTAAAATAACTTTACACTCATATTGTGACAGTGAATGTTCTTTAATCTCTTTATTTATAAAAAAAAAAAAAAAGTGATTCATATTAAAAGTTGGAAGTTTCTAATTTTTTTTCCTGTCTGTTATTAATGTAGCATATTCTTTGGACATGAATTTCTTTGCAAGGCCAAAAGGGCCTCAAATTGCAGCCAAAAGAAAGATCCCTATTGTTTTTATGGACACAAGTTAGTTGAATTGAAGCATGTCTTCAAAAGTTTCAATAAAATGGACAAGAAAAATGGTTGATTTTGTGACTTCTCTACCCCCATAATTGTCTCCTTATAAACACAAACATGAACTTTGCTTTTTTTTAGTGGTTGGTTAGCATTACCAGGAAAATTTTAAGAAGATCCTACAAAACAATATTGGGATTCGTGTTGAAAGGTTGCCCCTACACTCGGGGAGTTCTCCTTGAATGAAAAACAAGGAACTAGTAAGTGATTCCAATATGTTATACTCTCTATGGAACAAATAATATTCTCCTAAGCAGTCAGTGTCTTAGATTGCTAATCAACTTGCTTAGAATAAGCTTCATTCCAAGTGCATTATCATTGGTCATTAGTTAGAGCGTTTTGGAATTATATGTATACACTACCCATTACCCAATAGTGTGTGTAACTACCAACACATATGATGATATGATATTCGACACATGTTGGTGTCGAACACCAGCACGATACCGACACATACGCACAGTTATAGTCAATCACTTCCGTTTCTTAATTTTATCAGCTGTGTCTATTGGTCAATATCCATTCATAATATAAAAATCAAAACAGGTTCATAGTTTAAAAGATGAGAACGAAACCTGATCCTGGAAGAGCTTAACATCAGTGTAGAAGAGATCACGCTTAGTAACATGTATCCCTTTGAGGCAAAGCTGGTGAATAAGCTGGAGGATCCGAGCAGTAATTGTGGTTTTACGAACAGTTGAGACATTAGCAAAAGGACGAATAGACGTTTTATCCTTGAGCACGATGCGGTCAAGTTCCGGCACATAGAGCTGATTAGCGGAGGAACGAGAAGGAACTTCAAAAGAGAAGCCATTTCCAGAGAGAATAGAGTGCGCGATCTTGAGAGCAAGGGACTCGATGTTGTCTTGAACGGAGGAGAGTGAGAGGTCCTCTACTTCCCGACATTGGAAAGGTAGTGAGAGCTCTTGGAGGGTTAGGGTTTTGGTTCCGGAAGAAGACGCGGTTGAAATTTTCAATTGTTTTAGGATTTCTAAGATGACTGAATCTGGTTTTAGTTTGTTCTTGAAGGGTAGTATTTCGTCGGTTGGTTGAGTTCGTTTGCGTTTTTTGTCTGCCATTGATCTCTGTACCAACAACATACATACAAAGCACCATAAATCAAATTATAATGGCACTATAAACTAGTAAATTAAAAGTCCAAGACAATTGCAATAATAGCATAGAAATTAATCTCTTTACTAAATAAGAAGTAAATTTTGGCATAGACAGACTTAAAGAAAATCAATTTATCAATCAATCAAACAAGAACAGAACAAAAATCAAAATCAAAACCAGTCTCAAAAAAACAAAACCAAAAACAAGAACAAACGAAAATCTAAATCAAAGAACGGAACAAACGAAAATCAAAACAGAACAAGAGCGAAATGATTACGCGACGAGAGAGAAAGGGAGATTACCTACACACAGGCGGCGGCGGTAGGTTCAATCACGAGAAAGAGAGAACTGGAAGGCAGCGTCGCGAGCGAGTCACAGTAAAGTCAAATTTTTTTCCCTTTCAACATCAGTGACTGTTCACTGTGAGACAAATTTTTATTTAACCAATCTTAGTTGGTTCATATTGACGCTGAACTTGGTAGGAAGACCACCGTTCGATCCACGCAACTGAGATCGGAAGAGAACTGAAATTATTTGATGTCAAATTGACCCCGAACTAGGGCTGGAAATGAGTCGAGCTGAGTCGAACTCATCTGAGCTCGACTCGGCTCGTTAGGAATTGGTTCAGCTCAAAACTCGGCTCAAGTTCGACACGAACTCTTTTTTCAGCTCGAGTTCGGCTCGTTTAAGTTAGCGAATAGTTCGGTTCAGCTCGTTAAGTTCAACTCGTTAAGTCAAATCACATGATTTTAAAGTCAATTTTTTGTCAAAATTTAATCTATAACCTTTTAAACTATTTTTTTAAAAAGAAAAAGTTAATATTACATTAAAATAAAAGTCATCCCAAATGAATAATAGATAAACAAATACAAAATTTAAACAATCATAAATTAATACAAATAACAAAGTTACAAAGCAAAAACAAACAAAATTCCACGATTATTCTCAAAATATTCTTCATTGATGTGTATATAGAGAATTGGAAAGTCATTGGTGTAAACAATCGAGTTAGTTAATGAGTCAAACTATATATAGTTTATGTTCGGCTCATTTATTTAACGAAATTAATTTTTAACTCAAGTTTATCTCATTCGGTTCACGAACCAAGTTCACGAATCAATTATCGAATCGAGCTTCGAACTATTCACGAGTTGACTCGGGTCATTGTCAGCCCTACCCGAACCAAACCAGATTCAATTGGTGGTGAAAAAAAAAATTATCTATTTCAAAAGACTTGAGAGGAGGTGAATGTATTTTTCCTTTTATTTTATTTATTTTTAATTAAATAATATTGTTATCCATAATAAATTATTGGGTCATGTTAACATGTGCCCTAAGGGCACATGATAAGCTATCTAAAGATAGAAATGTTCATTTAATGATATAGAGAATTTAATGTTTAGACAATTAAATAATACATAGACATACCAGAAGACAAAAATCTTTTCTCTCTCTAAGGTTTCAAACGCTCCCACCTCTCTCTAAGGTTTAGGTCAGCCGCCGCCTCCAACTATTCCCTTTCCAATCCAAATTTCCGATCCAAGATGTAGACATAACTTCGGTGGTGCCTAGCCTCTCAACGGCCGCACCACCGTCTCAACCGATCTGAGTCTAATCTCTTTCCCTTTCAACGGCTTTTACTTCACCGGCGTGCCTTCTCTCCGCTGTCGTCGTTTTCGCTGGTGTTCGTCGCCGGCGTGGGTCTCGACGGATTTGGTCGTCTCTGTAAGTGTTGCAGCCGTACTTGGTTGAGGGATCCGAGTTTTTCTCTAGCCGGTTTTGAGTGGTTTCATTTCTAGGTTTGTCCGGTGAGGGTGGTGGTTGTGGTACTGCCGCTGGTTCTGTTTGTGTTCTGGCTCTGTTTTGGGGTTTGCAGGGTTGTGGAAGGGTGGTGATCGTGAGATGTTCAGTTCTCTCAAACCGTTGGGTTTCCTCCTCCGCCCTTGTTTCGGTTCGCTTCCGATGAGCTCTGTGTTGGTGGCTGATGGGTTTTGGTGTTGGAGTCATGGCCTTAGGTGGATCCGGCAGGGGCTGTGCTCTACAGTGGTACTGTTGGTTTTGTTTCGATGGTTTCCGTTCTGTGCCTGTGAATCCGGTGTGTCGCTTTCCTCCGTCGTGCTTCTCTTCACCGTCGGTGTCTTGCTGTTTACTGCTGGTGTCTGCGCGTTTTGGTGTTTATTTCCTCGCCGGAGTTGCCTTCTGTCTCCGGCGGTGGGCTTCTACGCTGGTTTGGGTTTGCTGGCGGTGGGTTCTCTAATTTTGGTGTTCTCCCTCTGTTGCAGGGAGTGGTGGTTGGGGTTATGGTGTTCGGGTGTTCGTTCTACCTAGGTGGGTGTAATCGGTTGTTCGAAAGGAATGGAATGCTGAAGTTTTCGATTTGGAGTTGTTGAGGTTTAAGGATTTTGAAGGGGTAAGGTTTGGGTTACTTCAGATTGCCATTTCTTGTACTGCTGCTTCATCTGATCTACGGCTAGGATGTCACACGCGGTTTAGGTGATTGAGGACTTGCGTGAGGTCGAGGTGTCTTGGATCCGGGTTAGGGGATTTTGTTGTGGTGTTTGGTGGAGGCGGCAGCGAAGCAGTCGGGGTGCCTTGGTGTTGCGTTTGGTGACGGTGGAGGAGGTGAGGTGGTACTGCCCTTTTTGGTGTGGATTGGTGAGGTCTCATGAAAGGTTGGTGTGGCCGGAGGCGTTGTGGAATGGTGGGGTGGACGGCGGTTGGGGGCTGTTTGGGGGTGGTTCCTGGTTTTGGTTTTTTGTCCTGGCGTGCTCGAAAGGGCGAGGTGCGGATGTGGTTGTTTTTTCCGTACCTTTGTCCTGGCGTGCCCTTTTTGCGTATTTTCCTCATCACCTTTTGTCTACAATGTGTCCTCAACCAATTTACATAGGTATATATAGTGCTCTTAGTTTATCAAATGTTGATTCATTCGATCAATCAATAGTTTTCATCAAATATCTTTTAAAGATTTTTCAAAGTTAATTTTTAAATAGTTACACTTTTTCGTCGGCATTATATCTCTCTCTGTGTTTCATTCAAGGACATAGAGAGAGACCGACATAACAACAATAATAAAGCTTCATCAAGCGTCATACATTCTCTCGTTGAGTTGTATATTCATACAATACAAACAATTAAGCTGCAATGGCAAGAGAGCTAAGGCTCGCGATGAAGCCATGGATGGTGGAGGTTGCACCTTCACTGCTGGAGTTCCCTTGGAAACCCTCCAATACTCCTAAGTTAGAGTCATATTCGAAGATGAAGAAAGCGAAGAAGATGGTCGTGCCGACTTTTGATTGTTTTATGCTTAAGTTGGGCTATCCAAATGTAGTGTTCAATTATCATATCTTGCGTCCATATTTATAAAATGAATAGAGAGATGTTGTTTAAGACGATTATTAGGAGCTTGTAGTTAGGGCTGACAATGATCCGAGCCAACTCGTGAATAGTTCGAAGCTCGATTCGATAATTGACTCGTGAACTTGGTTCGTGAACCAAATGAGTTGAACTTGAGTTAAAAATTAAGTTTGTTAAATAAATGAGCTGAACATAAACTATATATAGTTTGACTCGTTTGACTCATGAGCTAACTCGATTGTTTACACCAACGACTTTCCAATTCTCTATATACACACCAATGAAAAATATTTTGAGACTAATTGTGGAATTTTGTTTGTTTTTGCTTTGTAACTTTGTTATTTTAATTAGTTTATGATTGTTTAAATTTTGTACGTGTTTATCTATTATTCACTTGGAATGACTTTTATTTTAATGTAATATTTGCTTTTTCTTTTTAAAAAAATAGTTTAATTGGTTATAGATTAAATTTTGACCAAAAAATTGACTTTAAATTCATGTGATTTGACTTAACGAGTTGAACTTAACGAGCTGAACCGAACTATTCGTTAATTTAAACGAGACAAACTCGAGCTGAAAAAAGAGTTCGTGTCAAACTTGAGCCGAGTTTTGAGCTGAACCAATTCCTAGCGAGCCGAGTCGAGCTCAGATGAGTTCGACTCAGCTCGACTCATTTCCAGCCCTACTTGTAGTAATGATTGAATGCAATTATAGATGTCAGTCTCTGATATATTTCTACATTACATAGTAGAATTTGTAAATATTTCTATTATAAAATAGTGAAATCAAGGAATTCATAAATTTGGAATTGCTTTTTGCTTTTGTGTTTAATTAATTAACTAAACGAAATATTATAAGCACTATTTTGAGCACAAGTTGAGGAAATGCATGAAATTATTCACATTACGTCTAATATTTTATGTTAGTAAGTAAAATTAAAATATTTTTTTTTTTGAAAATGACAATATAAAATAATAATTTTACAAAGTAAATGAACCTGAGTTCGAATCTTAATAAGAATAATTTTTTGTCAGATTTTGCTTATGTCACGGCTAAACTCTAGATTACCGGAGTTCCCTTCCCCGGAGAACCAGATGGTTAATACAAAAAAAACCAATAATTTTTTTTACATCTTTTAGTGAAACTTATTTCAAGAAAAAAAAATTATATTTTAAATTATCATATCTATATTAAATTATAAAAAACAAATTATTTTTATTTTTTAATCCCTGACTTAGCGTGTAACAACATTAAAACGTTAAAACTTTTAGGAAGAGTTATCAGCTATTTGAGTCCCACAAGTTTATGCCAAAAAAAAATACTCGCATCAAATTAATATTAATTTTTTAATTTATAACAATGAAATATTTTAATTTATACCTAAAAAATGAATTATTTTACTAATCAATAATTACAGTATTATTTTATTAGTTATTTAATTGATTTAATTTATCACACAAAATAAGGCTTTGGAATTACATTTTCATTCCTATACTATACTTACTAATAGACGGTAGAAGATTCGAAAAATATTAAAAAAAAGGAAAACCGAAAACTGATTAGTACACACTTTTATTTGACAATAAATAACATAAAATACGCTTACTAAACATCTAATCCGCAGTAGCACATTTGGTATTGCTAAAACTTGTCCTGACTATGGTTTCCGGGTTCGACCCCCGGCTGCGGAAATATATTTTTTAAATTTTAATACAAGAAATTTATATTTGCAATTACCATTGTACCCTCACTATTGAGAATTACAACCAACTCTCCCACGACGCACCGCTTTCGTCCACCGCACGCCAGTCGCCGGAACGGCTACCGCTTGCGACTGCCACGCCCATGCCGTAAGTCTTTCTCTCTCTAATTTCCCTCTGTTCTTGTTTTTCAATTTCGTTGCATCCATGAAAAGAACCCTAATTTCTCATATGAGTAAAAATGGGAAATTTGATTAGTTTTATTCCAGAGGTAGTAACATTTTCAATCATATAATCTATGATCTTTAAATGATTATGTATGAATTTAAATTTATACAAGTATTTGAAGTATGATTTAAGGTTTTAATTTTAATTATCTTACTTGTTGTGAACTATGCTTATGAATTTAAATTTACACAAGCATTTCAACTGATTTAAGACAATTGATGTAATCCAACAATTGATATAATTGCAGTGGTTCTAGCTGCTGAGGATCCCCACAGGAGCCGTAGGTCTTCGCGGTCTTCTCCGGTTGTCGCACTCTATCCTGCTCTTTTCTCAAACTCATTCACTGGTGTCTCATTCCTTCTTCCACTTTAAATTTTACATGATCTGTCAGTTTTCACTTCAAAATTGCAATCTATATACATAGGATTATGGAGTCAAATGCAATACTGCATGAGGATGAAGATGAATATGTTTTGCTTGATTTGGATGGTGTTTATGGCCTAATTGATATTCCACCAAATGCTAACTATGTTCTTACTGTAAGTTCCCAATCCATTCCTCATCAATTTCTTCATTTTTTTCATTGAATGCATGTGTAAAATAATTTTACACCGTTAGTGTTTACAAATTAAATCCTATAAATTATTTTCATGTTGATTTATTATTGATTACAGTCTATATAGTAAAGTATGCTTATATTACATTATTGTTAATTATAGGGGCTTGATACTTTAAACCCAGTATTAATCATTGATGACAGATTTAAGCTGGTAAGTAACCTACATTAAAATTCCTCTTCTTTTACAATTTGATGAATTGGAATTTTTGGTTAAGTGCTAGATGCTCTCATCTAAATCTGTCGGAAGTTATTTTTAGATGTAGTGACAAAATCCATCGATTTGTTTAGATGTGTGTCTCTGAATATACAATTAGGCAGATAATTATGATGCTAAATTTAAACTAGAAATTCCAGCAAGGTATCATGACCAGTGTTGTCATTTGTGAATTGTGGAAAATCCGCTTCGCTACAGCATTACAGGGCTGGTATTACCGCAGTTTGACAACATTTTGTACTAAATCATGTCTTGTAGACCAATAGTAGTTTGTCTAAATTATGGTATGCTGTGGCACAATAGCGCTGCTATGGCCACCATTTGACAACATTGGAAAACATTTTTAATAATTTTGGTTATTCTTTCATTTGATAATTTAGTCAATGTTGGAGATTCAAATTACTTCTTCTGTTTTTCGCTTCTATGAATGGATGATATGACTATTAAAGTATTGTTATGGCTCGTTGTTGTCTAAAGGTTGGGGAATATGAAGAGACAATCGGAACATGTATCGCCTTTTCAGAACAAGGTGAGTTTCATGGATGCTGAACACTTCTGTAGAAGGGAATAAGGTCTTGAAATTATGTCCTGTTTTTCTTGACTCTTTTATTTCGTGGTTGTTGAAGGCTCGATGTTTTTTATATACTAGTTCCAAGAGATGACTGAACTCTGTGCATGTTTTCATTAAGAATAGTATCGTTTTTTTTCTTGAATATTGTTTATTGATATTTCCTAGTAAAGAAATTGCAAAACTTAACAGTGCATTTACCTTATTGTAATGATTCAGTACACTGGTAATAGTTTATGCCTATAAGGAACATGCATCATCTGCTTCTCATTTTTGTTTAGCTGCCAACTAAATGGTGAATTAGTTGTTGCTAGAAGCATAGTCAAACTGTTAAGATGATTAGTTAGCAGCTAATTCATTGTTAGTAACTCACTTGATATCTATATAAGTGATGCAATCCCTTAATAATGGAAACACGATTTCTCATTATCAATACAATTTCATTTTATCATTTATGTATATTTTCTCTCTTTCATGGCCTCTAATAAAGTTTTGTAACATGGTATTAATGTGGAAGACATGCTTGTAAGCAGCATTGCATGAAACTATTTTTAATTCCATTTGCTTCCTACTTATTGGATTGCGCAAAATAAGTTGTTTGATGGATCAATCCCATTGTGCAGATACACCAGTGGTTCACGAAGAGACAGGACCATCTGAAACCAACCTATTTTCTGGAACAAGACTAATCGATTCAAGTCAACCTTCAACAAAACAAGTCAAACCTGTGTGTCAGCTTCATAAGATTCTCAAGTTTAAATTATCACCTGATTCTGAAATTCGCACAACTGAGGAGGCCAATTGAATTTGAAAGTTGATATAATATACAGTTTCATTCTACTTATTTTGTCGATCAATTATTTGGTGGGTGTCATTTATGTTCTCGATATGTACAAAAGAACTATTTCTGTTTTTCGTATTTTGATATAATTTGTGTATTATGTGAATTCACATTTTGCCTGCTTTAGATGAACAGTGTGGATCTATCGAAAAAAATTGACAGTGTGATATTGGATCCAACAATTTGTATAGAGAAATGTTATTTGTACAACCATCTATTTTATTTTTTAAAATATGTCTCTTTTTTTGTTTTTTTTGACTAAAAAATATATGTCTCTTAAAACTCATATCTTACTGAAAGCATATATTGGCTTGAGAGTAACTTGACTCTACTAATTTTTCTCTCAAGTGATAATGATGCTCGTGTCTTGTTATTATCTATGATATGTAATGTATTTTTACGATTGAAGAAAGATGTCACCATTCAATTTTTACCTAGGTTGAATTTTTCTAACATATTTTATTAAAAAAATTTAGTGATTAGAAAAAAAACTTACATGTATAGTTGACCACGAGAGTAAGCCATCACGTCTCATAAAATCTATCTTATAGATCAATGATCTATTTTTCAAATAGCATATCTTTCTATTTCTCCTTTTTGGTATTTTATGCATTGCTCTTATAGATCAATGATCTATTTTATGTATTTTATAGAAGCTAGAAAATATTAGCATTGAGACAGAAATGTGTTAAATTGTTTTCAACATGATAACACACAGCCACTTAGCACTGTAACTGAGTTGAATTTTCTGTAAATTTTTATTTTACTTTTATCAAACTTGTTAAAAAAACAAGTTGAGCTTGAGCTTGATTATTTAAGTATAAACCTTACAGTCAACATTAATGTAATACCTTGAGTTCGTTTGTAGAATATATTACATTATATGACATTAAAAATATTAATTAAATATTGAATTTGTTAGAGTCGGATGTAGAGCTGGAAATGAGTCGAGCTGAGTCGAACTCATCTGAACTCAACTCGGCTCGTTAGAAATTGGTTCAGCTCAAAACTCGGCTCAAGTTCGACACGAACTCTTTTTTCAGTTTGAGTTCGGCTCGTTTAAAGTTAATGAATAGTTCGGTTCAACTCGTTAAGTCAAATCATATGATTTTAAAATTAATTTTTTGTCAAAATTTCAAAATTTAATCTATAACATTTTAAACTATTTTTTTTAAAAGAAAAAGTAAATATTAAATTAAAATAGAAGTCATCCAAAGTGAATAATGGATAAACACGTACAAAATTCAAACAATCATAAACTAATACAAGTAACAAAATTACAAAGCAAAAACAAACAAAATTTCACAATTATTCTCAAAATATTCTCCATTGATGTGTATATAGAGAATTAGAAAGTCATTGGTGTGCACAGTAAAATATATATATAATCGAATTAGTTCATGAGTCAAACGAGTCGAACTATACATAGTTTATGTTCGATTCATTTATTTAACGAACTTAATTTTTAACTCAAGTTTGACTCATTTGGTCCGCGAACCAAATTCACGAGTCAATTATCGAGTTGAGTTTCAAACTATTCACGAATTGACTCGGATCATTGTTAACCCTAGTCGGATGTCATGATCGAGGTCCAAACTCCAATCTCTTCACTTTACGTGTGTGAATTTCCAATGACATGTTATTTTGTCTATCTATAAAAAAAAAATATTGAATATTTTTTTTAATACTTTAAGAAATATTTTAATTGCTACAATATTAGGCTAAATTGTACTTTTGATCCTCTAACTTTCACAAACTACCAATTTGACTATTTAACTTTCAAAATAGAACTTATGACCCCCTAACTTAAGCCCTTTTTGTTAAATGTTAATTTTGATCAAGTCAACGCACATATAGACAATTATTAAAGTGACTCACATGCTATGTTAACATGTCAAGCCACATATGTAGTTATTAAAATATTAATTATTTTTTTTTTTGAAAAATTATAAAAAACAAATTATTTTTATTTTTTTAATCTCTGACTTGAGTGCGTAACAAGATTAAAGTCTAAACACTTTTAAGAAGAGTTTGACTCCTATTTAAGTTCCACAAGTTTACACCCAAAAAAAAAAGCACTTATCAATATACGAGTGGAAATCTGAGAGATATTGAAAAAGAAAAACATGATTTGTACGCACTTTTATTTGATAATAAATAACATAAGTTTTGTTTAATAAGTGTCTAATCCGCAGTAGCACATTTGGAATTGCTAAGACTTTGTCATGCACAACCTTTGGGTTTAAACATGACTATGGATACCGGGTTCGACCCCCGGCTGCGGAAATATTTTTATAATTTTTATACATTAAATTTATATTTGCAATTACTATTGTCACCACTTGCTACTGTTACGCATGCTGTTAGTCTCTCTCCCTCTCTGATTTCCCTCTCTTTTTGTTTTTCAATTTCATTGCATCCATGAAAATAACCCTAATTTCTCATATGAGGTAGTTTACATTTTCAATTACACTGTGCTATTAGGTTGTTGATAAACATTGCAATGCTGTTGAATCATAATATAATCTATGATCTTTGATGTATGATTTAATTATCTTACTCGTGCTAGATGCTCTCATCTAAATCTGTTGGAAGTTATTTTTAGATGTAATGACGAAATCCATCGATTTGTTTAGATGTGTTATAACCTGCTCAATCATATCCATAAATTACATTCTTTTTATCATTGTAGCCATGTGTTCGTTAAAACTCATATTTTCCTCTCAATCTGTGATAGATACTAATGGTGATAATAATTGCAGCTATTTCATAAAGGTTCTTCTGAAGAAGAAATATGCTTTCCTGTATTGCGTGGTTGATGCAGTTGTTGCGCATTTCATGAGATTTATCAATGAAATTATGATACTGCCTGTTATATGGAACTAGATCGGCAGGGACCAGCCTGCATCTGATAAGAATAAGAGAAAACAATAAGAAATATAAATACTATTCATAATGATGGATTTTACAATATTTACATACGAAATAGTATGAAGATGGTATCTTGGTATAACCAAGTGAATAGATATTTAAAACTAAATAAATATAATAAAACTTATGCATATCTTAACTAATATTTTCCTATTCTAACAATGATAAATCCAGTCCTGTAGATGCTAGCTAGCAACCTTATCATTATCCATTAAATAATGAGTTATTGAAATATGAATCACTCCGTTGAGTTTGAATTCTAATAAAGATGGTGTGTTGGTATGGATATGATCATTGTCAAGGGCAAAGGCAGAGTGAGAGACAACCTTATTATGATCATTGTTATTAACCTTAAAGAAATCAATCTCTTTCACTGGATCATATGATCCATTTTCCCATCCACTTAGGATTGAGTAAAAGATCATATTCACTTTTCTCTATAACATAAAAGATCAGATTCACTTTTCAGATTCATTGAATCATTGATGAATCTGGTCTATACTAAAGACCAGATTTATAGAGTTCTAAATGATTTAGCATCGAGGTAGGTAGTCAAGGGCGGTGCCGACCAAGATGTGAGAAGGATGGATGGTCGAGGTGAATTTATGTGGGATAAGAAAGGTTTAGGTTGAGATGGGTGGCAAGACGAAGAATATGAGGTTGGGAGACAAACAGAACAAATAAAACATCATGAGTTTTGCGAGTGGTGGCAAGATAAAACTAAGATAGCGACAAAAAAAAAAAAGAAGAGTAATTGTGTGTCAATTTTTAACTTATCGAATGAATAATTTCTCGAACAGAGGTGCCGACCAAAATGTGGGGTGGTCAAAAAAAGATGAATGGTCGGAGTGAATTTAAGTGGGATGGAAAAAGTATAGGTTGAGAGGAATGGAAAGATGGAGAATACAAGGCGGAGGGACAAAGGGATCTAGGCATTGAAGCTAAATATCACGAGTTAAGCGGTGCTGACCAAGATGTGAGAAGGATGGATGGTCAAGGTGAATTTAAGTGGGATATAAAATGTCATGAGTTATGCGAGTGCTTACAACATAAAAGTAAGGTGGCGACAACAAAACAATGAGTGATTGTGTGTCAACACATGGTTTTTAACTTGTTGAATGAATAATTTCACAAACAGTGGCGCCGATCAAAATGTGGGGTGGTCAAAGAAAGATGAATGGTCAGGGTGAATTTAAGTGGGATGGGAAAGGTATAGGTTGAGAGGAAGGAAAAGACGGAGAATACGAGGCCGGGGGAGAAATGGATCTGGGGATTGAAGCCAAATCTCACGAGTTAAGCGAGTGAAAAGTATGGCGGAGACAACAAAAATTGAATAATTATATGTCACGACAAGATTTCTTACTTGCGAAGGATGGTGCTAACCAAGACACAAAGTAAGAGAAGAATGGTTGGTTGGGTTGAATTTAAATAGGATGGGAAAGGATAAGAATGAGAGGGTTAGGAAGGCGGAGAATACGAGGTGGGGTATCAGCAGGCGGAGAATACGAGGTGGGATATCAACGGGGTCTAAGGAGTAAAGTAAAATATCGCAAGACTTACGCGAGTGGTAACAACGTAAAAGTGATATAATAATTAATTAACGACAACAAAAATTAAGTGGGTTGAGTGTCATCACATGATTTTTTAGTTTGAATAATTCCTTTAATGAATTTTCTTTGCAAATTGTATTGCCTTTTCAGAACAAGGTGAGTTACAGAAGGGGAGGTCTTGGAAATTATGTCCTGTTTTTCACGATTCTTTGATCTCATGGTTGTTAAAGACTCAATGTTTTTTATGTATTCGAAAGTTCCAATAGATGACTGAACTGTAAAGGCTGAATATTCATACACACTTCCTTAGTAATGGATTTACTAAGGTGACTGAGTTACAGTTGATGGACTCCATGTTTTTAATATACTAGTTTCCTTTCAAAGTTCCATGAGATGACTGAACTCTAATTAAAATCTGAATATTCATACACACTTCCTTAGTGATGGATTTACTATATCTGTGTTCATGTTTTCATTAAGAAAAGAATAGTATCATTTTTTTCCTTCAATATTGTTTATTGATATTTCCTAGTAAAGAAATTGCAAAACTTAACAATGCATTTACCTTATTGTAATCATTTAGTACACTTGTAATAGTTTATGCCTATTAGTAACATACATCCTCTGCTTCTCATTTTTGTTTAGCAGCCAACCAAGATGATTAGTTAGCATATATTTATTTGTTAGTTACTGACTTGATAACTATATAAGTGATGCAATCCCTTAATGCAATATTCAATACAATTTCATTTTATTAATACAATTTCATTTTATCATTTGTGTGTATTTTCTCTCTTTCATGGCCTCTATTAAGTTTTGTAACATGGTATTAATGTGGAAGCATTGCATGAAACTAAGTTGCTTTTAATTTCATTTCCTTCCTATGATTGTAATTTGTAATTTCTAACCTGTTTTTTTTTAAAAGACTTACATGTGTTGTTGACCATCAGAGGGCAAAGTTATTCACATGTGTAAGGCAACAAGGTTAAAGTCTTAAAACTTTTAAGAAGAATTTATCTCCTATTTGAGTTCCACAAATTTACCCAAAAAAAAAAAAAAAAAAAACTCTTATCAATATACGGATTAAGATCCGAGAGATATTAAAAAAGAAAAACATGATTAGTAGGCACTTTTATTTGACAATAAATAATATAAGTTTCGCTTAATAAATATCTAATCCGCAGTAGCACATTTGGTATTGTTGAGACTTTGTCATGCATAGCCTTTGGGTTTAAGCATGACTATGGATACCGGGTTCGACTCCTGGCTGCGGAATTTTTTTATTTTATTTTTATACAACAAATTTACATGCTTATGCGAGATTATTCTAATGAATGACTTTAAAATTTATATGATTATTGTACATAAAAATCATGGTTGACATCACATATGCTACAACTCTAATAATCAAAAGTTACAAAAAAAGCAGCACATAAAAATCTTAGGCAATATTCTCTTTAACAAACATATCACTTAATAAAAGTTTGCTGGCCTGAAGAACTTGAAATGTGATTCCAACCATTTTCAATTGTTGCTCAATGAATTTCTAATTAGTAAGGCGCTTTGCCATAAGAGTTTATTAATTAATTGTGTTGCACATTAAGGAATGAGGCCGCAACCATTGCATATAAAAATGAATTAAACGACAATGTAAAATAAACAGTCATGTTACAAATTATCCAGGTACTAAAATATCATTGAATTATTGATATATTTTTTAAATGAACATCCCGGATTTTTAATCCAAATAAGTTTGATAAATTATTGATATATTTTTTTTGAGAAAGTTAAAAAAAACGTAAAATCAAAATTTAAAATGCATGTACGTTTATACATATTATTATAAAGTAATTCTAAAATGTTACTAGTTCCATACAAAAATATTGGATTAAAATAATTGAATTCAAATATAATACAAGTCATCAACTTCAGAATATCTAATTTATACTTAATTAAAAACCCTCTTTTGTTTTCCCGCGCACGCAACGATCTTACACAATAATAACATCTTCAAGCTTTGTACCTATAGTGGTAAGAGCCAGTAATCTCTCCCAATTCATGCATTAATGTGTAATTTTTTTTAGACTAAAATATTTCCATACCATTAGTAAAATAAAATACTTCAATAGAAGAGTAAAATATTAATTTATCATCTAAAAATATATTTGGTCACTACTATATAAAAGGATATGATCAAATAATATTGGATAATTATCAAAATACGTATATACTTAAATCTTAGAAGTAATTTGTGGATTGACCAATGAAAAGTACTCACCAAATAATAAAATAAATAGAATGTATAAATTAAAATAATAAATATTACACCGCTTAATAACGCTTTAACGAAATCAAATTTTACAAAATTCACCGTTGGATTTAATGATTATATCATATAGATCATTCATATTAAATTTTATAAAAATCTAAAACCGTTTAATATATGATTGAGACTCGTCAATATTAACGGTTTATGCGTTGTTATTGCATACCGTTAATCTTGACGATTCTCAATAACATATCAAATGATTTTAGATTTTTATAAAACTTAACAAAGATGATCTATATGATATAATTTACAATCTAACGGTGAATTTTGTAAAATTTAAATTCGTTAAAATATTATTGAACGGTGTAACATTTGGTGTCAAACTAGTTGGTGTCATTTGATCCTGACCCATATTATTATCCAATAATAAATCAATAAAATGCATATATAAAATATTGGATCATTATATTATTACCCTCTTAAAATAGTTTCGTCCTCGAAACTAGAAAGTAAAAATATTATAGTAAAGTTCTCTTATTAAATAAAATCATAGTATAAAACAACTTGATATAAAAGATGAAATAAAAGTGTTTTGACACATAAATAAAATAATTATTTATATATTAAAAAAAATTTAGGATCTTACATTCTACCCACCAAAAAAATTATTTTCGTCCCCGGAAATAGCCTGTGGAAAAAGATTAAGACTAAAACTATAAGTCATGTTTCAATTTTTGTTGTCCTGTCTTTGTGCGGCGTATTATGTTTATCCTGTCTTTGTGCGGTGCGGCGTGTTGTTTTTGTCCCGTCTTTGTGCAATGTTCATTTGTTTCAGGTTGAAAGATTAACTTCGATTTAGTGCAAATCCAATCAATTGCAACGTAGAATTTGGTGTCATCAACGCTACAAATTCAGAGGTATGAACATTTCAGACACTTCAATATAGTCATATTTATAGGCTTATGCAATTCGCCGTTTTATGCTATTAACATGGATACTGTGAGTTTGTTCGTAAATTTATCCTTTTTATTTTTAGCAAATTTGAATATGTATTGCATCAATGTACTCAATTAATTTGAATGAATGAATATCCTTTATTTTTAGTAATAAAAAAAAAACATTGAATATCATTTAATTGTCATTCAATGAAAGCAACCACATTAACACAAGTTTTTTTGAAGGCAAAGGCTGAAAATAAATGTGATGCAACGGTTGCTCCTATTGCCTTTCTTTGTTGATCGTCCAACACTGTAGAGAGATTCAATGTTTTCGTGAGAGAATCTTTTTTCATTGTTGAAAATAAGTAACGTGGTTATGTCCTTATTTAAATTAATCACTCACAAAATAGTGCAGAAAATTGCAAAATAGTGCTGAAAATTAATTACTTGCAACTTTAACTTATTTCATTTGAGAGCTCAAAACTCATTCAATCAGCATCAAATTTCATACACCATTTCGTCAACATGTTAGTAATCATGCATACTGCTCAGAATAGTTTTTCACTCAGTGAAACTAAAAAAGTCTTAAAACTTGAAAGAAGATATATTGAACAAAATCAAGCAGAACAATCAAAAGATTTTACAACACAATAGTCGCGTGGTCCAACAGTAGCATTGGTAGAAGGAAAAGCGCCAATAGTAGGTGCCTGAATTAACATGGAGGTTTCAAAAGATGCAATTGTTGGTTCTGGATTTCGAAAAATACCTGAATAGGAAAACCACCGAAGAATTTATCGGGTTGAGTCATGACCAGGTCACTCTCTTTAAGACGTTTCATGACCTTACACCAAAGTTTCTGCAAGGTAGACTATAAGTCGTGCGTCTCCAGGATAAAACAGCCCAGTTCACTGTGCGATTACCAACTGTACGATTGATAATTAATCGATTACACCTTCTATACGGTATCGAAATACCAGTCAAATATGGTACGTATACCACTCAAAACCGAGAGGGACAGAAAGAATAGATGCAGGAAGTAAGAACGACTCGTCAACACAAGTCGAAGGGAGAAAGAAGAAAAAGATTTGAAGTCTCAAGAATACTTTTTCGGTGTACCAAATGAACTATACGAGCTTTCCTATTATAGGCAAAGTTCGTAACTGATAAGGAGAAATTCGGGTACCGAATTTCCACGAAACATATCAAGTAAAAATCAGATTTTTCGGTTGCATTCTGTACCGGTCCAGTTCGTCCAAGCCCAATCCTATTACAAGCCCATTATTGCCTTCAGTCCAATATCTATAACATGCGGTTCGCCCGACCCGGTTCAGAGCGCCCCATGCCCGTTATCGCCTATCCAGACCCAATACGCCCCGTTCACTTAATCAGCACATGAAAAATAAGCTTGCTCCACGATAATGAAGTAGCTTGACGCCAACGATTTCCCCCATTAAGCGCCAATATCAGACTCAAGGAATGAGGGGATCATGGGATCGGGGGAGTTACACAGCTTTTGTACCGGCTTATAAATACAACCCCCAAAGGCATTCTGAAGGGACACAAAAAAATTAGACTAAACGCAACATTAACTCAAACACCATCAACAAATATACACCCCCTACGTTCTACACAGGAACATTTGGCGCCCACCGTAGGGCTCTGGTAAAACATTTCCCAGATCTCAGGAAAATAAACAAGTCATAACTCATAACCATGACTGAAACCTCGAACAATCAACACCAAGTGAATTTGCAAACAGAACTACGTCGTCTGCAAGTAAAAATGGCGGCAATAGAAAAGGAAAAAGTAGACGAACAAGCCAGAATCCAGAAAGAGGACGAAGTCGAAGAATCTCAACCTTTGGCTCAAACCTTGTGGGATGCTCAAGTCCCAGCCAACTTCAAAATTCCCCAATTGCCAAGCTTTGACGGCAAAACGGATCCCTAAGAACACCTTATGGCAGTAGGCACGCAAACTGCCATCATTGGAGCAAAAGAACACCTCAAGTGCAAGCTATTGTCTAGCACATTAAAATATGCTGCCCTCAGATGATACATGGCCTTACCAAAAAATTTCATCACAAGCTATGATGATTTCCACAAAATGTTCATAAACCAGTTCTCAGGAGCAAGCACGTATAGGTCACCGCCACAAACATGTTTATCCTCAGGCAGGGGAGCTCGGAAACACTCAAAGAGTACCTCGCCAGGTTCAGCGAGGCCACCATCAAAGTATCCAACCCAAACCAGGAGATGTTTGTGGCAGCCTTTCATAACAGCCTTAGAGCAGAGCATTTCAACGAATTATTAGCCTAGAAACCAGCTGAAACCATGCAAGAAGTAAAGAAGAGGGCATAATGCTATGTAACAGCCCCGGCCCCACCACCATGGGTGGTCCCGGCACTGCCACCTCACGATCTTCTCCACCCCCCTCTCTAGTGGTGGGGCCTGGGCTGTTACATGCTACATGTTAAGAATATTGATAATTTGCTAGTAGCTTCCATTAGTTAGTTAGAGTTTCAATTAGTTTGTTAAGTTGGTTATTAGGTAGTTAGTTAGTTAAGTCTCAAATTGCTCTATATAAGAGCATCAATTGTACAATTTTTTCATTATCTTTTATCAACATGAATCCTTATGATTTTTACTATCTTGAAGATTTTCTAAGCTTTTCTCCGTTTTCTCCAAACCATGGAAATCTTAACATGGTATCATCGCCTCGGTTTCGATCACAGAGAGTACGTTCCGCTTCCGCCATTGTCCGGTACCGGAGGATTCTTCCATGGCTTATCACAAAGAAATTTACACGATGCTTTTTGATCCTCCATCTTTTCTTATGGTTCATTCCATTGTATGTCACTTGTGGAAGAAATCAAAGATTGAGAAGAAATTTTTGCCACTTCCACCACTTCCAAAATCACAGCCAGCATCGATTGATTCTCAAGAACTTTTGCTTGATTCAATTTCAGAGGCTAAGGGGGAGATTTCACCATCATCTACCTCTATTCTTGAATCATCCACAACATATGATCCCTTCAATTTCATATTTGGTAATTTTCATCACTCAATTCTTGATTTCAAACCTTTGATTCCATTAACCATTCCAGAAATTGATGGCTCTACCATCAAGATTGGGGAAATAATTTGTTTACTCAAATCTGAAGTTTCGCAATTCAAAGCTACGAAAGAATACACGAAATCAATCGAATATTCTCATCACAAATATGGTCTTGAAGATATGGTTCGTGTTGATCTGGATTTCGTTTCGATACAAATGTGTTGCTCGCCTCACCACCTCAACAACACCGTATTGATATTGTTTTTGATCCCGGTGGTGTAGTCACACATCTCTCTGTCACGCTACTTGATCATCGCGTTCGTTGTTGAATTTTTCGTTGAATTCGTTGTCCTTGTGTTTGATCCTGGCGGGAATCATCACCGCTCGCATTTGAAGTCTCTAACTACCATCCCTGTTTCAGAAGAAAGGAACACAAAGCTTCTAAACTAAAGTTTGCTTCTGAACTCATTTTTCTTCTAAACTCAATCTGGCCTCTGTCTTGAGTTTGCAATTTCATTCATGTTTTGGAATTGGGAGCAACTCTAAGAATTGAAATAGTTGATGATATTTGTTGAAGTTGATTAATCAGCTTTGGTTTCTGCGTGGTCTTTGTTTTCCAAACTCATACTAAAAATTTTCTTACTATGAGTTTGAGGGAGGCTATTACAATATAGAAGTTAGTTCTACAACATTATTCAGGTTTGAATCTGGAGGTTTATAGAGTCTTAAGCGTTATCAGGTTCTCAATGTATCAGTTTCTCAGAGTCTGAATATCAAAAGGGTTATCAGGTTCTAAATATTAGTGGCATGTTTTGGAAATTGCAAGTGTGACATGTTTTGGAAATTGCAAGTATGCCGTAATAGTTGCTAGATTTGATTTGCTTGTGTTGATATTTTGATTTGTTACTGGTTTGCCTACACACACCCTTGAATATTGAAGACAAATTTTGGGTTCATTATTGGAAGATTTGGTTCAATTGGAAAGTCAGTTGCTGTAGAATCTAGAAACTGGTGTGTGGCTATCTGTACAGAGTTCATGTTAGTTCATGATACATCGTGTGAAGCTTCTTTGGTAGAACTAGAGCAAGGTTGAAGGGTTCTATTTGATCATCAAAGGTTCCCTGTGATAGCTTCTTTGGTAGTTCTGTTAGCAGCAGTGCAATTTTAAGATTTTATCTTTCACACATCAAAGTTTGAGAATGATTGTAATTCAAACTCAAATTGGAAAATTTTCCAATGTTGAGTTTGAGGGAGGCTGTTAAGAATATTAATAATTTGCTAGAAGCTTCCATTAGTTAGTTAGGGTTTCAATTAGTTTGTTAAGTTGGTTATTAGGTAGTTAGTTAGTTAAGTCTCAAATTGCTCTTTATAAGAGCATCAATTGTACAATTTTTTCATTATCTTTTATCAACATGAATCCTTATGATTTTTACTATCTTGAAGATTTTCTAAGCTTTTCTCCATTTTCTCCAAACCATGGAAATCTTAACACTACATAAAAGGCAAGGAAAGCAACACAGAGAAAAGAACAAAAAACTACAAGGAACGAGGACCAGATACCAGAAGCAGTAGAGGATTAGATAACCAACGATGTCGATGGCCGTCAAGGGACAACATATATCAAGGACACCACGATAGGCTAAGAATTAATATATCAAAGGACTATGATACAAATCGATGGATTAAAATATGATTCAACCTTATTTTCTACAATACTATGAACATTGAAAACCTTTCACTACTGGAAAATCTTTTTTTGTTATCGGCAAATGTTAGTATAGTAGGATCTTAGCCTTCTACTTCCACCAAAACCTCTTGAAAGCAAGATATCACTATTGTTAAATCCTCCACCAGATAAATCATCTTTGAAAGCACCACACTTGAAGCAACTTAAACGACTAGCAAAATTGTGTGCACTACAATTACCAGCACCACAATACCCATCACCTAAACGAACATCTGAACCACTTAAACCCAATGAAGACCCTCCTCTATTTCCTCCAAACACTGATCCATAATCAATTCTGTCTCCGTATTTTGAATCACCGCATCTTTGACACGATTCGCGCCTTTGAAAGTTCATGTTCTGACATGACCTACAGTTCCAGTCTCCTGGCCTACTCATGTTTAGTACTTCTCTGCAAATTACTGTTTCATTCAACAACAAATTCCATTAGAAAATTTGCGGTGATTCGAAACTGATAAATCTGGATACTTTGGACTAATACTAACTAATTATATTTGACAAATGTCTAATTATATCTAACAAATATTGTAACTTGTCATGTTATTATCAAAGTTTTAAATAAAATTATTTACATATGTGACGTGATCTATCACATCAAAGTATTTGATGTGTCTACGACAGAACTTAAGGGCACATTTTCCGCTTTTTGCATCTATTTTGCGCAGTGTAGATTTTTTTTTGGTGAACTTGCGCAGTGTAGATTGTGACATGTATATGACCTTATTTTAAGACCTCGGTCGTTATTTTAGAGAAAACAAATTAAATTTTAACCAAAGTTGATGTTTTCCCTAGATAATCATTGGCTCATTATTTTGCACATGCACAACAGTTTGTGAATGGTACTAGCCTACTAGGTACTAACTAGATTGGTAGCTATGTATCAAAATTTGAAATAAATGAATTAAACTTATAAGATACATTTAAAAAATAGTGTTTAAAATAGAAAACTAAATAAAGAAATAAATTCTTCATTAAATACTCGTAAGTTGTTAACCAACTCAACGGTATACCAATATACGTCCACATAATATGTGTACTAAGTAGGGGTGGACATGATTTTCTAAACCGATCCGAATTTGATAAAATCGATAAAAATAATTGAATGTGGATGATAGTGGGTCGGGTCACGGGTTAAACGGATGAACAAAATTGGGTTTGAATGGATTGAGACGGACGAGTTTGGATTGAATTTTTAGGCACATCGAAATTCATAACTGACCGAACCCAATCCATATATAGTAATTCACAATATTAATATTTTCTACCCCATGTATATTTTTCGCTCATGAGCTTAGTCTTGTTTGTTAGTGACTTATTGAGCTTAATGTTTATGTTAAAATGAAAGCTCAATTGAAACAACACACTCATTCTATTCTCATTCAGTATCACATTCATTCTAAAACCTTTTGAGATTAAGAGAAAGAGAGAATGACGAGACTGAGTTGAAACTCTAATTTCTGCCGTCGCTATCCTTCTTCATTAACAACGTCATCTCTCTCAATCTCTTTCATTATAAAGGCTCATTAAAATAGTGATAACATAAAGTGATATGAGGAAGTAGCTAAAACTCATTTTCAAATCACAGGTTAAGGACTTTCAATGTTGACAGAGAGATAAATCAGAGGGAGTGGCTTTGAATGAGAACAAGCCACATAAGTAGTTTTTGTATGTGGTCCCTACAACTAATTGTAACAAACTTGTTGAGACCAGATACAAATGGCTTGTTCTAATTGGTTGAAGGGTAAATGTCCTCAAATTATAAAAGGGTAAATTAGAATTCCCCATGATTAATTGAATGGCTTTGCATAATGAAAAAGAATTTTCAGTCAGGGTATATATTCATAGAAAGGGACGTGATTTTGATATATAGAAAAAATAAAAAAAAGAACTAATTGTCTGAGTTACTTCCCTATTAATATTCTTATGTTTTGATAACCTCGGTATGTTAACCACCGAGAAGAACCGATTGTACTTTGGGAGAATTGCGCAATATCGTAGATAATTCCTTAGTTCAATGTGACAACACGCCTCCAGTTATTAATTTCCAGTCATCCGCAATATCTTTTTCCACGTATGGGGCAAGGCATGTAATTGCTTCCCCATTGATCAGACTTATTTCTAGTAACTCACCATTATTAGTGCAGTGAAGTTCAGGCATAGCATGAGTGTGCATCATTATGACCCTAACAAATCGATTTAGGGTTCTGGAGAGTGTTCGAGATAAGCGACCGTCTTGGTGTATATATGTACATACATTCGCGTGTGCGTGCATTCGTGCATACTTCGGTGTGTGTTAAAATAAATAAATTATATGTTTATTATAACTAAATATTAAAATAAGCTTAGACAATCTTAATAACCATAATTAAAAAAAAAAGTTATTATATATAATATACAGTTAACTAAATTATATGATGGAATAATGAAAAAGCATATCATGCATATCAAAATTATCTTCATAATTGAATTGTGTATATTTTGAAGGGATAAATATGTTAATATTGGTTCCTATAAATATTCCAAGTTTTGTTTTTAGTCTCTCTAAAATTTTTCTTATATTTTTGGTTCCTCTAAAATTTTCAATTAACACTTTTATTTCCTATTTTTAAATAAAGTCATATGTAGATTGCATATTTTTTAATGAAATTTTTCATAAAAGTCTAGAATATTTTAACAATCACTCACAAAAAAAAAATTAGAATTTTTTTAACAAAACATGAATTAAATATGAATTTTTAAGCACCAAAAACATTAAAATTTATATTTAATTTATCCTTTGTTAAAAAATTGAAAACAAAATTGAGAGAGATTCTTATAATATTTTAAACATTCATAATCAAAATTCATTCAAAAATATGAAGTCTACACATGAGTTGATTCAAAAGTAGGGACTAAGTGTTAATTGAAAATTTTTGAGAGACTAAAAGTAGAAGAAAATTTTTAAGACTAAAAACAAAACTTGGAATATTTATAGGGACCAAAAACATATTTATCCTTATTTTGAATATCAAAGCTTATGTGCCTAGTAGTGTGTATATATATATATATATATAGGTGAAAATATAACTTATATTTTCAAGTTGATGAGGCGGCCAATTGAATTTCTAAGCTGATATATATATATATATATATATATATATATATATATATATATATATATATATATATATTTTCGTTCTATTTATTTTGTTAATCAATTATTTGGTGGTGGGTGTCATTTATGTTCTAGAGTAGGATTCACACCCGTGGTTGCCCGGGGAAAAATTTGTTTATATGAATCGATTTTATATTTCGTATTTTAATAATAACAATCATACATTAAGTAAAAAAATGATGTTGGCATTATATAAAGGGAATAGTAAATTTAATACGACCAATAGATAAATAGACATTATGTAAAGGGAATATCATTCAATAGTGATAAGTATCATACATTAAGTATTGAAATTAAGTCATAATTAAACTTGATTGAAAATCATATTCTTAACATATAGTCTAATAGCATATAATATAATACAACTGAACAAGATACACTTATGTGTGTCGATCGACGATGCTGACATTCAAGCATTCTGGAGGATATGAAAGAGTTATCCTAAGTTTGCACCCGGTATTGATATTATCAGCATTGACAAATGTAGTCCATTCTTGAGAAATATACCTCTCATTCTTGTTCCTTGGGTGATTGTTAATGTTGCAATGGACATATATGTTTCTATTATCCAAAGTCATACTAATTCCATTTGGTTGATGTTGAAGATATCAAATTACAATTTTATCTGGGATATGCTGGAAATTGCAAGAATAACAAAATAAGCCAGTATGAAAATATTTAATAATGCAACCATAATATTAAAATTAAATTTACAATAATATCATAAATATAAATATTAACAACATTCCTCTGCCTTGACTATCCTTCTCAGAAATAACAACTTTACATATATAGAACAAAAATGTATCACAATCATTCAATATTATATAAGTAGAATTCTATTGTTATATTTCTTTATACCTTGGAAACTTTTAGCTTTTGCAAGTTGTAAAATGATCACATCATTTGTAACATCAGCAACTCAAATATAAAGAGTACACTGGATCTCATACCTAATCAAATATAAAGAAAATATTTGGTTCAAAATATTAAAACAGTTTCAGAAATAAATAAATAGATAATGTCATAAACCAATCACATCTGCCATATAAAATTTAAAAATAAGTGTTAATAACTTAATCAACAGAGAATATATTAACTACAAAAATATGTAATAAAACTCACCAACCAAGAAATTAGTGTCATAACTACCACCTACAACTTCAGAAATTTGAACAAAGTGATATGGAGATTTCAAAATCTCATAATTTGAAAGCCTTTGAACCAAATAGCCATACTGAAAATTATACTTGTAAGAGTGATGAGTGGTACAATAAGATCCTGCATTAGTTGTAACATCCAGATTTTCAAAACTATAAACTTTACCCTCAATTAAGTCATTTATAAATTTATAAACCAGAGTTTTCTTAATACTTGCATGAATCTTACCACCAAAAAAATTCATCAAAACCATTTCAATAGAGAAAGGCAGAGTAGTTCGATTAAAATCAAACACTTGCCAAAGTCTTATGATCTTAGCACTAAAATTCCAAGTTGCTTTATCAGAATTAATTTCATCAATGTTTGAAAACATACTACGATTAACAACACTCAAAGCCATTTCAGAATGCAGAAATAAATAAAATATTAAATTATTAATCAAGCGGCAAGAAAGGGAAAGCAAAATTGTTTGTTGCGGCGCAAATTTTGCAAACTTGAAACATCCCTTTAAATAAGGTAACTAATAAACCCTACATCAAATATAAAATTATTAAAACTCATGAAAATGAATTACCTTAGAGTTTCTGAGTTGAAATAGACACATGTTGGAGGGAAATATGAAAACCTCAGAAGAAATCTGCATTAGTTTGGATACATGAATCATTGAAATGACAATTTTTTAACATTGGAAAAAGGGGTCATGTAATGACAACAAAAGTTGGTGCACAATATAGGAATTGCTTTGAATTAGGCGGAAGGGTTTTGGGTTGATATCAAACCCGTGAATATTGATGATCGGAGAGGAGTTTCATCTATTAAGGAAGTTAATTTCTTTGGATATATTTTAATCTTCAATGTTAGCCAAAAGAGGGAAATGGTTTCAGAAAACAGGGAAAGGATTTTGGAAGACGACAGTGACAACACGAGGTCCTCTCTTTTTTAAATTCATTTGACGTCATTGGAATGGGCTTGGCATTTTTGGTCCATTAAAACCGATCCATTCCAACAGAAGTGCTTCTCATTGGTCAATTTGAAAACAAAGAAGCTAAAATTTTGGGCTTCCTAAATTCTTATGTGGATAATCTTAGAGTGGGAGTCATTTCGTTTTTTTATCTATTTGTTGATTCTCATTTATGTAGTTTTAAAGATATCTTCAACTTCTTGTAACTTGCCTTAAAACTTAATATATGTGACTCAATTTGACTAAATATGACTTAAATAAAGCCTAAATGACTCTAAAAGTTATATATGACCGGGTGTCATCATGTGTCAACCAATAAAAATGTCAATATTGTAAGGTTGGATGTCGTGGTTGGGATCGAATCTTAATTCCTCCACTTGTGTGTGTGTGTGTGTGAGAGAGAGAGAGAGAGAGAGAGAGTTTTTAATGGTTATTGTCATTTTGTGTATCTACTAAAAAAATTGTTAAATGATACACCTACTATTATTCTTCACTTAAGAACGATAGTGTTGTTGAGACGGTTGTGAAACTATAGTATGGAGAAACCATGTAACATACAATGAGAAATTCGTCAAAAAATCCATATATTTTGATATTGATCAACAATGACAATCCACAATGAATTACAATATTACCTTAGACATACATTCATGTTGCGTATCAACCGTTAAATATTTCATAATGAATCTAAATATTACCTTAGACATACAATATTACCTTAAACAATGCTTTTAGAGGATCCACGACACAATATGGTGGAGTGTTTCACCCAACAAGTTATATATTGGAAAAGTTGATTATTTGGATTTCTAATATACTAAATGTATCATTTTCTATAAAGATTTATATCTTAGATAATTAAACAATTTTCTTATGACATTCATTAACAATTATATGCAGCACTCTCAAACACTTGAATCAACTACTTTACTTGACTATGAAGAACTTAGAAAAGGAGAAGAGTTTGACCTGATTTATCGCAAGCAATACATTGTTCTGAGATATTCATCGTTGTTTTCTCGGAAAACTACATTCAATAGTCAGTGTCTTGAGGAATTGCTACAAATCATTGAATTCCACACATATAATGGACAAGTTGTTATGTTGTATTTTTAGACGCGAGCAATTTCACAATATTATGTCTTTGTTTTCTCTCATTCAACAAGTTCAATTAATTTCACAATATTAATGTGGCTTCATGATTGCCTAACTACACAATTTATAATACTATTAAAGTGTTGGTACAATGTATGGTGGGAAATGAAGTACATATTTTCTAGCTTTAAAAAGTTAGAATTGTACTTGACAAGTTTAGACAAAAAATAATGGTGTGTGATTTACTTGCATAACAATTCATGAGATACCAATTCATGACAACTTTGTATATATGGCAAAAGTTGTTTTTGATTGGAATGAGAAAGTTCTGTTGTGTATGATTTACTTAAAATAAATTCAATATAAAAAACTATTTGTGTCTTCAAATATGTAACAACTAAAAATTTTAGAGAAGTTAGGTTCATTAGAATTAATTATATCATTTTAATATATGACCGAGCTTAGGTTGTAACTCTATGGTCTTTCTTTATTTCCTATGAAACAAAAGCCATAGAAGGATTGATTTTGAAATTGCCAAGGGTAAGTTGAATTTCATAGAAGAAGTTAAGAATGAAGATCCTAAATATTAGTCATTCAATGTACTTGACAAACATAGCTTACTTTTATTTATAACCATAATAACATACCATCATTACCATAGTACAAATTTCATAGCACAAAAATAAAAATATATTTATCCTTAACAAGACATAAATCCATAAAGGTTAATTATTTAGCTATAAAATTTTGATATTATAACACTCTCTTACACTCACACAACTTATTATAATATTGTAGATAAGTAGAATATAGATATATGAATATAACAAGTCATGGCTACACAAATAATCACTGATCATGGAAGACCACTTTCAGGTTGAGGAGTCTCATTGCTAGATGCAATGTAATTACTTGTGTGGTCGTTATTAGGAGTACAAAATGTATTATAGAAAGGCAAAAGATAAGGATTATCCGAGCACATTTTATGCAAAATCAAACAATCTATACACTTCCCGAACTTTTGAGATTTGTAAATGTCATCTATCTTCAGTGGATTACCTCTTGCTGCACCCTCAACATTATAACCATTAAAAAATATTGCCACAATAAGGAGAGCTAGAACAAGTGAAATAATGGGTTTTCCCATAATGTAAGTATATATGAATGAGTGTTTTTTTTTTCCTTGTTATGAATATTGTTTTGTATGGAATGAAATTGGCTTCAAACCACTCCAATTTATAGAAAATATTAATTTTCTTAAATGAAAAGTGAATGAATTAAATTTGGTTTTTTCATAGATAAAGTGTAAAATACCACTAAAACAAACACTGCGAGGTTTCAGATTCGAATCCAAATGAAGATATTTGGTCTAATAATATCGACATTGTCAATTGATGTATGACTTATAGACGAATCAACTTTGACTCTGCTTGAAAATTAATATTTTCACAAAGTTATTAACTTGTTTTTTTTTTATGATTGTCGATTAAGGTTTTTTTTATTAACTTGTTATTTTTTATCTGATAAAATAAAATACCAGGAATTTATAACGATTTATTATATAATGTTACGAAATTGAAATAAAAATAACTGAAATATTATATTAATTTAACTAAATAAATAGTGCATTTTCCGGTGTATCAAACTCTCCTAAACTTGAACAATTGCTTGTCCTCAAGCAATTTAGCTTGCATATAAAAAATTTAAAGTGCGAAGCAATTTACATAGACAGACTCAGAGAAAAACATCATCACAAATACTCATACGCGGTCAGAAATTCAAATTGGCTAAGATTAATTAATTAGGTGCTTGTTCAATCAAGAAGGGTATTTCAACTACACACAAAGTTCTCCCTCTTATAAATACCGAATTTGAATCAACCGTTGTACTAAAATTTAAATCTTGTCCTTTGTTTTATCCTTTTTCATTCTAGACAGTCACATTAAGACCCTTTATCTATATCACACACATGGTAAGAAAGCCGGTTAGCGTCATCATTTATTCTTTTCTTTTTGCAATAAAGCTTGATGTGCACAAAAATTTTGTATCACTTCATAAGCATTATTCATATTTTTTTTCTTAAGGTTTAACCGTATTACCACAGTATGACCTTTTACTTTCTTTCTCTTTGTTTTTTTTTTTAGATGACTCGCTTATATTCATCGACTTACCTACTTAATGTGTGACTCTATAGATGGTGTCCGACTGGATAGATAAACTACTTAAGGAATCCACAAATTTAAATCAGAAGATTTTCGCACAATGGATATTCAAATTGATATCTATACTAGGGAGATTTCTGGGTGTTGGAAAAATACCGATTTTGTTGAAAAATTCCCTAATTTTCTTAACTTAGCCTCTTGTCTTTTCTTAACCTATATACTTTCAAAGTGAGTCGTTTATTCTAAATCTTTAGAAAAAATTTTAAATTGGCTCAAGAAAAGGAAAAATTTAAAAAGACTAGAGAATGACTATAAATTTAATTAATTTATTTTTTTATTATACGAAAGGGAAATAACTGAAAATAAATGAAAGCGGTAAAACTCCTCCCCTAAACTTAAATCCAACAGTGTCCTCACTGTTGCGACTCAAGAGAAGAATTGGAGTGTAAAACCTGGAATGGTGTAAAAAAAAAATAACGGGGGAGGCTGCTTATAATTCTGAAAGTTGTTGAACTGGAGCCTTAAACAGCCTAGCTCTTGTATTAAGTTGTTGAACTACCTGCAAAAGTGTTAGGAAAACGTGCAGTGTGTGCAGGTGGAACAGTGTTGGCGCCCCCACCAGCGGCAACATTTAGAGAAATGTGCGTGAGGTTCTAATAGTCACAGGATCAATATTATAGCAAAAATTATAATTATTACGTATATTCGTTCGCCTTGGGTTAGGGAGAATGATTCCCTCAAAGACGTGGCTTTTAATCTTTAAATTATATCTTTCATCGTTTCGTAGCCTTACTATATTCATGCTCCTAACCATTTCTTCATCAATTAGGCGAGTTGGAATATGAGCTAAATTTTCTAAATTTCGCAACATCAAACATTCGAGAATAAATAGTGTCATTAGAACTCTTAGTATCAGGCATGGTAGTAACAATTAAAGAGCTAAGAAATTCTAGAGTCAGCTGAGCATAAATAGGATTTTTCTGAGATAGGAAATAATTTAAATTTAGATTATTAAGCATGTAATTTACGCTATCTAGCAATCCTAATTCTCTTAAAATAAGTTTAACCGTATTATGTTTGATGATTTATTGAAAGAGTATGCATGAAATTATAACCATTAGAAAGCATAACTCTACAGACACATGGTCCCACCAATTTTTAATTCAAATGTTTGCATGGTGAGGTGTTGAGATAAGATGTATCATTGAATATATTCTGACCACAAAAATTGATATATGTAATTGCATGTCTATGAAACTGATAAATAGATTGATAGAGAAACATATAGCAGGACAATAATAAATACTAATAAAAGCGTATAATAAATACTAATTTAATTTTATAGCGTAAATTCAAAAGAAAAATTTAACGGAAATAGAAATTGTAATTCAAACCAAAGTATGCGAAATAAAGCAAATATCGTAGTCAAAAGCAGGAAAATAAATAATCCTCTTCTCCCCCAAACTTATTTAAAGCATAGTCCTCAATGATTGGGCGAAGAAGAAAATTGCGGTAAAATGAATATGACAATTAGCCACTTTGATCGAAAGCCTTCTTAAAGGCGGCTAACTCGTTGGAAAAGTTTTCTGACTGCTGAACGACAATATCCATGAAGTTGGTAAAATCTTCGCGCAACGTCTCTAACTTCGTTTGCAGATCAGCTATGGCAGTGGTATGATCAACCAGGGGTGGAGATGTGGTGGACTCAGCAGGCTGGATAGGTGATAACGATCCAGGTGTATAGTAAAACGGGGGGTCTCAGGATCGTTTTCAGCTTCTTCTTCTAAGTCATATAGCCAATTTTTCTTATCGTGCAAATTTGTTCTGTCAGGATTTGGCAAGGTCAAGTCGTGGACAGGTATATGATTAACAAGCAGTTGATAAGGGCCAGGTCCTAGATTACCTATGAGGTGACGGTTAAAGCAAAATATGACATCCATATATCGAAAGCCACTAGCATAGGGTGCTCCAAATGGTACAATCTGGTCAAGGTGGGTTTGGAGACCTATCTTTTTAGCTAGGAAGGTAACGAAACCGCCTATGATGATACTGCGATTCATGTTCTTAGAGAGCTTATCAAGGTTGGCTAGGATGAAAGTTGCAATGTTAACAGGGCGACCCTGGGAAGCACAGAATATTATGAATAATTCTTCTTTAGAAACAGAGGTATCATATTCTGGTTTTGCAAAGATGGTGTGAGCAAGGATCATGTGGAAATATCTGATAGCCGGGTTATGGATCTGGGTGCTAACTCTATCCTCAGGTTCACAGTTAGGGTCCGCAGAGATACTTCCCCAAAAGTTTTGCAGCTCATAATTCATGAATTCATCCTCCACCAGATAAATCATCTTTGAAAGCACCACACTTGAAGCAACTTAAACGACTAGCAAAATTGTGTGCACTACAATTACCAGCACCACAATACCCATCACCTAAACGAACATCTGAACCACTTAAACCCAATGAAGACCCTCCTCTATTTCCTCCAAACACTGATCCATAATCAATTCTGTCTCCGTATTTTGAATCACCGCATCTTTGACACGATTCGCGCCTTTGAAAGTTCATGTTCTGACATGACCTACAGTTCCAGTCTCCTGGCCTACTCATGTTTAGTACTTCTCTGCAAATTACTGTTTCATTCAACAACAAATTCCATTAGAAAATTTGCGGTGATTCGAAACTGATAAATCTGGATACTTTGGACTAATACTAACTAATTATATTTGACAAATGTCTAATTATATCTAACAAATATTGTAACTTGTCATGTTATTATCAAAGTTTTAAATAAAATTATTTACATATGTGACGTGATCTATCACATCAAAGTATTTGATGTGTCTACGACAGAACTTAAGGGCACATTTTCCGCTTTTTGCATCTATTTTGCGCAGTGTAGATTTTTTTTTGGTGAACTTGCGCAGTGTAGATTGTGACATGTATATGACCTTATTTTAAGACCTCGGTCGTTATTTTAGAGAAAACAAATTAAATTTTAACCAAAGTTGATGTTTTCCCTAGATAATCATTGGCTCATTATTTTGCACATGCACAACAGTTTGTGAATGGTACTAGCCTACTAGGTACTAACTAGATTGGTAGCTATGTATCAAAATTTGAAATAAATGAATTAAACTTATAAGATACATTTAAAAAATAGTGTTTAAAATAGAAAACTAAATAAAGAAATAAATTCTTCATTAAATACTCGTAAGTTGTTAACCAACTCAACGGTATACCAATATACGTCCACATAATATGTGTACTAAGTAGGGGTGGACATGATTTTCTAAACCGATCCGAATTTGATAAAATCGATAAAAATAATTGAATGTGGATGATAGTGGGTCGGGTCACGGGTTAAACGGATGAACAAAATTGGGTTTGAATGGATTGAGACGGACGAGTTTGGATTGAATTTTTAGGCACATCGAAATTCATAACTGACCGAACCCAATCCATATATAGTAATTCACAATATTAATATTTTCTACCCCATGTATATTTTTCGCTCATGAGCTTAGTCTTGTTTGTTAGTGACTTATTGAGCTTAATGTTTATGTTAAAATGAAAGCTCAATTGAAACAACACACTCATTCTATTCTCATTCAGTATCACATTCATTCTAAAACCTTTTGAGATTAAGAGAAAGAGAGAATGACGAGACTGAGTTGAAACTCTAATTTCTGCCGTCGCTATCCTTCTTCATTAACAACGTCATCTCTCTCAATCTCTTTCATTATAAAGGCTCATTAAAATAGTGATAACATAAAGTGATATGAGGAAGTAGCTAAAACTCATTTTCAAATCACAGGTTAAGGACTTTCAATGTTGACAGAGAGATAAATCAGAGGGAGTGGCTTTGAATGAGAACAAGCCACATAAGTAGTTTTTGTATGTGGTCCCTACAACTAATTGTAACAAACTTGTTGAGACCACATACAAATGGCTTGTTCTAATTGGTTGAAGGGTAAATGTCCTCAAATTATAAAAGGGTAAATTAGAATTCCCCATGATTAATTGAATGGCTTTGCATAATGAAAAAGAATTTTCAGTCAGGGTATATATTCATAGAAAGGGACGTGATTTTGATATATAGAAAAAATAAAAAAAAGAACTAATTGTCTGAGTTACTTCCCTATTAATATTCTTATGTTTTGATAACCTCGGTATGTTAACCACCGAGAAGAACCGATTGTACTTTGGGAGAATTGCGCAATATCGTAGATAATTCCTTAGTTCAATGTGACAACACGCCTCCAGTTATTAATTTCCAGTCATCCGCAATATCTTTTTCCACGTATGGGGCAAGGCATGTAATTGCTTCCCCATTGATCTGAGCACAGACTTATTTCTAGTAACTCACCATTATTAGTGCAGTGAAGTTCAGGCATAGCATGAGTGTGCATCATTATGACCCTAACAAATCGATTTAGGGTTCTGGAGAGTGTTCGAGATAAGCGACCGTCTTGGTGTATATATGTACATACATTCGCGTGTGCGTGCATTCGTGCATACTTCGGTGTGTGTTAAAATAAATAAATTATATGTTTATTATAACTAAATATTAAAATAAGCTTAGACAATCTTAATAACCATAATTAAAAAAAAAGTTATTATATATAATATACAGTTAACTAAATTATATGATGGAATAATGAAAAAGCATATCATGCATATCAAAATTATCTTCATAATTGAATTGTGTATATTTTGAAGGGATAAATATGTTAATATTGGTTCCTATAAATATTCCAAGTTTTGTTTTTAGTCTCTCTAAAATTTTTCTTATATTTTTGGTTCCTCTAAAATTTTCAATTAACACTTTTATTTTCTATTTTTAAATAAAGTCATATGTAGATTGCATATTTTTTAATGAAATTTTTCATAAAAGTCTAGAATATTTTAACAATCACTCACAAAAAAAAAATTAGAATTTTTTTAACAAAACATGAATTAAATATGAATTTTTAAGCACCAAAAACATTAAAATTTATATTTAATTTATCCTTTGTTAAAAAATTGAAAACAAAATTGAGAGAGATTCTTATAATATTTTAAACATTCATAATCAAAATTCATTCAAAAATATGAAGTCTACACATGAGTTGATTCAAAAGTAGGGACTAAGTGTTAATTGAAAATTTTTGAGAGACTAAAAGTAGAAGAAAATTTTTAAGACTAAAAACAAAACTTGGAATATTTATAGGGACCAAAAACATATTTATCCTTATTTTGAATATCAAAGCTTATGTGCCTAGTAGTGTGTATATATATATATATATATATATATATATATATATATATATATATATATATAGGTGAAAATATAACTTATTTTTTGTAATTTTTTTTATCAAATAATCTAATGGTTAGAAATTTCATCCTTAACATGGATAAGTAAAATGACCGAAGTTCAAACGACAATTCTCTGCATATATAATACAATGTCCTAGTAATTAAGCTAAGCACACGGAATAATTTTAATTTTTTGGTTAATTTTTTATAATATGACATACGTATATTCTTAATTGTTCTTTTGGCAAAGAAAAACACAATTTTAATATCAAGTTTTATTTTGACTTTAATTTATTTATTATTATTGTTACTTTAATTTATTGGGCAAAAATGAAGACAATTCTCCCATCCTTCTCATTCTAGTCTCTATTTTTTTTCTACTTTCTTTTGACACAGGTTTTATTTTTCTACCCGTATACTTCCTTTTTCTCTTCTCCACCGAACCCATAACAACAACATTACCAATTTCATCTTTTCTTCCAAAATGAGTTTGCATGTAAACCAAAGCTCAAAAATCATAACCTCAGAGGAAATCACTCATCAAACAAGCTTCAAACTTAGAGTAAAAGCTAGGAGTTCAAAGTTCAACATTCTTCCCAAAACTTCAAAATCTGTCCAGTTGGTCGTGGGTGTAAGTTGGGGTTGCTGTAGCTGTTAGAGAACTTAGGAATCAAGTTTAAAGCTTCAATTCCAGGTGGGTTCTTAGGCTAGGTAGTTTAGATTCCCCAATTTAAACATGCATGCAAACATAGGAAATTTTAGGGAAATTATGTGTGAGAAGGAATAACCCCCAATTCCTTCTCCAAACTGTCGTATTATATATCTATAATATTATTGCATAGGTTTAATTTGAGGATTGTAGGTGGTTTTTGTGAAAAATGTGAAAATCTGCAAAACAAGGGCTGTTTCACGCAGTTCTCGCCCGGCGAGCAGCCGGCGAGCTTTCTAGCGAGTAACCATATTCTGGGTAGAATATGAATAGCTTGACGAGTGTTTGCTGGCCCGGCGAGCATTTGTTAGCCCGGCGAGCGGGCTGGCCCGGCGAGTACTTGCTCGCTCGGCGAGCTAACTCAGACCAGAACATGGATACTAGCCTGGGCTCGTGGGATTGCTCATCGTGGCGGGTGATGTCAGACTGACCCTAATTTTTAATATTTTCTAAAAACTATACACTCGTTTTAGATCCTCGAATTAAATTGATATTTCTTGCAATAATAGAATTAATATAAAATATGTATAGTTTGTAAATCACGATGCAATCATAGGGTATGACTTAGGGAATTTAGAAATGATGTATGCTCCCCGGGTTTGGGAAATTATGGTAGTATGAATTAATTTAGTATCAGTCAATTATGTGTGACTTGTGATGTCACTTATGGACTTCATTTCCGAAGTTCCATCAGAAATACCTTGTGAGCTGTATGCCGGAACGCTTTCTATTCGCGGACAAGGCAGGCCTTTGAGATATGCTCACCTCAGAGTGTCCTTGCGGTTAAAATCAATAAGAGTTATTATCTGTGATCCACCTTTATTTTTATGCTTTATGATATTATGATATGAATATGTTATGACTGATTAGCTGCCCCGGCGTAGTCGCCATTAGGAGGGTAGTAGGACCCACTGAGACTTAGTAGTCTCACCCCACTCCATTCAATTTTTTGTTAGGTAGACAGTTTACTTCGAAGCAGGGACCATGATGGACCTGACGATTGGAGCTGAGCTATTGTCGGCTTAGAAAACTTAGTCTTCTTCCTTGTTCTTAATTAGCTTGTTATTCTGTTCTCAATTCTTTCCGCTGTTTGTATTGAATATTCTAATATTATCTTAATGGTAATATATCATTCATTTAATTCTTTGTAATTTAATGTACTCGGATTTCAATTATGTATGCTTCGACTAAATATTCTAGACAATTTAGTTGGGGTGTTATAATATGCCTATTATTTTAAAATAAATTTGTTATAAAATAAAACCAAATCCAAGTCAGATATCCTTCAAAACAAAATTTTCCTAAAAATCTGCACAAAGCAAATTTTGCCACCACGCACTACGCAACATGCGGAACAGGCAGCAACCTGGCCTTGTCTTGCGCCTCATGTGCTTTTTCATGCGCAAATGGGAGATTCAACGATCCCTCTGGATTATTGTTTTCTGGTTTTCTGAATTTGAGATTCAATGCATACTCAATAGTACCTTAGTGTCCAATTACTCATTCACCGATGTATGTGAAATTCATAATGAGATAAAAAAACGAATTGTTTGATATGCTTTATTATTGATATCATTTTTAACTTGTGTTTTATATATATTAGGGGGTGTTTGTTTCATGGATACTAAAAATGTTTCTGGGAAACCATTGTTGGAAATAAAACCTCCCACATTTGGTATTAGGGAATAAGAAATTGTTCCCAGGCAATATTTATTCCTGGTAAAATATTTTACCCACTTAGCCCGGCTTTCTAATCCCCTCTCACAGGGGTGGAAAATTTTTATTCCTGGCAGTTACCAATCAATTTTGTGGAGAACATGCTACCCCCCTATTGTATAACTGTTCCCTCTTTCTCTATTACTTAGAATTTAAACTAAAATAATTCAAAAAATCAAATTAAAATAAAAAGATTCCAAGGGACTTAAAATACTAACCAAACACATTTTGGAAAAAATTATTCTTTGGAAACTTATGCCTGGGAAAATTATTCCTGGGATTTATTTTTGATACCGTGAAACAAACGCCCCCTTATATATGTCCTTTGAAAAGACCATGTGAAAAATTGGAAAATGGAGACAAACATGTGTTACATATTTCCATATGGCTGGCAAATAAATAGAAACAAATTAAGTCTTGGCAACTTTTGTAACTGATCAACTGCTACAGGAGAACACAACCATTATGTATCATCCTTGAAATCAATGATTGATCATGTTATTTCATATTTTTGAACAACAAAAGATTAATGCGATTTCAAGTATCTTTGTCCAAAATCGGGACCAATATGACGTGGAGGAAAGGAAAAAAGTTGGAAACAATGCAGTGATGTGCCATATATTGAGTTTTGAAAATGTTGTATTCAGTTGACATCAACTGCGTGCAGGGACAAAGCCAGAAAAAATCATCGAGGGTGGTGAAACTATAACACTTGATAAATAACATTAACTATAACTAACTTCTACTGTTTAATAGTTGCCTACACCTTAATTTAATGGCAAACAAAAAACATAGATCATAAAAAAACATATACATACCAAAATATAGCCATCCAGAGGGAGAACACATTATAAAATAGGGTAAATAGGTCTTTACCCCCTGCAATGTTTTAAAAAAAAATTAGTAGTGTATTTTACTCCCCTGTCGATTTTCTTTCCCAACATAGAGGGTTAAAATAGAATACACTACCAAAAAAAAAAAATTAAACATTCAGGGGGTATTCCAACAAAAAAAGAATTGCAGGGAGGCAACTTAAAATTCGCATATTTTACAGGGGGTAAAAACCTATTAATCCTATAAAATATTTTCATTTGTTTATTGCAAAAAAAGCAATGTAATCAATTGAATTTTTTAAAAAAATACAGAGCAATATACTATAACCTATAAAATACGGATATCGAACCAAACATGGACATGATACATTGACACCGATAATAATTTGAGAAAATAAAATAATTCAATATAATCATAGGTTTTCTCTATTATTACTCATAAAATTGAGGAGTGTTTTTTAAAATTAAATATTGTGTTTTTCGAAAAGAAACTAGACAGACTCCTTGGAATAGGATATTTGGTGACCAAGTTGGTTTATTTACTTTACTCGCTAGTGGGTCAAAATTAAAATAATTAACAAATATTATTATTATAGATACTTTATAAAAGAATGAGTGAACTAAAGAGAAGGGTGGCATACTATCAAATTTATGGAACAAGACTAATCGATTCAAGTCAATCTTCGACAAAACAAGTAAAACTTGTTTGTCAGCTTCATAAGATTCTGAAGTTTAAATTATCACCTGATTCTTAAATTCGCAAAACTGATGAGGCGGCCAATTGAATTTCTAAGCTGATATATATATATATATATATATATATATATATATATATATATATATATATATATATATATATATATATATATATATTTCGTTCTATTTATTTTGTTAATCAATTATTTGGTGGTGGGTGTCATTTATGTTCTAGAGTAGGATTCACACCCGTGGTTGCCCGGGGAAAAATTTGTTTATATGAATCGATTTTATATTTCGTATTTTAATAATAACAATCATACATTAAGTAAAAAAATGATGTTGGCATTATATAAAGGGAATAATAAATTTAATACGACCAATAGATAAATAGACATTATGTAAAGGGAATATCATTCAATAGTGATAAGTATCATACATTAAGTATTGAAATTAAGTCATAATTAAACTTGATTGAAAATCATATTCTTAACATATAGTCTAATAGCATATAATATAATACAACTGAACAAGATACACTTATGTGTGTCGATCGACGATGCTGACATTCAAGCATTCTGGAGGATATGAAAGAGTTATCCTAAGTTTGCACCCGGTATTGATATTATCAGCATTGACAAATGTAGTCCATTCTTGAGAAATATACCTCTCCTTGGGTGATTGTTAATGTTGCAATGGACATATATGTTTCTATTATCCAAAGTCATACTAATTCCATTTGGTTGATGTTGAAGATATCAAATTACAATTTTATCTGGGATATGCTGGAAATTGCAAGAATAACAAAATAAGCTAGTATGAAAATATTTAATAATGCAACCATAATATTAAAATTAAATTTACAATAATATCATAAATATAAATATTAACAACATTCCTCTGCCTTGACTATCCTTCTCAGAAATAACAACTTTACATATATAGAACAAAAATGTATCACAATCATTCAATATTATATAAGTAGAATTCTATTGTTATATTTCTTTATACCTTGGAAACTTTTAGCTTTTGCAAGTTGTAAAATGATCACATCATTTGTAACATCAGCAACTCAAATATAAAGAGTACACTGGATCTCATACCTAATCAAATATAAAGAAAATATTTGGTTCAGAATATTAAAACAGTTTCAGAAATAAATAAATAGATAATGTCATAAACCAATCACATCTGCCATATAAAATTTAAAAATAAGTGTTAATAACTTAATCAACAGAGAATATATTAACTACAAAAATATGTAATAAAACTCACCAACCAAGAAATTAGTGTCATAACTACCACCTACAACTTCAGAAATTTGAACAAAGTGATATGGAGATTTCAAAATCTCATAATTTGAAAGCCTTTGAACCAAATAGCCATACTGAAAATTATACTTGTAAGAGTGATGAGTGGTACAATAAGATCCTGCATTAGTTGTAACATCCAGATTTTCAAAACTATAAACTTTACCCTCAATTAAGTCATTTATAAATTTATAAACCAGAGTTTTCTTAATACTTGCATGAATCTTACCACCAAAAAAATTCATCAAAACCATTTCAATAGAGAAAGGCAGAGTAGTTCGATTAAAATCAAACACTTGCCAAAGTCTTATGATCTTAGCACTAAAATTCCAAGTTGCTTTATCAGAATTAATTTCATCAATGTTTGAAAACATACTACGATTAACAACACTCAAAGCCATTTCAGAATGCAGAAATAAATAAAATATTAAATTATTAATCAAGCGGCAAGAAAGGGAAAGCAAAATTGTTTGTTGCGGCGCAAATTTTGCAAACTTGAAACATCCCTTTAAATAAGGTAACTAATAAACCCTACATCAAATATAAAATTATTAAAACTCATGAAAATGAATTACCTTAGAGTTTCTGAGTTGAAATAGACACATGTTGGAGGGAAATATGAAAACCTCAGAAGAAATCTGCATTAGTTTGGATACATGAATCATTGAAATGACAATTTTTTAACATTGGAAAAAGGGGTCATGTAATGACAACAAAAGTTGGTGCACAATATAGGAATTGCTTTGAATTAGGCGGAAGGGTTTTGGGTTGATATCAAACCCGTGAATATTGATGATCGGAGAGGAGTTTCATCTATTAAGGAAGTTAATTTCTTTGGATATATTTTAATCTTCAATGTTAGCCAAAAGAGGGAAATGGTTTCAGAAAACAGGGAAAGGATTTTGGAAGACGACAGTGACAACACGAGGTCCTCTCTTTTTTAAATTCATTTGACGTCATTGGAATGGGCTTGGCATTTTTGGTCCATTAAAACCGATCCATTCCAACAGAAGTGCTTCTCATTGGTCAATTTGAAAACAAAGAAGCTAAAATTTTGGGCTTCCTAAATTCTTATGTGGATAATCTTAGAGTGGGAGTCATTTCGTTTTTTTATCTATTTGTTGATTCTCATTTATGTAGTTTTAAAGATATCTTCAACTTCTTGTAACTTGCCTTAAAACTTAATATATGTGACTCAATTTGACTAAATATGACTTAAATAAAGCCTAAATGACTCTAAAAGTTATATATGACCGGGTGTCATCATGTGTCAACCAATAAAAATGTCAATATTGTAAGGTTGGATGTCGTGGTTGGGATCGAATCTTAATTCCTCCACTTGTGTGTGTGTGTGAGAGAGAGAGAGAGAGAGAGAGAGTTTTTAATGGTTATTGTCATTTTGTGTATCTACTAAAAAAATTGTTAAATGATACACCTACTATTATTCTTCACTTAAGAACGATAGTGTTGTTGAGACGGTTGTGAAACTATAGTATGGAGAAACCACGTAACATACAATGAGAAATTCGTCAAAAAATCCATATATTTTGATATTGATCAACAATGACAATCCACAATGAATTACAATATTACCTTAGACATACATTCATGTTGCGTATCAACCGTTAAATATTTCATAATGAATCTAAATATTACCTTAGACATACAATATTACCTTAAACAATGCTTTTAGAGGATCCACGACACAATATGGTGGAGTGTTTCACCCAACAAGTTATATATTGGAAAAGTTGATTATTTGGATTTCTAATATACTAAATGTATCATTTTCTATAAAGATTTATATCTTAGATAATTAAACAATTTTCTTATGACATTCATTAACAATTATATGCAGCACTCTCAAACACTTGAATCAACTACTTTACTTGACTATGAAGAACTTAGAAAAGGAGAAGAGTTTGACCTGATTTATCGCAAGCAATACATTGTTCTGAGATATTCATCGTTGTTTTCTCGGAAAACTACATTCAATAGTCAGTGTCTTGAGGAATTGCTACAAATCATTGAATTCCACACATATAATGGACAAGTTGTTATGTTGTATTTTTAGACGCGAGCAATTTCACAATATTATGTCTTTGTTTTCTCTCATTCAACAAGTTCAATTAATTTCACAATATTAATGTGGCTTCATGATTGCCTAACTACACAATTTATAATACTATTAAAGTGTTGGTACAATGTATGGTGGGAAATGAAGTACATATTTTCTAGCTTTAAAAAGTTAGAATTGTACTTGACAAGTTTAGACAAAAAATAATGGTGTGTGATTTACTTGCATAACAATTCATGAGATACCAATTCATGACAACTTTGTATATATGGCAAAAGTTGTTTTTGATTGGAATGAGAAAGTTATGTTGTGTATGATTTACTTAAAATAAATTCAATATAAAAAACTATTTGTGTCTTCAAATATGTAACAACTAAAAATTTTAGAGAAGTTAGGTTCATTAGAATTAATTATATCATTTTAATATATGGCCGAGCTTAGGTTGTAACTCTATGGTCTTTCTTTATTTCCTATGAAACAAAAGCCATAGAAGGATTGATTTTGAAATTGCCAAGGGTAAGTTGAATTTCATAGAAGAAATTAAGAATGACGATCCTAAATATTAGTCATTCAATGTACTTGACAAACATAGCTTACTTTTATTTATAACCATAATAACATACCATCATTACCATAGTACAAATTTCATAGCACAAAAATAAAAATATATTTATCCTTAACAAGACATAAATCCATAAAGGTTAATTATTTAGCTATAAAATTTTGATATTATAACACTCTCTTACACTCACACAACTTATTATAATATTGTAGATAAGTAGAATATAGATATATGAATATAACAAGTCATGGCTACACAAATAATCACTGATCATGGAAGACCACTTTCAGGTTGAGGAGTCTCATTGCTAGATGCAATGTAATTACTTGTGTGGTCGTTATTAGGAGTACAAAATGTATTATAGAAAGGCAAAAGATAAGGATTATCCGAGCACATTTTATGCAAAATCAAACAATCTATACACTTCCCGAACTTTTGAGATTTGTAAATGTCATCTATCTTCAGTGGATTACCTCTTGCTGCACCCTCAACATTATAACCATTAAAAAATATTGCCACAATAAGGAGAGCTAGAACAAGTGAAATAATGGGTTTTCCCATAATGTAAGTATATATGAATGAGTGTTTTTTTTTTCCTTGTTATGAATATTGTTTTGTATGGAATGAAATTGGCTTCAAACCACTCCAATTTATAGAAAATATTAATTTTCTTAAATGAAAAGTGAATGAATTAAATTTGGTTTTTTCATAGATAAAGTGTAAAATACCACTAAAACAAACACTGCGAGGTTTCAGATTCGAATCCAAATGAAGATATTTGGTCTAATAATATCGACATTGTCAATTGATGTATGACTTATAGACGAATCAACTTTGACTCTGCTTGAAAATTAATATTTTCACAAAGTTATTAACTTGTTTTTTTTTTATGATTGTCGATTAAGGTTTTTTTTATTAACTTGTTATTTTTTTATCTGATAAAATAAAATACCAGGAATTTATAACGATTTATTATATAATGTTACGAAATTGAAATAAAAATAACTGAAATATTATATTAATTTAACTAAATAAATAGTGCATTTTCCGGTGTATCAAACTCTCCTAAACTTGAACAATTGCTTGTCCTCAAGCAATTTAGCTTGCATATAAAAAATTTAAAGTGCGAAGCAATTTACATAGACAGACTCAGAGAAAAACATCATCACAAATACTCATACGCGGTCAGAAATTCAAATTGGCTAAGATTAATTAATTAGGTGCTTGTTCAATCAAGAAGGGTATTTCAACTACACACAAAGTTCTCCCTCTTATAAATACCGAATTTGAATCAACCGTTGTACTAAAATTTAAATCTTGTCCTTTGTTTTATCCTTTTTCATTCTAGACAGTCACATTAAGACCCTTTATCTATATCACACACATGGTAAGAAAGCCGGTTAGCGTCATCATTTATTCTTTTCTTTTTGCAATAAAGCTTGATGTGCACAAAAATTTTGTATCACTTCATAAGCATTATTCATATTTTTTTTCTTAAGGTTTAACCGTATTACCACAGTATGACCTTTTACTTTCTTTCTCTTTGTTTTTTTTTTTAGATGACTCGCTTATATTCATCGACTTACCTACTTAATGTGTGACTCTATAGATGGTGTCCGACTGGATAGATAAACTACTTAAGGAATCCACAAATTTAAATCAGAAGATTTTCGCACAATGGATATTCAAATTGATATCTATACTAGGGAGATTTCTGGGTGTTGGAAAAATACCGATTTTGTTGAAAAATTCCCTAATTTTCTTAACTTAGCCTCTTGTCTTTTCTTAACCTATATACTTTCAAAGTGAGTCGTTTATTCTAAATCTTTAGAAAAAATTTTAAATTGGCTCAAGAAAAGGAAAAATTTAAAAAGACTAGAGAATGACTATAAATTTAATTAATTTATTTTTTTATTATACGAAAGGGAAATAACTGAAAATAAATGAAAGCGGTAAAACTCCTCCCCTAAACTTAAATCCAACAGTGTCCTCACTGTTGCGACTCAAGAGAAGAATTGGAGTGTAAAACCTGGAATGGTGTAAAAAAAAAATAACGGGGGAGGCTGCTTATAATTCTGAAAGTTGTTGAACTGGAGCCTTAAACAGCCTAGCTCTTGTATTAAGTTGTTGAACTACCTGCAAAAGTGTTAGGAAAACGTGCAGTGTGTGCAGGTGGAACAGTGTTGGCGCCCCCACCAGCGGCAACATTTAGAGAAATGTGCGTGAGGTTCTAATAGTCACAGGATCAATATTATAGCAAAAATTATAATTATTACGTATATTCGTTCGCCTTGGGTTAGGGAGAATGATTCCCTCAAAGACGTGGCTTTTAATCTTTAAATTATATCTTTCATCGTTTCGTAGCCTTACTATATTCATGCTCCTAACCATTTCTTCATCAATTAGGCGAGTTGGAATATGAGCTAAATTTTCTAAATTTCGCAACATCAAACATTCGAGAATAAATAGTGTCATTAGAACTCTTAGTATCAGGCATGGTAGTAACAATTAAAGAGCTAAGAAATTCTAGAGTCAGCTGAGCATAAATAGGATTTTTCTGAGATAGGAAATAATTTAAATTTAGATTATTAAGCATGTAATTTACGCTATCTAGCAATCCTAATTCTCTTAAAATAAGTTTAACCGTATTATGTTTGATGATTTATTGAAAGAGTATGCATGAAATTATAACCATTAGAAAGCATAACTCTACAGACACATGGTCCCACCAATTTTTAATTCAAATGTTTGCATGGTGAGGTGTTGAGATAAGATGTATCATTGAATATATTCTGACCACAAAAATTGATATATGTAATTGCATGTCTATGAAACTGATAAATAGATTGATAGAGAAACATATAGCAGGACAATAATAAATACTAATAAAAGCGTATAATAAATACTAATTTAATTTTATAGCGTAAATTCAAAAGAAAAATTTAACGGAAATAGAAATTGTAATTCAAACCAAAGTATGCGAAATAAAGCAAATATCGTAGTCAAAAGCAGGAAAATAAATAATCCTCTTCTCCCCCAAACTTATTTAAAGCATAGTCCTCAATGATTGGGCGAAGAAGAAAATTGCGGTAAAATGAATATGACAATTAGCCACTTTGATCGAAAGCCTTCTTAAAGGCGGCTAACTCGTTGGAAAAGTTTTCTGACTGCTGAACGACAATATCCATGAAGTTGGTAAAATCTTCGCGCAACGTCTCTAACTTCGTTTGCAGATCAGCTATGGCAGTGGTATGATCAACCAGGGGTGGAGATGTGGTGGACTCAGCAGGCTGGATAGGTGATAACGATCCAGGTGTATAGTAAAACGGGGGGTCTCAGGATCGTTTTCAGCTTCTTCTTCTAAGTCATATAGCCAATTTTTCTTATCGTGCAAATTTGTTCTGTCAGGATTTGGCAAGGTCAAGTCGTGGACAGGTATATGATTAACAAGCAGTTGATAAGGGCCAGGTCCTAGATTACCTATGAGGTGACGGTTAAAGCAAAATATGACATCCATATATCGAAAGCCACTAGCATAGGGTGCTCCAAATGGTACAATCTGGTCAAGGTGGGTTTGGAGACCTATCTTTTTAGCTAGGAAGGTAACGAAACCGCCTATGATGATACTGCGATTCATGTTCTTAGAGAGCTTATCAAGGTTGGCTAGGATGAAAGTTGCAATGTTAACAGGGCGACCCTGGGAAGCACAGAATATTATGAATAATTCTTCTTTAGAAACAGAGGTATCATATTCTGGTTTTGCAAAGATGGTGTGAGCAAGGATCATGTGGAAATATCTGATAGCCGGGTTATGGATCTGGGTGCTAACTCTATCCTCAGGTTCACAGTTAGGGTCCGCAGAGATACTTCCCCAAAAGTTTTGCAGCTCATAATTCATGAATTCATCCTCCACCAGATAAATCATCTTTGAAAGCACCACACTTGAAGCAACTTAAACGACTAGCAAAATTGTGTGCACTACAATTACCAGCACCACAATACCCATCACCTAAACGAACATCTGAACCACTTAAACCCAATGAAGACCCTCCTCTATTTCCTCCAAACACTGATCCATAATCAATTCTGTCTCCGTATTTTGAATCACCGCATCTTTGACACGATTCGCGCCTTTGAAAGTTCATGTTCTGACATGACCTACAGTTCCAGTCTCCTGGCCTACTCATGTTTAGTACTTCTCTGCAAATTACTGTTTCATTCAACAACAAATTCCATTAGAAAATTTGCGGTGATTCGAAACTGATAAATCTGGATACTTTGGACTAATACTAACTAATTATATTTGACAAATGTCTAATTATATCTAACAAATATTGTAACTTGTCATGTTATTATCAAAGTTTTAAATAAAATTATTTACATATGTGACGTGATCTATCACATCAAAGTATTTGATGTGTCTACGACAGAACTTAAGGGCACATTTTCCGCTTTTTGCATCTATTTTGCGCAGTGTAGATTTTTTTTTGGTGAACTTGCGCAGTGTAGATTGTGACATGTATATGACCTTATTTTAAGACCTCGGTCGTTATTTTAGAGAAAACAAATTAAATTTTAACCAAAGTTGATGTTTTCCCTAGATAATCATTGGCTCATTATTTTGCACATGCACAACAGTTTGTGAATGGTACTAGCCTACTAGGTACTAACTAGATTGGTAGCTATGTATCAAAATTTGAAATAAATGAATTAAACTTATAAGATACATTTAAAAAATAGTGTTTAAAATAGAAAACTAAATAAAGAAATAAATTCTTCATTAAATACTCGTAAGTTGTTAACCAACTCAACGGTATACCAATATACGTCCACATAATATGTGTACTAAGTAGGGGTGGACATGATTTTCTAAACCGATCCGAATTTGATAAAATCGATAAAAATAATTGAATGTGGATGATAGTGGGTCGGGTCACGGGTTAAACGGATGAACAAAATTGGGTTTGAATGGATTGAGACGGACGAGTTTGGATTGAATTTTTAGGCACATCGAAATTCATAACTGACCGAACCCAATCCATATATAGTAATTCACAATATTAATATTTTCTACCCCATGTATATTTTTCGCTCATGAGCTTAGTCTTGTTTGTTAGTGACTTATTGAGCTTAATGTTTATGTTAAAATGAAAGCTCAATTGAAACAACACACTCATTCTATTCTCATTCAGTATCACATTCATTCTAAAACCTTTTGAGATTAAGAGAAAGAGAGAATGACGAGACTGAGTTGAAACTCTAATTTCTGCCGTCGCTATCCTTCTTCATTAACAACGTCATCTCTCTCAATCTCTTTCATTATAAAGGCTCATTAAAATAGTGATAACATAAAGTGATATGAGGAAGTAGCTAAAACTCATTTTCAAATCACAGGTTAAGGACTTTCAATGTTGACAGAGAGATAAATCAGAGGGAGTGGCTTTGAATGAGAACAAGCCACATAAGTAGTTTTTGTATGTGGTCCCTACAACTAATTGTAACAAACTTGTTGAGACCACATACAAATGGCTTGTTCTAATTGGTTGAAGGGTAAATGTCCTCAAATTATAAAAGGGTAAATTAGAATTCCCCATGATTAATTGAATGGCTTTGCATAATGAAAAAGAATTTTCAGTCAGGGTATATATTCATAGAAAGGGACGTGATTTTGATATATAGAAAAAATAAAAAAAAGAACTAATTGTCTGAGTTACTTCCCTATTAATATTCTTATGTTTTGATAACCTCGGTATGTTAACCACCGAGAAGAACCGATTGTACTTTGGGAGAATTGCGCAATATCGTAGATAATTCCTTAGTTCAATGTGACAACACGCCTCCAGTTATTAATTTCCAGTCATCCGCAATATCTTTTTCCACGTATGGGGCAAGGCATGTAATTGCTTCCCCATTGATCTGAGCACAGACTTATTTCTAGTAACTCACCATTATTAGTGCAGTGAAGTTCAGGCATAGCATGAGTGTGCATCATTATGACCCTAACAAATCGATTTAGGGTTCTGGAGAGTGTTCGAGATAAGCGACCGTCTTGGTGTATATATGTACATACATTCGCGTGTGCGTGCATTCGTGCATACTTCGGTGTGTGTTAAAATAAATAAATTATATGTTTATTATAACTAAATATTAAAATAAGCTTAGACAATCTTAATAACCATAATTAAAAAAAAAAGTTATTATATATAATATACAGTTAACTAAATTATATGATGGAATAATGAAAAAGCATATCATGCATATCAAAATTATCTTCATAATTGAATTGTGTATATTTTGAAGGGATAAATATGTTAATATTGGTTCCTATAAATATTCCAAGTTTTGTTTTTAGTCTCTCTAAAATTTTTCTTATATTTTTGGTTCCTCTAAAATTTTCAATTAACACTTTTATTTTCTATTTTTAAATAAAGTCATATGTAGATTGCATATTTTTTAATGAAATTTTTCATAAAAGTCTAGAATATTTTAACAATCACTCACAAAAAAAAAATTAGAATTTTTTTAACAAAACATGAATTAAATATGAATTTTTAAGCACCAAAAACATTAAAATTTATATTTAATTTATCCTTTGTTAAAAAATTGAAAACAAAATTGAGAGAGATTCTTATAATATTTTAAACATTCATAATCAAAATTCATTCAAAAATATGAAGTCTACACATGAGTTGGTTCAAAAGTAGGGACTAAGTGTTAATTGAAAATTTTTGAGAGACTAAAAGTAGAAGAAAATTTTTAAGACTAAAAACAAAACTTGGAATATTTATAGGGACCAAAAACATATTTATCCTTATTTTGAATATCAAAGCTTATGTGCCTAGTAGTGTGTATATATATATATATATATATATATATATATATATATATATATATATATATATATATATAGGTGAAAATATAACTTATTTTTTGTAATTTTTTTTATCAAATAATCTAATGGTTAGAAATTTCATCCTTAACATGGATAAGTAAAATGACCGAAGTTCAAACGACAATTCTCTGCATATATAATACAATGTCCTAGTAATTAAGCTAAGCACACGGAATAATTTTAATTTTTTGGTTAATTTTTTATAATATGACATACGTATATTCTTAATTGTTCTTTTGGCAAAGAAAAACACAATTTTAATATCAAGTTTTATTTTGACTTTAATTTATTTATTATTATTGTTACTTTAATTTATTGGGAAAAAATGAAGACAATTCTCCCATCCTTCTCATTCTAGTCTCTATTTTTTTTCTACTTTCTTTTGACACAGGTTTTATTTTTCTACCCGTATACTTCCTTTTTCTCTTCTCCACCGAACCCATAACAACAACATTACCAATTTCATCTTTTCTTCCAAAATGAGTTTGCATGTAAACCAAAGCTCAAAAATCATAACCTCAGAGGAAATCACTCATCAAACAAGCTTCAAACTTAGAGTAAAAGCTAGGAGTTCAAAGTTCAACATTCTTCCCAAAACTTCAAAATCTGTCCAGTTGGTCGTGGGTGTAAGTTGGGGTTGCTGTAGCTGTTAGAGAACTTAGGAATCAAGTTTAAAGCTTCAATTCCAGGTGGGTTCTTAGGCTAGGTAGTTTAGATTCCCCAATTTAAACATGCATGCAAACATAGGAAATTTTAGGGAAATTATGTGTGAGAAGGAATAACCCCCAATTCCTTCTCCAAACTGTCGTATTATATATCTATAATATTATTGCATAGGTTTAATTTGAGGATTGTAGGTGGTTTTTGTGAAAAATGTGAAAATCTGCAAAACAAGGGCTGTTTCACGCAGTTCTCGCCCGGCGAGCAGCCGGCGAGCTTTCTAGCGAGTAACCATATTCTGGGTAGAATATGAATAGCTTGACGAGTGTTTGCTGGCCCGGCGAGCATTTGTTAGCCCGGCGAGCGGGCTGGCCCGGCGAGTACTTGCTCGCTCGGCGAGCTAACTCAGACCAGAACATGGATACTAGCCTGGGCTCGTGGGATTGCTCATCGTGGCGGGTGATGTCAGACTGACCCTAATTTTTAATATTTTCTAAAAACTATACACTCGTTTTAGATCCTCGAATTAAATTGATATTTCTTGCAATAATAGAATTAATATAAAATATGTATAGTTTGTAAATCACGATGCAATCATAGGGTATGACTTAGGGAATTTAGAAATGATGTATGCTCCCCGGGTTTGGGAAATTATGGTAGTATGAATTAATTTAGTATCAGTCAATTATGTGTGACTTGTGATGTCACTTATGGACTTCATTTCCGAAGTTCCATCAGAAATACCTTGTGAGCTGTATGCCGGAACGCTTTCTATTCGCGGACAAGGCAGGCCTTTGAGATATGCTCACCTCAGAGTGTCCTTGCGGTTAAAATCAATAAGAGTTATTATCTGTGATCCACCTTTATTTTTATGCTTTATGATATTATGATATGAATATGTTATGACTGATTAGCTGCCCCGGCGTAGTCGCCATTAGGAGGGTAGTAGGACCCACTGAGACTTAGTAGTCTCACCCCACTCCATTCAATTTTTTGTTAGGTAGACAGTTTACTTCGAAGCAGGGACCATGATGGACCTGACGATTGGAGCTGAGCTATTGTCGGCTTAGAAAACTTAGTCTTCTTCCTTGTTCTTAATTAGCTTGTTATTCTGTTCTCAATTCTTTCCGCTGTTTGTATTGAATATTCTAATATTATCTTAATGGTAATATATCATTCATTTAATTCTTTGTAATTTAATGTACTCGGATTTCAATTATGTATGCTTCGACTAAATATTCTAGACAATTTAGTTGGGGTGTTATAATATGCCTATTATTTTAAAATAAATTTGTTATAAAATAAAACCAAATCCAAGTCAGATATCCTTCAAAACAAAATTTTCCTAAAAATCTGCACAAAGCAAATTTTGCCACCACGCACTACGCAACATGCGGAACAGGCAGCAACCTGGCCTTGTCTTGCGCCTCATGTGCTTTTTCATGCGCAAATGGGAGATTCAACGATCCCTCTGGATTATTGTTTTCTGGTTTTCTGAATTTGAGATTCAATGCATACTCAATAGTACCTTAGTGTCCAATTACTCATTCACCGATGTATGTGAAATTCATAATGAGATAAAAAAACGAATTGTTTGATATGCTTTATTATTGATATCATTTTTAACTTGTGTTTTATATATATTAGGGGGTGTTTGTTTCATGGATACTAAAAATGTTTCTGGGAAACCATTGTTGGAAATAAAACCTCCCACATTTGGTATTAGGGAATAAGAAATTGTTCCCAGGCAATATTTATTCCTGGTAAAATATTTTACCCACTTAGCCCGGCTTTCTAATCCCCTCTCACAGGGGTGGAAAATTTTTATTCCTGGCAGTTACCAATCAATTTTGTGGAGAACATGCTACCCCCCTATTGTATAACTGTTCCCTCTTTCTCTATTACTTAGAATTTAAACTAAAATAATTCAAAAAATCAAATTAAAATAAAAAGATTCCAAGGGACTTAAAATACTAACCAAACACATTTTGGAAAAAATTATTCTTTGGAAACTTATGCCTGGGAAAATTATTCCTGGGATTTATTTTTGATACCGTGAAACAAACGCCCCCTTATATATGTCCTTTGAAAAGACCATGTGAAAAATTGGAAAATGGAGACAAACATGTGTTACATATTTCCATATGGCTGGCAAATAAATAGAAACAAATTAAGTCTTGGCAACTTTTGTAACTGATCAACTGCTACAGGAGAACACAACCATTATGTATCATCCTTGAAATCAATGATTGATCATGTTATTTCATATTTTTGAACAACAAAAGATTAATGCGATTTCAAGTATCTTTGTCCAAAATCGGGACCAATATGACGTGGAGGAAAGGAAAAAAGTTGGAAACAATGCAGTGATGTGCCATATATTGAGTTTTGAAAATGTTGTATTCAGTTGACATCAACTGCGTGCAGGGACAAAGCCAGAAAAAATCATCGAGGGTGGTGAAACTATAACACTTGATAAATAACATTAACTATAACTAACTTCTACTGTTTAATAGTTGCCTACACCTTAATTTAATGGCAAACAAAAAACATAGATCATAAAAAAACATATACATACCAAAATATAGCCATCCAGAGGGAGAACACATTATAAAATAGGGTAAATAGGTCTTTACCCCCTGCAATGTTTTAAAAAAAAATTAGTAGTGTATTTTACTCCCCTGTCGATTTTCTTTCCCAACATAGAGGGTTAAAATAGAATACACTACCAAAAAAAAAAAATTAAACATTCAGGGGGTATTCCAACAAAAAAAGAATTGCAGGGAGGCAACTTAAAATTCGCATATTTTACAGGGGGTAAAAACCTATTAATCCTATAAAATATTTTCATTTGTTTATTGCAAAAAAAGCAATGTAATCAATTGAATTTTTTAAAAAAATACAGAGCAATATACTATAACCTATAAAATACGGATATCGAACCAAACATGGACATGATACATTGACACCGATAATAATTTGAGAAAATAAAATAATTCAATATAATCATAGGTTTTCTCTATTATTACTCATAAAATTGAGGAGTGTTTTTTAAAATTAAATATTGTGTTTTTCGAAAAGAAACTAGACAGACTCCTTGGAATAGGATATTTGGTGACCAAGTTGGTTTATTTACTTTACTCGCTAGTGGGTCAAAATTAAAATAATTAACAAATATTATTATTATAGATACTTTATAAAAGAATGAGTGAACTAAAGAGAAGGGTGGCATACTATCAAATTTATGGAACAAGACTAATCGATTCAAGTCAATCTTCGACAAAACAAGTAAAACTTGTTTGTCAGCTTCATAAGATTCTGAAGTTTAAATTATCACCTGATTCTTAAATTCGCAAAACTGATGAGGCGGCCAATTGAATTTCTAAGCTGATATATATATATATATATATATATATATATATATATATATATATATATATATATATTTTCGTTCTATTTATTTTGTTAATCAATTATTTGGTGGTGGGTGTCATTTATGTTCTAGAGTAGGATTCACACCCGTGGTTGCCCGGGGAAAAATTTGTTTATATGAATCGATTTTATATTTCGTATTTTAATAATAACAATCATACATTAAGTAAAAAAATGATGTTGGCATTATATAAAGGGAATAATAAATTTAATACGACCAATAGATAAATAGACATTATGTAAAGGGAATATCATTCAATAGTGATAAGTATCATACATTAAGTATTGAAATTAAGTCATAATTAAACTTGATTGAAAATCATATTCTTAACATATAGTCTAATAGCATATAATATAATACAACTGAACAAGATACACTTATGTGTGTCGATCGACGATGCTGACATTCAAGCATTCTGGAGGATATGAAAGAGTTATCCTAAGTTTGCACCCGGTATTGATATTATCAGCATTGACAAATGTAGTCCATTCTTGAGAAATATACCTCTCAGGGGGTGTTTGTTTCAAGTTTATAAATAAGATTCCTGGGAATATATGGGTAGGAATACATATACCCATGTTTGTTATAAGGTTGACATAAAATTATTCCTAGGCATAAAAGTTCCTAGGAATAAAATAACTTCCAATAACTTCTCTTATTCCCATGATTTTATTCCTAAGAAAATGGGTGGGAAATAAAAGTTCCCATGAACATGGGAATATATTTTAAATAACTTCTAGTAACTTCTTTTTTACCCATCTTTATCAATAATTCCAAGAAATGTAATTAATATTAACCAAACATGATTTTTTTAAAATACCTTGGAATAACATTCCTATCATTATTTCCTAGAAATATTATTCCAAGGAATAAATTTAACATCCTTGAAACAAACACCCCCTCATTCTTGTTCCTTGGGTGATTGTTAATGTTGCAATGGACATATATGTTTCTATTATCCAAAGTCATACTAATTCCATTTGGTTGATGTTGAAGATATCAAATTACAATTTTATCTGGGATATGCTGGAAATTGCAAGAATAACAAAATAAGCCAGTATGAAAATATTTAATAATGCAACCATAATATTAAAATTAAATTTACAATAATATCATAAATATAAATATTAACAACATTCCTCTGCCTTGACTATCCTTCTCAGAAATAACAACTTTACATATATAGAACAAAAATGTATCACAATCATTCAATATTATATAAGTAGAATTCTATTGTTATATTTCTTTATACCTTGGAAACTTTTAGCTTTTGCAAGTTGTAAAATGATCACATCATTTGTAACATCAGCAACTCAAATATAAAGAGTACACTGGATCTCATACCTAATCAAATATAAAGAAAATATTTGGTTCAGAATATTAAAACAGTTTCAGAAATAAATAAATAGATAATGTCATAAACCAATCACATCTGCCATATAAAATTTAAAAATAAGTGTTAATAACTTAATCAACAGAGAATATATTAACTACAAAAATATGTAATAAAACTCACCAACCAAGAAATTAGTGTCATAACTACCACCTACAACTTCAGAAATTTGAACAAAGTGATATGGAGATTTCAAAATCTCATAATTTGAAAGCCTTTGAACCAAATAGCCATACTGAAAATTATACTTGTAAGAGTGATGAGTGGTACAATAAGATCCTGCATTAGTTGTAACATCCAGATTTTCAAAACTATAAACTTTACCCTCAATTAAGTCATTTATAAATTTATAAACCAGAGTTTTCTTAATACTTGCATGAATCTTACCACCAAAAAAATTCATCAAAACCATTTCAATAGAGAAAGGCAGAGTAGTTCGATTAAAATCAAACACTTGCCAAAGTCTTATGATCTTAGCACTAAAATTCCAAGTTGCTTTATCAGAATTAATTTCATCAATGTTTGAAAACATACTACGATTAACAACACTCAAAGCCATTTCAGAATGCAGAAATAAATAAAATATTAAATTATTAATCAAGCGGCAAGAAAGGGAAAGCAAAATTGTTTGTTGCGGCGCAAATTTTGCAAACTTGAAACATCCCTTTAAATAAGGTAACTAATAAACCCTACATCAAATATAAAATTATTAAAACTCATGAAAATGAATTACCTTAGAGTTTCTGAGTTGAAATAGACACATGTTGGAGGGAAATATGAAAACCTCAGAAGAAATCTGCATTAGTTTGGATACATGAATCATTGAAATGACAATTTTTTAACATTGGAAAAAGGGGTCATGTAATGACAACAAAAGTTGGTGCACAATATAGGAATTGCTTTGAATTAGGCGGAAGGGTTTTGGGTTGATATCAAACCCGTGAATATTGATGATCGGAGAGGAGTTTCATCTATTAAGGAAGTTAATTTCTTTGGATATATTTTAATCTTCAATGTTAGCCAAAAGAGGGAAATGGTTTCAGAAAACAGGGAAAGGATTTTGGAAGACGACAGTGACAACACGAGGTCCTCTCTTTTTTAAATTCATTTGACGTCATTGGAATGGGCTTGGCATTTTTGGTCCATTAAAACCGATCCATTCCAACAGAAGTGCTTCTCATTGGTCAATTTGAAAACAAAGAAGCTAAAATTTTGGGCTTCCTAAATTCTTATGTGGATAATCTTAGAGTGGGAGTCATTTCGTTTTTTTATCTATTTGTTGATTCTCATTTATGTAGTTTTAAAGATATCTTCAACTTCTTGTAACTTGCCTTAAAACTTAATATATGTGACTCAATTTGACTAAATATGACTTAAATAAAGCCTAAATGACTCTAAAAGTTATATATGACCGGGTGTCATCATGTGTCAACCAATAAAAATGTCAATATTGTAAGGTTGGATGTCGTGGTTGGGATCGAATCTTAATTCCTCCACTTGTGTGTGTGTGTGAGAGAGAGAGAGAGAGAGAGAGAGAGTTTTTAATGGTTATTGTCATTTTGTGTATCTACTAAAAAAATTGTTAAATGATACACCTACTATTATTCTTCACTTAAGAACGATAGTGTTGTTGAGACGGTTGTGAAACTATAGTATGGAGAAACCACGTAACATACAATGAGAAATTCGTCAAAAAATCCATATATTTTGATATTGATCAACAATGACAATCCACAATGAATTACAATATTACCTTAGACATACATTCATGTTGCGTATCAACCGTTAAATATTTCATAATGAATCTAAATATTACCTTAGACATACAATATTACCTTAAACAATGCTTTTAGAGGATCCACGACACAATATGGTGGAGTGTTTCACCCAACAAGTTATATATTGGAAAAGTTGATTATTTGGATTTCTAATATACTAAATGTATCATTTTCTATAAAGATTTATATCTTAGATAATTAAACAATTTTCTTATGACATTCATTAACAATTATATGCAGCACTCTCAAACACTTGAATCAACTACTTTACTTGACTATGAAGAACTTAGAAAAGGAGAAGAGTTTGACCTGATTTATCGCAAGCAATACATTGTTCTGAGATATTCATCGTTGTTTTCTCGGAAAACTACATTCAATAGTCAGTGTCTTGAGGAATTGCTACAAATCATTGAATTCCACACATATAATGGACAAGTTGTTATGTTGTATTTTTAGACGCGAGCAATTTCACAATATTATGTCTTTGTTTTCTCTCATTCAACAAGTTCAATTAATTTCACAATATTAATGTGGCTTCATGATTGCCTAACTACACAATTTATAATACTATTAAAGTGTTGGTACAATGTATGGTGGGAAATGAAGTACATATTTTCTAGCTTTAAAAAGTTAGAATTGTACTTGACAAGTTTAGACAAAAAATAATGGTGTGTGATTTACTTGCATAACAATTCATGAGATACCAATTCATGACAACTTTGTATATATGGCAAAAGTTGTTTTTGATTGGAATGAGAAAGTTATGTTGTGTATGATTTACTTAAAATAAATTCAATATAAAAAACTATTTGTGTCTTCAAATATGTAACAACTAAAAATTTTAGAGAAGTTAGGTTCATTAGAATTAATTATATCATTTTAATATATGGCCGAGCTTAGGTTGTAACTCTATGGTCTTTCTTTATTTCCTATGAAACAAAAGCCATAGAAGGATTGATTTTGAAATTGCCAAGGGTAAGTTGAATTTCATAGAAGAAATTAAGAATGACGATCCTAAATATTAGTCATTCAATGTACTTGACAAACATAGCTTACTTTTATTTATAACCATAATAACATACCATCATTACCATAGTACAAATTTCATAGCACAAAAATAAAAATATATTTATCCTTAACAAGACATAAATCCATAAAGGTTAATTATTTAGCTATAAAATTTTGATATTATAACACTCTCTTACACTCACACAACTTATTATAATATTGTAGATAAGTAGAATATAGATATATGAATATAACAAGTCATGGCTACACAAATAATCACTGATCATGGAAGACCACTTTCAGGTTGAGGAGTCTCATTGCTAGATGCAATGTAATTACTTGTGTGGTCGTTATTAGGAGTACAAAATGTATTATAGAAAGGCAAAAGATAAGGATTATCCGAGCACATTTTATGCAAAATCAAACAATCTATACACTTCCCGAACTTTTGAGATTTGTAAATGTCATCTATCTTCAGTGGATTACCTCTTGCTGCACCCTCAACATTATAACCATTAAAAAATATTGCCACAATAAGGAGAGCTAGAACAAGTGAAATAATGGGTTTTCCCATAATGTAAGTATATATGAATGAGTGTTTTTTTTTTCCTTGTTATGAATATTGTTTTGTATGGAATGAAATTGGCTTCAAACCACTCCAATTTATAGAAAATATTAATTTTCTTAAATGAAAAGTGAATGAATTAAATTTGGTTTTTTCATAGATAAAGTGTAAAATACCACTAAAACAAACACTGCGAGGTTTCAGATTCGAATCCAAATGAAGATATTTGGTCTAATAATATCGACATTGTCAATTGATGTATGACTTATAGACGAATCAACTTTGACTCTGCTTGAAAATTAATATTTTCACAAAGTTATTAACTTGTTTTTTTTTTATGATTGTCGATTAAGGTTTTTTTTATTAACTTGTTATTTTTTTATCTGATAAAATAAAATACCAGGAATTTATAACGATTTATTATATAATGTTACGAAATTGAAATAAAAATAACTGAAATATTATATTAATTTAACTAAATAAATAGTGCATTTTCCGGTGTATCAAACTCTCCTAAACTTGAACAATTGCTTGTCCTCAAGCAATTTAGCTTGCATATAAAAAATTTAAAGTGCGAAGCAATTTACATAGACAGACTCAGAGAAAAACATCATCACAAATACTCATACGCGGTCAGAAATTCAAATTGGCTAAGATTAATTAATTAGGTGCTTGTTCAATCAAGAAGGGTATTTCAACTACACACAAAGTTCTCCCTCTTATAAATACCGAATTTGAATCAACCGTTGTACTAAAATTTAAATCTTGTCCTTTGTTTTATCCTTTTTCATTCTAGACAGTCACATTAAGACCCTTTATCTATATCACACACATGGTAAGAAAGCCGGTTAGCGTCATCATTTATTCTTTTCTTTTTGCAATAAAGCTTGATGTGCACAAAAATTTTGTATCACTTCATAAGCATTATTCATATTTTTTTTCTTAAGGTTTAACCGTATTACCACAGTATGACCTTTTACTTTCTTTCTCTTTGTTTTTTTTTTTAGATGACTCGCTTATATTCATCGACTTACCTACTTAATGTGTGACTCTATAGATGGTGTCCGACTGGATAGATAAACTACTTAAGGAATCCACAAATTTAAATCAGAAGATTTTCGCACAATGGATATTCAAATTGATATCTATACTAGGGAGATTTCTGGGTGTTGGAAAAATACCGATTTTGTTGAAAAATTCCCTAATTTTCTTAACTTAGCCTCTTGTCTTTTCTTAACCTATATACTTTCAAAGTGAGTCGTTTATTCTAAATCTTTAGAAAAAATTTTAAATTGGCTCAAGAAAAGGAAAAATTTAAAAAGACTAGAGAATGACTATAAATTTAATTAATTTATTTTTTTATTATACGAAAGGGAAATAACTGAAAATAAATGAAAGCGGTAAAACTCCTCCCCTAAACTTAAATCCAACAGTGTCCTCACTGTTGCGACTCAAGAGAAGAATTGGAGTGTAAAACCTGGAATGGTGTAAAAAAAAAATAACGGGGGAGGCTGCTTATAATTCTGAAAGTTGTTGAACTGGAGCCTTAAACAGCCTAGCTCTTGTATTAAGTTGTTGAACTACCTGCAAAAGTGTTAGGAAAACGTGCAGTGTGTGCAGGTGGAACAGTGTTGGCGCCCCCACCAGCGGCAACATTTAGAGAAATGTGCGTGAGGTTCTAATAGTCACAGGATCAATATTATAGCAAAAATTATAATTATTACGTATATTCGTTCGCCTTGGGTTAGGGAGAATGATTCCCTCAAAGACGTGGCTTTTAATCTTTAAATTATATCTTTCATCGTTTCGTAGCCTTACTATATTCATGCTCCTAACCATTTCTTCATCAATTAGGCGAGTTGGAATATGAGCTAAATTTTCTAAATTTCGCAACATCAAACATTCGAGAATAAATAGTGTCATTAGAACTCTTAGTATCAGGCATGGTAGTAACAATTAAAGAGCTAAGAAATTCTAGAGTCAGCTGAGCATAAATAGGATTTTTCTGAGATAGGAAATAATTTAAATTTAGATTATTAAGCATGTAATTTACGCTATCTAGCAATCCTAATTCTCTTAAAATAAGTTTAACCGTATTATGTTTGATGATTTATTGAAAGAGTATGCATGAAATTATAACCATTAGAAAGCATAACTCTACAGACACATGGTCCCACCAATTTTTAATTCAAATGTTTGCATGGTGAGGTGTTGAGATAAGATGTATCATTGAATATATTCTGACCACAAAAATTGATATATGTAATTGCATGTCTATGAAACTGATAAATAGATTGATAGAGAAACATATAGCAGGACAATAATAAATACTAATAAAAGCGTATAATAAATACTAATTTAATTTTATAGCGTAAATTCAAAAGAAAAATTTAACGGAAATAGAAATTGTAATTCAAACCAAAGTATGCGAAATAAAGCAAATATCGTAGTCAAAAGCAGGAAAATAAATAATCCTCTTCTCCCCCAAACTTATTTAAAGCATAGTCCTCAATGATTGGGCGAAGAAGAAAATTGCGGTAAAATGAATATGACAATTAGCCACTTTGATCGAAAGCCTTCTTAAAGGCGGCTAACTCGTTGGAAAAGTTTTCTGACTGCTGAACGACAATATCCATGAAGTTGGTAAAATCTTCGCGCAACGTCTCTAACTTCGTTTGCAGATCAGCTATGGCAGTGGTATGATCAACCAGGGGTGGAGATGTGGTGGACTCAGCAGGCTGGATAGGTGATAACGATCCAGGTGTATAGTAAAACGGGGGGTCTCAGGATCGTTTTCAGCTTCTTCTTCTAAGTCATATAGCCAATTTTTCTTATCGTGCAAATTTGTTCTGTCAGGATTTGGCAAGGTCAAGTCGTGGACAGGTATATGATTAACAAGCAGTTGATAAGGGCCAGGTCCTAGATTACCTATGAGGTGACGGTTAAAGCAAAATATGACATCCATATATCGAAAGCCACTAGCATAGGGTGCTCCAAATGGTACAATCTGGTCAAGGTGGGTTTGGAGATCTATCTTTTTAGCTAGGAAGGTAACGAAACCGCCTATGATGATACTGCGATTCATGTTCTTAGAGAGCTTATCAAGGTTGGCTAGGATGAAAGTTGCAATGTTAACAGGGCGACCCTGGGAAGCACAGAATATTATGAATAATTCTTCTTTAGAAACAGAGGTATCATATTCTGGTTTTGCAAAGATGGTGTGAGCAAGGATCATGTGGAAATATCTGATAGCCGGGTTATGGATCTGGGTGCTAACTCTATCCTCAGGTTCACAGTTAGGGTCCGCAGAGATACTTCCCCAAAAGTTTTGCAGCTCATAATTCATGAATTCATCCTCCTGAATTTGGGTCACAGCATCTGGGCTAGAGGGTGCAGACAAAAGCTCAGCTAAACCTTGATGGCTAAAGCGGTGGGGAATCCCAAAAAGCCTAAACTTAGCAAGTTCTTTATGGATAGAATATCCATAGTCAGGGTCATATTTGAAAGAGCTCAAAAATTCCAGTGTAAGGTTACGATAGGTAGGCAAGCTAGTAAGGTCTAGGTTATCCCATCCCAACTGGTTGATCATGAATCTGACACTCTCAGTAACGCCTAGTGCCCCCATTGTTCTAGTCTCTGGGTAAATCTGAAACGACATTTCTCTCTCGAAAAGCTCTTCGAAACGCATTCTCTGGATATTGCTACCGAAACAAACGAGCATGCTATCGTGATACGCCATTTCACTTTTTTTTTCTTTTTCTTGTACTATATTAGGATCTGATAGTTCAAGTAAGCAGTCATACGAGTTAGTAATAGTCATAATAAATTTCCGTTTTAAAAGAAAAATCAAAAAGAGAATAAAAACAAAAAGTAAAATAAAAATCATGGGTTGCCTCCCATGCAGCGCTTCGTTTAACGTCGACTGTCCTAGATTAAAATCTAAGTTTTAGGTTGTATTTCATGTAACTGTAACTTAGAGTAGTAATCTGAATCAGTGGGGCAGAAATAGTGCTTAAGGCGCTGTCCATTAACAGTAAAAGTTTCATTCAATTTATTTTTGATTTCAAAAGCGCCATTTTGAAAGACTTTAGTAATTTCGAAAGGACCGGACCAACGGGAACGGAGCTTTCCAGGGAAGAGTTTAAGTCTAGAATTAAAAAGAAGCACTAATTCTCCTATCTTGAATTCTTTTTTAAGTATGCGCTTATTATGCCATTTTTGTGTTCTTTCCTTATAAATTTTAGCATTCTCATAAGCATTCATTCGAAGCTCTTCTAGTTCGTGAAGATCAAGAATTCTTTTCTCGCCCGCTGCTTTGTAATCCATATTTAGTGCCTTGATAGCCCAAAAAGCTTTATGTTCTAGTTCTATTGGCAGGTGGCACGATTTTCCATACACTAGATTAAACGGTGTAGTCCCTATAGGGGTTTTAAATGCTGTCCTATAGGCCCACAAAGCCTCGGGGAGTTTATATGACCAGTCTTTCCTAGTAGCAACTGTTTTTTCTAAAATTCTTTTAATTTCATGGGCTATGTATATTGGATGAATAATAGAAACTTAATATAATAGAAACTTAATGTGATTTTAGCGGTTAACCGCGCTGCTTGCGGTTTTTGCAGTTCGCGGCTCAATAAAAATGTCATCCAAATACATCCAAACCAAATGCGTTTTTTGCGATTTTCAATTTGAATTGATTCAATTTACGATTTTATTTTTGAATTAGTTCGAATACGATCACCCCCTAAAAATTTGTATTGACAACATGTGAACTTTTAAGATATTGAATATCTTTCTTAAAAAATAAAATAAAAAGTTAAATACAAAGCCTTTTTTAGCATAATTTTTTTATTTAGTATTTTAATCAATGCCCTAACGTCACTAATTAGCTTTTTTTTATTAATCTTTTCTAAGGATAAAAATAAAGAATAAAGAAATGAAAAGGAGGTAAGTTGAATTTGAATAAAAAACATCTTCTTTCGGCAGCTTAGTTTTCTCTTCAATATTTGGTAAAGTAAACTGTCCAATATAATTTATTATTTTTTTTAAAATCATGTTCAATAGAAACTATTGTCTGTTCCGTTAGCTATTGTTTAATAAAAAATGCTAACAAGTGTCGAAAACACATATTAAGGAATTAAAGATAGACCTTTTGTCTAAGTAGTTGTGTATTTATTTTTTAAAGAGTTTTTTTTTTACACAACCAAAAACACATCTTAATCAACAACCGAGATATACAATTATTATAACACAAAAGAAAAACATGTAGTAAATATAAAATTGACTTGATAGTGGAGTGGAGATGAATATTATCTTCATCCAAAACATAACACTTGCATTACTAACATATAACATTAACACTTATCTTGTAAAAAAATTGAAGAAACAAGACACAATGTATGTAGAAGAACATGATAGACTATGATTGAATTATTGAAACAAAGTATGTATAAACAAACACTTTAACACTCTTTTCCATGTGATTTCATTCAATTAAAAAAAATGTTCATAGCACAAACTCTACGGCAAACAAACCAGTACTGGAATTCTTAACCTAAAAATCTTCTTTCGTGGCTCATTGAGAGAGTGCCACGTATCAACAACTTCAAAGACAAAGAATCAACCTAGGTATCACCGACGCAACCATGTTTTTCTCTTTCCTTTTCATTGAGCAAGGATCCTCTACATTTCATACGATTTCCATTTCTTCCATCACCAAAGTTTTTTAATATTTTGAGATGTATAAAAAATATTTTGACACATTTATTGTCACACTTTTACATTTATATTTTCAAAACTATAGAGTAATAAAAATAAATAAAAATTATAAAAAATGGAAAGAATCCCAACTCCTTTTCACACTCTAAAAAATTCCTCAATCTTCCTCAAAATTTCATTAACAAAAAAAAAAAAAAAAAGACCTAATTAGAAACACATGAAAATGTCCCATTCACAAACTCACTTCACAAAACACTAATCTTTTTCATTTTTCTTCAAAACCCACAAAATCAATCACTACCCTTTCATTCCTCTCTTAATTTAATTGCTTCCTTCTCATCGCACTTTCCTTTTTCTCTTCAATTTTTCAAAAAAGTTTCTTCCTTTCTTCACTCAGCTACTTAATTTAGATCAGTGTTTGATTTCAATTCAATTGATCTAATTCCAATTTGAAATTCTTGTTTGCTTGCAAAATTCAATCTTTTTGGATATAAAAGTGTTATTTTTTGTCTTTGATCTTTGTATTTTGAAAGTGATTTTGTGGGGGGTTTGATTAGTAATTTTCTGATGTTTGATTTCCAATCTCATTTTCAATCATCACCCATTAATTCTTCCTATTCAATTTCCCATATTTTTCTCCCTTATGATGTGTTCTTCATATGCTGCTTCAATTGTATGAGATTTCGTCTCAAAATTTGATACTTTGTTCTAAAGGGTTGGTCACTTTTAGTTTTCTTTGGTGAGAGAAAAAAAAATCAATTTTCAACTTTCTAAGTATGGGAAAAAATCACTTTGAGGAATTACCTTCACATTTGATTTTGGAAATTCTGTGCTCAGGGAAGCTCAGTGCAATAGACCTTGTTTGTTTGGAATTTGCTTCAAAAACTTTTGGTGCTAGAAATGACTTATGTGACTTAAAGTTTAAGTCATTGGTAGACTTTGCTGCATTTCAATTGTGTGGCTCTCATTCCACCTTTTCCATGATTGGTTTGAATTCTCAAAAGGATTTGTATGATCGAAGTGGCGGTAAATGGAAGCGAGTTTTGAGGTTCTTGCAGTCTGTTGAACAATCCTCTAACATGGTTGAGACATCTTCAGGCAATGTACTATTTCATTATATAAACTGTTGTTTTTTAATAGTTTATTTGTTGTTTCCTTTTCTATTAAAAAGTTGCCATTTTTCGGTTTCGATGCTATAGTTAGTAAGTTTCTTAAGAATGATGATGTTTTATGTTTTTCTGCCCCATGTTTAAACATAACAGTTTATATGGTATGTAATTCAGCAGCAACAAGTAGTGTTGTCAATCGCTGTGCGTGATAATTAGTAGTTTGTTTAAATTCTGCTGTGCTAAGTTGCTATAACGCCACTATAACCGCTATGTGACAAAATTTCTATTAAATAATGTATTGTAGAATAAAAGTGATTTGTTCAAATTCCATTATGCTATAGCGCCGCCATAGTTGCTATTTGACAACATTGTTAATAAGTGATGTAATAATGCATTTGTGCAATGATTTAAACAAGGAAAGAAAGTATGTGGATTTGAATTTTTAAATGCCGTATAATGATAGTTTAAGAACGAGTCTCATAATCTGGAGAGTTGTAAATAAATGATGAATGACGTTTTATTGGCAGATGCAAATTACGGCAGGAAAGTATCACACATTGGCGATCAGCGACTCCTCGGTCTATTCTTGTGGTTCTAGTTTGTGTGGTGTACTTGGTCAAGGATCTGAAACAACACAGTGTTCAGCATTTACCCGAATCAACTTCCCACCTTTGGCTCGTGTGGCACATGTTTCGGCCTCCTATAACCATGCAGCTTTTGTTATGCAATCTGGAGAGGTTTGTAGCTGCTTGCTTAATCTTTATTCAATAATTATGACACACGAGCAAGTCATTAGTCTGGAATAAATTACTCTGCATGTTCCATTATTGCTGTATTTTCTTGGAGTTGAAAGCGATGGTTTTAGATTGTAAAATGACTAATAATTGTTTCCGTCGTGAACATGCGACTTCACCTTGCAGGTATTCACATGTGGAGATAATTCATCTTCGTGCTGTGGTCATAGCGATACAAATCGACCAATTTTCAGGCCACGTCTTGTTGAATCCTTAAAGGGGATTCCTTGCAAGCAGGTAAACTACATATTACCTTTCATGATCACCTTATGAAAGCTTGCTTTGCTTCTATAATTTGCGTCTGTTCTCTTTTGCTATATGTTTTAATCTTAGTCTGGTATAATATAAAATTGGCTATCAAGTCTTTCCATGAAGTCTGCGATGAAATGCATTTTATAGTTCCGATCATAGTCACATAATTTCCTGAAGTATACAGGAACTGCAAATTGGTTTGGACTTACCAATTCTCGGTGTTTTTCCGAATTGATTTATCAAAATGCCCGTTGAATTCGTAAAATGCCAAAAACCAAAAAATCGAAGAGTAAATGTTTTACAGAAAGGTAAGCGGTTTTCGCATGGGGGGAGAGAGTGGAGTTACCAAAGCAGATAATGGTAATTAATCTAATGGATGCTAATTTAGAATGAAGCGTGATGTTTCTCTAATAACCAAGATTCTAGGACATGAGTTTTTAAATGAACGCTAATAAGTAATAACTCTTCTCAATAAAAAAGTGGCGGACTTACTAAAATAATAATACTTGTTTTTTGACAAATTAGAAAATTCTCCGATGTTATTTCTTTCAAGTTTATCCTTGTGATTTATTTATTGGACCTAACCCATCCTTACCAAACCAGCTTGTAAGGTGAAAATTGCCTCTACTATATAAACCCATGACCAGACCATCTCACATCCGATGTGAGACTTCTTAATAGTTCTGTTCTAACTAGGGTCGACCATCTCACATACAGTCCATTTGCAGATCATTGGTACTAGTCATCGGGTATATCAGTATTTTAGTAAACTGTCTAGATTTTTTAACCGGTTACCTAAATTTTGAGAAGTTCCAAAAGTTGTCATTGGTCTTTTTGTTTCCATCGAATCTATCATCCTAGGGTTGAAGCACCGATTAATTGAGAAGCAAAAACAAGCATAGTAGGGTTACGAGAATTGGAAATGGTTCTTAACAAATGCAATATTGTACACCTTAGAAAACCGTTTAAGTTAATATCAGTTTCAGTTCACATCGAATGACTAATCTCACATCAGTCTAAATATCCTGATAAGCAACCAAGCAATCATTGAACTTTCACTTAAAAGCTAGCTATCAAGGGGGGAACAAAAACCAAGCTGCGATACCAAAGTTCCTATCAGATCCCGAGGCTCATTTTGATCCCTATATTTATAATTTTTCTACCTTGCAATATATTTATATATTTCGAGAAAGTCTAGAAATACACATTTTGTGCTTTTAGTTCATTAACACTTGGGGCTTCTTGTCTCTAACTTAAAAGTACTGTTCCAAGTTACACAATATCAAATCTTGAGTGTAATAACTGTCCATTCCAATAGGCATAAGATGTTCCATCGGGTTGCTGCTGTGATGCATGTGCACAGTAATAATTTTGATATCTGTGAAGGCACTAGATTCGCAATTGTCAAATATTTTAGGCTAAATTATACTTCTAGTCCCTTAGGTTATTTTAAGGTTTTACTTTGGTCACTTTAATTTTTCTCGTACCATTTTGGTCCTTAAGTTACAAACGTTAAACACTTCAGTCCTTTTCTATTAGTTTTCCGTTTGAGTTCGTCAAATGTTTCGTACATGGCATTACCTTTTGGTGATTAGGTGTCCGACTCGGCAAGAAGAGGAAGGAAACAAAGGAAACATTTAACAGACTCAAACAGAAAATTGACAGAACTGACCCAAGTTTCTAAAACATTTTGTAACTCAAGGGACCAAAATTGAAAAAAAAAAACTTAAAGGACCAAAAGTATAATTTATCCAATTTTTTATTATTCAATGAAGCCTGGTCTAAATGATATGAAATACATGAATGTCTCTCAGGTTGCAGCAGGGCTAAACTTCACAGTCTTCCTCACTAGACAAGGTCATGTGTATACATGCGGAACCAACTCGCATGGCCAACTTGGTCATGGCGACGCCCAAGACAGACCAAGCCCCAAAAAGATTGAATTCCTTGATAAAGTAGGACCTATTGTTCAAGTTGCTGCTGGACCTAGCTATATCTTATCTGTAACAGATGATGGATCAGTATACTCATTCGGATCAGGTGGTAATTTCTGTCTTGGCCATGGTGAGCAACATGATGAGTTACTGCCACGCTTGATACAGAAATTTAGAAGAAAAGGTACTCACATTGTTCAAGTATCTGCTGGCGACGAGCATGCAGTGGCACTTGATTCAACTGGATTTGTGAGTTTTACAATATACATGATATATTTTCGATTTTACTTTTCACACACTTGTTTTGGACTATTAAAGTACTTGTCGGAATAGCTTATAAGTATCTGTAATTGATGGTTCAGGTATATACATGGGGGAAGGGATATTGTGGTGCTTTAGGCTATGGAGATGAGATTGAGAAAACAAGACCAGAGTTGTTGTCGAGTCTCAAGAATCACTTGGCTGTTCAGGTATTATATCCATAATAATTTTTGTCAATCTTCCTTTAGATCCAACGGTTTACAATAAATTCTTTACATTATAGTTACCATTTGAAGGTGTGTCCGATGTCTGACACTGAAACACATCTCGGTGTCAGACATCGACACATGTAGTTAATTCAATTTCTATTTTCAGATTATCCGTTTTGACGTGTCAGAATTAGTGTCATGTCCATGTCAATTATGATTTGCAAAGAGACTGCTCAATCATAATTCTATTCACATTAATATTCTTACATGTAGGTCTGTGCAAGAAAGAGAAAAACTTTTGTTCTACTTGATTCAGGTTTGGTCTATGGCTTCGGCTCAATGGGATTTGGCAGCCTAGGATTTTTAGACAGAATATCAACTGATAGAATCTTGAAACCAAGAATCTTAAACTCATTAAGATCTCACCATGTTTCTCAAATCAGCACTGGCCTCTACCACACTGCGATAGTCACTAACCGCGGACAAATATTTGGTTTTGGCGACAATGAAAGAGCTCAACTTGGTCATGATACATTAAGACAATGCCTTCAACCTACTGAAATTTTCATAGAAAATTCATCATCCGAAGATGTTGATCCTATGTTATAAAGCAGCATCTGATACATCAAAAGAAGTCACATACTTTTTATTTGTGGTTCACCTGAATTTTTTAGAATGATTATTATTTACTTTTAAAAGTTTAAGAATTTTTAAGAATTAATATCCTATATATTTTTTATGATTTTTTTTTTTTGCTATTTTATTCATGGATTTTTTTTATAGACAAACGTTAGTATATTCGAGGTTTAAGTATTAAGAGTAAAAATTTGTCCCTAAAAACGCCAAAACATGTGGAACAAATTTTTTTTTTTTTTTGGTAAACTGCAGTATTCTCTGTGTGTAATTATATAGACTAATTCTTTGAGATAGCTGAGATTTATTTAAAAGATTTACTTTTTTTAACAAATATTTTTTCTTTGCATCAACTTTGGACCAAATAGTTAAAAGATTCAAGTATTTATCACTTATGTCATATGTTGTTGTGCAAATTTGGAAATTTGCAAACATGAATTGATACATGTGATATAAGTTCTCTTATTTTATAGTATATTTTATAAACAGCTAAAGAACCAATAATATTAGGTAGCTCATGCACAAAACAGATAAAGAAAATCACAAATGTTAAGTTACAATCTACTTTGGGTCATGCAAAGTATGAAGATAATAAGGAGGGGCTGTTCAATAGCTTGTTATATGTCATCTTCCTAATATCTGAAAATGATGGAGCATCAATTTTATTGACATTTGCCTAACTTTCCTACATGAACTTTTGCCTTAGTGCAACTAGCAGTAGTGTGGCTTCCACATGTGTAATGGCTTTCACATGATTGCATTATATATCATTTTCGTCTCTGTATGTTTACGAATTTTTTATTTTAGTATGTATGATTTTTTGTTGCAAATACATTTTTGAATGTGCAAATCTTGTTGGTTTTAGTCCCTCCTGTTAAAAACCGACTGCATTTGTAGCTAATTAGCTACAAATGCAGTCAAGAGAGACTAAAACCAATAAGATTTGCACATTTAAAGATGTATTTGCAACAAAAAAATATACAAAGACTAAAACAAAAAATTCGATAAATACAGGGACAAAAATGATATTTAAAACTTATTATAAAATCATATGAAAGTCAAGCAAGAGTTATGTTTTTTGTTTTTTGGGATATAAATGTTGGGCAAAATTTGTGTATAACTCTTGCTTGCCATATGAATAAAAAAAATATTGTGGCTGTATTTGCTTAGTATAGTATATCAAATATCATAGTCAATCAATAAATGTCTTAAATCATTTTGGCAAAAACAAAAGATCTGACAGTCTTGCAAATTTTCTAAGCTTAAATTCTTCCTAGGAAATGTGTCATGTGTTCTTTGTATGAACCACTACTTTGTTGTTAAAATGTTGGCATTTAATATTTCAGCTACACATAATAAATTTCAATGGCAAAAGTTGGTAGTATAAGAATAGTGAAAATTCAAACACACTAAATGAAAGGATCAAGGTTTGGTAACAAACTTAGATACGAGTACCTAGTAACTACATTTATTTTTTAATCAACTATCCACCATTTATCTCCACGCATTAAACCCAATAGTATTGGGTGTGGGGGGTATGTTAGAAGTCTCACATTGAATATGAGATGGTCTAAACAAGTAGAGGTAATTATCACCTTACAAGCTGATTTTATAAGAATGAGTTAGGCTCATACTTAATTTCATTAATCATTACAATTTTTACTTTTTATAAATAAACATTCAATTTAGTCCGTAAACTATCAATATCTCTTCAATTTGATCCATAAACTATAAAAATATACTAAATGATCCTTAAACTATTAATAATCCATCAAATTGATCCATCAACTATCTTTTTCTTTCAATTTTTTTTTAAGTTGAAGGACTAAATAACTGGATTACTAATAGTTCAGGGACCATTTAGTATATTTTTATAGTTTAGGGATCAAATGGGAGAGGTTGATAGTTCGAGAACTAAATTGAAATTTTATTCTATTTTTTTGTGTTTTTAAAATAAATTAATTCAAGTGATAAGTGTCTTGGATCCTTCTAAATCACGGTATGAAAAAAACTTCCAGTCGAGAAAGGAGAACTCATCTATGTGCACGTTGATTTATAGGTTTAATCATTTTCCTTTGGATTACATGATGCACGTTATGTCTCATTTTTTGGATTTCTTTTTTAATGTTTTTAATTCAATACTTGATCACAAATTTGAAAATTGTGAATGCTTCTAGAAGGCGCCACAGATACATGGTGGAGGCCAGAGGATGTTGGACGAAGATGACAAAAGAGAGAGTTAGAATGAGGTGGAAAGTGAGTGCTTTAAGGGAAATATTAAGTAAAGACAAATAAAATATATATGGAAAGATAGAGAGTTTTGTTGGACAATAACATTTGTGTATCCTTGATTCTTTTGTGACAACAATTGATTTTGGGGTTATGTGTAATTTAAATTAATTTATGTTTGAATTTATTCAAAAGCAAATTGTTTTGTATCAACTCGTGTTTGGATAGTTTGATGGTTTATCTAATCAAATACTAATAAGTATAGGTAAGACTTACTAAGACAAATCTTTTGTAAAAAAAATAAAAATAAGTGTAGGTAAGATTTATTTTTTATCATATATACCAATAAATTAATAAGTTTTTTTTTATCAACGTTTTTCTTGTTTAGTAATTTGCCGGCTAAAAATTTCACCTTAAAAATTAATAAGTAAAGTATTTGGAAATTTGAAACATTGTTTCTCCGTAATATATACGATGTTTCTATCAACTGAACTCAACTTATGAAAACATTTTTTTATTAATATTTAATTTGTTCTAATGATAAGATTTATTAATCTAATAATAAAAACAAATTTATGTATGACAAATATTTGTCTCACTTATAGCTACAAATTCTATCGCCAAACAAATGTTTGGATAGTTTTTATTCAATTATTTTCAAGTGTGTGCATGTTTGTAGTGACTTGTAATAACATTGAGATTGATTTTATATCACTTTAAAAGCTAGCAATCTACGCTTTTAGGTAAATTTGATTTGATTAGGGCGGATGAAATCAATTTTAAGTAAAAGCTAAATATAATTAATTTGTTGTCGAATTACACTCGACTCTACTCAAACATGAGTCTAGAGTATATGGCCGTGAAATCAAATTTAAAAGAAATGAATCTTTTAAATATATTTTACTGTGTGCAGTTGTACATGGAAATTACCTGCATTTATTTTTTTTTAAAAACCAACTTGAAAATGCTATTAGGGCCACCACTTTCAATACTGTGAGAATTTACCATTATTTTAAACTTACAAAAGTGGTATAGTCTGTCTCAATTTTTTTAATAAGTTTTAGTCAAAGAAAAAAAAAAACAACTCATACAACTTGCTTAATTAGTTGCCATCAAAGCAAAATATGAACTAGCTTTCTTTATGTCTTGTGACACTTAGAACCAGCCAATGAACCTTCTTATCTACAGCCGTAAAATTTTGAATTCACATTCATGCAGATTGATCTAACAACCATTTTATAGACCAAGTATGTCAAACTTTCAATCATTATCAAAGGTATCCAATGTCGAAATTGATTGGCTGCATAACTGCCATCAGTGATATGTCTAATACAAATTATAGAAGTTGTTCTTAGAACAAATTATTGTGCTCTTTAGTTATCGACCATTGATCGATATTTCATATCAACATCATAGTTCACTGTTTATTGAGTATGACTCATAATTAATGTTGGATATTGCCTTCAAATCCATGAAACTAGGTGCAGAAAATGGTGTAGAAATAGGCCTGGCGCAGGGCAGGCGCGCCGCGCTCAGAGGAGCCTGGTTAGGCCTGTCAGCTCTGCCTGTGGCGCAGCTGCGGGGGGTAGGCGCGCGCGCGCGTCCACGCGTATATAAAGTGTTGTGTATGTTTTCTGAAGGTAAGAAGGTGGTTTTTAGGGTTTCTGGGCCAACACAAAGACTAGGGTTAATAGAGAAACATCTTGGGAAGACTTTATGGTTGGGGAAACATTCTATCACCTTGTAAACACTTTGTAATCGAATCTCTTGGTCACGGGGAGAGATTCGGGACTAGGTAGAATTAGGAAAACTCTAATTCTTGTAGTTCTTGTGGAGAATCTTATTGTAATCAAGGTTTCTATTGAAGAGTGGAACGGAGAGGGTTGCCCTCCCCCCAGATTAGGTTCATTAACACCGAACTGGGTCAACAAATTCTATTGTGTCATTTACTTTTCGCCGTTTATTTGTTCGTGATTATATTGCTTGGTTCTCACTGTTTTGATTGCTTAATTTATTTGCTTCACACATCAAAGTTTATTGGTGTGAGTTAATCGAATTCATAACAATTACTTATAAGTGGATAGAGTTTCTTTGGCGTGCTCTTGGGCCACGTCCAAACATTTGTTGTTAGGGAGACTGATGTGCGAGGACGAAGCTCTCTTGGTACCGTTCAAGGGTATGTTGTAATTTAAATTATAGTATTTAAATACAAATTGTATATCGTAAATCCTAATCTTTCTTTTGATAATACAAAGAAAATACGGTCGCTCTACGATCAGAGACATAGACAAAATTAGCCGAAGTTCATTATCAAATATTGTGTGTTCATTGTTTACATTTATTGTGTACTCTTTTGAGCACATGTAAATTAGTGGTCGAAGTTGATTAAAATTAATTTACTTGATGGTACTTACTTCTAGTGCAGGGAATCTGGGTCCCTATAATGTACACATGATGTGATATGTATTAATCTTTCAGGGAAAAATGTAGACATAAAGTTCTACTTACCAAACCAAATAATCAGAATAATTGAAGTGCTTTTAACCTCATCCACAAAATATCTGAAGTTAAAATGGTAGAGAAATTCATTGCTTTCTTACAGTGTATCAAATCTCATTTGGTTTTTTTAGCATAAACAAAAATTTCAAAGAAAAACATTTTAAGTACTTCTAAGAACACTGATACAAGTAAAACATTTTTTAAGTGCTTCTAAGAACACTGATACAGGAAAAACAAAACAAAACAAAGAACCTTATTTTTGACAAAGAAATGCATCAAAGGGAAATTTTTTAGAATTGAAGCACACACTCAAATAAAGCAAAACAAAGATCAAGCCTCATAAGTCACATTGCAATTATTCATAACAGAATGACCACATTCACAAGCAAAGTTTCATGTTTTTCCCTATGAACATCCAACAAAACCAAAAGCATTGTCACATTTAATCCTAAATGTTAAACAACTAAATAGTTTCTAAATGTTCTCTGAACACCTTCAAGATATTAGAAAAAGTAACAATGCCAATTAAGCTGCAATCATCTTCAATAACCCACAAGTAGTTAACTCTATGAGCAATTGCTTGAATCATCACAGCGATCAAGGAGCTCTTGGGATGACACACAATAGCCTCGGCCTTCCTCACAAATCTAGCCGAGTAGCTTGATGACCTTGAGTACTTTCCCGACCTTGTTGAAGTCCTTGTCGGACTATCCTCATCAGACGAAGAGGAAGCTGACACATCACCGGTCAAGGAAGTCAAAATTGTAAACTCTTGCAGCAATTTTTCCAAATTCTTCTCACTCAACTTTGCCTTTACAAGTCTCACTAGATCCTCTGGTGGGCCACCACAGTCAATGTAGGCCATCAAGTCCCCTGCAGACAAAGTTGTGATCGCGGCCGCAACCGTCTCATCACAGCAAGCAAGTGTGAAGGGGGATATCTCACCAACGAATGACCCATCACTGTCAACAACTGCAACAGACGTTTGCTGTGCAAGCGACTTTGAGATGGCTTCAACGGCCGAAGATGCAGGGGAATAGTAATCAATGGCATGCACATCAGAGCTGATGATATCGAGAGCATCGATGGTGCATGCAGGGAGTGGAGTGAAGAGGCCAATGGAACCAAGCAGGAACCTGATCACGTCCTCTTGTGTTAACCAGCAGAATTCAGCACCGTTGTGGCTAGTGATTGTTGATGACTTCAGCAGCTGTTTTCTCCTTGAAACACCGCTTCTTTTTGTTTGCAAAATCGGCACCACAATATTCTGTGCTCCTTGGAGTATCAGATCAATGGCTTCCAATAAGCTGAAACATCAAAATAACAAGAATGAGTTAAAAATTAAAACTAAAATTCAAACTTGATCACACAAAAAGTCTAAAAATTTCAATGTTACTGCATTTTAAGAATTCATATTAAAATTAAAGAGCTATATTCTTTCTTTTCCATCAAAACCAAACACTCCTAGGTCCAAAACCTACAACAATTATCAAATCCTCCCAAAACAAATTTCAAATTCAGCTTAATTCAAGACACTATAACTAAAAATTACTCACTCAACAATTAAAACAAAACAAGGAATCAAATTTCCTGCAATAACACAATTACTGATTTCAACCATCTAATCTCGTTTGGATTGGCTTATTTTTGAACTTATGCAAAAGGGCTTATGCAAGTAAAAAAAAGCTTTTATGTATTATTCATAAGCTCGTCAATGTAGTTTGTAAAGATACAATTTTTGCCACTGAGAACCTACGAATTAACATAAAAGTTTATTTATTTGCATAACTATTTTTCATAAGGTCAAAAATAAGCTAATCTAAAAAAAATCCCTAAATCAATGAGAGAGCTTATTTCAAGCTAATGCAACAAATGTACAATCTACACCATCTGATCTCAATTTTTTTTTTTTTGAAAACTCGGTATCCGGCCTAATGACCGACTAATCCGAGGGGACCAATCATACAGTCTACTTGCTGAGGCCCCGATTAAAGCCGCAGTTTTTTTTACTATATATGAACTAACCCACCGAAATTGACACATGTGGGAATCGAACTTGAGACTTTGAGTAAAGCAAACTCCAAAGACCCAAGCCAACACCACTAGGCCAACCTCGGTGGATTCATCTATCTCAAATTAACAACCGAGATTATTTATCGGGTTTAATTATCTATAATTGTGTGATGTATTCACAAAAGTTAATCTAGATCCAAACAATCCTCAAATAATATAATAATAAAATAAAATTTCATATTTTGTTCATCATATCATTATAAAAATAATGCAAATGTGAACTAAGAGTAATAATTAATTAATTAAATAAATAATAAAGTACCTAGAAGAAGATTCTAGATGAACAACAAGACCATGAACCTTAGGCAAAACATTAGCAATGGAAGCCTTAAGAGCAGAAGAAGGACACAAAAGATTTTCCTTTTTACAAAGAAAAACAATAACATCAACCATACAAATTTTTCCAACACATTCACAACGACCAAATTCAGAATGGTCACAGTTCCAAACACTGACGAAACTTTCGTCGGAGATACGGAGGACTTCAATTGCCTCAACGACGGTAGCCGATGTTGAAATTGACTTCAACGGCGGCTTACCGAGACAGAGTTCAGATAACTCATGTGTCAGAAAAGATACTGCCATACAAAGATTGGTTGCGACGGTGAACGCGGCGGCGTTGAGAATGTTGAAACGGTGGTTGAATTGTTCAAACACTCGTTTTTGTTGTGTGTGGGGGTTTAGAGAATGAAATGAAAGAATGAATAATCTAAGAAGGAATAAAAGCGTGTATTTATAGAGAAAAATACAAAAGAATGCTTATAGGGTTGTTTGTTGTTTCTTTGATGCGATGATGGAATATGCTAGTAAAGTTAAAAATGAAAAAATAAGATAAAATGCACTCTATTATAAGTAAAAAATATATAGATATAGGCCCTGTATTGATTATCTTATTTTTTAGCTTACAGCTTATGAAATATAAATTAGGTTTTATGTATTTTATAAGTTTAAACTAGTGAATATTGTATTTTTATAAATTATTTTATTATAAACTACTTTGACAAACTTATAATAATACATAAAAATTGCATAAGCTATTTGTATAAGCTCAAAAATAAGTTAATCCAAATAGAACCATAGAAACTTTTAGAATTTTATTAAAATATAGGTGTATTTAGTCTATATTTGACCAGAAGAGAGTGTAATATAAAATATAAAAACTTGTAATTTAATAAAATATAGATATAAATAAAAATATTATTAAAAAAAATATAAATAAAAATTACAGTAAGAAAATACTGCCATACAAAGACTGATTGCGACGGTGAATGCGGCGGTGTTGAGAATGTTCAAACACTCTTTTTTTTATCTTAGATGAAGTGATAATTCATTGAAATAATCAAACACTCGTTTTTGTTGTGTGGGTTTAGCGAATGAAGAATGGATAATGAAAGAGTGAATAAGAACGTGTATTTATAGAGAAAAATATAAAGAGTGCTTATAGGAACGTTGTTCGTTGTTTGTTTGATGCGATATAAGTGAAAAAATAAGATAAAATGCACTCCATCCCATTGCTATTAAAAAAACAAAATTAATTTTTAGATTCATTGAAAAATACAAAAGAGTGCTTATAGGACTGTTGGTTGTTTCTTGGATGCGATGGGATATTATGCTTGTAAAGTTAAAAATGAAAAAATAAGATAAAATGCACTCTATTATAAGTAAAAAATATATAGATATATACCCTGTTTGGATTAGTTTATTTTTGAGTTTATGGAACATATATTAGGTTTTATGTTATTTTATAAGTTTAAACTAGTGAAAATTATATTTTTATAAATTATTTTATCATAAACTACTTTGACAAACTTATAATAATACATAAAAATTGCATAAACTGTTTGTATAAACTCAAAAATAAGCTAATCCAAACAGGGCCATAAAACTTTTTAGATTTATTAAAAAGAGGTGTATTTAGTCTATATTTGACCAGAAGAGAGTGTAATATAAAATATAAAAAATTGAAATTTAATAAAATATAGATATAAATAAAAATATCATTAAAAAAATATATAAATAAAAATCTCTAATATATTATATATTATACATAGCGAGATTCCCACGGAGCTCTCTCGTGCATTCTCAAGAAAAATAACTTAGGTGACATTCAATTAGAGTTTTTTAAAAAATTTCTTAGGTGACATTAAATTAGAGCTTCTCTATTATTTTTTTTTTATCTTTTTAAGTTTTTTTAAAAGAACTCATTGTTAAAAAAAAGTTCTTGGATATATACTATTAAATTAATCGGATATATATAAGATTATACAAAGTTGCACAACTAAACTTCCTAAGACCATGTACAATGAGGAGTTGAATATGGTGTTGAATTGAATTTCAACAAGGCAATGTTCTCCAATGAGGGTGTTGAAAGTGACATGGAGGAGAGAGAAGTTAAAAACTTTCAACACAGTTGAAACACAATCAGGGGGAACACTTGTCTTGCTCTGATTGGCTTCTCGAATTTTTATCCAATTATTACTTTGAACTCAAATTATTTCATTGCAAATTAATTTTTAAATTTTTTTTTTTTTTACCAAAATTCATAATTTCTTTTCTCTATAAATAAAGACTTGGTTCATTTGATTTGGACACAGAAAAAAAAAAATCACATTTTTTCACTATCTTAATCTTATTAGTGATGGGGTAGAGTGTTGAATGAAAAACCATTGGAGAGGGTAAAAGTTGAATTAGTGTTGAATTATTAGGTGGAAGAAAGAGAAGATGACGTGGAGCGTAAAAATAGGTGTTGAGTGTTGAAACCATATACATGGTCTAAGATTAAAAAAAATTTAATTGGTTTTCTATATTTCTATGTTTGACATAATCCTAAACTCGATTTTTTTTTTATTATAAATCATATGTGTTTAATTCATTCATCAAACAGTTTAATATAACAATAGTTACTCAAGTTGTATGATCAATATTAATTCATTCACTAAACTGTTTAATTTTTGACAAAAAAATAATCTGTAAATGCATAATAACTATTTAATTGATATTATTTGCAGGGTGACGAAATCCAATCAACTATGCCGTATCAGTTGATCTATCTATTTAATGATAAACTTGAAGAGGGAAAGGTTTATGAGTTGAAAGGTCTAAGTGTCACTCTAAATAGGGTGAATATCGTGCAACTAACCATCTTATAAGGTCAAAACAATTGCCGATGATCATAATCTGATTGAACATTGGAAAAAATTACGGAAATTTAGGGTACATACCCACTACATGACCTTAAAGTACTAATTTTTTATAAGTGCAATTCATACTTTATATTTTATAATTTTTTATCGGCACAATAAATTTTTCATTGTTTTACTTTTAATGTTTTATTATATGCATTTTTTTAATTGACAATTTTTTTCAGTTTTGTCCTTTAGTTTTTTTTTTGAAGCATTTTGTCCTTTAGTTTGATAGACCGGATAATTGACAGAACTAATAATATTTTTTTGGTGACCTTTTTTTGGGAATGTTGTGATATGCAAAGTTGCCTATTTCTTTGTATTTTTATTTTTGTTATTTGAAATTTACATGTGAATTACTACCAAACAGGTTAAAACAAGAAGGTGAGCGAACAAAGGAAAAATATATGTTTACATTGTAGTTTTTTGTCAAAAAAAAAAGTTTATAAAAAACATTTTTCATATCAAAATGTTCAACAATATCAATTACCAAGGGACTAATTTTGACACTTAATTTCTAACAAAAAAACGGTGGAGTGTTGTCATATGTAAAGTTTATTTCTTTGTATTTCTTTTTTTTTTGTTATTTGAAATTTACATGTGAATTATTACGGAACAGGTTGAAACAAGAAGATGAGAGAACGATGGGAAAAATATTTTAATTTACAGTATTTTAATCAACAATAGTTTGATGTGTTAGTAAAAAAAAAATAGTTTGATGTGATTCAGTTGAATAAATCTACAATAGACGTCTATGAGAAAATCTATTATAAAGGTAATGCAACTTCTAAAATCTTAACTAAGCGTTCTCTTAAAAATATTTTTCATATCAAAAAGTTCTACAATACCAAGGAACGATTTTTGACACTTAATTCCTAACATAAAAACAGTGGGAGTGTTGTCATAAGCAAAGTTGACTACTTTTTTTTAAAAAAAAATAAAATTTACATGTGGATTACTACTAAATAGGTTGAAACAAGAAGATGAGAGAATGATGGGAAAAATATTTTAATTTACAATGTATTTTAAAAAAACATATATAGTTTGATGGGATTCAGTTGAATAAACCTACGATAAATGTTTATCAAAACAAAATTTACAATAAAGGTAGTGCAATTTCTAAAACCTTTACGTAAGCACTCCATTAAAAAAGATATTGTTTTAAATCACAAATATTTTTCATATCAAAAAGTTTTACTCCCTCCGTCCCATATTATAAAAAAAAAGTACCAAACACACTTATTAATAAAAATTTAAATATAATGATTGAAAGTATGTTTTTTTGTGTTTTACTTGAAGTAAGTTGCATGGAAAGATGTAAAAATAATTTTTATTGGTTATTAGTTATGGAAAAGATAAGAGATAGAGAGTAAACTTTTATCTTATATTTTGGGACAACAAAGAAAGATTTTTTCTCTTATATTTTAGGACGGAGGGAGTACAATATAAAGAGACAATTTTAATTTGAAACTTAATTTCTAACAAAAAATAGTGGGAATTGTTGTCATGCGCAAGATTTCCTACTCCGTAACAAAAAAAAAGATTTTTTTTCTAATATTTTGGGACGGATTAAGTACAATATAAAGGGAGTATTTATTTGTATTTTTTTTTGTTTTTGAACTTTACACGTGGATTACAACGAAACAGGTTGAAACAAGAAGGTCAGAGAACAATAAGAAAATATATGTTTACACTGTATTTTTTCAAAAAAAATGTAGTTTTTTGTCAAAAAAGTAGTTTGATAAGATTCACTTGAATAAATTTACAATAAACGTTTTTAAAAAAACATTTGGCATATAAAAAAGTTCTACAATATCAAAGGACGAATTTTGACACTTAATTTCTAACAAAGCTTGAACATTATTTTCGTCCTTGTAAGTTCATAATTTTTTTGTTTTAGTCCCCGTATTTTTTTTTGTAAATTAGTCCCTGCATGTGCAAATCATTTTGATTTTAGTCCCTAAAGCTAAAATCCGCAGAAATATCTTTAGGAAATTCAAATCATTTCGGTAATGTTGATTTGTTTTAAAATAAATTCAAATCATATTTCATTTTTTTTTTATGGGGATCACTCATTCAAAATTTTATCTAGCACGATGAAAAGTGATCCCCATGATGTAAAGTGTCCGTAGATGGTAATGAGAACTGATCTCGAGAATTTTAGTATAAATTGATGAAGACAAATTAAAATCATATTGCATATTCTTATATAATTAAATCGCACCTCACCGAAAAAGAAAAAAAATCGCACATATTTGTAGCCAAAAGATCATAAAATGAAAATTATTTCTCTGTGATATGGTGACAATTATTTTTGAGAATATGACCGAGATCAAAGTATTTTGATATTTAATAAAAGTTTAATATAGAATTAACAAATATTATTTTGTTGATGACCTTCTATAGAGTTCTATAGGTTGAAAAACACACAAGAAGGGGGGGGGGGGTTGAATTGTGTGTTACTTTTTCTAAGTTAAAACAAATTGCAGCGGATAAGGTATAACACACACAATATATGAGGATAGGGTTAGAGAGAGATGCTCAGAATTTTTATACTGGTTCCTCCCACTAACAGGAGTAGTCCAGTCCTCTTGTCCTTCACAAGAGATTTCACTATAATCACTCAGATTACAAATGCTCAAGCACTAAGCAAGAGACTTCAAACTGCTCAAGCACAAAGCAAGAGACTTCTAACTGCTCAAGCACAAAGCAAGAGACTTCCAATGCTCAAGCACAAAGCAAGAGACTTCCAATGCTCAAGCACAAAGCAAGAGACTTCCAATGCTCAAGCACAAAGCAAGAGACTTCCAATGCTCAAGCACAAAGCAAGAGACTTCAAACTGGTTTTAATGTTAATAAAGATAAGAGATTAACACTTGATATACAATCAGAGGTGTTTACAAAATACAACGCAGTTACAAGACTAACTTAGAAAATTATCACAAAGTTTCTAAGTGTTTGATAGCTTCAGAATTTGACAGAGTTTCAGCACGTTCAGAAGCTTAAGTCTTGATTACATTTCTTCACAAATCTTCTTCCTTTTATAGATGATAAAATGAACGTTGAAGATTATAGCCGTTTGAAGAATTGAGACGCTCCTTTGTATAGATCAGTGAGCTTATTAGCTGTTCTGATTTGCAGTAGCTTAGGAGCTTAACGTTTACTACAAAATGAGAGATTCCTTTTGGCTTTTGATATTTGAACCTTGGTGAAAGCCAAATAAGGAAATAATCGTTTCTGAAGCCTGACTTGAAAAGGACCTTTCCATGGTCAAACCTTTTCATTCTTGGTTTCTGCGTTTGGACTTAGTCAGGCACAGTCTTCAATAAAATTGTACTCTCAAATGTAGCTTAACACTTATATCTGACGAGCCTTCAGATTTTGATAGGCTCAGAATTACTTGTTTCAGATCTGGTGAGCTCAGATGTTCTTCAGATTTTGATAGGCTCAGAATTACTTGTTTCAGATCTGGTGAGCTCAGATGTTCTTCAGATTTTGATAGGCTCAGAATTACTTGTTTCAGATCTGGTGAGCTCAGATGTTCTTCAGATTTTGATAGGCTCAGAATTACTTGTTTCAGATCTGGTGAGCTCAGAAGTAATTCCTTCAGAAATTCTAAGGTTCAGATAATAACTTCAGAGTTTCACAGGCTCAGAATTACTTGCTTCAGATCTGGTGAGCTCAGAAGTAATTCCTTCAGAAATTCTAAGGTTCAGATAATAACTTCAGAGTTTCACTTGCTTCAGATCTGGTGAGCTTAGAAGTAATTCCTTCAGAAATTCTAAGGTTCTTTAGTACGCAAATTTTAACTTTTAATCCTGCACACTGAATTAAATTATTAGTACTCCAATTTAACCTTAAATACATTGTTATCATCAAAATCAATTAAGGAGATACAAAATCATAATTTTGTTCCAACAATCTCCCCCTTTTTGATGATGACAACTATATGTATTTAAAATCAATTGTTGTTGTTTTTATTTAACATCTTGACTTCAGGTTCTGAGGTTTGCAAGCTCCCCCTGAGTCTGATAAGCTTCAAAAGTTTATCAATGATAAATATAAAACAGTCTAAGAGTAATATTTAATGTCAAATATAATTTCATATATTCTACCTTCAGAATTAGAGGTTTGCAAGCTCTATTTCTTCAGATTGACAAATATAAGATATGGTTTGCAAGCGTATCTTATATTATATGAATTTATGTTGGACAAAATCTATTACTCCCCCTCATTAAAAGTTTAAAAGACTTTAATATAACTTAACAAGAGTAGAGTTCAGAAAATGTGATCTTTAGAGCTTCAGAAATAATTTCACTGCCATAGGAAATGAAATAATATTTTCTCCCCCTTTGTCATTATCAAAAACGGGTCAGTCAAAGCACAAGTTACAGGGTAGTAAATGCACACAGCAAACAACCACCAGCAGTAAATGCATTCAACGGTAAAAGGGAATTGTTAAGTACCATGGTGAAACAGGGAATTGTTTCAGAATGAAGACGAGTTTCTTCAAGATCTGAATCAGTTCCAGGAAAAGGTGGAGTGGTTTGAATGGATGAGGGGTTTGGTTCAGAAGTGGTTGGCTTAGGAGATGAAGTCTGAAGGGGTTCAGTTTGGGATTCAGCAGGGACTTCAGAATTTTGAACATTTGAGGGTTCAGATTGGTCTACGTCCATTGCTATTGGGGTAGACTCAGAATCTTTAATAGGAGATTTCTGAGGGGATTTAGGAGTGTCAGAAATGGTTATAGTGGAAGTTTCAAAATATTGAAAACGTGAGAAGTGATAGTGACTAGTGTGTAGTTAAGTGATTATAGTGGAAGTTTCAAAATATTGGGGAAACAAGATAGTGACGTAATGGGGGCTTGGCAGTTACTTTTAATAAAATCATCATTAGCTCTCCTTCATTACCCAGCGGTTACTAGACATGATGGGAAGTTACACAGATAAGTAGTGTTTTCAGAAGCCAGCTGTCAGTTAGAGAAACTGAGTGGTCAACTAACACTTAGAGTAGGTATCTGAGTCACAAGAAATCATATTTAATAATAAATAATTCTGATTGCTTCAGATGAGAGAGTGCTTCAGAACCTATATAATAGTTTCTGAGCCGTCCAAACTTCTGAGGCCCTTCAGAACCAGTTTATTCATTCAGAGTTAACAGCATTCAGAGATATCATTCAGAAATAAAAACCATGTTCAGATTTTTCTTGATAAAATCGAAACGATCAATAGCAAGAGGTTTGGTAAAGATATCAGCCCATTGATGCTCAGTATCAATGAATTGAATCTTAATTACTCCCTTCTGAACATAGTCTCTAATGAAGTGATGTTTGATCTCAATGTGTTTAGCTCTTGAATGCAAAATAGGATTCTTAGACAAACAGATAGCAGCAGTATTATCACAGAGAAGTGGTATACTACTTATCCTTATCTGATAGTCCTCCAACTGATGTTTCATCCAGAGCAATTGCGTGCAACACTTAGCAGCTGAGATGTACTCTGCTTCTGCTGTAGATAGAGCAATAGTTGCTTGTCTCTTACTAGCCCATGATATAAGGTTTTCACCTAGAAATTGACAGTTTCCACTAGTGGACTTCCTTTCAATTTTATCACCAGCATAGTCAGCATCACAGAATCCAATAAGCTGATAATCTAAGGATTTCTTATAAAGTAATCCAAGATTAGTGGTTCCTTTCAGATATCTAAAGATTCTCTTAACAGCAGTTAGATGAGACTCTCTAGGATCTGATTGAAATCTAGCACACAAGCATACACTGAACAAGATATCTGGTCTAGATGCAGTGAGATAAAGGAGGGAACCAATCATACCTCTGTATAATTTCTGATCTACTTTGCCTTCAGATTCTTCCTTCAGAAGACAGCTAGAGGGATGCATAGGAGTTGACATTGGTTTACAATCTTCAAGACCAAATTTCTTCAGTAAATCCTTTGTGTATTTGGTTTGATGCACATATACTCCTTCTTTTCTTTGATTGATTTGAATTCCCAAGAAGAATGTTAGTTCTCCCATCATACTCATTTCAAATTCATCCTGCATAAGCTTAGAGAAATTCTTGCAAAGAGAAGCATTAGTTGAACCAAAGATAATATCATCAACATAAATCTGAACAATCAAAATATCAGTTTTTAAGGTTTTTCTAAAGAGAGTGTTATCAACATGTCCTTTTTCAAAACCATTTTCTAGAAGAAATATACTTAACCTTTCATACCAAGCTCTTGGAGCTTGTTTCAAACCATACAGAGATTTCTTCAATTTGTAAACATGATCAGGACACTTTATATCTTCAAAGCCAGGAGGTTGTTTAACATAGACTTCTTCATAAATTACTCCATTCAGAAATGCACTCTTAACATCCATTTGAAATAGAGTGATGTCATGATTAACTGCATAGGACAAGAGAAGTCTAATTGCCTCAAGTCTTGCTACTGGTGCAAAGGTTTCAGTGAAATCTATGCCTTCTTGCTGACTATAACCTTGTGCAACCAGTCTAGCTTTATTTCTGACAACTTCTCCCTTTTCATTTGACTTGTTTCTGAATACCCATTTTGTTCCAATAATGTTCTTGTGTTTGGGTTTTGGTACCAGATCCCAAACATCATTTCTTTCAAATTGATTGAGTTCTTCTTGCATTGCAACAATCCACCCATCATCTGAGAGTGCTTCTTCTATGTTTGTGGGTTCAATTAATGAAATTAACCCAACTAGGGATTCATCCTCTTTGAAAGCAGATCTGGTCTTTCTTGGGCTATCCTTGTTACCAACAATTAGCTTTTCAGGATGAAATGATCTATACTTGAATTTACTCTTAGGTGGAGCAGGTGTCTGAGAGGGTTCAGTTTCTGAAGGGTCTTCAGTTTCAAGGCCTTCAGAGATATCTTCATTTTGAGTCTCAGATGGATATACAGCAATGGAGAGATCTTCACACTCAGAATTTGAGGAAACTTGAAATTCTGCAAAAGTCTCAGCTTGCTCTGACATTTTATCGTCAGGCTCTTTATCATCAAATCTAACATGTATAGATTCTTCAACTGTGTGAGTTTCAGAATTATACAATCTGTATGCTTTTGAGCGTTCAGAGTAGCCTATAAAGATACCCTTATAAGCTCTAGCATCAAATTTCTTTCGATAGACCTTGTTGTCTAGAATATAACAAGTACATCCAAACTGATGAAAATAAGAAATATTTGGTTTTCTTCCTTTGAACAGTTCATAAGCAGTTTTGTTCAGAATAGGTCTGATGTAGATTCTATTCTGAACATAGCAAGCAGTACTCACGGCTTCTGCCCACAAGAACTTAGCTAGGTTAGACTCAAGCATCATGGTACGAGCCATTTCTTGCAAAGATCTATTCTTTCTTTCTACAACACCATTCTGCTGTGGTGTTCTAGGAGAAGAGAATTCATGGATTACTCCATGCTCTGAGCAGAAAGATTCGAAAGAGTCATTTTCGAACTCTCCCCCATGGTCGCTTCTAACCTTCAGAATCCGAAGATCCTTTTCACTTTGTATTTGTGTGCAGAAGTCACTGAACACCACAAGTGCTTCACTCTTAGAACGTAGGAATTTCACCCAAGTCCATCTACTGAAATCATCAACCATGACCAATCCATATTTTTTACCATTGATAGAGGCTGTCGAAACAGGACCAAACAGATCAATGTGAAGCAATTCTAAGGGTCTGGAAGTAGAGACAATGTTTTTAGACTTGAATGAAGTCTTAGCAAATTTTCCTTTTTGACATGAGCCACAAAGTGCATCTGAGTGATAATCAATGTCAGGCAAACCACTAACAAGCTTTTGTTTGCTAAGCTTAGAGATCAACCTCCAGTTAGCATGACCAAGACGCTTGTGCCATAGCCATTTCTCATCACTCAGAGACAAAAGACATATAATCTTTTGGTCAACCAAATCAGAAAAGTTTACTTTATAAACATTGCCAACTCTCATTCCCTTGAATACTACAGATTTGTCAGAGTCTTTTGATACAGTACATGATTCCTTATTAAATGTAACAACACACCCATTGTCACAAAATTGACTAATGCTCAATAGATTGTGTTTAAGTCCATCAACTAACCAAACATCTTTAATGGAAAGAGAAGAATTACCAACTGTACCTGTACCAATGATCTTCCCTTTTTGTTTTCCTCCAAATCCCACAGAGCCTCCCTCTTTCAGAGTTAGGGTTTGGAACATATGCTTTTCTCCCGTCATATGTCGTGAGCAACCACTGTCCAGGTACCAGGGCTGCTGTTTTACCTTTCCTTGCATGAGCATCTGAAGCAAACATTATTTCAGATTTTGGTACCCATATTCTGATGGGTCCTTTAGAGTTAGTCTTCTGAATAGTATTCCTTCTTTGTTTTCTATGATCAACACAAGATCTAGAATTAATTAAGCTTTGACAAGAATGTTTAGGCTTAATTTGATTCTTGGATTTTGATCTGGAGTATATCACAGTTCCAAAGGTCAAGCAAGGATCTGAAGTAACTTTACCTTGATTTCTCAGAGGTTCAGATGACTTCTGAGCCTTAACTTGAGAACTTTTGGACTCAGAAATTTTAGGTTCAGAAGAACTTGGAACTTCTGAGTCTTTGGGTTCAGGTTCAGAACCTCCTTCAGAGTTGGATGCCTTCAGATCAAGTGTACCACTTTTAACAAAGGTAGAGAATAATTCAGGTGGAGTATCATCCTCACTATATGATTTTAGAGGTTTATCCCAGTTCTTAAACCGAGAATAACCAATGCCTTCACCATAGTTACGAGTCATATGATAAATCATGGAAGCCATTTTACTCCTATTGAAGGTACAACGAATAAATTCGTGAAGAGCATCTTCATGATCATCATTGAGCTTGTCTGCCAAGACATAGTTAGATTCAACATGACAAATACGAATGTTTAACGATTCATTTTCATCATAAAGAATCTTGGCATCCTTTTTCAATGATTCATGAACATTCTTCAGAATTTTGTGTTGACTTACTATACGAGAGTAATGTTTCACGGCAATCTTAAGAGAATCAATTAATTCAGATTTAGTCATGTTAGAGTATACCTCATTTTCATCATCTGAGTCATCTTCAGAATCTCTATCAGAGTTGTTACCTTCAGAAGTTCTTGCCATTAAAGCCAGATTGCCTTCTTCATCATCTTCTCCTTCAGAGTCATTCTCAATGGTCTCCCAAGTGGCTAACAAACTCTTCCTTACCTTTTCTTTGTACTTTTCTTTCCCAAAGCTCTTATTCTTTCCTTTGTCCTTGGATGACATTTCTGGACAGTCCGCAATGAAGTGTCCAGATTTCTTGCAGTTATAGCAGTTGTTCAGTTCTTCCTTTTTGTCCTTTGAAAAGGAACTTCTTGAGTTGTTTCCTTTGTTTGGAAACCTTTTGTATTTCTTGTTCCATTTCTGAAACCTTCTAACCATTAGTGCCATTTCTTCATTCTCAGAATTTTCATCCATCATATCATCAGAAGTTTCTTCCTCTTGTTCAGACACTTTGATCTTTGCAGCTTTTGAGGAAGTCTGAACAGAGCTTAGAGCCAAGGACTTCATCTTCTTGACAGGTTCATCTGACATAAGTTCTAGCTCATGACTTCTGAGTGAGCTTATTAAATCTTCAAGAGTCACATTGTCCAAATCCTTGGATTCCTGAAAAGCTGTAACTTTTGGTCTCCATTTGGAAGGTAAGCTCCTCAGAATTTTCTTCACGTGATCAGATGCAGTGTAGCTTTTCTTCAGAACTTGAAGACCAGAGACAAGGGTTTGAAACCTTGAATACATGGTTTCAATATCTTCATCTTCCTTCATTCTGAACAGCTCATATTGATGAACTAATAAGTTTGCCTTAGCTTCTTTGACTTGCTTATTTCCTTCATAGGTGGAACATAGAGAGTCCCAGATAGTTTTGGCACATGACTTGTTGGATATTTTTAAATACTCAGCATGAGATATTGCACCAATAAGCATATTCTTAACAGTATGATGCTTCTTATACTGTTTCTTCTTTTCAGCATCAAAGAACTTTCTGTAGGTATTTCTTACAACACCTTCATCATCCATGTGTTCAAAATGTATACCATCTTCAATGATATCCCATAACTCATCATCGGTCCCAATGATGTAACTATACATCTTGGTTTTCCAGAAAGGAAAAGTAGTAGGATCACTGTTGAAGTAAGGTGGTTTGTCTCTGTGATTATCACTGTTCCTTTCCCTATCATAGTTGTGAGGAGGTGGAACAGCAGAGTGATCAGGTCCAGAGGAAGCAGAAGGAGAGGTAACACCAGACATGTTTTTCAACTAAGTACCCCTAGATCTTTTACTGTTTCACTGTTAAGTGAAGAGCAACAGACCGGAGCTCTGATGCCAATTGAAGGTTGAAAAACACACAAGAAGGGGGGGGGGGTTGAATTGTGTGTTACTTTTTCTAAGTTAAAACAAATTGCAGCGGATAAGGTATAACACACACAATATATGAGGATAGGGTTAGAGAGAGATGCTCAGAATTTTTATACTGGTTCCTCCCACTAACAGGAGTAGTCCAGTCCTCTTGTCCTTCACAAGAGATTTCACTATAATCACTCAGATTACAAATGCTCAAGCACTAAGCAAGAGACTTCAAACTGCTCAAGCACAAAGCAAGAGACTTCTAACTGCTCAAGCACAAAGCAAGAGACTTCCAATGCTCAAGCACAAAGCAAGAGACTTCCAATGCTCAAGCACAAAGCAAGAGACTTCCAATGCTCAAGCACAAAGCAAGAGACTTCCAATGCTCAAGCACAAAGCAAGAGACTTCAAACTGGTTTTAATGTTAATAAAGATAAGAGATTAACACTTGATATACAATCAGAGGTGTTTACAAAATACAACGCAGTTACAAGACTAACTTAGAAAATTATCACAAAGTTTCTAAGTGTTTGATAGCTTCAGAATTTGACAGAGTTTCAGCACGTTCAGAAGCTTAAGTCTTGATTACATTTCTTCACAAATCTTCTTCCTTTTATAGATGATAAAATGAACGTTGAAGATTATAGCCGTTTGAAGAATTGAGACGCTCCTTTGTATAGATCAGTGAGCTTATTAGCTGTTCTGATTTGCAGTAGCTTAGGAGCTTAACGTTTACTACAAAATGAGAGATTCCTTTTGGCTTTTGATATTTGAACCTTGGTGAAAGCCAAATAAGGAAATAATCGTTTCTGAAGCCTGACTTGAAAAGGACCTTTCCATGGTCAAACCTTTTCATTCTTGGTTTCTGCGTTTGGACTTAGTCAGGCACAGTCTTCAATAAAATTGTACTCTCAAATGTAGCTTAACACTTATATCTGACGAGCCTTCAGATTTTGATAGGCTCAGAATTACTTGTTTCAGATCTGGTGAGCTCAGATGTTCTTCAGATTTTGATAGGCTCAGAATTACTTGTTTCAGATCTGGTGAGCTCAGATGTTCTTCAGATTTTGATAGGCTCAGAATTACTTGTTTCAGATCTGGTGAGCTCAGATGTTCTTCAGATTTTGATAGGCTCAGAATTACTTGTTTCAGATCTGGTGAGCTCAGAAGTAATTCCTTCAGAAATTCTAAGGTTCAGATAATAACTTCAGAGTTTCACAGGCTCAGAATTACTTGCTTCAGATCTGGTGAGCTCAGAAGTAATTCCTTCAGAAATTCTAAGGTTCAGATAATAACTTCAGAGTTTCACTTGCTTCAGATCTGGTGAGCTTAGAAGTAATTCCTTCAGAAATTCTAAGGTTCTTTAGTACGCAAATTTTAACTTTTAATCCTGCACACTGAATTAAATTATTAGTACTCCAATTTAACCTTAAATACATTGTTATCATCAAAATCAATTAAGGAGATACAAAATCATAATTTTGTTCCAACAAATTCAAGGAGATAACTATTTTGTACCTTTTCTATTTAAACCAACCTTGGGCTGAGGAATAAAATAATATAGTATTCATCCTATTTTTCTACATGTCATCAGAGCTCCCGATTGGGGGTCTAGCTTCCGCATGAACCCTAAACCGCCGCCATTGCGGTTTCATCCAAACAAGCAAAACTGCCGATTTAAAACTTGTTTCTATTTTTTACGAAAAAAAGGATGAACCGATCGAAGTTCAATAGAGAGAAGGCACGACAAAGAATCATGGTTGCTCGTACATTCCAAGCGAGTAATTCTAATCAAGAGCAACAATCGTCTTCAATTCAACTTTCATCACGAAGGAACACTAGAAAGATTGTATAAAATTCTTGAATCTAACACTTTGTCTTGCCCTGTTGTTCCAAAAGGTAATTCTGCCCTTCTTTGTGTCAGTCCCAGTCGTGCTTGGATAGTTGATTCAGGTGCCAGTGATCACATGACAGGTGATTCTACTATATTTTCTTCTTATAGTCCATGTGCAGGTAACCATAAAATAAAAATTGCATATGGATCTTTTTCAGCCATTGCAGGTAAAGGTTCAGTTGTCTTGTCTCCAAGTCTAACCCTCAAAGATGTCCTTCATGTCCCTAATCTATTTTGTAGTCTCATGTCTGTCAGTCAATTAGCTCAAGATAGAAATTGTCAAACTAATTTTTTCCGTACTCATTGTGTCTTTCAGGATTTGAACTCGGGAAAGATGATTGTTAGTGCTAAGGAGAGTGGAGGACTCTACTACTTTGACATTGAACCTCAATCGCAACTACCTTCCAAACCAATAAGTTCATGCTTTGAATCTTTTTTAGTTTTGAATAATAATGATGATGATGTTATGTTATAGCATTCGCGATTAGGTCATCATAGTTCTCCTTATTTAAAATACTTATTTCCAAAGCTATTTCATAATAAGGATTTGTCTTTGTTTAAATGTGAAGCATGTGAATTTGCAAAACATCATCGTTCTCATTTTCCATTACAGCCCTACAAACCATCAAAACCTTTTTTTGTTATTCACAGTGATGTTTGGGGCCCTAATCGAACGAGTACACTTTGTAAAAAAAAATGGTTTATCACATTTATAGATGATCACTCAAGAGTATGTTGGGTGTACTTGTTAAAGGGGAAATATGATGTTTGTCAGGATGTAAAGGATTTTTTTTAAATGGTGCAAAATCAATTTCAAACAAATATTCAAGTCTATAGAAGTCATAACGGCAAGGAATATTTTAACACAATGTTGAGTGATTTTTTTCGTGAAAATGGAATTGTGCATCAAAGTTCATGTCCTAATACTCCCAAACAAAATGGAGTTGCGGAAAGAAAAAACAGACACTTGTTGGAGGTGGCTAGAGCTTTACTTTTCTCAAGTAAAGTACCAAATTATTTATGGGGTGAAGCAGTTTTAACTGCTGCATATTTAATTAATAGAGTGCCTTCCAAAGTTCTTAATTTTCAAACTCCAATTAACGTTTTTAAAGAATGTTTTCCTACTGATCGTGTTTAAAACGATTTGACTTTAAAAATCTTTGGTTGCACGGCATATGTTCATGAACATAAGAATATTAGCAAACTTGAACCACGAGCTACAAATGTGTTTTTGTTGGGTACGCTCCAACCTAAAAGGGATGTAAATGTTTTGATCCAAAAAACCAGAAAAAGTTTGTCACCAAGGACGTTACATTCTTTGAAAACAAACCTTTTTTTTACGACACTCATCTTCGGGGGGGGGGGGGGGGGGGGGGAATTTAAAGGAAGACTCGTTTCGAACTGAAGACATTAGTCTTTTTAACTCGTTTCAAACTGGGGATATGAGTTTCTTTAATAATATGCCTTTGCATGTATCACAAAGTTATAAGACTTATAGTTCTAAACCAACAGAAAATGGCCATTATTTTTTATCTGATCCTACTCCTGTTATGAGTAAGGAACTTGGTGAATCCGAGCCTACATTTTCTCATGAAAAAAACAATGAGAATCTTGATAATGATGAATCCGAGCCTACATTTTCTCATGAAGAAAACAATGAGAATCTTGAGAATGATGGTCTTATTGAAATGCCACAAAATAATGAGTCATATAAAGATAATAGGTTTGAAGCAGGAAACAAGACTTGGAAAGGAAAGGTTTTTGTGAGAAAAAACCACAAAGAAAGTGATGAGTCCACATCTCAACACTATCATGAATCTGATCCGGGGAATGATCAACCTCCTAAAAAAGGAAAAGGTAAGTCTATCTCTGTTTCTGATAGTCATATTTTGTATCCTGATATAGATGATCCTATAGCTGTTACAAAACCAGTTAGATCTTGCACTAAACACCATATTTCCAATTTTATATCATATTCAAATCTATCTTCATCTTTTTCTGCCTTCACCTCAAAATTGTATAGTGTAGAGATTCCAAAAAAAGTACAGGTTGCTCTAGAAGTTCCAAAGTGGAGGGAAGCTATACTTGAGGAGATGAAAGCTCTTGAAAAGAACAAAACTTGGAGTGTTATAACACTACCGGAAGACAAGAAGACAGTTGGATGCAAATGGGTGTTTACTGTAAAGTATAATTCATATAAGTCAATTGAAAGGTACAAGGCTCGATTAGTGGCTATGGGTTTTACTCAGACCTATGGCATAGACTACTCAGAAACATTTGCTCCTGTTGCAAAATTGAACACTGTTAGAATTCTCTTATCTCTTGCTGCTAACTTGGATTGGCCCATACATCAGTTGGATGTTAAGAATGTCTTTCTCAATGGTGATTTAGAAGAAGAAGTATATATGAACATTCCTCCTGGCTTTGAAGACAAGTTTGGATCAAAAGTATGCAAACTAAATAAGTCTTTGTATGGCCTAAAGCAGTCTCCTAGAGCTTGGTTTGAAAAATTCACTCAATCTATGAAGAAACAAGGGTACATTCAAGGACAAGCTGGCCACACATTATTCTTAAAGTTCTCCCCACATGGAAAAATCGCTATCCTGATTGTTTCAGTTGATGATATTGTCATTACTGGAGACAATATAGTTGAAATGACAAAAGTAAAAGAAAAATTAGCAGCAGACTTTGAAATCAAGGACTTGGGATCCATGAGATACTTTCTTGGTATGGAGGTTGCTCGATCAAAGGATGGTATTGTAGTTTCCCAACAGAAATACATTCTAGATTTATTGAAAGAAACATGAATCAGTGGATGTCGACCAGCAAATACTCCCATGGATCCCAAAGCAAAACTTTGGGAAAAAGGTAGTGTTCCTGTTGATACTGGAAGATACCAGAGATTGGTTGGGAAATTAATTTATTTGTCACACACCAGACCTGACATTGCATTCTCGGTTAGTCTAGTAAGCCGGTTTATGCATTCTCCTTTTGAAGAGCATCTTGAGGCTGTCTATAGCATACTGAGATATTTGCAAGCAAATCCCGGAAAAGGGTTATTTTTTAATAAGACTAATGAAAGAAATGTGTTTATTTTTACCGATGCTGATTGGGCAGGATCAATCATTGATAGAAGATCAACCTCTGGATATTGTACGTATGTTTGGGGTAATCTTGTGACATGGAGGAGCAAGAAACAAGGAGTTGTAGCAAGAAGTAGTGCAGAAGCTGAGTTTAGAGCTATGGTTCAAGGTATTTGTGAAGGATTATGGATCCAAAGAGTCTTAGAAGAACTTAAGATGAAAATTGAGCTTCCATTAAAATTATACTCTGATAGTAAAGCTGCTATTAGCATAGCTCATAATTCCGTTCAACATGACAGAACCAAGCATATTGAGATTGATCGACATTTCATAAATGAGAAGTTATGCACCAACTTGATTGGGGGGGGGGGGGGGGGGGGGGGGTTATTTCTCTTTGCAATATTTCCTCCTTAATTCAAGGAGAAAACTATTTTGTACCTTTTTTATTTAAACCAGCCTTGGACTGAGAAATAAAATAATATAGTATTCATCCTATTTTTCTACAAAGTCGATAGGGGTTTTAAAAAAGCAACCACAAACCAGCTACCGCCACCACCACGAGGGAAGTGGTACTGAAACTGAGACCGCCGCAAAACACTGATTCGGATGGAGGCATTGAAGACCACTACAGAACCATCGACGATGATTCAGAAAACGGTGGTGCGGAGGGCAAGCACCGCTCATCGCACCACCACAATGTTTGGCTGTATCAGAAAGTTAAGATTTGGATGGGTAGGGAGTGGAACGCGTTTTCTGTCTAGAGAGAGTTCAGAGGCAAAAGGTTGAAGAGAGAGAAAGTATTATCCTTATCATTGGAGTTCTTCCATAATAATATTTCCTTTATTTTGGACCGTGTGGTCAAGTTTCAGTCATATAGACACAAGTGAAGATTAGTGGAACTCACTAATAGTGTAGCTCCATAAACTTTTTAAATGAATATCATTCTTAAAAAAATATAGACACAAATAAAGATTAGTAGAACTCACTAATAGTGAAACCCACTTTTATTATGTCCTTTTCTCTTAAATGGATAATAAATAAAGAGTAGTAATCGATTAAATAAAAAAAAATCACAAATTTTCACCTAAATATAAAAAACTTTAAGAAACTATGACTTTTAGAAAATCCAAATCCGTAGAAGTACTAACACTATTGTAGCTACAAGGTATCATATTATTTAGGCACACAAACATCAATTAAAAAAATTAAAATGAAAATAAAATAGTTACATCAATTAATATTATTTTAATCACTCTTTTTTAAAAAAATTTATACTTATATTTCTAATCGTACCTAATTAACCACGTATTTTCCACAAGGTAGGAGTGAGTTGTTATCATTTGCTTGGCTTTAACCGCACAAAAAAATGAACGATGGCCAATCTTCCATCAGCTCCACCGTAGAAAGTACATGCAAAAGACTAGATCTGACAATAATTTATTAAATATAACACTTTTTGATTAATACTACTAATTAATAATTAAAGCTACTAATTATTTAACCAACAAACCACATGTTCGAGAATAATATTTTCTCATGGCTAAAGAGACAAATTATTAGAGAAACAAAGCAAATTTGAAATAAAATATACAAAAAGAACCATGCAGTCTGCTTATAATTAAAATAGTATAATCTAGCTAGTGGTTGGTACTTTTTTGTTTGATAAGGCATTGTGGTGATTAACCAACTGCTGATCGCACAAAATCGACAAGCCGGCATCTCAACATACTATATTCTTCCTATGAACAGGAATATATTCTTGATCACCAGCTTTCATCAACTTGCTTGCACAATGTATATTCATTTTTTTCCTTATAAAAAAAACTTGCTTATTAAAGTCTTAACCTACTTTGTCAATGTTGTCATGGCTAAATTAACGATTGTCGATGATATTTTTTAAAAATAAAAAATTACGACTCACATAATTGTTTGTTACAGATAAAAAAATGATATTATTGGTGTCAGTTTCATATGAGCCGCATTTTTATTTTTTGTTGTTTTAATCAAATTAGTATCAATTAACTCGTTATTTTAGCTGTAAAAATAACTATGACCATCAACTTATACTTTCAACCAACAATATATATCGCCATTAAAATTTCAAATATTTTTTACTATTGATCCATCATGGACCACTTAGAATTTTTCTATCATGCTATTATCAATTTGATAAATTGAATAAAAAACAAAGTATGCATAGTAAAAGTAAATTGAATCAAAATGACATATTTGGTGATCTGTTGTTGAACTTAAATATTAATGTCATGAAAATTCTCAACAACACTTTTTCTTCCATGTTTTTAACTACTTTCAAAAAGTGTTAAATACAGTATTTGAATGTTTTTCACCTGTTAAATTATGATATGTATAAGATAAAATATAAAGGTAAAACAATATTTGTTCACACTTTGATAAATAATACGTTATACAACTTCTTTGGTGCTTGTACTACAGCTAAGGTTCACGGTATTGATTAATTTGCAGCTTTTATTTGGGAAAAAGATTTGATGCAGTAATTTTTCACGCTGTTTGCAATTATGACCGTCCGATCTGAAATTAATAGTTGAGATTATTTTATATTAATTTTATTAAAATTCAATTTGAACCGATTAATTTAAAATGGATCGTTGAAATCTACTACTGCGTGCTATGAAGCCCCAACACTGAATACGATACTGATACGATACCAATACGCCGATACGTAAAAAAATTTAAAATTCCCAATCCGATACTGCCGCGATACATTATTTAAAAATTAAATTTAAAATTAAATATATAAATACACAATATATAAACATGCCTAAAATCAACAATATATTTTTTTGAAATGGCAAAATTTATTAATAACCAAGTCTCTGCACAAGACGAACAGATGCCGGTAAAAAGGAACAACATAACATAGGTGCCGTATATATGCGGAACACCTAAAGGAAAAAACTCCTAAACAGACACCTAATCAAAAATCAACTCATAATCCCAAAAACAGTAAGGCATCTCACAGATTCAAGACTACCAAAGCAGTCACCAACCCCGCTTAAAATGTTACCACTACTGGACTCTAACTTCCGAACTCGAATCAAAAGCGCTCGGCCCATCAGAATCCAGAACCAGCTCCATCAAGCGAACCGCTGACCAGACAAAAGTAGAACGAAAACCCAGACAAACAAGTCTCGGCAACGACAGATGTACCACCATGAGAAAAGCACCCTTCATATTCCCGAATACCAGAGCAGTCACCAACTCAGCCTAGACAGTTGCCACAACTAGACACCAACTCCCGATCTCGAATCAAAAGCGATCGGCCCATCAGAATCCAGAACCAGCTCCTAAAGGCGAAAAAATAACCGACGAAAGTAGAACGAGAACCTAGGCGAACAAGTCTCAGCAAACCCGAGGAACAGTCGACATCAACGTGGAAAAGGTTATCCAGAAACAAAGCATCCTGCAAATCTCAACAGATTTGGAAACCATCAGCAACTCAGAAGAGAGATCTGCGAATCTCAACAGATTCGAAAGCAGTCAGAGACGCCTGTATCGAAGAAAGCCAAACAGTCAACATCTATGCGATAAATGACAACCAGATACAAAGAACCAGATTTGAAAATCCCAAAGAACCCTGCAAATCACAAAGATTTGGAAACCCCCAGAGATCCAAAAGGAGTCCTGCAAATCTCAACAGATTTGATAGCGGGTCAGAGAAACTAATATCAAGGAAGCCAAACGCACACGACATCAACAAATCCAACGCCAATGTGACAACCTCACCGCACGACACCTCATCTGTCACAACAACCATCACCACTAAAACAAACACAAAATCTGTCACCACCACCACATCCGACACCACCACCACCAAACCGAAAACGAATTTGTTACCACCACCACCATAACCGGCACCGCTAGCACCAAAACAAACTCAGATCTGTCACCAACACCACCAAAACCAGATCTGCCACTACCAAATCGGAGCAACGTTGAAACAGAGCAACAAAGGCCGACGACGAAAACCCCACACCCACCGGAAAATAGACTCACCGGCACTACCACCACTAAAGTCGCCGGAAACCAAAAAACACAGACAAACAAAACCTGGCGCCGGAGGAGAAGGAGAAAGACAAAACAGAGGAGAAAGAATAGCACGAACAGAGAAAGAAAAAGCTAAACGACGCCGAAAGTGAGAAGCTCCGACGCCGGAGAAGAAGAGAGGAGTAACAACGGAGGAAAAGACACAGAGCACAAATAGGAGGAGAAGAACGACGCCGGTCACGGTGGTGCGGAGGCGGATTGCCTCCTCGTCGCACCACCACCACCCCATGTTTACATTTTGAAAAGGGTAGTTTGGATTTGGCCGGGAGGGTTGGAAACTAGATCTGCGTTTCCTAGAGAGAGGTCAGAGAAAAAAAAAATTTAGAGAGAGAAAAAAAACTTTCAGCAAAGAGGGTAATTCTAAAATCAACAATATTAATAATTAAAAGCAGAAAATATCTAGTCTTATATCAGAATTTTGGGAAAATCTCAAATGTTTAACAACCTATTATATAGTAGGACACCATAGTTTTTCTTTTGAAAAGTAAAAAATTATATTGACAAAGGAAAACCACAAGAAGTGCTAAAGATACAAACGAGCATCGAATATTGGGACGTATCAGATATGTATCGGATATTACTTTTTTATTTAAAAATAATAATTTAACAAATACTTTTCCGATACGAATATCGAGATGTATCGGAAGAGTATCGAGTATTATTTTTTTTATTTAAAAATAATGATTTAACCGGTACTTTACGAATATGAGTATCGGAACGTATCGAAAGAGTATCGATATCGAGTACGTGCTGCGTGTAATTATGTGATTTTATTAGAGCACATAATCTTAATCCCCTTATTTCTAATACGTAATGCTTGATGGTGATTGACAAGCATGTTTTAAGCAAGAAGCATGTAGTCATAGTCATTTACAATACATGTTACTGGTTCTCAAGAACTTTAGGAAGTATATTAATAAACAAATCTTAACTATACTTTTTTGAACGGACGAAAATGTTACACTACCTAGCATGTTTAAACAAATAGATGCCTCTAAAACCTAAACTTTTGAAGATCTGTATGACATAGCGTGTGTATATATAATTTATTATTTTATACAATTTAAAATTATCAATTTATTTATTTTTGGTCAAAAAACAATTATTAATTCATTTGGTACTAATATATTTTAATCAACGGTCTCCATAACACAACTTATTTGGTAGGAAGATCACATTTTTCATGTTAAAGTTGAAGTTCAAACTTTGATATTCTGTTTATTTATCTTAAAAATGAAATTGTAACAATTAAGCTACATATTTTTTTTTGGTAAATCAAAAATATCATCCACGCACAACTGCAGAGATCAATCCTCTCGAAATAACTGAGATTCATTTAAAAGATTGACATCTCCTAACAAATGATTTTCCATACGCACTTGCCAAAGTTCTAATCAAAGAATGATTACTTATGTGTGGAATATTGATATTTCGTAATTGAATGAGGCAAATATGTATATAATTTTTTTTTTTTTTGTGATTTAAATGTATATATGATGTAATTTATTCATGGGCTAATAGTACATTTGCTGAATTTTTTTTTCTATTCCAACATTTATCTCTTTACTCCAACATATTTTGAAATATTCCTATTTTACCCTTATGTTATTCTAGTATATTTTTTTATCGTTTTATCACTTTTTCAGTAAACTGTACACTGATCCCGAAACATTGTTCCGGTAATGTATATTTTTTTTTCACGTCTGTTAATTTTACCGATACACTTTTTAAAAAAGTATACCGGTTTGTTATATCAAAATCATATAATACCGGACCACTGTTTATAAGTGTACAGGTTTTGAAAAAATAGAATTTATATCGTTATAAAGAAAGTGTACCGGTAAGGAAGCATCAACAACAAGCTTGTATACCGGTTATAAAGGAAGTGTACCGCTAAGGAAGTGCTAGTGTTGTAAGTGTACCGGTTTGGAAAAATTCTCTTAAAGATGATGCAATGCTTGTATTCTTCTGCAATATGGAAGTGACATCAGTAACAAGACCAAAGACAATCAAAGCTTAAGGAAAAACATTTACATTTTATCCCCAGATAAAAGCTAACATGTAGACATAAATGCTGAATTTTAAGGACTAAAGATCAAACAACATATCTAGGAAATAACATTTTGCGGATGACAAAAACAGTGTAACTTATACTTCAATTAGTCTTCAAACATGAAAGAAATATAAGATACAGCAGAACCATACTAAAATTAACTACAAAGCTACAGGGTAAGCTCTATTCCAAATGATTCAAGGTAAGCTTTTAAGGTAAGTTACAAGTGATTGTAATGGAAGAATCTAGATCCTGTATTCCAAATGATTCAAGGTAAGCTTTTAATACGGAGTATCTTTCGATTCAATATAATAAAAACTCAATAGAGATCGAAGGTTTGAGCAAATTGCTCTTATCATATCGGTATTATCCATGCTTTTGACTATCATTGCTGCAATGAATATATGGTCGTATTTTGGTACATTCATGGCAGAACATCACACTGCCATGGTGACCTCCCTTTGTGTTGTTGTTGCAATTTCTCAACTAACAATATTTGTTGTTATAGACTATCGTTATCTCTACAACAGCAAAATTACCTTGAAAATCATACACATCTTGCTGCAATCAACTATAACATCAAGTATAGTAGTGAGCATTGTTTCACCCATAGTCGCAATCATGACTTTTATCTTGTGTTTTATCACACTTTTATAGCAGTGAGCATTTTTATTACAACGTTATGAAGTTGGTTTTAGTTTATCATGAGCCAATAACATGGATTTGGAAGTCTTTTTGTTTTCACACAAATATATACTGTATATATCAATGTGAAGTATACCGGTACACTTCAGTTCCTTTATACCGGTACACAAGAGCTACAACACTAGCACTTCCTTACCGGTACACTTCCTTTATACCGGTATACAAGATTGTTATTGATGTCACTTCCTTACCGGTACACTTCCTTTATACCGGTATAAATTCTATTTTTTCAAAACCGGTACACTTATAAACAGTGGTCCGTATTATATGATATTGATATAACACAATCCGGTATATTTTTTAAAAAGTGTACCGGTAAAATTAACAAACCTGGAAAAAAAATATTAGAATACCATAAGGGTAGAATGGTAATATTTCAAAATATGTTGGGGTAAAGAGATAAATGTTGGGGTAGAAATTTTTTTTTTTCACATTTGCCCCTTGTCATTTGGACTAATTTGGGTTTGTCCCTGTAATTTTTTTATTGTAATTTCACCCTTGTATTTTTACAATTTTATCTGACTGGTACAAATAGACAGGGACGTTTCTAATTTTTTGGAGGCCCTGTGAAATTATTAAAAATAGGTCTAATAAAAAAACGTAAAAAATTTAAAAGCATTGTCATCGATTTAAATTATAAATAACATCAATAACACAAAAAAATAATCATTTTGTCACTAACATAAAAAAAAAGTTTGGTAAACAAGACAATTTTTATCACACGTCTCTCCATGTAATCTCTTTTAGAGTCTTTCATATTTATTTTAAAGAAAATCTCAGATATTTGACTTCACAATCCCTTATTTAAAAGCTCACATGCAGGGCCGGCTAAGTGCAAGTGCAACCGGCCCTTTAGAGCAGGGCCACACATTTTTTGGGGCCTCATTTTCTCATTGTATGGAACATACATTAAGCCACAATCTGTTTTTATCAATATAAAACAAAAGGTCCACAGAGATAGTTATACATCCAAGTATAGGCAAAGATTTGAGCAATACTAACAAAAAGAAGGACAACTCTTTTTATTAGTTAAAGGGTTGAGAATAATATTAAAATGAAATTGCATCTAATTTATTGATTGAAATACGACCTTTTTTGTGTTATTTACATAAATGACTATTTTATTATACTATTAATTTATCTATAATTTAAATTTAAATAAAGAATAATTATTTTAAAAAAAAATATGTTTTTTAATAGGGTCTATTATTAATAGTAGAGCCGGGCCTCCAATTTGATCGGAACGGCCCTGCTCACATGTCCTTCGTTTTATACCCCTCATTTACATACCTTTACCATTCTATAATTTTTTTGAAACCTTCATTTTTATGAAGCCCTACGCAATCGCTCACGTGATACAGTGAAGACGTCTCTACAAATAGATAATGCAGCACGAAGTATCAACAATTTTTAATGATTTGACACTTTTTTTAATAATTGACTCAACAATTTTTTAAAAAATATGAATTAAAATAAATGGTTAATAGCACTTTTGCCTGCTATCATTTGGACGAGTAAAATGTCACAAAGTACTATGAGGGGCTAAAAATAAAGAATCTTTAAATTATAAAGGTGAAATTGCAAATAAAAAGTTTACAGAGGGAGTAATTAAAATCTTCATAAATGAAATGACGGGGCAAAATAATTTGATCAATTATTCATAGCAATTTAATCTCACTTACCAACAATATGTTAAATGGACTTGAGATGAAGATACCGATGGCTTACCAACTACATGCATGCCATGCGTTTTAATAAATATAATGCTCTTAATCTTGCTTGCTTAGAATTAAGGATGGCAAAACCGGCCAACCCACACTGCCCCGTTATTAACTCATCTAAAAAGAGGTGGAGTGGGCGGATTAACTAGGGGTGGTGGGTTGAAAATTTCACCCCGCTCCTTTTCATGACAGACGGCGGTTTGACGAGAGTGCCCTGTCAATAATTTTTTTAACAAACTCGATAAATTCGCAACAATATCATAAATTTTGTAAAAAAATAAAATAAAATGTCATTTAAGAAAATCAAAATACAAACTAACAAGACGATAAAAAAAATAAAATTATTATTCAAAACTTCAAACATCTATGATTTATAAAACCAAATAAAGTATTCAGTTTATATTCAAGAATAATTCTTATCCTCGCAAAAAATTCCATCAAGAATAATGTTGCAAATGATGTATACTACTTTATTTCCATATATTTGCATTATTTTAATTAAACCCTAAACAATAGATTAAGTCAATTGAGTTTTATTTTTTAAATGGGCAAAAAATAGAACATTCATGTATAATGAGACAAGATTTTTTATCAAAAATAAAAATGGATTATACCCGACGAGCCAACCCGCCCCACCCCGTCACCGCCCCCGCTTTTTTGTAGGTTAGGCGGGGCAAGATCCACAACTTTAACGGATTGAAAATGTCAACTCATCCTGTAAAAAATAGTGGGTTAAACGGGGCGATCCGACGGGCTTGACCCGTTTTGCCGTCCCTACTTAGAAATAATGTAGCTCTCCACGATCTATTATTAGACTAGACAATATTTAGAGTGAGATGAATAGCTCAATTGGTTAAACTATTTGAGCTAAGGGTTATAAGGAGTTTTGAGGAGGTCCAAGGTTTAAAATCCTGATTATGAGAAAAATTAACATATTTTTGTAATATACTAATAACAACTGACAATTTGTCATTAAAAAAAAACTAGACAATATTTAAAATAAAATATATGTTTTTATTATTATTATTATTATTATTATTATTATTTTTAAATAGGCTAAGTTGTATTAAGAAACAAGATATTTGGAGTAATCTAGTGTGAATTATTCTAATTGGTAGAGTAATCTAAAAGTTTCGTGTAACATTAGGGGTACATCTCTTGTAATTTTATTAAAGATTTTGTTAATTATTTCGGAAAAGCTAAAGATAAATTTTTTAATTGTGGGATAGCTATGCACATGTCGAATGTAATAGCTGTTCTCTTGGTGATATCACTTAAGACCATGTACAATGGTAATGAATTGGGGTGTTGAATTGAATTTTTAACATAGACAGATAGTGTAATGGAAATGTTGAAAGTGAGTTGGAGGAAAGAGATGATGAATACTTTCATCATGTTGAATCTATATAAAGAATGACACATAACAGTCTCTCATTGGCTTCTCGAATTTTTAGTATATTAGTATTATTTTGAACTCAATTATTTCATTGCAAATTATTATTTTTATTTTTTTACCAAAATTCATGATTTATTTTCTCTATAAATAGAGATTTGGTTCATTTGATTTGAACCCAGGAAAAAAAAATTAATTTTTTCACTATGTTAATTTTATTATTATCTTTCTATTAGTGTTTATTTTGAAGTTTTAGTCTTTTTTTAGTGAAATGGATCCCAATAATCATTTCAACAACACCCAAAATTCTTCTAATTAATCCAAAACCAAAATTCTTTTTTTATTATAATTGTAATCGATAATTTTAATTTTATTTTAATCGATAATTGTAATTGTAATCGATGATTTGTATCATATAACTTTAATTTAATTTTAATCGATAATTGTAATTTTATGTAATCATAAAAATATAAATATAAATTTAAATAAGAATATGAAATAAAAAATGGTGAGGTAAAGTGTTGAATGAAAAACCATTGGAGAGAGTAAAAGTTGAATGAGTATGTATATATTAATCAAGAAATCTCCTTAACATAAGATGTGCCGAAAAGATCATCACAAAATATGAAGAGTCGGAATATCGTAAAATACATGAGTAGCTAATCGCCTAAGCAGATAAACGAACACAACCACTACCTATAGTTGGGCTTCTGTTCTTCGGGACCTCAAAAAATATATATATAATAGTAGATTTTTTAGAAAATATGAAAATAATTGATTAAAAAAATAAAATAAAAAGGTCTAATATTTTGTAATATTTTTTTAAACTGACTTCGTTAAAATATAATTTGAAAGGTCCAATCCAAACTAAGTGCCTAGGCTTCATAAAAAATATAAAGTGAACACAAAAAATACAACATGAAGATTTGATTGATGAATTTACTCCAAAAGCTGTTAGAAGGGACAATTTTTTTATTAATTAACTAAACACTATTTTGTTGTAATTGATTGGAATATGGATATTTTATATGTTAGTTATAAGGATAACTATTTTTTATGTTATTAATGTTATTTACAATTTAAATAATAAATATTCTTTTTTAAATTTTTTTAATTAAGGGATTTATTTTTAACATTCGAAGCTGAACCTCTAAATAGTCGGGATTAGCCCTAGTTTGATTCATCATTCAACAAATTATCATTTTGAATCTTAACCAAAATTTTGTAGGTTATTTTTCTTATGTGTTTTTTTCTTTCTTATTTCTTTCCATCCAACCAAACATACCATTAAACCTCAATCATATCTAGGAACATGTACAGACCTCGTCCAATCATATGAGAGAACAACCAAGTTATATACATATTCATTAAACATCCAATCACTAAGCAATTCAATGGCTCCGCTATGACAACGAGTTGCACATTTATAAACCAAAATAACTATTTTCCCTAAAATTTATCTTGATTTCAAATAGGAGTAATAAAATTGAAAGAAAGAAAGTGAGTGGGATGATGAGGTGAATGATTGGAGAGTAAAGTGTAAAATCTAGATCCAAAAAAGAATCGTGGGGAAGAGAAAAATATGAATTAATATAGGCGCACATGATTGAGTCAGGATTGCAAACGGTGATGCTGCTGCACTGCAGCATCTTTATCTATCTATCTCATCTGTACAAATCATGTTGGATGAGCTGTAGTTCTCCGTACATTTCATAATTCACATGCAACAAATAAGCACATGCTGCTATCAATAATCATAACTAGTACTGCGGTCACATTTGACGGATTCAATTCAACCAAAAAGCTTCTTTGTCTTTGTCTTTGTCTTGTCTGCACCTTTCTTATAATCTTTGTCCTTCTCTACCCCATGCTACCATTCACCATTATCTTGACATCTTGCTGCTGATTTTCAATTCTTTGGGATTTTTTTTTTTTTTTTATACAATATCTATTCTTTGAGTCTTACACTATGTTTGGTTTGGAAAAGAAAGTGGAAGGAAAGAAAGACAAAGGAAAGAAAGAAGAAGGAGAGAAAGATAATAGAAAGTGGAAAGATAATCTTAGTTGTTTGGAACAAGTGAAAGTGGAAGGAAAGAAAGTTTTAACTTTCTTTTCTCCTGTTTGTTTTGATAGAAAGTACCAAAGAAAAAAAAAAGGTACATTTGTGAAATGACAAAACTAACCTTATATAAAAAGTAAAAATGGTGAATAGCATAAAATGCAAAATATATTTTAAATAATGCAGAGGACAAAAAAAAAAAAAACACTTATTAATAGTCAAAAGTTATATGTTTATAAAACATGTCAACTTATCTTCAATAAAATGAATTTTATTTTGAAAGGCCATGGAAAAATGTTTTATATAACAACTGCATAAGCAATGCCAAAGATTGCAACTCAAATGTAAAGAACTCCAATTGCAATACATATACAAATACAGCTCTTTAAAAAAGCTAAAACTCAACCTCTTTACTTAAGGCTTAATGAATGAGTTCAAAGTTAATGATGACAAAAAATTTCCCAAAGCATTGGTATACATATCACACCAAATTAGAGTAGCACTTAATTAATATACATTCCTAATATATAACCAAATGTGCTACTTCAAAATAGACAACACTGTGATAAAAAACTTCATGTCCAAACAGCCACATTTTAAGATAGCACCAAGGTATCCACTTGAATGCAGGACCTTTTTATTGGACAAGCAAAAGAATTTTATTAATAAATCACAAGACATAAGAAATGTCAATCTAGATACAAGCATAATAATATAGATTTTCCAATCCATCAATTTATATATGGCCTATGCAATCAACCATTTCCACTAACTAAACAAAGTAAAAAAACAGAAGCAACATCACTACATGATCAAGGCACGGGTAGGCCTAAGACATTAATTCTAACTACTGATAGACTGATAAACACATCCATAAGTCATCTTCACCAAAACTAGAATGCATGCCATAACAGCCATAAGTTTTTTTCATAGCTTAATTTTTTTTCATTTGCCCATAGACAAAATTTAAATCTTGGATGAGTTAGTGCTAAAGCAACATCATTCTATTTATAGATAAATGAGTTTGAGTATTATGATACATAGATTCACCAATTACAGTACATGTTTTAGTGCAAATTAAACATAAAATGACAATCTAATTACACAATAGTATGCACATCTTTAAACTATAGCTCCAGTTGCTTGTTGCACTTCTACTTGTATTGTACTAGAGGTGAAAGAACCTACATTCAAACCATATTTTAGTTACTACCATTATAACACACATTGAGATAATTAAAAATAAAAGTTCAGTCTTTTTAAATCAACGAGACTCTCAATCTATTCTTTCAAAGCCTCAACCAAATTGCTTATAAATTGTGTAGCTACACCAAATTGAGTTTATGCAAAAAATTATGCAGTAAAAAAAATGACTATAGTATAACACAAAAAACTTGTAAATAAAGGGAAATGGCTCAAATGAGATGCATATCATACCTCTTAGTTTCCATTTAATGCACATGGCACACGTCTGAAGGATTGTAAGGCTCCATCAACAAAGTCATCATTGTATTACCAAAAAGAGGTAGCAGACTCCGAAGCATAACCAAAAGTAGCATACAAACTAATACTTGATTTCCATCTTATGTCATATATATCTCAAAATGATAATTAATATAGAGCAATTCTTAAACTAATAAGGTCTCATATGATGCCTTAAATATATACAATCCCAACAAAAGAGCATATCCACAACCACTCCAAAAATGAAATTCATGATAGGTTGCTATTACTAAAGGCATCATATTATGTCCTAAATATATAGGACCCAAAAAGGAGCACTACCACCGCTCTTAACGAAATATACCTGCATCTGTCATCATTTGAAAGAGAGCTTCTCCTCTCATATGAGGAGGTACGCCAAAAAGCTTACGTTTTTTGTGCTCATTATCACATAAATGGTCATAAACCTTCATGAGCAATGGACCTGTCACTCTTAATTCCTCTAAAAGACCCCATACATCAGATTCTGAATAATGACGAGGTCGAGTTTGTTGCATCACAATAAGTTGTTTTTCAGCAATTTCAACTTGTTTTTCAATGACCGCAACTTGTCTTTCAGCAACTTCAACTTGACGCTCTGCAACTTGATGCAACTCCTTAGAAACAGAATTTCTCTCTTTCAAAGCTTCAGCAATTGTCATGATACTTTCATTCATTCGCTCATATTGAGCTTCAGCTAACTCAACCACATTTCTCTTCCGTTTTGTACCCCTTAAAGTATTTGAGCCACTAGGATTTGTTTCACCATTTTGTGGACTAGCATCCTCAAAGTTGGGGGGTGAAAATTGGTTTTCATCAAAAGTGCCAACATTTTGCATATACACTTCTGTATCTTCAAAATAGTTGTTCAAGTCAATATTGTCCATCTCCTTCTCCCATTGCTTCCTCCTTTCCTTAGCTGTTTTCGCAACATTTCCTGTTGCCCTATCAGTTGCAAATAACTCGCTCAAGATGTCATAATGCTTAATTTGCATTTTTCTCCATCTTGCTGCATGTGGCTTTCCCTACATAAAAGGCAAACATGATAAGTGATCAATTTTGTACTTATAATAATTAACATAAAACTCAAGTGATCAAATAAAGGATAAAATGCTAAATTACTTTAATCAGCTCTTCCCAAACATCGTCCTCAGCATCAAATTTTTGAGTTATTGGTTTCCAAGAGAATCCACTTAAGCTATGGAACAAGTCATAAGCTTCAGCAAAATGATTTTTCAGTGTCTTCATTCTATTCTTTATATGATTTTTTGTGATATTTGGTCCAATTGTAGATCTTAAGGCTTCAACCATATTGTTGTATGCTTCAGTTGTCCAAGAACCGTCATGCCTATTTCCCATATTTGCCTCTTCACCCAAAGCATTCAACAACATCTGATCCATTTCATCATTCCATTGTAGGATATCTCTGCCAGGGTGGTTAGAATCTGATTGAGTGGCTTTTCCCTTTGGCATTGTAGTGGCTGCATATCAAATTTCAAAAGGACACAAGTTGATGTATCCGTTTTCATCTGAATATTAGTTTATAATAAATTCATCCACAAAAATAACATGAGTAAACTAAGAAAAATTAGTAAAGCATACCACTCGATAATATATATGTCCACTACAAGATATTTCCCAAAACTATACATAAATAGAACACAAGTTTTGTACTACAGTCTACACATGTAGTCACATTACACAATAAAAACAAAACTACACATTAGGAATACATATTACATATATGGTGTTATCATATTGGATAAACATTCCACATTCCAACAGCAACATTGTCCCTTAAAATTGTTCCCAATCTATAGTCATCATCACGTGGTTGTTGTGCTTGGGATCTATCAATTTCTTGTTGAAGTAACTCACGATCTACTTCGGCAATTAAGGCCTCATCAGCATCAACACCCATTAAGAAGTTATGCAATATGCAACAAGCAAGTACAATGTCTGTCATGACTTCAAATGAGTAAAAAGGTTCGGTATTAGTAGATAAAATTGGAAATCTTTTCTTTAGTACTCCAAAGCATCTCTCAATTACATTTCGTAGTGAAGCATGACGATGATTGAACAACTCCTTAAAATTTTGTGGGCCCCTAGCAGAATATTCCTTCAAGTGATAACGAACACCTCTATAAGGTGTGAGCACCCCACGTTTTAACATAAAACCGGCATCCCCAAGATAATATTTTCCTACAAAATTCGTGATATAAATTATTACTTGACGTGTTAACTACCATAATTCAAAATTGTGATACCTAATAGTAAAATCAAATAAATGGACCACTAACCTTCAGGAATTTTTAGCGAGTCTTCCCTACTTAAAGCATCTTTCAAAATCCTAGAGTCAGATGCTGTGCCTTCCCACCCCGGTAAAACATAAGTGAATTTCATATCAAAGTTACATGTAGCCAAAACATTTTGTGTAGGGTAGTCTTTTCTTCCACGAAATCGAGGGGCTTCCGCCCTTGGGACCTTTATCCGAATATGGGTCCCATCTATAGCTCCAATGCAATCCTTTTTGTTAAATAAGTAATTGGATTAGTGATGAAATTGTACTAATTGTCTCATTAAATCGAGACGTCTACGCTCCCTTTCACGACTTTCATGACAATTTGGACTACGAATTAAACGTGGCATTGTTTGAAGCATATATAAAGCATGAACAATATAGCACAATAAGACTACAGAACAAAGACGCTGTTGTTTGTCAAATCCTCGACGAAAATTACTTAAATTTTGCATGCCAAGATTAGTTAAATGTTTTATTTTGGACTGCTCTTCCTTTATACCATCCAATACATCACCAAACTTGTCTTCTTCATTAATTAAAAACTCCATATCAGAGTATAAATGTTAACCTTCAATCAATATACATATAATAAATCAATGAGTTTTGATATATTTTTCAATACGCGTTCAAATAAGTATAAGTATCGATAATAGAATAATCGAAATAAAAAATGACAATTTTTAAGACTAACCATCAATTGAACCAATTTGATAGAGAATAAGGGTAAAATATTCAACCATACTTTTATCACAACAAAATTAAAAACCATTAACAACAACCCCACAAACTTTTGAAGAGGTAAACATGAAATTTTATTAAACTAGAGCAAGAGGTTCTGTTAGCTACTAAAAACCAGGAAACAACCACCAATATACAGTACAAGTTTCTAACCAGACCACAAGAAAATGGAATCCATAATGTTCATATTAAAAGTAGACATAAAGGGAGCATCACTTACATGTTGAATATAGCAGCAAAATTTAATTACAAGAAAGAGATCTTTTTTCTCATTCCAAGCAACAACCCACAAATTTCATTGTGAGATTTCTTAAATTTTTTAAATAGTAAAATAAATCATAATGCTTTTCAAATGATTTACAAAGAAGCAAGCAACATTGATGTGTGTCAAGTAGACAATGAACAAATACAAAGCACAAAGATCAACAAGAACACATTTTTATTCAATAACATCAAAGAAACTCATATGAGAAGGAAGAAGAGAGATGGTACCTTTCAAAACAAATGAAAGGTTGTGGGAGTAAGACAAACGAAGTGGATGGATCTGATGATGAACTAGAAACACAAGCAGAAATATTTTTTTAGGGATTTTGATTTGAATTATTGTAGTTAATAAGAAAATGAAATTTGATGAGAAAGAAGGGTAGTATTATCCTTATCACCAAAATTTGGGCGCATCTTCCCGCTTTCCGTCCACAACTGCGCGGAAACATTTTTTGCATGGGACCCACATAAAATTTTCTTTCCTCCACTTTTTAAGGTTAATCCAAACGGTGGAAAGATTCACTTTCCACCATCTTTCTCTCCCCTGACTTTCTTTCCTTCCTCTTTCCCTTAAACCAAACATAGTGTTAATTTGTTCCAAACACGTCTCTCATTGTGAGGCCCTTGATATTGAGTCGAGACTATGCCCATGCTGCTTTCAGAAAATGGATCTCTCAATTGTAAAAAAGAGGATAAAGATTGAAATTTGACAAAAATGAGAAAAATTAGTTTTTTTTTTTTTGTTGTTGTTGACAATATGAGAAAAATTAGTTAAGAGTTGAGATATAAGAATTGAAAAAAATTGAGAACTTTTTTTGAGTGAATCCATTTTGATACTTTCACACAATATTAAGGAGTTAGATATACTTTTACACACTATAAAATCAAGTGTTCTTGAGTTTAGGTTTTTTAAAAAAATTTATTCAATTTTAATTCCTATTTATATTTTATAGAGACTACTTTGAAGGTCTAAAAATATTTATTTTTTATAAAAGTTTTAAAATTAGAGTGTATATTTATAGACCGTAATATTATGAAGGACAAAAATTAAAATTTATTAAGGACTAAATTTGAAAGAATATAGTTTTATCGAGACTAAAAATATATTTAATCTAAATTTAAATATGTTGGGCATACGAGTTCATTGTATTGGATAATTACATTTGACCAAGAGTAATCACATAACTAAGAGTCTATTGATTTGAAAAATGTAATTATTGAACAAAATTTTATATATGACTAACATTTAAAATATTGAATAAATTTTATTCAGTGCAAATTTTAGTATGTTGGAACAAAGTTGGTTCTAATATAACCCAAGTAGTTTTGATGATAACAATAGTATTAATATACAATAGGGAATACTGATAATTTACTCTAGTGTGCAGATATACAAGTTAAAATTTATATTCACTAGAAATTGAAGTTCTGGTTGCTATGCTAAAGTATCCCCAGAAGTTGGGAAAATGCAAGTTCTGAAGACAACACCAGAAGTTGAAGTCATCAGAAGTTGCAAGTCAAAGTCAACCAGAAGTTGAACTCATCAGAAGCAAATTTAATATCTGTAGATTCTGATGACGATGAAACAGAAGAGGACGCCAGAAGAACATTCTATTCTCATTAACGACTATCATCTATTTGGCAAAGATCTGAAGGAGCAGAAGAACTTCTTTCAGACCGTTATCCTCATGATAATGACGTTTGTACTATTGTACTAACTTTGTTTTCCTGATTTGGGCGAATATTCGAAATCAAGGCTCAGATTTTGATCTTTACTTGATTTGGATAAGCACATTTCAAATGAAAACAATAGTACAGTACTACGTAGCTGAATTCATCATTGTTCGCTCAAATTCAAGACGCTCCAACTTCATCTATAAAAGGAGGAAGAATTTGAAGACGAGACAACACACTTGCGAAGAACAAAAGAGCTGTTATTCTGCTAAAATTCAAAGAGCATTTTTAACTTAGATACAACTTGAGATTATATCAAAATTCAAGACAAACAGTTTTCAACATCTGACTTATCAGTTGTTGAACCTTAGTTTTCTTTTCAAGAATTCTAAGAATAGTCTTGTTATTTAAGTTGTATTTCTTTGTTCTCAGAACTCTGATATTATTTATCAGTTGTTCAAACATTGTATTTTCTTTTTGTGTTAGAAGTCTCTTGCTGGTAAGCTTGAGCATTTGGAAGTCTCTTGTAAGGTATTACTTGAGCAAAAGAAGTCTCTTGCTGTTGGCTTGAGCATTTGTAATCTTGTGTGATTATAGTGAAATCCCTTGGAAGTGCAAGGGGACTGGACTACTCTCGGTTTGTGAGAGGAACTAGTATAAATCTCTTGTGTTCTCTCTTCTCTCTTTTCTCTATTTTACTCTTTCCTGCTCTGTTTTCGCTTTCACCATCCCAGAAGTTGTTTGTGTTTAAACTTGGCCCGCTGCGAAATCTGATAAGTTGCAAAACTTTGAAGAATTTTAAAACTACCCAAAACACAATTCAACCCCCCCTTCTTGTGTTTTCACACCTTCAATTGGCATCTAGAGCCCGGTTCTGTTATATCACTTTGCAGTGAGACAGTTACTTGTTGTGTCAAAACACTATGTCTGGATCTGGTGAGAAGAAAACTGAAGGAGTGTCTATTCCTTTCAACTATGATGTTGATGATAAAAACAACAACAGCAAAGCTCCTAAGTTCAGTGGTGATGGTTCTACCTTCTCCTGGTGGAAAGACAGAATCTACAGTCACCTAGTTGGTATTGATGATGAACTTTGGGACTTAGTTGAAAGAGGAGTTACATTTCAAGGTTTGGATGAAAGAGGAAGATTAGATTATGATACAAGGCAAGCTTTCACTGACAAGGACAAAAAAGCGTACAAGAAGCACCACAAGGTCAAGGATATCTTGATAAGCTGCATATCTCATGAAGAGTACCTTAAGATCACAGATAAATCTACTGCTAAGAGTATTTATGATTCTTTATGCTCATCTTATGATGCAAACAAACAGGTGCAGGAGGCAAAAGCAACACTTTTGATCCAACAGTATGAACTCTTTAGAATGAAGGAAGATGAGAACATTGAATCTATGTTTTCTAGATTCAAAGTTCTGGTTGCAGGTCTTCAAGTTCTGAAGAAAAGTTATACTTCTTCTGATCATGTGAAGAAGATTCTTAGAAGCTTACCTGCTAAGTGGAGACCTAAGGTCACTGCTATTCAGGAGGCAAAGGATTTAGACACCCTAAGCCTAGAGGGTTTAATTAGTTCACTCATGAGTCATGAGATTGAGCTATCCTCTGATGAACCTCAGAAGAGAACGAAGTCCTTGGCTCTCGCCAGCTACTTCTGGACCTTCTAAGGCTCTCAAGGCTAAGGTTGTTGAATCTGAGACAGAAGAATCTTCTGCAGATGATCAAGAAGAGGGATCAGATGATGATGTATTTGCACTTCTGACCAAGAGGTTCCAGAAGTGGGCAAGAAGAAAACCAAGATACTCTGGTAGAAGTTCTGGATCCAAAGGTTTTGGTTACAGAAGTTCTGAAAACAAAGATAAGAAGGATGATTCTAAAAATTGCTTTAACTGCAACAAGCCTGGACACTTCATTGCTGATTGTCCTGACTTGAGCACCAAGGGAAAAGGAAGAAAGAGCACTTTCAAGAACAAATCTAAGAAGAGTCTTCTAGCTACATAGGAAGATCTTGACAAGCTGTCTGATGATGAAGCTGAAGATGCAGAAGCTAACTTGGCACTCATGGCCACAGCAGAGTTAGATGTTGAAAGTGATGTTGAGTCAGATTCAGAAGATATTGAACAGGTTATTTCTAAACTATCTGATACTCAACTCTCTAAGGCTTTGAAAGATACTGTGATGAAATACATGGAAAAATCAAATGAGCTAGAGCTTTTTAAACAAAAGTTTGACATGCTCAATGATAAAGTCAATCATATTCAAGAAGACTATAAGAAGTCCTTAAAGACTATTCAAGTTCTTGAAAATAGTTGCAGAACATGTAACAAACCCTATGATAAGCATGAGATTGCTCTTCAAGAGTTTGTTCATCACAATATTGACAAGCATAAATTAGCCTCTATGATTTATGGTGTGAAGGTTGAAAAACACACAAGAAGGGGGGGTTGAATTGTGTTAAGACTTTTTCTAAGTTAAAACAAATTGCAGCGGATAAGTTGTAACACACACAATATATATGAGGATAGGGATAGAGAGATGCTCAGAATTTTTATACTAGTTCCTCCCACTAACAGGAGTAGTCCAGTCCTCTTGTCCTTCACAAGAGATTTCACTATAATCACTCAGATTACAAATGCTCAAGCACTAAGCAAGAGACTTCAAACTGCTCAAGCACAAAGCAAGAGACTTCCAACTGCTCAAGCACAAAGCAAGAGACTTCAAACTGCTCAAGCACAAAGCAAGAGACTTCCAACTGCTCAAGCACAAAGCAAGAGACTTCAAACTGCTCAAGCACAAAGCAAGAGACTTCCAACTGCTCAAGCACAAAGCAAGAGACTTCCAACTGCTCAAGCACAAATCAAGAGACTTCCAATGCTCAAGCACAAATGCAAGAGACTTCAAACAAGTTTTAATGTTAATAAAGATAAGAGATTAACACTTGATATACAATCAGAGGTGTTTACAAAATACAACTCAGTTACAAGACTAACTTAGAAAATTATCACAAAGTTTCTAAGTGTTTGATAGCTTTAGAATTTGACAGAGGTTCAGCACATTCAGAAGCTTAAGTCTTGATAATAATTCTTCACAAATCTTCTTCCTTTTATAGGTGAAAAAGTGAACGTTGAAGATTATAGCCGTTTGAAGAATTGAGACGCTCCTTTGTATTGATCAGTGAACTTATTAGTTGTTCTGATTTGCAGATGCTTAGGAGCTTAACGTTTACTACAAAATGAGAGATTCCTTTTGGCTTTTGATATTTGAACCTTGGTGTAAGCTAAATAAGGAAATATTCGTTTCTGAAGCCTGACTTGAAAAGGACCTTTCCATGGTCAAACCTTTTCCTTCTTGGTTTCTACGTTTGGACTTAGTCAGGCACAGTCTTCAATAAAATTGTACTCTCAAGTGTAGCTTAACATTTATCTCTGATGAGCCTTCAGATAATAACTTCAGAGTTTCACAGGCTCAGAATTACTTGCTTCAGATCTGGTGAGCTCAGAAGTAATTCCTTCAGAAATTCTAAGGTTCTTTAGTACGCAAATTTTAACTTTTAATCCTGCACACTGAATTAAATTATTAGTACTCCAATTTAACCTTAAATACATTGTTATCATCAAAATCAATTAAGGAGATACAAAATCATAATTTTGTTCCAACAATCTCCCCCTTTTTGATGATGACAACTATATGTATTTAAAATCAATTGTTGTTGTTTTTATTTAACATTTTGACTTCAGGTTCTGAGGTTTGCAAGCTCCCCCTGAGTCTGATAAGCTCCAGAAGTTTATCAATGATAAATATAAACAGTCTAAGAGTAATTTTTAATGTCAAATATAATTTCATACATTCTACCTTCAGAATTAGAGGTTTGCAAGCTCTATTTCTTGAGATTGACAAATATAAGATATGGTTTGCAAGCATATCTTATATTATATGAATTTATGTTGGACAAACTTTATTAATCCCCCTCATTAAAAGTTTAAAAGACTTTAATATAACTTAACAGGAGTAGAGTTTAGAAAATGTGATCTTTTAGAGCTTCAGAATTAATTTCACTGCCATATGAAATACTATAATATTTTCTCCCCCTTTGTCATTATCAAAAAAACGGGTACGAGGCATAATATAAAACACATAACCAAGATAAAATTGTTCAAAAAAAATAAAGCAAGTGCCTAAGAAGAATCCTAAGGTTTAGGGGTCAGAAGGGTAATAAGGGTCTTCAGATCATTTGCCATTTCATTCTGTTTAGCCTCAATCCGCTCAAATTTTTCATTTTGCTGAGTGGCAAGCTGATCAATTTTAGCATCCAGTGCAGCTTGCTTATGCTTCTGAGCCTCAAGCTCTTTCTGAAGTACAGAGAGTTCTGAAGAGGAGCAAACTACATCCATCACTGACTTGCTCACAAATAAATCACCAGGGTCCAAAGAAAACTTCAGAGCAGTGGAAATGGAACTTTGCATAAAGAGTGAGAAGTGAGTGTTGAGATAATCTTCCTGCCAATGACGCGCCGCCTTCTCAGATATCTTCAAATACCCTTCCTTGAGCTTATCCAACCAAGCCTTCAGAGCAATCTGATAATCCAACATCTCATTCAGATCCCCATCCACCAGATGATAGAAATCATTCAGAACTTCCTCTCTTAGGTCAACCCAAGCCATGATATAAGCTCTTGGATTCATCAGTGAACGCCTAACATCATGAAGTGCCTTTGCTTTCCTGTAAATTTTGTTAGTAACGCGCACAAACATGTCATTGGAAACAGGAGGGGGTGGTGGTCTAGGCAAATGTTCACACGAGGATTCTGAAGTAAAAGATTCTTCAGAATCTGAGTCAGAGTCAGGAATGGTAATGACTTTTCTGGATGGTCTGAAGGATTGAGGAGGTTCAGTGTTAAGCACCATGGTGAAACAAGGAAATGTTTCAAAATGAAGACGAATTTCTTCAAGATCTGAATCAGTTCCAGGAGATGGTGGAGAGGTTGGAATTTCTGAAGTGTTGGGTTCAGAAGTGAGTGGCTTAGAAGATGAAGGCTGAGGAGGTTCAGTTTGTGATTCAGCAGGGACTTCAGAATTTTGAACATTGGAGGGTTCAGATTGGTCTACGTCCATTGCTATTGGGGCAGACTCAGAATCTTTAATAGGAGATTTTTGAAGGGATTTAGGGGTGTCAGGAATGCTTTCAGCAATAATGGCAGGTGCAGAGGTGGAAGCAGCGTGAATGGGTGATTGCTGAGGTGATGAAACAGTGTATACAAGATCACCATGAAGATGTTGTTCAAAGTGTTGGAGAGTGTCTGTGGAGTGTGGAGATGGTGATTGTGGTTGGTGTTGTTGTTGTTGAGTTTCTTGTTGTTGAAGATCATGGAGTTGTTGCATTTTGGAGTGAAGTTCATGAAGAGTTTCATTTCTCTTAGATGCAACAGAGATGATGGATGCTTGTGTATGATCCACAACTCTTTCAAGTTCAGAGACTGTGGGGGATTCAGCAACATCAGGAAATGCTGGAAAAATTTGGCTACTACCAGGCAGCATCATGTTGATGGGTTGAGATTCATCAACAGATGGGTGATTAATGGTAGGATTTGTGGAAAGATGAGGTGGGGAATGAGTGGGATTGGTTTGGGGTGGAGGTTGTTCAGATATGGTTTCAGTGAATTGGGAAGGAGGTTTAGTTTGTTCAGAAATGGGATTGACAGTTTGTGCAGCATTAATAACATTATCTACAGAAGTTGTAGGAATACCTGGATTGGATTTCTGAGGTGGCTTTCTGATTCTGATAGTGCGGCTCAGAGGCACATCATATTCAGTATCTGAGTCACTATCAACAGCAGCAACAAAAAGCTCTTCCGTGCTCTGAGATACCCGTTCAGATCTGGCAACAGCTTCAGAAACCTTCTTAGTCTTTACCTTCTTTTCTTTCTTTGCCTTCTTCTTTTCTGGGGCTTCAGCTCCCTCAGACTCCTTCTTCTTTGTAGTCCTCTTCCTTTTCTTGACCACATAATCATCCTCAGGCTCAAATTGTAAATCATCAAGGGTCAGATAAACACCTTCTGCTCTTCTAGCAGCAATGTAGTGAGCAATGACATCCATTGGCTCATTCTTATAGACAGGGTGAACATCATCTCTGAGGGATGTTACCCTTTTCTTGGTGGGGGATTGAGGATACTTCAGTTTATCCTTAGAGATCTTGTGCACATTGCACATATTTTCAGCAGAAAGGAAGGGAGTCCTTAACTCAATAGTGGTATCCTTAGCTCCAACTTCCCTCAACTTATCCACCAAACGCCATTGGTAAAAGAGTTCAAAAAGCAATCTAGGATAAGCAACCCAGTGCTTAGATTTCTCTGTAGTGTTTCTGATGTAGGTACAGAGATAGTGAAAGAGATAAGCTGGTAAATTCAACTTAGTACCTTTTACTAAGAAGAGAAGCAAATGCCTTTGATCCCACGAAATCTAATCAGTTCCACCAACCCTTGGAATGATGGTAGAGAGAAGAATCTTGTGCAGAAGCTTTACAATTTTGAACAGTCCAGAAGTTCTTCCCATATGGGTGGGATCCTCATAAAGAGTATCTTTAATCTCACCTCTGTGTTTGGTGAGTGGTGGAAGTTTGTCAGTATCAACTTGAAAAAATCCTTCATTGGGAATCTGAAGTAGTTCAGCAAAGTGTTTCCTGGTGATTGACACAGGAACACCAAGAATGGTTGAACGAATTTCTGGACCAATGTATGGTTTCAGACCTAGTTCTTCACAAGACTTGTTCTTGTTGATTTCTGGGTTCTTAGCAATGGCCCTTTCCAATTCCGCTTTGGCCTTTTCCTTGGTAAACACTTCCGCACCAACCCAAAATTCCTTTACCAAATTAGGATAAACAACACCGTTCAGCATATCAAAGTAGTTCATCCACCCTTGATTCTCAAAGTAACTTCTTAGTTCCAAATCGTTTACCCTAAATGATTCAAAGTCGATTGGACTTTCTGCAACTAGCTCTAATTGCTCAAAGCGAACAGATGAAGGTTCAGGATTTCTGGAGACATCTTCTTGAGATTCAATAAGGTTAGGAATGATAGTAGCTTTAGATGAAGAAGCCATTGAAGTTGACGATTGAGGAAGATAGAAAAGAATTTTGAGAGAAAGAGAGATGAAAATTTTGAAAGAGGAAGTTGAAAACGTGAGAAGTGATAGTGACTAGTGTGTGATAAGTGATTATAGTGTAAGTTTCAAAATATTGGGGGAAACAAGATAGTGACGTAATGGGGGCGTGGCAGTTACTTTTAATAAAATCATCATTAGCTCTCCTCCATCACCCAGCGGTTACTAGACATGATGGGAAGTTACACAGATAAGTAGTGTTTTCAGAAGCCAGCTGTCAGTTAGAGAAACGGAGCAGTCAACTAACACTTAGAGTAGGTATCTGAGTCACAAGAGATCATATTTAATAATAAATAATTCTGATTGCTTCAGATGAGAGAGTGCTTCAGAACCTATATAATAGTTTCTGAGCCGTCCAAACTTCTGAGGCCCTTCAGAACTAATTTATTCATTCAGAGTTAACAGCATTCAGAAACATCATTCAGAAATAAAAACCATGTTCAGATTTTTCTTGATAAAATCGAAACGATCAATAGCAAGAGGTTTGGTAAAGATATCAGCCCATTGATGCTCAGTATCAATGAATTGAATCTCAATTACTCCCTTCTGAACATAATCTCTAATGAAGTGATGCTTGATATCAATGTGTTTAGCTCTTGAATGCAAAATAGGATTCTTAGACAAACAGATAGCAGCAGTATTAACACAGAGAAGTGGTATACTACTTATCCTTATCTGATAATCCTTCAACTGATGTTTCATCCAGAGCAATTGAGTGCAACACTTAGCAGCTGAGATGTACTCTGCTTCTGCTGTAGATAGAGCAATAGTTGCTTGTCTCTTACTAGCCCATGATATAAGGTTTTCACCTAGAAATTGACAGTTTCCACTAGTGGACTTCCTTTCAATTTTATCACCAGCATAGTCAGCATCAAAGAATCCAATAAGCTGATAATCTAAGGATTTCTTATAAAGTAATCCAAGATTAGTGGTTCCTTTCAGATATCTAAAGATTCTCTTAACAGCAGTTAAATGAGACTCTCTAGGATCTGATTGAAATCTAGCACACAAGCATACACTGAACAAGATATCTGGTCTAGAAGCAGTGAGATAAAGGAGGGAACCAATCATACCTCTATATAATTTCTGATCTACTTTGCCTTCAGATTCTTCCTTCAGAAGACTGCTAGAGGGATGCATAGGAGTTGACATTGGTTTACAATCTTCAAGACCAAATTTCTTCAGTAAATCCTTTGTGTATTTGGTTTGATGCACATATACTCCTTCTTTTCTTTGATTAATTTGAATTCCCAAAAAGAATGTTAGTTCTCCCATCATACTCATTTCAAATTCATCCTGCATAAGCTTAGAGAAACTCTTGCAAAGAGAAGCATTAGTTGAACCAAAGATAATATCATCAACATAAATTTGAACAATTAAGATATCAGTTTTTAAGGTTTTTCTAAAAAGAGTGTTATCAACATGTCCTTTTTCAAAACCGTTTTCTAGAAGAAATATACTTAACCTCTCATACCAAGCTCTTGGAGCTTGTTTCAAACCATACAGAGATTTCTTCAATTTGTAAACATGATCAGGACACTTTATATCTTCAAAGCCAGGAGGTTGTTTGACATAGACCTCTTCAGAAATTACTCCATTTAGAAATGCACTTTTTACATCCATTTGAAATAGAGTGATGTCATGATTAACTGCATAGGACAAGAGAAGTCTTATTGCTTCAAGTCTTGCTACTGGTGCAAAGGTTTCAGTGAAATCTATGCCTTCTTGCTGACTATAACCTTGTGCAACCAGTCTAGCTTTGTTTCTAACAACTTCTCCTGTCATACCCCATTTTTTGACCAATTTATTCATCTTTTTTAAACCGAACATTTTCGTTATTTATGACGAAATTTCGGCAGAGAGATATTTTAAAATACCTTTTTTTTTTTTGTCGGTTCATCGTTAGTCCAATTTTATTTTATTTTATTTATTTTTAGTTTAAGGGCATTTGCCCCATCTTGTCATTTTCCTTTTAAAGATTTATTTTTAGCCATTAGCATTTATGTATTATTATTATTATTATTATTATTATTATTTATTTTTATTTAATTAAAAATCCAAAAAAGGAGGAGTCTTTGTGCCCAAGTCTGTTCCAGCTTACACGCTCCTCAATCTCAATTCAACCACAATCACAGCTAAGAATTAGTCAGCAACAGGTCAAGGCCAAATCAATTCTTTCAATTGCATTCAATTCCTTTCCTAAAGGAAAATATGAAAAAATAGCATAAAGAGAGCGTGAACCTCAGAATCAGAGGAGCCAATTTCAATCATAGAACAAAAACTCTCGAGCCCCAAATTCTTTCACGGTGCATCGTATTATCAGTACCAATACTGAAACACACACGCAGGAGCCAAAAAAATTCAACCAACAGAAAGCCAATTCTTTCTCCTCAACTAAAAACTCCAACATCCACAAACCCATAAACCATCAAACAAATCCAAACAACTTTCACAAACCCAAAACTCTGTCATCACAGCAACACAAAACCACCATCAATTAAAACACCACCACACCACAATCACCAAAATCATTCATGTAGCCACCATCAACAATCCAAATCCCAAACCCACAAATAAGACCAAACTGAAAAAAGAAAATAGAGGAGAAGCGAATCGAAACCGAACTGAGAAAGGTTGATTTTTGGATCTAAATATTTGTTTCTTTGATTCTGACTTGTTTCGTGTTCGTTTTTTTTTTGCAGGCTAAAGAGTTTGATTTTGGTACAGAGAGATTAAAAAGGTTTTTTGAGATTGTTAGGATTCCGGTGGTGTCGCCGCCGCGAACCACCACCGGAGGATTGCCGGAATCTGGAATTCTCACCGGAACCTTCAACCGGAACCTGGGTTTATTATGAATGTGAAGAACAATTGAGGAAAGAGGGAGAGAAGAGAGAGGCCGTAGGTATAGAGAGAGAAAGCAAGTGAGAAATGAATTTTTTTTTTTGTGTAGGTGTGGGTATTTATACCCTGTACAATCCTATGCGCGCGTTCTCATGGCCTTATGATGCACCAATGTTCTTTTAGTTGCTTGATCTTAATCATGCTCCCCATAATCTACCATCCTATGATCAGATCAGGGACGTTTGATCTTGATCAGACGGCCCTGATTCATCCCTTTGTTTTTTGAGACTAACTTTTTTGTTGCAGGCTTGGATTTGGGCTTTGGCCCCTGCATTCTTGGTAGTGCACCCCCTGTTTTTTCTTTCTGATTATTTATTTGTTCTTGCACCTTTATTTATTTATTTATTTATCTATTTTAAACTTGTGATTTAGAATGTAATTAGGATCAATGTAAATATAAATGAAAAAACCCGCCTCGCATATTTATTTATTTATCGCTTTTATGTCAAAATTTAAAACACAAAAAATAGTAGCTTAGAAATTCCAAGGAAAAGAGGAGTTTCATTTCGATTCAATATCGTTATGAAGACTCTCGCGTTAGTTTTATTTAATCATGCTTAGTTTTTTTAATTAATTAATCAAAAACCAAAAAACATTCAAATACTCCAAAAAATCATTTTAAAAAAAGAATCTCTTTTTATTAAAAAAAAACCTCGACTTTCGTTGAGAGACTTTTTCAAAACTTTTTTTTTTAAACTTTTAATTCATGTAAATATATTTAACATCTTTTTTTTTCCTTAAAAATTAAAAAATACAAAAACACATTCAAAAACTCTTTTTGCCACTTGCCTTTTTATTTTAAAATATTTTCAAAAACTAAAAGATATCAACAAACAAATTTTCACAATTTTTATCCCGAACTACGGTGATTTTGATCCCTCGGGTACGTAGTGCAAAAGACTATATGTCTTCCCAAGTCAATAAAAATAACAAAAATATTTTTTCTCTCTTTTCTTTTTCAATTATCACTTTAGACTTTTATCCATGTACATGTTTTTCTAACAAGCAAATTAATTTAGCACAAAAGTAAAATAAAACAAGAGGTTCCTATAGAGTACTATAGTCGTTTAGGGTGCTAGAACCTTCCCTTGACGTAACTAACCCCCGAACCTTTAATCTCAAAATAAATAGGGTTATTTCGAACTTTTTCCCTTTTCCTTGGAAAAAATAAAAGATCGGTGGTGACCTAAAATTTGTGATTCAATGCTCTTCAATAGCTTGATATCCAAAAATCACCGCGACATCTCCCTTTTCATTTGACTTGTTTCTGAATACCCATTTTGTTCCAATAATGTTCTTGTGTTTGGGTTTTGGTACCAGATCCCAAACGTCATTTCTTTCAAATTGATTGAGTTCTTCTTGCATTGCAACAATCCACCCATCATCTGAGAGTGCTTCTTCTATGTTTGTGGGTTCAATTAATGAAATTAATCCAACTAAAGATTCATCTTCTTTGAAAGCAGATCTGGTCTTTCTTGGGCTATCCTTGTTACCAACAATTAGCTCTTCAGGATGAGATGATCTATACTTGAATTTTCTCTTAGGTGGAGCAGGTATCTGAGAGGGTTCAGGTTCTGAAGGGTCTTCAGATTCAAGACCTTCAGAATTATCTTCATTTTGAGTCTCAGATGGATAAACAACAATGGAGAGATCTTCACATTCAGAATTTGAGGATACTTGAAATTCTGCAAAATTCTCAGCTTGCTCTGACATATTATTGTCAGGCTCTTTATCATCAAATCTAACATGTATAGATTCTTCAACTGTGTGAGTTTCAGAATTATACAATCTGTATGCTTTTGAGCGTTCAGAGTAGCCTATAAAGGTACCCTTATAAGCTCTAGCATCAAATTTCTTTCGATAGACCTTGTTGTCTAGAATATAACAAGTACATCCAAACTGATGAAAATAAGAAATATTGGGTTTTCTTCCTTTGAACAGTTCATAAGCAGTTTTGTTCAGAATAGGTATGATGTAGATTCTATTCTGAACATAGCAAGCAGTACTCACGGCTTCTGCCCACAAGAACTTAGCTAGGTTAGACTCAAGCATCATGGTACGAGCCATTTCTTGCAAAGATCTATTCTTTCTTTCTACAACACCATTCTGCTATGGTGTTCTAGGAGAAGAGAATTCATGGATTACTCCATGCTTTGAGCAGAAAGATTCGAAAGAGTCATTTTCGAACTCTCCCCCATGGTCGCTTCTAACCTTCAGAATCCGAATATTCTTTTCACTTTGTATTTTCGTGCAGAAGTCACTGAACACCACAAATGCTTCACTCTTAGAACGAAGGAATTTCACCCAAGTCCATCTACTGAAATCATCAACGATGACTAATCCATATTTCTTTCCATTGATAGAGGCTGTCGAGACAGGACCAAACAAATCAATGTGAAGCAATTCTAAGGGTCTGGAAGTGGAGACAATGTTTTTAGACTTGAAGGAAGTCTTGGCAAATTTTCCTTTTTGACATGAGCCACAGAGTGCATCTGAGTGATAATCAATGTCAGGCAAACCACTAACAAGCTTTTGTTTACTAAGCTTAGAGATCAACCTCCAGTTAGCATGACCAAGACGCTTGTGCCATAGCCATTTCTCATCACTCAGAGACAAAAGACATATAATCTTTTGGTCAACCAAATCAGAGAAATTTACTTTATAAACATTGCCAACTCTCATTCCCTTGAATACAATAGATTTGTCAGAGTCTTTTGATACAATACATGATTCCTTATTAAATGTAACAACACACCCATTGTCACAAAACTGACTAATGCTCAATAGATTGTGTTTAAGTCCATCAACTAGCCAAACATCTTTAATGGAAAGAGAAGAATTACCAACTGTACCTGTACCAATGGTCTTCCCTTTTTGTTTTCCTCCAAATCCCACAGAGTCTCCCTCTTTCAGAGTTAATGTTTGGAACATATGCTTTTCTCCCGTCATATGTCGTGAGCAACCACTGTCCAGGTACCAGGGCTGCTGTTTTACCTTTCCTTGCATGAGCATCTGAAGGAAACACTATTTCAGATTTTGGTACCCATATTCTGATGGGTCCTTTAGAGTTAGTCTTCTGAATAGTATTCCTTCTTTGTTTTCTATGATCAACACAAGATCTAGAATTAATTAAGCTTTGACAAGAATGTTTAGGCTTAATTTGATTCTTGGATTTTGATCTGGAGTATATCACAGTTCCAAAGGTCAAGCAAGGATCTGAAGTAACTTTACCTTGATTTCTCAGAGGTTCAGATGACTTATGAGCCTTAACTTGAGAACTTTTGGACTCAGAAATTTTAGGTTCAGAAGAACTTGGAACTTCTGAGTCTTTGGGTTCAGGTTCAGAACCTCCTTCAGAGTTGGATGCCTTCAGATCGAGTGTACCACTTTTAACAAAGGTAGAGAATAATTCAGGTGGAGTATCATCCTCACTATATGATTTCAGAGGTTTATCCCAGTTCTTAAACCAAGAATAACCAATGCCTTCACCATAGTTACGAGTCATATGATACATCATGGAAGCCATTTTACTCCTATTGAAGGTACAACGAATAAATTCGTGAAGAGCATCTTCATGATCATCATTGAGCTTGTCAGCCAAGACATAGTTAGATTCAACATGACAAATACGAATGTTTAACGATTCATTTTCATCATAAAGAATCTTGGCATCCTTTTTCAATGATTCATGAACATTCTTCAGAATTTTGTGTTGACCTACCATACGAGTGTAATGTTTCACAGCAATCTTAAGAGAATCAATTAACTCAGATTTAGTCATGTTAGAATATACCTCGTTCTCATCATCTGAGTCATCCTCAGAATCTTTATCAGAGTTGTTACCTTCAGAAGTTCTTGCCATTAAAACCAGATTACCTTCTTCATCATTTTCTCCTTCAGAGTCATTTTCAATAGTTTCCCAAGTGGCCAACAGACTCTTCCTTACCTTTTCCTTGTACTTTTCTTTCCCAAAGCTCTTACTCTTTCCTTTGTCCTTGGATGACATTTCTAGACAATCAGCAATGAAGTGTCCAGATTTCTTGCAGTTATAGCACTTGTTCATCTCTTCCTTTTTGTCCTTTGAGAAAGAACTTTTTGAGTTGTTTCCTTTGTTTGGAAACCTTTTGTATTTCTTGTTCCATTTCTGAAACCTTCTAACCATTAGTGCCATTTCTTCATTCTCAGAATTTTCATCCATCATATCATCAGAAGTTTCTTCCTCTTGTTCAGACACTTTGATCTTTGCAGCTTTTGAGGAAGTCTGAACAGAGCTTAGAGCCAAGGACTTCATCTTCTTGACAGGTTCATCTGACATAAGTTCTAGCTCATGACTTCTGAGTGAGCTTATTAAATCTTCAAGGGACACATTGTCCAGATCCTTGGATTCCTGAAAGGCTGTAACCTTTGGTCTCCACTTGGAAGGTAGACTCCTCAGAATTTTCTTGACATGATCTGAGGAGGTGTAGCTTTTCTTCAGAACTTGAAGACCAGAGACAAGGGTTTGAAACCTTGAGTACATGGTTTCAATGTCTTCATCTTCCTTCATTCTGAACAGCTCATATTGATGAACTAGTAAGTTTGCCTTTGCTTCTTTGACTTGCTTATTTCCTTCATAGGTGGAACATAGAGAATCCCAGATAGTTTTGGCACATGACTTATTGGATATTTTTAAATACTCAGCATGAGATATAGCACCAATAAGCATATTCTTAACAGTATGATGCTTCTTATACTGTTTCTTTGTTTCAGCATCAAAGAACTTTCTGTAGGTATTTCTTACAATACCTTCATTATCCATGTGTTCAAAATGTATACCATCTTCAATGATATCCCATAACTCATCATCAGTTCCAATGATGTAACTATACATCTTGGTTTTCCAAAAAGGAAATGTAGTAGGATCACTGTTAAAGTAAGGTGGTTTGTCTCTGTGGTTGTCACTACCTCTTTCTCTGTCATAGTTGTGAGGAGGTGGAACGGCATGATGTTCTGGTCCACCAGAGGCAGAAGGAGAGGTAACATCAGACATGTTTTTCAACTAAGTACCCCTAGATCTTTTACTGTTTCACTGTTAAGTGAAGAGCAACAGACCGGTGCTCTGATGCCAATTGAAGGTTGAAAAACACACAAGAAGGGGGGGGGGGGGGGGGGGGGGGGGTTGAATTGTGTTAAGACTTTTTCTAAGTTAAAACAAATTGCAGCGGATAAGTTGTAACACACACAATATATATGAGGATAGGGATAGAGAGATGCTCAGAATTTTTATACTGGTTCCTCCCACTAACAGGAGTAGTCTAGTCCTCTTGTCCTTCACAAGAGATTTCACTATAATCACTCAGATTACAAATGCTCAAGCACTAAGCAAGAGACTTCAAACTGCTCAAGCACAAAGCAAGAGACTTCCAACTGCTCAAGCACAAAGCAAGAGACTTCAAACTGCTCAAGCACAAAGCAAGAGACTTCCAACTGCTCAAGCACAAAGCAAGAGACTTCAAACTGCTCAAGCACAAAGCAAGAGACTTCCAACTGCTCAAGCACAAAGCAAGAGACTTCCAATGCTCAAGCACAAATGCAAGAGACTTCAAACAAGTTTTAATGTTAATAAAGATAAGAGATTAACACTTGATATACAATCAGAGGTGTTTACAAAATACAACTCAGTTACAAGACTAACTTAGAAAATTATCACAAAGTTTCTAAGTGTTTGATAGCTTTAGAATTTGACAGAGGTTCAGCACATTCAGAAGCTTAAGTCTTGATAATAATTCTTCACAAATCTTCTTCCTTTTATAGGTGAAAAAGTGAACGTTGAAGATTATAGCCGTTTGAAGAATTGAGACGCTCATTTGTATTGATCAGTGAACTTATTAGCTGTTCTGATTTGCAGATGCTTAGGAGCTTAACGTTTACTACAAAATGAGAGATTCCTTTTGGCTTTTGATATTTGAACCTTGGTGTAAGCTAAATAAGGGAATATTCGTTTCTGAAGCCTGACTTGAAAAGGACCTTTCCATGGTCAAACCTTTTCATTCTTGGTTTCTACGTTTGGACTTAGTCAGGCACAGTCTTCAATAAAATTGTACTCTCAAGTGTAGCTTAACATTTATCTCTGATGAGCCTTTAGATAATAAATTCAGAGTTTCACAGGCTCAGAATTACTTGCTTCAGATCTGGTGAGCTCAGAAGTAATTCCTTCAGAAATTCTAAGGTTCTTTAGTACGCAAATTTTAACTTTTAATCCTGCACACTGAATTAAATTATTAGTACTCCAATTTAACCTTAAATACATTGTTATCATCAAAATCAATTAAGGAGATACAAAATCATAATTTTGTTCCAACATGGTGCTGGCAAATACACTGGACAGGTTTGGGGAGTAATGTCAAAGGAAACTCAAATCAGTCTGTGAGTATTAGCAGAACATCTTCTGATCTTTATTCTAATTTTGTTTCTAGTAATGGTACAGAAAATCCAAAAGTGTCAGATGCTCAAGTAAGCGTGGAGTCTTTGAAAACCTCTGCTCCCATTGCTTCAGTATCCAAGTCTTATAAAGGAGTACAGAAGATCTTCAAGCCTATGAGTATTCGGGGCATGAGATCAGGCTGTACAAACTTGAAAGCTGGTTTGCTGACACACTCTGGGTCAAGGTCCAAAGGAAAGGTTAAGCCTAAACCTGTTTTTAAAGGCTCACCTCACTATGGACCCTCTGGAAATTACAAGAGACAGAAGAAGGATAAAAGAACTAACTTTAGAGGACCCATCAGAATATGGGTACCAAAGTCTGAGATAATGTTTACTGCAGGTATGCACCCCAAGAAAAAGGCAAAGCTCATGGTATCTGGACAGTGGATGTTCACGACACATGACAGGAGACAAGCACTTGTTCCTCACCCTGACTCTGAGAGAGGGAGGAACTGTAGGATTTGGTGGGAACCAGAAAGGCAAAATCATTGGTATAGGTAAAGTAGGTAATTCTTCTCTTTCTATTTCTGATGTTTGGTTGGTTGACGGACTACAACATAATCTACTTAGCATAAGTCAATTATGTGACAGTAATTATGATGTTGTGTTTAATAAGAATTCATGTACTGTAATTAACAATTCTGATAAATCTATCTTGTTTAAAGGTTGTAGAAAGGGCAATGTTTATAAAGTTAATTTATCTGATCTGGAAGATCAGAATGTGCTTTGTTTATTGACTCTTAGTGATGAGAAATGGGTTTGGCATAAGAGATTGGGTCATGCTAACTGGAGATTAATTTCCAAGCTTAGCAAAGACAATCTTGTGAGAGGCCTTCCTAAATTGACTTATCACTCAGATTCTCTTTGTGACTCTTGTCAAAAAGGAAAATTTGTCAAAAGCTCATTTAAACTTAAAAACATTGTTTCTACCTCTAGACCTTTAGAACTTCTGCACATTGATTTGTTTGGACTAGTTAGCACTGCTTCACTCAATGGAAAGAAGTATGGACTAGTCATTGTTGATGATTATAATAGATGAAGAGTTTAGTGTCTTCTGTGCCCAAATTCAAAATGAAAAAGATTTAAGAATTTTAAAAGTTAGAAGTGATCATGGTGGAGAATTTGAAAATGAACCTTTTGAAAACTTTTGTGAAGAACATGGAATTTTCCATGAGTTCTCTTATCCTAGAACTCCACAGCAAAATGGAGTTGTAGAAAGAAAGAAAGAATAGATCTTTGCAAGAGATGGCTAGAACCATGATGCATGAACATTCTTTAGCAAAATTTTTCTGGGCAGAAGCAATAAACACAGCTTGTTATATTCAGAACAGAATCTATATTAGACCTATTCTGAATAAAACAACATATGAACTTTTTAGAGGAAGGAAACCTAACATTCTTATTTTCACCAATTTGGTTGTACTTGTTACATTCTGAATACTAAAGTCTATCTAAAGAAATATGACTCTAAAGCTAGTAAGGGTATCTTTATTGGATATTCTGAGCGCTCCAAGTCATACAGAGTGTATAATTCTGAAACTCAATCAGTTGAAGAATCTATGCATGTAAGGTTTGATAATAAAGCGCCTGATCATGAAAAGTCAGAGCCTTCTATAGAAATTTCAGATTCTCAAGACTCAGAAGATGAAGGTTGTGAACTTATTCCCACTCCTGAACTTCTGGAAGCACCAGAGAACAATCAAGTTCCAGAATCTGATGATCATCAAACAACACCAACTGAAGATCCTGATCAAGAAGAAACAACTATTCCCAAGAATACTTTCAAGTATAAGTCATCGTATCCTGAAGAGCTTATCATTGGTAATAAGAACAGTCCTAGGAAAACAAGATCAAGCTTTAGGGATGAAGAATCCTTATTTGGTCTAGTTTCCTTGATTGAACCTAAAACCACTGATGAAGCATTATCTAATGATGCTTGGATAGTTGCTATGGAAGAAGAACTGAATCAATTTCAAAGGAATGATGTATGGGATCTGGTACCCAAACCAAAAGGCAAGAACATTATTGGAGCAAAGTGGGTATACGGAAACAAGCTGAATGAACAAAGAGAAGTAACAAGAAACAAAGCTAGACTTGTTGCACAAGGATACAGTCAACAAGAAGGCATTGATTATACAGAGACTTATGCTCCAGTTGCAAGATTGGAAGCTATAAGATTACTTCTTTCTTATGCTGTCAACAACAACATTACTCTTTATCAAATGGATGTTAAGAGTGCATTTCTAAATGGTGTGATCTCTGAAGAAGTATATGTCAAACAACCTCCAGGATTTGAAGATACTTCAAATCCAGATCATGTGTTCAGACTAAAGAAGTCACTCTATGGACTCAAACAAGCTCCTAGAGCATGGTATGAGAGACTAAGTAACTTCTTGGTTGACAATGATTTTGTAAAAGGTCAAGTTGACAATACACTATTCAAGAAGACCATGAAGAAAGACATTCTAATCATTCAAATCTATGTTGATGACATCATTTTTGGATCAACAAATGCTGGACTATGCAAGAACTTTTCTAAGATGATGCAAGATGAATTTGAGATGAGCATGATGGGAGAATTGAAGTACTTTCTAGGAATTCAGATCATCAAACAAAGAAAGGAAACTTCATTCATCAGTCAAAGTATATCAAAGATCTTCTGAAGAAGTACAATCTTGAAACTGCAAACCCATGAACACTCCAATGCATCCTACATCAAGTCTTGGCAAAGGTGAGTCTGAAGGTAAAGTTGATCAGAAGTTATATAGAGGTATGATTGGATCTCTTCTCTATCTAACAGCTTCTAGACCTGATATCTTATTAAGTGTATGTCTGTGTGCAAGATTTCAATCAGATCCTAGAGAATCTCATTTTACTGCTGTAAAAAGAATCTTTAGATATCTGAAGGCTACTTGTAACATTGGATTGCTGTATCAGAAATCTAATGATTACAAACTGATTGGATTTTGTGATGCTGACTATGCTGGTGATAAACTTGAAAGAAAATCCACTAGTGGAAACTGTCAATTCATTGGTGAGAATTTGATTTCTTGGGCCAGTAAAAGGCAAACCACCATAGCTATGTCAACAGCAGAAGCAGAATACATTTCAGCAGTCAAGTGTTGTACACAACTACTTTGGATGAAATATCAATTGGAAGATTATCAAATAAGCAGTCATAATATTCCTTTATATTGTGATAACACTACTGCCATTCATCTTTCTAAAAATCCTATTCTACACTCAAGAGCTAAGCATATTGAGATTAAACATCATTTTATAAGAGACTATGTACAGAAGGGTGTAATTGATCTCAAGTTTATTGATACTGAAAATCAATGGGCTGATATCTTTACAAAACCCTTAGCTGTTGAAAGATTTGATTTTATCAAAAGGAATCTTAATATGATGGAAATCTGTGAATAAGCTGAACTCTGGTGAAGAATATTATTTTAGGAAGTTCTGGAAGTTTATCAGAAGTTAGGGGGAGTCAGATCTTTCTATCAGAAGTTTAAACAAACCATCTTCTGGTATCTTTATCAGAAGTTAGGAGGAGTCAGAACTTGTGTATCAGAAGTTGACAAACCATCTTCTGGTATTTCTATCAGAAGTTTATATGAGTGGTTCTGAACGTGACGTGGCAGTAACTGTTGAGTTACCTCTTCAACTGCTGTTGCTAACGTGTCAGATATTTTATTAACCTTCTAATACACGTGTCTGGTTGCTATTAGAGAAAGAAGTTGGTTGGTGATGATTGTGTTCTAAATTCATTTTGTGAATTGTTAAGTTACTCTTTTACCCCTGTCCTTTCAGTTAGTACGTTTTTGCGCGGTTTTGTTTTTCTTTTCTTTTTAAACACTAACTGTTCACATTCACACATTTGCACATTCACTACCCACACTTTCATCTCTTCTAAAACTCAGAGCAATTTCTTTCTTCTCTCAAATTAGCAAACCCTAACCCCCAAACTCAGAATCATGGCATCTTCTACCAAGCGCAATCAATCTCAAGGAGAAAGATATATCAATGTACCACCGATTGCTGGCATTAAAGCCTCTACTCCTGGTGTTCTTTCTAAAGACAAAGTAGGTTTTCCTATTTCAGACCTATTTCTTCATATTGAAAGACCAGTCGACTTTGAAGGAATTAGAGCGAACGGTGCTAAAGGGATCAAGGAAGCGTTTGAAGCGCAAAAGTTGATAACTTTCTTAGATTGTTTAAATGGACCTGTCTATCCAGAAATAGTGAAGGATTTTTGGATGAAGGCAGAAGTAGCTCTCAGCGACACAATACCTAATGAAGAGTATCTGGGCAAAAAGATTCGCTCAGAGGTTGGTGGTGTCTGCATTAGGATCAGACATGAGCACATTAGGCAAGCAGCTCAGTTGTCATTTACTGGTATTGTTCCTTACCCCTCTGAAGATATTAGTCACTACATACAAGAGGAAATCTATGGCAAGAATTCTACTTCCAAAAACAACAATGACATGAAGCCATACTACAAGATACTTTACAAGATTATGTGTGACTCTCTGTTACCAAAGGTTGGTTCATCTGACCAAGTTTCCAATCATTATAAAACAGTTTTATATTATTTGGGAACAAAGGCTGAGGTGAACTTTGCCAAGGTTATCTTTGAGCACATGTGTAAAGCTATCTCTGATAGTCAAACCAAGGGTACAACAAATGCACATTACTGCAGATTCCTATCCTTCATGTTTCACAGAACTTATTTGATTCACTCTCTGAAACCTGTTTTCCCTGGTTATGGATCCGTCATTGATGCTTATCCCTCTGTGATAAGTGGTTTTACTGTGAAGAAAGTGTTGAAGACTCAAGGACCCTTGATTACACCACAATTTCAGTATAAACCAAGGAAGGAAGAAAGTGACAAGCACTTCTATCTCACCTCTGTGTCTAGAGATGAAGTTTCTCTCATTGCTGGTTTGCATAAGAAACTTCTGGAAGGAGGAGATGATCAGAAGTTGGAAGACAGACTAGCCACAAGATATATGTTGCCTGCTCAACAAAAGAAAAAGAAAGCTGTAAAGAAATCAGAAGCAACAGAATCTAAACCCAAGAGAGCAAGAAGCTCTACACCCCAGAAGAAGTCTGGAAGTACTTCTGGTGTTAGGAGTACCTCAGAAGTTGTTGTAAAGAAGATTGCTTTAGAAGAAGTGAACCCTGGGAACTCTGAGCCTGCTATTCAAGCAGAGACAGAGTTGGAAATAATTAAGGAAGCTAGTGCTTCTGGATCTGCTGCAATGGCTGCTCCAAAAGTTATTAAGAATGCCAGAACAAACTTGAAGAAGAAGAGGAAGCAAATGTTGATTCTTGAAGATGATGATGATGATGAAGAGCGTGAGGAAGCCATAAAGCAAGTGGAGCTTTATAAGGCTTGGGAAGAAACTAGCTGGGAAAGTGGAGTAGAAGCTGAGCCTAATGAATTTCTTGATACTCCCATTCCTAAAGCTGAGTTAGTGCAAAGGTTGGCAAATCAAGGTATTTATAAAAAGATCAATGTTAAAGATATTCCTGATTATGTCATTAATGGTCCAAAGCATGCTAAAAACATCCCCTATATAGTTCCAGTTCAAAACTCTTTTTCAAAAATCTTTTCAGATTTAGAACCTAAATCCAACTGTATAGAAGAAGTTTCTACTAGTGCTTCTCTTAAAACACAGTGGTTAGCTTTGTACCATCCCCTGATTCTATGAAACAATTCTCTAAACATGTGTTATCCCTGATTACATAAACAGGTGTTTCTACTCCTACTTCTGTGGAGAATATTAAGAAGGTAGCATCAGAAGTTAATGCAGAGGTTGCAACTTCTGAAGCTATTCCTCAAGTTAGCACCCTTGTTACATCTTCAACATATGTGTCTGCTAAACCTATTTCACCTAGTTCCCATGACTCAGAGAAGACATTATCTGAACATCAATCTTCTCCCATTGAAGCCATTGTTGAAACTGGCATTCCTGCAAATGCTTTACAGCAATTAGAGTTGGAACTTTACAACCCCTCACCTCAAAAATCTCAAACCCCTCAACTCACAAATGCAGAAAATGACTATCTTAGAACTTTTGAAGAAGTCATTACACCCCCTCCATCAGAACAAGAAATTACCATTCATCCCTCAGTTATCCTAGAAAAACCCTCATCTTCATCTGTTCCTACACCTCACAAAGCCATCACACCAGAAGATGTTAAACGTGTGCTGATGGGCATTAATGACAAAGTTCAGGAACTTCACAAAGATCTGCCTGCCCTTGCTATTGCACCTGACCAAGTGGATGAAGAATGTACTGCTATTTCGGATATGTGCAAGCAAATGATGAGTGATCTTAGTTCTCAATACAGAAGGAACTTTATCATGAACATTGCAAGGCATAAGTTCACTGAATACAAGGCTGAAGAGAACAGAATTAGAAGAGCCAAGAGGATACATGATGAGAAGATGAAGCTGGTTATGACAAAGGCTGTAGATCAGTTTTCCACCTTCTATGTTCAAGAAATGGAAAAGATTATTCAGATGGACTCAGATTCTGCACATCTAGTTGGCAGAATGGACTCAGAAGATGTGTTCAAAAGGCTACAACTTATTTCAGAAGAAGCTTTGAAACAACTTCAAGCCAAGATGCAGAACCCTTCTAACCCCTCACAACCCTAGGATTTCTTTGTTTTATTTTGATTTATCATGTTCTGTTTGAACTTTGTTGTTTTGGATCTGTTTGTTACTATCTTGAATTTTTGTTTTATGTTATTTTGGTTGGGTTATGCTGGTTTATTTTCTTTATTATGTTCAGTAGATATCTATATTGCTGCATAAAAATAACTGCATAAACTCAATTGCATTCAAATTTTTTATATAAAACTGCATTACATTGTTTTTGCATTTCATCATTGCTCTAAGAGCATTTTTTTGCATAAATCTAGAAACCTACCTAAACCTAAAAGGAAATTTTTTACAAGAAGATGAGTTAGAAGAGAGCTGAAGAGGATGGTATCCTTCTCTAGTTCTTCTTTGAAAATTTCTTAAACCCATTTCTCTCAATCACTCTTCTATCCTCACAAATATTTTCTCTCATTTTGTTGAAGAAATATCATGGAAGCGTTGAGTGAAATGACAAAGAGTTGGTGCGCTTTTATAGCCATTTTGGTTGGTAGGAGTTACCTCGTTTTTCGTTTTTGCATTAACTAATTGTGGTTTTTATCATCTGTTTTAATTTATTCTTGACTTGACTAATTCTTTAGTCACGTGTTCATTTATTCTTAACCTTTTTTTATTATTTTTTTTGTTTAATGACAAAAGGGGGAGTAAGAGTAAATTAATTTAAAGAACACTAACTGAAGCCAAATTCAAAAATTTTTTAATTTCATTAAGTTTCAGTTATTACATTTTATCAGTTATCAATATTTTTTATCTAAGAAAATTTTTCTATTGAGATTAGAACTTTCTATACATGATACACGTAAGAGAAGATTGCACTTTTCTCTTAGGTAGATCTGATCAAAGAAGAAAGCTTGCAAACCTATCTTATGGAAGTCAAATGTATACTGAAGTTCTGGATTCAATATTAAAATTTTAAACTATTTTAATCATTCATTACTGAACTCAGGGGGAGCTTGCAAAACTCATAAACATGAAGGATGCAATTATGCGATTAAAATAACAACCGTTGTAAATTAATACTTGGTTTGTCATCAATCAAAAAGGGGGAGATTGTTGGAACAAAGTTGGTTCTAATATAACCCAAGTAGTTTTGATGATAACAATAGTATTAATATACAATAGGGAATACTGATAATTTACTCTAGTGTGCAGATATACAAGTTAAAATTTATATTCACTAGAAATTGAAGTTCTGGTTGCTATGCTAAAGTATCCCCAGAAGTTGGGAAAATGCAAGTTCTGAAGACACACACCAGAAGTTGAAGTCATCAGAAGTTGCAAGTCAAAGTCAACCAGAAGTTGAACTCATCAGAAGCAAATTTAATATCTGTATATTCTGATGACGATGAAACAGCAGAGGACGCCAGAAGAACATTCTATTCTCATTAACGACTATCATCTATTTGGCAAAGATCTGAAGGAGCAGAAGAACTTCTTTCAGACCGTAATCCTCGTGATAATGACGTTTGTACTATTGTACTAACTTTGTTTTCCTGATTTAGGCGAATATTCGAAATCAAGGCTCAGATTTTGATCTTTACTTGATTTGGATAAGCACATTTTAAATGAAAACAATAGTACAGTACTACGTAGCTGAATTCATCATTGTCCGCTCAAATTCAAGACGCTCTAACTTCATCTATAAAAGGAGGAATAATTTGAAGACGAGACAACACACTTGCGAAGAACAAAAGAGCTGTTATTCTGCTAAAATTCAAAGAGCATTTTTAACTTAGATACAACTTGAGATTATATCAAAATTCAAGACAAACAGTTTTCAACATCTGACTTATCAGTTGTTGAACCTTAGTGTTCTTTTCAAGAATTCTAAGAATAGTCTTGTTATTTAAGTTGTATTTCTTTGTTCTCAGAACTCTGATATTATTTATCAGTTGTTCAAACATTGTATTTTCTTTTTGTGTTAGAAGTCTCTTGCTGGTAAGCTTGAGCATTTGGAAGTCTCTTGTAAGGTGTTACTTGAGCAAAGGAAGTCTCTTGCTGTTGGCTTGAGCATTTGTAATCTTGTGTGATTATAGTGAAATCCCTTAGAAGTGCAAGGGGACTGGACTACTCTCGGTTTGTGAGAGGAACTAGTATAAATCTCTTCTCTCTTTTCTCTTTTCTCTATTTTACTCTTTCCTGCTCTGTTTTCGCTTTCACCATCCCAGAAGTTGTTTGTGTTTAAACTTGGCCCGCTGCGAAATCTGATAAGTTGCAAAACTTTGAAGAAGTTTTTAAAACTACCCAAAACACAATTCAACCCCCCCTTCTTGTGTTTTCACACCTTCAATTGGCATCTAGAGCCCGGTTCTGTTATATCACTTTGCAGTGAGACAGTTACTTGTTGTGTCAAAACACTATGTCTGGATCTGGTGAGAAGAAAACTGAAGGAGTGTCTATTCCTTTCAACTATGATGTTGATGATAAAAACAACAACAACAAAACTCCTAAGTTCAGTGGTGATGGTTCTACCTTCTCCTGGTGGAAAGATAGAATCTACAGTCACCTAGTTGGTATTGATGATGAACTTTGGGACTTAGTTGAAAGAGGAGTTACATTTCAAGGTTTGGATGAAAGAGGAAGATTAGATTATGATACAAGGCAAGCTTTCACTGACAAGGACAAGAAAGCGTACAAGAAGCACCACAAGGTCAATGATATCTTGATAAGCTGCATATCTCATGAAGAGTACCTTAAGATCACAGATAAATCTACTGCTAAGAGTATCTATGATTCTTTATGCTCATCTTATGATGGAAACAAACAGGTGCAGGAGGCAAAAGCAACATTTTTGATCCAACAGTATGAACTCTTTAGAATGAAGGAAGATGAGAACATTGAATCTATGTTTTCTAGATTCAAAGTTCTGGTTGCAGGTCTTCAAGTTCTGAAGAAAAGTTATACTACTTCTGATCATGTGAAGAAGATTCTTAGAAGCTTACCTGCTAAGTGGAGACCTAAGGTCACTGCTATTCAGGAGGCAAAGGATTTAGACACCCTAAGCCTAGAGGGTTTAATTAGTTCACTCATGAGTCATGAGATTGAGCTATCCTCTGATGAACCTCAGAAGAGAACGAAGTCCTTGGCTCTGCCAGCTACTTCTGGACCTTTTAAGGCTCTCAAGGCTAAGGTTGTTGAATCTGAGACAGAAGAATCTTCTACAGATGATCAAGAAGAGGGATCAGATGATGATGTATTTGCACTTCTGACCAAGAGGTTCCAGAAGTGGGCAAGAAGAAAACCAAGATACTCTGGTAGAAGTTCTGGATCCAAAGGTTCTGGTTACAGAAGTTCTGAAAACAAAGATAAGAAGGATGATTCTAAAAATTGATTTAACTGCAACAAGCCTGGACATTTCATTGCTGATTGTCCTGACTTGAGCACCAAGGAAAAAGGAAGAAAGAGCACTTTCAAGAACAAATCTAAGAAGAGTCTTCTAGCTACATGGGAAGATCTTGGCAAGCTGTCTGATGATGAAGCTGAAGATGCAGAAGCTAACTTGGCACTCATGGCCACAACAGAGTCAGATGTTGAAAGTGATGTTGAGTCAGATTCAGAAGATATTGAACAGGTTATTTCTAAACTATCTGATACTCAATTCTCTAAGGCTTTGAAAGATACTGTGATGAAATACATGGAAAAATCAAATGAGCTAGAGCTTTTTAAACAAAAGTTTGACATGCTCAATGATAAAGTCAATCATATTCAAGAAGACTATAAGAAGTCCTTAAAGACTATTCAAGTTCTTGAAAATAGTTGCAGAACATGTAACAAACCCTATGATAAGCATGAGATTGCTCTTCAAGAGTTTGTTCATCACAATATTGACAAGCATAAATTAGCCTCTATGATTTATGGTGCTGGCAAATACACTGGACAGGGTTTGGGGAGTACTGTCAAAGGAAACTCAAATCAGTCTGTGTGTATTAGCAGAACATCTTCTGATCTTTATTATAATTTTGTTTCTAGTAATGGTACAGAAAATCCAAAAGTGTCAGATGCTCAAGTTTTCAATATCCTCAAGATCTGTTACAAAGTCTCTAACCCAACCTGGGATCAACATAATCTTCAGTATGTGGTGTGTCATGTTCAACATCATCAGATTGTGAACCTTGATTGCCTTCAGTTTGCTCTTCTATTTCCTTGGCACTTCCTTCATTATCAAATTCAGTTTCAGTGTGAATAGAGGACTTTTCTGTCTTGTCATTCCAATTCCAACCTTGTGTTTCATCAAACACAACATCTCTGCTAACAATAATCTTCCTGTACACAGGATCATACAACTTATAGGCTTTAGACTCAGTGCTTATCCCTAAGTGAACACACTTGTATCCTTTAGGATCCAGCTTCTTTCTAAGTGCATCAGGTATATGAACATAAGCTAGGCAGCCAAAAATTCTGAAGAAATGAACTGAGGGTTTTACTCCACTCCATGCTTCCTCAGGGGTAAGATCTTTGATGGATAATGTTGGACTTCTATTCATAAAATAGGTTGCCCATATGACAGCTTCAGGCCAAAATCTCTTAGGCACATCTCTTGCAGTTATCATGCTTCTTACCATATTTAGTAATGTTTTATTCTTCCTTTCAGAGACACCATTTTGTTGAGGTGTGTAAGCTGTAGTTAGTTGCCTTTGTATTCCACATGAACTGCAAAAATCATTGAATGCTTGTGAAGTAAATTCTCAACCCCTATCTGTTCTTAAGGCCTGAATTTGACAACTACTTCCCTTCTCTACAAGTGCTTTAAACTTCTTAAAAGTTTCAAATGCACTAGCTTTATCAGTGATGGGATAAGTCCATGTTTTCCTACTGAAATCATCAATGAAGGTAATAAAGTACCTGCTACCTCCATTAGAAGTGGGATTAATGGGTCCACATATATCAGAGTGGATCAACTGCAGCTTATCACTTGCTCTCCAATGTGAGTTTTTAGGGATAGGATCTCTGTGTTGCTTTCCAATCACACAATCTGAGCATGTTTCTTCATCATCAGGCAGGGCAGGCAAGCCTTTGACCATCTCTTTCTTCACCAATGTGCTCAATCCTTTGAAACTGAGATGAGCATATCTATTGTGCCATAACTTTGCTTCACTTTCTTTGGTAGTCTTCAAACACATGGGGCTTACCACTGAAGCATTGATCACATACATCCTGTTAGCAGATTTATGACTGGTGATAATCAACCCTCTTCTAGCATGATTGTAATATCTTTCTTTTGCAGCTGGCCAATACTCAACAAATTGTTCTTCAATCCAGGGAGAAAATACACATCAGTGATTACCTGAACCATTCCTTCAACATTCAACCTCAGGTTTCCCTTTCCTTTGACAGCCATTCTAGAGTCATCTCCAAGCTTCACAGTTTCTCTGAAACTATCATCAAAGTCAGACAACCAATCTTTGTTTCCCACTATATGATTGCTGCATCCTGAATCAAGGAACCAAACCTCTTTCTTCAGATTTGATCCTTCAGTGCCTTGTGCCATAAGCAAGACTTCCTCTTGATCATCAAACTCAGCATAGTTTGCATTTTCTTCCCAACTTGGGGATTCATTCTGATAATGCCCTAGTTTATGGCATCTGAAGCACTCCACATTTTCTTTACTTTGCCTACCTCTCCCTCTACCCCTGGCAGGGTTTCCTCTTCCCCTTCCTCTACCATATCCTTTGCCAGAAGAAGAAATATTTAAAGGCTGTTTATCATCTTTTTCTTGTGTACCCTTCATTCTTTGTTCATGAACTAGCAAGCTACTTTGTAATTCATCTATGGTGAGAGTAGTTACATCATTAGACTCCTCTATGGAACACACTACATAGTTGAATTTAGAGGTCATGGATCTCAGAACCTTCTCTACAACATTAACTTGTGCCAAAGTCTCACCATGTGCAGTCATTTTATTAGCTATTGCAAGTGTTCTTGAAAAATATTCATTCACAGTTTCATTGTCTTTCATGGCCAAAATATCAAATTCTCTACGTAAGGCTTGGAGTTGAGCACATTTTACCTTAGTAGATCCCTGATACTTCCTTCTCATGGAGTCCCAAATGTCCTTAGCTGAGTCTCTAACAAGAATTGTCTCCAAGATTGTACGATCTATGGCTTGAAAGAGATAGTTCTTGACCTTCAAATCCTGAATCTTGCTCTCATCTGCAAGAGTTCTTTGTTCAGCAGTGGCATCAGCTGGTGCAACAGTGATTCCATTCTCAATCTGAGTCCAATACCCCTTTGATCGGAGAAGATTCTCCATCAGCATGGCCCAGTGATCATAGTAGCCATCAAACTTTTGTATTGCAGGTTGTATGAACTTGGATTCTTTAGTCATGATGAAGAATCGAAGAAGAAACAATGGTGAAACGAAGAAGAAGATGAAAAAAAACGGTTGTGATAGTAACTGAATTTTGTTGCTAACTGCAGTTAGTTACAAAATTTGGAGAAGAGAAAGAAAGGGCTCTAGATACCACTTGTAAGGTGCAAAGTAGAATTTTTCATTAGAATTCAATCACAAGTGTATTGCCTTATATAGGCAGCTACTACACTTGACTTATTACAAACCAAGCTTGAGGCTCGACCGCGCCTAAGCCTTGCCAAGCTCACAGGTGAGCGCGCGCGCGCCAAGGCAGCTAAAACTAAGTTATGCTAACAACATTACTAAGAGACTACTAATATCCAACATTTTGAACTAGAAGGAATGGTTTTTTTGTGATGATAAGATGATTTCTTGGCCTTTATAAGGAAAAAGGAATCTGTAAAAATGTTAGCAATCAACGCTCAAATCAGTATTTTAAAGAGGAAATAAAAAGTGTAAAATTGGAGACGCGGATATCTCATATATATGGATTGGTGTATGAATGCTTATACAGGAGAATATATGATTTACAGTGTAGTGAAGTCTCCCATAACAGAGGATCATCCATATATAACACCAACAATGATACATATGATTCCATTAAAATTTTGTTGTTTTCTCAAAATATTATGAATATCAACTTTTCAGTATCCGTATCGGTATCACTATGCTTCATAGACTTATGAATTAACATAAAATTATTTAATTATATATACTATTTTTCATAAGCTAAAAGTATATGAAATCGAGCTTGAAATTCAGCTTTTAAATGCATGAAAGGTTAGTTGGCTTATCTTATCTACCACTTGCTTGTAAATTTTGTCGCCATTCATCCCGTGGAATCTCCCACATGCTCAAACATGGCAGCGCTAATGGTATATTATATTATAGAATTGAATTTATGTTATAAGTACAACTAGTTTTATATTGGGCATGTGTCAATTTTAATGAACGATTTAGAGCATTACAATGATAGGTCTAAAGGGATGCTAAACTTATCAACTTAGCAATTAATTATATCATACTGTAATTAAAAAAATTGTATGATACAGGAGCAATGTGTTTAAGCTCTAAAAACATTTGATCTAATGATCGGACTTTGATTCTATAAGTATCAATTCTTGATATCAAATAGATATATGTCCACAAATCTTAATTCAACTAGTAGGAATGCTGAAATTGCAATTGTCGGACGTCGTCATTGGGATTCGAATCTCGATCCCTCCACTTTGTGCGAGAGAATGTTAGGCTGTTGGCCTTCAAATATTGTGGTAACATGAAGTTTATCTGCCTTGAAACACAACATATTAGTGTCCACATTTGAATACTATATGTCCTAACCCTGAACTTCATCCTTGACTTTTTGAACATCATATGAAAATCATGACAAATGATCTGCGATTTGATTTTTAACATCCTTCTTATCTCTGATGTCAAGATCAAACTAATGAAGTAACAATATCCACCTGATCAATCTTATCTTAGCATCCTTCTTTTTAATCAGGTATTTGATGGTTGAATGATCAGTGTACAGAACCGCTTTGGCTCCAACCAAATATGATCCGAATTAGTCAAAAGCCCGAGCAAATAAAGAAAGAAATTTGATAAGCAAGGAATGAACAATGACACTCTATTATGCTGATCAAGGAATTTGATGAACAAATAACTTCATTTGATCTGAAATTCAATTTGAATACTTTACATCACAGTGGTCAACTTTACAACCATTGTCCAAGGTCCATGCTTCTCTATGAACATCCAAAGCAAGAACATTGTCACATTTATCCTAAACAACTTATAAGTCACTGACAGAAATGCCTCAAAGAAAGAAATTTATTAGAATTGAAGCACACACTCAAATAAATCAAAACAAAGATGAAGCCTCATTAGCCACATTGCAATTATTCAAACAGAATGACCATATTCACAGGCCAAGTTTCATGTTTCCCTATGAACATCCAAAACAAAAACATAGCCACATTTATCCTAAACATCTAAATAGTTTCTAAATGTTCTAAACACCTTCAAGATACTAGAAAAAGTAACAATGCCAACTAAACTGCAATCATCTTCAATAACCCACAAGTAATTCACTCTATGAGCAATTGCTTGAATCATCACAGCAATCAATGAGCTCTTGGGATGACACACAATAGTCTCCGCCTTCCTCACAAATCTAGCCGAGTAGCTCGGTGACCTTGCATATTTTCCTGATCTCGTCAAACTCCTTGCCGGACTTTCCTCGTCGGAGGAAGAAGAAGCCGATACATTATCGGTCAAGGAAGTCAAAATTGTAAACTCTTGCAGCGATTTTTCCAAATTCTTCTCATTCAACCTTGCCTTTACAAGTCTCACTAGATCCTCTGGTGGACCACCACAGTCAATATAGGCCATCAAGTCCCCTGCAGACAAAGTCGTGATTGCAGCCGCAACCGTCTCATCACAACAAGAAAGCGTGAAGGGTGATATCTCACCGACGAATGTCCCATCACTGTCAACAATCGCAACAGACGTTTGTTGTGCAAGTGACTTCGAGATGTCTTCAACAGCCGAAGATGCAGGGGAATAGTAATCAATGGCGAGCACGTCTGTGCCGATGATATCAAGACCATCGATGGAGCGTGCAGGAAGTGGAGTGAAGTGGCCAATGGAACCAAGCAAGAACCTAATCACATCCTCTTGAGTTAACCAACAGAATTCGGCACCGTTGTGACTGTTGATTGTTGATGAGTTCTGTTGCTGTTGTTTTCTCCTTGAAGTAGCACCTCTTTTTGATTGCAAAATTGGCACCACAAGATTTTGTGCTCCTTGGAGTATCAGATCAATGGCTTCCAATAAGCTGAAACATCAAAATAACAAGAATGAGTTAATAACTAAAATTCTTAATTTTGATCTTACTAAATGTACTAAAACACATTAAAACAGAATCTCAAGATTAAACAAGAAATTACATATAAATAACTACCCTCCCCTTTCCTATTAAATATGTCACTGTAAAACTTACCCCCTAAAATACCAGATTAAGCTATTTCATGTTTCATCTACAAACTTCTGATAGTTATCTCTCTTTTTCTTGTTGTTTATTTTGGTTTTCCATATATCTTTGCAGCTATAGAGTTCTTCGTCAAATGTTTTAATGTTGCTACATTCTTTAAATTCAAATTAAGGTCTATATTCTCTATTTTACATGTAAATCAAAACCATAACAACAACAATTATCAAGTATACCATAAAAGGAAATTAAAGACCATTAATTTTAGAAAAATGATTTTTTACATAATTTTTTTATTAATACAGTGTCCTGGAACACTATTTAGTATTTCTCTTGATGAACTCCTCAAGACACATGTCGATATCCGACACTTATACATATCATTACATCAAAATATTTCATTTTATTAAATTATTATCTGTATCGACGTGTTCTCTCCGGTCCGTGCTTCATTGGAGGATTTTTTCTATTTTGTTCAACATGACATTATAAAATATTGCAAAAATAAACTAATAAATAAATAAAGTACCTAGAATAATGTTCTAGCTGCACAACAAGACCATGAGCCTTAGGCAAAACATGAGAAATAGGCGTCTTAAGAGCAGAAGAAGGACACAAAAGATTTTCCTCTTTACAAAGAAAAACAATAACATCAACCATACAAATTTTTCCAACACATTCACAACGACCAAATTCAGAGTGGTCACAGTTCCAAACACTAACGAAACTTTCGTCGGAGCTTCGGAGGACTTCAATTGCCTCGACGATGGTGGCCGACGTTGAAATGGACTTCAACGGCGGCTTACCGAGACAAAGTTCAGATAACTCATGTGTCAGAAATGATACTGCCATACAAAGAATGTTGAAACACAAACTTTTTGTGTTTTTGTTGTGTGTTTTTTTTGAGAGAATGAATGAATGTAATAAAGAGGGAAATAAAAGTGTGCATTTATAGAGAAATTGAAAAGATTAAAAATCCATTGAAAATACAAAAATGATAAATAAATAAAAAAAAGGAAATGACAAAAAATGTTTTACACGCGAGTAATTTTTTGGTGGTGAAAAAGATTGTTGTTTAAAAAAAATGGTCATGTTAACATGTGCCCTAATGTTTGGATGTCGAGAGAAATAGAAAAGAGAGAAATAGGAAAGAGAGAAATAAGAAAGAGAGAAATAATAAAGAAATAGAGTAGAAATTGCACGTTGTTTGGATGAATAGAAATATGGAAGAAGGAAGTACCAAAATTAATTTTAACTTTTTTAATAAGTGCAAAAATAAATGAACAAAAATAGAAAATGACAAATTTATCCTTGTATGTTTAATTGTTAAAATATTATTGATTAAATGTTATAAATACAATTACTTTTTTAATAAAGGATGCTTATAATATTTCATTTATAATTAAACGGCTAATACATATGGGTACATCAATGAAAATACTATTATTGTTTTCGTTTATAATTTAAAAAAATATAAATTTTATAAAATTACTAAATTAGAAAAATTAAAAATTTGAAATTGATAAAATAAATAAAATAAAAAATCAATAAAAATAGTTATTATCCACTTTTTTAAAAACTTATTATCCACTTGCTATGCTTATTTTATTAATATTTTTAAGGGGCTTATTTTATTAATATTAACTAACATTAGAAAATTTATGCAAATTGATAATTATTTAGTAATAAAAATTAATAAGTACTGCATCACAAGTGGACGTGGGGTAACTAATTTTCAAGAGGAAGCAGTTGATACGTGGGTATAATTGGAAAAATCAAAATATACATGCTTCATAACCAAAATCTCGCCTCTTGAGAAGAGAAATTTTTTTTGTGGGTCCCATGTCATAAAATTTCTTTCTCTTCACATTTTCATGCTCTTCCAAACTATATAAATGGTCTATTTCTCTTCTATCTCTCTCTTTCTTATTTCTCTCTTTTGTAAATATACCCAAACAAACACAATGTAAGGGCACATGATAAGCTACCTAAAGATAGAAATGTGTATTTAATGATATTGAGAATTTAATGTTTAGACAATTAAATAATACACAAGTTATAATAAATTTTTTCCATATTGATGTTCTTAACATGTGTCCTTAAGGGCACAAGTTAACATTCTCCTAAAAAAAATAGTATGGTTATCAAATTTTTCTGGACCCAAATAAATAAATAATGATAATAAATCTATCATTGGTGGTCTCCTGATCTTCTTAAATATAGCTTGACATCTCTTTCTATCTATATTTTTTTCTTCTTCAAAGCTTCCTCGGATATTATCTTTTCTATTGAATCTGTTTTTATTAATTTTTATTTTTTTTTTGGGTTTTGGGGAAGGGGTGAGGACTTTAGAAAAACATCTGGGATGGAGCGGGGCAGGTTAGGGCGGGAGGGAGGAGAGGATTTGTGTGGTGAAGGGATATTATGAGAATTCGGGACGGAGTAGGAGGGCTTAGGGGAGGATGGTTCGCGTAATGTGTTTTGAGGAAGGTGGGGGACGAGTCAGATACTCTTTTTTGATCTGATTCATGGTTAGGAGGGACTTCTTTTTGTGAGAGGTTTTGACGCTTGTTTGACCTGGTGGAGAACAAGTCAAGTACGATAGATGGTGTGTTTTCTTCAGGGTGGGAGGCTGGAGCTGGGTGGCGTGGGTGTGGCGGCTCCAGTTATTGGTGTGGGAGGATGGGTTTATTAGGGGAGTGCCAGGCTTTACTTTTTAATGTTTTTCTGCAGGCTAAGAATTCAGATAGGTGACAGTGGCAGCCCGACCCTATTACAAGTTATTTTGTTCGTGATGCGTATCATATTCTGATATCATAGGATTCAATAACTTTTGAGGCAACTGAAGATTCTTTGTGGCACAAACAAGTTCCCTTGAAGGTATCTATTTTTGTGTGGCGTCTCTTGCTTGATCTGCTGCCTAGGAAAACGAACTTAGTCACTCCTGCTGGGTGATCACTTTTGCATGTCGGGGTGTGGTGGTGTCGAATCGGCTCAACACTTATTTCTCTCCTGCAGCACATTTGGTTCCCTTTGGGCGCTAGTTCGATCTTGTATTGTTTTTTAGTGGTGGATGCGCTCATCATTTCAGATCAATTGGTTCAGTTTACTTATTCAGTCGGTGGTATTCAACCATGGCGGTCCTTTTTGCAGCTTGTATGTCTAACCTTTGTGTGGAATGAAAAAAAAATCTTAGATTGCTCAGACACTCATCAAATTCCATGCATCAGACAAAGTCAAAATGTTCTTATATCGGTGGTTGAAAACGACATATAATTTAGTCTCAAATTATCATTGTTGGTGGTCAAGCCCATTGTTTTGGACAAAATATATTAATATAGTCTCCCTCAATACACCTTGTGCTGAGACGACTACTCGATTTCTTTATATATATATATATATATATATATATATATATATATATGTGTGTGTGTGTGTGTGTGTGTGTGTGTGTGTGTGTGAAAAGATCAAATTACATCGGTGTAACAATTTAAATACCTATAAATGGATTTTAAATTTTTGTGATATTAATTTATATGCTATAAAACAGTTTTGTATTTTTTCAAACAGATCCTATACAGAACTAATAATTTAACTAACAAACCACTGATTTGAAAATAATATTTTGTTATGGCTAAAGAGACATAACAATTAGAAAGCAAAATAAATAAAACAAAATTCTTTGCTTAAATATTCAACTAACTTGTTTTGTTTTGATTATAATAATACTCCTAATCTAGTATTTTTTTTTGGTAGGCTTTGTGGTGACTGGTGATTAACCGCAGATCGCACAAAATCAACAAGCTTCTCTCAACATTTTCTCGATCACAAGCTTTCATCAACTTAATGTTTTCCCCCTAACAAATAAAAACAATCTTATTATAAGGTCTATGAATGTAATATTTTATAAGTTGAAATTTGCTATACAAAAAATTTAGCGGTGTAATTTATTGTTTTTTTTTAATGGTAAATATATTATTAATATTAATAATAAGGTCTTTACATAAGACGAATAGAAATCGATAGAAGAGGAACTACAAACAAAAATGTCCGTATATAAGCGGACACCGATGAAAAATACCAAAATAGACACTACCTAAAGAGGTCACTTCTAATCATATTTTTAGAAAGACACTCATCAGCTTCAAACCACCCGAGCAGACATCAATGCGACCCAAAAAGATGCCACTAGACGCCGATTCCCGATCTCGAATCAAAAGTGATCGGACCATCAGAATCCAAAAAACAACTCCATGAGCCAAAAGTCGATGGGGCAACAGTTGAATGAGAACCTAAACAGATAAGTTTAGGCACACAGTCCGCTTTTAAACTGTCAACATCAACATGAAACAAGTATATATATTATTAAGTATATATATTATAAGGTTCTTGTGTTATAATACTATTATCAATTTCAATTTCAATTTCACAAATTGAATAGAAAAGAATCTATACTTATTATACGATATTTTTTATAAGAGAAATACACGACAATTAATTATTTTTAAGGAAGAATACTTACTTGTTAACACTTTAAATAAATAATACATTGACAAAGTGACATTACTCCAACTAAGGTTCACATTACGGATTAATTTCCAACCTTATATTTATAATTTAAATTTGACATGCGTGATGGTGATTGATGACAATCATGTTTTAAGCAAGTAGCATGAATTATATACCGGCTAGATCTCAAGAACTTTAATTTAGATAAAATATTTTTCTTTTGAATAAAGAATTTTTTTTTTTTTTTTGGTACAATTTGAATAAAGTGTTGGAGATGAACTAAACAAAGAGAATAACTTAGAGAAAGAGAGAAGGAAAGTATTTGGTAATTGAAAAGAAATAAGAATGAAAAGATGTTAAAATTTTATTGATCATATGATGTATATATACAAGTATGAGAGAATTGTTACTAACCAACTCAACAAATCCTAACTGCTAAAAAAAACTAAACTAGCATATCAGTCACTCAGACATACTTAGAGGAGACGCTAAGTTTGCATAGTTTCCCAGACTTAGAGGAGACGCTAAGTCTAATCTGCAAAGTTTGAATTATACAACCAATACTCCTCCTTAATTCAAACTCTCAAAGCACACAATACCTATATTCCTTCTGAGCTTAAGGAATTGATCTCTCTTGACAGCCTTAGTAAGGATATCAGCTTGTTGATCCTCATTTAAGCAAAACTCCAATTTTAACTTTCCTTTACTAACTTGGTCTCTAAGGAAATGAAACATTGTTTCTATGTGTTTGCTCTTTCCATGGCTAATTGGGTTCTTAGCCAGGTTGATTGCTGACTTATTGTCAAGCCTTAGCTCAACTGTGATGTCTTCAATGATCCCCATTTCACCGAGAAGTGATTGTAACCAATTTGATTGACATGAAGCTAGAGATCCTGCAACATACCCAGCTTCACAGCTTGAGAGAGCTATGACTGACTGCTTCTTGGAACACCATGACACTGGAGCTCCTTGAAACTTGAATAGGTAACCACTTGTGCTTTTCCTTTCAATCTTATCCCTACACCAATTTGCATCAGAAAATCCTACTAACTCCAAAGTCTCCCTGTTGCTTGAATATGGAAATAGAATACCATAATGCATTGTGCCATTGATGTATCTCAGGATTCTTTTGGCTGCTAAGAATTGAGATTTCAATGGCTTGCTCATAAACCTACTGATATAGCCAACTGCATAGCTTATATCAGGCCTGCTTTGGCATAAGTATCTCAGTGATCCCACTAGCTGCCTGAACATAGTTGAATCCACTGCTTCTGTAACATCTCACTCTTTCAATTACCTCATTAATCTTTATTAGAACCTTGTCTAATAAATTAGAATTAATTAGTGGGGGGTTAATTAAATTAAGTTTTGAGAATTAAGTGAATTAGGTGTAAATTTGGATTTTTAATTAAAATCTAAACTACACACTAAAACCTTAATCCCACACTTGTGAATTAATCAAGCAAGAGATTCAATTTCCCCTCCCTCTTCCTCTCTCTCGTGAGTCATCCTTCCACTCATTAAACCCTTTTCTTCACAGTACAACAACTCACCACTTCTCTTGTGACTCACTTACTTCTTGGCTCAACACCTCATCACCCTCCATGACTCATCTTTCCACCCATTCCAAATCAAGTGAAAAACATGCAAGTAAGAGAAGCTTGTGACTTGATATACATTTTCCTCAATTCAGCAAAATTAATAAATCACAAGAACTCTCCAAACTCTCTCCTCTTCTTCCTTCACACGAACAACAATAACAACACTAGCAATTTTCCAACTTTCTTTAGAAAAAGCAGCTCAATTAATTATCCCTTTCTATTGTAATCACTACTTCATCTCACTCATTGTCCAGCAACTCTCCTCATATAGAGAATCAGTTTTGAATCAAAAACCTTTTCTTCTCTAAGCCTCACATAATGCTCAAACATCAAATAATTTCATTTCACCCACTTTCAAAATACCAAGAGTTGCATGCATGATAGAATCAAAACAGAACACCACTATGTTCCTCAGAAATCAAACCTCTATGTAGACCACTAGCCTCAGTTGATTCAAGCTTCAATTCTTAGAGCAAAGCTAGAGTTCATCACTTTTCAACAAAATTCCAATTTCTGTCAAATCTGTTCGTGGGTGTTGCTGGGAGTTTTGGTAGCTGTTCTAGAGCTAGGAAGCAAGGATTAAAGCTTATTTTCAGGTGGGTTCTTAGGCTAGTTAGTTAGTTTAATCAAATTTATGAAATGCATGCAATTATAGGAATTAATAGGTATAACTGTGCGTGTGGAAATTAAGCCCCAATTTCCACTCTATTCTGTTCTATGTTATCTATTTTATGATTCTGCATTATCTCAGCTAAGGATTGTAGGTGATACTTTCAAAATTGATGATTTTCGTAAAACAAAGTCAATTCTGCAAGAACTCGCCATAGCAAGTTGCTAGCGAGTATTCATGGCGAGCTCAAGGTTCTGGGCTGATGAACTTCGCCATGGCGAGCTCTAGCTCGCCTAGCGAGTTGTTTAGGCCAGGACCTGTAAGTTCGCCATGGTGAGCTTGGTAACTCGCCGTAGCGAGCTAACCCAGAATTCACTCACTTTTTCTATTTTCAAAATACTTGTCACTCGTTTTATACCCTCGACTGAGATAGTTGATTTGCAGTATTATGAAATTAAATAATATAAACAGGAGGTCATCACAGTCGGACTATTAGGTGATAACATAGGGAATTAGAATATTGTATGCTCCCCGGTTTTGGGAATTATTGGTAGAATGTTATGAACTTAGTGATCAGTCGATTAAATGTATGATTATGATATCAGTGTGGACTTCGTTTTAGATGTTCCATTAGAAATCTTTGTGAGCTGCACGCCGGAACGCTTTTTGTTCGCGGACAAGGCAGGCCTCTGAGACATGCTCACCTCAGAGTGCTTGCGGTTTAAAATCAACAAGACTAATCAGTGTTACACCATTATTTATTTATGTTTATGATGTTATGTTATGAAATAAAATATGTTACGAATGACTAGGAGCCCCGGCTTATTAGCCTTTAGGAGGGTAGTAGAACTCACTGGGACGAAGTGACTGTCTCACCCCACTCCCTTTTCGATATAGGTATGACAGGTTATTTCGGAGCAGGGACCAGGATGGATCTGACGATTGGAGCCGAGCTTGGATCGTCAGCATTAGAAGACTTAGTCTTCATTCTTGCTTTTATTTATCTTGTTATCTCTCTGTAGTTCTTTTTCTGCTGTTTGTATCAAATATTCAGTTATTATCTTAATAATAACATATTATTCAGTTATCTCCTTATAATTTAATGTACTCAGATTCCAAATTTTAATGTTCCGACTAAATATTCTAGACAATTTAGTTGGGGCGTTACAGCTTCACTTGTATCATCATTTTCAATTTTTGGCCTTGTGTCTGCTGGTGTGACTGATGAATTACAATTAACCATCTCAAACTTTCTTAGGATCTCATTAGCATACTTTGCTTGGTGTAGAATTATACCTCCTGAAGTTTCCAAAAGTTCCATTCCTAAGAAATATGTAAGCTTGCCCAGGTCAGTCATTTCAAACTCATTTTTCATCTGTGATTTGAAATTCTCAATTTCTACAAGTGAGCTACCAGTCACTAATAGATCATCCACATACAAACATATGCTTGTCATCACTCTTCTTAACATACTCACCATATTCAACACTGCATTTCTTGAAACCTTGCATAACAAGAAAATTGTCAATCCTCTTGTTCCAAGCTCTTGGTGCCTGTTTTAAGCCATACAATGCCTTGTGCAGTTTCAACACCTTATCCTCTTTTCCCTTTAGTTCAAAACCTGGAGGTTGTTTCACATAAACATCTTCCTCTAAGGGTCCATTCAAGAATGCAGACTTGACATCTAAATGGAATAAAGGCCATCTTCTACTACAAGCTAAAGCAATCACTAGCCTTATAGTTTCATGCCTTGCCACTGGAGAGAACACTTCATCATAATCCAACCCTTGCCTTAAACTTCTTGAACACATCAAAAGCTTCACTCTTAGCTTTTATGTGATACAACCATGTCATTCTAGAGAACTCGTCTACAAATGTTATGAAATATTTGTTTCCACCGGTAGATAACACATCTATAGGTCCACAAACATCTGAGTGTACAACATTCAACCCCTCACTAGATCTCATAGGCAAATTACTTTTGAAAGATGTTCTAGGATGTTTTCCTAACAAACATACAGTGCATGTGTCTGCTGGAGTAACGATACTAGATAATCCTATCACCATTTCCTTTGAATTAAGTATAGACAAGCTTTTAAAATTCAAATGACCATACCTCTTGTGCCACAAGTCACTCTCTTTGTTTCCAGTAGTTGCCACCATGCACTCGGTCTCAATCGCTTTGATTTGAGTCTTGAAAGTTCTATTCTTGCTTTGTGCTGACTTAAGGATCAAATTCTGTTTTGAATCAAACAATTTCAATGTTCCATCTTCCAAAACCATTTTGAATCCTTTGTCAAGTAACTGACCTACACTCATCAAGTTACATTGTATCCCAGGCACATATAGAACCTTCTCAATCACTGATTTTCTTCCATTCTTCCTCTGAATGACTACATTTCCAATGCCTTCAGCTGCAATGGAACTGCTATTCGCTAGCTTGATCTTTCTGTTAACACATTTGTCAAATTCAGTAAGAAGACTCCTATTCCCAGTCATGTGATTTGAACATCCTGTATCAAAATACCACACCATGGAATCAGCAGATTCATTTGTAATTGTCGCCATGAAGTTCACATCATCTTCTGATGTTGAATCATCTTGTGCCACATTTGCTTCTTCTTCACTGTTCTGACCTTTATTCTTCTTTTCATTCCCACATTCACTTGCATAATGTCCAAATTTTGAACACTTGAAGCATTGAATGTGACTCTTGTCTTTCTTCTTTGAATTGATCTTCTGCTTCCCTCCTCCTCCACTTGAGGATTCAGGCTTGTCTTCAACACAATCTTTGCCATTCTTGTTCTTTTGCCAATTTTTCTTGTTGTTCTGAAACTTATTGAATTTTGCATACAAGGCTTGCTCATCTTCTTTGACCTGGTCCTTATCACCATGCTTCATCTCATGAGCCTCCAATGTACTCTGCAAATCTTCAAGCTTCACCTCACTTAGATCTTTAGTCTCTTCAATTGTCACCACTATGTGATCAAACTTTGAAGTTAAAGTCCTAAGCACCTTCTCTACAGTTTCTTGTTCTTCAAGATTACTTCCACAATTCTTCATCTGATGAGTGAGTGTCACTAATCTTGTGAAATAATCTGAGATCTTTTCATCACCCTTCATCTGCATTAATTCATATTGCCTCTTTAATGCTTGTAATTTGACCTTTTTTACCTTAGCATCACCACCATAACACTTCTGCAATATGTCTCATGCACCTTTTGAAGTCTCTGCATCTGCAATCTTTTCAAACACCTTTGAATCCACACACTGGTGGATCAAAAACAAGGCTTTGTTGTCTTTCCTCTTGGCTTCTCTGTGAGTTGTTCTTTGTTCTTCATTTGCATTGGCTGGGAGTGGAGCAACCTCTGCATTCACTTGATCATACACCTCTTGAAAAGTGAATATCACCTTCATTTGCTTCACCCAAGTATCCCAATTTTTCCCATCAAACACTGGCAAGTTTGCATGAAAATTGTTGTTTCCAGCCATGGTTGATTGCAGTGATCAACCAACAAATCCTTCTATACCAGAAAGATTTTGTAAAGATCAAGTCTTGATCAATTCTTGATCAAGATCTCTTTGAACGTACAATGCTCTAGATATCACTTTGTTGGAGATGAACCAAACAAAGAGAACAACTTAGAGAAAGAAAGAAGGAAAGTATTTGATAATTGAAAAGAATTAAGAATGAAAAGATGTTAAAATTTTATTGATCATATGATGTATATATACAAGTATGAGAGAGTTGCACTACAAGAAAAACACGTTTTTGCGACGGCCAAAAGCCCTCGCAAAAGGCTAAAAGCCGTCGCTAACTACTACTATACAGACGGCCAAACAAAACCAGCGTCCGTCGCTATTTTGCCCGCCGGTAAATTTCCAGACGGCCTAGGTCGTCTGTAAACGGGCATGACAGAATTTGCGACGGCCTGAATCCGTCGCTACAGGCAAACGGTCACATCCCTCTGTACATGTAACGACGGCTTAAGCCGTCGGTAAAATCGGGTTAGCGACGGCTCAGATCGTCTAGAAATCTGGACGGACTGACACAGCAGAGATTCGTTGACTGATTTGCGACGGCTTAGGCCGTCGCTAAATCTGGACGGATTTTTTTAAAAAAATTAAATATTTAATTTTTTAAAAGAAATTAAATATTTAATTTTTTTTTTAAAATTAAATATTTTTTTTTATAAAATTAAATATTTACTTTTTTTTTTATAAAATTTATTTATTATTTTGAAAAATACAAATTAACATAAAAATAAATTTAATACATATTAACTATAAATTATTTAAAATAACAAAAATATAAATTAAAAATTCAATAAGGAAATACGATAATTGTCTCGAATTACAAACATAATAGATAATTGTCTCAAATTACAAACATAATATTAAAGTACGATAATTAAACATTCATAATAAAGTACGATAATAATTAAAAATGTTCTAAAATGAAATACGACAAACATTCATTAAGCACTTCTTCCCCTTGCGTTTGTTCTTCCACCGCTTGTTCTTCCACCACTTGTTCTTCCACCGGCTTCAAAATTCACACCAGCTTGAGCATAGCCACGACCTTGAAAATTTCCACCACCTTGAAAACGAAGTCCGCCTTGAAAATTACCACCACCTTGAAAATTATCTTGACCACTTTGAAAAGATCCACCGCCTTGAAAACTCGGAAAATATCCTCCGCTTTGATTATTTGGATTCCATCCGCCTTGAAAATTTGCATTACTTCCGCCAGCTTGATCATTTGGATTCCACCCGCCTTGAAAATTTGCATTACTTCCGCCAGCTTGAACATTTGGATTGCCTCCTCTTTGAAAATTTGAATTCCCTCCACCTTGAACATTTGGATTCCCTACGCCTCCATTCCAAGAAGTATTTTGAAAGTTATTTGAAAGACCAGAAGTGTGAAAGTCATCTACAGCTCCAATTAACTCATTGAACAAACGATCATCCTGAAGACCAGTCAAAAAATCATCATTCTGCGACGATGATTGGTTGCAAGGAACTTGCTCTTCCTCTGCTTGAGGTCCGGACTCGTTTCTTCTGCCTTCAATTAATTCGGCTCTTAGCCGCTCTTCCATTTCTAGAAACCTCCGTTCATATTTAGCTTCAATCCGCCTTTCAATTTCTTTCTCTTTTTCCTCATCAGTTTGATATCGGGATGTAGCTACACTAGCAGTACTGTTACGCGAGTCACTTGAAACATCGATATATCCTAACGGCGTCTTCTGAATGAACGAAGATGTACTCCCTTGACCCTGGATACGACCATGATGCTTTCCCCCAGAAAATTGCACAAATTTGTCAATTATCATATTGTGCCTAACATCTTCACTTAGCAGCTGTGAAGGTGGAAGGGCAGCCTGAGTAGCATCGAGCTCCGCAATATATACCCGAATCAACTCCTACAAAAAAAATAATTAATTAACTCATAATTAATAAAATACTTTCTAAAAAAAACCAAGCAATTATTAAATGATGATCTATAAGTAATACTCACATTGGCTTTTTCAGCTTTGGTATTATCCCAATTTCCATCCTTCTATCATATGATTCATAGAGGCAAAGGGATAATGCTGATTATAATTTTGTGGCGCTAATACTATTGGTGCAGCTGCTAATACTGCTGGTGCAGCAGTACTACTTGACGAACCACCTTGATCCGAGGTAAATGATTCTCCGTGACTTGTCCAATTCCAATAATTAGGTTGGAATCCATATTTGACCAGATGAAACTTAATTTCATCTTCGCCGCGGAATCTTAAACATTGACATTTCGCACACGGACATCTAATTCCCCCCTCATTCATTACAACGGGCCTCTGTTTTACGCTATCAATAAATAACTGAACCCCTAATTTAAACACTTCTTTAACTTGCCCTCTCTTTCCATCGTCAAATCTATCATACATCCACCAACGATCCATGTCTGAACATAAATAGATATTATATATTAAAGTGCGACTCTTTTAATTATTAGTTTTTTTTCAAAAGGAAAGGATAAAAATAGGATATTCATTATTTTATATTCTAAATATATATATTGATTATATTTTTTTAAAAGAAATTATGTTCTTACATTAAAAAGTATTTTATATTACATGTATTTTAAATATAATTGATTACTTTTTTTAAAATATAATTAAAAATATGGTTACTTTTGGCGTGTGTGTGATGTGTAGCATGGGTAGTGTTTTGGCCTTGTATTGGTGGCTAGTGTAGTGCTTGTACATATATACTTAGTACTTCTTGTACATTATTAAAGTTTTGCTCATTCAAAAAAAACTTTGAGCCAAGTAAAAATCTTATAATTAAAAAATTCGTCTGTAAACCAGGTTTTTCTTGTAGTGACCAAACTATAAAATTATAAAAGAATAAATATAATAGACTAGTTTTTTTTTTTACAATACGGCACTTATATATATATATTTAGTTTATCAACAACTTTATTAATTGATAGTATACAAGAATAAAAATTCACTTTTAATTGATAGTTACTAATATTTTAATTAGAATCAAACTTTTTATCTTGTAACAACTAGTGGAAATATCATGGATAGCCACAATAATATATGTCAATATATGTACATAAATACCATCATTTCTCAAATTAATTATTTTTTTATTTTATTTTAATCATGCTATAAAGTTGAAAATTAATTTAAATAAAAAAATTATATAATCAAAATTATGTTACTTACTTGTTGTGCCGGGTAGTGTCAGACTTCAAGCTTTCAAAACTAAGCTTCCAATAACTCTAACCCACGAATCAAACAACATTCTCTAAATCAAAATAAAAATAAATATAAAACTACAGTTAGCAAAAAATTCACATATGATTAAAAAAACTGAAAAAATTAAACTTAAGTAAATAAAATTATACTTACTTGTTATGTCGAGCAATGCCTATATATTAAACTCCCAAACACAGTAAGAGGAAGAAGAACACTACATTTTCTGCATTAATTTATTTTTAATAAATAAACTATTAATTTCGTAATATAATTTAAATATAAACATGAAACAATAAATTTTGAAACTTGCTAAGTAGTAGAAATCACTTACATTTTATTAAGACATCAAAAATTGAACAAGTAAAATGTAAAATGATGAAGATATGTTGAAGGATGTTTGAGAAATTTAGAGAGATTTTGAATAAGTTTAGAGAAATGTTCAACACATTTTAGAATGATAAGAGGTTTGTGTGTAAAATAAAATGAAAGAGTGTATGAATATATGTTTCCCAAGCATGTTATTACCGTTGCACAACATGGAAATTTGGTGAGAGGAGTAAATTTTGCTGACCAGCCTTGCCTAGGTACTCGCATACCAGCCTTTCCTCTGCCCAAGATTTTTTTAATATTCGCCAGCACGTAGCGACGGCCAGAGCCGTCGGTAATTCCGTCTTTTTTTTTCGACGGCTTCCTCCGTCAGAAAAGCTTCATTTCGCGACGACTTGGGCCGTCAATATAGCTATGACGAAAACCTGGTTCAGAAATACTAATTTTATAATTTTGCGACGGCTTTTGGTGCATGGCTTGACGGCCAAGGCCGCCACAAAGTTAGCGAGGGCCTAGGCCGTCGCAAATGGTTTCTTCATTTCGCCAAAAAATTAAGGTTTTCTTGTAGTGTTGTTACTAACCAACTCAACAAATCCTAACTGCCAAAAAAAACTAAACTAACATATCAGTCTCCCAGACATACTTAGAGGAGACGCTAAGTCTGCAGAGTCTCCCAGACTTAGAGAAGACGCTAAGTCTAATCTGCAGAGTTTGAATTATACAACCAATATAAAAAGAACATTTTTTTTCAGGTATTTGGTAGATCGAATAAAGAACTTTAGATATAGAAAATGTTATACTATTTGAACGGACGAAAATGTTATACTACCTAGCATGTTTAAATAAATAGATGCCTCTAAAATTTAAACATGTGAAGATCCATAACATAACGTGTATAAATTATTTTATTAAAAATAATTATTTATTAATTTATCTTGGTGTTAATATTCTATTAAAAGGATAAATACTTATGCTTGGAATATTCATATTTCATAATTGAAAACCGAGACAGATGTGTAATATATATATGTTTTGTGATTTAAAAGTATTTAGAATTTATTTATGGCAATTTTTATTTAATAACTTCTTTTGGGTCTAATAGTTTAATATTTAGACCACACATTTAAAATGTCAAGAAGTTTTATGTAATTTTCTGCTTGTCATTTATATATGTAAAATGTGTCCAAAAAAAATTATATATGTAAAATACATACCGATCAATATATTAACTCCTAATCTGTTTAGTAACCGGAAAAAAACCCTATTCTGTTTGGTGTGTATCATTATTGTTCGGTGAGTATACTTCATTTGATAGTTTTTTTTTTTTTTAACAAGGCAAAATGAATTTTATATATATAAGAAAATAGAAGTAGACCCTCCGACACAAAGCGTGCAAAAGAGGCTTACAAAAGTCTACAAAAGAATCTCAACAGAATTACATAATACAATACAATCAGTCAATACCCAAACAAAGAAAAGGGTTCGACCACCAAGCATGAAAGTGCGCCACCAAAGTAACATCTGTCGTGCGTAGCCACTTGTAGGAAAAAAATTTAACTTTATCTAGGAGCTGATGTAAAGAGTTGGCCGAGTTCCTAAAGACACGAAGATTACGCTCGTTCTAGACCACCCAAACACAAGCCAACCAAACGAGCTGCAAGAAAGACCGTCGAGCGCGATGGCCACCAGCTGAATACGTAAACTGAACGAAGTGCTCTGAAATACTGTACGCATCCACTGCCGAAAACTCAATCCAAGACCAGACTAGCGCCCAAAGCGGGCCAAAAGTACTGCAAGAGATAAATAAATGATGTGCTGTCTCAATGTCTCCACAGCCCGTCGCACACATCTGGAGATTTGGGGAAAGGATGCCTCTAGTAACTAGATTAGCCTTCGTCGGCAACCGATCCCGCAAGAGACGCCATGCAAAGATAGACACTTTCAAGGGAACCTGGCGATGCCATAAGAGATCTTCCGCTGTCTCTAAAGTAACTGCCTCCTGTGAAGTCAGGATCTGATACGCATCTCGAACGGAGTAACCTAACACAAGACCCGGTCTCCACCTCCATTAGTCTGGGGAGTCAACCTGCAAAATCACTGGAAGAAGTAAAATCTGACACTCCCTCAGCATATCCTCCTCCCACACCACAACTGTCTCCTCCACGCCCATGCCTCTCATTAATTTTATTTTTAGGATTTGGAATTGGAAATTCTTCATTTTTTTTTCTAAATATAGAGTATGTTTGATCTATTAAAAAAATAAAAAATTGGATATGACAACTCCAATTATATTATTTTTAATGTTAAAACTGTTTCTAGGACCGGACAAACTAAAGTCAAGGAATTCAACAAAATTTAAATTTTTGTCCTCCAAACATAGTACAAGACAAAATTTGTTCAAGACTTTAAGCTTGTTTTGTGTTGTTGTTTTATACTATTATGTCAAATAATTATATTCTGCATAACGATCTTTTAAAATATGTTATTCTAACTACTAGATTATTAGATAAAAAAATAAACCCGTAATTTTATTAACAAATATATATTACAAATATGTATGAATTACTTATTTGATAAAAAAAAAACATGAAAACTGTCTACAAATTTTAACTTAATTTATGATAAAATTGCTAAAATTATTAGGTCGACGAAGGTCGTGATCAATATTTAAACTCGAATTTTTTCATTTATGTATGTGAGTTTTTATTGACTATTGTCATTTTTTTTATCTATAAATTGACACTAAATCTCATAAAAATTGACATTAGAGTGGAAAAGAAAACAAAAACCTTACTTTAGTTATTTTAATTGCAAATCAAATTGCATATTTTTTTGGTTACTTAATTTAGGCCTAACTCAAATTGGGAGTATATTTTTATGTTATTTCTCTTCTAATTAAGATGGGTTTAGAGTTAAACCCCTCACTTACATAGTTTCAAAAAGTATAATGAATTATCACTACAAAAAATAAGATTTTTCGCAGCGACATTTAAATTGTTGACAAAAATATACATATAGCAGCAACTAATTTAAGTTGTTGTAAGGTAGTTTTTTTCTAAACAATTAATTATCGCTGGGAAAAATTAGTTATCCCAACAATAATTATTGTTGTCGCTAATCGTATAATTTTTTTGCAACAAACCTTGTAAAGTCGCTGAAAAACCAACAATTACGGAGTATTATTTTTTTTATACGTATCTTTTATCATGGTTTTTGTTCTTATATTTATGCATAGATTTGTTTTAACTTAAAATTTTATATTTTTTTTTTCTATTTTTATATTTTTAATATATTGATTATTATTTTATTTTTTTTTTAAAAAAAAAACCAATTGCAGCTAAGGTGCTGCAACTGCAAAATCTATATCATTCCAAAAAGTATACAAGACCAAAGAGGGGGGACCAAACCAAAACCCTCAAAACTAATCCACAAACCTAAAGCTTGGTAAGCCAAGCTTGTTACGTGAAAGGCTACCTAAAATACAAGCAGGAGGATCGGTTGTAAACATCAGATTAGTAATATTAAGACCTATATTAGCCAAAATGTCAGCAATGTCATTGCCTTCCCTGTAAACATGTGTCATTATGATATTCATACTAGAAGCTATATTCTTGCAATTGAACCATCTGTTTCTGATAGGCCAAGGAATAAGAGTAGAATTCTTGAAGGTCGATACTACTAAGAAGGAGTCTGATTCTATCCATAAGTTTTGCCAATTGTTTTCTTTAGCCAATTCAATAGCTCTCAATACCAAAGAAATTTCAGCAATGAAAGAAGAAGTGTTACCTAAGAATTCTGAGAAACCAGCTATGAAATTTGCATTATGATCCCTAAACACACCACCACAAGCAGATGCAACTCCATTAGCTGCTCCATCTGTATTGCACTTTAACCAATTCAAGCAAGGAGGACACCAAATGACTTCCACAATAGAAGGAGCCTTGGGAGGATGGACGGAAACATTGAATTTCTTCAAAATAGTGAAATCTAACATTGAACTTCTAAACACCTTTTTTGTATTGTTGCCAGACAAACAAACATTGGAGCAGATAAGGGAAACTGCATTTTTCCAATGGATATGTTTGTTTTTGAATCTAGATTGATTCCTAACAAACCAAATGATGCTAATAATATTAACCAAAGCAGCCTGGATAACCACCTTGCACTGTGGCTTCCATTTCCTGTCACAAATCCTCCAAACATCTTCCAAAGTATTAAAATTCAGATTCAGGTTAATTGTCTCAGCAAACCAAGTCCAAATGTTAACTGCATAAGGACACTCAAAGAAAATATGAAAAGAAGATTCAGACTGACTGTAACAAAGATTACAAACAGATGGCAAAGCACAACCTCTCAACATGAGATTCTCATCGGTAGGAAGTTTTCTTAACATGAGCCTCCAAGCAACTAAGGAATAAGATGGGGCAATATCAACACTCCAAATAACCTTAGCCCAATGTAACTGTGGATAATTATGGGATTTAAACTTAAAAGCTTCTTTATGAGAAAGGTCTCCAGAATCTGAACCTAACCATGCCAAACAATCATCACTAGGGTCAAAAGGAATAGCTACTTGTCTAATCAAAGAAAGCAGATTTGGAAAAGAAATTTGAAGGTCAGCAGGGATGTGCCAAACATTCTGCACAATGAAGTCACCAACTTTAGCCTTCAAATTAGCAGCAATGCTATTTGGAATATTGAGACAATGGGCAATGGAGTCCTTACCACACCAAATATCTGTCCAGAAGTTGATCTTCGAACCATCCCCAATAATATAACCAGAGTTGTCTTTAATATTATGGACCTCTGCTTTGATGCTACTCCATAAGGATGAGTGAATATGATGAGTGATGCATCTAGTCCCTCTAAGAACCCTACTCCTCAACAGCGCAGCCCAATCTTCATTAGAGGTGAACAAATCCCAACAAAACTTCAGATTTGTTGAGTCATTTAAGACTAATAGAGATCTGATCCCTAAACCACCTTGATCATAAGGCCTGCAAACTTTCTTCCAAGCCACAGTTACTAATTTCCTCTGAGATATATCACCAGACCAAATAAAATTCTTTATCCATCTTTCTAAATCTTTCAAGAGTGAAATAGGCCAAGTGTAAATAGAGATGGAGTAAAACAGCATGCTTTGAATAACTAATTTCACTAACTGGACTCTGCCAGCTATGGACAAAAGAGAGGCTTTCCAAGAAGCTAGCTTAGCCTTGATTTTGTCTGCAACAGGTTGTAAATAAGAAACCTATGGTTTTCCTTTGAAAATTGGAATTCCCAAATACATGAAAGGAAGAGTTCCAATATTGAAACCAATGAGCTGAGAGATTTGAAACAACCTGGCCTGAGGAATACCACCAGAGAAAATAGTGGATTTACTTGCATTGACTACCTGTCCAGAAGCTAGGGGATATCTAACAAACAACTGCTTCAGAGCTACAAGATTAGACATCCTGCCATTGCAGTAAACCATAATATCATCAACATACAAGCAATGAGATGGCACACTGATCCTCCTTGTTCCTTTAATAAGTTGAAGCTTACCATCAGCAACCAGCTTAGAAATATGTCTACTAAGAACATCTTCAGCAATACAAAACAAAAGAGGTGAAAGGGGATCTCCCTGCCTAACACCTCTCTTACACTTAAAATAACCATGTAATTTGCCATTAATTGAGATTGAGAGAGAGGCAGAGTGAAGAATAGTTTCAATCCACTTACAGAAGGTATTGCAAAAACCAAATGATTTTAGAACTTTGAGTAAAAAATATTCCACTCCAGGGTATCAAAAGCCTTGGTCACATCAATCTTTAAAGCTAAATTCCCACCAAAAGTCTTTGAGTGCAAGAGATTGACTGCTTCAGAGGCCAGGCAGAGACAATCTTTGATATTCCTCCCATGAATAAAGCCTCTTTGCTCTTTGGAGATAATAGAGGGCAGAATGCTGGCTAATCTATCAGCTAACACCTTTGAAATGACTTTAAACTTGAAATTTGCCATTGCAATAGGCCTGTATTGCTCAATGGTATCTGCATTTGGAATCTTAGGGATCAGAACAAGAGTGTTTACATTGAAATTAGGCTTTAACCACCCTGTGGTGAAGAATTCAATAATTGCATTAACCACATCAGTATGAATAATATCCCAATAAGTTTGAAAAAAGAAGGCTCCAAACCCATCAGGACCTGGGGCACTATCTTTATTCAAGTCAAAGACTGCATTTTTTATTTCAGATGAAGAAGGAATCATAGTAAGTAAAGCATTCACTCTGTCATCAATCAAAGATGGGATAACTTCCTCTACAAGTAACTCATCCTGCAAAAAATCAGAGTTAGTGCAAAATAAGTTCTGATAGTATTGGACCACATGATCAGCAATCTCAAGAGGATCAGTAAGGAGAGAATCTCCATTTCTCATTGCTGAAATAGCTTTAGTAGCATTTTTTATCTTTGCCATTCTATGAAAAAAGCTAGTATTCCTATCACCCTCAGTGTGCCAATTGACCTTTGCTTTCTCTTGCCAGAACCAATTTTGTCTATGCAAAGCATCATCAAGTTTTGTTTGGGCTGATTTCTCCAAATCACATAAACCATCATTGTGCCCTCCTGCTTGAATTTGGTTTTGAATGCTAAGTAAATCTTCCTCAGCTTTCTTCACATAATCATGCACATTACCAAAAATTTCTCTATTCCAAATCTTCAATTTTTCTTTTAACAGCTTCAGTTTACTAGAGAGTATAAACATTGGACTACCAACCACATTAGTATTCAACAATTTGTTATGATATCTTTACAGGAATTATCTAAAGACCACATCTTCATGAATTTAAATTGAGAAGCAAAAGTAATGCTACTGAACTGAAAGTCTAGTAATATGGGATAATGATCTGATCTATTCTTTATGAGAGTGGCACAAGACACTTTGCTACATTGGTTTAGCCAAGTTTGATTACAGATGGCTCTATCCAACCTCTTCTCAATGAAAGCACGACCCCTCCTACCATTAGACCAAGTAAACCAAGCTCCCAAAGTAGGCAAATGCAACAAATCATTAGAGTTGGTCCATTGTTGAAAATCTGACATGGGGATAGCAGCAGGCATGGAGCTTCCTTTCTATTCATGAATTCCCAAAACCACATTGAAATCACCCAAAAAGCACCATGGAATAACATGGTTAATGTTCAAAGAAGAAAGATTAGACCAAAGAATTCTTCTGTTCACATAGCAGGTTAAAGCATAAACTGCTGCAATCCCAACCAGTTTGTCATGATCAAGAATTGTAAGAGCAACACATTGATGATCAATTAACACTATCTGAGGATCTAGAGTACATTTACAAATACACCAAATGTTGGATATCAAATTATCTCTATCATTCATACAAAATAATTTGAGACCCAACCTCTGTAACCATCTACTGGGAAAAGCTGAGAAGTCCATCCATGGTTCAGCAATAATCACAATGTCAGGATTATAAACACTAATTAGTCTCCTTAGTGCCAATTTTGAAGGGGTGTTGGCAACCCCCCTTATATTCCAAAAGAGGCACTTCATCTTGAAGTCTTAGGTTGAACAACCTTAGACCTGGTTCCATATCTACCTTTTTGAGTTGAAGCTTTTGAAACCTTAGCTTTACCTTGCTTATTAGCTTTAGAAACAACCATCTGGAAGCCTGAAGGAGAGGGACCTTTATCAAAAGCCTCTAGTAAACTTGTCTCAGCTTCTTCATTTTCTACCATATTAGTCCAAGATTCCTTCAAAAACTGTATGTCATCTTGAATTCTATTGTTACCATCATCCTGAATGGGGGAGGATAAAACCAGAGCATTTACTAAATTCCCATCTTCAGAAATGATTTGAGTCGCATCCACAAACTCAGATTGACTAGAGTTTGTATCATTGTCTTCTTTTTGCTGACTAGAGTTTGTCTCCATGTTGTCATCTGTTTGTTGATTGTTCCCAAGCACCTCATCTTCATCCTCTCCTTCAGCAGAGAGAGCAATGAATTTGTTCTGACTTCTTGATGCTCCATCATTGCCATCATTCTTATCAACTTCAATACTTCTTGGAGAATTACCTACTGCATTACTAGGTGCAGTACCCACCACAGCTTCAGGGCTTTTACTACCTGAATCTTCAGCTATAACCACTTCATTCTCTTTACTTTTCCCTGCTCTACCATCTTTGGTCTGGACATATTTCATAACACCTTCATTCTTATTCTTGCCCTTATTTTTTGGTTCTTTTGTTTGCCCTTCCTCTTCAGGCCCATTGTATCTTTTGCAAACTTCTAAATAATGCCCCAACATATTACAATGTGAGCAGTAAGAAGGCAAATTTTCATAGTTAAAATCCACAAAGAAAGCATAACCAGTTCTTTCAACTAGAACTTTATCTCTAATGGGTTGTGAAACATCCATATCCACCAGGACTCTAGCGTATTGACCAAACGTTCTTTCAAACATTGGTTTAGCCACAATTGCATCAGTGCAAATGGGTGTCCCTATGCTGCTAGCAATCGCAAAAATAATCTTAGGTCTCCAATACTCCTGGGCAAGACCATATATACGAACCCAAACTTGCGCCGTTGTATTCTTTTGAAGATTAGGGTTGAAATCGCTTGTCCACGCAAACAATTTTAAAAACCCTGGTTCTAAATTCCAAGAGGCTACAGATCTCACGCGTCTAACATCCTCAAGCGATGAAAATGAAAATTCATAAAAGCCTTTACCTAGTGAAGTAACCCCCCAACAAGCGAGATCCTTCCAAATAGGGGTTAACTTGTTCTTCAAGGCAACCACAGTGAAAGGGGTAGTGCCTTTGGGCCAAACAACACGACCATGAAGGTTGTGTTTACAGACATTTAAACCAACAAAGTATTCTCCATCTGGAATCGAGATAGCTAACTTGTCGCCCTTGACGCAAGTTTGAGGAAATTGAGAGGCCGGAATGTCGCAAACATTTTTTAGGGCTTGAACAAAGGATTTTTTATTTTTAGGTTGAGGAATCGGTTGATTTTGAGGTGAAGGAGAAGCCTCGAGACAAGGCCAAGGGATAGAAAACCCATGCATGATGATCGGAGGAAAAAGGAAAGGAATCGGTGGGTGGGAGGGGATTACCTGACGGTGAAGTAAGGTTGATGATGAACAGTGAAAAAATCGCCTATCATTCTCTCTCCTTCAATATATTGATTATTTGCAACAACTTTGTAAAGTCATTGAGAAACCACACAATTACTATTTTTTGATGCATATCTTTTATTGTAGTATCTGTTTCTATTTTTTGTGTAAATTTCTTTTAACTGAATATTTTTCCTTATTTTTATGTTTTGTATCTCCTTTTTGACAACAACATTAATTATAACGTTGTTGGAAAATCTTATAATTATACCAACAACATAACTTGTCAATGAATATATTAAAGAATTAAATTTATTTTTGAGCAATTTTAATATACATAATTTTTTTATGTATAAAAAATAACTACCAAATTTTTATTGTTTTATTCCTACTTTTATGCATAGATTTATATACACTACAACATTTTTGATCATAACCACATCTTAAAAAGAGTGGTCCAAAGGCAAAAAACAGTGGCATAAAGTTTAGGCCACGGTTTGGTTACGGTTTTGCAGATGTGGTATATGCTGCGGTTGCCTTTTCTCTAAAGCTACGGTTTTGTTCACTTTAGCCCACCCATAACAAAAAACCGTGGCCTATAACATGCAAAGAGGCCCCCGTTATTTTATTGGTTTTAGGCTACGGTTTGGTTTTAGCCACGGTTTATTAGTTGTAGCCTATACATTAGTCCACGGTTTCAGACGTGTTGCCTGAACATTATGCCACAGTTTCATATCAGTTATCTATACATTAGTCCACCGTTTCGCACGTGTTGGTTGTACATTAGGCTACAGTTTCGTAAGTGTTGCTTGAACATTTTTGATCACACAAATAAATGGTTGCTAATAAGAATAGGCCACAGACCAATATTGACAAAAACCGTGGGCTATATTTTTTGACCATACATATAAAAACGTTGGGTATAGTTGCGTATAACACGATTGTCGCCACCAATGGTTCTATTCATTTAAATCACAAATATCTAAATATTGCATGCACTCCACAATGTTGTGTTTTATACAACATTTTTCTAAGCAAATTTGTATTAATAATTAATATTGCTTGAAATAACTAAACTATAATTAAATCTCGAGTAAAATACATCTAACAAAGTTGTCTACCAAAATATTGCAACATCATCCAAAAAATCAATCCAGAATTCCACAAAAAAATATATATCTAAATGTTACTTTCAAAAGTCAAGCAATCATGTCTTCAGAGACGGATGCAAGTGGAGTTAATTGGGGTCAGCTGACCCCACTCCTTGCTTTATTTTTTAATTAATAATAGTAATGTTTTAATATTCTGACCCCACAGTAAGTTTAATGTTAATCTCACATGCCTCAACAATCATTAATACACTAAGAGACATCTCACATGCCTCAACAACCACTAATACACTAAGAGACAAATCAATAACATATATATCTTCTATTAATATTATGGAAAAATACTAAATAATGCACCCGGTGTACTAGTTAAGCAAGTTTTTATGAAAAATTTTATTTGGAAATTGTGAATTCAATGCTTTGAAAGTATAAAAATTTCTTTTATCTCTATTACTTTTGTCTTTTATTTCTATTTTTAGCATGCTTAACAAGTGCACCGGGTGCACTAGACCATCGGCTTCTCTTCTATGAACTATGTGAAGAATCAATTGCGCAACGGTATGAGTGATGATTTTTTGAACGCTCTTCTAGTAACATACATCGAGAGTGATATATTTGAAAGTGTTGAAAATGAAAAAAAATCTTAAAACACTTTCAAAATATGAAGCCACGAAGAAAGCAATTGTTATTCTTTAATAGCAATTGTAGTTCTTTGATATTCAGATGTCTTTAGTATTTAGATATATAATGGGATATTTTATTTTGTAATCACCAATTTTTTGCTTAATGATATCGATGTCATTATTTTATTGGTTACGAATTTATATATTTTTATATAAATATATGATAAACAATCTTGACCCCACTTAATGAAATTTCTGGATCCGTCTCTGCATGTCTTGCATTTCAAAAAAAAGAAAAATCTTCCATGCATTAATTGCAATGCTTCATCTTTATCTTCAGGTCCAAACTGTAGAGAAAAAAAAAAAGTATATTAATGAAAGGTGCAATATAATCAACACATTACAATAAACATATGGCTACAAAAATCAGCCAAATAACCCAAAGAAAACACAGCATGCCTAAAACAAAAACAGCATACATCAGATTTAGTATAAGTAATGAACTCAAAGGTAGACAACTCAACCTGCTTCGACAAACCTATTTTTGATTCTTACAATCAATGATGCTTCTTTTGCATTGAAGAAATATATACAATATATCAGCTCTCAAAGCATTCAACATCGAACAAGTTTGTTTCAAACCATAATTTTTCTTCATACCATCTTCAGCCATATATAGATAACTATCTCTAAGGCTATTTGTGGGTAAATATGAAAGAAACAAATAGAAATGAAATTAACTTATCATGGTATTGTTTGGCAACTTTAAGCCATTTCACAATCAACTAATTGTCAGTTTAGAATTTTCTTAAGCAAGTCTTTTATTAGAAGGACCTATGAAAATGAAAAAAGTAAATCATCGATTATGTAATTAATAGTAATGCATCACACAAATCTGCTGGAGGTGCTGAATTAAAATGTCATTATCAGCCACAAATCATTTCAAAAACTTCTCCAAATAGTATAGCATACAATGGTATGTCCTACAAAGAATTTCTGCAATCTCTCCATTTAAGTAATCCAAATCTTGCACTTCGATGACTTTCTTACACAAAGAGCGGAAAAAGGACCCAAGACGAATTAAAGGTTCAGCCACCGTATGAGGCATTGTGCTTTTTATTGCTACTTGTAATAAGTAGTGTAACATAAAATGTGCATCGTGACTCTTGTAACCAGATATCTTTTTATCACCCACATGCACACATTTTGAAATGTTAGAAGCACTCCCATATGGTAATTTGGCAGACTTTAAAACACTACAAAAAGTAGACTTTTCTTGGGCATTCATTGAGAAAGATGCATTTGCAATCGCCACCCAACCTTCATCGATATCTACTGGATGAAGCTCCTTTCTAATTTCCATATCTCGCAAATCATAACGAGCATTAACATGATCTTTTGACTTCCCTGAGATGTCCAAAAGAGTCCCAATAATATTATCACATATGTTTTTCTCAATGTGCATTACATCAAAATTATGTCGTAGAGTATTTTCAGCCCAATATGGCAACTCAAAAAAAATTGACTTCTCCTTCCACGGACCACCACTTTTCTTCTTTTTCTTCTTCTTTCCAAATTCATTCTTGAAATCTTTCAAGTGTTCCTTGATTTCTGTACCTTTTAACATAGGTGGTGCAGACCTGTGTTCTTCTTTTCCATTGAAAGACTTAATGTCGGCCCTCCAAGCATGACTAGCAGGCAAAAAAACACGATGATCCATATAACACATTTTGCGACTGTTTCTCAAGTAGGCTGAATTAGTGTTATTATTGCAACATGCACATGCCAACTTTCCTTTAGTGCTCCAACCTGACAACATCGCATACCCAGGGTAGTCACTAATAGTCCATAGCAGAGATGATCGCAGTTGAAATGTTTGATCTTTTGAAGCATCATATGTTTCTACTCCGAATTCCCACAATTCTTTTAGCTCCTCAATCAACGGCTGAAGGTACACGTCGATATCATTTCCCGGTGACTGGGGTCCAGGAATCAATAACGACAACATTTTATATTCGGACTTCATGCACAACCAAGGTGGATAGTTGTATACATTCATCATGACAGGCCATGTGTTGTGCGATATGCTCATAGTTCTAAATGGATTGAATCCATCACTTGATAAACCAAGTGATAGGAATACTAATAGAGATGCCCAACCTCTAAGAGTTTATGTTAGGAAAAATTCTAGAAATAGGAATAATTAATGCTTTGTATTAGTTGTTATGTTTTTAGTTTGTTTTCTGTTTTAAAAAAGTTAGTTACCAAGGTAGTTAGGGGTTGTTAGCTGACCTTGGTTTTAGGAGTCAGTTGCTAAAAGACCTTCTCCCCTACTCCCTTGTACAGAATGTCTATATATAGACTTTCCTCCCCCTTTAGAAGGATTATCTTTTGGCTTGTGTTTAGTAGCTGGGAATCACCAGTTGTGGGGAGTATCTTCCTCAGTGTATCTTTTGGATTGGGTTTACCTGAAAATACGGCCTCACAGACAAATGACAATGCCGACGAGGTTACATCCTAAGTTATCTGCCAGGTATTATGGCCCGTATTTGGTCTTAAAACAGGTCGGTGCGGTGGCGTTTCAAGTGCAGTTACCTGCAGGAGCTCGTATTCACCCAGTCTTTCATGCGTCTCAGTTAAAACTGGTAGTGGGTGACAATAAGGTCGAATCTATGCCACCTGAAGAATTACAGGACCAGAGCTCTGATTTTACACCTCTGCAGGTCTTGGGAAGTCGTGTGATACATCAGCAGGGTACACCAGTTCAACAAGTTTTGATTCAGTGGCATAATCAGTCGGCAGATGAGTCTACCTGGGAGGACTTCAATACAATCCAACACCAGTTTCCAGATTTCAACCTTGAGGACAAGGTTGATTTTAGGGGGGGTGGTATTGATAGGAATACTAATAGAGATGCCCAACCTCTAAGAGTTTATGTTAGGAAAAATTCTAGAAATAGGAATAATTAATGCTTTGTATTAGTTGTTATGTTTTTAGTTTGTTTTCTGTTTTAAAAAAGTTAGTTACCAAGGTAGTTAGGGGTTGTTAGCTGACCTTGGTTTTAGGAGTCAGTTGCTAAAAGACCTTCTCCCCTACTCCCTTGTACAGAATGTCTATATATAGACTTTCCTCCCCCTTTAGAAGGATTATCTTTTGGCTTGTGTTTAGTAGCTGGGAATCACCAGTTGTGGGGAGTATCTTCCTCAGTGTATCTTTTCTTTTCTTTTCAAATTTAATAAACATCCGGGGACAAATAAATTCCCCTTTCACCCAGTCTGTTCCAGTTCTTATCCAAGGGAACTGTAACACCAAGTCTTACATTACGAGGCTCAGAAGCAAATTCAGGATGAAGCATGTCAAAGTCCTTCCATGCTTGGCCATCAGCCGGATGCCTCAACTTACCATCCTTTGAGCGGCCTTCGTCATGCCATCTCATTGGCTCAGCAGTTTTTGAACACATAAATAATCTTTGAAGTCTAGGAATCAATGGAAAGTGTCTCAAAACTTTTGCTGGAACTTTATGATCATACTTTGGATCCTCAAACTCTGAATCTACTTGTGTAAATTCCTTCCACCGTGAAGTTTTACAAGTACTGCAAATTTCATCGTTTTCTTGCTCTTTCCAATATAGCATGCAATCGTTTGGACACGCATAAATCTTTTTATAATCAAGGCCCAAATCCTTAATCATGGTTTTTGTTTTATTAAAAGACTCAGGAATGTAGGCATGGCTTCTTTTAGTAACTCCAAAAGACCATTGAATGATGCATTACTCCACCCATGAAGACACTTTAACAAATAAAGTCTAATTATGAATGACAGAGTAGAGAAATTTTCACATCCAGGATACAACTCTTTCTTTGCCTCATTAATCAATTTATAGAACTTCTTGGCATCCTCATTAGGACCCTTATTTCCTCCATCTCCTTCTGCAACATGCCTAAAAGTGTCGCGAAGTAATCCATCAATGTCATCACGTGAGTCCTCTTTATCTGGCACGCCCTCATCAATTTCCATAGGCGTCAATGATATTCGCTCTCCGTGGAAAACCCAAACATCATAGCCTTCTACAAAACCTGAGCCTATCATGTGATCACGGACCACCTTTTTCCTTTTCCAATAACGATTTCTACACTTAGCGCAAGGACATAAAATTGAGCGTCCTTGAGGTTTTCCTTTAGTGAAGGCAAAATCTAAAAATGAATTTACCCCTTTCCTATACTCTAAATTAATCCTATGAAGTCCGGTCCACCCTTTGTCCATCACTTTAAATCTAATAGGAAAAAAAAAATTGTTTGAAACTACATACGAAACTATAATACCATTGCAACTTCAATAACAACAATTATGCAAATACTTTAGTATGAGAAACATGTTACTACTGGTTGACAATGATTGGCGAAAATAATAGCTTAAATTAGAGACAAATCCCAATAAACAAGAATCAATCAAGTCATCACAAGCAGAATAACCCATCAACAACAAAGATTAATCAAAATACAAACAGGAACAACAAAGTGACAGCAGAGAAAAGTGTGCTACGTACAACCAAAAATGTATAGAATTGAGTGGTCAATTAATTATTTTCTCATAGAAATAAATCTGATGAAAACAAGAAACAACTTACATTCTATAGTTTCAACTTCACCGAATGTCGTCTTTTACATCTAGCAAAAGGGCATCTTGGACCTAATAAATATATGAGTATTAGTAAAGAATTGTAACTTTCAACTTCTTTTATCAAATTGTAAACTGCCAACTCTTTCAAATTGTAACAGAGCCCTTATAATCACTTTAACTCAACAATAATTACTTTATACCAAGAACACTCTATGTTTGAGAGTAATAGAGAAAGATAAAGAAACAAATAAACCAAACCAAATGAGGTTCAAACTTAGCACCATGACAAAATATAAAAGAAGCAGCATTAACTATATATATATATATATATAGTTCTCTCTTACAATAATTAATTATCAATTAAAAATGAAATGCTTATTCTTATTTTATATATATACTTTCAAAAGTCGAAGATGAACTAACACACTAGCATTTTAAAATCCTAAATAACAGAGCTTCTAACTCCTAAATCTAGTGACTAATCTTTATATATAGCATCGGCGCAAAGGACTTATCTGACCGAAAGACTCCTATAATGTAGCTCGACAATATAGATACTTCCTTAGCCGGTATAAATCCTATAGATACTTCCAGTTTAGATAAATTGTTCACTATTAGAATATATATGGAAACATCTTATTATATATTTCTATTAATGTCAAAGGATCTTAGTTTCCTGTGCCTATTAGATTGATTAATTTATCCATTTCAGAGTTGGCAAACAGCAGCTTAGAGAAGCAAAATTACAAGCAGTAGACTATCTCCTTTTATTGGTCGTCGGCGTATCTAAGGGACACTTACCAAAGTAAATGATGAAACATTTGGTTCACTTGGCTATACATATACAGTCATTTCTGTTTGTAAGTTTTAAACCTCACAATTTCATTTGAATATCAGTATACTGATTCTAGAAATGAAACGTCACTTATAGTTTATATGAAAACAATTAAATTTTATCTTTTGCTATAGAACTAGCTAATTATACGATAAGTGTTAATGCTATAAGCGTTTAATTAAGTTGTTATCCAAACAAGACCTTATTATTTTCTACTTTGCAAGATTGTAGCTCTAAGATCATTTACTATGGGCAAATTAATTCAGTTCAGTAATAACTTTCATAACCCTTTCAGCAATCAATTAAGGATGAATTAATAACACACTGAAATTTTAACATCTTAACTATTTTAACTCCTAAAAATTTTGATAGTATAAAAATCAAACAAACAAATAACAACCAAAAGCACTTATCCATTAATCTATACATACTTCTCTTTGTATATAATATAATCTAATAAGCTACATATGCACTAGAAGTATTTTCTTACCCATAATACAGCCATGGCAGCAGGCAGCTTTTCTTCATTAATTATTGTTATTATTAATCAAAGACTCATAAGAGAGTAATGTAATGCTACTTCTTTAAGAAAGCATTCTGGATCATTGAGTTTATTCAACGATTAGGTATGGGAATTTCGGTCGATTTTCAAATTATTGTCAACAACATATGCATGTGACATAGAAACTAAAGACTATAGACTACTACTAACTAACATATATCATGAGCTTCGTTTCTGGTACGTAGTTTAAGTATGAATATTATAAAGTACTATAAATTAAATAATATAATATTTATCTTATAAAATAATTAAGTTCCCTTAGAACTCAAAACAGAAAACATGTCAAGACAGTTTTCTGTTAAGATTTGTTAAACGTGTATCAGATTTTTGGACGGCAGCTTAACATACAGAACACCTAATTAATTGCATTTGCATTTGCAAATACTAATCTTACTATATAATTAACATATCATCTAGAAGTGGAGGGTAAAAATAGGAAAACAGAAAAAATAGTAGCAGAGGCTTTATAATGAAAAGAGTTCAGATCTATTAGTATACCCATCTCTTACCAATTGCTTAATCTTGAATTGTTCAACTCAGTTCACAAAATGGTAATCACTTTAACTCAAAAAAATCACTTTAGCTCAAGAATAATCACTTTGTACCAACAAAAAAATGATTTGAAGTCAACCAAACAAAACAAATCACTCTAACTCAAGAGAATCAAAACAAAATTGAAGTAAAACAAAAAACAACTAATACACAAAATCACTATCAAACGAAAGGATTTTGAGTTGAAACTGAAAACGAAAACTAAATCAGTAGAAATTGAAAACGAATTACCTGAGTTGCGATTTAGCACTACTACAAAAAAGAGTTTTCATAGCGCACATTTAATAGCGGTTATATAAAAAGCGTTATTAATTCTTAAACACGGAGCCATATTATAGCGCTTTTAGAAAAAGCGCTGTTAAAGACTTGAACCAAAGTAAACTATCATAGCGCTTTTTAAAAAGCCGCTATTAAAGGAACAAATGTGCAGCTGCACAATAGCGATTTTATGAAAGCGCTAATAAATCTTATAGTTTTTAATAGCGCGTTTTAAATAACCGCTATAGTAAAGGAAATTAATAAAATTAAAACTGTGGTCCGTGGGTGTCGAACTCTAGACCTTTCTTTTTTTTGACAAAACTCTTTTTGTTTTTCTTTCAATAATAATAATAATAGAAATTAAAAAAGAGAGGCGCTAATATTTTTGTTTCCCACACAATTTCACGCTTCACTCCATCGATCTACCCACGTTCTTCATAACTTCCTATCACACTGAGAGAAATTCCACTCAACCCAGAATCTTCTTCCAGCTTCTTCAAACCATTCCAAGCAAACCTTCCACTCAACCCAGAATCAAAATCGAACTCGGAGAGAAATTGTTTCTCTGGAACCAAACTCAGAATCAAAGTCAGAGAGAAATCCATTGTCAAAATCGAACTCAGAAACGAAATCACTTCTCTCTTTGCGCGAGCTCGACCACACGCTTCCCTTGTTTTCAATTTCAGGTACTTCTTTTCAATTTCAGCTTGGCCCCTTTTTCAATTTCAAGGTTATGAAATTTTTATATAAATTGCTGAGAATGAGACAAATTTCTATAATTTGATAGAGAATGATTAAGGCCCATAAACATAAGCCAAGCCCACGATCCATTCATAATATTCTCCATGTAGTGACTAGGCTTATTGCATTATAGTACACTTGCATCATGATCATCCTTACACTTGTCTCTTTGCATGTATTTCATTTCCACTTGTATCATTGCATGTCTTTGTTGTGCCACTTGTTTCCATGCATGTAACTCAATGTAATGGCTCTTGCACTATAAATAGGAGCCCTCACAACACTTTGTATTCATTCAAGTTTTAAGTAATCAAACAAGTTTGTTGTTTTATCATAGAGAGTGGATTCTCTCTTTGGCTTCTGAGCCATCTTGGTATCAGAGCAAGGTTCCAAATCCGGAGTTGAGTTTGTGTGAGAAAATCAACGGAAAGCTTGAGTTTCCTTGGGGTGTTCTTGGTGCAACAAAGCTGCCACCCACGAAACACTACTTTGCGGCCATTTTTTCGCAAAACTAACACCGTCATCGTGTTCAGAAGGTCCGAAAACCTTGGAATACGAAATTTCACGGCCTTCCGACACTGCACGCGCCACTGCCGGTCTCCCACGCGCCGTTCACGCGCCGTCTGCTGTCTTCACGCGCCTCCACGCGCCGGCCAAGGAAGAAGACGCCCACGTCACGTGCCACCTCACCGCTCCGTCAGCACCACCTCATCCACCCAGATCCAGCCACGTGTCCAGTCTGCCACGTCACATGCATGCCACGTCACCCGCCACCTCATCACCACGTCACTTTCAATACCCATCCAGAACTTGCCACATGTCATCCCCTGCCACGTCACCTCCAGAACTCAAAATTGCTGTTTTACCCCTTAACTTTTCCTTATTTACAGTATTGCCACCCAACTTTTTATATTCCTATTTTGACCCCTGAACTTTCAGAAATTGCAAATTGACCCCTAATTCTAGAAAATTCCAAATTGCCCCATATTTTTCTGACAATCATAGTTCTGCCCCCAAAATTTCCTTATTCCAATTTTACCCCTGACAAAAAAAAAAAAACTCAAAATGCCTCCACGACGCCAACAACGTAATGATTTTGAGATGGATGATTTGAGGATGCAAATTCAACAATTACAAGAGAGAGTGGATGCTCAACAAGTCTTATTGGATGAATACCATCAAAGATCCGAAGTCGACACATCTAGTAGCGACTCTTCCACAAATAGACATCGTCGACCACCTCAAAGAACGTCCAGAAATGATGACATAAGAGTGGAAATTCCTGATTTTGAAGGAAAGCTTCAACCCGACGAGTTTGTTGATTGGCTTCAAACTGTTGAACGAGTATTCGAGTACAAGGAGGTACCCGAAGAGAAGAAGGTAAAGATCATTGCTGTCAAGTTAAAGAAGCACGCCTCAATATGGTGGGAAAATCTTAAAAAGAAGCGTGAACGTGAAGGGAAAAGAAAGATCAAGACTTGGAAAAAAATGCGGCGAGAATTAACAAGTAAGTTTTTGCCTGCCCATTACTACCAAGACAACTTCATTCAACTACAAAATCTTCACCAAAAGAATTTATCGGTGGAAGAATATACTAGAGAGTTTGAAAAGTTGATGATGAAGTGTGATATTCATGAAAAGGAAGAACAAACAATAGCTCGTTACTTAGGAGGACTGAACACTGACATTGTTCATCCTGTCCAACTCCAACAATATTGGTCAGTTGATGACGTTATCCGCCTCGCCATACGAGTTGAAGAACAATTATCAAAAGGGTTGTCCTACAAGAATTTTTCCTCTATTGAAAGATCTTCTTACCCACACAAACCACCAATTGACCAACCTAGTTCCTCAAATAAGCCTTTACCTAAACCCTCCATTCAAAATAAAACAAAGGCCACCCAATGTTTCAAATGTCAAGGCTTTGGACATATAGCCTCTGATTGCCCTAACCGAAGAACAATCACCATCATCAAAGGAGAAGCTTATGAAGAGCCTGAAGAAGCTCGAGATGATCTTGAAAAAGAAGAAGAATTAGAACCAGTTTATGATGAAGAAATCGTTGTTGCCGATCAAGGTGAGTCATTAATGATTAGACGAAGCCTACATGCATCCACCGAAGAAGCACATTGGTTAAGAAACAACATTTTTCATACTCGTTGCACTGTTGCTGGAAAGGTTTGTGATGTTATTATTGACAGTGGAAGTTGTGAAAATGTAGTGTCAAACTACATGGTGGATAAATTGAAGTTGCCGACAGAAATTCATCCTGATTCGTATAATTTGCAATGGCTCAACGATGGAAGTGAAATAAAAGTTACCAAGCGCTGCCTTGTTACATTTTCCATTGGCGATAAATATAAAGATCATGTTTGGTGTGATGTTGTCCCGATGGATGCATGCCACCTTCTCCTTGGAAGACCTTGGCAATATGATCGTCATGTCCATCAAGATTGTTATGCCAACATGTACTCCTTCATCAAAGATGGAATTAAAATCAAGTTAACTCCGTTACCACCGAGTGAACTTGATAAAAATAAAAAGAGATCCAAGTCATTAGTGTCTTTAATCACTAAAGCGCAAGTCAAAGAAGATTTTTATTGGCCAAAGCTAGAGATAGATGTTAACCAACATATTATAAGATGCATGGTTTGCCACTTGGACAATGTCGAGAGTCAGAACACAGGGCTAGACACGACACTGCAAGTTCCTAAGCCGCCTTGGCAATATTTCAATATGGATTTTGTCTTTCAATCACCTCAGACTTGAGGACGAGTCTTTTCCAACCCCAGGAGAATGATAGAGAATGTGATAGAGAATGATTGATGGTCCAAGCATAAGCCCATATAAGTTGGCCCAAGTCCATTTCTTTTGCATAATCCATTCATGAAACACATTTGTACTCATGCATGTAAAAACACTTGTAATCTTCAATAAGGACACTTGTCTCATTGCATGTTACTCTTTTAACACTTGTCATCTTTGAAGGTTGAAAAACACACAAGAAGGGGGGGGGGGGGGGGGGGGGTTGAATTGTGTGAGACTTTTTCTAAGTTAAAACAAATTGCAGCGGATAAGGTATAACACACACAATATATGAGGATAGGGTTAGAGAGAGATGCTCAGAATTTTTATACTGGTTCCTCCCACTAACAGGAGTAGTCCAGTCCTCTTGTCCTTCACAAGAGATTTCACTATAATCACTCAGATTACAAATGCTCAAGCACTAAGCAAGAGACTTCAAACTGCTCAAGCACAAAGCAAGAGACTTCTAACTGCTCAAGCACAAAGCAAGAGACTTCCAATGCTCAAGCACAAAGCAAGAGACTTCCAATGCTCAAGCACAAAGCAAGAGACTTCCAATGCTCAAGCACAAAGCAAGAGACTTCCAATGCTCAAGCACAAAGCAAGAGACTTCCAATGCTCAAGCACAAAGCAAGAGACTTCCAATGCTCAAGCACAAAGCAAGAGACTTCAAACTGGTTTTAATGTTAATAAAGATAAGAGATTAACACTTGATATACAATCAGAGGTGTTTACAAAATACAACGCAGTTACAAGACTAACTTAGAAAATTATCACAAAGTTTCTAAGTGTTTGATAGCTTCAGAATTTGACAGAGTTTCAGCACGTTCAGAAGCTTAAGTCTTGATTTCATTTCTTCACAAATCTTCTTCCTTTTATAGATGATAAAATGAACGTTGAAGATTATAGCCGTTTGAAGAATTGAGACGCTCCTTTGTATAGATCAGTGAGCTTATTAGCTGTTCTGATTTGCAGTAGCTTAGGAGCTTAACGTTTACTACAAAATGAGAGATTCATTTTGCCTTTTGATATTTGAACCTTGGTGAAAGCCAAATAAGGAAATAATCGTTTCTGAAGCCTGACTTGAAAAGGACCTTTCCATGGTCAAACCTTTTCATTCTTGGTTTCTGCGTTTGGACTTAGTCAGGCACAGTCTTCAATAAAATTGTACTCTCAAATGTAGCTTAACACTTATATCTGACGAGCCTTCAGATTTTGATAGGCTCAGAATTACTTGTTTCAGATCTGGTGAGCTCAGATGTTCTTCAGATTTTGATAGGCTCAGAATTACTTGTTTCAGATCTGGTGAGCTCAGAAGTAATTCCTTCAGAAATTCTAAGGTTCAGATAATAACTTCAGAGTTTCACAGGCTCAGAATTACTTGCTTCAGATCTGGTGAGCTCAGAAGTAATTCCTTCAGAAATTCTAAGGTTCAGATAATAACTTCAGAGTTTCATAGGCTCAGAATTACTTGCTTCAGATCTGGTGAGCTCAGAAGTAATTCCTTCAGAAATTCTAGGGTTCTTTAGTACGCAAATTTTAACTTTTAATCCTGCACACTGAATTAAATTATTAGTACTCCAATTTAACCTTAAATACATTGTTATCATCAAAATCAATTAAGGAGATACAAAATCATAATTTTGTTCCAACAATCTCCCCCTTTTTGATGATGACAACTATATGTATTTAAAATCAATTGTTGTTGTTTTTATTTAACATCTTGACTTCAGGTTCTGAGGTTTGCAAGCTCCCCCTGAGTCTGATAAGCTTCAAAAGTTTATCAATGATAAATATAAAACAGTCTAAGAGTAATATTTAATGTCAAATATAATTTCATATATTCTACCTTCAGAATTAGAGGTTTGCAAGCTCTATTTCTTCAGATTGACAAATATAAGATATGGTTTGCAAGCGTATCTTATATTATATGAATTTATGTTGGACAAAATTTATTACTCCCCCTCATTAAAAGTTTAAAAGACTTTAATATAACTTAATAAGAGTAGAGTTCAAAAAATGTGATCTTTAGAGCTTCAGAAATAATTTCACTGCCATAGGAAATGAAATAATATTTTCTCCCCCTTTGTCATTATCAAAAACGGGTCAGTCAAAGCACAAGTTACAGGGTAGTAAATGCACACAGCAAACAACCACCAGCAGTAAATGCATTCAACGGTAAAAGGGAATTGTTAAGTACCATGGTGAAACAGGGAATTGTTTCAGAATGAAGACGAGTTTCTTCAAGATCTGAATCAGTTCCAGGAAAAGGTGGAGTGGTTTGAATGGATGAGGGGTTTGGTTCAGAAGTGGTTGGCTTAGGAGATGAAGTCTGAAGGGGTTCAGTTTGGGATTCAGCAGGGACTTCAGAATTTTGAACATTTGAGGGTTCAGATTGGTCTACGTCCATTGCTATTGGGGTAGACTCAGAATCTTTAATAGGAGATTTCTGAGGGGATTTAGGAGTGTCAGAAATGGTTATAGTGGAAGTTTCAAAATATTGAAAACGTGAGAAGTGATAGTGACTAGTGTGTAGTTAAGTGATTATAGTGGAAGTTTCAAAATATTGGGGAAACAAGATAGTGACGTAATGGGGGCTTGGCAGTTACTTTTAATAAAATCATCATTAGCTCTCCTTCATTACCCAGCGGTTACTAGACATGATGGGAAGTTACACAGATAAGTAGTGTTTTCAGAAGCCAGTTGTCAGTTAGAGAAACTGAGTGCTCAACTAACACTTAGAGTAGGTATCTGAGTCACAAGAAATCATATTTAATAATAAATAATTCTGATTGCTTCAGATGAGAGAGTGCTTCAGAACCTATATAATAGTTTCTGAGCCGTCCAAACTTCTGAGGCCCTTCAGAACCAGTTTATTCATTCAGAGTTAACAGCATTCAGAGATGTCATTCAGAAATAAAAACCATGTTCAGATTTTTCTTGATAAAATCGAAACGATCAATAGCAAGAGGTTTGGTAAAGATATCAGCCCATTGATGCTCAGTATCAATGAATTGAATCTTAATTACTCCCTTCTGAACATAGTCTCTAATGAAGTGATGTTTGATCTCAATGTGTTTAGCTCTTGAATGCAAAATAGGATTCTTAGACAAACAGATAGCAGCAGTATTATCACAGAGAAGTGGTATACTACTTATCCTTATCTGATAGTCCTCCAACTGATGTTTCATCCAGAGCAATTGCGTGCAACACTTAGCAGCTGAGATGTACTCTGCTTCTGCTGTAGATAGAGCAATAGTTGCTTGTCTCTTACTAGCCCATGATATAAGGTTTTCACCTAGAAATTGACAGTTTCCACTAGTGGACTTCCTTTCAATTTTATCACCAGCATAGTCAGCATCACAGAATCCAATAAGCTGATAATCTAAGGATTTCTTATAAAGTAATCCAAGATTAGTGGTTCCTTTCAGATATCTAAAGATTCTCTTAACAGCAGTTAGATGAGACTCTCTAGGATCTGATTGAAATCTAGCACACAAGCATACACTGAACAAGATATCTGGTCTAGATGCAGTGAGATAAAGGAGGGAACCAATCATACCTCTGTATAATTTCTGATCTACTTTGCCTTCAGATTCTTCCTTCAGAAGACAGCTAGAGGGATGCATAGGAGTTGACATTGGTTTACAATCTTCAAGACCAAATTTCTTCAGTAAATCCTTTGTGTATTTGGTTTGATGCACATATACTCCTTCTTTTCTTTGATTGATTTGAATTCCCAAGAAGAATGTTAGTTCTCCCATCATACTCATTTCAAATTCATCCTGCATAAGCTTAGAGAAATTCTTGCAAAGAGAAGCATTAGTTGAACCAAAGATAATATCATCAACATAAATCTGAACAATCAAAATATCAGTTTTTAAGGTTTTTCTAAAGAGAGTGTTATCAACATGTCCTTTTTCAAAACCATTTTCTAGAAGAAATATACTTAACCTTTCATACCAAGCTCTTGGAGCTTGTTTCAAACCATACAGAGATTTCTTCAATTTGTAAACATGATCAGGACACTTTATATCTTCAAAGCCAGGAGGTTGTTTAACATAGACTTCTTCATAAATTACTCCATTCAGAAATGCACTCTTAACATCCATTTGAAATAGAGTGATGTCATGATTAACTGCATAGGACAAGAGAAGTCTAATTGCCTCAAGTCTTGCTACTGGTGCAAAGGTTTCAGTGAAATCTATGCCTTCTTGCTGACTATAACCTTGTGCAACCAGTCTAGCTTTATTTCTGACAACTTCTCCCTTTTCATTTGACTTGTTTCTGAATACCCATTTTGTTCCAATAATGTTCTTGTGTTTGGGTTTTGGTACCAGATCCCAAACATCATTTCTTTCAAATTGATTGAGCTCTTCTTGCATTGCAACAATCCACCCATCATCTGAGAGTGCTTCTTCTATGTTTGTGGGTTCAATTAATGAAATTAACCCAACTAGGGATTCATCCTCTTTGAAAGCAGATCTGGTCTTTCTTGGGCTATCCTTGTTACCAACAATTAGCTCTTCAGGATGAGATGATCTATACTTGAATTTACTCTTAGGTGGAGCAGGTGTCTGAGAGGGTTCAGTTTCTGAAGGGTCTTCAGTTTCAAGGCCTTCAGAGATATCTTCATTTTGAGTCTCAGATGGATATACAGCAATGGAGAGATCTTCACACTCAGAATTTGAGGAAACTTGAAATTCTGCAAAAGTCTCAGCTTGCTCTGACATTTTATCGTCAGGCTCTTTATCATCAAATCTAACATGTATAGATTCTTCAACTGTGTGAGTTTCAGAATTATACAATCTGTATGCTTTTGAGCGTTCAGAGTAGCCTATAAAGATACCCTTATAAGCTCTAGCATCAAATTTCTTTCGATAGACCTTGTTGTCTAGAATATAACAAGTACATCCAAACTGATGAAAATAAGAAATATTTGGTTTTCTTCCTTTGAACAGTTCATAAGCAGTTTTGTTCAGAATAGGTCTGATGTAGATTCTATTCTGAACATAGCAAGCAGTACTCACGGCTTCTGCCCACAAGAACTTAGCTAGGTTAGACTCAAGCATCATGGTACGAGCCATTTCTTGCAAAGATCTATTCTTTCTTTCTACAACACCATTCTGCTGTGGTGTTCTAGGAGAAGAGAATTCATGGATTACTCCATGCTCTGAGCAGAAAGATTCGAAAGAGTCATTTTCGAACTCTCCCCCAAGGTCGCTTCTAACCTTCAGAATCCGAAGATCCTTTTCACTTTGTATTTGTGTGCAGAAGTCACTGAACACCACAAGTGCTTCACTCTTAGAACGTAGGAATTTCACCCAAGTCCATCTACTGAAATCATCAACCATGACCAATCCATATTTTTTACCATTGATAGAGGCTGTCGAAACAGGACCAAACAGATCAATGTGAAGCAATTCTAAGGGTCTGGAAGTAGAGACAATGTTTTTAGACTTGAATGAAGTCTTAGCAAATTTTCCTTTTTGACATGAGCCACAAAGTGCATCTGAGTGATAATCAATGTCAGGCAAACCACTAACAAGCTTTTGTTTGCTAAGCTTAGAGATCAACCTCCAGTTAGCATGACCAAGACGCTTGTGCCATAGCCATTTCTCATCACTCAGAGACAAAAGACATATAATCTTTTGGTCAACCAAATCAGAAAAGTTTACTTTATAAACATTGCCAACTCTCATTCCCTTGAATACTACAGATTTGTCAGAGTCTTTTGATACAGTACATGATTCCTTATTAAATGTAACAACACACCCATTGTCACAAAATTGACTAATGCTCAATAGATTGTGTTTAAGTCCATCAACTAACCAAACATCTTTAATGGAAAGAGAAGAATTACCAACTGTACCTGTACCAATGATCTTCCCTTTTTGTTTTCCTCCAAATCCCACAGAGCCTCCCTCTTTCAGAGTTAGGGTTTGGAACATATGCTTTTCTCCCGTCATATGTCGTGAGCAACCACTGTCCAGGTACCAGGGCTGCTGTTTTACCTTTCCTTGCATGAGCATCTGAAGCAAACATTATTTCAGATTTTGGTACCCATATTCTGATGGGTCCTTTAGAGTTAGTCTTCTGAATAGTATTCCTTCTTTGTTTTCTATGATCAACACAAGATCTAGAATTAATTAAGCTTTGACAAGAATGTTTAGGCTTAATTTGATTCTTGGATTTTGATCTGGAGTATATCACAGTTCCAAAGGTCAAGCAAGGATCTGAAGTAACTTTACCTTGATTTCTCAGAGGTTCAGATGACTTCTGAGCCTTAACTTGAGAACTTTTGGACTCAGAAATTTTAGGTTCAGAAGAACTTGGAACTTCTGAGTCTTTGGGTTCAGGTTCAGAACCTCCTTCAGAGTTGGATGCCTTCAGATCAAGTGTACCACTTTTAACAAAGGTAGAGAATAATTCAGGTGGAGTATCATCCTCACTATATGATTTCAGAGGTTTATCCCAGTTCTTAAACCGAGAATAACCAATGCCTTCACCATAGTTACGAGTCATATGATAAATCATGGAAGCCATTTTACTCCTATTGAAGGTACAACGAATAAATTCGTGAAGAGCATCTTCATGATCATCATTGAGCTTGTCTGCCAAGACATAGTTAGATTCAACATGACAAATACGAATGTTTAACGATTCATTTTCATCATAAAGAATCTTGGCATCCTTTTTCAATGATTCATGAATATTCTTCAGAATTTTGTGTTGACTTACTATACGAGAGTAATGTTTCACGGCAATCTTAAGAGAATCAATTAATTCAGATTTAGTCATGTTAGAGTATACCTCATTTTCATCATCTGAGTCATCTTCAGAATCTCTATCAGAGTTGTTACCTTCAGAAGTTCTTGCCATTAAAGCCAGATTGCCTTCTTCATCATCTTCTCCTTCAGAGTCATTCTCAATGGTCTCCCAAGTGGCTAACAAACTCTTCCTTACCTTTTCTTTGTACTTTTCTTTCCCAAAGCTCTTATTCTTTCCTTTGTCCTTGGATGACATTTCTGGACAGTCCGCAATGAAGTGTCCAGATTTCTTGCAGTTATAGCAGTTGTTCAGTTCTTCCTTTTTGTCCTTTGAAAAGGAACTTCTTGAGTTGTTTCCTTTGTTTGGAAACCTTTTGTATTTCTTGTTCCATTTCTGAAACCTTCTAACCATTAGTGCCATTTCTTCATTCTCAGAATTTTCATCCATCATATCATTAGAAGTTTCTTCCTCTTGTTCAGACACTTTGATCTTTGCAGCTTTTGAGGAAGTCTGAACAGAGCTTAGAGCCAAGGACTTCATCTTCTTGACAGGTTCATCTGACATAAGTTCTAGCTCATGACTTCTGAGTGAGCTTATTAAATCTTCAAGAGTCACATTGTCCAAATCCTTGGATTCCTGAAAAGCTGTAACTTTTGGTCTCCATTTGGAAGGTAAGCTCCTCAGAATTTTCTTCACGTGATCAGATGCAGTGTAGCTTTTCTTCAGAACTTGAAGACCAGAGACAAGGGTTTGAAACCTTGAATACATGGTTTCAATATCTTCATCTTCCTTCATTCTGAACAGCTCATATTGGTGAACTAATAAGTTTGCCTTAGCTTCTTTGACTTGCTTATTTCCTTCATAGGTGGAACATAGAGAGTCCCAGATAGTTTTGGCACATGACTTGTTGGATATTTTTAAATACTCAGCATGAGATATTGCACCAATAAGCATATTCTTAACAGTATGATGCTTCTTATACTGTTTCTTCTTTTCAGCATCAAAGAACTTTCTGTAGGTATTTCTTACAACACCTTCATCATCCATGTGTTCAAAATGTATACCATCTTCAATGATATCCCATAACTCATCATCGGTCCCAATGATGTAACTATACATCTTGGTTTTCCAGAAAGGAAAAGTAGTAGGATCACTGTTGAAGTAAGGTGGTTTGTCTCTGTGATTATCACTGTTCCTTTCCCTATCATAGTTGTGAGGAGGTGGAACAGCAGAGTGATCAGGTCCAGAGGAAGCAGAAGGAGAGGTAACACCAGACATGTTTTTCAACTAAGTACCCCTAGATCTTTTACTGTTTCACTGTTAAGTGAAGAGCAACAAACCAGGCTCTGATACCAATTGAAGGTTGAAAAACACACAAGAAGGGGGGGGGGGGGGGGGTTGAATTGTGTGAGACTTTTTCTAAGTTAAAACAAATTGCAGCGGATAAGGTATAACACACACAATATATGAGGATAGGGTTAGAGAGAGATGCTCAGAATTTTTATACTGGTTCCTCCCACTAACAGGAGTAGTCCAGTCCTCTTGTCCTTCACAAGAGATTTCACTATAATCACTCAGATTACAAATGCTCAAGCACTAAGCAAGAGACTTCAAACTGCTCAAGCACAAAGCAAGAGACTTCTAACTGCTCAAGCACAAAGCAAGAGACTTCCAATGCTCAAGCACAAAGCAAGAGACTTCCAATGCTCAAGCACAAAGCAAGAGACTTCCAATGCTCAAGCACAAAGCAAGAGACTTCCAATGCTCAAGCACAAAGCAAGAGACTTCAAACTGGTTTTAATGTTAATAAAGATAAGAGATTAACACTTGATATACAATCAGAGGTGTTTACAAAATACAACGCAGTTACAAGACTAACTTAGAAAATTATCACAAAGTTTCTAAGTGTTTGATAGCTTCAGAATTTGACAGAGTTTCAGCACGTTCAGAAGCTTAAGTCTTGATTTCATTTCTTCACAAATCTTCTTCCTTTTATAGATGATAAAATGAACGTTGAAGATTATAGCCGTTTGAAGAATTGAGACGCTCCTTTTTATAGATCAGTGAGCTTATTAGCTGTTCTGATTTGCAGTAGCTTAGGAGCTTAACGTTTACTACAAAATGAGAGATTCCTTTTGGCTTTTGATATTTGAACCTTGGTGAAAGCCAAATAAGGAAATAATTGTTTCTGAAGCCTGACTTGAAAAGGACCTTTCCATGGTCAAACCTTTTCATTCTTGGTTTCTGCGTTTGGACTTAGTCAGGCATAGTCTTCAATAAAATTGTACTCTCAAATGTAGCTTAACACTTATATCTGACGAGCCTTCAGATTTTGATAGGCTCAGAATTACTTGTTTCAGATCTGGTGAGCTCAGATGTTCTTCAGATTTTGATAGGCTCAGAATTACTTGTTTCAGATCTGGTGAGCTCAGATGTTCTTCAGATTTTGATAGGCTCAGAATTACTTGTTTCAGATCTGGTGAGCTCAGAAGTAATTCCTTCAGAAATTCTAAGGTTCAGATAATAACTTCAGAGTTTCACAGGCTCAGAATTACTTGCTTCAGATCTGGTGAGCTCAGAAGTAATTCCTTCAGAAATTCTAAGGTTCAGATAATAACTTCAGAGTTTCATAGGCTCAGAATTACTTGCTTCAGATCTGGTGAGCTCAGAAGTAATTCCTTCAGAAATTCTAGGGTTCTTTAGTACGCAAATTTTAACTTTTAATCCTGCACACTGAATTAAATTATTAGTACTCCAATTTAACCTTAAATACATTGTTATCATCAAAATCAATTAAGGAGATACAAAATCATAATTTTGTTCCAACAATCTTGCATTGCACTCATGTTAGCTTATTTTCTCCTATAAATAGGAGCTTCTCAATGTACTTTGTCATTCAAGTTTTAAGTAATCAAACAAGTTTGTTGTTTTATCATAGAGAGTGGATTCTCTCTTTGGCTTCTGAGCCATAATTTGTCTAGGTTTTAGGTTTTTGGAAAATTTTGATTTGTTTCTTTAATTGATTATTTCGGTGGTCTTCTACTTCTTTAATTGATATATATAGGGTAAATAAGTTTTTACCCCCTGTAATATAGGCAAGTTTTGTTTTTTTCCCCTGTAATTTTTTTTGTTGCGATTTGTCCCTTGCAAAGTAAATTTTTTTGGTTTCCCCCTTGGGTGCAAGGAATTAGCACTTTTTAAATCGGTTGAACATATTAACCGATTTAAAAAATAGCACTTTTTAAATTGGTTTGAACAAAATAACCGATTTAAAAAGTGCATCCAAGGGGCAAGTCCAAAAAATTCAACATTACAGGGGGCGATTCACAAAAAAAAAAAAAAAATACAGGGGGAAAAAACAAAACACGCCTACATTAGAGGGGGTATAAGCCTATTTACCTATATATATATCAACTAGGAACACAAACGTAAATGGTTTATCCAATTCATGAATCCATAACTGATCAAAATTCAATATCCTGTTTCACCTTTCTTCAATCAACTGCTTAATTGTGATATACCTTTCGTGATATTCATGAATTGCATAAGTCATTTACTTGATTGTGATATACTTTTTTGCCTAGATTATAAGAAAGATATATTGTGTTGTATGAAAGAAGAGTGTATGAAAGCAAAGTGCATGTTGTGATATTGAAAATTGAGAATCTCAACTCGTGCTGTCTTTCACCTTCTGTTAGTGATTAGTATGAGTTAAACACTCAGTTTTTTAATGATCAAAAAGTTTTTAGTTACATTAACTAAAGATGATTAACTTCCAAAACTTGATTGTGGTGATATACAAGTGTCAGAAAAATGTCCTTGATTGTATATGTTTAAAGGACTAGAACATATCTACTAATATTTTGGCAATAGATATGCATACAAGTAGAGTACTTGTTGTGATATTCAGGTACCATATAGTCCATATATTGCTCTCTATCACTTCTCTTAAGAGTTCTTTGTGAGAAAAAATATATCATCGTATGTATCATTAACAATATGTAAAGGAAAATTTAAAGAAAGATTTTTTATTTGATATAAAAATGAGTTGATCAGTAGAAACTCTTTTGTCAATATAAATTAGAATGGCATAAACTAGTATCAACCATATCTTTGGTTCCATATTTGAAGAATGCAAAATTAGGTGTAAAATTGATTCTGACATGTTTGGATGCTCTCGTGTAAAATTAATTCTTCCTTCTAAAATGAAGCTAGAATTTGGAGCTTCTAAAATTTATTTTTAATCTCAAATTTGTTATACTCACTTTTTATATGAATGTATTCGAACATTAATCACTTTACATTCAACAAAATTTTAGTCGAAATCAATTTTGGGTACATAGCACAGACTATTTAGCCTTTTCCCAAACTCAACAACTACCATCCAAAAAAAATTTAGGGTATTGTAAGTTTCACAACACTTTATTATAGTTTGTTCCTAGTTGATTATTACGTTCGGTGGTCTTTAATTGTTTATTTCATCTAAGCATGGTATTGAGGAATCTAGAAAATTTAGTTTAAGAAGTGGGTATTGTTACATATATTATTAAAAAGATATAAACACTTATTTGAAGTATAAGGTAATCAATATAAAAATAACTTATATGTTTAGATGATGGTGCTAGAGAGACCACAACCTAATGAAACACAACAAAGTGCTAAGGATTCTTACAACCCTGTTGATATTGATAGCATTCCTAAGGTAATCCAAAATTTATGTTTTTTATTATTTTGTATTTCGTAATATCTATGGCAAAATTTATGTTTTGTTGAGACTAAAATTTCGTGAAGAGTACTTTGTATTTCGTAATATGGTATTGGTGTGGATTGTTGACATAAATAAACGTAGTCCTTTGTTCTTCCAGTATTGCAGTAGGATTCTTACTTATAATTCTGTTTTTCTTCTATATTTTTCTCATAGTAGATACCATTTCCATCTAAGAGCATGCACAAGCATTTATGTAATGCCTGGACTGATTTATGTGCTAGTCACAATAAATTTGATAAAGGACAGTGATGATTTCCCATTTCTAAGATGGAAATTATGACCTACAAGCAGGGTGAAATGAAATCTGAACTTACTTTGATATAATATCTAATAATCTTGTTAATTTTTCATTGGTTTAGGGTATCTCGTCTATAAACATATATTTAGGATTCTCGAGTCGTCGTTTGGTGGCTCGTGGCAAGTTGCACAACACCGAAGGTGATATGGTGCATGGCATTAAATTACCTCTCGGATATGTTAAAGTTGCTATCGATGTTCCTATTATATCAGACGCTCCATTGCCCATATCGATTGAATATGGAGAAGTCTCGACAGTTGGTCAAGCAATAGGTACAATTGTGCCATGGCCATTCAAACTTGTTGAACTTATTGTTGAATGTCAAAAGGTAAATTACTTTTTATCAACCTGTTATTTGATCTATAAGTACTATATACTTGTTTTATTATTTCATGACTAACTTCAAGTAATGTAACTTTTTAGATCCCAAAAAAAATCCAAAATAAGGATAAGGTACAAAGCTCTGAATCAGTTGCGTCACCAACCAAAAACCGAAAAATATTGAAAAAACAAGTGGTGCACCCTAAAAATGTTGGTTCAGTTGGTTTACAAAAATTAAAATTCCTTGATGACTATACGAAGTTTGCCTGGAAGTCTGGAACTGTGATGGAAATAGACATGGGGGGTGATATATTCTCTGTGGGATTTTCTGAACTTTTGCATTTAGAGAATATAAAAGAGGTTGTTGATCACGACTGGTTAAGTGCCTCTGTTATCACCTTGTATGCTAGGTACTGCTATTATCATCAATATTTTCTAATTTTGACCTACAAATTAATATTTATGTTATTATGTTTGGGAGGTAATATTATTAATATCTGAAAGTGTTCTTTTTTATATCAAGGTATCTCTATGACAAGCTTATTGGTCCTCGTGGATTAACTTACAAGATATCATTTTTATCCCCACATGTATCATATTATGATATTCAAGGAAAAGATATAGCAAGCGTATTGATGGAAACTAAGGCGTTAAAGGATGAAAAGATAATTCTTGCACCTTATAATATTGGGTAAGATTTTATATTTAAATTACATTTTTTAAGAGATATGTGTGAATGCGTTAAAAGTGAATTATTTATTGCAATATTCAAATGTTGGGTGCATGATTCATTGGGTTTTGTTTGTCATCAATCCCAATGCTGAGAATATATATTTTTTGGATCCGCTCGGTGGCGAACCTTCAGATCATGGAAGTATAAAAATAAAGTTTGAAAAGTGAGTATCATGTCTTTTAATTCAACAGTTATATAAGTATGAATTTTTGGTAATTACAAGCTCTATGTTGAAGTTAATTTAATTTTGTTAGTGCAATTCAAATCTACCGTGCCTGGTGTGAAAATTAAATCTCCAAGTCAAAGAAAGATAAAATCAAATGGCATAAAATAAAGGTATTTTCTAATTATTGTTAATTGTAAATAATAGTTATGTAGAGTAAATTAAAATTGATCTTTGCAAATGTTTTTTTTTCCAGTGTCCTCGTCAAAGAAACACTATTGATTGCAGATATTTTATCATGAGATTTATGAAAGAAGTTATCATGGAATATCCAAATAAGATTCCTGATAATGTAAGTTATTTGAATTATTCATAATTCATATTCTTACATATAAGGTATATGTAATGTAGTGTAATTCAAGTCTGACTCAATTTTGTGTTACTGTTATATTTGAAGTATTTTCATCGCCATAGACATTCTACATACTCCAAAGAGAAGCTAGATGAGGTAAAGGAGGAGTGGGCTACCTATATGGTTGAAGATGTTATCAATGATGCAAAAAGGCGGCCAAAATAATAGTTGATCATTAATTGGTAAGTTGTATCTTATAAATATTTAATAATCCAAATATATTTTGATATGGCTATTGTGCTTGGTAGAATATGTAGTTGGTATTCTTGGATTTACACATCCATTGTCAAATTATATGGGTACATAGGAATTTGGACATGTGTAATGGGATAGTAATGGGGATTGAAAAAGTAACTGATATGAAGAAAGCAAAAAAGGGGAATTAAGGATTAAAAAGAGACAAACCTGTATCACATTTAGCAGAAGGAATTCTATCAGTACCTGTATGTGGATGCTTACATGCTTTTCATATATTTTGAGTATAAAGGAGTTGTCTAGTTAGGAATTTGGACATGTTACACTAAAGTTTTAGAGTAATGGCTACTTAGGAATTTCTTGTACATCTATATATACAATGACTATGTTTTATTATATACAGGTAGTTTTGAAGCCTTCCTTTTTCAATGATGTGGGTGCTTCTCGTCATCAAGTGACAAGTCGTAGAAGAACATAGAGCTAGAGTTTGATAATCTCTTTTTTTTAGTGGTCTTTGTGTTTTAACTGAATTTGTCATTGATTTTCGCATAAGAAAGTATGACCAAAGTTTGACAATATCTCTTTTGTAGTGGTCTTTGTGTTTGTACTATTCAATTCGGATTTTTCTTGTAGTTGGATTGGTTTTGTTTATGAAATGAATGTATTACAAGTGCTTTTGTTTTATATTAGAGCTTGTCTTGTGTGATGTACAAGTCTATATATAAATTTGTACTATGTTACAAGTTCAAGAGCAAGTTGTCAAACAAAAAAAAAATGTAATTTACTGTAAAAAAAGAGCAGCTTAAAAAAACGGACAGGTTATAGTCACAAAAAAAAAACATACAGGATTAATTACAAAAAAAAAGGGACAGGATTAGTCACAAAATAGAAAAAAAACGGATTGCACATACAATAGCGTTTTTTACACGGGCGCTATTAAAGGTTGGTCCAGACAAGCAACATATAACAGCGTGTTTAAAAACAAGCGCTATCAAAAAACCGTTTTCGTCAGTTTCTTTGTTATTGCCCAGTGATATACTACAGCGTTTTTCGTCAAAACCGCTATTAAAAGTTGACATATGATAGCGTTTTAGAAACGCTATTGTAGCCACCCAGACCTACAATAGCGTTATCTGTAATAGCGCTTTAAAGCGCTATCAAAAGTCAAAATAAGCGCTATTAAAGACCCGTTTTTGTTGTAGTGTAGGGATTTTGAGATGCTAAATTGCAGAAGCCAACAACTGAAAGGATTTTGAGAAAATAGAAGGTGATTTAGGGTTTCAGAGATGGTGGTTGTGCGATTTAGAGATTCTTAATGGCCATGGTGGTGGTGCAATTTTGATTCTCAGGCGTGGTGGTGCGATTTTGCATCTCAGGCGTGGTGGTGGTGCGATTTTGACGTGAGAAGCTAGTCTGTGAAGAGATTTTTTTTTTCTATGGGAAAATATTTATTTTTTTAATGATTTTTTTTGGTAAAGCAAGATATATTTTCATTTTGCCGCTTAAAGTGATTTCTAGATGGCGCTCAATTTTTTCATTTGGAGTTTATGTCAATATCTTAGGCCACGGCTCAAAACATGTGGAGTTTTAAAATATCAATAAGCCACGGTTATATTGTGTGGTATGAAATTTTTATTGGTAGCCTAAAGTGTTATAGGCCACGCTTAAAGTTGGTGGCCTTCAGAATATTTTGGGCCACGGTTTTTGCCGTGGTCAAAAACATCAATGGCTAAAAACCGTGGCTATAATGAGGAATAGGTGACGGTTCGTTTTAAGAAAGTTAGAAAATAACCTATATAGGCAAGTTATATGCAACAATGTTAAAACTATTGCCTATTCCTGTTTTAGGCCACTCTTTTTTTAATTGTGGATAAATAAAGGGTGGTCTATACTCCAAATGTTGTAGTGATATAATCTTTTATTGTTTTTTTTTTTTTCTATAATTGTTTTACTAAACTTCCTCTAAACCTTTTTTTTTTCTTCCTATTTTTATACATATATTGTTAATAGAGTAAAATTACAATGAAAGATACAAAATTTAAAAGATTATTAAAATTGATAAGGACTGTGAAGAAGATTTCCTTCTTGAACTTGGCTGGATTTTGATGATAACAAACTCACATCACAAAAGAAGAAAGCATATGGAGGCTCAAGATTATAAAATAAGATGAAGACCAAAACTTAGACTTATTTATTAAATTAATTGTAAGTATGGTCTTATCTTTGATTTATCATTTTTAATAATTATATAACTTAGAAGCTCAGAAATTATTTTAAAATGAATTACAAATAAATTTCTAAGTTAAATATAAAAGTCCATACGAAGCAACCTTTTAAAAAAATATAAAAAGTTAATTTTAAGAAAATCTGCCTGCAGTTTTCAAATCTGCCGTGCGTTTCAACAGATGTAAAACGTCTGTGGTTGTTTGCATAATTGAAACAGTGCAATGTTTGAATTTTGAAAACAGGACCTTTTACATCGCCTGTTTCGTAGCAACAGATGTGAAAAGACCTGGACAGAATTTTATTTTTTGAACCATTGTGATTTTTCAAACACAACTTTTTATGATATGATTTTTGAAGAGTTGCCTTGCTTCATGGACATTTTCTAAAGCCTCTATAAATATATTTGCTTCATGGACACTTTCATATTCCAATATTCTAAGATCAAATATACTTTCTCACTTAAACTTTAAAAACATCATTTTATGAAACCTTGATTATATTTTCATATCCAAAAAGGTTTCTGAGCATTAAAGTTGTATACTTTATTAAAGTGACATTGATTTGATAACAGCCATACATTATTATTATTCTTCAACACTTGTTTGTAAATTTTCATCATAGTTTTGTTGAGAATTGTTGTTAAAGATAGCGGGTTGCTATCTTGTGTTGTATAAGAATATCACCATAGGGTTTGGCGAAGATTTTTGTTGTTAAATATAGTGGGGTTGCTATCTTCTGTTGTATTAGGATTTTGTTAGGGAAGTCTTGGGGTGAGGGTTGTCTTGTAACAAGAATTCTAATAGTGGAAAATCACTCATAGGGTGTGAGGGGACTGGAGTACCCTTAGGTTAGAAGAGGAACCAGTATAAATCTTTTGTGTCCATTTTCTTCTTTCCCTTATCTCTTTTATTTTTCTACATGTTCATACATTCATCATAACCTTTAAGAAAAATAAAAGAACCGCATCTCTAAAATAATCGAAAAGTCTAAGAACCTAATTTAACCCTCTCTTAGGTTGCACTCTTAAACTTACAAGGATAAATTAGTAAATATAGTAGTTATTAATTTTAATATATTATTAGAAGTAGATTAATTAAATTAAGTTTATTTGGATTAAAAAAATAGTGGTTTGTTTTATTTTTTTCAAAATTCGACGATAGCACTCCATACATACCCACTATCACTATTGAGATAATCATGTAGTGTGACGGTTAATTGAGTAAAGATAATCCATTAATTATTTTATTTCCCATGTATTTTAGAATATTTGTTAATTAATCAAATTTATTTACTAATAGCTATAAATTCACCCACTTTGATTATATATTGTAAACTTTCTATACGGTAGATTACTATTCATCTAACGCTTCTCTTTCTCTTTTGTTCATTGTTCAAAATTTAATCACTCGATCTCTCCAAAATTTAACCGATCCAGTTCTCCATCATGTCATCATTATTCATCAACTTATATAATTTTCCCTTTCAAAATCACTTCTCTCACTTTGAAGAATACCGACGAGAAGGTATCTAATATTAAAAAGCTTTGAAGAATACCGACGCAATTAAAGAAAAGTGCGAAGACTATGAAAGAAGATGATGAGCAATGGAGAACAAGGGGCAAGCAATCAAGTCATTGGTGTCTTAGAAATTTTTGTGGTGTTCTTATAGGATTAAGTGATAAACATTCAAAATAGTGTTGCTCTTTTGTGTTCTCTTTTGTAATTTGTATTTTGTTCTTTGTATTTGAATTTTTGTATAAATAAAATTCGCTGATTAAAAAAAAAAAGATTGAACGAGAAACAAAACTTATAAATAAAATTTAGCAATCAATTGTTGATATTGAACGTTAATTTCTAATATCTTATTTCATTGGAGATTAAATTAATATTTGAATATTATTGACAAACACTAGTTGTGTTAACGACCAAAACTTTTTGCAACGGCATGCAACAACAATTTTTTCGTTGGGAAAAATACTTTTTTTGCCAGCGACAATAATTGTTGTTACAAAAAACACTAGTTATGTTAACGACATTAATTGTTGTTGAAAAACACTAGTTATGTCAGCGACATTAATTGTTGCTGCAAAATACTAGTTATTGCAGTGGCACTAATTGTTCTTCCAAAACTTTTCGCAACGACACTTATATATGCCAACGACATGCAGCTACAATTTTTTCGCTGCGAAAAATACATTTTGCAGCAATTTTATAATTTTCGCAGCGACATTGTCACTGCCAAAAATCATATTTCTTGTAATGTACAATCACTAATTTTTTATCAATAAATTCATAATACATTTACATAAAATAAAATTGGTACAAAATAATTTTAACCATTAATTTAAAATCAAACGGCTCTTACTTGAGAGACAACTCTAATATATGACTGTGGTCAATGATATTTCGAGAGGTAGTATAGAATCTGTCTAGTTCCAAAATCAAACGCGGAGAAAAGGAAAAGGGTCTGTACTCTGCATGCATATAGGTAGGGGGTGTAAGCGGATCAAAAAAATCCAATTGAATCGATGATCCAAACTAATTCAAACCGAAAAAAATTGACTTTTTTGGTTCTGATCAAAAACCGAACCGAACCAATTGAAAACCGATGTGGTTTGGTTCGGTTCTCGGTTTCGTTTTCAAATCCATTGGATTGAACCGAACCAAACCGATACCTATAATATAATCAATTTTAACCTATATGTGATTAAATTAGCAACCAAACATGTGCTGATTTAGTTTTGATTTTGGGTTTTCAAGTAATTGTTATATAAACATAGTGGGAACAACAAGTATTGATTTTTAAATTTTTAAAAAGAGAACACAGTTTTTGCTTGTATATGTAGATTTCTTGATCTGGCATTCCTTAAATTTAAGCTTATAACTATGTGAATTTAAGTTTTTGTAAATTTAAGTTTTGATCTTTTTAACTATGTGAATATAAATTTTTGTAAATATAAGTTTTTGAAAATTTTATGAGTTTCGAACACGAACTGTAATTCTTTTTTTATTGTGTATGATGATATTTGATTACGTATCGTCGAAAAAATAATAGTAGACAAAAATAATAGTAGGAAAAATATTACAAAAAAAAAAGCATTACAAAACCGATCAAAATATCCGAACCAAACCGAGCCAAATTGGTTTGGTTTCATTTTTTAAAAACAGGACAAACCGAACTAATTAAGTACACATTGGTTCGGACTTTGAATTCATTAAAAATCGATCCAAACCGGTTCAATTACACCCGTATATATAGGACAAGAAGAGCACATGGTTGAGTCAGGATCGGAAACGGTGGTGCTGAAGAATTTTTAAGTCTAATCTCTATAATACTTACATAGTACTATCTGTACAAGATTGATGAGCCGTGGATGGTACTCCCTCCGGTCTTATTTATAAGCAAAAGTCAACAAAAAATTTTGGCCCTAAATATAAGCAAAAGTCATTAAATTCAACTCTAATTAATATTTTTTTTCCAACAATACCCCTACACATGCATTTATTCATTTCTACAAGTAATATATGTTGGAGTAGTACTAATGATGATTACATCTAAATATGAGTAAACTTCATAAAAGACAAAAGGGCATTTTAAGAATTGCACTTAAATTACACATAAAACTAGGATAAAAAGCAAGCTCCTTAATAAATGTGCAAAAAAGAATTTTTGCTTATAAAAAAGTCCGAAGGGAGTACTGCGTACATGTCACATGCACGCAACAACAAATTAGTTATCATCATAACTACTGCAGGCTAATAGACAGATGAAAAGGTTCTTGTCTTTAATGGTGGGTATTTATTTTTTAAGTACTACTTCTTATGTTCCTTTTTATAAGGAACAATTTGAAGAAAAAAAATTTGTTCATTTTTATAAGAAACAATAATTAAATTTATGCTTTATTAATTAAGCAATTTCATTTTTACCATTTATATATTTCAATGTTATGCATTAACTACACTAACATATTCTCTATGCATTAATTACACCAAGGTTAGTTTTGGAATAAATTATAAAATTTTAGAATTTTTAATAAAAAAAATAAGATTCATTGGTTTGTGTGTTTTTTTCAAATTGTTCCTTATAAAAAGGAACGGAGGGAGTAGTACCTAATAGGTACCCCCATTGGAGCAAAATATAAATGAATACCTAATAGATATTGATTCTACAATAAGCATTGATATCTATATTGTTTTTGTGGGTCCCATTCATAATGAAGTGAAGTTCTTGGTGAGATGTATTATTAGTGGGATCCGTTTAGAACTTTTTAAGAGATTTTGGGTTGGAGAGATTGAGTACTTATTAGGTACTATTATTAAAAAAATATAAATGAGTGATGTGTACACGTGAGACCCGGTTAAGTACTCAAAAATGAGTATTTCCATTGTGGATGCTCTAAGTACTTTTGTGTTAATCTTTTCTGACCTAAGCATTACTCTTGTTCTATGAAGCCCTGATACGTGACACGATACCGATACGACACGATACCGATACGGCGATACGAGAAATTTTTTAAAATTCCCGATACGATACGGTCGCGATACGTTGTTTAAAAATAAACTTAAAATTAAATATACAAATACTCAATATATAAACATAACAAAAATCGAGAAAGATAATAAATTAACATTCAAATTATTCAATCTGAGCAAACAAGTGACAATTACATATCTCAAGTTAATTAAGTACTACCGAAAAAGGATAATTATTACTATCCAAAAAACAAAACATCATTGGTACCATCCAAAAACACATGGTTGTCAACCCATAAAGAACATCATACTCTAACATTCAATATTTAAAAGGAATCACAAATTGTATCAGTCTCATCTCCTCCATTTCTATCATAAAAAAAAAAACATTATTTTCCCGATACTTCTCTGATACGTGTATCGGAGAAGTATCCAACACGTATCGGTAATTTTTTTAAAAAAATAATTTTAATTGTCTGATACTCTCCAATACGAGTATCGGACGAGTATCGATATCAGACACGTATCGGGGCTTCATAGCCAAACACGTATTTTCAATGTGTATTGTATACCATGAAGGAATGGAACCCAGTACACTTAGTAAAAAAACAAATGGACGGGTCTGTTTGGATGACAAAAGAAACTTAAAGGAAAGAAAGTAAGAGGAAAGAATATTGAAGGATTGAAAGTTAATAGAAAGTGAAAGGAAAATGAGATGATTTTTTAGTTGTTTGGTATAAGTGAAAGTGAATAGAAAGTGGAAGGAAAGAAAGTGATATATTTATTAAATGACATAAATATCTATGTAATATAATATGTATAGGCCAATTCTAATATGGACCACTTATTCAAGTGGTCCATGGTGGACCAACGCTATAACGAATACGAATTTTACAAAATCGACCGTTGGATTGAAAGTTTATATCATATAGATCATCCACAGAAAAAATTAGAAAAATTGAAAATCATTTGATATGTTTTTGGGACTCATTAAGATTTACAGTATTTAATAAACCGTTAATCTTTATGGATCTCAATAACATATCAAATGATTTTCAATTTTTCTAATTTTTTTTATGGATGATCTATATGATATAAACTTTCAATCCAACGGTCGATTTTGTAAAATTCGTATTCGTTATAATAGTATTGACCACTTGTCCACGGTGGACCACTTGATGAGGTGGTCCACCATAGCATTGGCCAATATGTATAGGCCAATTGGACACAAACTTTTGTCTTCACTCTACTTTCATCCCACAATTGGACGGAAAGTAAAATGGTATGGGTCCCAGCATCTGTACCCCTTGCATTAATCTTTCCTTCTTGTGCCAAACGATGGAAGGATATCGATATTTGAGTTTTCTTTCCTTCATCAAACTTTCCTTGCACAATCACTAGAAACAAACACACGCTTAGTATATAAATAAAGACCTTTAATAAAAGTAAAAAAAGGGAAGAATTTTTTCTATTGAGAATACACGATAGAATTTCGTTGGAATATCGTAATGTATGTTATAAAGATTTTATTGATTCATTCATTCAATTAATTTATCTTTATTAATATAAATATAAAAATATTATTTTAGCCCTTTTTCTTTGTTGGTCCCGTTGATACAAGGTGAAACTTTAACCTTAGCTCATTTGATGATCAAGATATGATAGAAATATGATAGGATAAAGAGTTTGATAAGAACAAGATAGGATAGTGATAGGATAGTGACTTATCACAAATTATAATAAATAAGATGACAGTTGGTGCATACTTGATCTTCTTAATCAACGTTCCATAAACATAAAAATTGAAATATGAACACAAGAGAGAGAGAGAGAGAGAGAGAGAGAGAGAGAGAGAGAGAGAGAGAATATTCACTTATCCTTCCGCCGACAGGATAATTTTAACCCAGCAAAAACTCAGGATATAAATTACAAAGGAGTGATGGGATAGGATTAAAAAAGGGAATAATTTATTATATCCCATTGGTGCATCAAACAAAAAATTAAAACAGGATATGATATAATTATCATATCCTACTCACTATCATGGCCATCAAACGGTATAAAATCAAACAATTCATCAAATTGTTAAATTGGTACAAATGCACATCATATAAAAACATCAAATTGATATTTCTCAAATGCACATCTTCATAATAGAAGGTAAATTGATATTTCTCAAATTAATTTGTCTTTAAATTGAATACAATGTCTTAAAAAAAGTATAAAATCAAACAATTCATCAAATTGTTAAAATTAATAATTCTTAAAAACATCATATAAAAACCAGATCTGCTGGATCGATCTATCTGTCATGGTTAATTTAATAATCATATCATATTAATTATAATTTAAAGACCTACTAGTTGTGTTTTTAATTTAAAGTCCTACTTGAAATTCAGCTTTTGAATGCATGAAAGGTTAGTTGGCTTATCTTTGCTATCACTTTTTTTGTTTTGATTTCGCACCGTTTTCCGACCCAATAAAGGTGAGCGACTAATCCGACTCGTGCGTAGAGGCATGCGCACTAGCCAAGCATTGTTCCCCCTGGGAATTGAACCCGATATTCCCTTGCATGTAACTGTATTTGCCACCACATAAAGATAGAATTTTAGAGAAAAATATTGTTTTTTGGTATAATTTTAGAGGTTTGAGTAAATTGTTTTAGGGATCATTTTGTGGGATCTTCTTGGATAGACTGGGTCAAATTGAGTTTCTTGGTCAAGGAAAAATATTCGGGTGTTGGATAGAATTAGGTGATAATTCTTGTAACTCAATTGAGACTTCTTTGTATAGAACTTATTTTATTCTAGTGGAACGAAGAGTTGCTCTCTCCCCTAAAATAAGTTCGTTTTGACCAAACTGAGTAAATAAATATTGTGTGTGTTTTTCCTTTCGTTTGATTATTATTGTTTAATCCTCTTGCTAGTGGTTGTCGTTCCTTTTGCTCGACACATCAAAAGATTTCACTGGGGTGGTTTTTTAAACGAATTCACAACTCCACCCTACTAACAATTTGCGGGCTCTACACCTTATCCTTCTGCTACTTAAGTAGCGGACATTGTAAAAATGACTAATTTTTGAGGAAAAACGCCTTACATGAAAATTTAAGATTTTAAACGTCAACTACTTAAATAGCGGATTATCTCCGCTACTTAAGTAGCGGACGTTATAAAAATCTGAAATTTAATAAAAAAAAAATTCCCCTAACATAAAAATTCCTTAATTTTATACCATCAGCTACTTAAGTAGCGGATTTTGTCTGCGACTTAAGTAGCGACCATTATAAAAATGAGAATTTTGAAGAAAAAAACACCTTACAAACATGAAATTTTTGAGATTCAAACGTAGAATCCATTACTTAAGTAGCGAACAAGGGTATTTTAGTAAATTTTGTATGATGCTCAAATAAAGGAGTAGCGTGGCAAAAGTAAATCGTTTGTTTGTTATGTTAATATTATTTATAATATTACAATCAGACCCACATTAGAACCTAGCCCAACGCAATAATCAATAACCCAATACAAAACTTTAGTTACCAATTAAAACCCTACTTTCACATTCTCTATTTAATTACCAACACGGCAGCGTCACCTTCACTTCTCAATCTACATAACATTTATCTTCAATCTCATCAAATCTAGATATTTGAAGAGTTATTAAGAGTGATATTTCGAGTTTGATTTCAAATATTCCACCTTGACTCTAAAAGGTGAAATCTGAGAAATCTAGAGATATGAGAAATCTAGATATGAACCAAACATGAAATCTGAGAAAACTAGATTTTTAATCAAACTTAAAATCTGAGTAATCTAGAGATCTGGAAAAAAATAATCACTCTTAAGATATGAAGGTTGAAAAACACACAAGAAGGGGGGGGGTTGAATTGTGTGAGACTTTTTCTAAGTTAAAACAAATTGCAGCGGATAAGGTATAACACACACAATATATGAGGATAGGGTTAGAGAGAGATGCTCAGAATTTTTATACTGGTTCCTCCCACTAACAGGAGTAGTCCAGTCCTCTTGTCCTTCATAAGAGATTTCACTATAATCACTCAGATTACAAATGCTCAAGCACTAAGCAAGAGACTTCAAACTGCTCAAGCACAAAGCAAGAGACTTCTAACTGCTCAAGCACAAAGCAAGAGACTTCCAATGCTCAAGCACAAAGCAAGAGACTTCCAATGCTCAAGCACAAAGCAAGAGACTTCCAATGCTCAAGCACAAAGCAAGAGACTTCCAATGCTCAAGCACAAAGCAAGAGACTTCCAATGCTCAAGCACAAAGCAAGAGACTTCCAATGCTCAAGCACAAAGCAAGAGACTTCTAACTGGTTTTAATGTTAATAAAGATAAGAGATTAACACTTGATATACAATCAGAGGTGTTTACAAAATACAACTCAGTTACAAGACTAACTTAGAAAATTATCACAAAGTTTCTAAGTGTTTGATAGCTTCAGAATTTGACAGAGTTTCAGCACGTTCAGAAGCTTAAGTCTTGATTCCATTTCTTCACAAATCTTCTTCCTTTTATAGATGATAAAATGAACGTTGAAGATTATAGCCGTTTGAAGAATTGAGACGCTCCTTTGTATAGATCAGTGAGCTTATTAGCTGTTCTGATTTGCAGTAGCTTAGGAGCTTAACGTTTACTACAAAATGAGAGATTCCTTTTGGCTTTTGATATTTGAACCTTGGTGAAAGCCAAATAAGGAAATAATCGTTTCTGAAGCCTGACTTGAAAAGGACCTTTCCATGGTCAAACCTTTTCATTCTTGGTTTCTGCGTTTGGACTTAGTCAGGCACAATCTTCAATAAAATTGTACTCTCAAATGTAGCTTAACACTTATATCTGACGAGCCTTCAGATTTTGATAGGCTCAGAATTACTTGTTTCAGATCTGGTGAGCTCAGATGTTCTTCAGATTTTGATAGGCTCAGAATTACTTGTTTCAGATCTGGTGAGCTCAGATGTTCTTCAGATTTTCACAGGCTCAGATTTACTTGTTTCAGATCTGGTGAGCTCAGATGTTCTTCAGATTTTGATAGGCTCAGAATTACTTGTTTCAGATCTGGTGAGCTCAGAAGTAATTCCTTCAGAAATTCTAAGGTTCAGATAATAACTTCAGAGTTTCACAGACTCAGAATTACTTGCTTCAGATCTGGTGAGCTCAGAAGTAATTCCTTCAGAAATTCTAAGGTTCAGATAATAACTTCAGAGTTTCACTTGCTTCAGATCTGGTGAGCTCAGAAGTAATTCCTTCAGAAATTCTAAGGTTCTTTAGTACGCAAATTTTAACTTTTAATCCTGCACACTGAATTAAATTATTAGTATTCCAATTTAACCTTAAATACATTGTTATCATCAAAATCAATTAAGGAGATACAAAATCATAATTTTGTTCCAACAATCTCCCCCTTTTTGATGATGACAACTATATGTATTTAAAATCAATTGTTGTTGTTTTTATTTAACATCTTGACTTCAGGTTCTGAGGTTTGCAAGCTCCCCCTGAGTCTGATAAGCTTCAAAAGTTTATCAATGATAAATATAAAACAGTCTAAGAGTAATATTTAATGTCAAATATAATTTCATATATTCTACCTTCAGAATTAGAGGTTTGCAAGCTCTATTTCTTCAGATTGACAAATATAAGATATGGTTTGCAAGCGTATCTTATATTATATGAATTTATGTTGGACAAAATTTATTACTCCCCCTCATTAAAAGTTTAAAAGACTTTAATATAACTTAATAAGAGTAGAGTTCAGAAAATGTGATCTTTAGAGCTTCAGAAATAATTTCACTGCCATAGGAAATGAAATAATATTTTCTCCCCCTTTGTCATTATCAAAAACGGGTCAGTCAAAGCACAAGTTACAGGGTAGTAAATGCACACAGCAAACAACCACCAGCAGTAAATGCATTCAACGGTAAAAGGGAATTGTTAAGTACCATGGTGAAACAGGGAATTGTTTCAGAATGAAGACGAGTTTCTTCAAGATCTGAATCAGTTCCAGGAAAAGGTGGAGTGGTTTGAATGGATGAGGGGTTTGGTTCAGAAGTGGTTGGCTTAGGAGATGAAGTCTGAAGGGGTTCAGTTTGGGATTCAGCAGGGACTTCAGAATTTTGAACATTTGAGGGTTCAGATTGGTCTACGTCCATTGCTATTGGGGTAGACTCAGAATCTTTAATAGGAGATTTCTGAGGGGATTTAGGAGTGTCAGAAATGGTTATAGTGGAAGTTTCAAAATATTGAAAACGTGAGAAGTGATAGTGACTAGTGTGTAGTTAAGTGATTATAGTGGAAGTTTCAAAATATTGGGGAAACAAGATAGTGACGTAATGGGGGCTTGGCAGTTACTTTTAATAAAATCATCATTAGCTCTCCTTCATTACCCAGCGGTTACTAGACATGATGGGAAGTTACACAGATAAGTAGTGTTTTCAGAAGCCAGCTGTCAGTTAGAGAAACTGAGTGGTCAACTAACACTTAGAGTAGGTATCTGAGTCACAAGAAATCATATTTAATAATAAATAATTCTGATTGCTTCAGATGAGAGAGTGCTTCAGAACCTATATAATAGTTTCTGAGCCGTCCAAACTTCTGAGGCCCTTCAGAACCAGTTTATTCATTCAGAGTTAACAGCATTCAGAGATATCATTCAGAAATAAAAACCATGTTCAGATTTTTCTTGATAAAATCGAAACGATCAATAGCAAGAGGTTTGGTAAAGATATCAGCCCATTGATGCTCAGTATCAATGAATTGAATCTTAATTACTCCCTTCTGAACATAGTCTCTAATGAAGTGATGTTTGATCTCAATGTGTTTAGCTCTTGAATGCAAAATAGGATTCTTAGACAAACAGATAGCAGCAGTATTATCACAGAGAAGTGGTATACTACTTATCCTTATCTGATAGTCCTCCAACTGATGTTTCATCCAGAGCAATTGCGTGCAACACATAGCAGCTGAGATGTACTCTGCTTCTGCTGTAGATAGAGCAATAGTTGCTTGTCTCTTACTAGCCCATGATATAAGGTTTTCACCTAGAAATTGACAGTTTCCACTAGTGGACTTCCTTTCAATTTTATCACCAGCATAGTCAGCATCACAGAATCCAATAAGCTGATAATCTAAGGATTTCTTATAAAGTAATCCAAGATTAGTGGTTCCTTTCAGATATCTAAAGATTCTCTTAACAGCAGTTAGATGAGACTCTCTAGGATCTGATTGAAATCTAGCACACAAGCATACACTGAACAAGATATCTGGTCTAGATGCAGTGAGATAAAGGAGGGAACCAATCATACCTCTGTATAATTTCTGATCTACTTTGCCTTCAGATTCTTCCTTCAGAAGACAGCTAGAGGGATGCATAGGAGTTGACATTGGTTTACAATCTTCAAGACCAAATTTCTTCAGTAAATCCTTTGTGTATTTGGTTTGATGCACATATACTCCTTCTTTTCTTTGATTGATTTGAATTCCCAAGAAGAATGTTAGTTCTCCCATCATACTCATTTCAAATTCATCCTGCATAAGCTTAGAGAAATTCTTGCAAAGAGAAGCATTAGTTGAACCAAAGATAATATCATCAACATAAATCTGAACAATCAAAATATCAGTTTTTAAGGTTTTTCTAAAGAGAGTGTTATCAACATGTCCTTTTTCAAAACCATTTTCTAGAAGAAATATACTTAACCTTTCATACCAAGCTCTTGGAGCTTGTTTCAAACCATACAGAGATTTCTTCAATTTGTAAACATGATCAGGACACTTTATATCTTCAAAGCCAGGAGGTTGTTTAACATAGACTTCTTCATAAATTACTCCATTCAAAAATGCACTCTTAACATCCATTTGAAATAGAGTGATGTCATGATTAACTGCATAGGACAAGAGAAGTCTAATTGCCTCAAGTCTTGCTACTGGTGCAAAGGTTTCAGTGAAATCTATGCCTTCTTGCTGACTATAACCTTGTGCAACCAGTCTAGCTTTATTTCTGACAACTTCTCCCTTTTCATTTGACTTGTTTCTGAATACCCATTTTGTTCCAATAATGTTCTTGTGTTTGGGTTTTGGTACCAGATCCCAAACATCATTTCTTTCAAATTGATTGAGTTCTTGCATTGCAACAATCCACCCATCATCTGAGAGTGCTTCTTCTATGTTTGTGGGTTCAATTAATGAAATTAACCCAACTAGGGATTCATCCTCTTTGAAAGCAAATCTGGTCTTTCTTGGGCTATCCTTGTTACCAACAATTAGCTCTTCAGGATGAGATGATCTATACTTGAATTTACTCTTAGGTGGAGCAGGTGTCTGAGAGGGTTCAGTTTCTGAAGGGTCTTCAGTTTCAAGGCCTTCAGAGATATCTTCATTTTGAGTCTCAGATGGATATACAGCAATGGAGAGATCTTCACACTCAGAATTTGAGGAAACTTGAAATTCTGCAAAAGTCTCAGCTTGCTCTGACATTTTATCGTCAGGCTCTTTATCATCAAATCTAACATGTATAGATTCTTCAACTGTGTGAGTTTCAGAATTATACAATCTGTATGCTTTTGAGCGTTCAGAGTAGCCTATAAAGATACCCTTATAAGCTCTAGCATCAAATTTCTTTCGATAGACCTTGTTGTCTAGAATATAACAAGTACATCCAAACTGATGAAAATAAGAAATATTTGGTTTTCTTCCTTTGAACAGTTCATAAGCAGTTTTGTTCAGAATAGGTCTGATGTAGATTCTATTCTGAACATAGCAAGCAGTACTCACGGCTTCTGCCCACAAGAACTTAGCTAGGTTAGACTCAAGCATCATGGTACGAGCCATTTCTTGCAAAGATCTATTCTTTCTTTCTACAACACCATTCTGTTGTGGTGTTCTAGGAGAAGAGAATTCATGGATTACTCCATGCTCTGAGTAGAAAGATTCGAAAGAGTCATTTTCGAACTCTCCCCCATGGTCGCTTCTAACCTTCAGAATCCGAAGATCCTTTTCACTTTGTATTTGTGTGCAGAAGTCACTGAACACCACAAGTGCTTCACTCTTAGAACGTAGGAATTTCACCCAAGTCCATCTACTGAAATCATCAACCATGACCAATCCATATTTTTTACCATTGATAGAGGCTGTCGAAACAGGACCAAACAGATCAATGTGAAGCAATTCTAAGGGTCTGGAAGTAGAGACAATGTTTTTAGACTTGAATGAAGTCTTAGCAAATTTTCCTTTTTGACATGAGCCACAAAGTGCATCTGAGTGATAATCAATGTCAGGCAAACCACTAACAAGCTTTTGTTTGCTAAGCTTAGAGATCAACCTCCAGTTAGCATGACCAAGACGCTTGTGCCATAGCCATTTCTCATCACTCAGAGACAAAAGACATATAATCTTTTGGTCAACCAAATCAGAAAAGTTTACTTTATAAACATTGCCAACTCTCATTCCCTTGAATACTACAGATTTGTCAGAGTCTTTTGATACAGTACATGATTCCTTATTAAATGTAACAACACACCCATTGTCACAAAATTGACTAATGCTCAATAGATTGTGTTTAAGTCCATCAACTAACCAAACATCTTTAATGGAAAGAGAAGAATTACCAACTGTACCTGTACCAATGATCTTCCCTTTTTGTTTTCCTCCAAATCCCACAGAGCCTCCCTCTTTCAGAGTTAGGGTTTGGAACATATGCTTTTCTCCCGTCATATGTCGTGAGCAACCACTGTCCAGGTACCAGGGCTGCTGTTTTACCTTTCCTTGCATGAGCATCTGAAGCAAACATTATTTCAGATTTTGGTACCCATATTCTGATGGGTCCTTTAGAGTTAGTCTTCTGAATAGTATTCCTTCTTTGTTTTCTATGATCAACACAAGATCTAGAATTAATTAAGCTTTGACAAGAATGTTTAGGCTTAATTTGATTCTTGGATTTTGATCTGGAGTATATCACAGTTCCAAAGGTCAAGCAAGGATCTGAAGTAACTTTACCTTGATTTCTCAGAGGTTCAGATGACTTCTGAGCCTTAACTTGAGAACTTTTGGACTCAGAAATTTTAGGTTCAGAAGAACTTGGAACTTCTGAGTCTTTGGGTTCAGGTTCAGAACCTCCTTCAGAGTTGGATGCCTTCAGATCAAGTGTACCACTTTTAACAAAGGTAGAGAATAATTCAGGTGGAGTATCATCCTCACTATATGATTTCAGAGGTTTATCCCAGTTCTTAAACCGAGAATAACCAATGCCTTCACCATAGTTACGAGTCATATGATAAATCATGGAAGCCATTTTACTCCTATTGAAGGTACAACGAATAAATTCGTGAAGAGCATCTTCATGATCATCATTGAGCTTGTCTGCCAAGACATAGTTAGATTCAACATGACAAATACGAATGTTTAACGATTCATTTTCATCATAAAGAATCTTGGCATCCTTTTTCAATGATTCATGAACATTCTTCAGAATTTTGTGTTGACTTACTATACGAGAGTAATGTTTCACGGCAATCTTAAGAGAATCAATTAATTCAGATTTAGTCATGTTAGAGTATACCTCATTTTCATCATCTGAGTCATCTTCAGAATCTCTATCAGAGTTGTTACCTTCAGAAGTTCTTGCCATTAAAGCCAGATTGCCTTCTTCATCATCTTCTCCTTCAGAGTCATTCTCAATGGTCTCCCAAGTGGCTAACAAACTCTTCCTTACCTTTTCTTTGTACTTTTCTTTCCCAAAGCTCTTATTCTTTCCTTTGTCCTTGGATGACATTTCTGGACAGTCCGCAATGAAGTGTCCAGATTTCTTGCAGTTATAGCAGTTGTTCAGTTCTTCCTTTTTGTCCTTTGAAAAGGAACTTCTTGAGTTGTTTCCTTTGTTTGGAAACCTTTTGTATTTCTTGTTCCATTTCTGAAACCTTCTAACCATTAGTGCCATTTCTTCATTCTCAGAATTTTCATCCATCATATCATCAGAAGTTTCTTCCTCTTGTTCAGACACTTTGATCTTTGCAGCTTTTGAGGAAGTCTGAACAGAGCTTAGAGCCAAGGACTTCATCTTCTTGACAGGTTCATCTGACATAAGTTCTAGCTCATGACTTCTGAGTGAGCTTATTAAATCTTCAAGAGTCACATTGTCCAAATCCTTGGATTCCTGAAAAGCTGTAACTTTTGGTCTCCATTTGGAAGGTAAGCTCCTCAGAATTTTCTTCACGTGATCAGATGCAGTGTAGCTTTTCTTCAGAACTTGAAGACCAGAGACAAGGGTTTGAAACCTTGAATACATGGTTTCAATATCTTCATCTTCCTTCATTCTGAACAGCTCATATTGATGAACTAATAAGTTTGCCTTAGCTTCTTTGACTTGCTTATTTCCTTCATAGGTGGAACATAGAGAGTCCCAGATAGTTTTGGCACATGACTTGTTGGATATTTTTAAATACTCAGCATGAGATATTGCACCAATAAGCATATTCTTAACAGTATGATGCTTCTTATACTGTTTCTTCTTTTCAGCATCAAAGAACTTTCTGTAGGTATTTCTTACAACACCTTCATCATCCATGTGTTCAAAATGTATACCATCTTCAATGATATCCCATAACTCATCATCGGTCCCAATGATGTAACTATACATCTTGGTTTTCCAGAAAGGAAAAGTAGTAGGATCACTGTTGAAGTAAGGTGGTTTGTCTCTGTGATTATCACTGTTCCTTTCCCTATCATAGTTGTGAGGAGGTGGAACAGCAGAGTGATCAGGTCCAGAGGAAGCAGAAGGAGAGGTAACACCAGACATGTTTTTCAACTAAGTACCCCTAGATCTTTTACTGTTTCACTGTTAAGTGAAGAGCAACAGACCGGAGCTCTGATGCCAATTGAAGGTTGAAAAACACACAAGAAGGGGGGGGGTTGAATTGTGTGAGACTTTTTCTAAGTTAAAACAAATTGCAGCGGATAAGGTATAACACACACAATATATGAGGATAGGGTTAGAGAGAGATGCTCAGAATTTTTATACTGGTTCCTCCCACTAACAGGAGTAGTCCAGTCCTCTTGTCCTTCATAAGAGATTTCACTATAATCACTCAGATTACAAATGCTCAAGCACTAAGCAAGAGACTTCAAACTGCTCAAGCACAAAGCAAGAGACTTCTAACTGCTCAAGCACAAAGCAAGAGACTTCCAATGCTCAAGCACAAAGCAAGAGACTTCCAATGCTCAAGCACAAAGCAAGAGACTTCCAATGCTCAAGCACAAAGCAAGAGACTTCCAATGCTCAAGCACAAAGCAAGAGACTTCCAATGCTCAAGCACAAAGCAAGAGACTTCCAATGCTCAAGCACAAAGCAAGAGACTTCCAATGCTCAAGCACAAAGCAAGAGACTTCTAACTGGTTTTAATGTTAATAAAGATAAGAGATTAACACTTGATATACAATCAGAGGTGTTTACAAAATACAACTCAGTTACAAGACTAACTTAGAAAATTATCACAAAGTTTCTAAGTGTTTGATAGCTTCAGAATTTGACAGAGTTTCAGCACGTTCAGAAGCTTAAGTCTTGATTCCATTTCTTCACAAATCTTCTTCCTTTTATAGATGATAAAATGAACGTTGAAGATTATAGCCGTTTGAAGAATTGAGACGCTCCTTTGTATAGATCAGTGAGCTTATTAGCTGTTCTGATTTGCAGTAGCTTAGGAGCTTAACGTTTACTACAAAATGAGAGATTCCTTTTGGCTTTTGATATTTGAACCTTGGTGAAAGCCAAATAAGGAAATAATCGTTTCTGAAGCCTGACTTGAAAAGGACCTTTCCATGGTCAAACCTTTTCATTCTTGGTTTCTGCGTTTGGACTTAGTCAGGCACAGTCTTCAATAAAATTGTACTCTCAAATGTAGCTTAACACTTATATCTGACGAGCCTTCAGATTTTGATAGGCTCAGAATTACTTGTTTCAGATCTGGTGAGCTCAGATGTTCTTCAGATTTTGATAGGCTCAGAATTACTTGTTTCAGATCTGGTGAGCTCAGATGTTCTTCAGATTTTGATAGGCTCAGAATTACTTGTTTCAGATCTGGTGAGCTCAGATGTTCTTCAGATTTTCACAGGCTCAGATTTACTTGTTTCAGATCTGGTGAGCTCAGATGTTCTTCAGATTTTGATAGGCTCAGAATTACTTGTTTCAGATCTGGTGAGCTCAGAAGTAATTCCTTCAGAAATTCTAAGGTTCAGATAATAACTTCAGAGTTTCACAGGCTCAGAATTACTTGCTTCAGATCTGGTGAGCTCAGAAGTAATTCCTTCAGAAATTCTAAGGTTCAGATAATAACTTCAGAGTTTCACTTGCTTCAGATCTGGTGAGCTCAGAAGTAATTCCTTCAGAAATTCTAAGGTTCTTTAGTACGCAAATTTTAACTTTTAATCCTGCACACTGAATTAAATTATTAGTATTCCAATTTAACCTTAAATACATTGTTATCATCAAAATCAATTAAGGAGATACAAAATCATAATTTTGTTCCAACAAGATATTGTTTACAGGTACACACTCACGGTCGATGTGAATAGGTGGATTCCGAATAAGCACAACCATTTGAAGGTTCAAAGATTCATCATCCATGGATCCGCCATAGGTTATTATGAATCTCTGTAAATTATGTCTATTTATTTTATTGAAATATTCATAATATTTCAAAGAAATTTTCATAATACATATCTTATGAATATTTCAATAAAATAAATAGACATAACTTACAGAGGTTCACAATAACCTATGGCGGGTCCATGGATGATGAATCTTTGAACCTTCAGATGGTTGTGCTTATTCAGAATCCACATATTCACACCGACCGTGTGTGTGTACCTGTAAACAATATCTTAAGAGTGATTTTTTTTTTTCATATCTCTAGATTTCTCAGATTTCAAGTTTGATTCAAAATCTAGTTTTTCTCAAATTTCATGTTTGATTCATATCTAGATTTCTAAGATTTCTCATATCTCTAGATTTCTCAAATTTTACCTTTTAGAGTCAAGGTGAAATATTTGAAATCAAACTTGAAATATCACTCTTAAGAACTCTTCAAATATATAGATCTGTTGAGAGTGAAGATGAATGTTATGCAGATTGAGAAGTGAAGGTGACGGTGCGGCATTGGTAATTAAATAGAGTGTGAAAGTAGGGTAATTGGTGGCTGAATTTTTGTATTGGGTTATTGATTATTGGGTTGGGCTAGGTTGTAATGTGGGTCTGATTGTAATATTACAAATAATATTAACATAACAAATAAGAGATTTATTTTTGCCATGCTATCTCTTTAATTGCGCGCCCTACAAAATTACTAAAATACCTTAAGTAGCGGATTTTACATTTGAAATCTAAAAAAATTTATGTTTGTAAAGTGCTTTTTTCTTTTCAAAAATTTCATTTTCATAATGTTTGTTACTTAAGTAGCGGACAAAATCTGCTACTTAAGTAGCTGGCGGTATAAAAATGAGAAACTTTCATGTTAGGGAATGTTTTTTTAATTAAATTTTAGATTTTTATAACGTTCACTACTTAAGTAGCGGATATAATCCACTACTTAAGTAGTTGACGTTTAAAGTCTTAAATTTTTACGTAGGGTGTTTTTTCTAAAAAATTATTCATTTTTACAACGTACACTACTTAAGTATTAGACAGGGACGGATCCAGACACAATATTCTAATGTGGCCAAAACTAAAATAAACAACGAACTAAATTATATTGAAAATAAAATATAATATTGTTAAATGTAATACATTTACAATGCAAACCGTCTACCATCCATTTTTTGAAAATGAGCTAAAATAACATCATTGTCAATTGTTACAAAAACATCTCTTTCTATATAACATACAAGACGGTCATTTAACCATTGATCATCCATTTTGTTACATAACTGACTCTTCACTAAATTCATAGCTGAAAAAACACGTTCCACGCTTGCAGTCGCTACCGGCAAGACTAAAGCTAACTTCAAAAGCTTATAAACTATATCAAATGTGTTGCACTTTTTTGTTTCCACAAGTTTTGCACAAAGATCTTGAAGTCCTTTTAACTTTGCAAAGTTTGAGTCAGCTCGAACATCTCTTACATAAGTTCGAAGTTGATGTCGCACTACCACTTCCGGCACATCTACAAAATCATTTGGATAAAGCTCAACCATCCTCAATAATTTTTTGACATCAAAAGCGGCAAATGACGATAAGGGACTCAAACATGAAACACACTGTAAAAGTTCAGTATTCTCTACATTAAACCTAGAATTGAGCTCATGCAACTGCAAATCTAAAACACTAAACAAACAATCATGCTTATAATGATGCAAATTTGAAACTCTAGAAACACTAGAAGTTGTAGATCGCTTAGCTTTCTTCCGTTGCACATACGGTGCATCCATATCAGGCACATTAATATCATGTTTATCACAAATTTTCACAACCTTTGATATAAGTTCTTCCCATCCCTCATTTCTTGTAATTCTTGTTTGGTAGCATTGACAAGTGACAAAGCATTAATAAGATCTTGATCACGCTTTTGTAGTGCTACACTCAAATCATTTGTAAATCCTAAAATTTCAACCAACATATATAACATGAAGATAAAATCAAAAGATTGAAGCAAATCTAGCAAAAGTGTAGTTTCACCATATTTGTCAAATGTCGGATCCTCCCCCACTTCTTCAAGTACCCCAACAATGGAACCATACATAGTCATCAAACTAGTGAGTGTCCTAAAGTGGGAACCCCAACGAGTGTCACCCGCTCTAGCTATAGATGATTCTTGATTTAACCCACTACCAGTCCCTATCTCACCATCTTCAATCAATTTAGCAAACCTTCATTATTAACATAGCGAAGAACAACAGCCATTTGTTCTTTCCCAGCAACATCACCAGATTCATCAATCAAAACACAAAACACATCATCCGCAATATCACATATAATTTCTCGAGTTATTTCAAATGCACAAGCAGCAGCAAGATCCTTTTGAATCTTTGGGGCAGTCATAAAGTTATTTCCCGGAGCACAATCTATTACACTAGCTAAATCTGGGTTAGCTTCCTTTAAAGTGTTTATCAACTCAAGAAATGGTCCCTTAAATAAAGATTCAGCTTTCTCTTTACTCCCTCTAAATGGCATGCCACACTTCAAAAGATACTTAGTAGCTATAAGGGATGTGTTTATACGAGCACGATAATCGGCATTCATTTGCTTAGTTTGATTAACAAGCGCAACATTAATGCTTTGGTTTGGGTTCATGAGATCATAACCCATATGCACACAATCAATATGACTATTGGAAGAAGTAGCGTGATTAGCCAATCTTTGAGGATTCTTCCAGTCACCAAAACCATCACCCACATAGTGATCTCCCCCGTATTTAGAGAGATTTTTAAATAAAAAACATGGCAGACAAAATGCTAGGTCCTTAGATTCACTATAATCAATCCAGTCATACAAATCAAACCATTTTTTGCAAAATCGACGTCTATGTTCACCTTTAACAGACCAAGGATAAACAAAATTTTGAGGAGGTTTATGTCGACCTATTTTTAAATAAGCTTTCCTTACCTCATTTTGGATGTCAGGATGATAGCTTGAAATTGGAAGCCTGATTCCGGGATCCGTTTCCAACAGTTCATAATCAACAATCTTAATACTCTCACTTGGATGTTGAGTTTCCGATAGTTCTTGATTGGCCGAAGAAGTAGCTTTGTCTTTAGAAAGCACGGGAAAAAATTTCTTCATCCTATAAAGATAACGATAAAACCATTTAAAATAAAAAAAATTATCCAACAATATATATATTATATAGAAGAACAAGAAGGAAGGTAGGACCACTATAGAAACCAAAATATATTATATAGTCACTACATTCCAAATCCAAACACACTTTGTTATATCTCCCCCATTTGTTTTACATGTCTGATATACACAACCAAAGAATATTATATACTAGTCACTAAAGCTCTTTAAATAAGCTAAAATCATTGTCATTTAAAGCTCTAAATCCAAACAGAAACAGCCAAAGAATATTATTATATGCATAGTTCCAAATTCAAACACACTTATTTTTATTATAATTACTCAAATAAAACCATCCAAAGCTCTAAGAACATAAAAAATCTACACACCTAAAAGCCAACAAAAGAGGCAAAAACACGGCAACACTTTCCTGTTACTAGTACTGCTACACACACAGAAAAAAACCCCCACACACAAAATTAACAACACCAACTAATAGAAAATTAACAACCCAAACACTATCTAGGAAACACCATTCACAATTTCACATAGAAGACAAGGGTAGATGATTTAGGGTTTAGAATTTGAAAGGAAAAATACCTGTTGTTAGATGGTGGCTATGGGAACGGTGGTCGGCGACGATGGTGGCTGCAGAAACGGTGGCCGGCGACGGTAACGGTACGAACGATGGTTGCTGTTTGTGGTGGTAGTGAGAAACGCGTGAAGCAGAGGGAGAGGAAAGGTGCGTTATTTGTTTTTTTTGTGGCACTTTCTATTTTAATTTTTTTTTAATCTAAAATATATATTTTTAATATATATAATATATATATATAAAAAAAAAAAATTTCCTAAAAAATCTGGTGTGGCCATGGCCACAGTAGGCCACCACATCTGTCCGTCCCTGGTATTAGAAGGTTAAAATGTAAAAGGTGTAGATCCCGCAAATAATTAGTAGGATGGTGTTATGAATTCGTCTAAAATATCACACCAATGAAATCTTTTGATGTGTGGAGCAAAAGAAACGGAAACCACTAGCAAGAGGATTGAGCAATAATAATCAAACGATATAAACGATAAAGGAGAAACACACGCGATATATTTGTTTACGTAGTTCGGTCAAAACAACCTATCTACTAGAATCAAATAAGTTCTTTATAAAGAAATTTTAATTGGGTTACAACAATTATCACATAATTCTACCCAACACCCGAATATCTTTCTGTGACCAAAAAGATTCAATTTAACCTAGTATATCCAAAGTAATCTTACAAAATGATCCTAAAAACAATTTGTCCGAATTCCTAATTAAGATTATATCAAAAGACAATGGGTGCGTTTGTTTTAGCTGTAAAAAAAAAAAAAAAAAAAAAAAAAAAAAAAAAAAAAAAAAAAACCATTTCTTTGTATTTTTAAAAATAGATTTTATAAAATCGTTTTTCAAAATATTATAAGTTTTTTTATAGAGGAGGGATCCGTTGACTCCAGGAGTAAGTCTCCATCGACTTACTCCGCTTAATAACTCGATATCGGCATTATATTTCTTCAATCCGACCGTTGAATTCAAATATCTCATTGAGTAGATCAATTCTATAAATTTTGATAAAAATTCAAAATCGTTTGATACTTTTTCTGATAACTTCAATTGAACGTACGATAAATTTTTCAAAAAACCGTTGAATTTCAATAGTCCGAATACATAACTACATTTTTTGAATTTTTATAAAAATTTGTAGAGTTGATCTACTCAATAAGATCTTTGAATTCAACGGCCGGATTGAAGAAATATAATGCCGATATCGAGTTATTAAGCAGAGTAAATCGATGGAGACTTACTCCTGGAGTCAACGGATCCCTCCTATTTTTTATATTCATTTTTTCTAAATTCAAACACTAATTTTGACATTTTATAACATAAACGTACATTATTGAAGATCAAATCATAGTCAAAATCTCAATTTTTACAAAAAGTTATATTTCAAAAATGATTTTTATGAAATTCTATTTGAAATAGCTTCAAAAAAAGTGATTTTTTTTGAAATTTTGATATCTAAAAAAAATTTCAATAAAATGATGAAATACTTAAAATGACATTTTAAGAATAACTATTCAAACCAAATTTTCATTTAAAGCTTTTATAAAAAATTTCTTTGTAAAATTTTTTTACACAAAATTATATTACACTACAAGAATCTATTTTGAAAAAATCTATAATAAACACACCCAATATTTCTCTCCAAAACCATAACTATGTGGTGGCAAACGTAATATATAGTCTCTACTATCGTCATTCATTCATCCTGTGGGTGGAATATTTATCTCTTACATGCTCAATCTTGGCTGCACTAATGGAAAACATTATAGTACTGCTTATATATTATGATGAGTACAACTATATTTTTAAATAACTCGATTATCAAAGGAGGATTTTAGAACATCGCAATGTTGGATCTAATTAAAAGGATCCATATATATAATTTGAAAATTGCTTTTTAGGCCCCCTACTTGCTCCCAAACCCCCCATAAATCCCAAAATGCCTCCAATTTTGGACCCATGATACTACGTATTCTAGGATACAAAATCATATATTTTTCGTATCGTAGAATATGAAATAATGATTTACGCTTAATTTCATATTCTACGATCTGAAAATTCTAGTTTCATATTCTAGAGTCTGAAAACGCGTTAAAAAAAAGGGGGGCGTGAGAAACCAAACAAACTGGCGATGTGTCTCTATTCTCACGAAGGAAGAACGCTAACGAAAACATTAAAGAAGTAGTTGTATCGACCTCAGAGGATCAGCTTGAGCGTGTGGTATTACCTACTCGTAGACGGGGTAAGCCGAAAGACAGGGTAAGCCGAAAGAAGTAGTTGTATCGACCTCAGAGGATCAGCTTGAGCCTGAAGCTCAAACTCAAGAAGAGCCTCAACCGGAAGCTCAACATGAAGCTGAACATGAGAACATTGACGAAGTGGAGGCTGAAATTGATGCCGAAATCGAACGGACACTGACATTTCCTTGTTGCCGTGTCTTCTTTCTTTAACTTTCTTTTTGATTCTTTGTACAAACCGCCTCTTTCGCAACCCAATACGAAATACTTTTTTATTCGATCAGAACCGTTATCAGATTTCTCAATCACAATAATAAAGCCGGCTTTTGCAGCCTCACGTTTACACCAATCGATCAAGTCATTCCTAACCTTATACTTTTCAGCGTTAAAAATATATTCGGCGGTGTTAACGGAAACATTAGATTGATCATTACTAGGTTCAGCAACATTAGGTGGAGCAATTCCGAGTGCAACATCTTCAGCAATGTCAGCTTCATCAATTTTTTGTTTCAATTCAACTGGAGGTTCGGCCATCTAAACACATTCATATATTAAATACTACAATCAAAATCATCATAAATATAATACATAAACAAATGCATGATGCGTGTGGGAACCTTACATGTTATATGACTCCAAATGAGTGTGAGAACCTTCAATGAGTGAAGAAACTTGATTTATAGCCTTCCAAACTTTAAAAAGTCGTGTAACATCGTATTTTGAGGGTTGAGTGTTGAAGGGGTTATGAAAAAAACGCTAGGGCAAAATATAGATATATACGTCGGCTTCGTATCCTAGAATACGAAATTAATAATTTTCATATCCTAGGATACGAAACTAAGCGTTTTCATATCCTAGAATATGAAACTGAAGTGTTTTAAAAAAATGTGTATTTCGTATTCTACGAGCTGAAATCTTAAGCTTGTTTTTAGAAAAATGCCAATTTCATATCATAGGATACGAATTTGTGTTTTTTACGCGTAAATATGGTTTCGTATCCTAGGATACAAAATTAGGTTATTTCATATTCTAGCCTACAAAATCCTTTGTAAGGGTATTTTTGTCACGATGGGGGGCTTGAGAGTAATGGCGGGGGGCCTAAAGAGCAATTTTCATATAATTTAGACACTGTTTAGTAAGTCCAATAAACTAGTTTATAGTTTATTGAATTAGTTTATAAGTTTGTTTGAAAAAAATAGAGGTGTTTTAGCTTTTTTTAATTAGATTATAGCATTTTTTTAAATGTTATTTCAAGTAGTGTTTGAGTTATACCTTATAACTTTTTACAGATTTTTTTCCATTTTCAACCTTTAATTTAATTTTTTTGAAAAGGTCTTTAATTTAATTTTATTACTTTTTATAAAATAAAAAACTACCCACCAAAGAGAGTAATTACCTACTAACATACACTTATCCTTTTATGTTATTTTATATTTATCAACTACTTTAAAAGTTAATTTTACTAAACACTTTAATTTCAATCAAATAATTTTTCAGCTATCAATTATAAACTAGTTTTTCAACCATCAACTAACTTATTTATTTTGCCAAACAGAGCCTTAAGCTCTAAAAACATTTGATTCATTCAATGGACATAATTCAATCCCTATAAGTCTCTCAACTCTCAATAATCATATACTACAATTATATATATTAAAAAAATCATACACTACAAAAAAGAAAATATTAACTACTCCCTCCATTCTTTAATATAAGAAAAAGATAAATTTTTAGATACATTGAATGATCAATGTATTTAGACCATTTTATTGACTAGATACATAAATTTTCTAATATATCTAAAAAGTGAATCTTTTTCTTATATTAAGGATTATAGGGAGTACATTATATATATTAAGAGTTTAATAACATTTTAAAATGTTTTTCTTTTTACGGTATTTGCCTAATTCTAATCATTATAGTGATTTGAACGTTAGAATATTTGTAGGTTCATAGATACTCCCTCCAACCCTTATTATAAGAGAAATTTTACTTTTTAGGTTTATTGAAAACTCAATGTATGTGGATCTTATTATAGTTTAGATACATTGATTTTTCAATAAACCTAAAAAATCAAACTTCTTTTATAATAAGGAACGAAGGGAGTACTGAATTGCCACAATAGGAAACACTAGATCAGGCCGATCAATAGGTGGTTTATAGGGCAGTTCACGTCATGGTCAGGCTAAACTAATCTTTATTTGACTCACAATTGAAAAAAAAAAGGTTAAATGGTAAGACAAAAGAACTTTTAAAATACTGTAATAAATAAAAATATTGGAATAATTTTTAATTTCATCAATTAAAATACATTTAACAATGTGTTATCTACTCCTTGGCATATGATTGACTCAAGTAAAATACATTTAACAAATACATTGCATATGTTATTTATCTACTCTTGGGCCAAATCATAGTAACCCAATTTTTCCAACTATTGGGCCAATTTTTATATGGCCCTTAGGACTTTGGAGTTATCTTTTCGCACATCCAATTATTTCTCACCCCCAAAAAATGGCCAAAATATCAATTGCTATTTAGGCAGCGAGTTCAGTTTGTTGGTTATGTAGTGAGTGACAAGTTTTTTTTAATCCAACCAAATGCACTTATTGTGCCCTCCACAGGGGCGAAGCTGCCTTAGGGTCGGGGAGTGCCACAGCCCGCCCAAAAATTTTGATTTTAATAGTTATATATAGGTAAATATTTTTGTCACCAGTTATCTTATATATTTTATTATGTTCAATTGAGTAACAAAAGTCTCCTGTAGTCTAGTTGGTGGTTGCGCTTCCTTTTTTCAAAGGAGTCAGGGGTTCGATTAATTATGGGTCATGCTAACCGGTGTTCTCGGATCACTTGCTAAACATACCAAAAAAGGAAATAAAAGAAATATTTAATATTGAAAAAAATAACTTTTTACATTCTCAAAGTGTTGAATGCACATATTTCGAGATAAATTTTTTATTTTAATATGTTTAACCATTACCCCGGGACACTATTTAGCGTTTTCCATTAATTATTAATAAATATCTTAAAAGCATTCTAACATTTATTTTGTATTTTTCCTATATTAATTATTAATAAATATCTTAAAAGACCATGAGACCAACATATAATTTTACATAAAAAATATTGCATTGTTTGTAAATATTATAAAATGTACTCTAAAATTGAAAATTTATATTTATATATATAATTTTTTTAAAGTAATCTAAAATAATTTGATTAGAATCTTGTGTAAAATTTTACATGAATAATTTATATAGTATAAATTTTATAAAATTTGTATTCAATAAGACATTATTATATATATATATATAAACTCATCATGGTCCATCTTGAAATTTTAGCATAATTAACTCCGCCATTGGTCCTCCGGATGAAATGCATTATAACTTGTATAAATAAATGTATATGGTTACTTTATTACTATTACGTTTATTTTATTTTTTTAATTTTTAGCATGCTTAAAAGTGCATCGGATGGACGGCTTAGTATATTGATCCCTATAGAAATCTTTTTTATGTGGTCATGTTAAATTTTATTTTTTTTCTCCTTTAAAATAAAAGTTTAGCAACATTAATCATAAGGTGTGGTGTCCAGCTTTTAAAAGGAAAAGATAAAGTTTTGGGGCAATTATTGAAGGAATCTTGAAGTTCATAGTATATATACAAAAAGATATAAGATAATGTTATAAATCAATGGGATGTCAAAAAATACCATGGATGTGACTTTGTCATAATTCTCTTATTGTTGGCGTAAAAGCCGCCATGCCTAAGCATGTTAGAAAATTTAATTCTGTTACAATCAAATTATGAGTAAATATGCAATTTAGTTCCCGAATTATTATTTTCTCATAAACTTAGTATTTAAACTATTAAAAGTAATTAAAAAGTCTTTAGATTATTTTCCATCTATCAATTTAGTCCCTACTGTTAAGTGGTCGTTAGTGGTCTATAAACTATTAAAATACTTCAATTTAGTTTAAAAACAACAAAAAATAGTCTCTAAACTATCATAAAAAAAAACTGCAAAATCATTCTTTAAAACTTATGTAGTAAAAGATCAAATAAATTTGCATCCCCAACAACAACTAGTATATCTCATTAAAATCACAAACTTGAGTCTCTCTAGTCCATTGAACTTTTAAACCTCGTCACCCCTATCATTCTAGCAATGATACGTTTAACATAAAACTCATTCTTTTGATCAATACATTGATCTTGCTTAACCATAAATTAAACCATAATCCATTCATTCATTACATAAGCCAACTAAACCGTAATTCATCAAATTCATTACATGAAAGTCAACTAAACCATAATCCATCAAAAGAACTAAATAGAAGGTTCAAACAAAAGACCAAACAAAAGCACTAAGTAGAAGGTCCTTCATTGCAAAAAATCAAATATCATTAGCAAGTATCAAACAAAAGCACTAAGTAGAAGGTCCTTCATTGCAAAAAAAAACCAAATATCATTAGCAAGTATCAAACAAAAGCACTAAGTAAAAGGTTCTTCATTGCGTGTTCCTCGGCTTAATCCTGGGAGTCGGCATGAATCTCATTGACATTGTCTCATTTGTGTTGTTGTATGCTTTCATCGGATCTACAAGTTCCGGACTGACTACGCTATTTTTGACAGCAATGACTGGTTTAAAAACTGTATTCTTCGGTCTCCACAACAGTCCTGCACCATTAATATTTATAGGTTTACCTAGTGTATGTTTTGCGGCAGGTGCAACAACACTCTGATTCACCTTTGCAGCAACTTGCTTTGTCACTGGTGCAGCAGCTTTAAAACGTACGAATGCTAGAATGATTTGAATGACGGGGTTTAAAAGTTCAATGGACAAGAAAATCTCAGGTTTGTGATTTTAATGGGATACTAGTTGTAGTTGGGGATGCAAATTTATTTGATCTTTTACTACATAAGTTTTAAAGGATGATTTTGTAGGTTTTTATGATAGTTTAGAGACTATTTTTCGTTATTTTTTAAGATAGCTTGTGGACTAAATTGAAGTATTTTAATAGTTTAGGGACCACTAACGGCCACTTAACGGTAGGGACTAAATTGATGGATGGAAAATAGTTTAGGGACTTTTTAGTTACTTTTAATAGTTTAGGGACTAAGTTGGTGAGAGAGTGATAGTTCGGGGACTAAATTGCATGTTTACTCGTCAAATTATTATAAAAAAAAATTACTTTTACTTAATGATCACTTTTTCAATGTTTCTTTTATAAATAAGCGGTCATAAAGATTAATAACTTAATTGATAAGACATTATATTATATATGCAAAGGATCGAAATTCAAATCTGATTATCTTACTTATCCATCTTAAAAGTAAAATTTATAATCACTAGATTAATTAATAAGAAAAAGATGAATGAACCAAATAAAATTACAACCAGTGACAAAATTCTCTTTCAAAAAACTTACCATTAATGTATTTTTAAAATTTAATTCGAATACAATATTTAGTTAAGAGTCCGTCTTAAAAGTGATTTGATAGTGTTTTTTATTAAAAAAATGTTTTAATAACTTTTTTGTTTAAATTTATAAATGAAAATTGATTTAAATAGCTTATTTTAAAATACCGTTTGATTATTTCATCATTAAATTATAAATTTTTTGGATGTTAAAATTTCAAAAATTTCTAAAATGAAAGTTATTTTAAATAGCATTTCATATAAATTTTTTTTGCGAGATTTATTTTCTTAAAAAAATGTGACTTTTATCAAGTTAAAATCTTTAACATAACTATCTAAGTTATTAAATATATAAAGATGAATTTGAGATAATTTTTATTATTTTTAATTAAATTATTATAACAATCATTTTTATAAATGCAAAAAAAGTCACATTTTTTTTTAAATTAAAAAACAAACAGACACTAAATTGGAAGAGGTTTCTTAAGAGAATGAATTCTCTCTATTGAAAAAAAAATTAAGAAAATAATGTATGCAACTAAATTGTTGGATCAAAAGCATGAAATAATATTTTAATTAATAAAAAATGAAAGTAAAATTTATCAATAATTAAAATGTAACAATTAAAAATAATTGAGAAAAAATAAATAGGATCATTTCTCGTTCCCTTAATATCTCACTTTTTTAAAACATATGAATGATTTTTTTTACATTGATAATACATATACAAACTCTTGAATAATAATATTACATCGACAATACATACAAATGTATTCAATTATTTATTTTTAATATTATGTCACTTATGGCCAAAATCTTTGTCTTGTCGTATTGGAAGAATCATCTTAGTCGGTGACTAAACATATATTCCCTCCGGTTTTATATATAAAAAATATTTCACTTTTTAGATTCATTGTAAAATTGATGTATTTAGATTATATTATTGTCTAAATACATTAATTTTATGATATATCTAAAAAGTCAATTATTTCTTATATATAAAACTAAAGGAAATAACTCGAAGTTTCGAATCTACAATTAAAAATATAAAGTATAAAGGAAACGTAGAAGATAATGCTTTTGGAAAAGGAGGAAAGATAAAATTTGGCCCTACAATAAATAATTATTATGTGACTTTGGTGTCCAACCAAGGGAAACTGGTTTCCATCATCCATTGTAAAAAAATATGGTGGGATTTGGACAGCAGACGATGATAGTGACCCGTGGGCCATAAGCTGTTTAAGAAGTTTAGAAAATTGGAATTAGATTGAATGTAGTCATTGACTGTGAAGTTAAACTGCAATAAGCGGGTGATAGTCATTTGATCAAATTTGGATGGTTCAAATTTTGGAGTCTGTTTGGCCTATTTTATTTTAGACTTTATGCAAATGGTTTATGCAATATAAATTATATTTTATGCTATTTTATAAGTTCAAACTAGTGAAAATTGAATTTTTATAAGCTATTTAATCATAAACTACCTTGAAAAACTTATAATAATACATAAAAATGACATAAGCTGTTTGCATAAGCTCAAAAATAAGCTAGGTCAAACGGATTCTTGGTACAGTTTTATTTTTTAAAATAATAAAAATTATTACTTTAAAATCTTACCCGTCTGATTTCAATCAGACGATCCATATCTCACTGACTGCAGGCATGCAATCATAGCTTTTGACTGCCCTCAATCTATATTCTAAAAAATTTACCGTCAATATTTATGTTGAATACATGGAATCCAAACAAATCCTCAAAATTCCTATATTCATTTAGAGAAAATTTATTTTAACAACCATTTAGTTGTCGGACAACTTTTGTTTATATTGTTCATCTACTTTCTAATTTTTTATTGTATCTCAAATTGAGTACATTATGAGTAGGATGTCAATATGTTGTCCATTTTAAGTTGTCCAAATAACATAGCTCATTCATTTATATTCACCTACATTTAGGGATTGTTTGTTTCAAGAGAAAGTGGAAGGATTGATAGTGAAGAGGATAGAAAGTTTATAAAAAAATGTATTTCCATTGTTTGGTTACTCTATCAAAGGGGAAAGAAAGTTCAATTTTGATGGACTTCATCTCCAAAACCTTTCCGTCCAAAGATGGGGAGAAAGTATAGACATGTCATCCAATTTGATAAAAGGTCAAAATGCTCCACTTGGAGCATTTTTTACACTAAACAAATTTAAGTTGGTAAAATAAGTTATAAGTTAATGGTGAAAAAATTGTTATCAAATTAAATAGGTCTTTTAGCTTATAAACTATAATTTATTTTTCTGATCTTGCCAAACAAACCCTTAGAATAGCTAAAGAATCTACACTAAGTCTTTGTTTGGTAGAAGGGAAAAAGAGATGAGAGAAATATAAAGACAGAACTAATATTGAAGATAAAATAAGAAGAGAGAAAGATGTGAGAGAGAGAATTCGAGAAGAGATAAATATGAGAGAAATAGAGTAAATTTAACATATTGATTGGTAAAAAAGAAAAGAAGATAAATAGAAGAGAAAAAGACGTGTTTAATTTGTAAAAGGAGAAATGTACCCTTATATGCAATTTTATATCATTGTAATATAATTTCATATAAAAATTAATTTAAATTTTTATTTTAAGTTATTTAATAATATTTTAGTAAATTTATGAATTTAAATAAAATATGTTTTCATTATAAAAAAAAGTAAAATAAAATATCGTTTCAATGATTTGATTTAGGTTGCTTTAAATAAGTTATATTATTAATTAAGTTATTAGTATAAAAAAAAAAATCCTAGTTACTGGAACAAACAATACTACTACTTTAGGTTGTGTTAACGAAAGAAAACGAAATGACCATTCACTCATTTAATCATTTTTTTTTCACCATTAGTTGAATCTGGTTCGGGGATCAGTTATGGTATCAAGTGGTTCCAGTCCCCATTCAGTCGCATTTGCGAGAGATCGAACTGTGGTTCTTTCTACCAAATTCAGCGTCAATCACTACTACACCAACTATCAAATTCAACGTCAATCACTACTACACCAACTAATGATTGGTCATTGAATAATTTCCTTTCAGCAGGTGTACGCGCTAACATTGTATATATTTTTTTTTATATGAAAAAAATATTATAATATTTTTGAACAACAAAAAAAGGGTAAATGTGGAAAAATGAGTAAAATATGTTCCAACTACAGTAGACACTCTCTAAATTAATAATGTCAGGACTGAAAAAATTTATTAATTTAGAAAGTTATTAATTTATCGATAAATTAATAATTATTAATTTAAAGAGTTTTTAAGTAATTATACTGTACATACCAAACAAAAAAGCAAATTAGTCTATGCATCTTAGAATTACGTTGCAGCGAACCTGGGGACTCAACGTAAATTAATAGCTATGTGTTGATATTCATTGAAAATCAATAATGACTTTTGAAGCACAATAAATATAAACAAGAGGAACAAATGTGTTCAATGTATTTCAATAGAGTGTAATATATTTTTTTCTTTCTCATTTTCTATGAATTATTAATTTATGATTTTCGTGGGACCGTAAATTATAAAGGGATCTCCTGAAAAATTATTATGTTATTATTTTATCGAGTTTTTCAATTTTTTATATTGGCCCAAGTCGTCGGGACCGGACAAATTTATTATTTTAGAGAGTTTATTAATTTACCGAGTATTAATTTAATGAGTAAAAATTACCACGATCCTAACAAGTGTTGGTTTGTATGATTACAACTAGTATTCGTACCCGTGCCAAGCACGGATATAACGCATATTTTAAATTATTTAAGTATTAATTTTATATTATAGTTTAAATGTAATTTTAACCCTTGTATTTTATAAAATGTGCAATTTTGGTTCAGCAATTTTTTGTCCGATTTTTGCCACTTATTATAAACAATTTAATCATTTAATCTTCCTCTTTATTTAATCTTTAATTTTGATAATTGGCAGTTTAAAGGACATGTATTATCAGTGTAAACTAACTTTACACTGATAACAATTAAGAATGCTTTCACTTTCCCATGTCATATCAAGAAAGCGAGGTTAAGTGAAGTTATATGGCGGAAAACATAATTGTGGTTTGTTGCCAGTGTAAAATTATTTTACACTATCTATGTATATACTTTATTCTTTTTTTTTAAATGAGACGGCATATAATGTGTGTTTATGGTCACTTCATATTTAAAATTTATGCATACCAATGGAGAAGACATATTATGCATACCAACATAAGTTGTGGGAGGAACCGGTATAAAATTATTTGTGTCTTTGCTACTTAGTTTATCCGCTGCATTCATTTTTGAAAAGAAACACTTTAAAATTAAGAAAAAAGCAACACAATTCAACATTCCCTCTTGTGTTTTTTAACCTTTAAATATCACTCTATTTCCACCCGTCATTGCTGCGTTTTATACCTATATTTTTGTCCTATGCAAAATTTGGGTTCAATCAACCCAAAAAGTTTGACATGATTTTTTAAGCCAATTTATTTTTATAGCGAAATATGAGTTCCATCAAAGTGTCTATTATAGAACTTGAACCTAGAAAGTTGTTTATTTGAATCCTTCCTCTTTAATTTGATCAAATACTACTACAACAACAAATATCTCCATCACCCATGACAGCAAAATAACCCATAGAAATTAATTTTTAGGAGGTTATGATTTTAATTTGGGTAAATGAAAGAGGTAAAAGAAGAGTGTAAAAAGAGTTCATTTTTGAATTGTTGTTGTTCCGGTACTGTTGTTATTGTCATTTGGATTTTGTAACAAAGCCACCTGAGAGGGAGATTCGAATGTTCGTGTGGCGGCAACTGGGGCAAAGATTAAATAGACAGTTGCTACGAAGCAATTCGTCAGATATTTCAACGTAATGGGAAAATGATTTGGGTGAATCGAGGATGATTGTGTTGTGTGCGTTCTGCATATGAAGATAGATGAGTTTTTTTTTAATGTGTTTTTTGGGTTGAAAAATATATAAGTTTCATGTTGAAGAAGAGATTTTAACTTTAAATTAATTTTCATGTGTGTTTTTGGATTTGACTCGATTTTCTTTTAAAATAATTAAGAAAACGAGTTGGCATGTCATGTAAACAAAAAAACATCATCATTTTCAAGTGTGACTTTGATAACCACCTCATCTTTAATTAACACTCAGCTAACGTCAAAGACTAAAACCAGACAATTATGATCTTTCAATTACCATTTAAAAAAAAGGATGAAAACCAAAAAAGCGCGAACTTACAGGGACAAACTGCATATTTAAGCCAAAATTTTAATGTTGACTCTTAAAATTATAAACACATTTATTATTAATCATGCTAAAAAAAATAGATTAAAATTAAAACATAAAATTTAGATGGACCAATATTGTTCAAAGAAAATTTATAAAGGGACTAAAAATAAAAGTGGTATAATTTATGGGACAAAATACATATTTAACTCTAAACTAAAATGATTTATGTGACATTGATATTTATAAATACAATTTACATAAAATATTATTTTATACTCTCTCTCATCCCTGTTAACTGTCCGTTTTTATCGTATTTAGCATTTTTATTCAACTGTCCATTTAGTATTTTAAGGGTGCGATTTGTCAAGTGTATCATTTGTCAATTACTCTTATCTTTTTCAATAAAACTAATTAATGATATATATTTGGAAAACTAAAGTTCATTTTTTTAAATCTTTATTTGGTAGTACATAACATATTAATTTTTTTTTTTACATGATATATTAAATTTATTGGAAAGAGAAATTGTGTGTAGAAAAATATGAATTTATTGATGGATTAAAATTAGGGTATAATAGGAAGATAAGATGCAAAAATCCACTTTCCTAATTTGGTGTTACTATTCAAAACGAAAAGTTAAGAGGGAACGGAAGGAGTAATAAAATTACAAACATCGATAGATTATAAGATACCTTGACAACATTATCATTCTTAAGACCAAATTACCATTTTCTTTTTAAGCTCCGACAACGAATATTAATTCCATCAACCACAACATTATAGGAATCACCGTTAACATCAAATCCAGATATCCTACAAAGTATACCCCTTGGAGTTGGTCTTTGAACGTGCAGAACAATATTCTTCACACAAAAACTTCAATTCGATCTCCTTACATAACAAAAAATATATCATCATAATTTAAACTTTTTGACAAAAAATGAAAGTTTTTTATCTTTGTAATTTTGTACCCCACAAACACACATAACCCCTTACAACAAAATATGAATGATTATATCATTTGTAACATGTGCAATATTCAAAAGTAATAACTTTTATTGAAAAATAACGATTATTTAATAAAAAGTTATATATTTAATATAAAATGCACAATTTTCAATACAAACATACATCCTCTATTCCTTTTTATTAATCTTTTTATAATAGTAACACCAAATTAAGAAAGTGTATTTTTGCACATTATCTTCCTATTATATACTTGTTTTAATCCACCAATAAATTCCTATTTTTTTGCACACACTTTCTTTTTCTAATAAATTTAATATATATATATATATATATATGAACCAAAAAAAAAAACAAAGTTCAATATGTTATGTATCAATTTTTTTTTATAAAAAAAAAACAGATTTAATTTTCCAAATATATAGCATTAATTAGTTTTATTGAAAAAGAGTAAGAGCAATTGACAAAGGATATAATTGACAAATCGTTTCCTTAAAATACAAAAAAGACAAATAAAAAGGAACGCTAAATCCGACGGCAAAAGATTAATAAAAAAGAACAAAGGGACAACTATTTTGAACTTATTAACATGTGCAAATTTGCACATGATAGAAAAATTCTTTTATTAATTATGACTTGCATGTAACCGATTTTTTTTACGTTGCATTTAAAAATATATGTAAACGTTTATTTTAATAATTAAGACATGCTTGTAACCGACACATTTTTTATTTCATATATATATATATATATATATATATATCAAATCATTTATTTTATTAATAATAATTTGTTTGTAACAACGAATTTATTATGTCACATTTATTATTATTCAAACAGTTAAATTATAAATTAATATTTTTTTTTATAACCAACAAAAATATAATGTAAAACATAAACTTAGAATACTTTTTATTTAATATTTTATGGAAGTATTTCACTTGTGATTGAAATGGTAGATTTTAATTTTTTTTTTCTTTACATAAATGAATTAATTGTCGAATACACACAAAAGAGAATGCATGAGAGACCATCATTTTAGAGGAAAGTGAAAGGTAAAGAGATCATAATTTTAGTGCTTAACAATGGCTCCATATGGAGGACCAATATTGTTTTTTATCAATATGGATACTTATTTCATTTTATATGAATTTATATAGAAGACAATAATATAGATAAGTTGAAACATAATCTCATAAAGAATAATATTTTAAAAACACAAATTTGTATTAAATTGAAATTCCAATTAAGAAACATCAAGCAAAAACTCAAGAAACATATTCATGTTCATCAATTATTTCTTTATTTTAATAATTTTTTTGCCCGCTTGGATATTTGCATTGGATTTTAGTCATGTCTCATCTAATGAAAACATTTTCTTCTTAATAGAAACAATGAAGACACACTCCAAGTCGACAACCTCTTTCCCTTTCACAACTTCTGAGTTTTTCTTTTTCTTTACACCGATGATAAAAAATTGGAATATGCTATTTCTTACGAAGACTACATGCAAGAAAGGCAAGAATTGAACTTGTAAAATAAACAAACAAATAAATAAAGGGATGAGGCACAATACATGGGTGGTTGTAGATGAATCAAGTGGTTCAGATTTATTCTTCTCTTTCTTGCCAAGCACTTTCCGTAAACTTTAGCATTTTCCTAAAAAATTTAGATTGATACATATATTAGTTCAAGTTATACGGGCGCACACCAAAACAAAATATAAAAAAATTTATTTTTTATTTCGAGTGTGAAGTACGAAATTTATAAATACAATTAACATTGAATATTGTGTTTTCAGTCTTGCTGGCCACAACAAACGCATTCATCTCATCAATATATGGACAAAAAAAGGTAACTATAAACTTGAATCCGTGTAAATTATACATATATGATTAAACAAATATCGTAAAAGCATCAAAATATTTTGTCATAAATTGAGTACGATAAATTAATATGAGACACTAATTCATCATAGTCCAACTGAATTGCAACCATTTTGGTCTTCAAACCATTGCATTTATACTCCTTTTGAATTTCAACGTCGATTAGAATTCTCATAGTATCTACAAAATATTATTATTGAGACGAAAAAATAATACATAACATACTAATATTTCTAACCATAGAGGTAGTTTAATTTGTATCATAATCAGAAGCAAGTGTTGGAACATAACTTTAAATCAAATATATATTGGAATAAAAAAAATTTGAGTTGTAAATTTTAATCTTCGTGTGGAACTGAAAGTTTAATTTATACTCGTGTCTAGTAGTACAATATGATCTATCGTTTGCAACAATTACAAAATATGTAATCGAGTAAACATTATCTTCATTAAGGTCTTTTTCAAATTTATTTAATTAATTATAATTTGTATGTAACCGACGAAATTGTTATGTAACATTCAAATAAATATAAAAAATATTTATTATAATAATTAAAAATTATACGTAACCAAAAAATGTTTATCATCATTAAAAAAATATATAGAAACGATTAATGTATTAATTCTATTAGCATATAACATACGAATTACATTAATTTGTAACGTAATAATATAAATGATTTTTATTGTAGTATTTAATATAAAATATAACACCATCAATTGTTAAATAAAATGTAACGTATTAGAATAATAATATAAATATTATTTATTTTAGTATTTAATTAAAAATATAAAATTATAAAATATTAAATAAAAATTAATATAATTAAAAAAATAAATGAAAAAGTACATGTGGCATGTTCTTATGAATATGGTAGAACCATATTATATGTCTTTAATGTTATTCTCATAATTTGTCTTTCAACCCCTCAATTATTATCCTAGACGTAACTTTGAGAAAATCTTTTTCTTCGGTCAATTCATTAGGATCATGGATCAAACAAATATTAGAGGACGGAGAATCAGTTTTTCCAGCATCCTATAATCCATATTAATAACTCCAAGATAAATTGTAAAATACAACGTATAAATAAAGAAGCAAAATATACACAACACTTGTTACGGACCAAAAATCGATGTAAACACTCATCAACATATGGACCAAAAAGGGTAAATTAAAATTGAATATGTGTAAATAACATGATTCGAGAATATAATAAAGCATTGTAAAATTTGGTGATAGATTGAGTAAGATAAAAAAAATGTGATACTAACCAATCATAGTTCAACTGAATTGCAACCATTTTGGTCTTCAACTCATTGCTTTCATACTCCTTTTGAGCTCCAATGCTGGTTAACATTCACATAATGTCTACAAAATATGATTATATACACGATTATTGATACCACATGTCTACAATGTTATAACGACAAAAACAACAAATCCAATACAGAACATACTAATATTTCTTATCATAAAGATAATTTGTATCATAGTCAGGAGCAAATGCTGGAATAGGACTTTCAATCAAATAAATATTGGAAGAAACTTTTTTCAAGTTGTAAAGTTTAACCTTCGTGTGGAATTGAAAGTTTAATTTATACTTGTGCCTAGTAGTACTATATGATTCACCATTTGCAACAACTCCAAAATTTTTAATCGAGTAAACAACACCTTCCTTAAGGTCTTTTTCAAAATTATAAATCAGAGTGCGACGCATTGTACCGTGTATTTTATTTCCCTAAACAATAAGACAGTAGAATAATATATTACAATGAAAAATATATCAAGAATTAGTGTAAATAAAAGTTAAACATATAGAAAAGTTCTTAGAGTTGATTCTATTAGTATCACATTCAAAGAAAATTGTCCATTGTTGCCGGACACATCGCGCACCAACCACATCTGAATTACACGAACAACAATACCAAATGAATTTGTGAGTTGGTTATGGAAAATACCATATGATTTTGTGAGTTGATTGTGGAAAAAACAAACAATATTTATAGTTATCTTTAGAAATATAAAAATTAAATGCAATTTTATGAAAAAATATCGGTTGCAACTGTTGATATGTAACGTAAAAATATATATAAAAAATATTTATTATAATAAATTAAATTATACGTAAAGGAAATATATTTATGATCATTAAAAGATATATATAAACTGTTAATTATAATAATTTAAAATTATACGTAACGGAAATATATTTATGATCATTAAAAAATATATAGAAACAATTAATGTATTAATTCTATTTTGTATTAATATAAATATTTTTAATTTTCATTATTAATAAAAATTGTAACGTTGTCAATTATTAAATAAAATTAAATATAATAAATGATAATATAAATTTTTTGCATTTTCGTATTTAATTAAAAATGTCACGTCATAAAATATTAAATAAAAATTAAGCAATAAATAATTTAATGAAAAATGACACGTGTCGGCTCCTTATCAATCACCTTTCATTTGTATATAATATAGATATAGATATAGATATAGATTACATAAAATCTATGAAGCCCAGATACGTGACACAATACCGATATGACACGATACCGATACGGCGATACGGGAAATTTTTTAAAATTCCCGATACGATACGGTCGCGATACGTTGTTTAAAAATAAACTTAAAATTAAATATACAAATACACAATATATAAACATAACAAAAATCGAGAAATATAATAAATTAACATTCAAATTATTCAAACTGAGCAAACAAGTGACAATTACATATCTCAAGTTAATTAAGTACTACCCAAAAATGATAATTATTACTATCCAAAAAATAAAACATCATCGGTACCATCCAAAAAACACATGGTTGTCAATCCATAAAGAACATCATACTCTAACATTCACTATTTAAGAGGAAACACAAATTGTATCAGTCTCCTCTCCTCCATTTCTATCATAAAAAAAAATTATTTTCCCGATACTTCTCTGATACGTGTATCGGAGAAGTATCCGACATGTATCGGTAATTATTTTTTTAAGAAAATAATTTTAATTGTCTGATACTCTCTCGGAGAGTATCAGACGAGTATCGGTATCGGACACGTATCGGACATGATACTTCGCCATTTTTAAAGTATCGGGGCTTCATAGCATAAGATTCAATAACAACCTCCATGCTCATTTAAATTTGGTAGACACGTTCAAACTGTTAACTGGTATGGTCTTAAAGAAAATGTTGTTTTAGGGGGATTGATACACGTTGGTACTAGATTCAAAAGAATAATGGACCGTTTACGGTCAAAACAACATAAGTAGATTATCTTGAAAAACAATAAAATTATTTGAAGTAGAGGATTCCGTTTTTTAATATGGTTATGATGAATTTTTAAAAAAATTTTGAAATTAGAATTTTTACTTTCTAGGATCTTATTTGAGATTGTTGGGGTAATTGGTATGCCTATTTTAATTGATGAGAACATTAGAAATCACTCATTTGGTCACTATGCATGTGTGCTAGTTGAACTCAATATGGCTGAGAATCTTCCCGATTATTTGTGGGTTGAAAGGGAACAATTTGCTTTTGATATTGAAATTGAATATAAAAATCCTCCATACTTTTGTTTTACTTGCAATTATATTGGACATTCTTCAGGACATTGTAGAAAAGACCCTACTCTTAAAACTGCTAGAGATTTTGATGACACTAAAAAGGATCCAAAAAAATCAAACTGGTTTTTGTTCATAAAAGGCATGTCGATATAGTGCAAGACTGTAGTCAAATTGTGGCAGTTGAAGACCCACTTATTTTTTATATAATAAGGTCTAAAGAGGTAGTAGCCAATGTGTTGGTGAGAGATTATTTAAACATTGAGGAAGAGTTATCTCCTGACATAATTGTTGGAGCAGATCCTTTGCATTCAAAACGAGAATGGATTCTCTCAATTTTTTTCCCCCTCAATTGTCTCAATTGTTAAATCATCACCATTAAATTCACCTTTTCACTTTTTCTTTTCTCTCTTTTCTCTCAAATCAATGGTTTGAAAAAAAATTTACCCTAAAGTGCACTTGAGGGGATCCATTCTCATTCAAAACATGTTGAAGAGGTTCATACTGTTGATCTATCTGATATTCCCCTTGTTCAAAATCCCCCTTCTTGGGGTGGTATGAGTTCTTCAAATGTTATTTCTTCTAACGAAGTTTTAAATCTCAAAGTTTCTCATTACATGATGATTTTGCAGCAATATTGGGAGGATAAGGATGCTAGCGACATTTTTGGGGTAAGGTTTATACTGATGAGGAAGAGAGAGAGAGGCCGCTATCCATTTTTTGAAGAACCGTGTCGCTGCTAGTGAAAAGTCTTTCATTGAGGTAGTGTCTAAGGCCAAGAAAAAGAATATACATAAGGATTTTCAGGTTCATAATACTCATTCTAGGAGTAGGCATCCAGATTGATTTCTCTTGCTTTTTCTATTTTATTTTATTTTTATTTGTTTTGCTTTTCTTTATTTGTTTTTCCTCTTGCTTTTCTTGTTCGAGAAGGTTTTGGTCTATATCCCCATTCTCCTTTTGTTGTTGCTTGTTTTTTATTTATATATCTAGGGTGTTGTAGCTGGTTCGCCATATGCTCCCCATTTGCTTAAAAGAAAAAGAAATTAGAATTTTTACTTCGAATAATTTGTTTTTTTATTTTTTTATTTTTTATTTTGAAATTAGAATTTTATATTATTACTATTCGAATGGAAGTATAAAATTATTTTTACTTATTATTATTAAAAGTCATGTGAAATTGTTAGTATTTATTTTGCAATTAAAAATTACTAAATTTCAAATTAACTTTAATTATAAAATTATTGAATTAAAGAAATGACTTTATTTCAAAATTCCAAAAAATAAATTTTAAATTATGAAAATAAAGAGATAACAATCAAATACTCTCAATTAGATGTGGGAATAGGCCAGACCGACCTACGGGATCTTAATGCCTAGCCTACATAGGCTCAAGTCGGTCTAGTCTATTTCTTTAAATAAAGCAGACCAAAACATTTTTATAAGTCTATTTAGTTAAATAAGTCAGGCTGCAGACCATTAAAAAAACATTTTAGTCTACTAAGCCGACCTATTGAAGTTAATATTAATAATGTTTTTAATATTATTATGTGCTATATATTAAAATTTGTACTTTGATTAAATTAAATATTTATTAAATTTTTCAATAGTTTAAGTTTATTAATCTACATTAATTTTTCACATATATAAACGTATTATAAACTAAAATTGAAATATGATGATATATATAGTTAAATTCTCTAAAATATTATGTTAAATATCTAAATAACGTTGGTTTATTAGTTCATAAGTATTTTTAAAAATAAATATAATTATTTATTTAAATATATTCCCGTGAAATAGGCTTTTAAACAGGTTAATAGATCACATTAGGCTTTCAAAAGGTCAAATTGAGGCCTAAAAGATAAGCTTATAATAGGCCACAAGCCAGCCTCAACCTTCTATTTTTCTGACAGGTCAGACTTAGGCTTAGCAAATTCTAACTCGGCCTAGCCTATACCCACCTCTACTCTCAATTTATTTAAATTTAGGGGCCACATTTAGTCATCAATCGATTCTACATTAGTTGATGTTAGTCAATTTTGCATCCCCTAATATCATCCGATTGTAAGAGGAGGGATCCGTTGACTCCAGGAGTAAGTCTCCATCGACTTACTTCGCTTAATAACTCGATATCGGCATTATATTTCTTCAATCGAACTGTTGAATTCAAAGATCTCATTGAGTAGATCAACTCTACAAATTTTTATAAAAATTCAAAAAATGTAGTTATGTATTCGGACTATTGAAATTCAACGGTTTTTTGAAAAGTTTGTCGTACGTTCAATTAAAGTTATCAGAAAAAGTATCAAACGGTTTTGAATTTTTATCAAAATTTATAGAGTTGATCTACTCAGTAATATATTTGAATTCAACGGTCGGATTGAAGAAATATAATGCCGATATCGAGTTATTAAGTGGAGTAAGTCAATGGAGACTTACTCTTGGAGTCAACGGATCCCTCCTCCCGATTGTAATGCAATTAATAGTCAAATCATTTCACCTGAAACTAATGAACACTATATATTTTTTTTATAAGCAAAATATTGAATTATAAGGAACACAAAGGGTACTCAACCCTTACAATTCAATAGAAATACACAAAAGCTAAAGCTAGAGGATTGTTACATCAAAGAGAAAACTCTATCTCAACATTATTACAAATCCGACCTGTAAACCAAAACCACGACACTATATTAATACTATCCCCTCAGAATAAAATATTGTTTCTCATACACCACAAGCTCCACAACGTAGCTAACCAAATAATATGCCGGCATCATTTATGCACCTTGTCTTTGATTTGATTCCCAAATAGGATAAAGTGCTCTTGCACATTCCTTGCCATGAGATCATCAACATCCATCCAAGCTGTTGGTGATGATCCCTTTTCGAAATAATGACTCCTTAGTTGGTAATTTTCCAAGCAACAATCGCCACCCAAAAATACTTATCTTCGAAGGTACATTATTCTTCCACCACTTCTTTAAAGACAACACCAAAGAATCATCTAACATGTCCACCACGGACCTGGACAACAACCCCAAGTAAGCTGAATTTACCGAAAAGAAACCTGTTTGCGAGACCAGCCATTTGCTCCTATCCTCGATGACGCGACACAACTGAATTTGATTCAATAAAGCTGTTAAATCTTGTGCCAGAATCTCGTATGTGGTTGACAGTTCGGAACTCCAAAATAGCTCCCACGACCAGACGTTATTGTCCCACTCTCTCATCGCTGCAACAGTCGCATCCTGTTGTGTCGAAACATTGTAAAGGCTAGTATACGAGATACAAAAAGGCACCATTCCTAACCACTTCTCCTTCCAAAAACTTATGCTATAACCATTACCCAAAACACTCTTAATGTTACTTCCGAACCTTCCGCCGTTGTCTTCCCCCCTATGCTCCATAAGTCACGCCACCATATTGACGATGATTTAAGATTTTCTTTCCCTTTCCCAAGCATAAAATTATCATTGAAAGATCCATAGTGGAATTTCAATAATTCATACCACGGAGCGTTTAGATCATTCAAGCACCTCCATTTCCATTTGAATAAAAGGGAATGGTTAAACAATTCCAAGTTCTTGATCCCAAAGCCCCCTTTGTCTTTCGGTTGACACACACGCTCCCAACTAACCCTACAAACCTTCTTATTCTCCAACCCTCCACCCCAAAGGAAGTTTCTTTGGATACCAACCAACTCCTTTATAACACATATCGGAGCCTTGAAAAAAGAGAAAAAGTAAAGTGGTAAACTAGATAAAACATAATTTATGAGAGTGACCCTACCGCCAATAGATAGATTTCTACCATTCCAAGAACAAAGTCGCTTCTTCATTGATTCGATAATATGCACCCAAGTGGCTTTTCTCCTTGGGTTCGCACCTACCGGAATGCCAAGAAAGCGGAATAGAATAGAATCAACACCACAATGCAAAAAAGAGGAGGATGCAGATAAAAACCCATCATCAAGATTTATACAATAAAGTTTGCTATTGTAAAAATTAACTTTCAACCCCGACACTAATTCGAAACTCCGCAAAACCGTTTTTATTGTCCACAAATTATTCCAATTTCCTTCGCCAACCAAAATAGTATCATCCACAAATTGGAGAGAATGGAACATGATGTTGTCACTAACCTTGTAACCTTGAAAAAGATTACTATCCACCGCTTTCTTCATTAGACCCGAAAGGCCTTCGACAACTAACAGAAAAAGAAACGGTGACAAAGGGTCACCTTGTCTCAACCCTTTTTTGACATTAAAATCGACAGTCATACTTCCATTCACCAAAACTAACATGGAACTTTGAAAAATAAAGACTCTAATCCATCGCCGCCAACCTTCCTTAAACCCCATACTACCGATCATGTACTCCAAAAAATTCACCGTGTCATACGGCATTTCAAAATCCACTTTAAACAATAAGGATTGTTTTTTTCTTTACTTTGCCAAATCAATCAATTCATTAACCACTAAAACCCCATCCAAAATATGTCGATTCGGAAGGAAAGCAGATTGAACCGAAGAGATTAACTTACCCATGACATTCTTTTATCTACTTGCTAGGAGCTTGGACAAAAGCTTATACATACTCGATATAAGACAAATAGGTCGATAATCCGAAAGAGCTTGCGGATGATCTTTCTTAGGGATGAGAGCAAAAAAGATGTTGTGACAGCCTTTGGAAGAATTCAAATCTTCATTCAAGTGACAGTTTGAATTTGCTTCCATTCTTTCCTCTTCAGCATTCATATCCTTATTCCAAGTAATTAAATGATTATTATTAGCATTAACAACAGAATTTAATGCCGATGAAATCTCACCTTCTCCATCTGATTCTCTCTCTGTCTCGCCCTCCGCCTCCGACCACCGCTTCGCCTCATCATTGTTATCCTCCTCATCATAATTATCATTTTTGTCACCCCGTCCGTCCTGATCATGGCGTCGAGGAACCATGATCTTCATGGGACCGTATGAGTCCTCTAACACTCGTAAACGAAACAGATTGCCATTAATCTTAACTTCAATAAACTCATCCACAACTTTTTGACAGGAAGTCCTAATCAAAATTCTAGCCACATCCATAGTTAGCTTCTTATTCGTACCATCATCGTTATTCAAAAAAGTTCCCCAAGGTTTCGTGACTTGGGTAAAAAAATCGTCATTCCATGCATGTACAGGAATACCAAAAATACGTAACCAAACTATTCGCTCCAAATCGACATCATATTAGGCCTCCACGGGCGAATCTTCTTAAACCATTGACCCATCCAATCCTTCGCATCATCCATTAACGCCTCCACCTCTCCATCCTCTTGTCCGTCCAATAGCGCCAAATTGGAACCAAGTGGTGTTATTTTCACTCTGAAATATCCTTGTGCGTGGAAAGCGTTTCGATATTATATGTCGTTCCTGAAACCACCGCCACCCCTACAAACATCTTCTTCAAATGCTCCGTGATAACTTTCTCTGCATTGTATGACAGAGCCACTCGTAATAAACTTTTAAAGAACACTATATGGTTTTACTTTTTTTTTTTGTGTGAACGCTTTTAAAGATTAATGGAACCTCATGTTACTTTTTCTTTTCGCAATTGCTTATTTATGGGTCATGCTAATTAGTATCCACATGACACTAGTAATAAACTTTTGTATTGAAAATAATATATTTTTTACCTTTCAAATATTAACTACACAAATATTAATATAATTTTACTATTTTAAGTATTTTTAATTGGTACATTTGAGCACTAGTTAACATTTTCTATTTTGATAATAGACCCAGCTCCAGCAAAGGAAGAAACCCCAACTTGGCTTATAAAAAGATGGAATTGTTATGGTTTCATTGCAAGAAGAAGAGGTGTCGTGTGATTAAAACAAGATAATGAGAGGGGATTTTTGAAAAATTTTATTATTTTTTGACACTCACATCTTGGTGACACAGGTTGTTCGCGTAGGAAAAATTAGTGTAAGGGTTTATTTGGCAAGCTAAAAAATTAGTTTATGTCTTATATTTTATAAGTTAAAAGACCTATTTGGTAATCGTTTTTTTAAAAAAAGTTTATAGTTTATTTTGCTGACTTATATTTTATTTTCCATAACCTATTTTAAGTAGCTTATAACCTTATAGCTTATCATTTTTTTTTCCCACTTTTACTCTTATTATTTTAATCAAAACCCACTTGTATCCTTAAAATACAAACCATCTCAATACAAAAAAAAAACCACCTTAAAATAAAATTAAGTTCATAAGTTCAACATCAAATAAAAAAGCAAACTAAAATAAAATTTCAATTCTTTTCAAGATATGTCAATGTACCATCATGAAATAATAAATTGAAATATATATATATATATATATTTCATTGAATTTATAATATAAAACATTGAATGTATGTTTTATTTCGCAGTGAGAAAAAACTAGTTTTGGCATAATTGATTATGTAAAATTGATTCTGACTAAAATTGAGTTGAAAAAGAAGTGATTTATGTTTTAATATTTTTATATAAAAAGTGAATTGAACAAAAAATTTGAGTATAAAAACCAATTTTAAAATAAAAAGCCACAATTTTTAACTTCAAATAAAATTAATTCTGGAGACAAAATCAATATCATTTTTAAAAACCAAACAAGACCGAATCAATTATACACATCTATAAGCAATTCTAATTGATCCAAAATAGAAACCATACATACAGTTTTTTTTACGATAAATTATTAGTTGTTAATATATTTATAATGTTATGTTTCGGAATTTGAACCATAGACCTTCAACTCATCAACCCTTAACTCAACTAACTTAATCAATTGAACTACTCATCCCACCAGATACATGCACTTAAATCTCTTTATTCCAAACTTGCAAATAAAACCTCTCACTCATTACATATTCTTGCCTTTAATCCACTTGACAAATTAAAAATTTCACTATGAAAGTATCGAAATAATTTGTCATGATAAGATCAAAAGAAGAGAAAACTTCTTGGACTTTCATACCTATCCATCAAACTAGGACCCACATCCACAATATGGAACAAGACAAGTCCATCTTAATTACTTTTGTTCATTTTGTGGGGTAGGTGAATTATGTAATGTAAATATCTCACTATATATATAACCATATAAATATCACAATAACCTTGCTTCATTCCATTTTTAATCTTTCAATCAATATATTCAACATCTAGGTAAATAAACTTATTTTGTGAGATCAAAAAAAGAAAAGAAAAAATGTTGGCAATTTTTCACAAAGCTTTTGCTCATCCACCTGAAGAGCTTAATAGTCCTGCATCTTACAAAGGTTCAAAGAAACCTAAGCTTCCTGAAGAAACTCTTAGAGATTTCCTATCTCATCATCCTGAGAATACTTGTTCTATGAGCTTTGGCAAAGCTTCTGTTCTTGCTTATGTTAGACCTGATAAGCCTTTTTCAGTTAATCAAAGGTTATGTTCTTACTATTGTTTTGAAAAATAATCACTTATTTTACTGTAGTAGTACTAAAAAAATTTAATTGAGTTTGTTTCGCGATTTTTGATATTGCAGATAATCATAGTCATGTATGATTTTTAGTAGTACTAGGAATAATTTTACGGTCCAAATTACGGTTGTAGACCTTTTAAACCGATGATGTCCGCTAAATTGCGAACACCTAACTGACATTATGTTTGTATGACATTATGTCAACCGGACACAGATCTCTTATAAGTAAGGTTTCCAATTATAAGTCTTGTCGATACAAACATAGTTTAGATGAAAGATCTCGATAAATGTGATCAACTAAGTTCTCTGACAGAAATTAGTCATATGTCATCTGGGATAAATTAATAACATGGTTAAAAAAATTGGGGTGACATTTTTTTGTGAAATGTTAGTATTGTGATAGTGATTTATTTTGAGAGTTGAGATTTGCAATTTTGCAGGTTGTTTTGTGGGATTGATGACATATATTGCTTATTCTTGGGGAGTTTGAACAATTTGTCAATACTAAACAAGCAATATGGTTTATCAAAGGGTACTGATGAAGCCATGTTTGTAATTGAAGCTTATAAAACACTTCGCGACCGTGGTCCATACCCGGCAGATCAAGTTGTTAAGGAACTTGATGGTAGTTTTGCTTTTGTTGTTTATGACAGCAAGAATGGTGGTGTCTTTGCTGCACTGGTATATACCCATGTTTTTTTGTGAATCAAGCTGCTCTGCAGTCGAATTCTCCACATTCACGCAAGTCAGATACATAGACAACCATCGATGTTCTGAATGTATGAATGTAGAGAATTCGGCTGCAAGGGAGCTAGATCCATTCTTTGTTGTCAATCAATTATTTTTTGTTTTGTTTTGATTTTTGCAGGGTTCTGATGGTGGAGTGAAGTTGTATTGGGGTATTGCAGCTGATGGATCTGTTGTGATTTCTGATGATCTTGATGTTATAAAAGAGGGTTGTGCTAAATCATTTGCTCCTTTTCCAGCAGGTAACATTTTTTTTCATCATTTTTACCATTTAATCTGGAAAATGGAAACCATTCCATTTAGTGAAATTATATTAATTAAAAGATAGGCTAATAGTCCATATTAGTTTACTGCCTAAAGTTTATCCTTGTAATTTTTAGAGATGAAATCCATATCCCTCACTATGAAATAATAAAATAATAATTAGTAATAAAACTTGGCTAGTGTGAATTTCCAATGTATTTTATAGTTAAATAATAAAAGCACAACCCTTCAATCCATTCAAAAAATAAAAATTAAGTTTTTTTTTATTCAATATATAATTCACATTATTGAATTTGATATGTGTATATAAATAGTGGATAACCCAGATTGATAGATTCTGCTACTATATTAAATATTTATATTGAACTTAATTTATTCTTATAAAATTAGTATATAAAATGAGATATAATATCCTTTATAAACAAGATTTGAATTATGTTTAATCTATTTGGAATAGAATAGAGAGTTTTGCCTGCTCTCTTTTTGTTTAAAAAAGGGACAAAATAGCCGATGTAAAAAGTGCAATTAAGGGGAGAAATTAAAACAATATACTTTGCAATGGGGCAATTTTCAAGGAATTTTTAGCAGGAATAACGTAAAACACGCCCACTTAAAAGGACGTAACAAACCTATTAACCCTATTTTTTTTAAAGGATATTTCTATAGTTTTGGATTTATTGAAATTATAAAAATATCTATATATTGTTGAATGCAGGGTGTATGTTTCATAGTGAAGGAGGATTAATGAGCTTTGAGCATCCAATGAACAAGCTGAAGGCAATGCCAAGAGTGGACAGTGAAGGAGTGATGTGTGGGGCCAACTTCAAGGTTGATAAATTTTCAAGAGTTAACAGCATTCCTAGAGTTGGTAGTCAATCCAATTGGATGGAATGGGAACAACATTAGCTTAATTTTGTAAATACTAAAACTTTAGTATGGTTCATGTAATAATGTAATAAAATAAAAATGTACTAGTACTACTATGTCTTTATCAATGCTACTTTCCTACTTTAACCCTACCACTACCATACCTTATCCTATCCTTTTGAATTTGTCTTGTTTCAGCTTTCTTGTCTAGTTTCTGTGTTTCCTTGTGAGAAACACAAGTGATTGTGAGGACATACACTAAAATAGTGTTAGTGTTATCTCCAACTGACCCTTGTTTTATGCTCCATCCCATTCTTTTGATTGTGTTTTCTTTTTATATAGGATTAAATGCAATTTTATCCCCTCTATTTTGAATGAATCAAAATTTTACTTTCTATTTTAAAATTCAAAATTTTATTCTCTCTATTTTATAATTCTTTAAATTTTACCTCCTCTATACATTACAAGTTAGCTACCACAGAGCTTGTAGCTAATTGGTAGCTATTTTTTAAAAAATATAAAAAGCTACATATGAAAGATCCATTTGTCACACTTTTTGAGATTTTAAACAAAATTAGATTCTATTTCTCACCTCTTTCTCTTCATTTTTCCTACCACAACTCCCTAATTGGATATACTAAAATTTTGTAGTGTATATGCATAGATAAACAAAGTCACCAAGCTGAACATACATTACTTTGCTAGTGGCAAAGTCACCAAGCTGCTTGCCAAAATTCATTAGTCTGTCCCTCAGTGGTGCATGTTAACCTTGATCTGTCCTAAATTACACGTGCTTAATAGATAAAACATAAACGTAAACAAAATATACATGACTACTGCATAGATAAAAGTAAATATGAAATGAATCTACTTCTTCGTCTTCATTACAATTAACTTGAGACTTAGATTCAACAGACTCATTTTCCTTCGTAGATTTTTCCTTCCTTTATACATAAAAAATGAAGTTCAATCCACCACTTAATTTTTAAGGCTCCGTTTGGATTAGTTTATTTTTTAACTTATGCAAACAACTTATACAATTTTTATGTATTATTATAAGTTTGTAAAGGTAGTTTATGATAAAATAACTTATAAAAATACAATTTTAACTAGACTGAACTTATAAAATAGCATAAAACCTAATTTATATTACATAAGCTATTTGCATAAGCTCAAAAATAAGTTAATCCAAACGGTGCCTATATGGTAAAAAAAGGTGTAGTCCTTATAAAACGATCCAAATGATCACGTAAATTAGTTTCTATTTTAACACTTATCATTTTATGTTCAACTTAATTTTAATCAAAATTTACTTTCAAAAATCATCATTTCATCTAAAATTACTTTTGACCAGGACATGACGTGACACATTAATAAAATATTCACTCTTAAAGATGATCTAACATCAATGACAACATCAAACATTAATTTATCTATGAACAAAATTTGTGTCTTTGGCCGGTGATGGCTGATCGTTTCTTTCCGAACGACTTGCCACCATTCGTGGAAGAGACCACACTTGAACAAGCAATCTGTTCTCAAACACCAACACCAAACTCTCTCACCTCACTCCTCTCTCTACCTTACACAACACTCATCTCAAAGCTTCAAGCTGCAGCACTTCACTTAAAACAATCGGTAATCCAAAAAAAAAAAAAAAAGTTATTTTTTTCCTTTTTGGTGTCTTTAGATTTGTGGGTATATTTCAATTTGTGATTTTTTATTTTGGGTAGGATCAAGTTAGTATCTTTCACGTTTCTGCAATAATGGGTCAGTGTTAATTTTTGCACACAAAGTGTTTGTGATATGTTTTTTTGCTTTTTCTGAAGGTGGTGAATGAGATATGGGGTTCAAGTGGGAACCGTGTGAAGGACTATACTCTTTATACAGGGGTTCTTGGAACAGCATATCTGGTTTTTAAGGCCTATCAAGTAACTAAGAATGTGGATGATCTTAACTTGTGCTTGAAGATTGTTAAGGCTTGTGATTCTGCTTCAGAAAATTCAAGGTTCTATCTCTTTCATTCATCAGACAAAACTTAACTTTGCCGTTGTAAACTTGTAAAGTGTAGTTTTAAAAGAGAATGAGTTTTGTACAATCAAATTTGAACAATTTTCGCAACAAATTTGTAAGAGGTTAATGCATTTCTATACACTAGCTGTTGAAACTCATTAACCACCAATGTAGCTTCGTTGACCATAAATTTTCGACATGGTTACTGATAATGTTAGGTGAAATTCCTGGCACGCTAGGTACGATGCTGTATGCAATGCTATAGCTTCCTAGCACTGAAGACGTAATGCTGTAAACGATGCTATAGCATCCTACTGCGTAAAAGCTTAAGAAGAATAAAACCAAATATCAGAAAGCAAGTAAAGAACACGGGATATTTGTTAACCCAGTTCGGCGCTCAAAGCAAGCCCTAGTCTGGGGGATACCAATCCAGGAAGGAATATCACTATAATAGTCCTAGTTGAAAGTCTTCAGCAAACACACGTTTACAACTTAAAACCTAGGCATCTACCAATGATTCTTCAACCTAGGAACTCCTAAGTCTGAGATCCCATCTCACTCCCTAACAACCTTACAAACAGCAAGGATTTCAAACACACAAGAAAAAGTATTTTGGAGACACACTCCTAAAAACTAACACTCGTACCTAAAGGCTTAGAGTGCACAAACACACACAACCCTAACTCCGTACTTCAAAGCTTAGGAGAGGATCACACAAAGTACAACTCAATAACACACGTCCTTAACAAGAAAGGCTCACAAAATAACACACGCAAAAACCTAGGAAACTAGACACAAAATAACAACGGCGTGAACAACCACAAATTAGGTTTTGCATAACATATATATACTCCAGCAAAGTCCTTGATTCTGAAATAATCATGAGCTTGATTCTTCTTGACTCAAGCCTTTGACCACATTAATTAAAAAGGATTCTTTCCTAAAATATTCTTCAAGGATATTCTTCATAGAAATATTCTAGTCAAGGATCTGAAGTAATAAATGATGATCCTCAATAAAAACCAAACACAAAGGCGCCATGCAAGATTCATGAGAGAGAAAAGCGAATCGTGCCATAATTAGAAACGCGCGCCTTCATAATACCAAATGCCGAATACGATGTTGTAGCATCTTACATCGCATCCTGCTCACCAAAAATGCAGCCAATACATAGGACTCAACATTAGGTGTTCAACTACATGTAGATTTGAACATCTGAAAATTATAGTTAATTGTGTCCAAATTCATGTTTGATAAAGTTACAAATGTCTTATATACCTATTAAATATCTATATAATATAATTGAACACCGTATTTGAACTTCGATGATAACCACTTAAAAAGTTGTTTAAATTTGGTTGTTCAAATAACACAACTGTTTTAAAAGGCTTTGTTAGAAGATTTGAATCGTTAAGGATGGCTTGATATGAATAGTTGGATTTTGAAGCAAAATGACGATAGAGTTGCTTGTATATTAGGATTAAGTTATGGAATGGCTTGAACTGTAGTTTTAAACTTGTGTTTTAAAATTACCTAAACTAGTTACGGTCTCATCAATCATGATATGGGAGAATGGAAGTAAGGTGATTCTAGTTTTATTTGTTAATGTATTGAGTTGCAGCCGTGTGACGTTCATCTGTGGCCGTGCTGGTGTTTGTGCTCTTGGTGCTGTCATAGCTAAGCATGCTGGTGATGAGAGATTACTTGACTATTACCTTAGACAATTCAAAGAGGTATTTTATTGTATTAATTTCCGAATCATAATCTGTATGATAATCCAGTTTACACATGAGTTTTGGTTTTCATACTTGTGCTTTTGGTTTTGAAACAGATTGAACTTCCCCGTGATTTGCCCTATGAGGTATTGTATGGCAGAGCAGGTTACTTATGGGCTTGTTCATTCTTAAACAAACATATTGGTAAAGACACAATACCTAGTACTCACATGGTAAGGCATACGTGCTTCAACGTGCTTCATTGCAATTTATTTTGTCAAAACTCAAAATCAGGCCAACGTTGCCATCAAAATTGGCTTTTAATTTAACTTTGACAGAGAACAATTGTGGATGAAGTTATAACTTCGGGTAGAAAATTGGCTCACAAGGGAAGATGTCCTTTGATGTATGAATGGCATGGGAAGAAATATTGGGGTGCTGCTCATGGACTTGTGGGAATCATGAATGTTTTGATGGACATGGAACTCAAGCCAGATGAGGTTGAAGATGTCAAGGGTACACTACGCTACCTGATTAAGAATCGGTTCTCGAGTGGAAATTATCCCTCCAGTGAAGGAAGTGAATCTGACCGTCTTGTGCATTGGTGTCATGGTGCTCCCGGAGTAACTCTTACGCTTGTAAAAGCAGCTGAGGTAATCTTTATCTTTCTTTATTTTCTTGACACTGAAGCAATATTTTCTTTGGTTGTCAACATTTAAATACGAAGTGCACGTGTGCCTATATGACGTGAAGGAACAGGTAAATTGATGATTTGCATGACTCTGATATAAAAAATCTCAGGACTAATTAATTACCATAATTAGGTTTTTGGGGATAAGGAATTTTTGCAAGCAGCTGAAGAGGCAGGTGAAGTAGTATGGAAGAGGGGTCTTCTTAAGCGAGTTGGAATTTGTCACGGCATTAGTGGGAACACCTATGTCTTTCTTTCTCTGTACAGATTGACAGGAAACAAGGAGTACTTGTACAGGGCTAAAGGATTTTCTTGCTTTCTACTTGATAGAGCGCAAAAATTGATCGCCGAAGGAAAGATGCATGGGGGAGATCGCCCTTATTCGTTATTCGAAGGTCTTGGAGGAATGGCTTATACCTTTCTAGACATGATTGATCCACAAGTTGCAAGGTTCCCTGGCTATGAACTTTGAGTCCCTTGATAGATGAAGCAACTTATGTATCGTATATCACAAATGCATATTCCCATCCCCCAAGACCGCAATATTTTGGGCTGCCAAGGAGAAATTTTGTAAATATCGAGTTGCTACTCTGGAAGTGTAGTTTTTTAAGTGCAATATGATATGTTCTAGGAGTAAACTGTGATGCATGCATGGTTCATAATCTTAATGCTCCATTATACTTGCTACAAAATGTAGGTTTTTTATTTTGAAATTGTGCTTTAGATTTCAATATATGCATTTGTCTTGAAGTATGTAGGCTAGAAGCTCCTTTCTAGAAAAATGTCATCATGGAGATAGCTATATGTCCATGATGACCTGGTTTATGGGCCATATATGGCCACCAAAGTATGCTACCTTTGTTTTTGTTATAGGCTAATTTCTTATATGCTTGAAAATTAGAGAGAAAAATAGAATTAGATTTGTATAATTTATATGAAGAACTCATTCTGACTTTCTTACTCAGTTTTGTTAATTCTGCATTCAAATAATAAGAATGTCACATTTTCAAAGGAACAAACTCTGATAAGTCATAACTCATAAGCACCCTTTCTGTTCTTACCTGTGTTAGGTCTTCACAATTGCCTTTTTATGAAGCAAAATCTTAGTTAAACCATTATGTCAGTGTTTGTTTCCAAGTAGTATCCTGTTACAAGGCACTGTTACCATGTTTGAAATCACAATTAGTTTGACAAAATCATGACGGTTGATGGCACCGTAATTTTGTTGAAACTCCAAAATGTAGCTTTCTCTAAATCATGGTGACTCGTCTTGATTTTGTCAAATTCATCGCAAATTCAAACATGCATGTAGTTTTTAGTTTGAGGTATAGTGATTGCTTACATACCATAGTTTCAAACAGTCAAGACGAAGTTAACTGAAATGATAATTAATGGAAAACATGAGATTTAACATAAATTTCACTATATACACGGTTAATTCAGAAAGTTTATAAGCACTTTGCCACAAATGGTTGAATGGTTTTATTGAATGATTGACTCCTACATAAAGAAGAAAATAAGTTCCTATCTAACAAAACAACAATTAACACACTCAACATGATATCATTTTCAGTCTTCTGGGACATCATTTTCCTTCAATTCCATGGCAAAGGCAATGCCTCTTCCTCTTTTGCTCAGCAAAGATCTTTTGAAGCTCTCACTTTAGGCCAAACCAACAAGCTTCTCACTAACCTCCCACACCTTGCGAGCCTTCTCTACGTCACTGGCCTCTTGAGATAGCTGGTTTTCAAATGAAGCAGAAGCTTTATTCCAGCTCCAGTAAACACCAGATTTGGTTAAGCTTGGATCACTTACAACCTACATCGAAAACAAAAACAACCATACATGAGAAACGAAGATACTTCCAATGATTCGTGACATTCTTACAATCAAATTCCTCAAGTGTTATTGCTATTAGGCCTTGTTTTGTTATCTATAAGCTATTTATATAACAAATTTTCATAAAGATATATCAGTAGATAGACTCAAACAAGTCAATCTAAGTTGTCGCTCATTACCTGAGCAAGTCTCTTTCCTGCTTCATCTTCTGAGACGTAGCCTTTGGTTATGTACTTTTGGAATGGAGGGAACAAAGCTTTGAACAAAGGAATGTGCTCCCTAAACAAGCCTGTTGTGGCAATGCAACCAGGGTAGAGGGAAGCAAATGTGATTCCGGTTTCTTCATGGTATCTTCTATGGAATTCTTGCATTGTAAGCATGTTACACACTTTGCTGTCCTTGTATGCCTTAGCACCATCAAAATCTCCACCATCTATCATGGAAGAACTGTTAAGCCCATTCAAGCCACCAGAAAGTCCCCTGAGGTCACCGAGGTTAGCTTTCGGAGGTACATTTCCGGCCAATGTGTTTGTGTTACCTGTTTCATTCATACACAATCAGTACAAAATGTGACAAGATAATAATACTTGATATTACAAAAAAACACAGTCAAATGTGACCTCAATTGCAGTCACATTGTGGTCGTATATACATCAAAAACCTTGATATTGCGACCGGATGGTAGTCACAAATCATTTTTTAAAACTCTAATGGACATGCTAATAAATTATACCTGTGATTGAGCCAACAATGATCAAACGCTTTGAAGGGTAATCAGATTTGCCCATGTCCTCGAGCAAAAGGCGTGAAAGAAGAAAATGACCGAGATGGTTTGTCCCAACGCTAAGTTCAAATCCGTCAGCAGTGAATGTAGGTTCCTTAGCAGTTGGCAAGTAAACAGCAGCATTGTTAACAAGCACATCTAGTGGCATCTCAGCTCGTCTGAAATTTTCGACGAATTGGCGAACACTGTCAAGAGAGGAAAGGTCTAAGTGCATGATTGTGTAGTTTTCCTTAGCCATTCCAGCAGATTTTGCAGCTCTTGCAGCTTTAAGGAAATCCCTGCAAGCCATAATTACATGCCATTTTCCCGTCTCCGCCAAAGCCTTAGCAGTAGCCAAACCTAATCCAGATGAAGCACCAGTGATCACAACATTTCCTTTCCTCAATGTTTTCTTCCCATCAGGTGATGATTTGGTAACTGATGGAGTGGCTGTAGCCGCTGTCTCTGCCCTCACAGCACCGACTTTTTGTCGCAAATCCCTCTGATAAAGAGAAATAAAACAAAAATTAGAGAATGTCAACAAAAAACCTATTTTTCAAAAACTGTAAACATTTCCTGAGCTAATACTTACACAACCCTCACATCTCTTCTATTTCTTAAACAAAAACTTACAATCGAGGTTTAAAATATTGGCCATAGTAACTTTTACGATTCTTGATATTATAGAGAATCGCAGCCAAATGCGGCCGATGTGGCGTCATTTATGACAATATTACAGTTTTGACAATATCAAATATCATTATGTCACGGCCCAGATCGCAATCACGGACCTTTATTTAAAACCCTACATCAAAATCCTTATTTTTATGTCAAATTACACACATTTCCTTAGTTATATTTAAATAACACAAACCCCTTAAACCTCTAGAGCACATGAGTACAAATTCTCCTAACATATAAAGTGAAATAATTTAATATACTCAAAGATAAGTAAGTAGAAACAAATTTAATGTATAATTGAAAACAAGAAAACCAAGCTTTTGTCCTTTTCAGTTACCTTGCACCTCAATGCAGAAGAGCTAAAGTCACCTTTCAAAGATTCAGACAATGAAACACCAAAAAGAGTTGAGTCCTTAAGAGATGCACCAATCTTTCCCTACAAAAAAAAAAAACACACAAACCATTTTTCAAAACTTCAACTCAATTATCAACTTTGAAAAAGTACATACAGCAAGAACAAGAACAAACCTCTTTAGGAATGGAGAAAGAAGCAGGAAGCAAAGAAGCAGCTTGAAGGGCCATTGGAACTTAGGAGAGAATAAGGTAAGAATGAACCTTAGTATATGAAAATGAATGTAATAATTTGTGTTATTTAGAAATTTGGATTTGAAAATGTATTTATAAAGTGAAAGTGTTACACTTGATATGTGTGGATAAGATAATTAGCAGCATGTCCATATGCCACATCCTTTCAAACCAACCAATAAGGTTTTGTGTTTTAGATTTCATAAAGAAAAGATATTTTAATGTTTTCCAATAGGAGCCATTCCCTGTCACACAGACCCCATTATTAGTAGTTATGTGAATTTAGATAATAATAATAATAATAATAATAATAATAATAATAATAATAATAATAATAATAATAATAATAATAATAATATCAATGCAGATAACGATTGGGAGTAAAGATGATTTTTTGGATAGAAGGTGATTCAAGGGTGTTTTTTTTACCTTATTACTATAAGTATGAAATTTTTATATATAAGAAAAACTTTGATTTTTAAATTCATTAAAAAATTAATATATCAAGACTATAATATATTTTACGATTTTTTGATTGTTTAATGAATTTTAAAATGAAATTTTTTTTTATATATAAAACCGATGGAAGTATTAATCTTTATGTCGAAAAAATTGTGGGCACACAAAGTATTTTTTTCATCTCTAGTTATAAGATCATTTTATGAAAAAAAATTGTGCTTACATATAAGATTCTCTATAAATTTTTACATGCATTTATTATTCTTTTTTCAAACATACCTCTTATTAGTATTAATATCAATTTGTCTCGAAATATGAAAAATCAACAAATAAATACATTTATATAAAAAGGATAATAATTTAGTAATACTAGCATACTTTTAAGACACATTTATAACTCCAACAATTTTTTTTAATATCTGAAATTTTTGCCAAAGGTTTCTATGATAAGTGACGAAGGGAGTAAATTATTGTATTCTAATCAAATTTTTATCTATAAGTAAGAGTCAAGATCAAACTCAGACGATTTGCTTAAAGGAGCATCGAGACTCTTATTGTTTGACCCAGTTTATTGGTGAACTCAATTTTTTTAGCACTATTGGTATAATACTTTCTTTTTGGTTAATGTTAAACTTTGCATTTGATACACTTGTTAAACATATCAAAAATAAAACATAAAGTAAATGTTGATAAAAATAACTTTTAACACTTTCAATATATTGAATACACAGGAGAATACCGGGTTCGATTCTCAGTGGGAACAACGTTTGGCCAGTGCGCATACCTCAACACACGAGCCGAATTAGTCGCTCACCTTTAGTGAGTCAAAAACCGGTGCGAAAACCAAAAAAAATATTGAATACACAAGTTTCAAAATGAAATTTTCTTTATTTATATGTTTAACTAGTACACTAAGTGTACTATTTTGCATTTTCAAAAAAATATACTCTTAACACTTTTGTTTTATACATTTATGACTTTATGTGTTGGTTGAAATTTAAATGAAATCCACTATTAAATGAAACATACATAAGATTGAAGGAAATCATATAAATTTTAACCAATAAAAATGAGAGTAATAAACCAATTATATCGTTATCTCAATTCTTTGTTGTTTGTGTGCATGAGTTTCGTCTCTAGTTTTTTTAACCAAGAAAATATAATTGTTAAAAATATACTATTTACTAGCATTAACTTTATTTGTTGGCAGCTTGTTGGATGGGAGCATGGGTGATTGTTAACTTGTTCTTAAAAGAAGATACTAGAAAGTTTGGAATATCCATTCCCTCCATTGTTAGCAGCTGCAAGTTGCATATGTGACAAAGGGCCACATTACTATGTTATCCTAACCCATTGTACTATTGGGTCTACTTTTATACTATATGTTGGTTTTTTGTATGAGACAGATATTAACACCTCTTTTATTTGTTGACATACCCACATCTTCAGAAGTTTATTTCTGGAGGGTTAATATTTTCTCATACAATCAAGAATTTACTTTGTTGAAGTGGGTGTTTGTTAGAAAAAAGTTGTTAATAGCTTCCCCTTTGTTTGTAGGCTTATGTATGACCCAGGAAGCTGCAGTATTACTACCAATGATGTACCCTAAAAGGGGGTACTAATAGCTTAACCTTATATGTTGTTTAATCAAGATCATGTTTAGTGAAGCCAATAAATTTAGTCTAGTGGGAAGGGATTTGGATAGTATGTTAGATGTTTTGAGTTCGATTCTTAGCTTCACTGTAAACAAAAAAATAATCATGTTTAGTGTATAGAAATAATGATTAATGAGTTGCCAAAATCATATGACGATACAACTATATCTAAATTTTATACTCTTTATGTCTCACAATAAGTGTCACAGTTTTATGACGATACAATTAAATAAAGATAATAACGATTTTAATCAAATTAACCTTATTAAATACTCGTAATTTCATCTGGAGAGACTCCAACAACAAAGGTATTCACTTAGTGGGTGGAATAAAATTGCTTGTCCTATGCAATGTGGCGGTTTGGGTGTCCGGTCAGCAAGGGAAGCTAATATCTATCTTTTGGGGAAATTTGTTTGGGATATGGTGCAACCTTCGAGTAAGCTTTGGGTCAACTTGGTCTTCTATTATTCAAGCAAATGAGATCCTCATAGCGTACAGGTTCAGGATCCTCTTCCTTTTGGTTCACCCCTTTGGACTACTTTTGGTCATCTTGGATCACATGTTCCCTATGTAGATATACATGATATGCCGCTCTCAATAAAAGACGTGCTTTCTACAGAAAATCCTCATACTCGGAGTCTATACACTCAACTCCAACTCCCTCCGTTGATTTCTGATGTGGTTAACAACACTAACTTCAAGTTAATGATTCCATCGAAGATGCATTCATTTGGACCATCAACAAAAACAACACTTACACTACTAAAAGTGGCTATAACTGGTTACTCTCCCTAAGGGACACGGTAATAACTCATAATCCTTCACACTCTTGGTGTTGGATATGGAAACTCCAACTTTCTGAAAAGATCAAATTCTTCTTTTGCTTGGCTTGTTACAATTTTGTGCCTACCCTCTCATTACTCAACCACCGCAAGATGAGTCCTTCTTCCACTTGTTGTGGCCTCCAAGATGAATCATTCCTCCATTGCATTTGTGACTGTAAGTTCTCCCGTGACATTTGGAACCACATTGGTTTTAACAATTTGAATTTCTTCTCATATTTGAATGTGTACGATTGGCTCAAGTTGGGTGACACAAGTTCGCAGGCTCTCATTTTCTCAGCCGATGTCTAGTGGTGTTGGAGACACTGCAACTTGATGTGCCTAAACAAAGAGACTTGGTCCTTACGTCTACTCTCCTTCAACATCCAAGCTATGATCAAAACCTTCATAACTTGTTTCTCCTCCATTTCCAACAATGGGTAAACTGATAGATATATTAAGTGGAACAATAATAAGTACCTTGTGCCATTCTTAATGTGGATGGAAGTTGCCTCGATTCTCCCGTACGATTTGGATTTGGCGGCATTATTAGAAACATCTTCGACCACTATCTTGCATGCTTCATTCAAGGGTCATCGGACATTTTGCTTGCTGAATTGTATGATATCTACAAGGACCTCTTGCTGGCCAAAGACATGAGTATTGATAAACTTGTTTGCTATCCGGATTCTTTACACTGTGTCAGCTTCATCAAAGGTCCCCAAGTTAGGTATCATATCCATGCAGTGTTGATCCAAGATATAAATGAGCTACTCTCTCAACTTAATGTTTCTCTTTATCACACAGTTAAAGAGGGGAACTGATGTGCATATTTCTTTGCTAAATTTGGAGCCTCTTCAGAAGCCGACTTCCTAACTCATGCTTCCCCACTAAAAGGCATTCGTGATCTTCTTAGGAACGATGCAATAGAAACTCTTTTCTTCGTGAATAATTTTTCTATTTAATTTAATTTTTCTCTTTTTAGCTTCCTTACCAAAAAATATTTGTGTATTCAACATTATCACAAATGAAAAGTTAAAGATATCGATTTGAAAGGGATGCATTATAAACTATATTGTATAATTAAAAAAAAAATTATTACATTGAAAATTAAAAGTGAATCTCATTTACTAATCATTAGTTGGTATAGTGGTGATTGACGCCGAACTTGGTAGCGATGACCACAATTCGATCCCCTGCAATTGCAATCAAAGGGGGCTGGAACCATTTGATAACAAAATCGGCCCCCGAATCATATTAGACGGTCCAATAGACTACATATTTGTGGTAAAAAAAAGTGAATCTCATTTAAAATACTTTTATTTAAAATAAATATGAATAATGAGACTTGATACTATAGTTTTAGTAAAAAAAATAAAAATCTAAAGGTTTGACATAGTAATAAAAAGATAGGTCTTAAATTTGAGGGATTATAAACTTAAGCCCCACTAGTATTTTGAAGAGATAAATGTAAATATTTTTATAGACGCTATTTAAAATTAAGCCCCTCACACTAAATTTTTTGAAAAAGAAAAGTTTAATGTTATGTTGCAAAAAGAGAAGCATTATATGGACGATGCACAGCATATGTTCAATCATTAATATTAAGACTGGGCACATTGAAACGTCAGTCTCACATCAATATCAATATCCCAAATATTTTTATTTATTTTTTGACGGAATATCCCAAATATTTGAGAGTCCAAACTCACCACATTATCTAATAGAATTGTTATTTTAATTTTTCAATCAGTCATTTCCTATAATGAACTTTAATTCGTTATCGTAATTAGTTTAATTGTTTTTATTAATGATAAAATCACTTGTTTAAAGGATTCAAATAGATCGTAACATGCCTCATCAATTATGTTGTGCATACTATTAAACTATTGCAAAAGAGAACCTCTATTATACTTCATTATTCCACAATCACTGATCAAATTTTTATTTTCTAGGGCACAAGATCAAAATAGTTACTAGTACTTAAAATTACAAGCTCATAAGCAACTACACAATTGAGCCTGAGTTTTTCTACAAAAAGAATTTTTGGCAAATTTATTTTACCTCATGATGTTGCATTAGTGAAGCTAACACTTGCATCTATGCTATTTATTGGAAACTGATTTACTTGGACAAAACATAATGAATTCCATAACAAAAACTCAAGGCAACAAGTGTAAAAGAATCATCATTTCTAATTTGAATAAACTTTTCCCATGCTTGCGTTACTCTACATTTACTGATTACATCCATCGGTTTCTAAATTTCTGGTGTACCATTTTTTTTCTTTTTTTTCTTTTTGTTTTAACAATGTTTCCCCCTCAATTTCCCCCCCAAGTGCATGAATGGAATGATAACCTATCTTTCATTCAATAAGCACGAGAACAAGGAAAGAAATTAAATAAACCCCGCTAATATTACAAATCTCACCCATTTTTCTGTACAGTTTTGTGCCAGCTAATGGAGAAGGTGATGTCAACTGCCTTCTGCGCTGATATCAACTCACTCCCCACCATGCCATATAGCCATACATATTCTATCGCGTCTTATATTCGCAGTGGCAATCCAAAATTTTGGAAAGTTCTAATTTCACCTCGAAGACCAGCAGTAACAATCACCATACCCCATGCTGACATTTTTTGACTTACCCCATTTGAGAAATCCATACTGACACGAGGGCTTTGATTTCTTGCGGCTAGAAGAAGTTTTTCCTCTGGCCATGTTGCAGAAATTCTATCAAAAAAGTAACTATTTGTCGCACTCGCAATGGTTGCGTGATGTGGACTATGGTAACCTGAAGCAGCTCGTGAACCCTCGACACCAAAGTTTTCCTCTACAGGGGTAGGAGGATGATTGGCCGATGAGATTTCGTCGTTGTTGCTACTATCATGCTCAGGTTGTTCTGCAGAAAATGTATCATGCATGTCCCATGTATCATCCATACCAGGCCAGGGAATGGCTACTGACACATCTTTACAGTGAAAATGTTCATACGACTGTGTCAAGGTGACACCTTTACTTCTGTTAGGCCTGCAATCAGCTTCGTTTTTCCAGATGTATACATAGGAATCCTCACTTGCTGCAACAATATATTTACCATTTGCTGTGAGGGAGGCTGAAATCTGGCTACTTGCATTTCGAAAGCCTGCACAAAACTTGCATCAGTTTGACCAGCAAGAAAATAAATATATAGCACCAAAGACATGTTTCCATTTGCGCAAATTTTCAGAGGTAGAGGAATCCCTCATCCCTCCAGACAAAACATGAAAACAGTTGTAAGACACCATTTATCGTCGTGCAGATGAAAGCATTTTACCAAATGGTCAATTCAAATTTTGTTATCTTTTAAATAAATTCCACTTGGTGTTAGCTAGTGCTACACACCTTTAAACTTATGAACCAGATCAATGCCATCAACAACACGAATTCGAGAATCAGCAGATGTGATAAGTACTTCTGACGAACTTCCCGGGGCAAACTGTTCATAAAATTCAATTAAAAAAACAATCATAAGCATCATAACTTAGATACAACTGTAAGCCAATAAATCATTAAATTACCTGGAAACCAGTAATTTTCTTGTGATTTGATTTCTTTTTCTTGTTCTGCAGATTGATCTGACTTTTCTGTAGCAACTTATTTTCTGAACAGAATAAAAATAAACAAGAAGATAATCAGTGACCCCACAATGGTCAGAAAAGGATATACATGAATAACACAATTATAAAATATAATAAAAAAGCCTCTGACAGTACCGGATGTATTATATAAATGACAGCTACCCTTATATGAACCAACTAGTGCTCCCTGCACAGACAATTTAACTAAGTTATAACTTAAAAGTTGAATTTATGGATGCTGAAATGGATGCACATTAACCTTGAACCAACCTGACCATCAGGTGTATAACAAGCAGCAGTGACCATCTCATGAAGATCGATCCAATCAACAACTTGACGATCAGGAATGCTCCATATGCGAACCTTAGCATCCAAAGATCCACTAATGAAGTATCTATCATCAACAGGATTAAACTGGATGCAAGTTACTGTTCCACAGTAAGCAGATTGAAACGAAAAGATATAATTAGTTAAGCTTTGATTGCTAAATTTAACCACCCTATTGGATAATTAGTCCTACAACCATAGCAAAGAGAAATATTTTGATAAAACTGTGCATTGTGCGTAACCGGTAACCAATCCTCAAATACTGTATCGTGAATTAGATTGGATAGGGATAAGATGGAATGCAAATCTAATTCAATTTTTAGTAGGGACAAAGCAGAAGAAACTTTGATAAAAACACATAAAAGTATGAGTGCTCTGCCATTTAATCAATATATGCACATCAGAGTGGCCTACACGACTTCCACTCAGGTTAAGGGAGTCTAAAGATAAGTGCGTTGCAAGATGATAGAATGATTGCATTGACTTACCATAGTCACTGTGTGAAAAAATCTTCAAACAAGACTTGCTAGATAAATGCCACAGCCGCACTGTTTTGTCCATTGAAGATGAGAGCAAATGCTGTGCAAAATGTGGAATAAAACATTACAAGGATGATCTAAAAAGTAAAAGCACTGTTATTTTCATTCATATTTCAAGAACGCAAAAATTATCTAAGCTAGCAATAATATCAATTATTATAACTTATTCTTCAAATTTTAGTTACTACCAAAGGTTCTCATACATATCCCACTAGTGTCACCATAACCATAAGATATGAATCAAATAGGATGTTAGGATGCATTTATTTTACACAAGCATCCCCTCCAATGTATATTATACAGGGCAGTTTGGCAAACTAAAAGGACAGTTCAAAACTTCGACCTTTTTCCCCCCTCTTTATTAGGATCCAAACCTTTTAAGTTAAATATGGTTTCGTGAAACAATATAAAAATGAACTGGTGACAAATAACTTGTCTGTCTAAACATAGGGTGTGAACTAGTTTAACAACAAACATAATTTGGTAATGGATCAAGTCATTTTAAAAATTTCGAACACATTAGGAGAGATTGGGAGAAATAAAAATTTCGTTTTCGGGTAAAAGGATGGATTACAGCCTACTTAACCTGAAGTTAATTTTAAAACAGTATAAAATCTCACCCTTCCATCGTAAAGACAAATAAAAATTGGGTCATGCACTCATGCTAATTAGTACCCCTAAGTTGCAAATAAGCATCCGAAGTTACTGACATGTTTGCATTCTATCTGTCGTTTAAGCAGTAAATTTTATTTCCCCTTTCCTTATGGGCTATAGCCAAGCTAAACTGTCTTCACACCACAGTTAACTATAGCAATTGCAGTAAAAATTAGATATACTAAAACATGTTTCATTATCAAAGAAAATATCAAATCAAATATGAAGAAATCTCTAAACACACTGCTACCCTGTTGTGTATAAGTTGCCTCCCTAAATTGTTCAGTTTAAAATGCCATTTTACCAAAGAAAGGCCTAGAATCACATAATGTAATTCCATATGAAAAAAAACCATTTTGAATCCATTAAAATCAAAAGTTTATAAACAAAAATATGAATCTGATACAGTAGGAGCGAAGAAAAAGATCCGGAAATCTTTTCATTGGGACATAACGTTTCCACTTCGCCCACAATACATATTTCAAGTTGCATTAGAATACATTTAACTGTTAAGCATATACTGTTAAACGTACACGTCGAAACATACAAGACATTCTTAACAGTTAAAGGTATTCTAATGCAAGTTGGAACCAAAATCTCTCCCTTGATGCCTATTCAGCCACTTGAAAACAATTCCACCCAACTATACAATGAATACCGAATTTTGTGATATATATTCGCAGCAAAAAATAAAATTCAAAATTGCATTTAGTAAAATCCAATTAATCAGTTCATCAGTCAATAACAAAAAGCCGATAATAAAACCTTTCATGTATGTAGTTGCAACAATTTCAAGATCAGCCAATGCAATATAAGAATGAATAGTAAACTTTACAAATATACAAACCGAGGCATAAAAAACACCTCGAAGCAATACCGAAACAACAAGACCTATACGAAAAACAGAAGCTAACCTGAGACTTAGACCAAGAGAGATCAAGCACATCATGTAAATGACCCTGGAAGGAGCAAATGGGTTTTTCGGTAAGTGCAAAGACATTTTCAGGGACCACAAACTGGTCCAAGCTCAACGATTTCCTACTAATGGACGACCTCCCTTTTCTCTTCCTTTCCGCATGATTATCCGCCAAAGGAGACAACGATGCAGGTTCCGGCGACCCATTAACAAGAAACAACATATTAACATTAACATCTTCCTGTTTCTCCATAAGCAACAATTCCCCTTTCCTCTCACATTCCACAACCTGCCAAACATGAATCACACAATCCTCACCGGCACTAGCAAGATATTTCCCATCTAAACTAAATTTAATACACCAAATCGATCCATTATGCGCTTGAATCTCTTGACTCTTAAACAATGCAGTTAACTCTTTACATGATTTTCCATATTGTCTCACTCTCACCCTCTCAGGTCCATGAAATGAACCATCCTGACTATCATCAGTAGCTGAACTCGACCGTCTACCACCTTTCTCCGACGAAGTATCTCTCTCATCACTACTCCGTCGTTCCTTATGACCTGCCATTGAACTAGCTACACTCTTAATACTCTTCAACCAACTCCCACCTTTCTTCTTCCCCTTCAAAATACTCCCATTATTATTAATTCCACCACTACCACCACCACCAATGTTTCCATCTCCAGCATCCTCGTGATTCTGCCGGCGCATAAGCTCCTGCACAATCGGAGAATGACCAACCGTCATCTCGAATTCCTCCATAGTCAACTGTCTACCAGTAGCAACTTCCTTCACTTTATTCCACATTCCATCTTCTCTAATTTCTTTCACAACAAACTCTTTTCCATTATCAAGATCTCTAATAGTACAACAACCTTGTTCCTCTTCACTTCTTTCAATTTCATCACATTCCCTTTCACCAGAAACCACAATCTCCGACGACGCCGCTATCGTCGTAATCTCGCCAGTAAAATCAGCACCAGAATGAGCTGCTGTTGTTTTAGTAGAATTCTTTCCGGACGGCGGTTTCGCGGGGGATCCACCGCAATTAGCGGGAATAGAGTTATTAATTACAACATAAGATGAAGAAGAAGAGTTGTTATTGTTATTGTTATCAAGAGAGAGAAAGTTGTTGTTGTAATTGCCGTCAGATTTGGATCGGAAGATGGCATTGTAAGGAGGAAGAGGATTACCACGAGAAAGAGCAGGGTCGGATGACAAACCTATGGTTTGGAGTAAACGAGAACGACGTTCGGAAACGGAAGAAGGTTGAGAGATCCATATATCGTAACTGTTAAGGGCAAAATTGTGATTATGATTGTTTTGGTTTTGGTCTTGGGTTTGGTCTTCGTCGTCTTCGGAGTTGGAGTTAGAACAAGAGCAAGAAGAAGAGAGTAAACGGTCGTGTGATTCGTAGAAGAAATCGTCTTGTTGTTGTTCGTGTTGGTGTTGATGTTGTTGAGAAGAAGAAGATGATGATGATGAAATAAGGATGGTTTTGTTCATGGTTTAAAGAAAGGGTTGTTGATGAGATTGGGATTGGGCATTCCCATTTCAATGAAAATGCCCTACCCTGAGAGCAGAATGAAGGTTGGTTATCGATCAGATCAAGATTTAAGGGGGGATTGGTTTAGAAGATCAGATCCAATTGGGAGAGGGGTGAAGAAAAGGGTTGGTTTGGGAATAGAATGAATGAATGAATGAGTTGCGGTTTGGTATGTTGTGAGAGAGAGAGAGAGAGAGAGAGAGAGAGAGAGAGAGAGAGATTGGGAGAGGGAGAAGAGGTTGGGGTTCGGCCAGGGAGCAATGTTTCTGTGTATGTGTGTTGGAGAGAGAAAGAAAAACAACAAACATAGAGAAAAAGAAAGAGAGGCTTCCTTTGTTAATTTTCTTTTTTTATAGTAATTGTTGTTTAAAAAAATTAATAAATATTAAGCAAATGCTAACGAGTGCCCCTAGGACATTCTTTAAAACCTAAAATAATAAAGTTTTATATAATTTTTATGGGAATGCATAAAGTCAATGTATTGAAAATTGGATTGTTTGATTTTTAAAATAAAAAATTTCCTCAAATGGAATGCTTAAAGGGTGCCCCGAAGGGAGTTTGGGTTTTCTCCATTTAGTATCCCTCCATTTATTCTCCATTTGGAGAGAGATAGACACATTAAAAGTAAGTGGGACCCATTAAAAAGTGGGTCCCACAAATTTGTGGACCCACTATTTTTTAAAATTTCCTCAAATGGAACGCTTAAAGGGTGCCCCGAAGGGAGTTTGGGTTTTCTCCATTTATTATCCCTCTATTTATTCTCCATTTGGAGAGAAATAGACATATTAAAAGTAAGTGGGATCTATTAAAAAATGGGTCCCACAAATTTGTGAACCCCACTATTTTTTAATGTGTATATATCTCTCCAAATGGAGAGTAAATGAAGAGATAATAAATGGAGAAAACTCAAACTCTACCAGAGACACTCGTTAAATATTAAGATTCTCTCATCATAATATCATAAGTAATATTCTTTTTATTTATATAATAATCATAAGTAATATTCAGTTTTTATAATTTGTTGAAAAATAAAAAAGTTATATAGAGTTCTATTTGTTTTAATGATCAATAATACTATTCGGCATAAATTTGACAAAAAATAAATATTATTCGGCATACAACCGTAAATATAATTCAATTAATATAAAAATATGGAAAATAATATTACATCCGTTTTTATATATAAATAAAATTTGACTTATAATATAAAACGAATGTAATACTTCTCTTTCGTTGGTTCTTCTAGTCCAATGACATTAATTAGTTTTGGTCAAAAAGGAAGGCTACAATGATTAGTAATTTAGAAATTTTTTCATGTAAAACATTTTTGAAGATTGGATTAAAACTCTTTTGATATGCTTGAACTTTTTTTTGTACAAATTGAGTATCTCTTGGTTAATTCAATCTCTAGAAAAAATGTTTGGTCTAACTTCTTATTTTATTAAGTAAAAAAGTTTGAAATAAATTATGTCAAACAATATCCAAGTTTATTAGAAGTATGTGATCGACCCCTTTGCCCCAATAAATTTTTTCCACTAGATATGAGCTCCAACTATCTCTCTCATGCTTCTCATTTAGTATCTTAATTGTTAATCCATCGATTAATATAATTTACTGCAAATGATATTTTTGGTTACTTTTAATGCATATGATATATAATCATAAATGAATAGTTGAATTTTTTTTTTTTTTTTTGATTTACAAAGTAGCAGAGGATAGAACCCATAACCTCTTGCATACTATCCAAACCTCTCACCACTAAACCAAACATTGTGGTTTTAAATAAATAGTTGAAATTGTAGCAACACTATTCTACCATTGGAGAATATCTGAACTTGACTAATTGGTGAACTATATTATGTGCTATAAGTTATTGTTAAAATTTACTTTATAAAAAAAAAATTAAACTAAATATATTTTGGAGTTTTTCAAAAATTTTAGTCTAAATCACAAACATTTTTCAATATACAAATCAAATGTATATCTTTGTTATGTGTACCGAGCAGATTTTAAAAACGACATATGAACTGTAATCGCCATTATCATGTGGGCCATATTTGTCCAGTGGATATGGGTATGTCTCACCCAATAACGAAAGAGCCCAATAGTCTCATTAGATTTGGCTTAAATGACTCATGACGGCCAAAACCTAAGGTTCATGAAAGACTTGATCGTATACTAAATGTGAGACCTAAATAATAGACCATTTAAAATATCTCTTACGGATAAAGTGCCACCAACGCTCCACGGCGCTTGCGAGGTGATCTTGCCAAGGCAGTTACCTATATAGGGCCTATATAGGAAACCACAATAGTACGAAAATCCATCACTTTTTACATATTGACCCATTTTAAAACTTAGACCTAAAACATATGTGATAAAATACTAACATAAATTTTCTAGACAAGATCAACATCATGTTTTTGCTATCTCACTTCTTAGATGAAGTGACTTCTTAGATGAAGTGAAGAGATAATTGTCTTGCAAGGTGTTCATCAGTTCGGCTGATCACCTATCCCAACTTACACATTTGATCACCTCAACTTTTGCCACCAAGCTTTAGATATTGATAGATCAAAGCATTGTTAGGTCGAGTTCAACTATTATTTTGAATTTTCGTTTTATATTTTAGTTTCCTTGGAAAAGGAGAAAAATATTATTGGAATTATATATATATATATATATATATAAAAGCATGTTTCAGGCTTTACTGTTTGTTCAGATCTGACCTCAAGTTCACATCTTCGAGAGATTGTCCGCTTTGAGGTTAACCGTCACGGTTTTGTCCTTTGTAGAAAAGGCGTCTCGGTTGTTTAGAGGAGTGTGGCATGTTGTATATAAACTACCATTAGTCTTGAGTTTCAAGCGATGCGGGACTATTTGGTGTATCTAGAACACTGTTGGTTTTCAACAATCACATTTACATCATCTTTTACAAATTTCTTCGTTATTTTGACTAATCTCTAAATATAAATATTTTGAATTATTATAATTAAACGTGTCTGCCATTTGTTTCAATGTTTTTTTTTTTCGGTGCCATCTGAATATAGTAATATGAAGTAATTAATTAAAAAGATAAACATTGCTTTCAAAGTAACAAACGTTGTATATCTTCAACAACCAAAAGTTTTATTGTTTCTCAAATTGTCCCTTAAATAGTTTATGTCTCTCAAAGTGTGTTGCAATTTTGTGAGGCAATATAATTATGTCTTGGATTGACACTCAATAACATATTTGTTTTACTTTGGCAATATTTCAAAGCTACCATCACTAAAGTCATTTAAGATGTTGAATTTTAGGGTCATTTGATTATGCTAATCGGGGACAAATTAAAAGTTAAAGGTATGCCATTATGTGATTAACACTGTAACTTTGAAAAATAATGGCTCCTGCCTTCCTTACAAGGCTCACCTGAATCATAGTATAGGTAGGGGTCACTAATCTTCTTTTTCACACGATTAAATTTCTTTAAGTGAACATATCTTCCTTTAACCTTTTTTGTAGATTAAATCTTACAATATTATAACAAAATAATGCTTTCAATCTATCTCCAATTATGAAACTATTTTCCACTTTATTTGTTTTCATAAATGACTTTTTCACAAAGAGTTATACACTAATGGCTATTATGATCTTAGAGGTTGGAATTTCGACTCTTGTATAAAAAATGTAATATATTTCTATTAATTGAGGTAACTTAATCACTATATATTGAAAAATATAGGAGTAAACTATCTTCTTCTCTTGTCATATCATTATAGTTATATATGTAAATATGTAGAAATACACACATTTTAAATAATTTTATTAGTATAACTATTTTTTTAATACTCACAAACTTCGTTGGAGGTTTTTTATTAACATACTACAAGAGTAAATAAATGTTATAATAAAGCAATTAAAAGTTAACACATATTTTTTTCTTCTCCTCCTCTTCTAACCCTAATCGTCATAACTTTTTTTCTTCTTAGTCTATTAGAGATGGGTGATTTAAGGTTAATTTTGGCCTGAAATCACCCTTCAAAATTGTTTTTTCTTTTTTCGTTATAATAAATAAGTGTGATATTCACATATTTGTTTGTTTTGATTTTTGTTGTCCCGTCTTTGTGCGGAGTATTGTGTTTGTCTCGTCTTTTTGTGGAGTATTGTGTTTGTTCCGTCTTTGTGCGGTGTTCATTTGTTTTATGTTGAATGATTAATTTCGATCTAGTGCAGATTCAATTAATGTCGACTTTGGTTTCATCAACGCTACAGATCTGAAGGCATGGACATTCTAGACACTTCAATATATAGTCATATTTATAAGTTTATGCAATTGTCTGTTTTATGCTATTAACATAGATACTTTGAGTTTGTTCGCATATTTATCTTTTTTGTTTTTAGCGATTTTTAATTTATATTGCATCGATGTACTCAATCAATATAAATAAATGAATATCCTTTATTTTTAGTAAAAAAAAAAGTTAACACATATTGTACCAAAAACAGAAGTTAATACACACAAATGATGAAATATTGTATAAATATTTAAGAGACTTGAACTCTAGATTTAGTGTGCGTGTGAATTTTGCCTTCTAAAAAGAGAAGTTAAGATTAAACATTTAAATATCTCCTCCACTCACTTAATATTCAAACATCATTATTATGACAAGCACAATTAGTAGCTAGTATATGTCCATGTAAAGCTAAATGTTGTAAAGTCATAATTCAGTTGATAGGGACATCAAATTATATATACAGAGAATATGTTCAAATTTCGATCGATCATCTCATTTATTCATCACAAAGGTGAAATTTTTAATTACTATGCTACTTGAGAAAAAAAAAAAAAGAAACTAAAGTCATAACAAAAATCAATTTTCTATTTGAATTTTTTTTTACACAGTTAGATATCGAATTCCTACTCACTTATTTTAAAATAAAAAATCACAAAACTCTTATCATTTAGACCATTTTATTATTGCACTATTATAACTTAATGTTAAAGTAAATTGATGTATTTTTTTTATAAGTAGTAAATTGATGTATTTCATACACATCTATTCACAATTTAAGATTCATGTTTCATAATTTGTCAAAAAAAGAAATCATGCATTCATAATATTGGAATTTAATTATATTATTTATATTTAATTTTGTTTTCCAAAAGGGAAGACTTAGATTAGCAGAAAATATGCAAATTGGACTTATTAATAATTAATCACTTACTTTACAGATCATCATAACATGGAGACATATAATGATCAATCAAGGCAAAACAAGTGAAAAAAAAAAAATACTTGTACACATGCATTGGGATATATTCTATTTCTTAAGGGGTGGTGGAATACTACTTCTTTTTCCAAATAGCTGACAATTATTCTCTTCCTTCTTCCCTTTTCTTCTTTGCTTCCTTATGCATGCTTCTATATACTCTTTATATATTAAATTTCACATCTTATTATATAACAATTTTGATCTCTTTTGTTTCTTCTAAGTTTCAAACCAAAATTGTCATGAAGAATCTTCCCTTGTTCAAAAAATGCAAAACAAAAAACAAAGTAAAATCAAACACGGTTGGATACTCGTGTTCATGTTTAAGAGGAAAATACAAAATGTACTTAAAAACATGTATGCAATTTAACATAGACTATAATATCTTATGATTTCAAATATAGCATAAGTTTAACTTTTTATATACTTTTGAGTGTAAAAATATTTTATGCGGTCACAATGTACGTTTTTTAGATCAATGATAACTACCAACAAAAATTCTCACACACGCAACTTATACATTCAAATGAAAGACTAGTTCAAATTTAATAATATTAATATTTGTCAATTGAATAAGACAATTCAAATTTAAATGAAAGAGTTCAAATTTAACAATAGCATTATTTGTCAGTTGAGCTAAACTTTTCAAACAATTACATGTGCGTTAATTAAATTCATTTAATAAATGTAATACGTAGCAACATTACGAATCAAGATTCAATGCAGTAGGAAAATCATGCAGTTACACTTACACACGGTAGCAGATTTCGGCCATTCATCAGATCAGCCGACTCAGATTGTATCTTGATAAAATTTTAATACAAAATAATATCAACCATTAATTTTAGATCAGACGATCCTAATTAAAAACAATGTGAAAACTGTGTAAAAAATCACCGCATCAAATCATGTTCCCAACATTACTATCATGTACCAACATTTCCTATAAGTTGCATAAATGGAATGTGGATGAGAAAAATAAGGTTGGAATTGTGAGAGTACTATTTTTATTTTGTTTTGTTTGTGTAATGGGTATTTTCTGCGTATAACTATTGAGAACAATATTATCTTTATTATGAGACTTGGTTAAGTGGGAATTGTGAGACCTACCGAATATGTTAGATTTTTTTTTTTTTTTTATAGTAGTTAGTAAAGTTCAAAATAATTTTGCACATATAATATGATTAAAACTAATAAAGAATAATTTTGAGTTTTACATTTTATAAGATAATATTTTCCATGAACATAGTTTAATTAGTATAAACATTGTATGGAATATGCTTGAGATTATGGTTTAAATTCTAATGCACTTAATTAGTCACTTTTTTTTATAAATATATAAATCAAGCCACTTCTTCGCCTTAAAAGGTAAAACTCTACTAATAAGGGGTTGAGTTATTATGCATAAGGAATATCCTTATGTATGGTACATAAATAAATCTCCACCATGCATGCTTTAGTGCATTTGATTGATCAAAAAATCTAATTGATTAAAAAAACATTGGATGGTGGAGATTTGTTTATGCACCATGCATAAGGATATTCCTTATGCATAATAACTCTAACCACTAATAAGATACTTGACAAAAAAAATATTTAAAATAAAAAATAAAAAACGAGAAAATAATTATACTTGATCCCAAATTGGATCAACTTCTTCTCTTTTATCTTCTTCCTTCTCCCATATGTCCATCCCTCTTAATTTCACTCTCTCTCATGGTTATTTATTTTTATATTTTAACGAAGTGAGAGAATAAAATTAAGAGATAGATTTAGCTATGAAGCCCCGATACTCAAAAAATGGTGATGTATTATGTCTGATACGTACTCGATACCGATACTCTTCCGATACGTCCCGATACTCGTATCGGTAAAGTATCGGTTAAATCATTATTTTTAAATAAAAAAATAATACCCGATACTCTTCTAATACGTCTCGATACTCATATCGAAAAAGTATGGGTTAAATTATTATTTTTAAATAAAAAGTAATACTCGATACATGTCTGATCGATACGTCCCAATACCCGATGTTTGTTTGTATCTTTAGCACCTCTTGTGATTTTTTTTTTTTGTCAATATAATTTTTGACTTTTCAAAAGAAAAACTATGGTGTTCCTACTATATAACAGGTTGTTAAACATTTGAGCTTTTCCCAAAATCTTGATAAAAGACTAGATATTTTCTGATTTTAATTATTAATATTGTTGATTTTAGTCATGTTTAAATATTGTGTATTTATATATTTAATTTTAAATTTAATTTTTAAATAACGTATCGCGGTAGTATCGATATCTGTTGTGAATTCGAACTGAACCACACCAATAACCTTTAGTGTGTGGAGCAAATAAATTAAGCAACCAATAAGCGAGAATAGCAATATAATCACGTACAAGAACAAACAGCGAAAGTGGTAAAGAACACAATAGAATTTGTTGACCCAGTTGGGTGTTAATGAACCTAATCTGGGGGGAGGGCGACCCTCTCCGTTCCACTTATCAATAGAAACCTTGATTACAATAAGATTCTCCACAAGAGTTACAAGAATTAGTGTTTTCCTAATTCTACCCTAGTCCCGAATCTCTCCCCGTGACCAAGAGATTCAATTCCAAGTGTTTCCCAAGGTGATAGTATGTTTCCCCAACCCTAGAGTCTTCCTTAGAACTTTTTCTATTAACCCTAGTCTGTGTTGGCTTCAGAAACCCTAAAAAACACCTTATACAACTCAGAAAACACAAACAGCCTTATATATAGGCTCCTGGACGCGCGCGCGCACAACGCCACATGTCCCGCGCACAGCGCCACAGATAGAGAAGACAGAGCTTTCTAGAGCTCTCCTGGCGCACGGCGCCATGCTTCCTGCGCCGCCACCAGCCCCTTTCCTGTTTTTTCCTGTTTCTGAGTTTTCAAGGCAATGTCCAACAATCTCCACCTTGCCTTCAAAACGATGGTGATGTCAACTTCCCATCAACCACCCTGATTACACCACACCCTCTTTGAACCCCGAAGTGAACCGCTTCGTACTCTCAAAGAAACTCTTGCCTCCAATTATCCTTGGAATTTTAGGACAATCTTACAAGCTTCACCATACCCTCTTCAGCCACCGGATTGTTCATGTCCGTCCTCCAGAAGAATTGCTTCCCTCTCAACTTAGCCTTGAAATTTTAGCTAAGTTCCACAAGCTGTAACATCTGACTTTCCTTGTACCCAACTACCTTCAATAGCCCTACAAGTTCCCAAGTCTGATAGTCACCAACTTCCAATTGCCTCCCTGAAGATCTTTTAGGTTTTGCACTTCTTCAGACACAATTGAACATAACACACAAGGTCTCCATAGCCATACCACTTTGGTGCAACATTACCACTCGCCTCCCTATTTCTCACTAGATAGCCAAGAGTTATTGTTGATTGTTTGTCTTCCTCTAGTACCACTAACAAACTCCACCTCAAACCGAGATTCCTCCACCAAAGACTCAAACCGGTATTTCCACTATGTCTTCCACCTTGTAACGCAAAACTATCCAACTACTCTGAAACACACTTCAAGCCATTGTTAGTTTCCAACACTTCCCGTTTAGTTCTACCACCTAGTTAAACTTGTTTCACTAGTTCAACTAAAACTTGTGTCACTAACAAATTCCACCCGAAGCTTCACAACTAGACCACATCATGAGAATTTCCAAAGCTTTCCTGTCTTCAAGATGAACGTCTCCACCTTCAACTAGCTCTAGGATCCAAAAGTATCCATTCTTTGAACACATGTGATAGGAGCATCAAAGTCTATGACTCAAAGCTCCACCGATTCCTATCTTCCACTAGCATCTTCACATCCTCATAATAACGTTGTTGTTTCAATAGTAACCTGAGTATTATTAGCACCGCCTCTCCAGGCTGATGTCGAGTATTATTCCACCGCCTCTCCAGGCCGTTGTCGAGTATTCTTACCACCGCCTCTCCAGGCTGATGTTGAGTATTCTTACCACTGCCTCTTCAGGCTGATCAATCATCTATGGTTCACAACATGTGACTATGAGTGCTCCCGCAGACTCATAGCCTTCCTCATGAGCTTCATCACTAATGGCAACCTGAGCCGACGAACTACCACCGCCCCCTCTCCGAGGACAGTCCTTCTTGAAGTGACCCGGTTCATGATAATGGTAACATTTGAACTTGCCACCACCATCACCACTTGGCTTAGACTTGGACCAATTCTTTTTCCCTTTCCCTTTGCCTTCGTTCTCGCTTCTACCCCTTGCCACATTCAATCCTTCTCCACTATCATCAACCCTCAAGTCTCTCAGCTTAGTCAATTCCTTGGTTCTCAAAGCCGATGAAACTTCATCCAAGGTGATAGTGCCTTCCTTACCATACAGTAACGCATCCTTGAGATTCTCAAGTGACTTGGGAAAAGAACACAATAAATGAAAGGTCTTGTCCTCGTCTTCCAAACTCACATCAACGTCGCCAAATCATCAACAATTTTGTTGAACTCCGTAAGTTGCTGCACCACAGATTTGTTCTCAAACATACGGAAGAAGTACAATTGTTGCTTCAGTAGCTGTTTATGTGCCAGGGACTTGGTCATATACAATGATTCAAGTTTGGTCCACATCTCCACAGTCGTCTTCTCCTCAGCAACCTCTCTCAAAACCTTATCACCGAGGCACAAAATAATAGCACTAAGTGCTTTCTCATCCATCTCAGTTTTCTCCGCATCCGAGAGATTTGCCGGCATCAGTGTCTTACCTTTTAACGCCTCAACACACTTCTGTTGGATTAATATCGCCTTCATCTTCACCTTCCACAGACCAAAGTCGTTACTCCCGGTGAATTTCTCAATCTCCCACTTAGAACCCATGGTACTCAATTCGTTTGATCCTTTGCCCCACGATGGGCGCCAATTGTTGTGAATTCGAACTGAACCACACCAATAACCTTTAGTGTGTGGAGCAAATAAATTAAGCAATCAATAAGCGAGAATAGCAATATAATCACGTACAAGAACAAACAGCGAAAGTGGTAAAGAACACAATAGAATTTGCTGACCCAATTCGGTGTTAATGAACCTAATCTGGGGGGAGGGCGACCCTCTCCGTTCCACTTATCAATAGAAACCTTGATTACAATAAGATTCTCTGTTGGAACAAAATTATGATTTTGTATCTCCTTAATTGATTTTGATGATAACAATGTATTTAAAGTTAAATTGGAGTACTAATAATTTAATTCAGTGTGCAGGATTAAAAGTTAAAATTTGCGTACAAAAAGCACATTAGAATTTCTGATGGAATTACTTCTGAGCAAACAACATCTGAGCTCACCAGATCTGAAACAAGTAATTCTGAGCCTATCAAAATCTGAAGAACATCTGAGCTCACCAGATCTGAAACAAGTAATTCTGAGCCTATCAAAATCTGAAGAACTTCTGAGCTCACCAGATCTGAAGCAAGTAATTCTGAGCCTGTGAAACTCTGAAGTTATTATCTGAACCTTAGAATTTCTGAAGGAATTACTTCTGAGCTCATCAGATCTGAAGCAAGTAATTCTGAGCCTATGAAACTCTGAAGTTATTATCTGAACCTTAGAATTTCTGAAGGAATTACTTCTGAGCTTACCAGATCTGAAGCAAGTAATTCTGAGCCTGTCAAGCTCTGAAGCTATTATCTGAAGACTCGTCAGAAATAAGTGTTAAGCTACACTTGAGAATACAATTCTATTGAAGACTGTGCCTGACTAAGTCCAAACGCAGAAACCAAGAATGAAAAGGTTTGACCATGGAAAGGTCCTTTTCAAGTCAGGCTTCAGAAACGATTATTTCCTTATTTGGCTTTCACCAAGGTTCAAATATCAAAAGCCAAAAGGAATCTCTCATTTTGTAGTAAACGTTAAGCTCCTAAGCTACTGCAAATCAGAACAGCTAATAAGCTCACTGATCAATACAAAGGAGCGTCTCAATTCTTCAAACGGCTATAATCTTCAACGTTCATTTTATCATCTATAAAAGGAAGAAGATTTGTGAAGAAATTGGAATCAAGACTTAAGCTTCTGAACGTGCTGAAACTCTGTCAAATTCTGAAGCTATCAAACACTTAGAAACTTTGTGATAATTTTCTAAGTTAGTCTTGTAACTGCGTTGTATTTTGTAAACACCTCTGATTGTATATCAAGTGTTAATCTGTTATCTTTATTAACATTAAAACCAGTTTGAAGTCTCTTGCTTTGTGCTTGAGCATTGGAAGTCTCTTGCTTTGTGCTTGAGCATTGGAAGTCTCTTGCTTTGTGCTTGAGCATTGGAAGTCTCTTGCTTTGTGCTTGAGCATTGGAAGTCTCTTGCTTTGTGCTTGAGCATTGGAAGTCTCTTGCTTTGTGCTTGAGCATTGGAAGTCTCTTGCTTTGTGCTTGAGCATTGGAAGTCTCTTGCTTTGTGCTTGAGCATTGGAAGTCTCTTGCTTTGTGCTTGAGCAGTTAGAAGTCTCTTGCTTTGTGCTTGAGCAGTTTGAAGTCTCTTGCTTAGTGCTTGAGCATTTGTAATCTGAGTGATTATAGTGAAATCTCTTGTGAAAGACAAGAGGACTGGACTACTCCTGTTAGTGGGAGGAACCAGTATAAAAATTCTGAGCATCTCTCTAACCCTATCCTCATATATTGTGTGTGTTATACTTTATCCGCTGCAATTTGTTTTAACTTAGAAAAAGTCTTAACACAATTCAACCCCCCCCTTCTTGTGTGTTTTTCAACCTTCAATTGGCATCAGAGCTCCGGTCTGTTGCTCTTCACTTAACAGTGAAACAGTAAAAGATCTAGGGGTACTTAGTTGAAAAACATGTCTGGTGTTACCTCTCCTTCTGCTTCCTCTGGACCTGATCACTCTGCTGTTCCACCTCCTCACAACTATGATAGGGAAAGGAACAGTGATAATCACAGAGACAAACCACCTTACTTCAACAGTGATCCTACTACTTTTCCTTTCTGGAAAACCAAGATGTATAGTTACATCATTGGGACCGATGATGAGTTATGGGATATCATTGAAGATGGTATACATTTTGAACACATGGATGATGAAGGTGTTGTAAGAAATACCTACAGAAAGTTCTTTGATGCTGAAAAGAAGGAACAGTATAAGAAGCATCATACTGTTAAGAATATGCTTATTGGTGCAATATCTCATGCTGAGTATTTAAAAATATCCAACAAGTCATGTGCCAAAACTATCTGGGATTCTCTATGTTCCACCTATGAAGGAAATAAGCAAGTCAAAGAAGCTAAGGCAAACTTATTAGTTCATCAATATGAGTTGTTCAGAATGAAGGAAGATGAAGATATTGAAACCATGTATTCAAGGTTTCAAACCCTTGTCTCTGGTCTTCAAGTTCTGAAGAAAAGCTACACTTCCTCTGATCATGTCAAGAAAATTCTGAGGAGTCTACCTTCCAAGTGGAGACCAAAAGTTACAGCTTTTCAGGAATCCAAGGATCTGGACAATGTGTCTCTTGAAGATTTAATAAGCTCACTCAGAAGTCATGAGCTAGAGCTTATGTCAGATGAACCTGTCAAGAAGATGAAGTCCTTGGCTCCAAGCTCTGTTCAAACTTCTTCAAAAGCTGCAAAGATCAAAGTTTCTGAACAAGAGGAAGAAACTTCTGATGATATGATGGATGAAAATTCTGAGAATGAAGAAATGGCACTAATGGTTAGAAAGTTTCAGAAATGGAACAAGAAATACAAAAGGTTTCCAAACAAAGGAAACAACTCAAGAAGTTCCTTTTCAAAGGACAAAAAGGAAGAACTGAACAAGTGCTATAACTGCAAGAAATCTGGACACTTCATTGCGGACTGTCCAGAAATGTCATCCAAGGACAAAGGAAAGAATAAGAGCTTTGGGAAAGAAAAGTACAAAGAAAAGGTAAGGAAGAGTTTGTTAGCCACTTGGGATACCATTGAGAATGACTCTGAAGGAGAAGATGATGAAGAAGGCAATCTGGCTTTAATGGCAAGAACTTCTGAAGGTAACAACTCTGATAGAGATTCTGAAGATGACTCAGATGATGAGAATGAGGTATACTCTAACATGACTAAATCTGAATTAATTGATTCTCTTAAGATTGCTGTGAAACATTACTCTCGTATGGTAAGTCAACACAAAATTCTGAAGAATGTTCATGAATCATTGAAAAAGGATGCCAAGATTCTTTATGATGAAAATGAATCGTTAAACATTCGTATTTGTCATGTTGAATCTAACTATGTCTTGGCAGACAAGCTCAATGATGATCATGAAGATGCTCTTCACGAATTTATTCGTTGTACCTTCAATAGGAGTAAAATGGCTTCCATGATTTATCATATGACTCGTAACTATGGTGAAGGCATTGGTTATTCTCGGTTTAAGAACTGGGATAAACCTCTGAAATCATATAGTGAGGATGATACTCCACCTGAATTATTCTCTACCTTTGTTAAAAGTGGTACACTTGATCTGAAGGCATCCAACTCTGAAGGAGGTTCTGAACCTGAACCCAAAGACTCAGAAGTTCCAAGTTCTTCTGAACCTAAAATTTCTGAGTCCAAAAGTTCTCAAGTTAAGGCTCAGAAGTCATCTGAACCTCTGAGAAATCAAGGTAAAGTTACTTCAGATCCTTGCTTGACCTTTGGAACTGTGATATACTCCAGATCAAAATCCAAGAATCAAATTAAGCCTAAAAATTCTTGTCAAAGCTTAATTAATTCTAGATCTTGTGTTGATCATAGAAAACAAAGAAGGAATACTATTCAGAAGACTAACTCTAAAGGACCCATCAGAATATGGGTACCAAAATCTGAAATAATGTTTGCTTCAGATGCTCATGCAAGGAAAGGTAAAACAGCAGCCCTGGTACCTGGACAGTGGTTGCTCACGACATATGACGGGAGAAAAGCATATGTTCCAAACCCTAACTCTGAAAGAGGGAGGCTCTGTGGGATTTGGAGGAAAACAAAAAGGGAAGATCATTGGTACAGGTACAGTTGGTAATTCTTCTCTTTCCATTAAAGATGTTTGGTTAGTTGATGGACTTAAACACAATCTATTGAGCATTAGTCAATTTTGTGACAATGGGTGTGTTGTTACATTTAATAAGGAATCATGTACTGTATCAAAAGACTCTGACAAATCTGTAGTATTCAAGGGAATGAGAGTTGGCAATGTTTATAAAGTAAACTTTTCTGATTTGGTTGACCAAAAGATTATATGTCTTTTGTCTCTGAGTGATGAGAAATGGCTATGGCACAAGCGTCTTGGTCATGCTAACTGGAGGTTGATCTCTAAGCTTAGCAAACAAAAGCTTGTTAGTGGTTTGCCTGACATTGATTATCACTCAGATGCACTTTGTGGCTCATGTCAAAAAGGAAAATTTGCTAAGACTTCATTCAAGTCTAAAAACATTGTCTCTACTTCCAGACCCTTAGAATTGCTTCACATTGATCTGTTTGGTCCTGTTTCGACAGCCTCTATCAATGGTAAGAAATATGGATTAGTTATTGTTGATGATTTCAGTAGATGGACTTGGGTGAAATTCCTTCGTTCTAAGAGTGAAGCATTTGTGGTGTTCAGTGACTTCTGCACGCAAATACAAAGTGAAAAGGATCTTCGGATTCTGAAGGTTAGAAGCGACCATGGGGGAGAGTTCGAAAATGATTCTTTCGAATCTTTCTGCTCAGAGCATGGAGTAATCCATGAATTCTCTTCTCCTAGAACACCACAGCAGAATGGTGTTGTAGAAAGAAAGAATAGATCTTTGCAAGAAATGGCTCGTACCATGATGCTTGAGTCTAACCTAGCTAAGTATTTGTGGGCAGAAGCAGTGAGTACTGCTTGCTATGTTCAGAATAGAATCTACATCAGACCTATTCTGAACAAAACTGCTTATGAACTATTCAAAGGAAGAAAACCAAATATTTCTTATTTTCATCAGTTTGGATGTACTTGTTATATTCTAGACAACAAGGTCTATCGAAAGAAATTTGATGCTAGAGCTTATAAGGGTATCTTTATAGGCTACTCTGAACGCTCAAAAGCATATAGATTGTATAATTCTGAAACTCACACAGTTGAAGAATCTATACATGTTAGATTTGATGATAAAGAGCCTGACGATAAAATGTCAGAGCAAGCTGAGAATTTTGCAGAATTTCAAGTATCCTCAAATTCTGAATGTGAAGATCTCTCCATTGTTGTATATCCATCTGAGACTCAGAATGAAGACGTTTCTGAAGGTCTTGAATCTGAAGACCCTTCAGAACCTGAACCCTCTCAGATACCTGCTCCACCTAAAAGTAAATTCAAGTATAGATCATCTCATCCTGAAGAGCTAATTGTTGGTAACAAGGATAGCCCAAGAAAGACCAGATCTGCTTTCAAAGAGGATGAATCCCTAGTTGGGTTAATTTCATTAATTGAACCCACAAACATAGAAGAAGCACTCTCAGATGATGGGTGGATTGTTGCAATGCAAGAAGAACTCAATCAATTTGAAAGAAATGATGTTTGGGATCTGGTACCAAAACCCAAACACAAGAACATTATTGGAACAAAATGGGTATTCAGAAACAAATCAAATGAAAAGGGAGAAGTTGTTAGAAACAAAGCTAGACTGGTTGCACAAGGTTATAGTCAGCAAGAAGGCATAGATTTCACTGAAACCTTTGCACCAGTAGCAAGACTTGAAGCAATAAGACTTCTCTTGTCCTATGCAGTTAATCATGACATCACTCTATTTCAAATGGATGTAAAAAGTGCATTTCTGAATGGAGTAATTTCTGAAGAGGTCTATGTCAAACAACCTCCTGGCTTTGAAGATATAAAGTGTCCTGATCATGTTTACAAATTGAAGAAATCTCTGTATGGTTTGAAACAAGCTCCAAGAGCTTGGTATGAAAGGTTAAGTATATTTCTTCTAGAAAATGGTTTTGAAAAAGGACATGTTGATAACACTCTCTTTAGAAAAACCTTAAAAACTGATATTTTGATTGTTCAAATTTATGTTGATGATATCATCTTTGGTTCAACTAATGCTTCTCTTTGCAAGAATTTCTCTAAGCTTATGCAGGATGAATTTGAAATGAGTATGATGGGAGAACTAACATTCTTCTTGGGAATTCAAATCAATCAAAGAAAAGAAGGAGTATATGTGCATCAAACCAAATACACAAAGGATTTACTGAAGAAATTTGGTCTTGAAGATTGTAAACCAATGTCAACTCCTATGCATCCCTCTAGCAGTCTTCTGAAGGAAGAATCTGAAGGCAAAGTAGATCAGAAATTATACAGAGGTATGATTGGTTCCCTCCTTTATCTCACTGCATCTAGACCAGATATCTTGTTCAGTGTATGCTTGTGTGCTAGATTTCAATCAGATCCTAGAGAGTCTCATCTAACTGCTGTTAAGAGAATCTTTAGATATCTGAAAGGAACCACTAATCTTGGATTACTTTATAAGAAATCCTTAGATTATCAGCTTATTGGATTCTGTGATGCTGACTATGCTGGTGATAAAATTGAACGGAAGTCCACTAGTGGAAACTGTCAATTTCTAGGTGAAAACCTTATATCATGGGCTAGTAAGAGACAAGCAACTATTGCTCTATCTACAGCAGAAGCAGAGTACATCTCAGCTGCTAAGTGTTGCACTCAATTGCTCTGGATGAAACATCAGCTGGAGGATTATCAGATAAGGATAAGTAGTATACCACTTCTCTGTGATAATACTGCTGCTATCTGTTTGTCTAAGAATCCTATTTTGCATTCACGAGCTAAACACATTGAGATCAAGCATCACTTCATTAGAGATTATGTTCAGAAGGGAGTAATTGAGATTCAATTCATTGATACTGAGCATCAATGGGCTGATATCTTTACCAAACCTCTTGCTATTGATCGTTTCAATTTTATCAAGAAAAACTGAACATGGTTTTTAATTCTGAATGATGTTTCTGAACGCTGTTAACTCTGAATGAATAAATTAGTTCTGAAGGGCCTCAGAAGTTTGGATGGCTCAGAAACTATTACATAGGTTCTGAAGCACTCTCTCATCTGAAGCAATCAGAATTATTTATTATTAAATATGATCTCTTGTGACTCAGATACCTACTCTAAGTGTTAGTTGACTGCTCAGTTTCTCTAACTGACAGCTGGCTTCTGAAAACACTACTTATCTGTGTAACTTTCCATCATGTCTAGTAACCGCTGGGTAATGGAGGAGAGCTAATGATGATTTTCTTAAAAGTAACTGCCAAGCCCCCATTACGTCACTATCTTGTTTCCCCAATATTTTGAAACTTCCACTATAACCATTTCTGACACCCCTAAATCCCCTCAGAAATCTCCTATTAAAGATTCTGAGTCTACCCCAATAGCAATGGACGTAGACCAATCTGAACCCTCAAATGTTCAAAATTCTGAAGTCCCTGCTGAATCCCAAACTGAACCCCTTCAGACTTCATCTCCTAAGCCAACCACTTCTGAACCAAACCCCTCATCCATTCAAACCACTCCACCTTTTCCTGGAACTGATTCAGATCTTGAAGAAACTCGTCTTCATTCTGAAACAATTCCCTGTTTCACCATGGTACTTAACAATTCCCTTTTACCGTTGAATGCATTTACTGCTGGTGGTTGTTTGCTGTGTGCATCTACTACCCTGTAACGTGTGCTTTGACTGACCCGTTTTTGATAATGACAAAGGGGGAGAAAATATTATTTCATTTCCTATGGCAGTGAAATTATTTCTGAAGCTCTAAAGATCACATTTTCTGAACTCTACTCTTGTTAAGTTATATTAAAGTCTTTTAAACTTTCAATGAGGGGGAGTAATAAATTTTGTCCAACATAAATTCATATAATATAAGATACGCTTGCAAACCATATCTTATATTTGTCAATCTGAAGAAATAGAGCTTGCAAACCTCTAATTCTGAAGGTAGAATATATGAAATTATATTTGACATTAAATATTACTCTTAGACTGTTTTATATTTATCATTGATAAACTTTTGAAGCTTATCAGACTCAGGGGGAGCTTGCAAACCTCAGAACCTGAAGTCAAGATGTTAAATAAAAACAACAACAATTGATTTTAAATACATATAGTTGTCATCATCAAAAAGGGGGAGATTGTTGGAACAAAATTATGATTTTGTATCTCCTTAATTGATTTTGATGATAACAATGTATTTAAAGTTAAATTGGAGTACTAATAATTTAATTCAGTGTGCAGGATTAAAAGTTAAAATTTGCGTACAAAAAGCACATTAGAATTTCTGATGGAATTACTTCTGAGCAAACAACATCTGAGCTCACCAGATCTGAAACAAGTAATTCTGAGCCTATCAAAATCTGAAGAACATCTGAGCTCACCAGATCTGAAACAAGTAATTCTGAGCCTATCAAAATCTGAAGAACTTCTGAGCTCACCAGATCTGAAGCAAGTAATTCTGAGCCTGTGAAACTCTGAAGTTATTATCTGAACCTTAGAATTTCTGAAGGAATTACTTCTGAGCTCATCAGATCTGAAGCAAGTAATTCTGAGCCTATGAAACTCTGAAGTTATTATCTGAACCTTAGAATTTCTGAAGGAATTACTTCTGAGCTTACCAGATCTGAAGCAAGTAATTCTGAGCCTGTCAAGCTCTGAAGCTATTATCTGAAGACTCGTCAGAAATAAGTGTTAAGCTACACTTGAGAATACAATTCTATTGAAGACTGTGCCTGACTAAGTCCAAACGCAGAAACCAAGAATGAAAAGGTTTGACCATGGAAAGGTCCTTTTCAAGTCAGGCTTCATAAACGATTATTTCCTTATTTGGCTTTCACCAAGGTTCAAATATCAAAAGCCAAAAGGAATCTCTCATTTTGTAGTAAACGTTAAGCTCCTAAGCTACTGCAAATCAGAACAGCTAATAAGCTCACTGATCAATACAAAGGAGCGTCTCAATTCTTCAAACGGCTATAATCTTCAACGTTCATTTTATCATCTATAAAAGGAAGAAGATTTGTGAAGAAATTGGAATCAAGACTTAAGCTTCTGAACGTGCTGAAACTCTGTCAAATTCTGAAGCTATCAAACACTTAGAAACTTTGTGATAATTTTCTAAGTTAGTCTTGTAACTGCGTTGTATTTTGTAAACACCTCTGATTGTATATCAAGTGTTAATCTGTTATCTTTATTAACATTAAAACCAGTTTGAAGTCTCTTGCTTTGTGCTTGAGCATTGGAAGTCTCTTGCTTTGTGCTTGAGCATTGGAAGTCTCTTGCTTTGTGCTTGAGCATTGGAAGTCTCTTGCTTTGTGCTTGAGCATTGGAAGTCTCTTGCTTTGTGCTTGAGCATTGGAAGTCTCTTGCTTTGTGCTTGAGCATTGGAAGTCTCTTGCTTTGTGCTTGAGCATTGGAAGTCTCTTGCTTTGTGCTTGAGCAGTTAGAAGTCTCTTGCTTTGTGCTTGAGCAGTTTGAAGTCTCTTGCTTAGTGCTTGAGCATTTGTAATCTGAGTGATTATAGTGAAATCTCTTGTGAAAGACAAGAGGACTGGACTACTCCTATTAGTGGGAGGAACCAGTATAAAAATTCTGAGCATCTCTCTAACCCTATCCTCATATATTGTGTGTGTTATACTTTATCCGCTGCAATTTGTTTTAACTTAGAAAAAGTCTTAACACAATTCAACCCCCCCTTCTTGTGTGTTTTTCAACCTTCATTCTCCACAAGAGTTACAAGAATTAGTGTTTTCCTAATTCTACCCTAGTCCCGAATCTCTCTCCGTGACCAAGAGATTCAATTCCAAGTGTTTCCCAAGGTGATAGTATGTTTCCCCAACCCTAGAGTCTTCCTTAGAACTTTTTCTATTAACCCTAGTCTTTGTGTCGGCTTCAGAAACCCTAAAAAACACCTTATACAACTCAGAAAACGCAAACAGCCTTATATATAGGCTCCTGGACGCGCGCGCGCGCACAGCGCCACATGTCCCGTGCATGGCGCCACAGACAGAGAAGACAGAGCTTTCTAGAGCTCTCCTGGCGCACGGCGCCATGCTTCCTGCGCCGCCACCAGCCCCTTTCCTGTTTTTTCCTGTTTCTGAGTTTTTAAGGCAATGTCCAACAATATCGTATCGGTATCATGTTCCGTATCAGAGCTTGATAGGATAGAAGGTTAGGAGATCTAAGGAAAAAAAATGGGAAGGAGGGAATCCATATCCACTTTGATCCATGCATCTAATAACACTGTATATATTTTTTAATATTTTTCTCTTAATTAACTTGTGTGAAATAAGATAACGCAAAACTTGTTGTGTGGGACCTATGAAGCCCCGATACTTCAAAAATAGCAAAGTATCATGTCCGATACGTGTCCGATATTAATACTCGTTCGATACTCTCCGATACTCGTATCGGAGAGTATCAGACAATTAAAATTATTTTTTTAAAAAAATAATTACCGATACGTGTCGGATACTTCTCCGATACACGTATCAGAGAAGTATCGGAAAAATAATGTTTTTTTATGATAGTAATGGAGGAGATGAGACTGATACAATTTGTGTTTCCTCTTAAACAGTGAATGTCAGAGTATGATGTTCTTTATGGATTGACAACCATGTGTTTTTTGGATGGTACCGATGATGTTTTATTTTTTGGATAGTAATAATTATTCTTTTTGGGTGGTACTTAATTAACTTGAGATATGTAATTGTCACTTGTTTGCTCAGTTTGAATAATTTGAATGTTAATTTATTATCTTTCTCGATTTTTGTTATGTTTATATATTGTGTATTTGTATATTTAATTTTAACTTTATTTTTAAACAACGTATCGCGACTGTATCGTATCGGGAATTTTAAAAAATTTCCCATATCGTTGTATCGGTATCGTGTCGTATCGGTATCATGTCACGTATCTGGGCTTCATAGTGCGGGACAAAGGAGTAATCTCTCTTATTTTAAATTCAAGCAATTGTGATATTGTAATTGATCTAAATTTCCACCAACTACATTTTGATTTTTGTTTATGTTTAAAATAGGATGAATAACATTTACGAAGTTCTTCTTTTGTTTCTGGGCCGCCATCTTCACTTTAATCTAGTTTTTTTTTTTTTTCACTTTTTCATTCATTTAGGATGAGTGGTTTAGGGTCAATTTTTGATCGAAAATCACCCTCTAAATCATTTTTTCCTTTCTTTTACCTTGGTTTTTATTCAAATAAGTGATTTTCACATATATGTAATATTTCATTTTTATACTTTCATCGTCTTATAGTGTGATGTTGTTTTTTTTTTTTTTGCATCTTCTGCAGTGTTTGTTCGGTTCAAATTGTCATATTAGATTCGATCCAATGCAGATTCAATCAATGATTTTGGCATTATCAACATAGCAGATCTAGAAGCATGAGTATTTCATACACTTTAATTTCATCATATTTGTAATCATTTTGTCGTTTGTTGGATATGTCTTGTAATTTCAAGATTGGAAGTCAGAATATTGCAGATTTTGTGAAAAAATATGTTTTTCAAGAATATCTGACTTGAATTCTGTTTTGTTTTAAATTGGATATATTTAAAAATAATGTGAGATTTAGTTTTGTTTTAAAAAATTGTCTTTTGAAATAAATAGGCATATTTTTTTTTGTGTAAAAAAAATAAAAAAAAGGCATATATTTTGCTATAAATAAGGAGTGTTTTATTCGTAGAAATCTTGTGGGATCACTTTTTGGTTCTTGTAAAGTGACTTATTTGATTCTAGTAGAACGGATAACTTCTCTCTCCCCCAGAGTAGGTTAGTTAACACCGTGTAAACAAATTGGTATCGTGTTTTTATCTTCCACTGTTTATTGTTTGAATTATGGCATTATCATCTCTATCATCCTTATATTTGGTTGCTTGTTACGCTTACCCTACACATCAATTTATTATTGGTGTGAGTTAATATCGAATTCACAACGGTCGTTGTATGCTATTAATTTGGATGTTGTAAGTTTGTTTGCCTATTCATCCTTTATAGTTTTTAGCGATTTTAAATTTATATTGTATAATGTATTCTAGAATGAATGTCATTTTTAATAAAGTATGACTACTAGTCATGACTCAAACTTATAAGTTTTATTTTTACATAATGGAATCGTTTGTCCTTGGATTCAACTCAAACTTATAACCGCACAAAATTACAACTCAATCAATAGCTGAGGGAAACATGTTGTAGAGAGAGAAAAGTATGTCTTGTTTTTATTTGTTTCTTCTTTGCAAATGAAAGCATTGTCCAAAAAGCATTATGTGATTCTGTCTATAGTAAAATGTTAGAACGAAAAAAAGAAAGATAAAGAATATTATTGTCCTAAGAATATTATGTCATGCAATGATTGACTTCATCTTGTTGGCTATAGTCAAACTTAACATTGCATATCTCACACGTTATGTACATATTTTGTATCCTTTAATTTAGTAATTTACCTCTCTTTGTTTTTTATCCTTCTTTTGGTTATAGCTAGTGCAAGGTGAATATGGCATTTTTTATTAAAATAAAAAATTTAAATTAAGTCCAACTTTAATGAAATCAAGAACATAATTAGCTAGATATAAGGCTTTGAAATTGAATCTTCAAAGTCACACTTTCCATTTCATTTTTCTACATGGAATTTGACCAATTGAAAACAAGGTATAAAAGACAATATTTTATGTGTTTGGGAGAGTAAACCATAGGTTTTTTAACTTATATGATTAAAAACATGCTTCCCCATAACAAGGTTTTTGCTTGATTTTCTGGTCATACACGCGTATATAGTCGGCCATCAGATTTTATATGTGTAATGTGAACACTTAAGTTTTGATTGCGAGTTTCAAGAGGAAATAGATGAACGAATTTTATTTTAAATATGTTTGGATCTCAAATTTAAAAGATAGTTTAAAGCGTGAGGGTGACCAAACATATTTATATAATTATCGGTTTGGAACTTGAGCAATGTGGGACGCCAAACAACTTCAACATCCACTTCCACACCTAGTGTGGATCCGAGTTCAATTTCGATATTACAATCCTTAACCCGTCTCTGATATCATATTAGAATCAGAGATACAAAGTAGAGAAATGATCAATGGAGACTAGAGTTTCATATAATACTAATAACTTGACTGCATAGATTTACAATAATAATATGTACTAGGGAAATAGAGAAATGAAAAAATCTAAAATACTCTTACTGCTGACTAATAATAATTGTATATTCTCTAACATTTTGAAGGAAAAAAAAGAAAGAGAAAAAAGAAATAATAGACCACTTTGAGAGGGGAGAGTTTTGGAGATTTATTGTATTAAAGAAGACTTTTCAAGGTTTCTATAAATTTTTCAAATTTAATTTTTGTTGTTATAATGTTTTTGAAATTTAAAAAATATCATTCATAAACATTCATCTATTATATTGTGTATAGAAACACTTTCTCTTTTACTGTAAAAAATAATATAAAAAGATTAAACATAATATGGAAATTTATTTATTTTCTCTCTACTTTTCTACTCTCAAATCCCTTCCATCCTCTTCCAAACTCGCAAACAAAATCTTATGTTTGAGAGTTAGATTTTACAGAAACTGTTGGCGCGCGCTGAAGCTTTACTTTCAAGCAGCGTGCAAACGCGTGCTTCACCTGAGCCAGCAAAACCTTGTCTAGCGCGTTCTATCGAAAGCCTGGCCTTGCCAGTTATATCGAACTTGAAGGATTTGTAACAGAAAAATGAATTAGAGAAAATGAGTGATAAAGAGGATAAGAGAGAAGAGAGAATATGTGTGTAATCTCAAAATTTTATTGAGTTGTAAACATAATGAGTTTTACACTTATTTATAGATTACTTGAAAATCAAGTAATCACACACACACAAACTAACCAAGTCTTAACCAATGTGGTTAAGCTTCTAACTACCTGATTCAGTTACCTAACTAACTAACCACACATTAGTAGTTATCTAACTGCCACTAACGGTTATGGATTACAGTTCAACACCCCCCCTTAATCCATAATCTGCACAATGCCTAGTTTTTCCCTTAATGCTTCAAACCTATCCAACTTGATAGCCTTTGTCAAACCATCTGCCAGCTGATTCTGAGTAGGACAGTGCACCACCTCAATTCTTCCATTCACCACATGATCTCTTATGAAGTGGAATCTTGTCTTTATATGCTTCGACCTACCATGTGACACAGGATTCTTAGCCAAGTTTATTGCTGATATGTTGTCAATCAACAACTGCATAGGCTTGGCTAAGTCACAATTCAGCTCTTCAATCAATGATTCTAGCCAAATCAGTTGGCATGTTGCATAAGATCCTGCTATGTACTTAACTTCACAGGAAGATAATGCACTCACAGGTTGCTTCTTCGAGGACCAACTGATTGCAGCACTATTCAACAAAAATACATAACCTGAAGTGCTTCTCATATCAACCTTATCTCTACACCAATCAGAATCTGAGTAGCCTACTAGCTTTACCTGAGTTTCACCATCATGTTTAGGGAACAATACACCATATCTCAGTGTTCCTTTAACATATCTCAGAATCCTCTTTGCAGCTATCAGGTGAGATTTCCTAGGACTGATCATGAATCTACTTATGACACCTACTGCATAGCACAAGTCAGGCATGCTATTGCATAGGTACCTAAGTGATCCAACCAGCTGTTTGTACAGAGTTGCATCCACTAGCTCCTCTTCACTGCACTCTTCCAATTTCGAATTTGTTTCACAGGGATTTGAGACTGAATTGCACTCATTCATCTCAAACCTGTCAAGTATCTCTAAAGCATACTTATGTTGGTGCATAATCATGCCTCCTTCTGTCTTCATGAATTCGAACCCCAGAAAATAGGTCAAGACCCTTAAGTCAGTCATTTCGAATTCTTTGTTCATAGTCAGCTTGAAGCTTTCGATCTCCCTCGAATTACTGCCTGTGATCAACAAATCATCAACATACAAGCACACAATAATTGATCCTAGCTTCTCAGAATTCATCACATATACACCTTATTCAACTGCACACTTCTTGAAACCCAGTTGAATTAAGAATTGATCTATCTTCTTATTACATGCCCTTGGTGCCTGTTTCAAACCATACAAGGCCTTGTGTAGCCTGTACACCAAGCCTTCCTTCCCAACTATCTCAAATCCAGGAGGTTGAGTCACATATACTGTCTCTTCTAGAGGGCCATTAAGGAATGCTGACTTAACATCCAGGTGATACATGGGCCAATTCTTCAAATTAGCTAAGGCCACCACCAACCTTATAGTCTCATGCCTGGCCACTGGTGCAAACACTTCATTGTAGTCAATTCCTTGTCTCTGAAGAAATCCTCTAGCTACTAGCCTGGCCTTATGTTTCGAAATAGTACCGTCAGGATTCAACTTCGTTTTAAACACCCACTTGAGATCAATAGTCTTCTTACCCTCAGGTAATTCGACTAGTGTCCAAGTCTGATTCTTCTTTATGGATTTCAACTCATACATCATGGCTTGTTTCCACACATTACTCTTCAAGGCATCCTTGACACTCACCGGCTCTGCATCAGCTAGAAGTGCAAAGTGAATTAATTCACCTTCGTTACTAACTATGCTATCTGGTAACACTTCACAATCAACAAGCCTGTTGGGCAACTGCATATTTCTCTGAGGCCTAACTGGTGTTTGAGCTGGTGCTTGAGCTTGTGCTGGGGCTTCATTTTCATCATTGTTGGCTAATTGAATACCCTCAGTTTCAGCTTGACCCTCTTCATTATCGAACCAGTCACCATGCTCAATGTTAATCACACTCTGACTATGATCAATGCTGCACCTCTCACCCTTCTCCCAATCCCATGCTTCTGATTCGATCACTTTGACATCTCTGCTAAACACAACTTTGTTGGTTATGGGATTGAATAGCTTGTAAGCACCTGTAGAGTGATAGCCAATGAAGATCATTGTTTCACTCTTATCATCAAGCTTACTTCTCTTCACATCTGGCACATGCTTGTAGCATAAAGATCCAAACACTTTGAAATGCTTCACACTTGGCTTTCTACCATTCCTAGCCTCCTCTGGCACCTTTAATTCTAGCTTCTTAGTTGGATACTTATTCAAGATGTAGACTGCAGTGTTAACTGCTTCACCCCAGAACTTGTGTGGCATTTTCTTTTGCTTCAACATGCTTCGAGCCATGTCAAGTATAGTTCGATTCCTCCTCTCTCCCAAGCCATTATGGTGAGGAGTATAAGATGCAGTAACCTCATGAACTATCCATTCACTTACACAATAAGCTTCAAACTCTTTCGATGTGTATTCCCCACCACCATCAGTTCTAAGGATCTTAATTGATTTTTCACTCTCCTTCTCAACTAAGACCTTGAACCTTTTGAACACATCGAAAGCTTCATTCTTAAGCTTTATGGTGTACAACCAAATCATCCTAGTAAATTCATCAACAAAAGTGATGAAATACTTGTTGCCAGCCATTGTAGCATTCTCAAATGGTCCACAAATATCTGAATGCACAACCCCTAATGGTCCACTCGACCTTATAGGTAAATCAGATATAAATGGTAACCTACTTTGCTTCCCTTTCAAGCAAAATTCACAGGCTCTTGCTGAATTATCAAATGAAGGTAAGCCAATCACTAATTCTTTCGAGCTTAACTGCCTTAAACTTCTAAAGTTCAGGTGACCATACCTTATGTGCCATAGCCAATCATCATCATCATCTGTCGAAGTGCTTGCCATACACACTTCATCTCCATGAGGAATAATGCACTTGTAAACTCTATTCTTCGACAGAGTAGAATTCAATATCAACCTGCCTCCATTATCAAACAACTTCAAGGAACTTCTATCAATGCTCATAGTGAATCCCTTTTCCACCAACTGTCCAATACTCATCAAGTTGCGTTTCATTCCTGGCACATAGAGAACATTTTCTATCACAGCTTTCTTGCCATCACTTCTCTTAATTATCACATTACCAATGCCTTCTGCAACAAGACTACTAGAGTCAGCCAACTTCACATTGGTTTTTCTGCTAGTATCAAGCTCAGTGATCCACTCCTTCATGCTAGTCATGTGATTTGAACACTCTGAGTCCAAAAACCATTCTTGGCCTGTCGAATCACTATCATAAGTTGTTGCCATCATCAAGAGCACACTGTCCTTCCCAGTTTCTTTCACACTTTCACTGCTTTGAGCAATGTTAGCCTCTTCATCTGGCCTTTTCTTTCCCTTTCTTGATCTGCACTCATCAGCAAAATGGCCAAGTTTCTCACAATTGTAACACTTCACCTTACTCTTATCGAATTTCTTCTTTTGATTGTTCACAGAACCTCCTCCCTTATAGGATTCAGTTTTGTCATCAATCTTTCCCTTTCCCTTGAGCCATTTTTCTTTACCTTTCTTCCACTTGCTCTTTTCTTTCCCATCACCCTTGATCTAAACATGCATAGCTTGCTTCATTGTTCTTTCAGAGCTTCTTTCTGTGACCATGAGCTCATGTGCTTCGAGAGAGCTCTGCAGATCCTCAATTTTCATAGTACTAACATCTTTGGCTTCTTGAATAGCTACAACTATGAAATCATACTTAGCAGTGAGAGTTCTTAATACCTTTTCATTTATCTGTTGATCAGTAAATACTTCACCGCAAGTCTTCATCTGATTCACCACAGTCATTAATTTCGAACACTAATCCGCAATTTTCTGATCTTCTTCCATTAGCATCAGTTCGTATTTTCTTCTCAAAGATTGAAGCTTCACTTGCTTCACCTTATCACCACCATCATAATACTTTGCTAGAATGTCCCAGGCCTCTTTGGATGTTGTTGATTTCGCAATTCTCTCAAAATTCTGAGAATCCACATACTGTTGGATGTAAAACAGAGCTTTACAATCTTTCTTCTTCAATTCTTTATGAGCTGTACTTTGTGTTTGCTGCAAGGTTTTCTAAGCCATTCTGAACCATCTCATACACGTCATGTGATCCAAACAATGACCTCATCATCGCACTCCACCTTTCCCAATTCTTCCCATCAAGAATTATCAAGCTCGTCGACGGAAAACCACTAGAATTCATTTTCCAACCTTCAAGATCTCACCAAGAACGCTTCAAAGATTCACACTTCACTTCGAATCTTTGCACAAACCCCAAATCAGAACCGGAGCTCAATGATACCAATTGTTGGCGCGTGCGGAAGCTTTACTTTCAAGCAGCGTGCAAACGCATGCTTCACCTGAGCCAGCAAAACCTTGCCTGGTGCGTTCTATCGAAAGCCTGGCCTTGCCAGTTATATCGAACTTGAAGGATTTGTAACAGAAAAATGAATTAGAGAAAATGAGTGATAAAGAGGATATGAGAGAAGAGAGAATATGTGTGTAATCTCAAAATTTTATTGAGTTGTAAACATAATAAGTTTTACACTTATTTATAGATTACTTGAAAGTCAAGTAATCACACACACACAAACTAACCAAGTCTTAACCAATGTGGTTAAGCTTCTAACTACCTGATTCAGTTACCTAACTAACTAACCACACATTAGTAGTTATGTAACTGCCACTAACGGTTATGGATTACAGTTCAACAGAAACAACTAATTAAATATACATTTTGATATGTAACAAAAACAACAATGAACGAAAATCATGATAAATATTCATATAGCATTTTTATATTTTTGCTAATAATTGCATAAAATTCAATTTTTAAAACATTGTATATATGTTTGTCAAAAAAAAATTGTATATATAGTGTCCTTAAATTTTCTCTTCTTCATTGTGTGGATTCATAGGAATTTTATCAATGTTTGATGGTAACATTTAGAAATTCATATTTTCTTTTTTCTTCAAGTAGTTGAGATTTTTACTATTACATGCGTTTTTGTGTATATACGGTTTTTTATGGTACCCTTCAAAATATGGGATCATATGGGAATTGGATTTAATGATCTAATCAAGAGTTGTGATTTATATTGAGATTATTCACTTTTAGACCATGAGAGAATATGAGGATTATCACATTGGGTCTTGAATAAGTACTTAAGTGACTTTGATACCACATCTTAACATAAAACTTAAGTTTTTAGGTTTATCAATCCTCTTATTTATAAAGTATTCAACATTCACTTTTCTATCTAATGTGACACTTAACTCATTTGAAATACCAATTATTACCGTGTAAAACTGTATACTTCGACTACAAGCATATCCAGATCAAACCATATGTGGTCGTACAACTGAACATATTCAAGGTTGCCAGTTGACAATGACAGAGGGGCGTAGCCTTTAAGACGAATGAGGTAGTCGTGTGTATTAATTTTATTTTTAAATGAGTAGCATATTTTTATATTTTTATAGTAAAGTAATGCTTTTGCATAACACTAATGTTATTTTGACAACCAAAAAGTTGTCTGACAACCACAAAACGTAGAACCCATTACCTTTTTCCTTTTTTTTATTATTTTTGACCTGATTCGATTTGCATGTAAAGAAAGAAAAAACTAATTGTCCACCCGAAACAACTTTTTTTGGTGTTCAAATAACACTTCTCTTTGCATAAATATTAACTTGTAAACTGTTCGCAAAAGATTCTTAATGGACCTTTTCATCCATTTCCTTTTTAAGGTATACCACTGTTTGCTAACAAACATCAAGTATGAAAAAAGTCACAAACAAATTTTAACCGTTTAGCTGAATCATGAATGCATGAAATATAAAGATATGATGAGTAAAAATAAGAAATATGAAATCAAATGTCACCACCAAACTATATATATTTCGTACACACTTTGAGACAAATTTATTGGTACTAGCATTACTTTAGATCTTTATTTTTCTTGTACATAACTGAATTTTTACACGTTTTTTAAGGTGGGGTTTAGTATGCACAAGTTATAAAATTTGTGCATGGATGCACAAGTTTGTTTGTTTCAATGTGAACCATTGATATATTATATATATATTCCAATGGATGAGATTAGTTTAGATTTTTGACTTATTAATTTTTGATGACTTATTGGTCATACATAAAAAATAAATTGTGACCCCACCAAATTATTATTTAAAATGATTAATTTTTATTTTTTTTGTGTGTTTTGGGTTAAAGATATATTGTAGGGAAGGATATAAGTCCAAATAACTTTAGGAGCCCAAATGATTTATTGTAGGGAAGGATATAATGTTGTTATATATAATCGATTTTAGCTACAAATTTTTAATAAAATAGTTCAATCAATTAATCCTTCCATTAAAATTAAAAAAGAAAAATTCAATTATAGGCGTTCAAACAAATATTCCATTTTTTTATGCAACAAATATTCCATTTTAAACATTGGTTATCATGAAATTGAGTTGTATATTGTAAATATTTTTCATTCCATTTCAAAGAAATATTCATAACAATCATTGCTTTGCTTAAATAGACATAAGAGTTTGTAAAAAAATAACTTGAGAGTTTATAAATTGTAGCTCAATTGGTAAAAATACAAAAATTATTAAGCCGGATGCTATTATCGTAGTTCAAATTACAATCCTTTTACTTTGTATGTGTGAGTTTTCAATATTTATTATTTCCTCTATGTATAAAAATAATTATGTAATGAGGATTAAACTTGAAACAAGTTAGTGGAATATGAAGATATATTGTTATACTGAGAAATATGAGCCATTAAAAAAAATATTGAGAAATATAAAGTTAGTGTAAAAATAATTAAATATGAAGATATATTTTTATACTTATAAATAAGAAATATATTGTTATATTTATTTTACTTTAAATTAATGGATTAAATTTTAATCTTACTAATTATATCAACTTTTACCAAGACAAAAAAATATTATTAATTTAACAATTTAAATTTTAGTTTAACAATTTAATATTTAATTTAAAATTATAAATAAATTAACAAAGATATTAAATAGGTAAATTATTAAACTAGTGAAAATTTATATATATATATATATATATATATATATATATATATATATATATATATATATATTAGAATTATTAGACTAATGACCATTGTTATATTTTGAGGGACAAAAAAAACATATTTAAATTGGACTAACAAACAAATGAGAATATGAACATTTTATGATTGCACTCTGAATTTATAGACCGAATGAAATAACTGTCTTATCGGGTACCTAGTTTCCACAAAAGGGTCATGAAGTTTAACTAAAATTATCGGCTTTGCGTGGAGATCTCAAATCTTACCAATCTGACCATCAATATCACATAATTAGACTAAGAAACGAATGAACATAAGAATTTTGATGATCAGACTCGAAATGTATTGATCGATTGTAATAAATGTCTAATTGGAGGCCTAGTTTCTTTGAGAGGGCCATCAATTTGACTAAAACTACCGACTTTGACTCCAGATTTTGAATTTTATCAACCTGATCATTCAATATCACATATCTGGACTAACATACAAATGAGAATGAGAATTTTGATGATTAAACTTCAAATGTACATATTGGTTGCAATAATTGTCTCGACGGAGACCTAATTTTTATAAAAGAGCCATGAAGTTTGTTTAAAACTACTGATTTTGACTGGATATTTCGAGTTTTATCAACCTGACCATTCAATATCATTTAATTGGATTAACATACAAATGAGAATGAGAATTTTGATGATCGAACTCCGAATGAACAGACCGATTGTAATAACCTCATCATCAAAGATCTAGTTTTTAAGAAAGGACCATGAAGTTTGACTAAAACTACCGATTTTGATCGAAGAATTAGAATTTTATCAATCAGACCGTTCAATATCACTTATTTGGACTAACATTCGAATGAGAATAAAATTTTTGATAATTGAACTCTGAATACACAGATCGATTGCAATGACTGTCTTATGGAAGATTTGATTTTTATAAAATGTCATGTTCTTTTAAGAACCCTATACTTAATGTGCCCAATTTTTTTTATGAGCCCATATTTTAAGTTCGTTTTCTCAATTAAATTCTATATTTTATTGTACTAATTGTTCATATATTCGCTGTCGACGATGAAAATTCATTTTAAAAATAATTGGTCATTCAGAAATTCATGAGAAATTAGTCCAAATTTCATTCCTAAACCGTCTATATTTTCGTCCGATAAAGCTTTTTTTTTTAAGTAATGTTGGGTTCTGGTAAATTAGTAGACATAAAATTAGTCCAATTTGTTATATTGGTCGAATTAAGATTCTGGTAAATGAATATGCTTAAAATTAATCAATCAATTTATGTAAAAAGTGTTGTGTTTAAATTCAATTAAATAAAAATAACTTATTTTATAATAATAATAATAATAATAATAATAATAATAATAATAATTATTATTATTATTATTATCATTATTTTATTGATAATAATTAAAAATTAATTATATAATGGATTTCGAAAAAACAAAACAAATTTTTTTATGAATTCTGTATCAAAAAATTAAAATTATATGAATTGAATTATTATTAAAAAAATTAAAATCAAATTGTTTATGGTCTTTGTCAAATTAAAATCAAATTGCTGGGAAATTGTATACTGTGGGTGGCTACTAGATCCACCCTCAATATGCAGTTATCTTCAAAATGCATAGCATGAGCTTTCTCTTGAACAAAGTTTCTGTCATTAAACAAAAATTTCAACAAGTTCCAATTGAAAAATAAAAAACCCATAAACCAAAATTAAAATGATAACAAGTAACGGTGTCGGTGGTCTCACTAGAAAATCAACAAACTGAAAAAATACAACAAAATTCAATCACCATTCAAACTCCAACAACAATAAACTCATTCAACAACAATCAAAACGCGACAACAAAATCCAAAAATCACAAAAGGGATCTGAAAATTTCAAGATAAAATTTAATCAAAATCCAGTCCAATAAAATTTCTAGGTCGAACAAAAATCTACCGGATGCAGTAGTTATCGTTGTTACAGAGAAGGAGATCTAGAGCATTGAAGATGAATATCTAAGTTTTTGTCTTGTTAATTTTTGTGTACTTTGCATAAGGATGGTGGTGTAGATTGAATTGATTGTGGGTGGGTAGTTGGAGGTGAAGATGAGGAAGGTGAATGGATATGGTAGAAGATGGTGATCCGGAAAAAGAGCCCATAAGTTTTTCAACAAGTTTCAATTGAAAATAAAAAATAAGAGTAAATTAATTAATAAAAAACAATTATCATGTTTTTTCCTGTAAAGATGAACAAAGGAAAGGTAGAACTTGAAAAGAGGGAGGTGTGGCCGTGTGAACATAATACAAGAGAAAAGTGGGGGTTAACTAGTAAAACTTAAAATATATTAGGTTTTTTTTTCAGTGACTGGTAACAAACAAAAAAGGTGGACAGCTGTCCTTTTCTGAAAACTTGTGCATGGTGCACAAATTCTACAATTTGTCCACCCTAAATGTCACCGTTTTTTAACTTACCTGTATTTTCTTCTTAACTTTTGTTAGTATAAATAGGGCTTGTGTCCATTTCTTGTGAAAGAAATAATTTGTACGATAAATAACTATTCCAATTTATTTTTTTAATTTTTTTTAAAAGAAAAGCTTAGCCATGTGAGTAGCTACGATTTTTTCATCAAAATATAGACTACGTGACAGACAGACTAGGCAATTGTACCATAATTGTGTGCTGCAGGCACTTGGCACACATAAATTAATTTGGTTAAACAAAAATTAAATAGAATTACTCTTATATAAACATATTATTTCATCTGATCACTGTTATAAGTAAAAAAATGTTTAAATTCATTAAAAAATTTAATGTATCTAATTCATAATATAAAATAAATTCATCAATTTTTCAATAAATTTAGAAATCAAGATTTTTACTCATAATAGTGATCAATAAAGTACTATAATTAAAATAAACTCTTGAACATAGGGGACCAAGAACAAAAAGAAGTACTACAAAAATAAAATATCTCTCATTCCTACTTAGAGTGAGGACCAATTGATAGTGTATAGGATAGTAGTAGGGGGTTCAAACTTCAAATCATCATTTATTAAACATGGCTTTTTTTAGTACTAAGAGGACGAAATTCAAATTTCATCTAATAGTTGAAAAATAAGCATAGTGCAAAAATTATTATAGAAACTTTTTTTCTCTAGTTTGTTTTTTATTTTATTAAATATTTATCCAATTTTTGTGTGAGTAAATTAGATATATCTCTGTGTACAATTGCAAATGCAATCTACAAAGACTCACTTCTCAAATTAAATATGACTCAAATAAGTGACAATTTTTTAATTCAAAAGCATTAATATTGTTGTATTTTTTTAGTTGAATTCGAATGCAACTCTATCTCTGTTGTTAAATTATAAGATACTTGAATCATCGATCTTTTTTTTTTTTGGTACAAAAGAGGGCCGAAGGTCCCTCGAATCATCAATGTTATTCAAGTTTGTGTATTTTTTTTATTTGATTTGCCAATGTGGACACATTAAAATGTTGTATTAAAGTTTGATGTTTTCTTATTATGAAAATGAATTGATTTTAAAAAAATATTATTAAGTAGTCTAGTGACTAAAAATTCCATTTTAAGGAGAATAATGGTCCGTTTGGCCTAGCTTATTTTTGAGCTTATGCAAACAGATTATTCAATATAAATTAGGTTTTATGCTATTTTATAAGTTCAAATTAGTAAAAATTAAATTTTTATAACCTATTTTATCATAAACTACTTTGACAAACTTATAATAATACATAAAAATTGCAAAAGCCGTTTGCATAAGCTCAAAAATAAGCTAGGCCAAACGGACCATAGTGTAGGTATCAGGGTTCAAACCTCGATCTATGAATATTACATGCAATGTTCCTACCAACTAAAATATGTTTACGGGAACTAAATGAAATATTCTTAAAAAGGTAAAATCTTAAACTCGAGAGAAAATGTGAATGTAAAATTTACAAATAAAAATTTGAACAAAGGTGGGCTTGAAAAATCAATTGTGATAGAGAGAGCCCGGTGGGGATGGCAGAGAAGAGATTAAAAACCAAACAAAAGAGTGAAGAAAAGTGTGTGTTGTGGGCAATAATACAACACTTAGGTTAATGTTCTCCCACACTCACATGCTGTATCCAGCCCATATTATGTGTTACTGTGAATTGAAGGTGACACCATATTTGCTTCTTTCAATATGCTTATGTGTGTGCCTTTTGGGACCGTTTGTTTTATATTAATGTCTTCCACTACTATAATTCTTTTTTCTCTCCAATGGCAGAATTTTCCAGCACATATATTTTTTGTAGAGGTTGGTGGATTTGTGGTCCAAATAATAAAAAACTTAAATAGCCGTAAGATCTATACACTTAGGCATGTATATAGACGTGGGTTAGCAGTGAAAATAAGTCAAATTGTTAGAAACTTATTTATTTTTCTATAAATAACTCATTTTGTTAAAGAAGTAACAATTGAAAGTATATAGGCAATAAGTGAATCTTATTTCAACTAAAGTTGACACACTAACTAAAAACTCAACAACATTAATAAACTTGATCATAACTCATGAAACTATTTAAACATGTAGGAGGATTAATCCTTTTATTTATTTTTTTTAAAAATAAATCCACATAAATAAGATATGGAGTGAGATTGATTTGCAAATGGTATATAGATGAAAAAAAAATACGTAAAATTTTTTGAACAAAATGTGACACTTTTCACAAGGAACAAAAACAAGCTAATGTAGACCCGAGAGTTTTGTAAATTGGCGCTGAGCACCAACATAGGAAGTCCTTGTGTTGCTCGCTTTCCAATCTCAAAGGCTTAAAATTGATGGTGAGGGAGGGGGACGAACAAAATCGAGAAACGTTGTTCTTTTAGAGAAAAGCTTAGAGGCAACATGAAAACTACTCACATTAAATAAATCCCATAGGGGCCGGGGTACTAATCGACTTATTTTGATGATGTCAATTGATGATGGGATTTTTGTCAATATATGTGGTCCAAGGAATTGGAGGTGCTTATTGTCAAACTATTGGACAAATAAGTAGCTAGGGTTCATGACAATGATGAAGACCAAACTTGAAAATATAGCTAGGGTTCAAGGAAACTAAAATATACTAATTTGAATATTTGTAACCTATGTTTTGGCCTAAATAAGTCAGAAATGTCATACTAAATTAAAAATTAACAAATTAACAATTTTTTTAACAATTAAGTTCAATGATGTTTACTATTGTAATACTTACTAAGCCCTTTATTTAGCCAAATGTAAAACAACAAAATTAAAAATCACCTAAAAATCAATCTGTGATCTATGTAATGCCTCTGCACTTAAACTTTTGCAATTTTAAGAAAAAACTTGAATCTTGGACATTTACTCATTAACTCCTTAATTAGCTCAAACTAATTGAACTATCCACCCCATCCAAAATCATATTTCTTAATTGATGTAAAAAAGAACACTAATCCAATAGACACATGAAACAAAAATTATGGCATTCTCACTAAGCTCACTTTCCATCTCTCAAGTGTTTGTTTACTCTCAAAGCGCATCCTAAATATGGAGCAAAATTCTTTAATCACTTATTTCCCCTCCAAATCAGAAGTATTTGAAAGAGAAAGAAGTAATGCTATTGTAATTTTTATGACAAAATTACATTCAATTTTATATATTTTTTTTTTGGCTTATACCTTCAATTTTATATTCTTTTTTACAGTAGAAACAATTTTATATTAAAATCTAAAATTATCCTTATTGAAATTTAGAAGGTTAGGTTATCTCACTCTAGTAGCCACTTCGCTTCTGTTTTTTTTTTTTTTTTCCTTGCTACTTTGTGGCATATGAGTAACTATAATATTTCTTTTTCGTTAGTTTTTACTTTATATATTTGTTCAAATTTTTTTTTGTTGGTTTTTGTTTCTTTCTATATCGACGATTTAGTTTATAAATATGTTTTATTATTTTATGGGTTTTAATCAATTGTGGATTTTAGTTTTTTTTTTTTCTCGGTTTTCACCACCAGTTGAATCTGGTTCGGGGGTCAGTTCTAGCATCAAGTGGTTCCAGCTCCCTTCCGATCGCAGTTGCGGGGGATCGAACCGTGGTCCTCCCTACCAAGTTCAGCGCCAATCACCACTGAACCAACTAACGATTGGTAAAGAACAAATTTTAATTAAAATGTATTAATGTTATTGTGATCTATTTATGATATTTAGGTTCGATAATTGTGATCAATAATAATGAGTCTTGGACACTAATTTGTATAGAAATAAAGTGTATAACCTTGCACACAAAAAAAAAAAAGTGTATAACCTAATGGATACATTGACTAGGATTTTGATCTTATAAATAGATAGTCTAAGTTCCCTTTATCATCAAATTGTCACTCTGACTATATGCTCGTTTGTTGTCCCATTAAAAACATCAAATTCCGAAGCAAGGGACAAAGGAAGACCCTAATCTGACATATCGAAATTTCGATATTGACGATTCGGTAACAATTAATTATAATGATTATAATTATCAAATAAGTTCGTTATAAATTCATATAATATATCAATCTCTAATTTTAATCTTACATGTCCGTTTTATATTATTAACTTATTTTTAATTTATCAACTTTTCTTAATGCAGTAGTCCATTTTACAAAACACCCAATATTTTAATAGACATTCTTAACAATACATAGTTTGCAAATGGAATTAAGCATAAAAGAGAGTGGACACATATACAATACAGCATGAACAAATTTTTTTTGAATGACAAATATATATATATAAATAAGAAAGAACTAGTACATCCAAAATAGTTCACAAATGGGAGTATAAGAGGTACCGAGCCTCAAAATAAATAGAAAATACAAAGAACTCATAGATAGACAACTCCTAAATATCCGACGATCAAAAAGAGAAAAAGAAGAAATCAAGAAGAGAAAACATAAAGAAAGCGACACCCCTCCAAGATCACCAAGCCCAAGAGCACCACCACACATGACTCTAGCCGTTCCAACACAAGATAGGGTCAACCTCCCACTCATAAAGAGAGCAAGGATTGGTAGCGTTTTTGACTAGATACCACTTTCAAGAAAAATTTCATCCTATCAACCAGTTATTCAATAGATGAAGATCCTCCAACAAAGATTAAGTCATTCCGAGAATTCTAGGATGACCAAATAACAACATGCCAAATTAATAACCATCCTAAGTATACCTTCCTACCAATACCCATCCCTAGTATAAATTCAAACAAACCTATTATTTCCCCAGACAAAGCACTTTGGACCCCTAACCACCTAAAAATGGAGTACCACACCATAGAAAATACATTGCAAGTTAGGAATAGGTGTTTCACAGACTCAACTAAATTTCCACAAAACATATAAACAATATTATTAATATATGTAATCACCCTTCTTCTAAAGAGATTTTGGTGTGATGATATCCTATTATGAAGTAATTGTTGGAGATGAACCAAACAAAGAGAACAACTTAGAGAAAGAGAGAAGGAAAGTATTTGGTAATTGAAAAGAATTAAGAATGAAAAGATGTTAAATTTTATTGATCATAAGATGTGTATATATACAAGTATGAGAAAGGTTGTTATTAACCAACTCAACAAATCCTAACTGCAAAAAAAAAACTAAACTAGCATATCAGTCTCCCAGGCATACTTAGAGGAGACGCTAAGTCTGTAGAGTTTCCCAGACTTAGAGGAGACGCTAAGTCTGCAGAGTTTTCCAGACTTAGAGGAGACGCTAAGTCTAATCTGCAGAGTTTGAATTATACAAACCAATACTCCTCCTTAATTCAAACTCTCAAAGCACACAATACCTATATTCCTTCTGAGCTTAAGGAATTGATTTCTCTTGACAGCCTTAGTAAGGATATCAGCTTGTTGATCCTCACTTGAGCAAAACTCCAATTTCAACTTTCCTTTACTAACTTGGTCTCTAAGGAAATGAAACCTTGTTTCTATGTGTTTGCTCTTTCCATGGTTAATTGGGTTCTTAGCCAGGTTGATTGCTGACTTATTGTCAAGCCTTAGCTCAACTGTGATGTCTTCAATGATCCCCATTTCACCGAGAAGTGATTGTAACCAATTTGCTTGACATGAAGCTAGAGATCTTGCAACATACTCAGCTTCACAGCTTGAGAGAGCTATGACTGACTGCTTCTTGGAACACCATGACACTGGAGCTCCTTGAAACTTGAATAGGTAACCACTTGTGCTTTTCCTTTCAATCTTATCCCCACACCAATCTGCATCAGAAAATCCTACTAATTCCAAAGTCTCCCTGTTGCTTGAATATGGAAATAGAATACCATAATGCACCGTGCCGTTGATGTATCTCAGGATTCTCTTGGTTGCTAAGAAGTGAGATTTCAATGGCTTGCTCATAAACCTACTGATATAGCCAACTGCATAGCTTATATCAGGCCTGCTTTGGCATAAGTATCTCAGTGATCCCACTAGCTGCCTGAACATAGTTGAATCCACTGCTTCACTTGTATCATCATTTTCAATTTTTGGCCTTATGTCTGCTGGTGTGACTGATGAATTACAGTCAACCATCTCAAACTTTCTTAGGATCTCATTAGCATACTTTGCTTGGTGTAGAACTATACCTCCTGAAGTTTCCAAAAGTTCCATTCCTAAGAAATAGGTAAGCTTGCCCAGGTCAGTAATTTCAAACTCACTTTTCATCTGTGCTTTGAAATTCTCTATTTCTACAAGTGAGCTACTAGTCACTAATAGATCATCCACATACAAACATATGATTAACATATGCTTGTCATCACTGTTCTTAACATACACACCATATTCAACACTGCAATTCTTGAAACCTTGCATAACAAGAAAGTTGTCAATCCTCTTGTTCCAACACTACAAGAATAAGGCGATATGGCGGCAACATTTTTCCAACAACTCAATTGTTGTTGGCAAAATAAAGGAATTAGCAGCAATGTTTACACATGGTTGTGATAAGTAACTTGTTTGTAACAATATTTCAATCGTTGTGATAAATACACTTATCCCCGCCAATTAAAAGAATCGTTGCTATATTATCTCTATTTCCCAATGATTTTCCGAGATTGCTGGCAATTGACAAACAACTTGCAATCCATATAATACTCACGTCTTAATTAGTGGGTAATTTTTTTTTTTTTAAATTATAATACGAGCACCTCTAATTTTTTTATTAAAAAAAAGTAGTACATATACTATTAAAAAACCTGAATAACTATAAAAAAAACCTGAATAACTCTAAAAAAAAAAAATTTAATTTATAAAAAAAAACCTGAATAAATATAGCAGGAAAAAACCTTAATAAAAATGAGATATTTACGTCCTCTTAAAATTTTTGTTTCGTTTTTGGGCACTATTAACCAATTTATGTTTATGTTAATGATAAAAATAACATAAAAAAATGTTAAAATTATAAAAAATAAAAATAAAAAATTATGTACAAGTATGTCTTATTATATCCATCTATTATTATTATTTTAAATCTCTATGTCTTTATATGTTCAAGAATATTTTAAAATATCCGTGAACCAAAAATGAAACAAAAAAGTTTAAAAGGTCTAAAATATTTGCTTTTTTTTTTGGATGAAATATTTGGTTTTTTTTTAATGGACTGAAATAAAAGTTTGTTATATGTTTTATGTTTGGTGCCAAGAATCTTAGTTAATCTATAAATATATACAAGTTTTTTTTACTACAAATAATTCTTTTAATAGAAAATTTACTAACTAAAATCTGATGAAGTTGAAAATCGCACTACATCACTACTTTTTTAACTACCCACTCACAAGGTTTTAAGAAGAAAAAAAACTGTCAACACAAAAAATTTCGTGAACATGGGGATACACACATGTGAATTTTGGAGCCTTTAATTTACAAATTTTGTGCCAATAAATTAGGAGCCACTTTTTTGTTTGAGTATAAAAATTAATTTGTTCCCACTAAGTATACTAGAATTTCTCTTTGGATGAGTTTTGGAAACTGTCAAAAGAGTTCAAGCACTGCAACTCTCAAGTCTCGAATGATATTTGAAATTCAACACATCACAAGTGTGTCTACTTTATGAGGGTAAAATATTTTGACATTACTTAATTGTTCTTCAAATTTTTTTCACGCAATTGTTTCTTTCCTATTTTTATCTTAAAATTCTTTATTATTCTTTTTCAGTGATATAATGCAAGAGAATGAATCGATACAAAAACATCAGAAGAACTCAAAAAGGAAGATATTTTCATATTCAACCTGAAAAGAGGTAGCTATTGAACTTTAATCAAGAGCTTTTTATTAAGAATCTTGAGTTCTGGTCATTTTAATCTCATAATTATTTTTTTTAGTTTCTTATATTAATGCTATATCTAACATAGTTTTTTATTTTCATTGTTCAATGCAGGATACATTTAATATCGCTGAATGAGACCATAACAAAGATACTATATTTTACACATCAAGAAGACTATACCAAAATTATAAGACAAAACATCATAATCAATATTAAAATAAAATGTAATTATATAAAACAATTAATATGACATAAAGGTTTCACAAAACATTTATAAAAAATAATTTGTGTTTAAATATCAAACTATGGCTACAACTTTTTTATTGAGAAAAACAAAACTATATATTGTTGGGAAATTTTTTTGTTATTGCAGCGACTTTAATCGTTGAGACAAGTTGGATATAACAACAATCGTGTTGTGTGCCGGCAGCAAAAAAAATTTGTTGGCAAAACACTACTAACAGCAACAATATTAAATGTCGTTGCAAAACTTTTAGCAACGGAACTTATCGCAACAACGTGCAGCGACTTTTTTTTCGTTGGGATAAAACTCTTTTGCAACAACTTTATACATTTCCCAACGACTTTTGTCGCTGCAAAAAACCTTTTATCTTGTAGTGCAAGCTCTTGGTGCCTGTTTTAAGCCATACAATGCCTTGTGCAGTTTCAACACCTTGTCCTCTCTTCCCTTGAGTTCAAAACCCGGAGGTTGTTTCACATGAACATCTTCCTCTAAGGGTCCATTCAAGAATGCAGACTTGACATCTAAATGGAATAAGGGCCATCTTCTACTACAAGCTAGAGCAATCACTAGCCTTATAGTTTCATGCCTTGCCACTGGAGAGAACACTTCATCATAATCCAACCCTTGCCTCTGCAGAAAATCTTTAGCTACAAGCCTTGCTTTGTACTTGATTATCTTGCCTTTAGGGTTTTGTTTTGCCTTATACACCCAATTCACATCAATTGCTTTCTTGTCTGATGGTAGATTACACAAATCCCAAGTCATGTTCTTCTCAATTAACCTTAGCTCTTCATTCATAGCTTCCTTCCATACCTTGCTCTTCAATGCAGCCTTCACATCAATAGGCTCAGTATCAGCTAGTATAGCATAATGTACAATTTCTCCTTCATTATCTACTATGTTGTCTGAGGCTATCTCACAATCAGCTAGTCTTCTAGGAATTTGAATGTTTCTCTGAGGTCTAGTTGGTAGAACTATGTCATCATCACTTGAAGTTTGCATATCTTCATCAAGGCCTGTACCATGATTATGATTCACAAATGTGGTTGGTTCATTGTTTTGATTTGAATCATCAACTAAGTCCACTTCACAAGCTTTCTTAGAAGTTGATTTTTGTTCCCAATCCCAGTTATCATTCTCTATGACTTTCACATATCTACTGATTTCAATCTTATCAGTAATGGGATTGTACAATCTATAAGCACTTGTTCTATGATATCCTACCAATATCATAACTTCACTCTTGTGATCTAGCTTCTTTCTCTTGGCATCAGGGATGTGCTTATAGCATAAGGAACCAAACACCTTCAAATGTGACACACTTGGCTTAGCTTTTGACCAAATCTCCTCTAGAACTTTGTCTACCAATCTCTTTGTAGATGATCTGTTGAGGATGTACACTGCTTCTCCCCAAAACCTCTTTGGCAATTGCTTCTGCTTAACCATGCTTCTAGCCATGTTAAGTATGCTTCTGTTTCTCCTTTCAGCAAGACCATTGTGTTGAGGAGTGTATGGTGCTGTAACTTCATGAATTATGCCTTGACTCTTACAAAAATTCTCAAATTCTGTTGAAGTATACTCACCTCCACCATCAGTTCTCAACACCTTGATTGCTTTTCCACTTTGTTTCTCCACCAATGTCTTAAACTTCTTGAACACATCAAAGGCTTCACTCTTAGCCTTTATGTGATACAGTCATGTCATTCTAGAGAACTCATCTACAAATGTTATGAAGTATTTGTTTCCACCAGTAGATAACACATCTATAGGTCCACAAACATCTGAGTGTACAACATTCAACACCTCACTAGACCTCATTGGTAGATGATTTTTGAATGAATCACTTGACTGTTTTCCAAGTAGGTAGGTAGTACAAGTCTCTACAGGAGCTATTACACTAGGCAGACCTAAAACCATGTTCTTTGAATTCAATAGTGACAAGCTTTTGAAACTCAAATGACCATACCTCTTGTGCCATAGTTCACTGTCTTTGATCTCAGTTGATGCAGCTAAACACTCATGTTCAATTGCTTTCAACTGTGTCTTGAAAGTCCTGTTCTTGCTTTGAATTAACTTAAGGATCAAGTTCTGTTTTGAATCAAACAACTTCAATGTTCCATCTTCCAAAACCACATTGAATCCTTTGTCAAGTAACTGACCTACACTCATCAAGTTACACTGCATCCCCATTCTTCCTCTGAATAACAACATTACCAATTCCCTTAGCATCAATGGATTTACTGTTGGCAAGTTTGATCTTTGTGTTGAGACAACTATCAAAATCAGTCAAAATGTTCCTGTTTCCAGTCATATGGTTTGAACAACCAGTATCAAAGTACCATTCCATAGATTCTGCAGTTTCATCAGTGATAGTCACCATGAAACTTACATCATCATCTGAATCCTTGTTCTCTGCCAAATTTGCTTCTTCGCCATTTTTCTGATTCTTGATTTTCTTCTCATTCCTACATTCACTTGCATAGTGTCCAAATTTTGAACACTTGAAGCATTGAATATGACTCTTGTCTTTCTTCTTTGAGTTGCTCTTTTGTTTCCCTCCTCCTCCATTAGAGGATTCGGGCTTGTCTTCAACACTTTCTTTTCCATTCTTGTTCTTTTGCAAATTTTTCTTATTGTTCTGAAATTTCTTGAATTTTGCATACAAGGCTTGCTCATCTTCTTTGACTTGGTCCTTTTCACCATGCTTCATCTCATGAACCTCTAGTGTACTCTGCAAATCTTCAAGCTTCATCTCACTTAGATCTTTAGTCTCTTTAATTGTCACCACTATGTGATCAAACCTTGAAGTTAAAGTCCTAAGCACTTTTTCCACAGTTTCTTGTTCTTCAAGATTACTTTCACAATTCTTCATCTGATTAGTGAGTGTCACTAATCTTGTGAAATAATCTGAGATCTTTTCATCACTCTTCATCTGCATTAATTCATATTGCCTCTTTAATGCTTGTAATTTGACCTTCTTTACCTTAGCATCACCACCATAACACTTCTGCAATATGTCTCATGCACCTTTTGAAGTCTCTGCATCTGCAATCATTTCAAACACCTTTGAATCCAGACACTGATGGATCAAAAACAAGACTTTGTTGTCTTTTCTCTTGGCTTCTCTGTGAGTTGTTCTTTGTTCTTCATTTGCATTGGCTGGGAGTGGAGCAACCTCTGCATTCACTTGATCATACACCTCTTGAAAAGTGAATATCACCTTAATTTGCTTCACCCAAGTATCCCAATTTTTCTCATCAAACACTGGCAAGTCTGCATGAAAATTGTTGTTTCCAGCCATGGTTGATTGCAGTGATCAACCAACAAATCCTTCTATACCAGAAAGATTTGGTAAAGATCAAGTCTTGATCAATTCTTGATCAAGGTCCCTTGGAACGTACAATGCTCTGATACCACTTTGTTGGAGATGAACCAAACGAAGAGAACAACTTAGAGAAAGAGAGAAGGAAAGTATTTGGTAATTGAAAAGAATTAAGAATGAAAAGATGTTAAATTTTATTGATCATAAGATGTGTATATATACAAGTATGAGAAAGGTTGTTATTAACCAACTCAACAAATCCTAACTGCCAAAAAAAACTAAACTAGCATATCAGTCTCCCAGACATACTTAGAGGAGACGCTAAGTCTGCAGAATCTCCCAGACTTAGAGGAGACGCTAAGTCTGCAGAATTTTCCAGACTTAGAGGAGACGCTAAGTCTAATCTGCAGAGTTTGAATTATACAACCAATAGTAATTGTCCAAAACTTCCAATCTTAGTAAAGATAAAACTAGACACCCTTAGAAACATAGATAAAATAAAATAAATGCGATAGATTTTATCCCCAAAATTTTAACACCAAATAGAACATGGAGTACACACATAGGCACTACCTTCAATCCCCGTACGTATATATAATTTTTGATAACTTTGTAATTTGGGGTATCCAATTCCATACTTTTTAGATGTATTATACAGCATAGTTTTGCAGCTATATTAAAGTTTAAAGAAAACATCTTATTTGGGGTGAAAATTTCTTCATGTCCAAGCCTATGACGAGGTGAAGGTAGACCAATTTTGTCAACTTGCACTGTAAGGGAATCAAAAGTCAAACATATGCATAGCTCCCATTTTCTAGTGACTCCATTCGTTAGTGGGGGGATATGCCATGCGGGAACATTTTACTATTAGAAGTTGTGTATTAAATAATGGTAAATATGTTAGTATCATTAAATGCTAAATTTCTATGTTTATATGTGTTTTAATATGAACCATAGAGTAACCAGTTTATGTAGGTTGACAAAGTTGTAAATATTATTTGATTGATACGCAATAATTTCACAATATTGAGTATTAGTTTGAGTAAAGATGTTCCGTTTAATAAAAAATTTGTTTTAATTTAACTGAGATTATAAAATTTGTATATATATTAATAATTTCATTTATTACTAGACTTTTTTTGACAAAAAATTTATTAGTACTTTTTTTTCTTATTAAACTTTTTGAATATGCGGATAAAATGGCAAGGGCCATTAAAAGTCACGCATAACTGTAAGTTCTTGAATTTGAACTGAAGTGAAAATATTCAGCCAACCAATTTTGACATTATCAATTGAGTTACGCTTTACTTATTTATTACTACACCTTCTAGTCATATTAAAAAAAAAAATTGTATCTAAATTATATACACTTATATATATATATATATATATATATATATATATATATATATAAACTTGATTATATAGATGCGTGTGTTCATTGTTTATATATGTTGATTAGTTCTTCATACTAATGTAAAATAATTTTTCTTTTTCATCTTTGCCAATCTTGAAGTCATTATGGATATATCTTCTTAAATTCAAGTTATTCTCAAGAAAATTTATCAACGACAATGAATAAATTATTCAATGAAACATGTGGGTTATCATTAAAGTTAATTAAGGAATTTTTTTGGATGAACATGGGTACTTTAACAGTATTACCCGTACCACACTCACTAATTAACCTTCGATCGATATATCACGTGTTTTATATTCCAGCCCTAGCTAGTATTTTATTCTTACCCCCTACCCACGTGAATAAATAAATATTATTTGTTTTCTTTGACACAAAATCACTTGTATTAGTTGATCATAGAAAAATTGGATGTTTAGCATATTTAAGGAAATTTTCAACCAAAATTGGAGTATTAGTCAAACTAAAAATCCTCATACCTTGAAGGGTGAGCCCTATATCCAAACTATATCTATTTATCTATGTTTTCTCTTGTCTCTTTTGATTAAAAATAGTGTAAAAGTTAACCAATAATTATATTCATTGTTCAGCTCAAAATGACAATTTTGACTTACAAGAAAATTACACTCATTCTTGAGCAAACCTATATTCTTTGAGAAGAGGAAGAAGCAAAAAAATACACTAATTGATAGTATAGTATTAAAATCAATTAGGCAAAAAAATGTTAGTGGAAAATTAATTAATATAAGAATTATGAAATTATAAAAGTCACTATTAATCAATTATGAGATGCTTGGCAGTTTTGGTCAGATTGTCAGGTGAGTTAATCATGTTCCTTGGCTTGGCCATTTATTTAGATACCATTTGGTTGAAGCACATGGCACAGGTATTCATTCAATAATAACTGAGTTTACTCATGTGAAGAGCAATTGCAATATATTGTGTGTTGAGTAGTGTGTAATATGGTTTTGGAAAATTTGGACTACTTTGGAGCTGTTCCTAGGTGCCATTGTAGATAGCCTAAGGAAGGAAAAATAATAGTTATTGTTGTACATAAAGTTGGTTGAATTAATAATTATTCACATGATAATATTTAACACACAAATTGAAAACAACTTGTTTGGTTTTCTTTTATTGTGGAATTAGTTTATTGCGGAATTGATTAAAGAGGCTAGACAAAATATAAATAAAATTTATTTTTTTAAATTTATTTTATAATTGATATATCTGGTCGATTAAATATATCAATTATATAATGAATATAAAAAGATACACAAATTAATTTTTATTATTAAATTTTGGGTAAATAGGTATTTACCATTCCGCAAAATAGGCGAGTTTTACGTTTTCCCCTGCAATTTTTTTTTGTAGGAATACCTTTCTATAATGTTTTTTTAAAAAAAATTGTAGTGTATTTTACCCCTTGCCGATTTTTTTTTCCAATATAAGGGGTATTCCTACAAAAAAAATTGCAAGGGAAACACAAAACTCGCCTATTTTGCAGGGAGTAAAGATATATTTACCCTAAATTTTATTATTAGATCAAATAAAATATAAAAATAAATAAATAAATTTATTCAGTAATACTAAGACTATTTTACTTATACATATCAAACAAAGTTTATTAAATTTGCTATAAAATGAGACTTACTTTCAAGGGTTTTAAATTTTGGAAGAGATTTTCATGAGCATGTGTCTTAAAGAAACAGAGAACGGTGAAAGCGGGACAATTGAGTAAATATTCTAGTTTTTTTTATAGAGTAAATATCCAAGTTGATTTTTAAAATGGAAAGGGTGTTTCAATTTAGTCTCTATATTATCAATGGTAAACGGTAATGGTATGAGACTAAACGATCCCGCCCAAATACATACATGGATTGACCAAAAAAAAATCTACCAGAGAACATAGTTGTTAGCAAAAGGGAAAGAAGGGGAGAAAGAGAGAAAGAGAAAGGAGACTAGAGTTTCCATTAGAATGATAAAAGTTGAGAAAAACAAATATGACACTCCTTCGGTTTGACAACATATCGTGGATTGAAAGGGTTGTTTTGGTTTCCTTCTGTTTTGCAAGGAAGAATTGCTACTCGAACCGTTTATGTGTTGGAAATCGACTCATTCGTCAGTGTTTATGCTTTGAAAGTTTATTTTGCTGTTTTTGCAATTTGATTTCGGTCTCGTATCAATACTAGATCAGATTATTTTCCACCTAATATTATACTTTATTGAATTAAATATATTTTTAGTCCTTACATGTTAGGTTTTATATATATATATATATATATATTGTTAGAATAATGTAATATGACCAAATGGAATTAGTAAAAATGAGCACTAAAAGGAATTATTTCCTTAAATGAATAGATAAGGTGAACCATTATGGAATGTGCTATCAACGACAATTTGAGAATTTCACCATTACCTCGTACCACCAATTACAGCTGTGAAAGTTTCAATTATCTCATTTCAACGGTACAGTCTTATCAACTATATAAAAAGGACAAAGAAAATTCGAACAATACACCTGAATATAATAACAACAATTCTCCTTGTACAAAATTAGCTCACAACATTTTCAAATTATTAGAGCTTCAGAAAAATACTTAGGCTATGTTTGAATTGATGGAATGAGATGAAATGGGAATTAATGTTCCATGGAATGAAATGAAATAGGAATTAATGAATTTCATCCCATACCACCACTTTACCCTTAATTTTGTTTCATCCAATTTATGAGGTAAATGATGAAATGTAAATTTTTTTATCATTCCATTATAAATTATTCAAACAATGGAATGATATATTTTTTCAGTTCCACTCTGCTCCACTTCATTCTACTTGCTCCACTCTATTCTATTACATTTTATCAATCCAAACAGAGTCTTAGTGCAGTAAATTTCATATATCTTTCTAAGTGTATTCTTTGTATTTCAACTTGTGTAATGTGATTATTTGAGAAGCAACTCTTGTATTTCAAATTGTTCAGGACATGGAAGTTATTTTTAATATGACCACGAGAGAGAAAGCAGTATTTGGGTGTTTGCGAGCAACAGATGCTCAAGATTTTCTTCTTACTACTCCTATTGATGGATTAGGCCAGCATATGTCATCAATTTAGTATAGTACTATCCTTAAATATCGCCTCATGATTCTTTTTTTTCCTTCAAATGATGTTTGTCGTAAAACGTGCTCGAATAACTTTGGGGAGCACACAATACATTGTAGAGAGCTCCCAGGCTTCAAATATAGGCACGACTTTGTCCAAGATGTCATTTTTGATGTTTTTAGGCGTGCAGGAATATCTGCAAAAAAAGAGGTCCCTGTGAACTTTTTGACCGACCCACAGGAAGGGCGATCAACTCACAGACCGACAGCTGTTATGGTGTATGTGTGGGTAGGGTGAAAGCATGCATGTGTGGATTTGACTGGAGTTTCGCCACTTGTTGGTTTAAGGGCCGAAACTTTTACTGTGGGACAAGCAACCCTCAAAGTTGCTTCAAGTAGAGTGGTAAAACATGAGAAAACATGTTCTAACAATCAACATGTTTTCATACCATTTGCTTTTGACATTTTTGGCTTCATAGCACCAGTGGATGAGAGTCTTTTGCAACGAGTTCAAAAGTTATGAATAGCAATGTTGTGTTCCGTAGAACTAAGAATGCTATTTTTATCGGAATTGGTTTTATCATCAAAAAAGGATTGACGGCGTAGCTTGTTGCCTGTTTGCCTTTAATTCATATGTAATTACTTATTTATTAATATATATACTTATGAGTATTTTATGATGTAACTCTTGTAAACACAAATTCTTTGTATTTCATCTTTATTGAAATCTTTGAGAAACTACGGTTGGTCAGCTGACTCAAGAAGTCATGGACAAGAGGTCTTTCAGATTGTAATCAAGAATAATTAGTGGATTAAGTCCTTATGATAGGCAAACTCACTCCGAGGAGTGGACTTGAGTAACCTAATTAACGGTGAATCAATATTAAATTATCATTGATCTTGTTTAGTTGTTCTATTTGAATTGAGCTTTTTAGGAGAAAAAAAATTTCAAATCAGAAACTCAATTCACACACACCAGTCCACCCCCCTCTCGCCCGTTTCTTGAACCTTCGTATATATACTTTCTCCCATAATATATAAAAATAAAATTTCATTTTTTAAATTTATTAAAAAAGTAATATATCAAATTTATATTGTTTACTAAATATATTACCTTTTTAATGAATTTAAAAATTCAAATTTTTTTTATGTATAGAAACGGATAGAGTCTGTGTGCGATAATAAAGTAATAACATTTCATTAGTAATGTGGAAAGCTAAGGGCATGTGTATTGCAGTTGTTGTCAAAGCTAGCTATATCAATGACAATGAACATGAAGATCTCTCATTTATCTAGCAGCTAGCTTGTTTAAAGCATGCATGTGCGATGTACTATTTCTCCCATTTAAATTAAATTTTGAAAATAACAAGAAGAAAAAGATGAACAAAAATATAAATGCATGGCTGGCTTCTTAACAATTTTAAGAAAATATCTCTAATGCCAAATATTATTATTATTTTTGTTATTAATTTTAAGAAAATAATCCCATTAGTTCAACTTAGATGGTGAAAGACTATAAATATTAAGAAGCATTGTATTGTATCCGTAGCTAGCCGGCCGGTCCTTTTAATTTGGATGCTCTGAGCGAATCAAAAGAATGATGCACTTGTAGTTTTTTTTTGTAAAAAATTAATAATTTGTTCAAAGGTTTATTATAAAAAATTATTTTCAATATTGAAATCAAATAGAAAAAATTAATTCATTCATAATCAAGATTTGTTAACATAAACTTAATATTGAGTAACATAAACTTAATTATACAATGTAAAATTTTATTTTTAATATTTACTTATTATTTATATACAGTGGACCGTCGTAGCCATTTTTGGGTCTTACTCACAATTATCTTTGCTTGGCCCATATAATGGACAAAGATAATCAATCCGAGTTAGCCCAATAGCTGAGATTCATTCTCTCGTGACCATGAGGGCGAATCTCCCTCGAAACATGCTAGGATAAGCATGACTCAAGTTAGCTGCTAGCCGATCTAGCTAGTAGGAACTTGAGAGGTTAAAGCTGAGAATACAAGACGAAGTTGAGGGAAAGAGATGTGTGTGTGTGTGGGGGGGAGCTCGCTAAAGCCTCAACTACTCCCCTGACCCTAGTTAAGGATATAAAAAGGACACAAACCCTAATAGACGATTCATGCCTATTCACAAAATAGTCTTAAACTCTAAGGTTAGTGTCTGGTACACCGCCAACTTGATATTACTCAAACAACTCACGTAAGAACATATAGTATATACAAATGAAAAGAATAATTTTACAAGATTTGGGGGGGGGGGGGGACTGGATGATTTTTTGAGAAAACAATCGACTACTTAAAAGTCCTTTGAGATGTTAAAATATCTACAAGGGCACAAATTTGGTTTGTCTAAATTTGCAAAGTCTTCAAAGTTTTGTTGATAATTAACACGAATTGATTGGTGGGGTGTTTATATCATTAATTATCTTTCTTTTTTTTAAGAAGCTAACAAAATATTACTTAAATAAGTACTCAAATATAATGTGTGTCTAACTAAAAGAAATATACATTGAAGTTATAAAATAAAATAAACAAATACTAAATATCTTTTACTCAAATCTTATCCCAAACACGGCAAGAGATTATACCACCACAAGTTCAAATCAAATATGAAATCTTTCTTCCTATTCTTCAACCACCACGATAATAATTTCAACTTGTCAAATAGCACCTCCATTAATTTTTCTTTGAGAGCGTATATAAAAATCCTATTATTTTCTTATTTCTATATATTCCAACAAGTCAACCAAACAATTTGTAGACTTATTCTAACTTCTTCACTAAAAACGTAAGCATTACAAAATTGTAAAGAATGATGGGCAACTAAATTGTAAAGCACTAGTTTGTTCCAAATAACATCATTATGAGTTACCACCGTTAATGGTACGTTAGTGAGTAAATGATTACGGAATACCATGAATCTGGATCAAAATACCACTTCCAACAATCTTGAACACCAACTTGCGACAAAAAAAAAGTTTTCCAATGCACAACAACACTCCAAATACAACTCTTTTCCTCCCGCACAAAAAGACGTCCCTCCAACTCCACCCCTCACCTCCCACACGCCACCCCCTCCTATACATATTTGGCTCCGATATATTTTTATCAACAGATAATTCATACAACCAATTCAAATCTTATATTAAGAGGTTTTTCACCTAATGACTTATCTTAAAAAAAAGTCTATTCCCCATTACAGATCTTCCTACTAATATTGTTGTCGAACCACCTCCCAACACTCAATTCAACCTCTTCTCTAACAATACACACATCCTTTCACCGACTTGAGTCATTCCTCCCACCGGCCCTCACTCGCCCATCCTCCACATCATATTTAACAATTAAAACTTTAAACCACAGCCCCACTTGATCAATTAATAACCACATCCCCTCCGTTGATGTGTGTATTTAGTATTAGTGTTTGTGCTTTCCTTCACAAAATAATTTTAAAAATTCGTATTTTTGTTTATATTGAATTGAACTAGTTTATAATGTATAGTATTATTAAGGTGGATATTTTTATTAGAGTTCGAATCTAAGATTTCATAACTATGTAAATTTCATTAGATATTTTTTAATTGGTCTATGAATGAAAAATCCTTATTAATTATTCATGTATTTCTGTAAAATGAAGTTGTACAGATGCAAATAAATACATAAAATAAAAATAAGAAGAAAATAAAAAAACAGTTGTAAAAATTTCCCCTAAGAGGTAAACTATTGTAGCCATGCACCTCCCATGCTGCAAGCAGAGTAACAAGCATGAAAGATGAAACTGTCAACACACAATGATAAAAGTGTTACTATATCTTAGTGACGTTATACTATGTTGAAAATTTCAGTGCTAGTGGGATTTTTTGGTGACACTATATATCTCTGAAATTTGCAGCTTTATATCACTATATTATTGTTTTGATGAACAGCTTTATATTAAAGACATTGTAGCTTATTGGAAAAAAAGATGCTACTTTCTGTTATAAAAATATATATGATAACATAAAAATAGGAAATGATTTTTTTTTTTGGTAAGGGGAAATGAATTGAAGTAGAGTAAAATATGACATTTCCACCAAATAAAAAATAAAAAAAAATATGACACAAGTCTCTCATTTATGAAAAATGAGACTTCTTAACAAAAACCGGATCATTACTTTTCCTGGTCAAAAAATTAAAAATAAGGATACTATAAATTTCTATTAATTGAAATATTTTAAAAGTGATAAAATACAATAGAAGTGATTGTTTATCATAAATATCTATCCAATTTTTTCATTTATTTTGATGCATTTACTTACAATATATTAAAAGAAACTACTATTAAAAATTCAAATTTGTCCTTATCACTTTTAACGATATTTCAAATTTTGCGCCCTTAAATGTAATTTTAACTATAATAAACTAATAAAAAAAAAGAAAGAAAGATAACCATAAAAGAAATTTTCCCATAAAAATAGTAACGGAAACCACTTCTAAAAAAAATAAATAATTCAATCTATTTTAATTTCAAAAATAGGAACAAAAAAATTAATTAAAATAAATTTACGCATAAAAATAGAAACAAAAATCACGATAAAAGATACGCGTCAAAAATAGTAACTTTTCTTTTTAATGAAAAAATAATAACTCAATCTAACATATAAAAACTTATATATGAAAAAAATAAAAATTGAAAAACCTAATAAAAGAATTTTTTTCAATGTAGTTTATGAAAAGAGTTTATAAAGATATAATTTTTGTCAGTGAAAACTTATGAATTAACAAGCGTAAAAAAAACATATGAAATAACATAAAAATTTATTTATAAATTATAATCATAAATTATTTTCACAAGCTTAAAAATAAGCCAAATTCAAACGGGCCCAATATATTAAAAGTATTACTACTAAAAATCTTAATTTGTACTCTATATTTATTATAAAAAAAATCTACTCTATTTTTGTTTACTCTTATATAAAATATACAGAAGAAGTGCATTATTGATGAATATATATATTATAATAATTATGGGGTAAATATATATATTATAATAACACACGAGACAATTGTTTTAATAAAAATAGTTAATCACACACGGGACAATTGCTTTAATAAAAAAAAGAATTGAATAATATATTATAATAATACACGGAACAATTGTTGATGAATATATTATTGATGAATATATTTTATAATAATATGCGACTGCTATGATGATTTGCAAATTACGTACGTATAAGAAAGAAAGAAAAAACAAAAAAAAAGTTATAATAATACACGTGACAATTGTTTTAATCAAAAAAGTTTACTCATACACGGGATAATTGCTTTAATAAAAATAGAAATTGAATAATAAATATTGTTTATTATTAATTATAATTTATTACACAAAAATCATACACGGGACAATTGCTTTAATAAAAAAAATTACTTAATTTAATAAGTTTTACAACAAAATAGCAGAATAACGTCGTATTATTTTTGTTTTTTACACGACATCACTTATATTTTAGCAATATTGGACAATATTGCTATTAGTTACGGAAACTCTACCCCGCAAAATGCAAGAATTGTTCTTTAAAAGATGAATCAAATAAACATGGCGGAATACACAGAAAGATTGAAAATGCAAGGAATGGTTGAGATTCATTCGCGAATTTTCGTTGAATTACTATCTGTAATAATAAGCATTATGCAATATTACAAATTGCCAGTCTTTTTTTTTTTTGAACAAGCCAAAATGAAATATATTAAAAGAACAATCTCCCTAGCACAAGGTGTGTCAAGGTAGACTAACAAAGTTTACATAGAGTCACATAACATACATAAAGATAAACAGAAAAGATCATACAAGGCCCAAACAAAGTAAAGGACTAGACCACCAGCTATGGCAGTTAGAAGCTAAGGTAACAGAAGTCGCCTTCAACTACCTAAGAGAAAGGAGCTTGATCTTGTCCAGCAACTGAGAAGTAGTGTTGGCCGAGCCTCAGAATATCCTGTGATTTCTCTCTGTCCACACAACCCAAACACATGTGAGCCAGATGAGCTGCAGAAAGGAACGACGTGCCCGAGAAACACCTGCTGAGAACGTGAACCGGACAAATTGCCAGTCTTAAACACATGTACTCATATATTCGATTGATGTTCACATAAGGTTAAGTGCTCAAAATATAGACCTTTGTAAATGTTTTAATATTAGTCTAGACATCCTAATTATTTTTTAATAAAAATAAAAAATCACTAAACTTATGAGAAGAATACAGTTATGAACCACCAGCTAATTAACGATCTAAAGTATAGTATATATAGTATAAGCTAAACTAGCTACCAGCACATGATAACAAATAACGAGGGACGGCTAGATACAATTTATTTAAATTTTGATTTTTGTTCTTAATCTGATTATACATGATTATTACAGTTGGATTGAAATTTGATTAGAATTGTGATTGGGATAAATGAATCAGGACAAATTACTTTTGTGATTAGAAAATTTAATATAAGATTAACTTTTTTCAACGACCTTAGTTGTGAGTGTTGTTTCCTAGAACGATTGATAGTGATGTGAACCTGGATTCAATGCCAATGGTTTTATATGAATGAAGCCAAAAGTTTATAATATAACTATTGAACTTTGAAGGTTAATTTATAATACGATATCTGCAATCAAGTTGAAAGGATATATATGATGACACTACCATCACTTTCTTTTGAAAACATGAGAAAACTTTTTCTTTTTCTTAGAAATGGCCCATCTCATCTCATTTCATAATCAATAATAGAGTTTTCTCATGTTTTCAAAATAAATTGAGGTTATTGTCATATCTTATCAACATAATATCATAATTTTTCTCTTTCTAGAATAATCCACAACATGATCATATTTGATTTTGATTTAATTTTTTATTATAGAACCAATATAATGTTTGGAGAGTTGGTAATATTATTCTCCTATAAAAAAACTTGAATTTATATTTTAGAATTGTTCTTTAAGTTTATTTGATCTGTAAAATGTAAGTATTTGACATAACAATACAAGAAAAAATTTAAAGTATTAAATAAATTTTATCATGTACGATAAATTTTCTCAAATTTTAATTTATTTTCTTTGTGTTTTTGTTGTTTAAGTTTTGTATTATTGCTAGATGTCTAGACTCTTTATGATAAAGGTCTAAACCTTTTTTTTCTTCAGTTTAGGTAAATAAAATTTGTTTGGTTCAAAACTGAATTAATTGACCCGTCAAACCGTCAATCCACACAAATTGAAACGGTAAAAATCAAATCTTAAAAAAAGGATCATAATAGACCTCATTATTGTTACCGCTGATTAGGTTGGATGGTGTTTTTGGGACAGAACCCGCCATAACCAACCTGTCCACCCCTAACCCTAGGTAGGGCACATGTTAATTACATTTTCCACAAATTTGATTTTATAGTGGAGTAAAAATCAAACCTTAAAAAAAGGATCAGAATAGACCTCATTATTGTTACCGCTGATTAGGTTGGATGGTGTTTTTGGGACGGAACCCGCCGTAACCAACATGTCCAACCGTAACCCTAGGTAGGGCACATGTTGATTACATTCTCCACAAATTTGATTTTATAGTGAAGTAAACAACCTAAGGCCCGAGATAATTTGAGGCGCCTAATGAATATGGATCAAATACTTTTTGTGTTCCTTTTTAAGTGTCATTTTAGCATAAATATCTTCACAAAATAGTGGATTGTTTAATTCTTTTTTCAATTCTACCATCACTTAATCCACCATTTATTTTCTCTTTTCAAATAAATTTAGCATATCACTCAAATTTTATATAAAATGTGAAGTGGAGTTATGAGAAAGTGAGGATGTAAATTGATAAATTATACATTATACTATCAAAATGACACTTAAATATGAACAAAACTATTCTTCGACATTTAAAAAGAAATGGAGGGAGTACATCGGTTAAATTTAAGAAAGAAATATCTGCTTATGAGATTGGAGTGAATATTGCTTGTGAGACCTGCACTTCTATTATTTTACCGGATCAGGTTGTATCTCCCCCAGTTTTTACCTAAATACCCGCTATTTTCTTAATTTATTTTAAAAAAATATACTAAAATTATAGGACCAATTAGAGGGGAACACAGAAAGTACAATTAAGGTACTGCTTGCATTGATTTTGACAACATGAAAACATGGTAGTACTAGTACTACTCATTAATATGAATTGGTCGATACTTCGAGTCCTTTGTTGGGGTTTGTGTTCCATTATTATGTAACTACTCCTATTTGCTAGTTCGTTTGAAACAGTGTCTTATGTTTCAGAGATGCCAACCAAGTACTGGTCATAGCATTTTGGCAATTTTCCTTTTTGATTGTTTTGTGGGAATGCTGTCACATTTTATGGTAAAAAAATACCTTCAAGTTCAATTAACAAATAGTACAAAGCAATTTACAATTATCTAGATCGGGTTCGACACCAAATTTCTGAATCCAAAATCTATATTCTTAGCACTATCCTTTTATATTTTTTTTCTTTGTTTGATTAGTATGGGAAACATGAACAACTTATTTTAGAATTTAGAGGGCAAATTGAACATCATCAACCATTGATTAACCATTGACATCTACATATTTTATTTTACCACTATCTCTTTTTATTTTGCATTTTTAACAAGTGTCTTTAGGTATATATATGTTAGCATAATTTATTCTAAAATTATTAGTTAGACAAGGTTTGCCAACAACTTTAAAAAAAAGTTCTTCTAAAATGACACTAATAAGAAACGGAGGTTAAACATTTTCTTGTTGTGTTTTGCTACCTTTTCTGTAGTTTTTTTTTCTCGTAAGATGGTATCTTTCTTTAATTAGAATAAGTTTTATAAATCGGGAAATCTGAATTTTATTTTTTAAAAGAATAATTTTTTGTCAAATTTTATTTATATTTTGGTGAAACTCTCAACTATCAAAATACCTTCCCTTAGAATTAGAACCATAGATTAACAATAAAATTAAAAATTAAAAAGCTTTATGATTATTAACATGCCTTTGTAATTTAGCAAGGCCCAAAGTTATCATTTTTTTCAGCTAGCACAGACCAAACATTTCTCAAGTTCATTACAAAACTATTTTTCAGTAAAAATAAAAAGAATAAAATGCCATGTTAAAATAAAATAAATAGTGGTTGTATTAATTTATTCAATTATAAAATTAGTTTTGTATTAAGTTATGCCATGTTAAAATATTGTGTGCCAGATTTATATTCATTATTATGAACTATATGAAACCATAAAAAATGTAGTGTTATACGAGTATATACCATGTCCCACTTTATTTCCTCAATTTTTTTTCCCACTTGAGAGGATCCATTCTCGGATAATTGAGTTTGTCAATCATTGTTTTCGAATCCTACATGAAATAACCTGCTTATGGTCCTACTTCATTAATCCATAGGCTGCTTATTCAGAATCTTCCCTTCTACAACAAAACTCCCTTGATCATCTCGAACACACTCCAATGCCACCATGTTTCGATTATCTAAAAATGCAGCATCTATGTTGCATTTAAAAGTTCTTGTAGTAGGTTTTGTCCAACAAATCATTGGTTGATTCATTGCCAAGTTATTTTCGTTTCTAAGATGTCTTAACTGATCATGATGCGTTGTGTCCGAAATAATTTGCAGCCACAGTTGCTGATTGTTTGTTGTTATGGGCATGGTGAGGCTGTTTAGGTTGGTTAATATATTTTCTAGGGTGATGGCTGCATCATTTGCAACCATGGCACCATGTCCACCATGCGCATCACAGCGATGGTAGAAAGCGAGCGTACGGTGTCATGTAATGTAATTTGCAAAAAGCACGCTAATTTGAACCGTCAAAACATAGAAGGGTTAGCTGCTAACTTAACAATTCCTGCGGACCTAATTCGCTCCATACAAGACAGGTCCTCATTGCAAATTTGTACGTAGCCATTGTAACGACTAGCATCTTTGTCCATCATCTTCAAGTTGGCTTCGATATTGTTGATCACTAATTCCAGCCCTTCAATAAGGTGTTATCAACCATCGTAACAAGCACCCAACCTAAAGGTCAGAGCTAATGTAACAACATACTTGATGATTCAGAAATTCTTTTGCTAAATTGTCAAAAGAGATGGTACAATGTAATCTACTAAGTTTCAGGCCCTAATTAGTATGGCTGCAAGCCATTTCATGAGTGAAAATTGCAAGTACAAAAATGTAAAAGAGGGGAGTACACTCAGCCAAGTACAGAAAGTTTGCATGGAGAAAATAAATGTTTTCCACCAAAATAGTGAAAATACTCCACACTAATCATTGGTAATAAGTTCTCCTTTTATGCTGGGCCATGAGAATAATTTTTGTGCTCCTCACTCCGATAAATTTCGGATCCTTTGTCGGTTGTCCTTGATTGTCCTTCCTCCAATCTGTGCCTGCTGGATTGTCATCAATTATCACATGTAGCTAGACAGTTTAACGAGTTGCTTGAGGTTGTGCATGTTCCAGAAGTTGAGTGACCAGCTTGTAGGTACGAGTGTTAAGGGCCTTTGTATGGTCTATCAGCTGCTCATACCTGAACATGAAGCATTACAAAGATTAAGATCTCGGAAAGGAAGGGGAAACACAGAACAGTAGTAATAGTTTTTGCTTATCGATGTTAACTTACACATTTGGATGATTAGGTTCCATGATAAGCGTTCCAGTTTGAGAGTCAATTTTGGCATCAAGCTTTGAGCCACGGATGAGATTCACAATCCATCTCTCAGCCTCCTCATAATTCAAATTTAGCTTCTCAGCAAGTACTCTGCTTAAAACAAATATCAGCAACTGAACAACCTCATAACAAAATTTAGTTGTGTTGCATGTATAAAGTAGACCAAAGGGAATCATCAACAAAGTAAAAATAACATAGAGAAAAAATAGAGACATGTTTTCCGTGGTGAAGAGTAGAGGCTTATATAAAAGCAGTAAGAACAACAGAAACTACTTTCGACATTTGTATCAGATACTATGTACATACCCCATGTCAATGCGTTGGTGTATTCTGCAGTATGTCTCAAAAATAAATAGCCTAGCATTTTCAAGGAACTCATCCCTTAATGGTACAGTTGAGAAGTTGTTTTCTTCAACTCGTTTACCAAGAAAGGGATCGTTGAGAATTACCTGCATTTTTAAAAGCATATTATAATCAACACAGATAGAGGTGTAGCAAGTACCCAACATGGACAAAAAAATTAAATAGAAAAGAAAAACTGAATAAACAATGCCAGCTACATCACATTTATTAGCTAGACAAAAGAAAAGGCATTTACTTCTTCACACTCTCTCATCTTCTTTTGTGCGCCATCAAAGTCATAGTTGACATAGACGCAAGCCAAAAACTCAGTGATGGGGTCCTTATATGAATTCTGCTCTAGTTGAATAACTTTTATAAAATCTTTGAATTGAGGCCTCCTACGCTTGTTGACAATAAATGCTGTGGCCAAGTATCGCAGAAGGTGTGGAGCGCTAGTTTGGATTGCATTAAGATACCTAGTAACGATATCGCATATTAGACAAAACAACATTTAAAATACTAAACCCAGAGGAAGGAAACAATTGTCAAAGTATCAAGCAGATTAACACCCAAAAAACAAAATATAGGAATATTTGTGTTCTGATTAAAAACAAATTGCATACTTGTCCTGGTTAAACAGATCAATTATCTGTGATCTTCCATTGTCATGGTTGAAAAAGATGAACAGACTCCAATGCATCAACCATATTCTGCTTTGCACCTGATTTATAGGTGATGAAAAATTCTGCAACAATGTTCACCAATAGTAAGTCTATATTAATATCAGCAGCACTACGATCAAGAAAGTGAATAGATGAACAGATGAACAACCTTCGAGTCAATTATTTCCTTCAAGCGATTGAGCTCTTCAAGAGCAATATCCCAGTTTTGCATCAATATCTCAGCTGCCAGCTTTCCCCACAATGCACTCAAACTTCTATCACTGTTTGTGCATAATGCTCTGTACTGATAAAGATAATCCGCAGCGCCGGAGTAGTTTCCACATTCAAACTGAAATTTGCCATATTGGTATAATGCCTCTATTTGTGCAGAACCGATCTGTTATAACAGAATCATCCTTTAAGAACGCAACTCAAATACAACAAATTCTAAACTTCCAGAAGAAAAACAACAGAGAAAAAAAAATAGACATGTTTGAAAAAACAATGGGAGGAGATTATCTATCTATCTCAGTTCATCCTGACATTTTATTAGAAACAAAGAGCAGTTAAATCAACCAAGCTCTAAGCTAATAACAGCTGTAGATCCTTATTAGCAAGAAAGCATATTAGGGACATTTGAAAGAACATAATTAGGTTCATCGTATGAGATGAACAAGTGTTTGAAATAGCCTATCAGTGCTGTCAATTGTGAATCGCGGAAAAAACATCAGTTTGTTCAAATTATGTTACACTACAGTACTATGGTGCCACTATATCCTCTATTTGACAACAATTCCGCTAGGCTATAGCGTTATAGCACTGCTTTAGACTAATAATACCATTTCAATTAAAGAAACAACTTATACAATATATAAACTCCTATGTCAAAACAATTTTTTAAATATGCACATAGTTATGCTGTTTGTCAAACAACCAGATCACTCACTACGCTTTGAGAGCTTAAATCACCTAGCAGTCCAAACTTACCAGACAGACCCAGATAGTCTATGAAAAACCCAATGTAACCAAAAAGAAAACGCCACAGTACATGTTTGGGAACCCGTGTTATCTCTGATTTGATTACCAATTACTTATTTAGTTGTGTTATTTTGACACAAAACTTGACAGAAAATTTCAACAACAAATTTGGTGGTTAATACAATTCAAATATATGGTTAATGACTATAACAATATGCCACAACTAATTAACCATCTATTAAAAGTCTAAAACACAATTAACCACAATTTTAAATGTAGTTAACCACCATTTTTGGGTGTTCAAATAAACACGATATCCATTATAACCATCCAAAATTTTTGTTCCAACATACATGATTTTTCAGGTTTTCAAATATACATTGATATCTACCAATCACAATTTGCATTCAAATATACACATAAAAATCATAGTTAATGTCATTAACTATGACATTCAAAGTCCTAATCCATTGTGTTATATTGATGATTAACAAAGCTATGACACCTTATTATATTCATGACATTCAAAGTCCTAATCAATTTTGTGTTATATAGATAGTTAACAAGCAATACCCACTATTATATTCATTAATCATCTACTAAACATAACTACTCAAGTATATTAATGTCAAATTTACATCTCAAATTACCATTTCTCTTAAAATCCATTATTTCTTCATTGTTCCAACATACATGATACAATGATATCTATCAATCACAATTTGCATTCAAATATACACATGAAAATCATAGTTAACAAAATTCAAAGTCCTGATCCATTGTGTTATATGGATGATTAAAAAAGCTACGGCACCATATTATATTCATGACATTCAAAGTCCTAATCAATTGTGTTATATAGATAGTTAATAAGCAATGCCCCCTTATTATATTCATTAATCATCTACTAAACATAACTAATCAAGTATATTAACTGTCTTAACTATATCTAAATTGTTGTCAAATCAAATTTTAATGTCAAATTTACATCTCAAATTACCATTTCTCTTAAAATCCATTATTTCTTCACAACAAACTATGAAGCACAGCACCGACACGAACACCAGACGCAACACCTTCCATCAGAAGTGTCAGTGCTACAACAAACTAATCCAAAAAAATAAATAAAACATCCAAAACACGAATAATTTTGCGACAAATAATCACTTTCCAATAACAAAAGATTAAATAAAATCAATTAATTCTACAAAACTAAGACAAAAAATAAATAAAACATCCAAACACTAATAATTTTTCGACAAAAAATCACTTTCATATAATTGATTAATTCTACAAAACAAATACAAAACCTGATATTTATCATTAAGCATCTGAAGATTATAAAGTTTATCAGCTCTCAATTCCTGAACAGCAGAAGGATTCTGAAGAAAAGCAACAAGAGGAGCAGCAGCATCTTCAAGAGACTTAAGACGAGCAACAACATCAGCCCTACGTTCAACCATTTCCTGAGGCACATCTTCAGTTTGATAGAGTGTCTTGTGAATATCCATAGCGTAATCAACCATGTTTGTGTTGTTTAAGAGATCGATCTTAGCTTTTAGGATATGGTTATCGTTGTATAATTGTCTTTCTTGAAGAAACTCTAAGAGAGGGAAGACTAAATGTCGATCGAGATTTGGTGCGATTCGTGGTGTTAGATCGTATTCCGCCATGGATGAACGGTGTTGATGGTGGTGATACCACCGGAGAGAGATGAATGAAGGTGGAAAAGGATTGATGCTATTGGTTTTAGGGTTTTGAAAAATGAAAATGTTTCGGTTTTTGTTTTGGTCACAACAAGTTTATATGCTTTTAATTTATTTTATTTTTGATAGAGAAAAAAAGTTGCTTTTAATTTATCTTTTTTATCAAGTACTATAATTACGGTATTTATTTATTTTTTTAAGCAATATTTTTTTTATAATATAGAGGGTCCGAAAAGAAACATTACACGCAGATTAATCGATGGATCCTTATCTCCAACACACACATCAGTTAATCACACCATGTGACACTCTGAGAGGTAAATCTCCTAATACAGAATATCAGAATCAATATTACACTTGATATTTACAAGCATACATGTACATTTATTAGTTTCAGATAATTATGATTCACCACAATCTTACACTCCAAATCTAATAACGGTTGAGTTTGGTTAATTAACACTCCACCTAATAGATTACCTTTTCCTTCCTACGATGCACTCTATCCACCGCAATTGAATCCACTTTCAACTCAATCATTCTAGAACTCCTCATAACTCCGCAACGTACGTGCTATAAATACCCCAAGTTATTTGCAAAACCTCCAAGGCAACCACCATGACTATCACGAATCACACCACCAAACTCGGCGCACTTCCTTCATTATAAGCTTCATATGTATTGAGCTTCCCCCACCCTTCCAACAAATCGTAAAAAATAGATCATAGTCTCACTGCCTTATTCGTAAAAAATTAATGTTGATTCTGTAACTATGGTTCAAGGAATCAATTATGTGATAACAACGAGTCATATGGGATACACTTTAGTTAAGAAGATTCGTATGTTGATGATCTAAATTGGAAAGTGATGGTTGTTCATTGTATTTGAAGACAAATAAATGTGTAAATGCACTTACAAATTTAGGATTTTTTTTGAATCATTTTATGATGTTGTGTGAGTTACGTCCAACTCAAATTAGGAGTTTATTTTTAGCTAATGTTATGAGGAGCATCACCTTCGTTTAATTTCAATGTTATTCTCTTTTTGGGCTTTAAGCCCTCATTTTTAATCACAATTTTTTTTATTACCAATAAAATATAAAATATAAAATATCACTTTAAATAAAAAAATAATATGATTAAAATATGTTTTTATCCCTTCAAAACCATTATTTTATTTTAGTCTTTATAATTATTATTTTGTTTGTTTATAGTCCTCACAATTTTTGTTTTCTTTTATAATATCATCTTCTGCTTTTAGTTCTTGTTAGTTTGTTTTAGTCCTAGCAAAATTTAATTTACATCCTTAGTCGAAGCTCAACCTTGGCGTTAAAAGATAAGACACTTGAAGAAGTGACAAATCTAAAGCTCATAAACTTTCGTTCCAACTAACAAAAGTTGAATGAGAGTGGAGACTCTAGAGGATGAAAAATATAATGTTAGACTTGTAAAATGTAAAAATTGTTTTCCACTTTCTCCAATCTCCACTCAATAAGAGCACCATGAAGGATGATTATATAGTTCACTCAAAAAAATGTTTTCCACTTTTTATGTTATTTACGATTTAAATTAAGACATTGACCTTAATGATTAATGAGTTTTTTCTACGAGGATTTGTTTGAGAGATTTCGAGTTTGATTTTTGAATTTTTTATGTTTCTTTTATTAATAATCTATTTTAAATATTTGAGCAGAATCTCTAAATAGTTGAGACTGACCCTATTAGATTTTTCGGTCACAAAATCCTTAGAGGTGAAATGAACAAATTGTTCTTCACCTTCCAAAGGTCATTGAACAATGACATTTTTTTCATTAAAAAATGCATAGGATTTTCCTATATTAGTAATAAATTCTAATGGATCAAGTGACAATTTCATATGCATGAGAGACATCAACAATATTGAAGATTTGAATATTTAATCTTGAAATTCATCTATCATTATCAACCATATAAAAACATTAACAAAATTGACCCTGCTACATGTTAAAAGACAGGTTGTACATTGCAAATAGTACAGATCAAGAGTTTCATAATGCAACAAAACATTTAAGATATATTTATATATGACAAAAAAACACCTAAAAAATATAAGAAGCAATGAATAAGACAATGTGATTAATCTCTTTTCATATAAGTTAGTTTATATACAAAAACACTTTTATAATGCTTTCTCAGTTACTTTTCATGAAATTATTTATCTTTCTTTTATATTACTTGACGAGCACTTCAAGAATATAAAAAGAATCTATACAGTTCTAGTCGAAGAATCAAAGAGGAATCACACTCATTCACAATCTTTCGTAAGTTTTCTCAAATACTTGCGCAATAAAACCAGTCCAAATAAGACATAAGCTTTTCCAAACACACCTCTATAAATTATATACACTAAACTCACAAAACCATCTTTGAGAGATTAATGTGGATTTGAACTTTCCCAATATTAATATATTTTGATGGAGTCAATTTTTCTTTGCATGAAGAATTGAATCTTTTGAACCTAAAACAAAGAAATTTTGCAGATAACAAATATTAGTACAAAACATTCTCTCTTATAGATATAATGATATTTATATTTATATGACAAAGAACAACACCCCAAAAAATGTAAGAGGTAATGAATCCAATCATCATCAATTAAAAAGACAATATGTAAAAAAAACAACAAAAATTACAACTTATACATTCTAGTAAAATAGCTAAACTTCAAATACAAGAAATGCATTCAGTTCAAGATATAGTCACTTTCTAAGGTAAAATGAATTGGTTGTAAATGATTAATAAACAAGCTCATTTTATTTGTAGGTTCCCATGCCGACGCCAGTTTCGCCTCCAAGATGCAGTTGGAAACTTTCCCTAGCGCTTGAGTAGTTGATATAGTAGAATTTCGAAACGATGGAAGTGAAGAAAATGAAAGCAGCGCCGGCAGCAAAAACTCCTTTCCTTACTGTCTCACAAGAAGGAGGATCATTCACAAACATGGTTCTGTACTTTGTGTGATAAGCATTTTCAACTGATCCAGCCAACAAACACACCTCAGCTATCAGGAAAAACACCCTGAAAGATAGAGTTGCAAAAACAAGTGTTGTAAGCTCAATAAAACAAAAAATAAGCAAAAGAGTAAAGCAGCATAATAGTACTCGAAATTGCAAGGGTCAAGTAATTTACACCATCAAGTTCACGAAATAGTAAATTAGTTCCTCAAATGAAACACCTTCGATCAATTTAGTCCTTACTTCAAAATAAAAGCAATGAAAGACATTACATATCGACTTCAATAGTCTCTTGTTGCATCAAGACAATGGCTAAATTGATCGATGTTGTTCACTTTACGAGATTAAATTGTTATTTTGCAAATTTGAGGGACTCTGTTGACCGACTCTTATAAACTTTGCAAGATATAAAAATATCGGAATTTTCTAGACTATGTAAAGACTTATTATACCAGCAAATTATGAAAAGAATAACTGCACAGGCTCTTGAGCCTCCAGGCTTTAGCGGCTTCCCACAACAGAAGCATCGACTTGCAACCATTATGGCGACTTGACTAACCATGAGGAATAGAAATGCTCCAACACCATAGCCGGTTGCTATGTCCGAGTTATAGACACAGTAATTATAATTTAGGTCCCTATCTGGAACAATCTTAGCCTGCCATATGAAAACAGCGATAATGTTATGTTAAGCAAGAGGTAAAACTAATGCGGAAATTGATTGAATATATAATCATACATCTGATACATGATCATACATCAATTGAAAATTTGCAAAAGCTAAATGAGCCTTTTGTTTCGTAAATACTAAGAATTCTTCGCTTTGCGGGTTACATTGACCAAGATTGTAAAAACCTTGACTACCAGTTCTATAAGCAAACACATACACAAACAGAAAACGAGAAATTTAACGTTTCAAAATATATAAAAAAACCGGCTTTAAAAAAAGGTTTGCGACCACAATCTAAGTTTTGACATTAAGGATTTCTTCGCAATCGAGGCCACATGTGACTATGATTCTTTGCAATGTCAAAAATTGCGACACACACACAACTGTTACTGCAATTTAAGATCTTGGAAACAACATTTCATCTTATTTACTGATCTGGATCTCTAATTTCAAACAAACAAAATAAATCACAAACTTATCACATAAACAATGAAATTCTTGATTCAAGAGAGAAAAGTTCAAGATTTAACATTTCTTTGAATGCAAAAAGCACAATTGCAGATAGTTTCAATAGTAAAATTCATACCTACTACAATGAGTCAAATTAAAGCCTTTAAGTTTAAGCTAAAAAATGATAAACCCAACATTAAATTTACAATCTTTAATTCATACAAAGAAAAACTGAAAGTTAAAGATTCAAGCTTTAAACACATTTTCACATATTATCAAAAGAGAAAAAAAAAATATTGCTCTTATCAACTGCAATGATTCAATAATTCTTCCAAAACCCATAAACAAAATCAAATTTTGACACAAACCCAGATTCTAAATTATCATTTTAGAGAAGAAACAACATCAAGATAATTAAAAAAAAAAAGTGAATTGAAAAGTGAAAACTCACAGTGCTTCTTCTTTGTTCAGCAGCAACAGCAAGACCAAAAGCAATCAAGTCAAAAACAAAGACAATGATGAGTAACAATTTGGAAGCCATGGATTTGAATTGAAGAAGATGAAGAGAGAATGTAGTTGGATCTGTGTTATTTTTTTCTCTTTCTCACTGAGTTATGGTTCAATGGCGTTTGTTTGTAGCTATAAGGTGCATTCCTGAGTAAACAATAAGGTAAGTAATTAAAAAAATGATAAATAAAATATATAAAGAATAGTATTCCAAAAAAATATAAATATATATAAAGAATATATTTTGTTTTTGTTTTGGAAATAATAATAAATAAATATAGAAAAACTGAAAAAGACATGGCAACTAATTGATTAGTATCTGAAAATGTATATTTTACCTGCTAGAACATTGATTACTTACCAAATGTATTCACCAAATCATAGATTTCTATTTTTATTGGAGAAGCAAAATAAAAATATTTATAGAGTCATACTCATACAATCATCTCTAATGTAATGTAAGGTGGTACATTTTTATTCGACAGCTTCCATATTAATTGTTTATTATATATTTTTCTGGACAATTTGGTTTATTAAAAATAATAATTTATTATTATTATTATTATTATTATTATTATTATTATTATTATTATTATTATTATTATTCTAAAAATGAAATGATGTACATGTATAGTGAAATATGTTAAACTTTGTCTGGTTCACTTGGTAGAACATTGGATTTCAAATTTCAATCATCACATTTATTCATATTAAGTGTAGCTACTAGACTACTTGACAAAATAAAAATGTTAAACTCCGATACGAGTAAGAATTAATATCAAATTGTGATCGAAAAATATTTATATTTAATGTCTCACGAGTAAACAGTCAATTTAGTCCATAAACTATCACTCTCTCACCAATCTAGTCACTAAACTATTGAAAACAACTAAAAGGTCCCTAAATTGTACCACATCTATCAATTTAAAAGGTTTCTCTTCCTACCCCCGTCTTTCTTTTTCACCCCCTGAATTTCCATTTTTAACCTTGCAAAAAAACTTCGGTAAACGCGTACCAAAGTTTTTAACGATGTAAAACACCTGTTTTTCAATATCGACAAACTTCGGTACGCGTTTACCGAAATTTCCGGGGGCAAAATTGGATTTCTAGGGGTGAAAAAGAACGACGGGGGGTGGGGAGAGAAACCTTCATCAATTTAATCATTCGATTAACTTTTCTGTTAAATCACTCATTCTCTACAGTTCTAAAATAAAATGACCATTTCTCCTTCCATTCAACATTCCACATAAACTTCCAAGGACCCACCGCCAACCACCCCGCTCGCCGTCAACTGCTCTACTCTGTGGAACTGTCGTTGGAGGCGCGCATTCTGTTTTGTGATTGATGCACTGATTGTAATTTTGTTTTCTCGGGCTAGATTGTTGTTTATAAGGCCTTTTTGTATAGAAGGGTTATGTGTAGTAAGCTTTTTGTTCTCTATGATTAGTTTCTAGCTCTTCATCGTGTCCTTCTGATAGGTACATATTTTTTATAGTGTTTGAGGTGTGTTTTAGTGTTATTTAGGTGTCTTACGTTGGTAATGGAGATGTGCTTTGGTGTTTCTAAGAGGATGATATTGTAGATTTTACGATAATTTAAGGACTATTTTGTTGTTTTTTAAGATAGTTTAAAGACTAAATTGAAATGTATTTCAATAGTTTATGGACCACTTATCAGAAAAATTAATCGAGGAACTAAATTGATGGATGTGAATATAGTTTATGGACCTTTTAGTTGTTTTTAATAGTTTAGGGACTAAATTGATGAGAGGATGATAGTTTAGTGACTAAATTGACTATTTACTCAATGTCTCACACATTAAGTAATTTTTTTAGTTGAGTGAATCTATGAAAATTAAATGAAATATTAAAAAAATATTATATAGAAGTAGAAATATATAGTTAATTTGTACCAAAAAAATATAGTTAATTTGTAAAAAAAAAAGCAGTTAATAACATGACAAATTGACTATTTCCTTTAAAAATCACATTAATGTGAGATTATTTATATAATAAAATGAGTAGTTTAATTAAAAAAAATTAGCACTTTAATTTGATATATTGTACAAAATTCATAACAATTTATATATATACTTTTTTTTTGGCAACAAATATTTTTTTCATATACATCAGTACGAACTATAAATCCAATAGTTATCAAAAAAATTTCAAAATATTTTACCATTTTTAACACATTTAATATGTAAATTAAATTATTTTTTATTTATATTTTGTATTATAATTTGAATAAATTGAATTGTAGTATTAGAGTAAGTTTTAATGTTTGATTATCAAGGAGTCAACAAAATTTCTCGTTAGAATAAACATTATTATTTGAGGATTTTAGGATTCTATTTCTATATATATATATATATATATATATATATATATATATATATAACTATAAATTTTGTTTTGATATTTTTTCTGATAACTTCAATTGAACGTACGATAAACGGTTAAAAAAATCGTTGAATTTTAATAGTCTTAAAATATAACTACATTTTTTTAAATTTTTATAAAATTTTGTGGAGTTTATCTATTCAATAAATTTTTTGAATTCAACGGTTGTATTGAAGAAATATAATGTCGATATCGAGTTATTAAACGAAATAAGTCAATGAAAACTTACTCAGTCAACGGATCCCTCATTATATATGTACTCCCTCCGGACTTTTTTTAAGCAAAAATTCTCTTTTGCACATTTATTAAGGAGTTGGCTTTTTATCCTAGTTTTATATGTAATTTCAGTGCAATTCCTAAAATGCCCTTTTATCTTTTATAAAGTCTACTCTTACTTAGGTGTAATCATTATTAGTACTACTCCAACATAGATTACTTGTAGAAATGAATAAATGCATGTGTAGGGGTATTGTTGAAAAAAAAAAAAATATTAATTAGAGTTGAATTTAATGACTTTTGCTTATATTTAGAGCCAAAATTTTTTGTTGACTTTTACTTATAAATAAGGCCGGAGGGACTATATATATATATATATATATATATATATCCTTGGAATGAATTGGGTTTGGAGATTTGGTGGGAGATAGTCGGTGGAAAAGGATAGTAGGTTGAAGAATTGAAGGATGCATCATGTATCATGTATGGACAGTATGGTACAGAATGGTACTCCCTCCGGTCCTTAATATAAGAAAATTTTTACTTTTTAGATTTATAGAATGATTGATGTATTTGGTCTAAAATATGGACTAAATACTTTAATCATTCCATGAATCTAAAAAGTAAAAGTTTTCTTATATAAGAAACCGGAGGGAGTAATTTTGTAGGGACGTGAGGGAGGATTGTCGGTGACTGACTAGTGAGGGCATAAAATGGACGCAATTACGTCACATTAATGGAAGGATATAGCTTCATTACAAGAATGTGAAGCTTCCGTAACACATACTCAATCATCTTTCTATCAACTACTCTTTTTTTGGTGGTGTTTTCTATCAACTACTCTATCCATTAGGTTCCAGAATACTCTTCCACTTTTTTTTTTTTTTTTCACACAAATACTCTTCAAATTTATGAAGGGCGAAAATTGCAGAGGATTGTCGGTGACTGACTAGTGTCCGTGTCGTATTCGATGTTTGTGTCCATGCTTCATAATTTCCAATAATAAAAAATTTAGACCAAAAAAATTAAAATATACAGCTTATAAGTTATAAATATAGATAAAATATATTTATTATTTAATAAATCTAAAAAATAATTTTTTATTTATATATAAAATATAACAGATCGTAAGTTGACTATAAATTGGATGTATTTGATATAAATTTTAAATTGAATATATTAATTATTTTTTAACAATTTTAATTTATATTTTAGATGGAAGTAATGTATTCTATTTTCCTTTTTCCAATATTATATAGATTTGATGACTATTTTTGTATATTGGCACAAAATTAATTTATACACACGGACAATATGTCACTTTTAAGAGGTGAAATGTGCAGGAATTAATGTTTGAATTTAAAGAGTAAAATATCAAATATTCTTTTATAATTTTAAAATTCGTCAAATATTTCCTGCAATTTTGAAATATGCAAATATTCACCTGAAATTGTAAAACGTCAATCAAATATCTCATTCATTAGTTTGTTCCGTCAAGTGCGATCAAAGTAGAGATTTTTTGTACAAACAAAATAAGGATTTGCATTTGTACATGTCAGATGGTAATCATGGCGATGATGAAGGTGAAAATGATTGGAGACGATGAAGAAAGAACGGTCACAGTGATGATGAAGATGATCGGGAATGGTGATGATGATGCATGATTGACGTTTTGATCATGTTCTTTTGCGTTTTGTTACTATAACAACGTGTTTGTGTTTGTCATAGGAGGTAAAAGAAGTATTTGACGAATTTTGATCACACTTGACCGAACAAAGTAACGGAATGGGGTATTTGACTGACGTTTTACAATTTCAGGAGGATATTTGCCTATTTTGAAATTGCAGGGGATATTTAACATTTCACTCAAATCTAAAATTTCTCATTGACTAATTTTAAAAGTGAAATTCTATCTCAAATAAAGTGATAAAAAAAAATAATAGAAATAAAAGAAAAATAGTGTGTGTCCCTCATGCATGTTCCCATTTATGAAGTACGGATACCTCTATGATTAGGCGTGTCACGGTGTTCGACACGTGTCGATATCCGACACTCGTATGACACCCGTACGACACTTGTTAGATAAATGTCCAAAAAATATTTTTTTTCCCTTACCCTTACACTTCTTAGATCGGTGTCTGATACCTGTAAGACAGTCGTACAAACATGTCGAATAAGTGTCTCAAAAATTACAGATGTGTCAAAACAATAATGTTGATCAATGGGAGATTAAAAATTACATTTTGATTACATTATTTTTAATTTTTTGATAATAGATAGATGAATAAAGATAAAATATACTATCATATATTCTCTTAAAACTATTTAATGAAAAATTTGTACAACTTAAATATGTATATATGTATTTTGATTTTAAATTTAGATTTTTTAAAAATATGCAGCGGCGTCGATATCATATAATTTTTATATTAACAATGTCGGAGTATCCGTATCATGTCATGTCGCGGTGTCGATGTCAGAGTCACTTAATAGGTTCCCATATCTAAACTAGTAATGCTTGGATGAGGTTCCTCTTATTGCAATATGTATCTAAATTAAATGAATTTTATTTTCAAAATTTATGTTAAAGATAATACTTCATATGAAGCATGAGTCCTTTTTCCTCATTATTCCTTCGATAAAAGGAAGAAACACATGAGTGGAACCTTTGCTTTCATTCATGGCCTCCTGTTTTATTGTCTCCAGCTGTTTGATTGACTTCTTCTATTTAATCTTGTATTAAAACATACTCCCTCCGACCTTTTTTATAAGTAAAAGTTATTTTTTAGGTTCATTGAAAAAGTAATGTATCTAGTATTAAATATAGACTAGATACATTAATTCTCCAATGAACCTAAAAAGTAACTTTTACTTATAAATAAAGCCGAAGGAAGTATCACCAATCGTTAGTTGGTTCGGTGGTGATTGGCGCTGAACTTGGTAGGGAGGACCACGGTTCGATCCCCCGCAACTGCGATCGGGAGGGGGCTGGAACCACTTGATGCCAGAATTGACCCCCGAACCAGATTCAACTGGTGGTGAAAACCGAAAAAAAAAAAAAAAAAAGCCGAAGGAAGTATCATACTAAAATATAGATTAAATAATGTAAATTCGTACTAGAAAATGAGTAGAGTGTCAAAATAAAATCTCTAAATACTTTAGAGAAGACTAAGCTAAAGATATTGCAGTAGTTGAAGAAACAAACAGGTGGATCAGCCCTACACCTAGTCCTTAGGAATTTGGAGGCTAGGTTGATAAAACTATCATTTCATATAAGCTAGATCCATCGTAATGTTTTTTGTCGGATTTTTTTTTTATTTGAGTTGGATTTTGAGACTCACTAGATTAAAATAATTTTCTATTCATTATATTTTTTATAACAATTTTTTATTCATTATATTTTTTATAACAAAAGTAGCATGCACAATGACATTTTTTTAATGAGCATTAATATTTAGTAAAAAAAATTTATATAAGAAAGATAAGAATTAAAACATGATAAAATTTTAAAAGTTGATGTCATTTAAGCTCCTTCTTTAATGGAGCTAAGAATATTCTTGCGAATATGAACGGCATATCGTCAACCAAAGAGCTATGGAAAAAACTTGAAAGTACTATATCAAGCAAATGGTATCATATATCAAATTTGATTGTTGTATAGTTACATAACATATGCAATTATGATATATGAAAATATTTGATCATCCATGTTCTAACAATGATATTGTCATGTTAAGATTGAAGATAAAGCACTAAGATTCATACAAATTTGAACATTGTCAAAAAATATAAACATGTAAGCAATACACAACCAAACATCACATCTTTCAATTATGATTTACAATACAAGAAACATGTTTTGATTTCAAACTGTTATAGAACTCTAACATGGAACTTGGTAGGGAGGACCACGATTCGATTCCCCGCAACTGCGCTCGGGAGGGGGCTGGAACCACTTGATGCCAGAACTGACCCCCGAACCAGATTTAACTGGTGGTGAAAACCAAAAAACTGTTATAGAACTCTAACATGGAAAATTTAATACCTCTGCTATGCTTCTTTAGTATGATAATAACAATTCCAATCCATATGGCTTAATTGTTATAATGTCTGAGAAGCTGAAACTTATCTACAATCTTTCACATGAATGTGTGTGTTCAAAAACAACAAATGATTCAATGTGCCGAACACTTTCTGTTGATCAAAGAATGGATAAAGTAAACTCTCTTTCAAAATATTGAATAAGCAAAACCATGTATATGCAGAACTCATAACTTCCCTTAACAAAGGTTCTTCAACTCCTTCTTCCAAAGAAGAGAAGCTTACGGAACCCTTTCACTGTTTTCGAAGAGTTCTCTTCCTCATTGATCCATTTCTTCCTGTTGTGGGTTGATTCTTGCATCACTTGGTTACTTGGTGGAGGGGTAAAGATTTCTATCTCTGAGACTTTAGGTGGAGTAACATTACTTTCATCTATTTTATGATTAACCTTTGAATTCACAGCAGTATATATTAATGGTTTACTAGGTAATGCAGCTGTAGAAGTTGTGATCATTTCAGTATTATGCCGAGGTTGGTTATTTTCGCTTGGAAGCGAAGATAACTTGTCTGATACTTCGTCACCTCTAGACTGATTTGGCAAAGATGAGTTCTTGTGAAGTTGGCGAATATTTTCATCCACGATTTCTCTTTCTGATGTCAAATTTCTTGAATGTTTCTCCGGTGATGCCTTGGATATCTCACGATTGTTTTTGTTTTGTTCAACAGCTTGTGCGGCATCAGGTTTGATAGTCAACACTACTGAGGCTTTGGTTTCGTTCTTAGTCTTCCCGTTAGTCTTGGAAAGAACTTTCCCTTTTGTTTTACGCGCGTCTTCTTTTTGATTTGAAGATTTGACTTCTTTTTGGAGCTGTTTCTTCTGCAAAGGTACTCCATTTGCCTTCAAGGAAGGTTTCTTTGTTGAACCTGATTTTGCTTGACTCGGCAAAACTTTCTGCTGAGTTACTCGAGCAGTTGCAAGACGATCAATGGTTGAACTCCTAAGGACTGTTTTGTTCGGTTTCTTAGTCTCTTCATTAGATGGATGGATCTTAGGATTCCCTTTCTTTGCAGCAGTCTTAGTGTCTGTTCCAGTCTTCTTCGAGGCACTTCTTTCGGCAATTCTTTTCTGTCGCTGGATCATTAACTCTTCCCTTCTCTTTCTATTTTCTTCTTCCTATTAATTGAAATAAGCAATAAAAGTTAACACCTAACATATTCTACTAACTTATGAATTTGCAACCGAAAGCTATAGTTAGTTACTTGTTAGTTTACCTTCTCGGATTTGCTCTTCGTAACCGTAGTTCTGCTTCCTGGCAATGCTCTACTTCTTGACATGATATCAGATTTGCTTTTCCCAAGAGATGCATTTGTCGCCTTTGACTTTGCCTCTTTACTTGAAACTTTTCCAGTTTTCACTCCAGTAGCTTTCTTATCGGCATTTGCACGATTAGATACACGGTTTCTATCAGGTTCAACATCAGAATTTTTTTTATTTGCTTCATATGATGAAATGTTATTTTCATAATCTATTTCCATTCTCCAGGGTGTTGCACTATGCTCTACAGCTGAATCGCGACCAAGAACCATCAACAGATCTTCCGGCTCATGAGAAATTAAGTTTTCAGTGTTCTTGTGTGAACCATCTTGTGTGCCATTTTTGAATTCAGTAGCGCCGACAATGTCTGAAACCAAACTTATATCAGCAGCTGATTGAGAATTAAATTGACCTTGTGACGGCCGAGCTTGAACCATGAAAGAGTCATCAGCTAAAATGTTTTTCTTGTTTTTCTCTACAGGTAAACGATCGGTAGCTGAAGATGACACATAATAGCTACCCGATTCTTCATTTCTCCGAGAAAACAACAACTCCTCATCATTAATTTTCTTTCTCTGCATAAATGTAGGTCCATTCTTCCCTTCGTTGAAGTACTCAACACGATCTTGACCCTCACCGTTCAATTCTCTTCGTGTCACAACAAATGAATCATTTGAAACTACTCGAGTTTTAATGACGTCTTCTTCGCGGTTATATTCATTTGACCTTCCATCCGCAAAATTCTTGTTCATCATATATTCTTCCTGAAACATCATAGGCTGTTTCCCGGTATCAGGAGTAGAATCATCATCTTCTCTCAAAAGAAGATTCTGGAAAGCATCCCAATTGTTACCTCCTTTTGTTCCATTCGTATCCGCATCGGTTGAACCATTTACATTGCCAAGGTGTTTTGCACTATGCTGTTGCTTACGGTGACTCGAGGTTGACTTGTTTCTTTTCTCCAGTGACGCAACAGTTTCTTCGTTCGACAAACTCCCCTCTGTGACACTACCTTTTTCTCCGTCTCCATTAGAAGTTATATAGTTTATATTACGGATAACTACTTTCCTTGAGGATTTCTTTCCATGCTTCTTTCTGCTTCTGCGCAAATGCTCCGTTGAAGAGTTCTTTTTGCTTTGATTTGAGTCGGCATCTGAATCACTCTCATCAGTATACTCAGACGATGTAGTTGACTCGTCATCTTCAGAGTGATCTGCTACTTGAGATTGCTTGTTTTTCTTCTTCTTTTTCTTATACGATGTTTTATCAATGTGAGAGCGATCCTCGTTTGGAGGCCATTGCATATTCCCCGGATAATATGAAGACGGAACCTGCATACCGAGATACATGTATCCTTGATATGGAGGCATTTGTTGAAATGCATGACCTTGAAAATTGTGAATGTACTGCGGATGTTGGTTCGGCCACGACATTGGCATTTGAGTCCTTCCATCGGTTGATGGTGTTTGACCTGATGCTGGCAAACTATAATCTGCAAGATTAAGTTGTTTGATAGACGTTGCTTCAAAAAATTAGTCACAAATAAGTTTTGCTCTAAGATAGCTTATGAAAACAGTTTGACTTTAGTTTATATTTTGTTATCGAAACAACTTATAGATAAACACTTATGTGATAAGAGATTATGTTATAAGCGCATAATTAAGTTGTTTGTACAAACAAAGGGTTAACTTATGCATAAGCACTTAAACTGTTTATCGAAACAAAAACCATAGTACTAAAAGAGAATACCTTGGCCAATGTCCAAACTTGCATGGCTGGGGGTTGAATCAGAAATTGATGCATTGCCTAAGCCATTTAGCTTACTGCCTGAGTCATCTTCGCCTGCAAGTATGATTCCGGAAGTTCTCAAGTAAGGCAATACGGGTTGAGAAGACACCTGCATGGCTGCAATCTCATCCATCCAAAGCTTGTCTTCGTTCTTTTGTTTGCACAGCTCTAAGAAATTTAAGCACGCTTCCCTACACGAGACATTAAATCATATCAAATAACAAAATGAACTGTTTTAATGGATCAATGTTACTAATTTTACTATAATTTTCGATATGCTCGCAGACCTTAAACGTGAAGCTCCAAAAGCATCAGCGAAAGATATAAGATCATCAATAGATTCTGGATAGAATCCCGCAACTAAAGCACGTGCATAGGCCATTGCTTGTTCTTTGCAAAGCATAGCTTTACGGTTGTCTAGAACACGTTGAAGGCGAACCCTACAATAAAACATCGATGAAAAATTATTGGACTATATTGTAGATACTTCTTAACAAGTAGAAATATATGAAAAACATTAATTATATACCTCGAGTTCTCTTCATATCCATCTTGATTAGAGGAAATAGTTGACCTTTTGACACGCCCCTCGGCATATGACACATTTCCTGTTAATCACACAGTCTTGTTTTTCATTCACAGAGAATATTGTGACCTAGGAGATAATATTTGCTAATTTATCCGCACAAGGAACTATTCGTCATATCTACTAGTAAAGATTCCGTATAAAATTGCATGAATCTGTGATATATGCAATCAAAAGAAAGATTAAGGAACCAATGTCATTATGATTTCCTAATCATACCTTCTGCCTCACTTGATTGAACTGAACCTTCAATCTGCACAATCTCTTTTTCTATGGTCACAAACCTCTCTAGAACTTCTGGAGTGCTTACAAATCTAACAAACCTATATAAAATGAACCAACACAAACACACATCATTGGTCTTGTAGAACTAATCTAGTTTTTATATACTAACTCACATCATAGTTTCAACTTGTGGTAAAAATATAAAGGATTTTGAGACTATTAAAGCCGAAACGTAATTGCAGTAGCACCAGCAACATTTTTATGCGATTTTTTTGCAATATTTTGGATCGTGACATATCTGGTCGCAATTTAAAATCATGATCTACTCCAATAACTAAAGGAGATCAGCCCTTGTTGTCATTGAAAGTTCACATGTTTGTTTGTACATTGAGAACAGTCTCAAGGATTTAATTAATATATACTTCTAGTAAATAATATATTTACGGTGTCAATCAATCATAACCATCGAATCATTAAAAATATTTAACTTTAACAATAATTATTTCTAAAGTACACATATGAATGATTGTGATTTGTGCACAGCGTAAAACCTTTTTTAGACCGACCGACAATGTATGAAAATTAATCTCCATTTTCAATCCAATTTATGAAAAATCAATAATTATTACAAAAACAAAAAGAGAGCCAAAACTAAAAAAACAAACCTTTGAAGGGTGGCTTTGGTGAACCATGGAGCAAATGTAGCAACAGGACATAGAGTGATAGAATAGCCACCTTTTGAAATCTGATCTTTGGCACATTTAAGATGAGAAATAAAAGGTTCTAATAGCCCAGAAGCTAGTCTTTCACTAACACCACCAGAAACAATCACCAAGTCACATCTTCAACATAGAAACACAAAAAGTCAAAATCAAAACAAATAAAAAAAACAACCTTTTTGTTTTTGTTTTTTTGCTACAACTCATCTAATGTGAGAAATATTGTGAAGTTGAGACATAACCTTGTTCTTGTTGGGGTGAGTTGAAAAAGAGCATGATCAAGATAAGAACTTGGATCCATAGCTAGAGTTAGAGTGTTATTGAAAGCTCAAACTTCAAACTTTTAAGGAATAATACAAAACTTCATATACAATCTTGATCCTTAAAAGTCTTTCATATGATTCACATGAAATGGAATACATAAAAAAAAGTGGTTTAATTTGTTTGTTGAGTTTTGAAAGTGGGTCCAATCCAACAAAACATGTTATCTCATTGTGTTTCTTGTATTATTAGATCTTTGTTTGATAGACATAACACATGTTTTTTGGAAAAATAATGTAAGATGTAACAAAATAATTATTATCCAATTGAATGAAATATAGATCCAAATCTAAGAGTGTGTTGGGAGGTCCATTTTCATTCATTTGTTTGTTAACTTGTCATCCAAGAGAGAGGGGACTCCCTCTCTATTGCTTTGGCTTTAGGTTGTCGGTGTCAATCACAGGTAAAGAGTGAGTGAGTAAATGAGCAGCAAAGAATAATCACACACACACTTGTTGCTTTCATTTTGACACTTGTCAATGCCAACCATACTAAATAAATTTTTTTTTTCACCATCACTATTCGGTTATCTGGTTCGGAGTTCAGTTCTGACTTCAAGTGATTTCAGTTCTCGATCACAGTTGCGGGGATCAAACTGTAGTTCTTCTTACAAAAAATTCAGTGTCAATCACCACTAAATCAACTAACAATCAATAATAATACATACATATGCTTTATAGTAGCAATTTATAAGTAAAATTGTATATTTTTAAGTTTATTATATATTTAAGGCAAATGCTAAATGGTGACCCCGGGCACTGGTTAAGGAAGCTAAGTATAGTAAAACTATATTGGAATTTGTGTAGTCAACTTTATAAAAGTATAAAAAGAGATGCTTTTGATGTAAAAACTTCCTTTTTTGATTTTTTAACTAGTGCCCCGGGGCACTAGTTAGCATGACCCTATATTTAATATATCTAATCTAGAGACATTAATGTATAATGAATATAAAAAGTGCGATTTTATCTTTATATATCTAATGGGAATAACATGCTACTACATAAACCCTAATCACATTTGCTATTTTGGAGGGAATTGCATAGGAAGACAAAATGATATAAAAAAGTTGTTTAAGTTGGATTTGAACCCATGACCTCTCTATATAACTTTAGAATTTAGTCACTAAGCCAATTGAATTCATTTGAAATATTTTGGTAGCACCACCTAATAACTATGACTTTCAATGCATCAAGTACATTTTATTTTTCATCGCACTTTCAATATTTTTTAATCCAATTATTGTTGTTTGATGTATCTGAACTATATTTTTAAATATTTTAGTTGTGACGAACAATATTGTATTTTTTTTTTCTTTCTTATTTTTGAAATTTTTCTCTATACAATTTTAATATTCAACCATTAAGCCACTTGAATTCATTTGAAATATGTTGGTAACATCACATAATAACTATGATTTTCAATGCATCAACTACATTTTATTTTTCATCGCACTTTCAATTGTTTTTAATCCAATTATTGTTGTTTGATGTACCTGAACTACATTTTTTAAATATTTGGTTGTGACGGAACGATATTGTATTTTCTTTTTTTTTTTTCTTTTGAAATGTTTTTGTGGCATTGCAATTTTTTTTATTATATTATAAATTGTTTCATTGCTTATAAAATTCAATCAGTTTTTATATGAAACTTTTTAAAATAACTAATTAATGCTATATTAGCTCCTAAAAATACAATTGTTGATGCAATAATTGATTATACTTTGGATTTAATTCATGGAGAAGAAAAAACTGTTTGAGTTATGATTCTTCGTGTCAGTCCAAATCAAATTTTGACACACCAAATGATATTCATACACCTGAATTCTTAAACACCACCATTGCATATGGAGTTCCGAATCATAAGTTAAGATTAAAAGTTGGAGTACCGATAATATTGCTCAGAAACATTGTACAATCTTTGGGATTATGTAATGGTACACGATTGATAGTTACAAATTTGGGATCATATGTCGTTGATGTAAATTGATATCCGACAACAATATTGCTGAAAAAGATTTTATTCCTAGGTTATCATTGACTCATTTATATAAAAGAATTCCGTTCAAGTTTCAACATAGACATGTTGATGTATATATTCCACAGTCAATTTTCTCTCATGGTCAACTATATGTTGTAATGTCAAGAGTAACTTTAAGGAAAGACTTGAAAATATTGATAATTGACGAAATAGATAAAGATATGAATGATGCTGGAAATGTTGTTTATAAATAAGTTTTCCGTATTATATATATATATATATATATATATATATATATATATATATATATACACCGTGCGAATGCACGGAGATGGTGTCTAGTTTATGCAATGTCACGAAAGGAGTGTATATTTAAATTGTCTCATTGTCAAATTTCTACAAACATGACATAGTTAATTAAAAAATTGTTTATCTTATTTGAGAGTCTTAGTTAGATCTAATTTTGTTTACGATTTGTGTTTATTTATAACTTAATATTTATGAATTTGTTTGTCACATATATTGTTCTAATTAGTAAAGAGTTGACACTTATTTTGCAAGAACACATTAAGCTCAATATGAGTTTACTTATAAGTTATAACTCGATATATTTAATAAATATATGTGAAACTTAATTTATTTAATATTGACTAATATTCGTCAAAGTGGTTTTGTGTACTTTAAATATATGGTTAATCTTGATATTTATTATTTTTTAATTTATATATGAGACTCTAAAAGAATAAAAAATTTGAGACAGAGTTTATATTTTATACTTAAGTGTTTGATGTGAATAAAATTTAACCACACCTAAAATAAATCCTAGACTCGTCGTTGCCTAGAGTTAGAATGTTGTTGAAATTAAGCTCAAATTTGAAACTTCAAAAGGAATAATACCAAACTTCATCTATAACAATCCGGATTCTTACAAGTCTCTCAAATGATTCACATGTAATAGAAGGAATTTATTTTTGCCACTCTATTCATTTTTTCGTGCGCCATACGAATTTATCAAAATATTCATGTCCGCTACTTGGATAGTGGATATACCCCAAACAAACTCTACCATAATTGTTTTTAGTTATATTAGCTTTTAAACTAAAAGCTAGTTTATTGATCTTTTCAAACAGACTCTAACAATTAGATTTTTGGTGTTGCCAAAGAGACCCTGAGTAAAAGAGAAGAGAAAATGAATAAAAAAAAAAGAGCTCAGTTGTGTCAAGAAAAAAAGTAGCTCAATAAACGCACACAAGAGTACAGACCATTTGCATAATTATACAACAAAAATTAACAAAAATTGAAAATTAAATTCCAGTTAACTTGAAATCGGGTTTAATGCATCTAATAAAGTGGACTAATGATTTCAATACCTCTACACCGAGGAAAACGTACGCACAAATTTGGTTACGTCTAATGGAGTTGCCTCAGGAATATTGGCGGCAACAAACACTTTTTGAAATCGCAAGTGCTATAGGCACCCCTTTATCTTTGGATGAATCCACCGAATACCGCACTTTTGGGCATTACACACGTGTCTTGGTGGATATGGACCTTTCAAGTCGAGTCTTTGACGAGGTGATGGTTGAACGGGAAGGTTTCACATTCAAGATTCAGGTAGTATATGAGTGGTTTCCAGAATTTTATTCGCATTGTCAAATCATAGGGCATAATATCTACGCTTGTAAGTGGATACAACCTGAGGTTACATCGCATTCAGAGCATAATAGTAAGCAACACGAGAAGGCTTCTAAGGTGATAAAACAAGAGTACATTGCTAAGGTAAGGGTTGTTGATGTTCCTGAATTGAAGAAGATAGCTCCCAAAAATATCAAAAATATGCACACAACGACGATGAAACATATACCGACGCGACTGTGCTTGTTGAAAATAAGGTTACTGTGAGTGCTGAGGTGCAAAATGCAAAATCGATAGAAATTGTTGAATGTTCAGATGGGGATTTTTCGGATGAGGAACTGTTGATTGTTGCTCATGATAATGATCTAAAATTAAATGATAGTGATGAGCCGACCAAGTTTCAACGTTTACAGACAGAAGCTTGCCCTGTACATGTGCATGTTGCGAGCAATCCACCGGTGATGTCTTCTACTGGCCCGTAGGTGCATTCCGCACCTAACGGTGTTGCAGTAGTAAAGCAACAGGAGGCAGAGAAACAACAAGATGTGTCTGTAACACATCAGAACGAGAAGATACTGTTTTGTTAAATGCTCTGATTCCTGCTACACAGGTAATGCTAAGGGTCCGTTTGACCTAACTTATTTTAGAGCTTATGCAAATGGCTTATGCAATATAAATTAGGTTTTATGCTATTTTATAAGTTTAAACTAGTGAAAATTGCATTTTTAGAAGCTATTTTATCATAAACTACCTTGAAAAACTTATAATAATACATAAAAATTGCATAAGTTGTTTGCATAAGTTCAAAAATAAGCTAGGCCAAACAGGCCCTTAGTACTGACTTCGACTGTCCTATACCTAACACAACACAACAAATGATGATCTTGCCGGATGAAGACTTTGACGAGGTGGTCAGAGCAGATCTTCAATTGATTAAACAAGCTTGAGCTGCTAAGGAAAAAGGTGAGAAGCCTTTTACTCTTGTAGTTACGAACTCAAAGGAAGAAGATCAAACAATTGGTTAGGAGCCGAGGGTAGCCATATAACACTCGTTCTATAGGTGCCACATCTCACAAGTCACCATGAAACGAGATAGGGTTTAACAAACCAGTAGCTAGAGCTCTTTACGATTTCCCTTTGTAGGAATGATTTTTTTGTACTACGTTTATTTTGGTTTCTTTTGGGTAAGGTCTAGTCTCCCCATGTACATATTTTTTTCTATTTCTATTCATATTATTATGATCTATGGGTATACGATGTGAGTGTTTAAACGTCCCAACTTAGTTGGATGTCTACTCACTCCTTGATGCCTAGATGCTCTTAGCTTATCAAAAAAAGAAAAGAAAATTCCAATAAATAAAAATTAATTTAATAATAGCATAAAAAGATATATTAAATTTATAAAATGTGATATTTAGTACACTAAGACTTTCTCTTAATTCTGTTTCATCTCTCGACCTTCTCTATTTCTACGTTCAATTTTCAGATTTTTTTCATCTTTGTTATTATATATGTACACTTTAACGAAAAATATATATTACATTAAAATAAAATTTTGGGATATAAAATTAATTTAACAATAATATATAAATTAAAAGATGATAGAATATAGTGTAGACATTTTATTATGGTCTATTGTAAACCTTTATAATTTAAAGGTGAAAATTAATCTTACCCTATAAAAGACTTATATATCTTTCCCATACTAATGATCGCATGTCAACCAAATAAAAATGGGTACGGAACGATTCGTGTCATACGAGTACCATAAACGTACTCGATACAGATCCTTTACCATTTTAGAATTATCCATGCTTCATAGATAGAACAAGTTGATAGTTTGGAGACTTCATAGATAGAACAAGTTGATAGTTTGGAGAGATACTTTGGTAAAGAAATAAACATAATTAAATGTTGAATTAAGTGTGTAGTGTGAATTGAAAAAAATTCATTTAAGTCCCAAATTGAAGGGAGAACACACATTAATAGTGTTTGTATATGGGAGGGTGTTTCTAATTCTTAGGGTGTGCCCCAAGGGAGTCACAAACAGATATGCTTCGCTAAGTCAATGCATATCTGTTTCACTCGATTCAACGAAGTTAGTTTTCGCAAAATGTTTTAAAGAAAGTGAATCCACCCACAACTCAATTTAGTAATTTTTCTAGTGGTTTATTTTCAAATTCGATTTTTTCTAAATTCAAAAAATAACACAAAAGAATATATTTAATTTGATATAGCTTGGATTTTTATTTTTTTTTGTAAATCGAGTATTCTTTGTGTGCAATTGTAAAGATTAATCTTTTAAGTTTATGAGAGCCAAATGGATGAGAAATTCTAAGTGAGAATTTCATGTTGATTTGCTTAGTAATTTGTGATTAAATGTAAAGAAAATGTGAAGGAACAAAGCCTAACACAGTCTAGCAAGTGAAAATATATATATGGTCGAAGTGATTTAATGTTGATTTGCTTAGTAATTTGTGATTACATGTAAAGAAAATGTGAAGGAACAAAACCTAATAGAGTCTAACAAGTGATAATATATACTATATATGCTCTAAGTAAGAATTTAATGTTAATTTTCTTAGTAATTTGTGATTACATGTAAAGAAAACCTAATAGAGTCTAACAAGTGATAATATATATACTCTAAGTGAGAATTTAGTGTTGATTTTCTTAGTAATTTGTGATTGCATGTAAAGAAAATGTGAAGGAACAAAACAAGTACTGTCTAACAAATGTGTTTCACAATCTTCATTCTTTAGTTTACATATAATATATAAACCGTCCAACACCGTAAAATAAAAAAAAAATTAAAAAGAATTTGTCCAACACACTAGTTGAAAATTGAAACATATATATACTAAGTATATATTTTTGTGACTAAGCATGTATACTTCTGTTAGCAGTGGAGTTAGATTAAAATATCGGGGAAGGTTGTCAAAAAATGTTTAATTAATTTATAAATCAAATATGCGAATCATATTGTATACCAAAAAATTAAGATGTAATAATCATATATATACTTGATAATCAACAAAATTAAACTACATATAATTTAAAATACCTTACAATAATATGTTACGTGATGAGCGAAACATAAAATTCTCGGATCATTAATAAGTTTAGACGTAAGAGTTGTAATTTCTTCATATCTTTCATCTTCAAGAGCTTTCCTTTTGAAAAAAAAGTCAATTTTTCTAAACTTCACCTTCAAGTTTTTGATGCAAATCAATAAACCAATAACAATAAATAAACAACATCAACAATCAATAAACAAACAAATCATCAAAATCAATAAAAGAAGCAAATCAATTTTTTTTATAATTTTTTTAGGATTAAATATAATATATTACAAAAGTTGTATTCTTTTAAATTTAGTCCCTATTAAATTCTAATGGTAATTTTAATCCTTCATAATATTGCACTTTGTAAAAATAATCCCTATTTCAAAAACATTTTTATAAAAAAATAAATACTTTAGTCCCTCAAATTAGTCCCTACAAAATATAAATTGGGACTAAAAATAAATAACTTTTTTAAGGTAATAAACTTAAAAGTTCGTGAAATGTGTTGAAACCAACATGTGAGTTACCAAAAAAAAAAAGTGAAATGTTGTCAAATTTTTTATGAAAGTTACATTAGATATTGGGACATTTTAATATGGACTTGGTCTATCTTTGAATATTAATTTTTTGGTAAATTTTAATAAAGTGTTTATTTATTATTATAATAAAATTATTTTTTTATCAAAATAGTAAAAACGTACTTGACCATTTTTTTAAGTCCATATCTTATGTAAAATAAATATTGATCATAATTAAATAGAGTAAAACCACTCTTTAATTCAAATAATATGAAGACTATTGATGCACTTCTATGTTTATTTTGATATATAGAATTCCTTCATGAACAAGTTAATTAACAAAATATAAGGAAAATTGTGACTAGTTATGACTTGAACTTGTCTATTGAAATGGTCAAAGGAAGAAAGCCCTCTAGTAATAATTAGATTGCATCCCGCCAAATATGTTAATATACTAAGTAATTAATTATTTGACACATATATATGGTTGACTAAAACGAATATTCGATATGTTGACATATATTAGTAAAATTCAATCAAATGGGATAAGTGCAAATTAAAGCACATAAAAAAAAAAAATTAAAACATTTTCTTGGCGCAGCCAATACGAAATTACTTTGAAACTATGAAATAGAAAATGATCACAGGGACAAGAGACAAACATTTTGGTTCCGTTAGTTTTCCATGTCATATAATAATACGAAAAAAGTACGTTTTGTGTCATTCAAATAATCAACTTATATAAAGTATAAGACTATAAGCTATAAATATTCATATAATATTCATATTCAGTCTTGTCAAAAAAATAATTCATATTCAGTGTTCACATATATAATTAAGAAAATATTGAGAGTAATAGAAAATAACCAAATAACGTGTTTGAAAAGGTATTAGTTATTACTAACTTGTGATGAGTATGTTGCCTTGAGTGAGTCAAATATTAGTTTCACTTGTTTTATTTTCATAATACTCCAAAATCGTTAAGAAAAACTTTTGAAATTCAATATTTTTTCCATTCAATTCAAATTAATAATCAACTTGGTCTCTAAGGTAAAACTTCAATGAATATCCCACTAATTAAAGAATTTTAAATTCAAAACATGTGGAAAGAGAAATTATTTTTCTCCTATAAATACCTAAGTTGCAATAAATGCAAAGCTAATAACAACCCATCTTAAACTCTCTCAATCTTTCCATCAATTCTATATTTAGATATTCATTATTTCATTTCTTTATTTTTTTCATCAAAAATATTCATTTCTCACAAACAAAACATTATAAACAAATACATTAAGCTTAACTACATAGTACATACAAAATTAACTAGGGCAAACACAACTAAAACTACTTTAATCCCTCAACATGCAAACATCTTTGGCAATAAGTAGAAACTTATTCAACCATCATAGAATAGCAACTCAAATTATGGCAACACGTTTAATGGAACCAAGTGATGTGTTCCTGAACCATCGAAGCCCAGATACAAAGAAAACCGTCGCAACACATCTTTATGACAACCTTAAAAGACATGGTATAAACCCTTTTTTGGATGAAAAGAACATGAAACCGGGTGATAAATTGTTTGAGAAGATAAACAATGGTATCATGGAGTGTAAGATTGGTGTAGCGGTTTTTTCACCACGTTATTGTGAATCTTATTTTTGTTTACATGAACTTGCACTTTTAACCGCTCTTAAGAAAAAGGTTATTCCCATATTTTGTGATGTTAACCCTTCTCAATTGCGTGTTGTTAATAATGCAAAATGGTCTAAGGAGGAACATAGGAGATTTAGATGGGCTCTTGATGAAGCAAAGTACACCGTTGGACTCACCTACAATTCTTCAAAAGGGTATGTATGAGTATATTATATCCAACAATTACAATATCTATAAAACATGAACATAAACTAAGACATGAAACATATGGCACGAATACTGAGATGTCGATACCGAGAAAATAAGATGATTCATTGTAATCATAAGTATCAATGTCATATTAGTGGCTGACATCAACATGTGTCCAACACAAGGAGACACATGCTTCATAGATTACTAGTATAATTTTTCTAAAATCCAACCAATTATATCTAATTAACTATGGGAATGGTACCCAAGAACAAAAGCGCTCATATGAGATGACACGAGTAATATCTAATTAATCTAGCCCTAAAACTTTAGGGATAGTTTTTCACCTATTTAGGTTTTACAATACTCGAAAAACTTGTCTCTGTGAGGATACTTGATCATTTACAGAGAAAAAAACCATGTGTATATATATTTTCAAAAAAGTAATTTCCAAAAACTAAATGTATTTCAAGAAGAAGAAAATAATGTGCCCATAATTTATCCCTAATTATACATGCATATATTTTTACTATTAGAAATATGTAACTCAATTTAAGTTTTAAGGAATAAATTTCTCATATTCATTTGTTGTGAAATGCAGGAACTTGACTGAATTTGTGACTAATGCTTGTGACATAATCATTGGAAGCATGACAGAACTTGAGAATGAAGAGGAGTTGAAGGATATACACTTGCCAATTTCAGTTTAGAAAACTTATTTAACCCATTATAATACATACAGGAAAGAAAATAAGTGACTTTTGTCTGATACTTATCTTCACCATTCAAATTTGTTTATATCTTGATTTAATCATATTATTTTTTCAATAAGCTCACCATCAAGAAATTATGGGGCTTCTTGATATTCTTTCATTGTATTAATTCTTTTGTAAAAACCAAAATAATAAATACAGTACCATTTTTATTACAATTTTTTTTTACTAAATTTTTATTCCAATTGTTAATGACTGTTTATTGTAATTCTTAATTTGTCCAAGAAATAAAATAATATATATATATATATATATATATATATATATATATATATATATATATATATATATGTGTGTGTGTGTGTGTGTGTGTATGCAGATTTTATACGCACTTATATTTAGAATTTAAATTCTCTTTAATTATTTTCTCATGTTATAAAAATTGGAGATGATTCAAATTCCTATATCTATATGACAATTGACACTAGTAAAAAAGTCAAAAAAGAAATAATTGATCCCTACCGATACAAAATGATAGAGAAAATCTAAATGAACAATTTAACAAATAGGTAAGTACTGATTTAAGGATTTGGATTCTCTCCAATTTTTTTCCTCATGTTTTCTCTTTTTTTGTTGATCTAATGGTTGATAAATTATAAAGAACATAAAAACATTACTCTTCTTTTTGCTAGCTTTATGTTGGTTATTGTGATAAAGGGAGGGCTTTTGTTTCCTGTATGGGTGGTTCATTTGTACCAGACTTGATTTGGAGTAGTGTTTTTAGCATGTCTTGTGCTAAATTCACTCTTTAATAAAAAATTTTGCTTTACCAAAAAAAAAAAAGAAATGTCTATCATCATGGATAATTCTTGTTGAAAAGTAGGAACAGGCCAAAGAATCAATCTTTGGTATGATGCTTGGTGTGGAATTCCCTTAGCCCAATCCCTATTCATCACAGTGTGATTAACAGTGGCATAATCTTTGGCTTCCTCAACAAGTTAGTGACATAATTTTGAATTAACAGTGGGCAAAAACTAGCTTATGAATTCAAAAGAAAGCATTACATTTCTTAACAATGGGCAAAAACTATTTGGAGTATTGATGTTCCTCTATCAAAATCTTTATTAGTTTGGAGATTGATGCATGATAAAATACCATCCACACTTATTCTTTGAATGCAACTTTGCTTATTCTTTATGGCGATGGTTTGCTTCTGTTCTAAACATAACTTTACAGTTTCAATCTATTGAGGATATTTGGAAGTTATGTGACAGCTCTTGGTCTCCTCAATGTAAAATTGCAATAACAGTTTTAAATGTAAGATTCAATGGTATTTGGTCCGCTAGAAATAATGCAAGATTCAATGGTAAGGATACTAATTGGAAGTCTGCAGTAGCTTGGTAGACACTTTATGATTCTTAAAAATTTGAATGTCACCATACATCCTCCCTTGCATTGTCATGAAAGAGATCATTTGACGACTTCCTTTGGTGCATTGGATTAAATGTAACACAAATGTTGCCTCAAATAATCTCACTTTCTCTTGTGGATGAAGGTGTGGAAAAACACAAGAAGGGAATAGGGAGAGAGAAAAGACATAAACAAATTTATACTGGTTCAAATTTAAGCTTTTTCAAACTTTAAAGAGTTTCGTAGCGGAGTAAACACAATATAAGTAAAGAGATAGGGAGAGAGAAAAGACACAAATAAATTTATACTGGTTCCTCTCACAAACCGACAGTAGTTCAGTTCCCTTGCACTTTCATGGGATTTCACTATAATTACACAAGATTACAATTGTTCAAGCACACAGCAAGAGACTTCTTTTGCTCAAGTAACACAATACAAGAGACCAAATGCTCAAGCACAAAAACAAGAGACTTCTAAACAAAGTTACAAAGACAATGTTTGAACTTCTGATAAACAATATCAGAGTTTTAGAACAAAATAATACAACTCTAAAAATAAGACTTATATTAGAATTCTTATAAAAGAAAACTAAGATTCAACAACTGACTAATCAGAAGTTGAAAACTATTTGTCCTAAATTTTGATATAAGCTCAAGTTGTATTTTTCTAAGTTATAATGCTCTTTAGGAATTTAGCAGGGTAACAGCGCTTTTGTTCGTAGATGTGTGTTATTGTCTTCTTCAAATTTTTTCTCCTTTTATAGGCGATAGTGGAGCGCTTGAATTTGAGCGAACAATGATGAAAACAGCTGCATAGTACTGTACTATTATTTCCGTTTGAAATGTGCTTATCCAAATCAAGTAAAGAATGAAATCTTGATCCTTGATTACGAATATTCGCCCATATCAGGTAAAGAAATATAATACAATAGTACAAACGTCATTATCATGAGGATAACGGTCTTGTACGAGGTTTCTTCGTCATCAGAATTTTGAGTATCCAACTCAGGTTCTGACGAGTGTAGCTTCTGGTTGAGTTTGACTTGCAACTTCTGGTGACTTTAGCTTCTGGTGTCATTACTTAGAACTTGCTTTTCCCAGCTTCTGGGAGCACTTTTCAAATAGCAACCAGAACTTCAATTTCTAGTGTATATAAAATTTTAACTTATATACCTGCACACTAGAGTAAATTATCAGTACTCCCTATTGTATATTAATACTATTGTTATCATCAAAACTACTTGGGTTATATTAGAACCAACTTTGTTCCAACAGTTGCTGCTTCAAAAGTAAGGCCACTAACATGTTGAGAGTATTCTTCATATCCTTCTGATCTTCAGCAATTGTCCCAACAATTGTTCTAAGAAAATGATGATCTTTTGTTAAGGAGTTCAACCTTGTTTGTTGTTCTATAACTAGTGCCCTTGTATCCACTTCAGAACTTCCAAGTTCTGGTAGCACAACCGCATGAGAAGTACTTGGTGTGTAATTCTGATTAAGTACAAGTTTTGTACCCTTTGCATCCAATTTCAGTTTTCCTTGCAACTTTTCAGGAATGGTAGCTTCTCTAGCCAACTGCTCATCAGCTAATCTCTTTGCTTCTTTCTCTTGTTTAGCCCTTATCTTTTCTTCTTCTTCAGCCAATCTCTTTTTCTCTTCATCCTCTTTCTTCTATCTCTTAAGCTCTACCAACCTATGAGCTTCTCTTTCTTCAGCATTCATCTGAGCATCAAATTTTCTTAACTTTTCCTCAAGATGAATGTTGAGAATTGCTAAGGTCAGGTGATAAAAGTATTCAAGCACCGAACCATCAGTGATTCTCTTGACATTAGATCTTTCAGCACATGACCAGATCTGCCTCAGAACTTCCATGCCTCTGCCCTTGATTTATTCTTTTACTACATCAGTTTAGTAACTTAGAGCATGGTTGAATTTAGCTCTTAAAGCTTTAGCATCCATATCAGATGGAAAGATCAGAGCATCTTTCCTCATATCCAATACTCCTTTTAAATCACCAATCATATGAAAACCTAATAGCTTAGGGTTTGGTTTGTTAATGATATTTAAGGTGTATAGATTTTTGTAGATAGTAGGCTTGAGCATCAGTGGATGGTTCTTAAATTTCTACCTAATGGTGCAAAGATCATTTTGGTGAACATAAAAGCTATAAGGGTTAAGGGTCTCTGTCACTGTTATGGAGTCTTTCAAGTAGAGCTCCAGAGCTTCATCATATATCTCAGAAGAGATAATGATTGGAATGTCAGGTAATGGTAGAGATGAGGATGAGAGGATCATTGATTCAGAAGATGTATCAAGTTTTGGTATAGAAACAATGTCCATGGGAGTGAGTTGATTGAGGCGATTTGGAAAGAGTAAGTGAATGTTATAAAATTTAAAGGTAAAATCTAAAGCAGGTTCAAAAGTCGTGCCAACTTCTGATATGGTGTCAATTTTCAAGGAAGTTTGATTTTGGCAGTCAGGGAAAAGTAGGTTAAGGTTTCTGAGAGTCATATTCTTCTACAACAACTCTTTCATGAACCACTTGACCTCTAGGTTGAGATTTCATTTCAATAAATTCTTTATTGTGCTTCTCTTCCTGATCCTCCAACTTCCTTTTTAAAGGTCTTTTAATTCTTTCACTGAGAGGTATATATCGTCAGTCTCAGTTCCAGAATCATCCTTGTCATTCTTGTTCTTTGTTTCTTTCTCCTTATCTACCTTAGAGCTTCCAGCATCTGCTGAGGGTTTAAAATCTTTATCGACAACTTTCTTTGACAAAAATTGATTGAAGTCCTGGAGGGCATTTACTTAAACAAACAGACTGGTTTGTTGACTACGTTCTGGCTAGTGGACCAGTTTGTCGTCGAGAATGAGTTCGTATCCACAGGGATCGAGTCAAACCTTCGCTAGTGCTATTCTAGTTCGTGTGTTTTTGCATTCGCTTTGGTTTTTAGGAAAAAGGTTTTAATTTATAAAAATAGCGATATGCGTTGCAATAAAAATAAAGGTTTTGATTCAAAGACATAGAGGATATGTATGGTGGTTGAACTTACTCCCTCCTTCATACTTGGCATAATCGGTGTATAACATAGTCATTCGTACTATTATCGGGCGTCGATTCTATCCTTGTTTTAGTAGCACCTTACTGCTAGCCTATGTAGGCAAAGTCCCCCTACTTTTGCAACTAAGGCACCTACGAGAGCCTAACCTCGCTTTGTCACATACCTTAATTACTAGATAGAGTTATTTACATACATGCATTATGACCATCGACCATCCATTACCCCTAGATCTTAGTTACGGTTATTCAATTTCCAATTGCTATTACAACTAGTTCCTGATTCTTCCTCTAATTATTAAGTCATAACTAGTTCAAGATTGTTTTGCCGTTTCTTTAATCTAGTGTTATTTATTACTGGTTCCGGACAAATAATAGTGAGAACCCTAATATGCTACTGATAAAGTAAACCATAATTATTTATTCTAAGGCGTTGCCGTTTATCCGGCCAGATTCCGACTAACGATATTTAAGCAAGAAAACAAATAACAAATTATAATTTATAAATGCGATTTATTATAACTTTGACTCAATTACATGACCCAAGTATTCATCGGGGAGTTCATATTCTCCACCACAACCTAAAGAATTATTACAAAAGACTACATAATTAAATTACATGAATCTAACTATAAAAAGCTTAAAGAATCATACCTTGCTGAGTTAGTTTTCCCGTAAGGGGAGAAAACTATGCCCTTAGAGCTCCATCGAACTTCTCTCCAAAAGGAATAGAAAGTTCTTCTATATCTTAATGAAAAATAATAAATTTTGGAGGCTCTATTTATACTTTTCGTAATGGGCCTCAACAAGCCATCGTGACACGCTAAACCCATCGTGCCACGATGAGCAGATTCAGTTCAAAATTATAATTGATCCTGTGCGTTTGATCAGCGTGGTCACCAAGCAAAGCCATCGTACTGCGTTGAGCTTCATCGTGGTACGATGCTAAGATTCTCTTAAAAAATATAATTGATTCTGTCTTGGCGAGCAAGTAGCTTCCATCGTGTCCCGTTGAGTGCCATCGTGACACGATGGGCTGATTTTCTTCATTTTTGGGCTTTTTCTTGTCTTTTGCGTTTCTTCACCTCTCTTGAAGCTTTTTCTCGATTCTTCAGATTTTTGTTGATATTTGGGTCTGTCTTGGTCATTTTACTACTAATAATACTACCTAAAATACTACAGAAATTTCTGTCATCATTTGTTTTCTCTTAGTTGGTTAGCTGTGAGAAACCAATATCTTCTCCTTTGTTTCTGCTAAATGCCATAAATCATAGAAGCAATCTTAGATCTGCTAATGCCATGCCTGAAAAATTCTTGAAGAGCATTTCAGGAATACTTTCCATTTAAGCAATGTGTCTATTAATATAAAGATTCCAAGCTCTTAAGAGTTCATTTTCTTTAAGAACTTTGCTGGTACTTTTCTCCAAGGAATCATAGTGATGTTTCAAATCTTTATATTCCTTTGATTTCTTGGTGTAAAGTCTAATGGCATCAGTCTGAGTTTCAAAAATATCACATTGACATAAGTTAGATAATACCTCTTGTTCATCTTCAGAGTCAGAACATGATTCTCCATCAGACTTTGGATCTTTAGAGGTTGTAGCCATCAATGCTAAATTTGCTTCTTCTTCCTCAACCTCTAAGTCAGCATTAATGTCCTCCCATGTTGCCATAAGACTTTTCTTTATCTTGTTCTTGTAATTATTTTTGTTGAAACTTTTCTTCTTGCCTTTGTCCTTTGATGTAGCTTCTGGACAATCTTCCATAAAGTGGCCATGCTTGTTACACTTGAAGCACTTGCTCTGGTCTTCCTTTTTGTCTTTAAAGCCAGAAATTATTGAGCCACTTCCTTTAGCAGGGAATCGTCTTTTCTTAGCCCATTGTTGAAATCTTCTGGTCAGAAGAGCAAATTTCTCATCTTCTGATCCATCCCAAGGAGTGTCTTCAATACATTCCTCTTCTTCAGGTTCTGTTTCTTTAGCTTTCAAAGCTTTGGAAGAGCTTTTTGAGCTGAGAGCTAAAGAGTTCAATTTTTTTGTAGATGCATTAGCCATAAGTTCCATCTCATGACTCCTAAGAAAGCTTTTCAGGCTCTCCAGAGTTGCTTCATTTAGATCTTTAGCTTCTTGAAAAGCCGTAACCTTTGGTCTTCATTTAGCAGGCAAACTTCTCAGAATTTTCTTGACATGATCTGGTACAATATAGCTTTTCTTCAGAACTTGAAGTCCTGATACAAGAGTTTGAAACCTTGCGAACATGGTTCCTATGAGGATTCCTTTCACTGCAAAGTGATACAAACACAACAAATAGGACTTTTGATGCCAATTGAAGGTGTGGAAAAACACAAGTAGGAGGGTTGAATTATGTTTTGAAAAGTTTAAAGCTTTTTCAAACTTTAAAGAGTTTCGCAGCGGCGTAAACACAATATAAGTAAAGAGATAGGGAGAGAGAAAAGACACAGGAAAATTTATACTGGTTCCTCTCACAAACCGAGAGTAGTCAAATCCCCTTGCATTTCCAAGGGAGTTTACTATAATCAATCTTGATTACAATTTTCCAAACACACTTGTTTAAGACTTCTTGCCTAGGTACACCTACTCAAGACTTCTTTGCTCAAGCACACTTGCAAGAGACTTCTCAAGCTCACAACAAGAGACTTCACTAACTTAAATGAAATATTTAAGAAAGTATACAAAGAACACTTAATATACTATTAGAGGTCTTTACAGAATACAACATAGAATTACAAGACTTAAGTGTTTGAAAGATTTATCTAAAGGTTTGTTAGAGCTTCTTGGTCCGTTTAACTCGTCATTTTTGACGGGCCGAATTTAGGTTTTTTTGTCTCGGTGTCTTAAGTTGGCTTGCCCCCACTACTAGAAAAATTGTTTTTAGCAACCGATTTGGCGACCGAAATATTTCGGTAGCTTTAGCAACCGAATTAAAGACCGATTTTTCGAGCGTCAAAGTAAAAAAAAATCGATTGCTAAATCGGTTGCTACGTAATTATAGAGACCGAATTGGAGACCAATAATTAGCAACCATAAAATCGGTCGCTTTAGAGACTGAATTAGAGACTATTATTTGAATTGCATAGGCAAAAAGTTTCGGTCGCTATATCGGTGACTATAGAGATCGAATTGGAAACCGATAATTAGCGTTCAACAAATCCGTCGCAAATATTTTATTATTTTTTTTACAAATTACTTAAAAAATTATATCTATCTCAAAACAACAACAAAACAAACAAATTAACAAAAAAAACTTTTAATTTATATCTATCAGGCCTAATATACTACTAAATTTCTTAAGCCCTAATTAAATTCCCAAAAGCACACCTGCAATTCCATCTTGTGGTATCCTCCTCCTTCTTCATCACACCGACCAAACCTCAGTTCCCACCGACCATCCTTCATCAATATCTTTCGTCATAAACCAAACTTCATCCGCGAGCAACCCCTCATCCGAGCAACTCAACAACCGTCGGCGAGAAAATCCTCATTCACGACTCTGCAATGAGAGAGTGATGAACCCTTACAACATGAATATTCAGATTAAGGTTTACGAGAACTTCAATTGTATATCCTTGTTCCTCCCCCTTCGGTAGGTTGTTTTTGATGTGTTAATTCGTGAGAGGAAGTAGGTCGATTTGTACGGTAATGAGTAATTTCTAGGGTATGTTCCTTTTGTGATACAATTTGAAATTTAATTCCTATTTTTATCAAATAATTTCTTTCTCTTCATGGAATTTAATTATTGTGACTATGGTATTGATAGTTTTCTTCTCGCATTAATTAATTATGTTCCTAACTTATAGTTTGTCGCTTTGCCGCTTCTGAATAGCTAAAGGGAACAACAAATGAACGAGCTTTTAACTATTAAGAATAGTTATATCCTTTAAGCTGTAAGATAAGGTAATTTTCTGCTAAATTGGAACTGGATTTGTCGGTGATTTACCGTGTATTAACGTTAACTTAGACCTTTTTTGCGTTTAGCTGATGTTTGAACTGGTGCAGATTTGTGTTTGGTTTTGGTTAGTGGGCTGCTGTTTTGCAGCAGAGTTTTCTGATTTTGGGGTACGACAACTGCAAATTAGTGGGATTACTAGTTTGCTATCGGGTGTTTCTCTCATTCATCCTGATTCAATACTTCAGACTAGTAATATTTTGGCTCAAAGTATTGGTTTTTAACTTTTATTATAATTCTTTTGCTAACATATTTTGATTGAACTAGCATCAGAAAACTACTGTTTTCTATTTGAGATATGGACTATTGATTATGAATGAATCTTTTCTGTTCTAATGTTCAATGGTAATCAGGGCATAATTCTTGTTATTTAATGCCTTAGCACATCATGGTTGGTTTCAATTTTTTCTAAAGTAACATGAGAATAGTTAGTAGATAATTTTATATATGCATGGAGCTTGCTTCCTTTTTAACTTTTTTGGATATAACAGAGGTAAAAGGATTACTGTGATGAAGCATCTATCCTTACTACATGATGTCAGTAGAAGTGTAAGACACATAATTAACTAGTGTGGTATTAGTAACAATGATGTGTTTCTCCATCTAGCTAAATGAAATACAATTGTGAGCTTGTCTTTGACTAAAGAATTAAATTAAACATATTTGGAAAATATGGAAAGGATAGAAATATTTAATTAGTTATTTTTGTCTCTATGAAAACTAATATTGTGTTTTTTTAGAAATTCATTTTGCTCATCAAGGGAGTTTAAATTTGGCTAAAGGTGAAGCTTACAAAATACATTCACATTGTGGATAGTTTCCTTTATGATAGCTCTTTTTCTAAGATTAAAGCTTAAAACACATGGAGTAAATAATGGAAGTTCTAAGAAGAGCAACTTGGTTAGCAAATGATATTTTCATTGTATGTATCGACTTAATCTTGTTTGATATTTATTGTTTGTATAGATACTATCATCTAATTTATCTGATCGAAAGAGATGCTCTCAACCTTTATAATACGGGACAACAATGAAACAATAAAGAAACAAGGTATTCTATGCACTTCCAATCTTGTTATCTACTTCAATTACAATTCCCAAAATGTCAGTTTTGTCTATAAATGTTAAGATCTAGTCGTAACACTATTTGAAATTGAATGTTAATCATTAATCAATGCATTTTCTATTTCAATCTAGTATAATATGTGTATTTACATTTTGAAGTTTCAAGAGAGTTTATTTGAATTGGAATGTTATTCTCAGTTAAATTGAAATTTTAATAGATGTTCTTCTTTATTCATGCATAAGAAATTTGAGTTAACATCAAACGAGTTGGGTGGAAGGGAGGTGGGTGTGGGCATTGAGATGGAGACGATATGTTCAAATGCGAGAAAAATTAATGTCACAATTAGTTCAAGACCAAAGTTTCTTCATCTACATTATCACATGGCTTCTATTTAATATCGTGGTTTTCATTACAGACCGAGGAGTGTTTGAAACGGGAGAAAGATAGGGTCGTTACCTGCACTCTAGTAGCGAGCCAAAGTTATTAGAGGTTTGTTCTTTACTTGTTCCATTTTTATATGTCTGACTTTTTCTTTTTGAAAGTTCAATATTAGCTTTTATCCATGTGTGCAAACCAACTCCTTGAAAAAGAGCATTCTGGATGTTATATGGTATTGTTTTTAGTCTTCATTATCTAGATATTTATTCATATATGTTTAGTTCATGCATGTCTAATAGATATGTTGTGGTTGTGATAATGTTTGCTAGGTGTACATTAAATTACAGCCCAAGCCATATAATAGAGATGAAGTTCATGAAGATGATGTGGTTGATGATAACGAGGATGTGGCCGATAATAATGATGATATGGTTGATGGTAATGATGATATGTCTGATGATGATAATGACGTGTTTGATTATGAAAACATGGAGCAACAACGACAAGTGTGGTAGTGTGGCTTAATTTTATAGATGTTATTTGAGTTAGGATATTGACTTTTTGTATGCAAGAATTGAAAGACATTTATTTAATCTTTTGTATGTGTTTAATGATGGTGAAGATCAATTCGCCAATGATACTTGCAAGATAGTGATAACTTAGTCTTGGTTATGTTTTGGATTGATATTTGGTAATATTTAAGTATATTATGCTTATATTGTTGTGTTAATGTTTAATTGTTTCGTGTTTATGATTAATTACATTTAAAAAATTGCTATTATAAAAATAAATAAAAAATCAAAAATTTCTTTATTGAGAATGTAAATTAATAATAATAATAATAAATTATTATTATTATTTTAAAAAAATTATTAGAGACCGAAATAGAAACCGAAATAGAGACCGAATTTACCATAAAGCATTTCCAATTCGGTAGCAAAATCGGTTGCAAAGGGTAGGGAAAGTAATTGCAAATCAGTCACAAAATCGGTCGCTATAGCGTCAGACAAAGCATCACAAAACACGTCGCAAATTCAGTCTCTAAATCGGTCACTAAGTTCGGTTGCTAATTCGGTCGCTAAATTCAGTTGCTAATTTGGTCGCTAAATATCGGTTGCTAATTGGGTCGCTATAGATCAGCGACCAGGTCGGTTGCGACTGATTTTAATCGGTTGCCATTTCCGTCGCTAAAGTGATTAGCGACCGATTTTCATTAAAATCGGTTGCTAATTCGGTTGCTAAACGCGTGTTTTTTTGTAGTGCCCGCCTAACCCGCTAAAAAAAGGGGACGGGGGCGGGTTGGCCTGCGGGTATTTTAGTTTAACTTTATTTCATTTTTTCTAGGACTTAAATGAAAAATGGGAGAAAGAGTTAAACTTTACGAATGAGTTTAATCTTTTTTTTAATACATTTTTAGACCGATAAAAAGAAAGGGTTAAACTAAACTTACGTTTATTTTAGGTTTCAATTTGGTTCCTTACATTTAAAAAGTTTCAATTTGGTCTCTTACATTTCCACCGTTCGCATAAGTTGGTCCTTTCCGTGAGTTTTGTCTTTCAATTGAACACGTGTCGCAGTGTCAAAGTGTCCACGTGTCTGTCCACATATGCAAATCGTCTGCCACACGTGACGGAAATGACTAAATTGAAACTTAACATAAACGTAAGAGACCAAATTGAAACTTTTTAAACATAAGGGATCAAATTGAAATCTAAAATAACTATAAGGGACCAAATGTGCAGATTAGCCTTGTTTCTATTTTCAATCCAATTTATTTTGATTTTAACACTTACTTAGGTGATTGAATTTATTTTGATACTTGTTTATTGTTGTTGGATTTTTATTGGTGCTTTATTTTATTGAGGTTTATTTATTTTAAAGCGTAAAATTGATATTACGGGAATGTAGCGAATTAAAATTAAATTAATTTTTAATAGTTTACATGAAGCAATTTGGTTATCCATGTTGAATTATTAATTATTACTATTTATTACATGATTTGAGTTTGTTAATTTTTAAAATTATTTTCTATTTTGTGTTGTTGAAAAATATATATTTTTTCATAAAAAATAATATAGTAAATCTATAAATAGAAATAATAAAATTAATTAAAAATTGTTTGGAGGACCGGCCCGCCAACTCGTTAGTAAACAAGGCGAGCTTGACATTTGAGTTCGAATGCCTAAAATATCCGCCTCACCTTATATTTTTAAACGGATCAAATTTTAAGCGGGTCGGGTCTAAATGGGCAGACGACCTGTTTTACCACCCCTAGATAACATGTAAACAAATTCGGATGAAATTATATGTTTTATTGCAAATACAATTAATAAGTATCTTGAATAATATGTTGAAAATTATTTAATCATTGCCAGCTAAGATATAATATTCCTTAAGATCTACGCCTCCCATGAATTTGGACTAAGATTAGCTGTTGTAAAAGCAGCATGTAGTTAGTTCTATACAATAGTTAATCTCAACCATTAATTAAAAGTGATCAACAAATGTGTATAATTAGCTGTCATTGATTAAGGTCTCATTAGCGGACAAAAGTTCAAGGCAATCACTGTATAAGGAGGACTTTAGCCTTTGGGAGAAAAATGATAATTATCATTATTCATCACCTTACACCATACCATAACGGTTTCCCTATAATTTGGACAATTTTCTAGCATATGATATCATCAAATGTTTGCATTCATTTAGTTTCTTTTTTTGTTTGACAAATGCATTCATTCACTTTTGAAATCCTAATATCGTGCACGTCAAATATATAATATGACACGTTGCAACATTACATAATACACACACATAATAAAAATAAAAATGTTCAAGCAAAGCAATTCCATCACATTATTAATGTGCGTAAAAAAAGAAAACCACATTGTTAATGAAATAAAATAGTCTATAAATTCTAACTCAATTATAGTAAAACTTTTAAAATTGTTAGTTGGACATTATGACCAGAATTTCAACTATATTCTTTTTAATTTGTGTTAATTTTTAATGACTTCGTCTATATTCCTAAAAAAATAAAAAATAAGTAAGAATATATATTTAATGTTAGCTTAAAATATATTTATATAATGAATAAATTCTAACTCAACAGAAAGAAATAATAATATTGTTAGGTCAGATATTTTAATAAGATTTAACTCTATCTTTCACTTTATGTGTCTAAGTTCTCAATAATTTAGGGTCCGTTTGAATTAGGGTTAATTTGGATTGACATATTTTTGAGCTTATGCAAACAACTTATGCAATTTTTATGTATTATTATAAATTTGTCAAAGTAGTTTATGATAAAATAAAAGGTCATGCTAAATAGTGCCATCGGGACACTTGTTAAGCATACCAAAAGTAGAAATAAAAAATAAAATTAATATTAATAAAATAACTTTTTACATTCTCAATGCATTGAATGTACAAATTCCGAACAGAATTTCCATTTTTATAAGCTTAACTAATGCCCCGGGGACACTGTTTAGCATTTTCATAAAATAAATTATAAAAATACAATTTTCACTAATTGAAATTTATAAAATAACATAAAATTTAATTTATATTGCATAAATTCAAAAATAAATTAATCCTAACAGACCCTTTAATTTTGAGCTTATTCAAACAACTTATAAAATATAAATTAGGATTTATACTATTTTAGAAGTTCAAACAAATAAAAATTATATTTTTATAAACCATTTTATTATTATAAACTATCTTGACAAAATTATAATAGTATATAAAAATTGTATAAACTAACTTAATGTGATACTAACAAAATATATATGGTTATGTAGCCACCTGTATACATATATATAGTGCGTAACAGACCAACGAATAATGTGGACACTGAAACAGAATACAAAAACAACAATCAATTCTCGTATAGGAAAAATCATGTTACATATTTTGTTCATCACGATTCATCTCAAATTGAATTCTCTTATAAAAACACAACACTCTCAATTTTATTCCTTTGTCCCTATTAATATAAACATAACAATATCTTTACTAATATTAGTAATTTATAATATCTTATATACACACACAATAATCAATCATGCACCGCTTCACGTTTTTATGATTTATAGAAAAAACTTGTATTTCATGATTTCTTAGTTGAAATTCACAAACAAACACACAGTGAGATTATAACTTAATTGGTATCTCCTGCGTCATTTTTGGTATAAGCTTTTATTTTAATATATTATTATATTATATAGTTAGTTAGCGATATATAATACTCATAATTTCAATACATTGTTTCAAGATCTAAGAGGGTTTCAAAAGGGTGTTTCTGAAAAATTGAAGAGAGAATCTATGGAGCAAGATATTGAAGATATTGAGTCTCAAACAATTTATAAAGAGACATTGCATGAGGAAACACCTGAATTCTTGCGTAATGGAAAACGTTCGGTGATTCTTAAGGTATGTATGTATGCATGTGTACATTTCAAAATTATCCTATATGTTTTCTTCAATGATAAATTTTTTCTAGCTTGATTTATATAATTTACCTTAAAATTTGTAGTTATGGCTATGATAAATTAATGTTTTTGTTTTTGTGATGAAAACCAATCAATCTCGGTTTACTAATTAGTCTCTAGATGTATTCATAGATCATAACATTGTCATCACTAGTACATGTTTGGATTAGTATACTGTAAAATAATTGTTATGGATTAGGAGTGATTATGGTTAAAGTCAATTTTTTTTAGTGATCTGGCGATTATGTTTGCTAAATCGCGTGTCAAAAATATTTACACTAACAAGGTCTATATGAACTAGTATTGTGAGCCCGTACTATTAAAATTTTGGGTTGAACTTAACTCAATCCTACAAAATAGATTTGTAAAGTGAAAATTGTTTCTATTTATAAACATATCTTCAAGTCATCCTTCATCCAATGTAGAACTCTTAACACACCGCCTCACATATAACATTATTGGGTTTGATGTGATGATATTAATGGTGGGTGGCCCGATAATAGAACTTGATAGCATGTGCCTAAATGGATCATGGAGGAGATCACCATCATAGAATTTTAGGTTTATGTTCATCTCAAGTCTCAACCCTATAAAACGAGCTTGTAAAATCAAGATTGCCCTAAATTATAAATATATTTTTAAACAGGGTCGACCCAATACTAAATAAGGCCTAAAGCGAATTATAAAGTGAGACTTTTTTGTTGAGGCCCAACACTAATTCTAGCTCCAAAACGCATAGTTTAAAAGGCTATAGTTGCTTTAATTTTTGCTAAGTTGCAAAGTTGTTATCTCATTTTTATAAATTTTTCTCAGAGGCCTTTATATTTTTCTCCGAGGTCTTTTTCCTATTGCAGACTAATGGGTTTATGACTTATGTAAGTAGTATTAATTAGAATCTACAATTGGAAGAAGTAATTAAAATTGTATTGAAAATTGAAACGAGTCGATTATTTTGGAAGAAAATATAATTCAAGTAGTAATGTTTTAAATACTAGTATGTTTCCAAAATTTATTATTTAATACTGTTACTTGTATTGCAAGTAAGCATGTTTGTATAGATCAATGAACATTTTCTCCTTTTGATATTGCAGTTTGATGAAGTTGTGTACAAAATCAAAGACAAAAAAGGAGGACTATTTAAGAAGACAACAAAAGTAGAAGAAAAAACAATACTAAAAGGAGTAACAGGAATTGTTAAACCAGGTGAAATGCTAGCAATGTTAGGTCCATCAGGAAGTGGAAAAACAACATTGTTAACAGCATTAGGAGGAAGACTTGGTGGAAAACTTTATGGAAAAATAACATATAATGAAAAACCATTTTCAAATACAATAAAAAGAAACACAGGTTTTGTTACACAAGATGATGTTCTTTACCCTCATTTAACAGTAACAGAAACACTTGTTTTCACAGCACTTTTAAGATTACCAAATAGTGTTACAAAAGATGAGAAAGTTTCACATGCAAAAAATGTTATTGATCAACTTGGTTTAACAAAGTGTAAAGATAGCATTGTTGGAAGTGCTTATCTAAGAGGTGTTTCTGGTGGAGAAAGAAAAAGGGTTAGTATTGGACAAGAATTGCTTATAAATCCTAGTTTGTTGTTTCTTGATGAACCTACTTCTGGTTTAGATTCTACAACTGCTCAAAGGATTGTGTCAACTTTGTGGGATTTAGCAAGAGGTGGAAGGACTATTGTGATGACAATACATCAACCTTCAAGTAGATTATATTATATGTTTCATAAAGTTTTGTTGCTTGCAGAAGGGAATGTTGTGTATTTTGGTAAAGGGTCTAAAGCTATTGAATATTTTTCTAATATTGGTTATTCTCCTGCTATGGCTATGAACCCTTCAGATTTCCTTTTGGATCTTGCAAATGGTATGTTTTATACTATCTATGCATTTTACCAAATATAATAAATAATTTAGCTCAAATACTAAGTGTGTCTATTGTCTGATATGTGTCAATGTTCTACAGAGACATGACTTTAACACATGTGGATTATATTCAGTTCTTCAACTTTCTTAAATACTTTAGATTAAAAGTGTGTCTGATGTTTGACATGTGTCGGTGTCTGACAGATGTAGTTATATTCAATTATTCAACTTTTTTAAATATAGAGTGAAAGTGTGTCTAGTGTCTGACATGTGTCAATGTCTAACATGACACTGACACATGTGGTTATCTTCAATTATTCAACTTTTTTTAAATATTTTAGATTAAAAGTGTGTCTGGTATCTGACATGTGTCAGTGTTCGACATAACACCGACACATGTGATAATCTTCAATTATTCAACTTTTTATAAATACTTTAGATTGAAAGTGTGTCTGGTGTCTGACACGTGTCAGTGTCTGACATGACACCGACACATATGATTATATTCAATTTTTCAACTTTCTTAAATACTTTAGATTAAAAATGTGTTTGGTGTCTCACATGTGTCATTGTCTAACATTACACTGACACATGTGATTATATTTAATTATTCAACTTTCTTAAATACTTTAGATTGAAAGTCTGTTTGGTGTCTGACATGTCACCCACACATGTTGTATGTTGTTATATTAAATTATTTAATTTTTTATAAATAGTTTAGATTGAAAGTGTATGATACCAACACATGTGGTTATCTTCAAATATTCAACTTTCTTAAATACTTAAGATTGAAAATGTGTCTAGTGTCTGACATTTTCACATGTGATTATTTTCGATTATTCAACTTTTTAAAATTATTACTCGTGTCAATGTGTCCGTCTCGTTTCAGTGTTTCATAAAATATAACATTTGATATTTTGCAGGTATCTACACTGACGAAATGAATCATGACCATAACATAGACAAGCAAAAATTGATTTCAGCATTTAAAAGTAACTCTGAAACACAGTCCAAAGCTGAAGAACTTCAAGAAATCAATGACTCTGATACAAGTCATGGTAGATTTCAAGAGACAGGTTCTGGAAAATGGCCTACTAGTTGGTCACAACAATTCTTTGTATTGTTAAGAAGAGATGTCAAAGAGAGAAAATATGAATCATTCTCTGCCTTAAGGATTGGTCAAGTCCTTGTGGTTGCACTTATGTCAGGATTACTTTGGTATAAATCTGATATGTCACACTTGCAGGATCAGGTAACAATTTCAAACAACAAAAGATAAATAAGAACTTATTTGCATGCTAGAATTTAAAAGTATAATAATTGGATAAGAGTGCCAAGGTTTTAAATTGCAGTTATGATTAGAGTTCTTATATCAATCAAGGTTTTATATTGCGGTTGTGGTAATAGTTGTAGTCTGTGATTCTAGATATAGCAAAGAAGCGTGATGAAATGCAGCTGATGCAGCTACAAATTTGTTTGCGGCAAGATCGAAAATCCTGAGAAAGCGGCCTACATTGCGATTGTGGACCTTTAATAAAAACCTTGGTCACAATGAATTTGCATATAACATTTTCACATCAGTTTCATTTGCTCAAAATTCTATGCATTATTAAGAATATATCGATGTGACCTCCGACCTTGACTCAAATCTAGTTTGCTGATACATCACACATTAGTCGCTGCAATTCACAATGGACTAAGAAAATTGTTGGGTATGACTCATAGTAACCGATAAATTGGAAGGTTGATCGAGAAAAATATTTCATCTAGACCGTAGTATTTACATATAAGTTGTACAATGTAAACTCTTAAGCTTTCACCGATAATAGAAAGGAACTGCAGCCGCTCTGCAGTCGGAGACATAGACACAATTGACCAAAGCCAATTGTTGGGTATAACTCATAGTTGCTGATAAGTTGAAAGGTTACTCGAGCAAAATATTTAATCTAGACCGTATGTAGTATTTAAACATAAGTTGTACACTATAAACTCTAAGCTTTCACCGATAATACAATGGAACTGCAGCCACTCTCCAGTCAGAGACATAGACACAATTGACCGAACATCGTCTGTTCATTGTTTGCATTTTTTTGTATCTTTGTTCTTTAGAAGTGATGTACTTGTTCGAAATTCTAACGCTAATAATCACAATTCATCTAAACTTTCCTTGCAGATTGGACTATTATTCTTCATAACAGGCTTTTGGGGTTTTTTTCCTCTCTTCCAAGCAATCTTCACATTCCCACAAGAGCTAATGATGCTAGAAAAAGAAAGATCCTCAGGAATGTATAGACTCTCCTCATACTTCATTTCAAGAATGGTAGCTGACCTACCAATGGAACTAGTCCTCCCAACAATCTTCCTTCTCATAACATATTTCATGGCAGGACTAAAAGCAACAATGATAAATTTCTTTCAAACACTTTTCAGCCTCTTGCTCAATGTGTTAGTTGCACAAGGTTTAGGCCTTGCACTTGGTGCTGTAGTACTTGATCAAAAATCAGCAACAACACTTGCATCAGTGATCATGCTATGTTTCTTACTTGCTGGTGGATTTTATGTTCAGAATGTTCCAAAGTTTATTGCTTGGGTGAAGTATATTTCTATTAGCTACTATACATATCAACTATTTATTGGATCACAATATCATAGTGGTGAGACATACCCTTGTTCTAATGGAGAGTGTCCTATTGAAGAGTTTCCTCCTATAAAACAAATGGGGTTTGATATTAATGGACAAGGGTTAGCTGCAATGGCTCTTGTTATAATGCTAATTGGTTATAGACTTATAGCTTATATTGCTCTTATGAGGATTGGTGTCACAAAGAAAAAGGCTTAGTTTATCTATATACATTGATTTTTATTTTGATCTAGTTTTTAGATTTTTATCTTTTCAATTGATTGGTGAGTTTTCTTTTTATTTTGGTGTATTTTCTAAGGCTTTATGTGCAAGGAAACAATGCAGTTACATTTTGGTAGGCAGAGAAATATATCACACTTTTTTAGTACAAGTATATCAAACATAGTTTTGACTCTCTACAAACCTTTATAGAATAAGGGTATGAATTGAACATGAAATTCCCGCTGTCACTAAAGCCCGCATAATGGGAATAGGCTAGGCCAAGTTAGGTTTTGCCAAGCCTGAGTTTGGTCTGTCAAAAAATCGAAGGTCTGAGTCTGGCCTATAGTCTATTATAGTCCTATCTTTTAGGTTTGAGTCTGACATTTTGAAAGTCTAATGTGGTATGCTAGCCTGTTTAAAAGCTTATTTCACATGATCATATTTAAATAAATAATTATATTTATTTTCAAAAATACTTATGAATTAATAAACCAACGTCCTTTTGATATTTAACATGATATTTTAGAGAATTTGACTCTATATGTCATCATATTTCAATTTTAGTTTATAATAATACATTTATATATGTGAAAAACTAATGTAGATTAATAAATTATAAATTGTCTAGTGTGCAGGATCATAGATGAAAATTTTCAAATTCACTAAGAACATTTAGAAAAAGAGAAGATATGTCAAGCTCTGATCAAGAAACTTTGAAGACCTCAGAAGATGACAAGAGTGTCAAGCTCTGAAGACCTTCACAAATTCCAGCTTAATCAAACTTCGATAGACCATCAGTAGATGCACTTTCCGAACTTGAAAAACAAGATCAATTCTTTCTGTAGAACGTCACCTGCTGCTAAAATGTTAGAAGAATAATCTCTTTGTGACCGTTTTGATGAAAGAATAATCATAGTACAAAATTCTTATCCTTTGGAGGAGCGTATAGTACGATTGTACTATATTTGCTCAAAATGGGTAAGGCGCTATTTGAATATGAACAAGTAGTGGAATTTTGTTTCCTATTTGGGTAAAATGATCAAAATCATATTCTCCAAGGACAGTACAATTGCAGCTGGCTACTTATCTTCTCTACAACGGTCATCCTCTCTATAAATATACATTGATTTTTATTTTGATCTAGTTTTTAGATTTTTATCTTTTCAATTGATTGGTGAGTTTTCTTTTTATTTTGGTGTATTTTCTAAGGCTTTATGTGCAAGGAAACAATGCAGTTACATTTTGGTAGGCAGAGAAATATATCACACTTTTTTAGTACAAGTATATCAAACATAGTTTTGACTCTCTACAAACCTTTATAGAATAAGGGTATGAATTGAACATGAAATTCCCGCTGTCACTAAAGCCCGCATAATGGGAATAGGCTAGGCCAAGTTAGGTTTTGCCAAGCCTGAGTTTGGTCTGTCAAAAAATCGAAGGTCTGAGTCTGGCCTATAGTCTATTATAGTCCTATCTTTTAGGTTTGAGTCTGACATTTTGAAAGTCTAATGTGGTATGCTAGCCTGTTTAAAAGCTTATTTCACATGATCATATTTAAATAAATAATTATATTTATTTTCAAAAATACTTATGAATTAATAAACCAACGTCCTTTTGATATTTAACATGATATTTTAGAGAATTTGACTCTATATGTCATCATATTTCAATTTTAGTTTATAATAATACATTTATATATGTGAAAAACTAATGTAGATTAATAAATTATAAATTGTCTAGTGTGCAGGATCATAGATGAAAATTTTCAAATTCACTAAGAACATTTAGAAAAAGAGAAGATATGTCAAGCTCTGATCAAGAAACTTTGAAGACCTCAGAAGATGACAAGAGTGTCAAGCTCTGAAGACCTTCACAAATTCCAGCTTAATCAAACTTCGATAGACCATCAGTAGATGCACTTTCCGAACTTGAAAAACAAGATCAATTCTTTCTGTAGAACGTCACCTGCTGCTAAAATGTTAGAAGAATAATCTCTTTGTGACCGTTTTGATGAAAGAATAATCATAGTACAAAATTCTTATCCTTTGGAGGAGCGTATAGTACGATTGTACTATATTTGCTCAAAATGGGTAAGGCGCTATTTGAATATGAACAAGTAGTGGAATTTTGTTTCCTATTTGGGTAAAATGATCAAAATCATATTCTCCAAGGACAGTACAATTGCAGCTGGCTACTTATCTTCTCTACAACGGTCATCCTCTCTATAAATAGAAGACCTCATTTTGAAGAAACGACTACTGCACTACACTACATCACACTCACGTGAAGAACAAGAATCTGATGCTCTGACACTTAGAAAAATCTGTGAAACACTCAAGTTTTGTAATTTGTGTTGTATTTTGTAAACACTTCTGATTGTATATCAAGTGTTAATTCTAAACTTTCTTAAATTCATTTAAGTTAGTGAAATATCTTGCAAGTGTGCTTGAGCATAGGAAGTTTCTTGTTAGTGAACTTGAGCATTAAGAAGTCTCTTGCTAGTGTGCTTGAGCAGTTGTAATCTTGTGAAGCTTATACAGAACTCTCTAGGAAGTGCAAGGGGACTGGAGTAGTACTCTCAACTTGTGAGAGGAACCAGTATAAAATTTCTTGTGTGTGTCTCTCTCTCTCTCTCTCTCTCAAACTCTTTATCTTTGTTTTGTGTTTTAATCCGCTGCATAAACTCTTGAGTTTTGAAAAAGTTACAAACTACCAAAAAGATTCAGTGGAAAACATGTCTGGTGAATATTTTGGTGGTATTGGTAAATACACTTATGTTCTTCATGACTATAAGAGAGAGATCCTTTCTTCAATGATGATTCCACAACCTTTCCTTTTTGGAAAACAAAAATGTACAGCTATATTATTGGAATTGATGATGATTTGTGGGATTTGGTTGATGATGGTGTCACATTTGAAGGAACGGATGAAGAAGGTATTTTGAACAATGCCGCAAGGAAGTTACTTTCTACTAACCAGAAAAAGCAGTATAAGAAGCATCATAAGGTAAAAGGGATTCTAACAAGTAAAGGAAGATGTTTACAGTGATTTTTGGTAAAAAACCGCTAGTTTAAAATACTTGCAGGATCAACTAGTAAATCCCAAGACATGTTTTGTGTTTTTAATTTGCTTAGAAAATATGCACTGTTCATCAATTGAAATAACGAACATTTAAGGTAAATCACAAGGTCTATGCAAATTCACTCAACGCAACCAAACTTACATAAAAATGCAGTAAAAGAAAGTGATTTTAAAAAGGGTAAATTGCATTAAAATTGTAAAGATTACAGAATTTAAAGTTGGTACGCAAGATCATACATTTCCTTTCACTTGTTTCTCTCTGCGCTGGTACTTTAAGTTTCTAGGAATGTGTAAGTTAAATGCGACCCCTAATTCGAAATGAACAACTAATATTTATAGGTACAATAAATAACTGCTAAAAACTGCCCTAAGAACTAACTACTAAGTCTTGAACGCGTATCCTTGCACGTTTGCACGTTCCTTGAACTTCGCTTCGCTTCCAACTGCTTTTCAATCGAAATCGAAAGCCTTAAAACCCCTGAAATTGGCTAAGTCCACAGAATGTGGAAGTTTACTTGGATTCGAATCGAAATTCCATGCAATCGAAAGGAAAAAATACTTAGAATATTTTGTCATGTTTTGAATCTCAAACGTTTGCATGTATTTTTAAATGCCTTTTATTTTAATTAAAAATAAAGGCTAACAAATTGCCCTAAAAAAATGTTCATTTCGATTTGAACAAGAAAGAGAAAGGGGACATTTTTTAAGATTCGAATCACATCTTCCATATTTTCAAGAAACGGCGCTGACATAATCCCATTACTGCCATCATTGCTATAATTTTCACCTCAATCCCCACGTTCTATCATCACGTTTTCGCCTTTTCAGAATCAAATTTGACACGTGTCAGCGGTGGGAGTTGAAAGAGTGAAGAATAAACAAAGTTTGATTTAATTAATTCGCTTAATCCTAACCATATAAATAGGGTTTTAGAAAAGGGTTTTCACTTTTCACACTCTTGTCATCAAGCTCGCCATTAACGCAAAGCTTTCTCTGAAATTTTCCAACCTTTTCGCTACTTTCCTTAAGTTTCCGCCATTTTCAAACCATCAGAAACTTCAGTTTTTCTTGACAATTCAAACGTACGGTTCAAAACTTTATTTAATGGCTTCAACTTCTGCAACTCGAGAAGTTCCTCTAACTGGTAGATGGAGTCAGTTCATCATCAGAGATAATGAAGAATTGGTTCCTGAATTTCAAGGTTCTCCTGAAGACAGGACAATATGGTATTCTAATGTTATGATACCATTTAGAATTGGCAAAGTGACCCATGCTCTTGGAGGTCCACTCCCAGATCCTGAATCACTTACGCAAAAGGTAAACACAATCTTCCCTGGCTTCAAAACTTGTGAACCTCGCGTTTTTAACCCTGTTTCTTATAACTTCGAGTATCTAAAACACTCTCATAAATCATTTCGATCTGAGCCCAAGTTTGGGCACGAAGCTTATGTCCCTTGGCTCGATAGAGTCCAAAAAGGATTTTCGGAGTTTTGGATGAGATATGGAATTTATGAGCTCATCCAACTTTCTAGAATGCCACTTGAGTATCAAGCTGAGATGCTAATGGCTGCTTTCCACTTCTTTGAAAAGTCCACCAGCACATTCCAATTCAAATGTGGCATGTTAACCCATATCCTTTTTGATGTGGCTGCCATCACTGGCCTTAGACCCTTAGGAAGACCTTATGATCCCACTCACTCGAACAACACTGTTTAGTTGAAGCATAAAGAAAATGCCTTTACTAAATTCATTGCTGAGAACAAAGGCGAAGAGGGTGAAGAAGTTTCAGACGAAGAGCATGTTGCCTTTCTAACCCTTTGGCTTTCACACTTCGTGTTTTGCTCGAAGTCTTTGCAAGTAGCCAGGAAGTTCGTTCCTATGGCTGTACAGATCTACGAAGGCCAACATTTTGGTTTGGGGCGTCTCTTATTAGCCTCTTTATATGAATCCTTGGGCGAAGCTTGTGACAACCTGAGGAAAATGAAGGATGGAGCTTCGTTCCTTGTCTCTGGGCCTATGTGTCTCCTTCAACTGTGGCTTAACGCCACTTTCGAAAAAGTATCCATTCCTCTTGACTACCAAAAAGAGGTTGAATGCCAAATCGAAGGAGTTAGGTTAGTTCGATTACTGCCTAATCCCTTCGCTCAGGATTATAAAAACCTTTTCATGAAGTACATGAAAATTTTAATCAATTTCAAGACTTTTACTCCTGCACATGCTCCATTTGTGGAAAGAAAGATAGGGTTTCATTGGTTCACTGAGGATTTTCCAGCTTTTAATCCTGACCTTGAGGATGAAGTTAACGAAGTATGGAAAACCTTTTTGAACCCAACTGTGCTCTCCTGTAGGATTGGAGCGTCAGCAAACGAATTTGCTTTTTCACAAATTCGCCCTATGAGCTTATACCAGTTAGAAAAGCATATTTTCTTGGGTTTTGGAGTCTCTGAAACTCTGTACAAGAAATATTTGAAGCTTTCTGAAGAAAATTCCTATGATCTGATCCCCTTCGAATATACCAACTCCTTCAGCTACACCCTCGATTTCAAGGCTTGGTGGGATCGATACTATATTGGCAAATCTCTTGCAGATGAAGCACTTATTAACTTGCTAGAAAACGGCTTTAAACAAGCCCAAATCGAAGCAATCAAAGATAAGCTTGCTGGTAAGTCAAAATACAAGTTTTACATTTTTACTTAAACCATTTTATGTACTTGTATTAACTATTTGCTTCGTTTTTACTTCGTGCCTAGGTGAAGGTACCTCTAAGAAGAAGGAGAATGCTGAAGGCAAGAAGCCTATTAAGCCAACTGCTAAAGCCAAAACTAGCACCAAAGCTATCTCTGAGAACAAACCCCTAAAACCAGCGAAAAAGGTAATGCACAAGCACTCACACTTTACACTTTACCCTTTTAAATGGTTATTTCACATAACTCATTTTAACCTTTCGAATATGCTTATTTTAGATTGAAAGAGAAATGAAAGTGCCTCTGAGGCCACTGTGGTTCATGCCTTTGATGACGATGATGAAGAAGAGGAAGTAAGTTCTCTAACGTCTCTTAAAACATTTCGCTTTCGATTGTTCCTTTTTTAAGATATATGTTTACTACCATACTTTTGAATTTGCTTTCAGGAAAAGCCTTTGAAGTGCAGGAAGTCTAAAAAGGTTGTTTCGTCTGCTGAGCACCCCATTGTGTTGGACGAAACAACTCAACCTCTAGAAGAGAAAAAAAAGGAAGAAGCTGAGACGAATGATGCTCAACCAATTGAGGAGGACAAAACTGATAAGGTTGGAGAAGAGAAAAAAAATGAAGAAAAGAAAGAAGAAGAAAAGGAAGAGAAGGAAGAAGGAAAGAAGGAAAAGAAAAAGAAGAAATAAACAACCAAGTCTCGCGAGACTATTTCTAGCAGTGATGTCATTCCTGCTATGGAGAAGGAAAAGAAGAAAGTCACAATAGTTGACTCATTTCGCACCACTGATGATGCAAATCAAAAGCCACGGACGTCAATAAATCCTGACACCACTGCTCACCCCACAACTATCAACCTTGAGGTAATTTGCTTTTGATTCATTCTTTTCATTCTTTAATTCTTTATTTTTCGCACAAATCCTATTTCTTTGATTCTAGGACAATGCTTCAAGCAAGGCTAAAACTATGCCTATTCAGGAAGAAGAGCCTGAGCAAAATTCTCCTCCCAAGCCTACTGATCATCAAAAGACAACTACAACTGATGAAGGCAAGGCCACAGAATCTGCGAAAAACGCTGCTACTGGAGGGGACGAAACTAAAGCTCCAGTGACTGAACCATCAATTTCACTACCACAATGGATTTTCTCAGAATGCGACGAAAGCGAAAACGACAGTGACTCCATCAAAGAGGCTATTAGAGGAGGTTCAAAAATTCTCCCTGTGTCTTCGACTTCGAAGCTATCTGCTAGCATTGGAGTATCGGAAGAGGAGTTTGTTTCTTTGAAACAAAAAGATCCTGAAGCTGCATTGAAATTATTGCTCTCAAAGAAGAATACACCAAAGCAAGCTTCAAGTGACAACACTCCAGATGCTTCGACAGCTTCTGATGCTTCAATTCCAGCGGAAGTGCACCAAGACTCTTTAGTATTGAAGCTACACACTGAATATATCAACGGAGACATGCTTCAATCTATGAGGAAAATTCCACTGCTGCCTTTCGTTACAAGACGCTTCTGCGCCAACTCCACAATCCACTCACTGATGCCAAGACTTTAGGCTTGGAAGCTGTCTTGGAGCAGTTTACATTGGCGATTCAGAACAGGGGAATTAAAGCTCAAGTTCTCGAGGCTCAGAAGATAGCCCAGACTACACTATATGAGAAGGCCCAGCAAGCGAACGCAAAGGTTGAAGAAATCAGGTAAACATCTACTGAACAAGGTCAAGCGGTGCAAGAATGTGATAACAACATTGCTAAGCGGCAAGCATAAATTGCAGAGCTACAACAACAAATTAAAGAGCGCGAAGCTCTCATTGCTGAAGCCACTTCGAAACGTGCCAAGATCGAAGAAGCCGTTGCTGCTACCATGCAAGAAAATATTACCTTTCAAGCAAACAAAGGAATCAAGTTCTTTGGCGCTGCTAAAGCTTTGAATGTTGAAATCACTTCCCTCTCGAACGCCTTCTGGTGCTGGATAACAAAATTGGTTTTCTTAGAAGCAATTATGAAGTTATTAAGTCCCAGAAATAAATTTCTTTGTCTTAGGATTTTGTAGCACCCCAATTTTGTCCCGACAGTTTTATTTTTTATTTATTTTAATTTATTTATGCTTCACATTTATTTGCATTTATCCACAAGGTCAACAATCTCACAATCATGCACATAAGGTGTGAAATCACATATTTACTTCTGATTTGATTTTTTCTAAGTACCAAGAATTCATGTTCATGGAGGTAACTTCTCATGGTTGTAACTTCCTCCCCAAGTCACTAAAGTTTACAAACAAGGACTTTATCTCAAGATCTCATGGAAAATTTCAAGATGGTTAAAAGATTTGAGGTCATAAGGATCATTAAAGTGCTTAAATTGATATCCAAAGTTGATATTCCGTGTTGTTAAGAATTCTGACACTTAGAATTTTTTTGACCTTATCAAGTGCATGACTTTATGGCCAACTTGTGATCAATCCAAACAATCATTTTTCATACTAGAGGGATGTACTTAAAGATGACATTGCATTACTTCATTATCATGGAAAGATTAAACCAAAAGCTCATGGAAATTGGAAGTTGTGAAGTTCCAAAGTTGATGTTTCAAGTTGTTGAAAAATCTGGAAAGTTAGAAATTTTTTCCGTGTTTTTCAGTGATAATTTGGATATTTTATGGCCAGTTTTATATATGATCCAAGTTGATTCAGCTCAAGTGTTCAACATAAAAGTTGTAGTATGATATGGCCTCGTTCCATTGGTATCAATATCATGAATTTCTTATGTTTGAGCACAAAGTTTCGAAGAGATGAAGTGAGCATACTAGAAGACCAATTGTTTTTCTGAATGTTGTCTGTGACAAATTTCTATTTGGATGGCCATTTTTATATATGATACAAATTGATTCAGTTCAAGTGTTCAACATCCAAGTTGTAGAACTCCATTACCCCTTTCCATTGATACCAAGAGCGTGCATTTTTATTACTTGAGCATGAAGTTACGAATTTTCAAAGAAGCCATGTCAGAGTTGATTTTGAGGTCAGATTACAAGTCATTTTTGTAGATCCAAACAAAGATGGACCTAAAAATCCAACGTTCACACCTTTTATTCTCAAGTATTCTCTGATGTTTAGTATGTTTAACTTGGCTTAACACATGAAACACAACATTATCCAAGGAGTATGCCATAAGTGTAAAAAGTGATTTTACCAAAAATGCTTAAAGTAGCTTTTCCAAATCACTTCACATTGAGCCTTGTGAATGTTTTTAGCTCTGAACCTACTTCATCTATGCATCAGAAGCAAGCTAAAACATCAACCAATGAACCACCAAACATGTCATGTTACCATTGAATTCAAAGAGGAACCAAAAACATTTTTGAACAAAATATCAATTGCAAGCAAAGTAGCCTCAATTTATGCTTCAAACACACTCCATGTCTGATCCTCAGATCATATCCAATGTCTATAAAAGCCCCTCAAAGCCTCAAAACTGATCATCCACAAATTTGCTCAAAAACTCCATTACTACACCTTCAAAATTCTCAATTTCGAAAGTTGCATATCCTCCAAGTTTCTTCTACTTTTTCCATTGAATAATCATCCATACACCATAAAAAAACTTCTTTATGCATTAACATCCAACTGTAACACCAAAATCGTGCCACCCAACTCCCATTTTTTGTCACTTTCAACTTGAATTGGGTAGAACATTTGAGAAGGCTTCAAGCCAAAGTAACTATTCCATTACGTTTCTAGGGACTCAAGGAAGCTAAAGGGATCATTTTTACATCTTGAAACACCCTAAGAAGAAGCATGGACTTTCTACAATTGGTAAGGTTCTTGAGATTTCGAACTCACTTATTTAAGCATAATATGGGTTCATATTTGGTTCATTCATGTTTTTTTCGATGTGAGGAATAATAACCCTAAGGTATTGGCCATTTATTGTTCATGTATAAAATTTAATTTCAAACTTAAAATTTAGGGTTCTTATAGTTTTTGGTTAAATTCACATTATTCAGTTTATTACAGTTCATATAAATATCATATTTGGATTACTCTAGAAATTCTGAGCAAGATGGTATATTCATATGTCCGATTTAGTGAAAAAATGAGAAACAATTTTTAGCTATTGGTAATGAAATAAAACAACACTCAAGATCGTGAGGAAGAAGAAGACCTGGCGCCATATTTTTAAATTTTAACAGTATTTAAATAGTTATATTAATCAATCCGAAATTTTATCACAAGCGTTTGCTGGTCCAGTTTGCTGAGAACTTGGTTTTCTCATGGATAGGTCATGGGTTCAACACCCACCTCCTTCCCTCTATTTATCTTTTTTTAAAAAACCTTTGTCTGTTTGTTTGTTTTTTTTTTATTTATTTATTTATTTTATTTTATTTTTTTAATTTTTTTTTATAAATACTAGTGGCCAAACGGCCGCGTTCTGTGCCCGTTTGTGTGATCTTCGTTTTCTATTTTCTCAATACTCATCATAAAAATTATGATTATTTATTGAAGATATTTATTTTAGTGATTTGGATTAGAATTAAGTATATGGATCCAACATTCTAATCCAACGTCTCCCAACTATATATCTAGTTATTTTGCAATCGATTATCTCACAACCAAATGAATTAAAACACCGGTGAATGGTTTATCCTGTTTTTGTTTTGTTTAATAATTGTTAATTATATAATTGAGTATATGTTTCTTCCTATTATTTTCGTTTTTCCTCCTTTAAACCATCGATCACCATAAGAAAAGAAATGATGGAAAGAAAACTACCATGAATTATTATTGAAGAGGGAAAACTAAAACTCCTAAAAAAAAAGTAGAACTTGTCAAGTAGAAGATGTTAAAGAAAATGAAGGATAATGAATATAGGAGTTGTATGGAGTATTTGTTCTCAAATACATTTGATGCACTTCAATCCCACCACTAACACTATGCTTTTTGTTGGTATGTATTAGCTTTTTGTTCTTTTTGTTAGAAACCGAATGAAGTTGAAGAAATACGGAGAGGATGGGACTAAAAGAATAGAAGAAATGAACAGTAACTACTATTGTGTGGTTGGTTTTAGAAGTTAAAAAAGAGTGTGAAAGGAAGGAGAAAAAAAAACTACCAAGGGTATTGTGGTATTTTTTAAAAAAAGGCTACACCAAAACCAAACTATTCCCTTTATTTATTAGTATAGATTATTAAAAACATACAAAAATCCCAAAAAAAATATGTTTCCTTATTTTTCCCCAAAATATCCAAAAATTCCAAAACAAATATGTTTATTATTGAAAATACCAAAAATGTGTTTCTTTTTCTTTTATATATTATAAAAACACCAAAAAATGTATATCATTTATGTCTTAAAATTCATCTCATGATCGAATATCCATAAAAATACCAAAAACAATAAATAATCATAAAACACAAAAATATCAATTTTATTTTCTAATATTTTTAAATCAATTTGCACCAAGCAATTTTCAACAATCGTGGATTGAAAAGGAGATCGGCGGATGTACATCCGTTCGTCTCTCGAATAATCAAGGCTTAGCGTTCGCTTTGTCTACCGATTATTTGTCTTCAATGAATTAAAATAAATCTCAACCCGCCAAACAAATCTTTTTTCACGCCCATGCGCATTTAAATCTTTTTCAAACGGATATCATCGTCCAAGTGAGTCCGCATTGTCCAATCAAACAAACTCTTTCGCCCAAATGCGACTAAAAAAAAAATCTTAGCAAATAAAATAGCCCAACAAACAAATATTTTTTTACAAAGAACTACATAGATTTGATTTCTCCATCGCACCAGGAGATACGTAAGAGCAAGAGACAACTCTTGTCAAGCACAATAATAAAAAACTCTTTTTTTGGTCTTTAAATATTTTTTCTCTTTTATTTGTTGTAAACCTTTTTTATAATAATAATCATACACAATAATAAAAAATTAATTTTTTTCCCCTCTTGTAAATATTTTAATAATTAATAAAAAACATGCAAACAAATCAAATTACACTTTTAAACCCTAAGTTAATAAGAAGGTTCCCGTTGAGTACAACAGATGTGAGGGGTGCTAATACCTTCCCCTCGCATAACCGACTCCCGAACCCAAAATTTGGTCGCGATGACCATGTTCTTGTTCTCGAAGGGGTTTATCGACGTTCCCCTTTTTTAAAATAAAACTTCGATGGCGATTTTACTGTCTAGCGAGTGTTTTCTGCCCGCGCATTTTTTCCAGCCGTGTCAAATTTCTTTGTAATTTCTTTTTATTTCATGTCGAACTTAATCTACTTCGTTTCGTTTTGAATGTTCTGTGCCTGTGTGCACTTTGTTTGTATTAAGACATCGCCTTTTATGGCAATTTATTTAATTGCCATTATTTTGAATAAGTGTTTATTATTCCGCACTTATTTTTACTTCGAGTAATGTTGGTATATATTTTTTCAAATACTTCCCATTTATACCCAAAGCACGTTTTTTAGGAATTAACTCCTCAATTTCATAAGCATCATTCGAATAAATGTTAACAACTTTAAATGGTCCATTCCAATTTGGTGACCATTTGCCTAAGACTCAATCTTTTCGATCCATAGGCAAGATAACTTTCCAAACGAAGTCGCCAAATTTAAAAGATTTTCTCTTAACTCTTTTATTATAAAATCTGGCAACTTTCTCTTTTTGTTGAGTTAAACTTTCTAATGCTCTTAACCTTTCTTCATCTAAATCAACCATTTCATCTGGCATCATTTGCCAATAATGATCACTTGGAATTTCCATTTGTCTTTGAATTCTTGCTGATTGCAAAAGAATTTCTTTTGGCAACACTGCATCATGGCCATAAGTTAAACGAAATGGAGTTGTATTGGTTGACTCTTTTGGATAAGTCCTACAAGCCCATAAGACTTGATCTAAAGTCTTATTCCAATTTCTAGGTTCATTAGCAATATGTTTTTTAATTAAGCCAATAATGACTTTGTTAGCTGCTTCAACTTGACCATTTGCTTGCACATAATATGGTGTCAAAGAAACTAAACGAAAACCACTTTCTTCAGCAAATTGTTTCATTTTTTGTCCAATAAAAACTGAACCTTGATTGTTGCATTTTTTGTCCAATAAAAACTGTATACCCATCCCAAACTTGAAATGTTGCTAGTTACATGAGCAACCCCAAACTTCGATTGTTGCCAAGATCAGAGAACTATTATCTAACTAACTCCAAAAGAGGGTAACTTCTTGTTTTTCTGGTCTATAGGCTTATATCGTGGTTTGTCACCGAAAAAAAAAGAATTTTTTTTTACGGCTCAAAGTTGGATAGCAAAGGATAATAATATTCATAAGGGTGGCTTGAAAAGGCTCTGGGTTATAACAAACAATCGCCTCAATGCATATATTATTAAATCAACCATTTACAGAGAATTGGAGCAAGTTCTGAAAAATAAACAAGAGTGCGGAACTCTCATAGTGGATCGAAAGAAATTGGTAATACCTTTGGAAATATTTGGCTCAAATTCTCACTTGGCTTAGGTATTTGAAGGCGTGAACACTTATCTGCAGACATCGCTTCATCACTCGTCTCATTGTCTCCCGAACTTCCGCACTTAGGAGCAATCACCTTTGGTATTTGTGTGAAGGCGTGAAATTCGGATCATCAAAATTCATAACTAATTTCGCTGCAATCTTACCTATAACAGTTTCTCATGCATAAGATAATAAACAACAACAATTATTTAATTTTTTAATAAGTTTGACAGGGGCTGTTAACAGATGAATATGACATGCTGGAAGTTTGAGTACATTTTATTGAATTGAAAATACAAAAGCAAATTACTGAATTGAAAATACTGAAACAAAATACTGAAATTAAAAACTTAGATACTTATCCTTGGGTTGCCTCCCAAGCAGTGCTTGTTTAGCGTCTCATTAGCTTGACGCATTTCCTCAATTACAGAGGATAGGTTCGCATGTCTCTCTCTTCCTTAGGAGCTTTCGTCTTAGCTCCTCCCTTCTTGGTGCTCTTCCCGTACTTCTCTAGGTCCTATTGTTCTTTGAAGGTGGCAAAACAGACCCTTCCATCATCATTTGAAGCATTGTTTTGACGATGGATTTGCCTTTGCCTTTTGGTGGACATTCCTTCTCTTCTTTGTTTGGTATGCTGACCCAGCGGTTCTCCTCTACCTTCTGAAACCGTATCTTCCTTCCTGTAGCAGCTGGCTTCTTCAGAGGTGGCGTGTTAACCCCAAACTTAGATCTTGTGGCCGCTTTTCGGTTTTTTCCCCATGCTTTGACCCACATGGTGCTTGGATTTCTACCTCAATAGTCAGCTTCTTCATTTTGTCATTTAGCCCCTCGGGTTCCTCCTCGGCCTTTGCTTCTACCTGTAGCTGCGCCATTTCATTCCCCAGTTCCTCTATCTCTATCCTCAAATTCACCTGAGCTGGATTCAGTGGTGTAACTTCTTCATTCTTCTATTCGAGCTTGCAACATTTATCCCTTTTCGTCTTGGAAGTTGGAATGGTTATTACCTGTTCTCCACTCCTTAGTGTCATCTCGGCAAGATCCATGTCAATGATGGCCCTGCTAGTTGCTAAAAATGTCCTTCCTAAAATGATAGGATGTTCTTCATCTTCACCAATGTCTAGGATCATGAAGTCTACTGGAAAAACCAGGTCTTGGACTTTCACCAGGACATCTTCTACTGTAACTGCTAAGCGAATGGTTAATTGGTTAGCTAATATGAGTTCTTTAGTTGTACATGCAGTTGGTAATCTGAGCTTGAATTTGTCTTCCAGAGATAATGGTATGACATTCACACTTGAGCCCACATCACACAATCCTTTTACTCCTTCTTCCCTAATCTGGCAGACCATGGTGACGCTTCCAGGATCTTTCTTTTTAGGTGGTAGGCGAGGTCTTTTTGCTAGGTTTTCAAATTCTTCGAGCTCATCGGTGAATGCGTCATAAGCTTCCTCTAATGTCATTCCTAGCGCATTGATCTTCTTCTCTAAGTCCACCATCTCTTCTTCTTCGTGCTCGCGTTTCGTCTTTCGATCTTTCAACGCTTTGCACTCATGCTTCCGACGATATTCTGTGTTACCTGCAATCATTGCTTCGTATTCTTCTCGATCACAGTCATCACATATCAATCCGGTATAGTCCTCTATGAAAATGGTTCCAGAGCTATATAACCATTCGCAGATGACATTCTGCTGGTACTCAAGTTTTCGGCGTAATTTTGTCGAAAATGGTCTATTCTTATAGAACTTGGAAATACCCTTGGGTGCTAGCCTATTCCATCTCTTCATCCATTTCTCATGCTCTTTCCACTTTTCACTGCGTGGTTGATCAAGAAAGTTTAAGCTGTCTTTGCAGGTGTGTACTTCTATATTGCAGGCAGGTGATGTTATTGAAGTCTCGGGGGAGTTTTCCCCTACAGATTCCAAATCCTTTTCTACTAGGTTTTCCCAACGTATTCCATTAGAGCTATCTGGGGTGCTTGGTGATGACCACTCGAGTTCCTGCATGGCACTGTTCTTTCTGTATTAATCTCCTATTGTAATTCTTTGTTCGTCCCCCATGGCTTTGGTGGTAAGCTCTTTTTCTGGATATCTGTTATCAAGAACAACAAATGAATACCATCAGTAGCACTGGAAAAGATAAGTGTAAATATTTTTGATTTTATTTCATGTGACTTTGTCACCGTGAAAATTCCCAGATAAGTGAGGTGGATTACTAGGATCGCTTAAATACCTTGACTTTGCCTTAGCCAGAATTTCACAGATCAAAATTCACAATCATGAACAAATTTTTTTAATTTTTTTTTGTATTTTTTAATTTTTTTGACAAACTAGAATAATTCTAACCAAGTTTGTGAACACAATCCCCGGCAACGGCGCCAAAAGCTTGACTACGTTCTGGCAAGTGGACCAGTTTGTCGTCGAGCAATAATTCACACTCTTGGTGTCTAGAATGAGTTCGTATCCACAGGGATCGTGTCAAACATGATCAGTGCTATTCTAGTTCGTGAGTTTTTGCATTCGCTTTGGGTTTTTAGAAAAAAAGGTTTTTCAATTTATAAAATAAGCGTAATGCGTTGCAGAAAATAAATATTTTGATTCAGAAACATAGAGAATATGTATGGTAGTTGAAGTTACTCCCTCCTTCATACTTGGCATAATTGGTGTATAACATAGTTATTAGTAATATTGTTTGGCGTCAATTCTATCCTTGTTTTAGTAGCACCTTACTGCTACACTATGTAAGCAAAGTTTCCCTACTTTCACAACTAGTGTACCTACGAGAGTCTAACCCCGTTGTGTCACATACCCTAATTACTAGACAGAGTTATTTACATACATGCATTATGCCCATCGACCATCCAATGCCCCCTTGATATTAGTTTCGGGCTATGTCAGCTTCTAATTGCTATGCGCAAATAGTGCATGATTCCTCCTCTAATTGCTAAGTCACAACTAGTTCAGGATGTTTACCGTATCTACTCATCTAGTGTTATTTATTACTAGTTCCGGACAAATATTAAAGTAAACCCTATTTATGTATTAAAGCAACCCTAATATTTATTCTAAAGGTGTTGGCGTCTATCCGGCCAGATTCCGAACAACGTTGTTAAAGCATAAGAAAATAAATAACAACAATATACTGAATAACATTTATTATAACTTTGACTCAATTACATGACCCAAGTATTCATCGAGGAGTTCATCTTCTCCACCACAACCTAAGGAATTAATTACAAAAGACTACATAATTAAATTACAAGAACTTAACTAAAAAGCCTAAAGAATTCATATATTGCTGAGTTAGTTTTCCCATAAGGGGAGAAAACTATGCCCTTAGAGCTCCTCCGAACCTCTCTCCAAAAGGAATAGAAAGTTCTCTATTTCTAAATGAAAAATAATGATTAATGGAGGGTCTATTTATAATTTTCGTAATGGGCCTCAGCAAGCCATCGTGACACGATAGGTCCATCGTGTCACGATGGAAAGATTCAGTTTGAAAATATAACTGATCCTATAAATTTCATCAACGTGGTCACTAAGTAATCCCATCGTATTGCGTTGTGCACCATCGTAACACGATGCTAAGATTTTATTCAAAAATATAATTTCTAATGTCTTGGCGAACAAACAGCTTTCATCGTGGCACGTTGGGAGCCATCTTGACACGATGAGCTGCTTTCTTCATTTTTTTGGCTTTTTCTTGTCTTTTGCGTGTCTTCACCTTGTCATGATGCTTTTTCTCGATTCTTCAGCTTTTTGTTGATATTTGGGCCTATCTTGGTCAATTTACTACTAACATAACTACCTAAAATACTGCAGAAATTCCTGTCATCACTTTGCCACTTAAATTTGAAGTAAATCTCCTTAAGAAGTTTATCTTTCCCAGGAAAGATTGAAGTTGTTTCTTTGAGGTTGGAGGTTGTTTCTCCATAATAGCTTTCGTCTTGTTTTTGTTAATTTTAATGCCTTTCTTATGAACCACGAACCCAAGAAAATCACCTGCACGTACTGATTACAGGAATTTCTGTAGTATTTTAAGTAGTAATATTAGTAGTAATTTGGCCAAGACAGACCCAAATATGAAGAATAACCTAAAGAATCGAGGAAAAGTATCAAGACAAAGCAAATATACGCAACAGACAAGAAAATACCAAAAAAGTGAAGATACATCATCATCGCAGTACGATGGCTCCCATCGTATCACAATCGGCGCTACTTGCTTAACCAACAAATCAGAAATTATATTTTTGAAGGAAATCTTGCCATCGCTGTAAGATGCTCACTATTGCAGCACGATGACATAACTTGGCGACCAAGCTGATGAAATGCACAAGATCAGTTATATTTTTGAACTGAATCTTCCCATCGTGTCACGATGGACCTATCGTGTCACGATGGATTCCTGAGGCCCAATACAGAAAGTATAAATAGAGCTCCATTTCCTCATTATTTTCATTCAGAAATAGAAGAACTTTCTCTTCTTTACAAGGGAGGTTTGGAGGAGCTCTAAGGGCATAGTATTCTCCCCTTACGGGAAAACTAACTCAGCAAGGTATGTTTTCTTTAGGCTTTTCTATTTAAGTTCTTGTAATTTAATTATGTAAGTCTTTTGTAATAGATGCTGATGACATGAATTTCTGTAGTATTTTAGGTAGTAATATTAGTAGTAATTTGACCAAGACAGGCCCAAATATCAAGAATAACCTAAAGAATCGAGGAAAAGCATCAAGACAAAGCAAATATACGCAAAAGACAAGAAAAAGCCAAAAAAGTGAAGAAATGCATCTCATCGTGTCACGATGGCTCTCATCATACCACGATGAGAGCTGCTTGCTTGCCAAGAAATCATAAATTATATTTTTGAAGAAAATATCATCATCGCAGTACGATGTTCATCATCGCAGCACGATGACATAACTTGGCGACCAAGCTGATGAAATGCACAGGATCAGTTATAATTTTAAACTAAATCTTCCCATCATGTCACGATGAACTTATTGTGTCACGATGGCTTGCTGAGGCCCAATACGAAAAGTATAAATAAAGCTCCAATTCCTCATTATTTTTCATTCAGAAATAGAAGAACTTTCTCTTCTTTTCAAGGGAGGTTCGGAGTAGCTCTAAGGGCATAGTTTTCTCCCCTTACAGGAAAATTAACTCAGCAAGATAGATATGTTTTCTTTAGGCTTTTCTAGTTAAGTTCTTGTAATTTAATTATGTTTAGTCTTTTGTAATAGATGCCTTAGGTTGTGGTGGAGAAGATGAACTCCCCGATGAATACTTGGATCATGTAATTGAGTCAAAGTTATAATAAATCGTTATTCAGTATTATATTTGTTATTTATTTTCTTGCATTTTAACGACGTTGCCCGAAATCTAGCCGGATAAACGGGACTATCTATAGAATAAATATTAGGGTTCACTTTGATAGTAATATTAGGGTTTACTTTAATATTTGTCCGGAACTAGTAATAAATAATGCTAGATGTATATATATAGTAAACATCCTGAAATAGTTGTGATATAGCAATTAGAGGAGGAATCAGGCACTTGTTGTGACTTAGCAATTAGAAGCTGAATAGCCCGAAACTAGGATCTAGTGGCATTGGATGGTTGATGGTCATAATGCATGTTTGTTGAATAACTCTATTTAGTAATTAGGGTATGTGACACAACGAGGTTAGACTCTCGTAGGTACCTTAGTTGCGAATATAGGGAAACTTCACTTACATAGGGCAGTAGTAAGGTACTACCATAACAAGAATAAAATCAACGCCGAATAATAATCTGAATAACTATGTTATACACCGATTATGCCAAGTATGAAGAAGGGAGTAAGTTCAACCGCCATACCTTTCCTCTATGTTTCTGAATCAAAATATTTACTTTTTCTGCAACGCATATCGCTAATTTTATAAATTAAAAACCTTTTTCTAAAAACCAAAGCGAATGCAAAAACAACGAACTCGAATAGCACTGACGGTGTTTTGGCACGATCAATGTGGATACGAACTCATTCTAGACACCTAGAGTGTGAATTATTACTCGACGACAAACTGGTACACTTGCCATACCGTAGTCAAGTTTTTGGCGCCGTGACCGGGGATTGTGTTCACAAGACGTTGCTAGAACTATTCTAGTTTGTCAAAAAAATTTAAAAATACAAAAAAAAATTAAAAAAATCAATAATCTCTTTAATGATTGTGAATTTTGATCTTTGAAATTCTGGCTAAGGCAAAGTCTTGGTATTTAAGCGATCCTAGTGATCCACCTCAGTTACCTGAGAATTTTCATGGTGACAAAGACACATGAAACAAACCCAAAAATATTTAAACTTATCTCTTCCAGTTCTACTAAGGTATTTGTTGAGTGCATGTAGACAGGTACCACGGGGTAAAGAGATTTAAAAGCTGAAAACAGCTAATCAAAGACAACATTCTCACTGTGACTCCCAAGGAGGGGAGCCAGAGCAAATTGTAAAGGAGAAGGCTGCAAAAATAGTCAATGATCAGGAGGATCACAGGAAGCAAATAAGGGCTTCCGGAAAAACAGTAATCAAAGAATCACAGGAAGCAAATAAGGGGCTGTAACAGAAAATGGTTCCGGTACCAGGGGAACCATTCGAGAAAATGACATGAGAAGAAAGAACCATCAGGAAGGAAAAGCTCGCAAACAGGAGACTCAGTTAATTGTGTCATTCCAAAAGAACAAATTTTTCCTCGTGAAGAAAGCCTCCCAAAGAAATTCATTTCGATCTACTATGAGAGTACCGTACTCCTGTATATTTTTCAGAACTTGCTCCAATTCTCTGCTAACCGGTTGATTTAATAATTCACTAACCCTATCCAGGTTAGATGACAACTTTTTGAATAAATCTTTAGCCTTTGTGGCACAATACTAGGTATCAGTAACCCTAAGTGCGCTCCCTAATTGTAGCTTTCAATCAGGTTACGTAATTAAAATTTAGACAATAGAATAAATAAAACTGAATAGAAAATTATATATACTTAGTACCAAATTACATGTTTCCAGCATTCCTAAGGGAGTTCATCTTCTCCACCTAACCTAAAGGAGTTTAGCTACTAAAAGGCATAATTAAATTACAAGAATTATAAAAATGTATAAAAATAACCTAGCTACCTTGTCGAGGAAGTTACCTTTCCCGTTGAAGGGGGAAAGTTCCTTCCCTAGAGCTCCTCCTCCTTTGCTCCTTAGAGAGTAGTGTTACTCTCAATTTCTGAATGAATAATTGTGAAGGAGAGGAGCTCTATTTATGGTATTTTTAATGGGCTGCAGCGTCGCCATCGCAGTACTATGATGTGTTGATTTGTTTCAAACATAACATTGCAGATTATGTTCTTTTCTTGGACGCGACGTTTCCTTCCCATCGTACTACGATGAATGCCATCGTACTGTGATGGGACTTCAAAATTACGTTTTTGCTTCAACATGAAAGTTATAGTTCTCTGTCTTAGCTTTCCAACACATAGTGGCGAGCGTCATTCCGATATTTGTAGTTCAAGTTATGGTCCACAGACTGAGAGCTGCGCATTTTCTTCCTTTTAGTCTTTTGTTATGTATTTTCTTCAATTTTTGACTTCTTGGACAAGTAGCTTCACTTCTTTAGGTTTTTGCCTTGTAATTGGTCTAAAACTAATACTAAACTAATAATAAATTAATACTAAAACATCATAGAAATTACTATCATGAGGTAATGTTGATGCAAATATGCAGAAAAATTGGACACAAAATTGCGTATGCGAGCGGCACCGTCGGATGGTTTTAAGTGTGCGGGATCGCTCGGTACTGCTAGAAATCTCAGGTGGGTTCCCTTAAGATAAACTCTCACATTAATAGAGTAGATTCATTAGTTTCCACCAAATTCATCTATGCATGTTCACATAATCACTAGGTTAAATTTAGGAATAACACTTTAAATGGACTAATTAGTTATTGGACTAAGCCCTTACATGTGTAATAATATTGAAACTCGCAGAATTTGGCATAAATGATAAATACATAAGTTGGAATGTATTTGATTTGTTTTTAATTATGTAGGATTTTGTTTGGATCGGTTCAAGCATGACTTGAAACGATGCATAATTCCCTTCGAACTGAAAATACGCATGTTTGGGTTTTACGAGCCGGTGCATGCTTAGCATGAATCGGTGCATAATCTCCAGGATGCATTTTTATAAAATATGAGAAACATGCATCGATGTTTAGTTACTTGAATCTATCCAAACATATATTTTTTTAGAAAAATTTAAAAACTAGAATGTATTGGTGCAAATATTATTTGAACCTTTTGGCTTATATATAGGAGGTCGTACCAAATATTTTAATTTAATAATAAACCTCCGACACAAAAATTGTTTCTTTTGATAGATAATAATTGAATAAATTCCACGGATACCGTTATTCTTACATGTGTTAAAATCAATTAGACTAAGGAAATGAATGATGAATATTAGGACAATTAGGATTACCCCGGGACGATTTTTTTTTTTGGGCAGGATTAACTAAATCTAGAATATTAAGATACGTTAGGAAACTAATCAGGAATGTCAATCAATTATGTGTGGCTACTTGAAAATATGGACGAGGAAGGAATTGTGAGAAACGCAAATAAGGAGAGTAAAATTAGAACAAAATAGATTTGTTAACAAAATAGATTTGTTAGTCTCAAAAGAATGGTCAGATGCAAATTGGGAGCACCGTCAATAGGGTGTATGAAAGATATTTTGTTAGGTGGAAATTCAAAAGAATATTTCGTTAAAATCTTCTTTGGAAATATTGAATTTCCTTTGCTAAAGAAAAGAAATAAAATAATAATTGGTCAAAAAATGGTATGATATTAAGAAAAAAAACAATAATAACTTATAAATATGTTCAAAAAGAAAAATAATTTTTTGATTTAGAAATTAATTTATAAATCCTATTATATTTTTTCTTTAATGTTTTCATAATGCCTATAAATATATACATTTTTTTTAACATACACCTCAAGAATCTAAACACTTAAGTATTCTTTAGAAAGAAAGTTTGCATATGATGAAGATGTCGTTGAAGATGGTGATGTTGGTGGTGTTACTGGTTGCTATTGTGAGTATTCAGTCGGGATATGCACGAGAGGTGCATAACACACAAGAGATTCGTTGTACACAAGTGGTAGAAAGTGAACAATTGATTAAGAGTGCAAATGAGGCTCCCTTTGAGTTTCGTCCACCGTGTTGTTCCTTTAACCCCCTTTGTTGCCCCCCATAAATCAGTGTTTAAGGCAAATATATTTCGTATGTAATATTTGAACTATGTATAAGTTTAATTTAATTAAGAAATAATACATTCTTTTTCTTTGTTGTTGTTAACATCTTAGGATACATCTTTTTGAAAAATTCTTACATGAATACTCATAGTTACTCAACACCTCACCCTCACTTGAGACAAAAAATAAAAAAAGAAGAAAAAACCTCACTCTTACACACAACCAATTAAAATATTACCCTTTATTAAAATCAACACCTCACCCTCACTTGAGACAAAAAAAAAAAAAACCTCACTCTTTCACACAACCAATTAAAATACTACGCTTTATTAAAATCATATTTACTCATTATTGTTGAATACTCTCTCTCTCTCTCTCTCTCTCTCTCTCTCTCTCTCTCTCTCTCTCTCTCTGTCTCTCCGTCTCTCTCTCTCTCATGTAATTTCTCACCTTCAATTGGTATCAAAGTACGATATGTGTTCTTATCACCTAACAGTGAAACACTAAATATCCTTATAGAAAATATCAGGTATTCTTCTGGTACTCGTACAAGTGTCAATATTAATTGGTAATGACTACCCATCTTTATCTAACTCTGCCTCTGATAAATCTAACAATGATAGAACACCATTTTAATGTTGATGCTACAACTTTTTCTTGCTGGAAAACCAAGATGTATAGTCATATTATACGAATGGATGATAAATTGTGGGATATGGTTGATGTGGGCACCACGTTTGAAAGTATGGATGAGGAGGGAATTGTGAGAAACGCTAACAGGGAGAGTAAAATTACAAAAAAAAAAAAAAGATTTGTTAACAATATTATTTTCTTGGTCTTAAAAGAATGGTCATATGGAAAATGTGAGCAATGCCAACAAGGTATGTGAAAGATATTTTGTTAGGTGGAAATTCAAAAGAATAATTTGTCAAAATCATCTTTTGAAATATTAAATTTCCTTTGCCAAAGAAAAGAAATAAAATAATAATTGGTCAAAAAATGGTAAGATATCAATGAAAAAAAAAATAATCACTTATAAATATTGTCAAAAAGAAATATAATTTTTTGCTTTAGACATTAATTTACAAATCCTATTATATTATTCCTTTAATTTTTTCATTATCCATATAAATAAATACAGTTTTTTAACATACACCTCAAGAATCTAAACACTTGAATATTCCTTAGAAAGAAAGTTGCATATGATGAAGATGTGGTTGAAGTTGGTGGTGTTACTGGTTGCTATTGTGAGTATTCAGTCAAGGATATGCACAAGAGGTGCATAACACAAAAGAGATTGGTAGTAGACAAGTGATAGAAGGTGCGCAATCGATTAAGAGTGCAAATGAGGCTCACTTTAAGTTTCCTCCATCATGCTGTCTCGAAATCCCTTTTTGTTTCCCCCATAAATCGGTGTTTAAGACAAATTTATTTCGTATATAATATTTGAATTATGTGTAAGTTTAATTTAATTAAGAAATAATGCATTCTTTTTTTATGTAGTTGTTAACATCTTATGATACATCTTTTTGAGAAATTCTTTCATGAATACTAACATTTAATCAACACCTCACTCTTACCTGAGTCAAAAAAAGAAATCTCACTCTTACACACAACCAATTAAAATATTATCATTCATTAAAATAACATTAAAATGGTAACATCCCAACCTTTAATTAATAGAAAATATATTAATTAGAGGTGTTAACTGAAACTTCAAAAATATTTGAAAAGATTTAGAATATTTACTAGAGTTTAACCAAGTGAAGTATATTGGGAGAAATATAGTGTAAGGAACACACATATGTTTTACAACTTAGTGGAAGGGCAAGATGGTAAAAGAAGGAGTGTTATATTATAAATAAATCATATGAAGTAGAAAAGTCATATCTCTCTTCCACTTCTCCATTACATTACACGCTTCACCCTTCAATCTTGTTCTTCCATGAAACTCAAATGTTGATTTTTCTCAAAGAAATTCAAGTTTGTCGTAACCAATTCCTTGCACAATGTGTCCTAAATTTTGCCCGACTTTTTTCGTCTAATTTTTTCATTTTATTAATTTGAGTCAATTCATTTGAGTCTGTGTAGTCGAAGTCAAAAGTCAACTTTATTTTACTAAAAAAGGAAGAAAAAGCTTTTGCCGTTGAGAGTTTTTTTGTGTTAGCATATTCTATTTGCATTTGTTTTAATCTGAAAAAAAAGTAGTATAATTTTATTCTTGTAATGCATTTCGTCAAATTTTGAGAAAATATAAAAAAATATGTTATAATATTTAGTTTTTTTTATTGTTTATGATATCATTGTTATTTTTACCAAAATATAAAGATTTGAGTTCAAATTATAATATTTAGTTTCTATTGTGTATAATTTGATTTAATTTGTTGACTTTTTAATTTCTTCATAATATCCAAAAATATGCATTTATTTCCAGAAATATCAAATTGTTATTGTTTGTAACTTTATTTTACTCAATTTAACAAGAAATGTAAAAATGAGAGTTTTATTAGTTTAACATATAGTCTTGAGTCCTTTTATTATTATTATTATTATTATTATTATTATTATTATTATTATTATTATTATTATTACTATTATTTTTTTATTATTTGCCCCAAAGTCATAATAAACAAAAAAAAATTCAAAAAATATATTATAATGCTTAGTTTTATTATGTATAATTTGTTACCTTTTTTTATTTTTGTTATCTATTTTATTTCTCTCATAAAATCCAAAGACAACAAGATTGCCCATTTATTCTCCTACTTTCTATCTTTCTCAATTTTTCTTATTATTTAATAATTAATTCTATAATAACATAAAAATTAAATTAACAAAAAAGGAGAACAACAACACACACATGTGTGCTGCGCCCATCCCTTCCCTTTCTTTTCTTATCTATCTATTTTTTTTTTTAAGCAAAGGAAGAGAAAGCAAGGTAGAGTATAGGAAACATCCCAACTAGGTTGGCACCCTTCCTGAAACCCTACCAAGATGCTAACTCCCAAGTATTATTAAAGAAAAAATAAAAGTACAAGATACAAGCAAACTTGAGGGGACTAGACCAATACCCAAGTGTGGAGCTAACAAAAGACAACTGCCTCGTTAAAAACCTTACCCGTAAAACCCAAAGGGAAAAACCAGGTGAAGGAAAAAAGAGTGCAATGCTCCCAAAAAATTACAATGAAAATTGCCACCCTCCAAAGAGAGGCAATAACGAAAATTAGGATAACCATCAATATCTCTAGATAAATACTCATTAATAATGTCTGGAGCAACCGTCCAATGGTGATAAGAAGCTAAAGAAAGTTCATGATTAGCTAAAGCGTCCGCCACTTTATTCCCTTCACGATAAATATGAGAGATCACAAAAGACCGGCCATGGAGCATAGCTTGAGTGTTCTTCCAATGAGCACGTAAAGACCAAGGAATAGAGGAAGCCTTCTTCTTAAAAGCATCAACCACAAGAGTAGAGTCAGACTCCAACCAAAGGTTGACCCAGTTATTTTGAAAAGCTATTTCAATCGTACGCATCGCCCCACAAAGCTCAGCATGAAAAGAGGTAGCTTGCCCTAACGGTTCAGCAAAAGCAAGGAGAAAGTTTGCATGGTGATCCCTAAAAACCCTTCCACAAGAAGAGGAGCCTGGGTTACCTTGAGAGGCGCCATCAATATTACATTTGATCCAAGATTGCAAGGGAGGGTGCCAAATAACTTCTTTGACCATTGGAGTCTTAGGAGAGTGCAAGCCAATATCAAACTTCTTCAAAAAAAAAATGAGATCCTTGATTGAGTTTGAAGAAAGTTTAGTCGTGTGAGTGCTAGCTAAATAAGTATCAGCTTGAATCAAGACAATGGCCGATATCCAAGAGATGATAGTGTTAGCAAAACGAGCCTGGTTACGCGCGTGCCAAATGGTATTGAGCAAGTTAACAATGGCAGCATTGATAGAGACTTTTTCATTGAGGAGACCAGTTAGAGGAGCCTAACTTCCAAATATCTTCCATGGAATTGAGTTGGATCGTAATATCAAGACAACCTGCAAACCAGGACCAAAGGCGCACAGCAAAATCACATTCAAAAAATAAATGAAAGGAAGATTCCTCATACCTGTGGCAAAGGTTACAAATAGAGGGAAGATAACAACCCCTGCTACGTAGGTTATCATCAGTTGGGAGCTTGTCTAACATGAGGTTCCAAACTAAGAGAGACTTAGCTGGAGGAATGTCAGCACTCCATATGCAGGACGCCCAGGGGAGCTCATGCTAGGCCTGGGAAATGAACTTGTAAGCATCTTTCAAAGTAAGGCAACCATGATCTGTGTGCTTCCATATGAGCTCATCTTGACTAGGTTCAAAGGGAAGAGCAACCTGATTCACAATGTTAGGAAGAGCAGGGAAAAGTTGGACAAGAGCTGCAGGGATACTCCAAGTGCCATTGAGAATAAAATCACTTACTCTGGAGGTTAACCTAGCACAAACAGCAGGAGGAATATTGAGTTGAGAAGTCAAAGGCGCGCCACACCAAGGGTCCTTCCAAAAATTGATGTTGTCACCATCACCAACTAACCAAGTAGAATGGTGCATAATATCAACAACCTCATCTTTCACACTACTCCACAGGGAAGAGAATATATGATTCTTGATACATTGGTTGTTCTTGAAGACCCTATCCTTTAAAAGTTTAGCCCAAGAACACTGAGAGTTGAAAATCCTCCAACAAAGGTAAAGGTTAGAAGCCTTGTTCAAATTGTTCAAAGAACGAATATTCAAACCCCCTTGAGAGTAAGGTCTACAGACTTTCTTCCAAGAAACTATCACAAGCTTCCTTTGGTTCACATCCCCACTCCAAAGAAAATTACGAATTGCTTTTTCAAGTTGCTTTAGGAGAGCAGCAGGCCAAGAATAGAGAGAAATGCTATCAATAAACATGCTTTGGACCACAGATCTGATCAATTGAGCTCTACCTGCCATAGTCAAGAGAGAAGCCTTCCAGGAAGAGAGTTTAAGTTTAATCTTATCTATCTATTTTTAATTAAAAAAGAAGTTAATTAAACAATTAAAAAAAGAGAAGAAAAAAAAAACAAAATTGAAAACAATAATATTGTTGCTGTTACAGTGCACGCATCCTTTACTTTTCACAAGCTTTTAATTTTCAAACTTTTCTCCAAATCTGGCACAAGTCTTCTCTAATTCTACAAACAAAACAAAAGTGCAAATCATTTCATTCTTCATTTGTCTTTGCTAAAACAATCAACAATCCAGACTCAATTTTATCCAATGAACATAAAGATTTATCAACACTATTTATAAATTAACAACAAATAAAACTCAAAAAAAATAGGAGGAAAAATACAGAGGTAGAAACTTTCAAACCATAGAACCACTTTCATCTTTCACAACACTACAATATCACCACTACCCACCATTCCCAAATCAAAACTCAAACCAAAATCAAATCACAAATCAAACTCAAAATAAATCTCAACTCATTTCACGCTTTAGCTATTTTTTATTCAAACGGATATGTCATACCCTAATTTTGCCCCATACAAAAAATTTATTTTATCAAAGTCAACAAATCTCATCTTCAAAAAAGGTCAACATTCATTATTTTATTTTATTTTTTCTTTCATTTTTTGTTTCTTGCAATTCAAGAAATCTATTTTCTCACTTACACAAAAAAAACATTTCTTCAGTTGAAACTTTTTTCCAAATGCTCATAAAACATCATCAAACTCATTTCATCATTTTTATTATTATTTATTTATTTTATAAACCCAAAAACAAAACTCAAAAAAATAAGGAAATTTCATTATTTTCTTTTTCTCTCAAATTTCTTCCACATTTAGCCATTTTCTCTTTTACCCTTAGAATGTTGTAGGATTTAGCCACCTCACATCAGATTGTGTGAGAGGAGGAAGGACAATTTTTTTGGTGAATGGAGAGAGCACAAAATGTGGGAAATGAACATAATATGATTTCACACTTCTACCCTTTCTTACTCACTAATCTATTCATTTTCCAACCCTAAGTATCACATATAAAAACCACAAAACCTGAGAGATGCGCAGCTGAGGGAGATTGATCAGAATTCACACAAATTTTTTTCACTCTTTTCTCAAATTCTAAAACTGAGAATTTAAAAAGGCATAATTAATTTACAAGAATTTAAAAATGTATAAAAATAACTTCCAAATATCTTCCATGGAATTGAGTTGGATCGTAATATCAAGACAACCTGCAAACCAGGACCAAAGGCGCACAGCAAAATCACATTCAAAAAATAAATGAAAGGAAGATTCCTCATACCTGTGGCAAAGGTTACAAATAGAGGGAAGATAACAACCCCTGCTACGTAGGTTATCATCAGTTGGGAGCTTGTCTAACATGAGGTTCCAAACTAAGAGAGACTTAGCTGGAGGAATGTCAGCACTCCATATGCAGGACGCCCAGGGGAGCTCATGCTAGGCCTGGGAAATGAACTTGTAAGCATCTTTCAAAGTAAGGCAACCATGATCTGTGTGCTTCCATATGAGCTCATCTTGACTAGGTTCAAAGGGAAGAGCAACCTGATTCACAATGTTAGGAAGAGCAGGGAAAAGTTGGACAAGAGCTGCAGGGATACTCCAAGTGCCATTGAGAATAAAATCACTTACTCTGGAGGTTAACCTAGCACAAACAGCAGGAGGAATATTGAGTTGAGAAGTCAAAGGCGCGCCACACCAAGGGTCCTTCCAAAAATTGATGTTGTCACCATCACCAACTAACCAAGTAGAATGGTGCATAATATCAACAACCTCATCTTTCACACTACTCCACAGGGAAGAGAATATATGATTCTTGATACATTGGTTGTTCTTGAAGACCCTATCCTTTAAAAGTTTAGCCCAAGAACACTGAGAGTTGAAAATCCTCCAACAAAGGTAAAGGTTAGAAGCCTTGTTCAAATTGTTCAAAGAACGAATATTCAAACCCCCTTGAGAGTAAGGTCTACAGACTTTCTTCCAAGAAACTATCACAAGCTTCCTTTGGTTCACATCCCCACTCCAAAGAAAATTACGAATTGCTTTTTCAAGTTGCTTTAGGAGAGCAGCAGGCCAAGAATAGAGAGAAATGCTATCAATAAACATGCTTTGGACCACAGATCTGATCAATTGAGCTCTACCTGCCATAGTCAAGAGAGAAGCCTTCCAGGAAGAGAGTTTAAGTTTAATCTTATCTATCTATTTTTAATTAAAAAAGAAGTTAATTAAACAATTAAAAAAAGAGAAGAAAAAAAAAACAAAATTGAAAACAATAATATTGTTGCTGTTACAGTGCACGCATCCTTTACTTTTCACAAGCTTTTAATTTTCAAACTTTTCTCCAAATCTGGCACAAGTCTTCTCTAATTCTACAAACAAAACAAAAGTGCAAATCATTTCATTCTTCATTTGTCTTTGCTAAAACAATCAACAATCCAGACTCAATTTTATCCAATGAACATAAAGATTTATCAACACTATTTATAAATTAACAACAAATAAAACTCAAAAAAAATAGGAGGAAAAATACAGAGGTAGAAACTTTCAAACCATAGAACCACTTTCATCTTTCACAACACTACAATATCACCACTACCCACCATTCCCAAATCAAAACTCAAACCAAAATCAAATCACAAATCAAACTCAAAATAAATCTCAACTCATTTCACGCTTTAGCTATTTTTTATTCAAACGGATATGTCATACCCTAATTTTGCCCCATACAAAAAATTTATTTTATCAAAGTCAACAAATCTCATCTTCAAAAAAGGTCAACATTCATTATTTTATTTTATTTTTTCTTTCATTTTTTGTTTCTTGCAATTCAAGAAATCTATTTTCTCACTTACACAAAAAAAACATTTCTTCAGTTGAAACTTTTTTCCAAATGCTCATAAAACATCATCAAACTCATTTCATCATTTTTATTATTATTTATTTATTTTATAAACCCAAAAACAAAACTCAAAAAAATAAGGAAATTTCATTATTTTCTTTTTCTCTCAAATTTCTTCCACATTTAGCCATTTTCTCTTTTACCCTTAGAATGTTGTAGGATTTAGCCACCTCACATCAGATTGTGTGAGAGGAGGAAGGACAATTTTTTTGGTGAATGGAGAGAGCACAAAATGTGGGAAATGAACATAATATGATTTCACACTTCTACCCTTTCTTACTCACTAATCTATTCATTTTCCAACCCTAAGTATCACATATAAAAACCACAAAACCTGAGAGATGCGCAGCTGAGGGAGATTGATCAGAATTCACACAAATTTTTTTCACTCTTTTCTCAAATTCTAAAACTGAGAATTTAAAAAGGCATAATTAATTTACAAGAATTTAAAAATGTATAAAAATAACTTCCAAATATCTTCCATGGAATTGAGTTGGATCGTAATATCAAGACAACCTGCAAACCAGGACCAAAGGCGCACAGCAAAATCACATTCAAAAAATAAATGAAAGGAAGATTCCTCATACCTGTGGCAAAGGTTACAAATAGAGGGAAGATAACAACCCCTGCTACGTAGGTTATCATCAGTTGGGAGCTTGTCTAACATGAGGTTCCAAACTAAGAGAGACTTAGCTGGAGGAATGTCAGCACTCCATATGCAGGACGCCCAGGGGAGCTCATGCTAGGCCTGGGAAATGAACTTGTAAGCATCTTTCAAAGTAAGGCAACCATGATCTGTGTGCTTCCATATGAGCTCATCTTGACTAGGTTCAAAGGGAAGAGCAACCTGATTCACAATGTTAGGAAGAGCAGGGAAAAGTTGGACAAGAGCTGCAGGGATACTCCAAGTGCCATTGAGAATAAAATCACTTACTCTGGAGGTTAACCTAGCACAAACAGCAGGAGGAATATTGAGTTGAGAAGTCAAAGGCGCGCCACACCAAGGGTCCTTCCAAAAATTGATGTTGTCACCATCACCAACTAACCAAGTAGAATGGTGCATAATATCAACAACCTCATCTTTCACACTACTCCACAGGGAAGAGAATATATGATTCTTGATACATTGGTTGTTCTTGAAGACCCTATCCTTTAAAAGTTTAGCCCAAGAACACTGAGAGTTGAAAATCCTCCAACAAAGGTAAAGGTTAGAAGCCTTGTTCAAATTGTTCAAAGAACGAATATTCAAACCCCCTTGAGAGTAAGGTCTACAGACTTTCTTCCAAGAAACTATCACAAGCTTCCTTTGGTTCACATCCCCACTCCAAAGAAAATTACGAATTGCTTTTTCAAGTTGCTTTAGGAGAGCAGCAGGCCAAGAATAGAGAGAAATGCTATCAATAAACATGCTTTGGACCACAGATCTGATCAATTGAGCTCTACCTGCCATAGTCAAGAGAGAAGCCTTCCAGGAAGAGAGTTTAAGTTTAATCTTATCTATCTATTTTTAATTAAAAAAGAAGTTAATTAAACAATTAAAAAAAGAGAAGAAAAAAAAAACAAAATTGAAAACAATAATATTGTTGCTGTTACAGTGCACGCATCCTTTACTTTTCACAAGCTTTTAATTTTCAAACTTTTCTCCAAATCTGGCACAAGTCTTCTCTAATTCTACAAACAAAACAAAAGTGCAAATCATTTCATTCTTCATTTGTCTTTGCTAAAACAATCAACAATCCAGACTCAATTTTATCCAATGAACATAAAGATTTATCAACACTATTTATAAATTAACAACAAATAAAACTCAAAAAAAATAGGAGGAAAAATACAGAGGTAGAAACTTTCAAACCATAGAACCACTTTCATCTTTCACAACACTACAATATCACCACTACCCACCATTCCCAAATCAAAACTCAAACCAAAATCAAATCACAAATCAAACTCAAAATAAATCTCAACTCATTTCACGCTTTAGCTATTTTTTATTCAAACGGATATGTCATACCCTAATTTTGCCCCATACAAAAAATTTATTTTATCAAAGTCAACAAATCTCATCTTCAAAAAAGGTCAACATTCATTATTTTATTTTATTTTTTCTTTCATTTTTTGTTTCTTGCAATTCAAGAAATCTATTTTCTCACTTACACAAAAAAAACATTTCTTCAGTTGAAACTTTTTTCCAAATGCTCATAAAACATCATCAAACTCATTTCATCATTTTTATTATTATTTATTTATTTTATAAACCCAAAAACAAAACTCAAAAAAATAAGGAAATTTCATTATTTTCTTTTTCTCTCAAATTTCTTCCACATTTAGCCATTTTCTCTTTTACCCTTAGAATGTTGTAGGATTTAGCCACCTCACATCAGATTGTGTGAGAGGAGGAAGGACAATTTTTTTGGTGAATGGAGAGAGCACAAAATGTGGGAAATGAACATAATATGATTTCACACTTCTACCCTTTCTTACTCACTAATCTATTCATTTTCCAACCCTAAGTATCACATATAAAAACCACAAAACCTGAGAGATGCGCAGCTGAGGGAGATTGATCAGAATTCACACAAATTTTTTTCACTCTTTTCTCAAATTCTAAAACTGAGAATTTAAAAAGGCATAATTAATTTACAAGAATTTAAAAATGTATAAAAATAACTTCCAAATATCTTCCATGGAATTGAGTTGGATCGTAATATCAAGACAACCTGCAAACCAGGACCAAAGGCGCACAGCAAAATCACATTCAAAAAATAAATGAAAGGAAGATTCCTCATACCTGTGGCAAAGGTTACAAATAGAGGGAAGATAACAACCCCTGCTACGTAGGTTATCATCAGTTGGGAGCTTGTCTAACATGAGGTTCCAAACTAAGAGAGACTTAGCTGGAGGAATGTCAGCACTCCATATGCAGGACGCCCAGGGGAGCTCATGCTAGGCCTGGGAAATGAACTTGTAAGCATCTTTCAAAGTAAGGCAACCATGATCTGTGTGCTTCCATATGAGCTCATCTTGACTAGGTTCAAAGGGAAGAGCAACCTGATTCACAATGTTAGGAAGAGCAGGGAAAAGTTGGACAAGAGCTGCAGGGATACTCCAAGTGCCATTGAGAATAAAATCACTTACTCTGGAGGTTAACCTAGCACAAACAGCAGGAGGAATATTGAGTTGAGAAGTCAAAGGCGCGCCACACCAAGGGTCCTTCCAAAAATTGATGTTGTCACCATCACCAACTAACCAAGTAGAATGGTGCATAATATCAACAACCTCATCTTTCACACTACTCCACAGGGAAGAGAATATATGATTCTTGATACATTGGTTGTTCTTGAAGACCCTATCCTTTAAAAGTTTAGCCCAAGAACACTGAGAGTTGAAAATCCTCCAACAAAGGTAAAGGTTAGAAGCCTTGTTCAAATTGTTCAAAGAACGAATATTCAAACCCCCTTGAGAGTAAGGTCTACAGACTTTCTTCCAAGAAACTATCACAAGCTTCCTTTGGTTCACATCCCCACTCCAAAGAAAATTACGAATTGCTTTTTCAAGTTGCTTTAGGAGAGCAGCAGGCCAAGAATAGAGAGAAATGCTATCAATAAACATGCTTTGGACCACAGATCTGATCAATTGAGCTCTACCTGCCATAGTCAAGAGAGAAGCCTTCCAGGAAGAGAGTTTAAGTTTAATCTTATCTATCTATTTTTAATTAAAAAAGAAGTTAATTAAACAATTAAAAAAAGAGAAGAAAAAAAAAACAAAATTGAAAACAATAATATTGTTGCTGTTACAGTGCACACATCCTTTACTTTTCACAAGCTTTTAATTTTCAAACTTTTCTCCAAATCTGGCACAAGTCTTCTCTAATTCTACAAACAAAACAAAAGTGCAAATCATTTCATTCTTCATTTGTCTTTGCTAAAACAATCAACAATCCAGACTCAATTTTATCCAATGAACATAAAGATTTATCAACACTATTTATAAATTAACAACAAATAAAACTCAAAAAAAATAGGAGGAAAAATACAGAGGTAGAAACTTTCAAACCATAGAACCACTTTCATCTTTCACAACACTACAATATCACCACTACCCACCATTCCCAAATCAAAACTCAAACCAAAATCAAATCACAAATCAAACTCAAAATAAATCTCAACTCATTTCACGCTTTAGCTATTTTTTATTCAAACGGATATGTCATACCCTAATTTTGCCCCATACAAAAAATTTATTTTATCAAAGTCAACAAATCTCATCTTCAAAAAAGGTCAACATTCATTATTTTATTTTATTTTTTCTTTCATTTTTTGTTTCTTGCAATTCAAGAAATCTATTTTCTCACTTACACAAAAAAAACATTTCTTCAGTTGAAACTTTTTTCCAAATGCTCATAAAACATCATCAAACTCATTTCATCATTTTTATTATTATTTATTTATTTTATAAACCCAAAAACAAAACTCAAAAAAATAAGGAAATTTCATTATTTTCTTTTTCTCTCAAATTTCTTCCACATTTAGCCATTTTCTCTTTTACCCTTAGAATGTTGTAGGATTTAGCCACCTCACATCAGATTGTGTGAGAGGAGGAAGGACAATTTTTTTGGTGAATGGAGAGAGCACAAAATGTGGGAAATGAACATAATATGATTTCACACTTCTACCCTTTCTTACTCACTAATCTATTCATTTTCCAACCCTAAGTATCACATATAAAAACCACAAAACCTGAGAGATGCGCAGCTGAGGGAGATTGATCAGAATTCACACAAATTTTTTTCACTCTTTTCTCAAATTCTAAAACTGAGAATTTAAAAAGGCATAATTAATTTACAAGAATTTAAAAATGTATAAAAATAACTTCCAAATATCTTCCATGGAATTGAGTTGGATCGTAATATCAAGACAACCTGCAAACCAGGACCAAAGGCGCACAGCAAAATCACATTCAAAAAATAAATGAAAGGAAGATTCCTCATACCTGTGGCAAAGGTTACAAATAGAGGGAAGATAACAACCCCTGCTACGTAGGTTATCATCAGTTGGGAGCTTGTCTAACATGAGTCTCCAAACTAAGAGAGACTTAGCTGGAGGAATGTCAGCACTCCATATGCAGGACGCCCAGGGGAGCTCATGCTAGGCCTGGGAAATGAACTTGTAAGCATCTTTCAAAGTAAGGCAACCATGATCTGTGTGCTTCCATATGAGCTCATCTTGACTAGGTTCAAAGGGAAGAGCAACCTGATTCACAATGTTAGGAAGAGCAGGGAAAAGTTGGACAAGAGCTGCAGGGATACTCCAAGTGCCATTGAGAATAAAATCACTTACTCTGGAGGTTAACCTAGCACAAACAGCAGGAGGAATATTGAGTTGAGAAGTCAAAGGCGCGCCACACCAAGGGTCCTTCCAAAAATTGATGTTGTCACCATCACCAACTAACCAAGTAGAATGGTGCATAATATCAACAACCTCATCTTTCACACTACTCCACAGGGAAGAGAATATATGATTCTTGATACATTGGTTGTTCTTGAAGACCCTATCCTTTAAAAGTTTAGCCCAAGAACACTGAGAGTTGAAAATCCTCCAACAAAGGTAAAGGTTAGAAGCCTTGTTCAAATTGTTCAAAGAACGAATATTCAAACCCCCTTGAGAGTAAGGTCTACAGACTTTCTTCCAAGAAACTATCACAAGCTTCCTTTGGTTCACATCCCCACTCCAAAGAAAATTACGAATTGCTTTTTCAAGTTGCTTTAGGAGAGCAGCAGGCCAAGAATAGAGAGAAATGCTATCAATAAACATGCTTTGGACCACAGATCTGATCAATTGAGCTCTACCTGCCATAGTCAAGAGAGAAGCCTTCCAGGAAGAGAGTTTAAGTTTAATCTTATCTATCTATTTTTAATTAAAAAAGAAGTTAATTAAACAATTAAAAAAAGAGAAGAAAAAAAAAACAAAATTGAAAACAATAATATTGTTGCTGTTACAGTGCACGCATCCTTTACTTTTCACAAGCTTTTAATTTTCAAACTTTTCTCCAAATCTGGCACAAGTCTTCTCTAATTCTACAAACAAAACAAAAGTGCAAATCATTTCATTCTTCATTTGTCTTTGCTAAAACAATCAACAATCCAGACTCAATTTTATCCAATGAACATAAAGATTTATCAACACTATTTATAAATTAACAACAAATAAAACTCAAAAAAAATAGGAGGAAAAATACAGAGGTAGAAACTTTCAAACCATAGAACCACTTTCATCTTTCACAACACTACAATATCACCACTACCCACCATTCCCAAATCAAAACTCAAACCAAAATCAAATCACAAATCAAACTCAAAATAAATCTCAACTCATTTCACGCTTTAGCTATTTTTTATTCAAACGGATATGTCATACCCTAATTTTGCCCCATACAAAAAATTTATTTTATCAAAGTCAACAAATCTCATCTTCAAAAAAGGTCAACATTCATTATTTTATTTTATTTTTTCTTTCATTTTTTGTTTCTTGCAATTCAAGAAATCTATTTTCTCACTTACACAAAAAAAACATTTCTTCAGTTGAAACTTTTTTCCAAATGCTCATAAAACATCATCAAACTCATTTCATCATTTTTATTATTATTTATTTATTTTATAAACCCAAAAACAAAACTCAAAAAAATAAGGAAATTTCATTATTTTCTTTTTCTCTCAAATTTCTTCCACATTTAGCCATTTTCTCTTTTACCCTTAGAATGTTGTAGGATTTAGCCACCTCACATCAGATTGTGTGAGAGGAGGAAGGACAATTTTTTTGGTGAATGGAGAGAGCACAAAATGTGGGAAATGAACATAATATGATTTCACACTTCTACCCTTTCTTACTCACTAATCTATTCATTTTCCAACCCTAAGTATCACATATAAAAACCACAAAACCTGAGAGATGCGCAGCTGAGGGAGATTGATCAGAATTCACACAAATTTTTTTCACTCTTTTCTCAAATTCTAAAACTGAGAATTTAAAAAGGCATAATTAATTTACAAGAATTTAAAAATGTATAAAAATAACTTCCAAATATCTTCCATGGAATTGAGTTGGATCGTAATATCAAGACAACCTGCAAACCAGGACCAAAGGCGCACAGCAAAATCACATTCAAAAAATAAATGAAAGGAAGATTCCTCATACCTGTGGCAAAGGTTACAAATAGAGGGAAGATAACAACCCCTGCTACGTAGGTTATCATCAGTTGGGAGCTTGTCTAACATGAGTCTCCAAACTAAGAGAGACTTAGCTGGAGGAATGTCAGCACTCCATATGCAGGACGCCCAGGGGAGCTCATGCTAGGCCTGGGAAATGAACTTGTAAGCATCTTTCAAAGTAAGGCAACCATGATCTGTGTGCTTCCATATGAGCTCATCTTGACTAGGTTCAAAGGGAAGAGCAACCTGATTCACAATGTTAGGAAGAGCAGGGAAAAGTTGGACAAGAGCTGCAGGGATACTCCAAGTGCCATTGAGAATAAAATCACTTACTCTGGAGGTTAACCTAGCACAAACAGCAGGAGGAATATTGAGTTGAGAAGTCAAAGGCGCGCCACACCAAGGGTCCTTCCAAAAATTGATGTTGTCACCATCACCAACTAACCAAGTAGAATGGTGCATAATATCAACAACCTCATCTTTCACACTACTCCACAGGGAAGAGAATATATGATTCTTGATACATTGGTTGTTCTTGAAGACCCTATCCTTTAAAAGTTTAGCCCAAGAACACTGAGAGTTGAAAATCCTCCAACAAAGGTAAAGGTTAGAAGCCTTGTTCAAATTGTTCAAAGAACGAATATTCAAACCCCCTTGAGAGTAAGGTCTACAGACTTTCTTCCAAGAAACTATCACAAGCTTCCTTTGGTTCACATCCCCACTCCAAAGAAAATTACGAATTGCTTTTTCAAGTTGCTTTAGGAGAGCAGCAGGCCAAGAATAGAGAGAAATGCTATCAATAAACATGCTTTGGACCACAGATCTGATCAATTGAGCTCTACCTGCCATAGTCAAGAGAGAAGCCTTCCAGGAAGAGAGTTTAAGTTTAATCTTATCTATCTATTTTTAATTAAAAAAGAAGTTAATTAAACAATTAAAAAAAGAGAAGAAAAAAAAAACAAAATTGAAAACAATAATATTGTTGCTGTTACAGTGCACGCATCCTTTACTTTTCACAAGCTTTTAATTTTCAAACTTTTCTCCAAATCTGGCACAAGTCTTCTCTAATTCTACAAACAAAACAAAAGTGCAAATCATTTCATTCTTCATTTGTCTTTGCTAAAACAATCAACAATCCAGACTCAATTTTATCCAATGAACATAAAGATTTATCAACACTATTTATAAATTAACAACAAATAAAACTCAAAAAAAATAGGAGGAAAAATACAGAGGTAGAAACTTTCAAACCATAGAACCACTTTCATCTTTCACAACACTACAATATCACCACTACCCACCATTCCCAAATCAAAACTCAAACCAAAATCAAATCACAAATCAAACTCAAAATAAATCTCAACTCATTTCACGCTTTAGCTATTTTTTATTCAAACGGATATGTCATACCCTAATTTTGCCCCATACAAAAAATTTATTTTATCAAAGTCAACAAATCTCATCTTCAAAAAAGGTCAACATTCATTATTTTATTTTATTTTTTCTTTCATTTTTTGTTTCTTGCAATTCAAGAAATCTATTTTCTCACTTACACAAAAAAAACATTTCTTCAGTTGAAACTTTTTTCCAAATGCTCATAAAACATCATCAAACTCATTTCATCATTTTTATTATTATTTATTTATTTTATAAACCCAAAAACAAAACTCAAAAAAATAAGGAAATTTCATTATTTTCTTTTTCTCTCAAATTTCTTCCACATTTAGCCATTTTCTCTTTTACCCTTAGAATGTTGTAGGATTTAGCCACCTCACATCAGATTGTGTGAGAGGAGGAAGGACAATTTTTTTGGTGAATGGAGAGAGCACAAAATGTGGGAAATGAACATAATATGATTTCACACTTCTACCCTTTCTTACTCACTAATCTATTCATTTTCCAACCCTAAGTATCACATATAAAAACCACAAAACCTGAGAGATGCGCAGCTGAGGGAGATTGATCAGAATTCACACAAATTTTTTTCACTCTTTTCTCAAATTCTAAAACTGAGAATTTAAAAAGGCATAATTAATTTACAAGAATTTAAAAATGTATAAAAATAACCTAGCTACCTTGTGGAGGAAGTTACCTTTCCCGTTGAAGGGGGAAAGTTCCTTCCTTAGAGCTCCTCCTCCTTTGCTCCTTAGAGAGTAGTGTTACTCTCAATTTCTGAATGAATAATTGTGAAGGAGAGGAGCTTTATTCATGATATTTTTAATGGGCCGCAGCGTCGCCATCGCACTATGATGAACCCATCGTACTGCGATGTGTTGATTTGTTTCAAACAGCGCGACGTAATTCCTTTCCGTCGTACTACGATGAATGCCATCGTACTGTGATGGGTGTAACACCCGTATTAGATTAATTAGTATTTTAGCTATTAATTATTATTTATTTGAATTATGTGATTATGTGAAATATGTGTTTATTGTGCTTGGGAGAGAGTTAAGGGTATTGTAGTAATCACATGGAATTAATTAGACTAAGTGGAGAGTAATTAGTTTATTAATTAGTTTGAGTTAATTAATTAGTAATGGATAGAGTTAGTAGAGTGAGATAGAATTAGTAAGTTAGTTATTGTCATAACTAGAGCTAGCAAATTAATGGGCCAAGCCCATGAGTGAGTAAAAGGATAGAATTGGTATTACACTTAAAATTGAATTAACCTAGATGGGAGAGCTAGAGCTCTCATGAGTCTAAAACCCATTTCACTCATTTTCAAAGTGAGGTAGAGAGAGAAATCATAGGAAAGCAAGCTTGAAGAAGGTAGAAGGGATTCAAGTGTAGAGCTTGAAGTTAAAGCTTCAATCAAAAGGTAAGAGAGTAGTATTTGTTATCTAGGGTGATCAAGAGGAGAGGAGAAAATCTTTTTTTCTCCAAACCCAATCTTCTCTCACTCTTTTCTATTTTGGGATGGGAAATGAATTCAAGTAATGATTTTGTTAAGCTTTAGAATCATTGAAAACTCCTTTGTAATGAACAACACGAATTTGGGGATTAATAATGGGAATGTGTAGATGTTTGTTAGGAAATTTTATGTTGTTATGAACTTTTATGAAAATGTATGAAAATCCATGATTCTTACCTTTTTGGTGTTAAATCATGTTTATTGTTGTACTTTTGAACTTATATGATCTTTATATGCTTAAAGTTGATGGCTTTAATGATTTATATGATGAAAAATGACATTTTTATGTAATTTTAAGTTGAAACCCGAAACAGGGGTAATTTTCTGGGCATGGTCGCTGAGCTAGGCATCAAGCTCGCTGCAGCGAGCATTCATAGCTCCTGGAAATTTCCAGAAATTTTCGCGGTAGCTCAGCGACCAGCTAGCGACCACCGTAGCTGTCAGCTAGCTGGCAGCGACCAGCTCTCTGTAACTGCTCGCTAGGTGCTCGCCAGTTGGTAGCTCAGCGACCAAACCTGAATTCAATGTTATTTTTAAGGATCAATTTGATGGATTGTATACTCATAACATGTTTAATTGTGATCTTTTGATTATATGATAACATGATAGGATGTATATGAACCTAGTGTGAGGAATTATCTATGTATGATTAAGTAAATGATGAATTGATTAGTATGAGCAATGATATTGTTAAACTATGAATGAAATATGATATGACTTTGATGAATGTGCATGCATGATTACTTATGGAGTTAATTGAACATGATTTGATCATTTTGGATGAATGTACCTTTGATTGAGTTATTGAAGTACATGGAATGTGATATCCTTATATGATGAGAAGATTAAATCATGTGTTTGGTAATCTTGCATACATGCATTCATTTTGTATGATGAGCATATACTTTAGATGAGCCCTAAATTATAGTAGATGTTTTAGTAGCTGCGGTTGACTAAAACATAATTGGAATAAGTTTTCCAATAACTTGACGAGGTGCCACATGCACTTAGTAATAATGCTAGGAAACATTACATGAATGTGACATTAGTTTGCATTTAGGAGATGAAGGTGAATCTTATGTGAACTAAGTGATAATTGACATTATTTGTGTACTTGATATCTTGACTTATACATGTGTATACTTGATGTTTGGTTATTCGGATTGCGTATTATGCTTATGTCTATTATGTAATCTTTCATATGATCTTAAGAGTAATGTTATAACTCTTATTTATATAACATGAAATGTAGAGTATTGATTATACTTTTCATTTATTTTGGATTTCATTACTAACTCTCTTTTTGTGTAATTTCTGGGCCTTTGGGGGTTCAGAGGTGCAGGGTGAGGACATAGCTTCCGTGGAGTAGCTCACTTTTGAGTTTCTAGTGACTAGTGGTAAGGAGTTAAGCATTATGCTTCTCCTAGAACTTATCTTAGTTGGGTTGTAATAATTAATGCTCTGGTACTTGTAACATCGTGTCGGGTAGATTTATTTACCATAATCGATGTATTGAGCATTTTGCTATTTATTTTCTATAACCATGCTATCGCTATATTTATGACTTGCTTGATTGGATTTATCTTGAGACTGTTGATCCTTGTCAAGGGAATTTTATTAAGTTTGTATGATGACTTATGATATTATGATATGATTATCTACATCCGCTGCTATGATTTGAATTATAATGATTTAATATGCTATGTTTGGGTTCGTATACATCTTGATGCGTATATGTGTTTAACTATTTTATTTATTAGTTACGTATACGGGTTAGGGTGTTACAATAGTGGTATCAGAGCAAGGTCGGTCTATGTCGGATCAACTAGGATAGATTACCCATATGTAAGGCATGTGTAGGAAACACTATTGATGCATTAGTTCTAATCTTGGTAGGATTCTTTGATGTGTTCAGGTGATGGCAGCTAATAGGGCGATTGCGGAGGCTTTGGCTATGATGGCTAACGCGATGAATCAAGATGCCGTTAATCGGAATGCGGAAAGGTTGGAAAGGGAAGCTAGGAGAGGTAATGAAGTTGAGTCAAGGCTTGAGCGATTCTTGAGGAATCAACCGACTACTTATGCGGGAGGATTTGATCTGGAAGGTGCTCAAAAATGGTTGGAAGATGTTGAGAGAATCTTCACGGCCATGGGATGCACGGAAGAGCAAAAGGTTGTCTTGGGTACTTACATGCTAATGGATGATGCGGCTTATTGGTGGAAGCACACCAGCACTAGACTTGGAGTTGGAGGTGTAGTGTTAACTTGGACCGTGTTTAAGAGGGAATTCCTAACTAGGTATTTCCCAATGGATGTGAGGAACCGTAAAGTGATAGAATTTATGGAGCTTAAGCAAGGTAACATGTATGTTGCGGAATATGCCGCCAAGTTTGAATCCCTTTGTAGGTTTGCACCGCACTACAATACTATTGAGGCCGAGCATGACAAGTGTGTGAAATTTGAGAATGGTTTGAGGCCCGAAGTGAAGCATATGATTGGATTCTCAGAGTTTAGAGACTTTGCTACATTGGTATCTAAGAGTAGGATTTGTGACATTGATGGGAAGGTTAAGTCTGATCACTACAAGATGATGAATGACAAGAAAGGGAAGGATGTGACTCGTGGGAAACCATATGACAACAAAGGAAAGAAGAAATTTGGAGAGAGTAGTGGTAAGAAGCCGGTTGGAGGTTATGACAAAGAGAAGGTTACTTGTTTCAAGTGTAAGAAGCCCGGTCATAAGTCTTATGAATGCACCGAACCAACAAGTTGCTACAATTGTGGGGAATTGGGACATAAGAGTCCGGAATGCAAGAAGCCCAAGAAGAGTGGAGGAAAGGTCTTTGCTTTAGATGGAGGTAACTCGGGAGCATCAGACAATCTTATCAGAGGTACGTGCTTCATTCATGATACTCCATTACGTGCCATGATAGACACTGGGGCTACCCATTCTTTTATCTCTTTCGACTGCATGAAACGTCTTAATTTGGAAACTTCTGTTATGTCAAGATGTATGGTAATAGAAACGCCCTCTAGTGACTCAATTACTACTAAGCTTGTTTGTGTTGATTGTCCGGTAACTATTTTTGGTAGGCATTTTGGTATGGATCTTGTATGTATTCCTTTAAGTAATATTGATGTGATCTTTGGTATGAACTGGCTAGAGTTTAATCGCGTTCATATCAATTGTTGTACTAAGACAGTAGTGTTCCCTAAACCGGATGAGGACTTGAAATTAGACCTCATGAGCAGTGGTGAAGCGACTAGATCATTAAGAGAGCATGCCGAGATGTTTGTGATGTTTGCTTCTTTAAAGTTGGAGGGAGAGTTAGAAGTGAATCAATTGCCGGTTGTGTGTGAATTTCCTGAAGTGTTTCCGGAAGACATCTCTGATTTACCACCGGAAAGAGAGGTTGAGTTTAGTATTGAAGCAGCACCTGGTACTAACCCAATCTCTATGGCGCCTTATCGGATGTCGGCGTCGGAGTTAGAACAATTGAAGAAACATTTAGAGGAACTCTTGGAAAAGAAGTTCATCAGACCAAGTGTATCGCCTTGGGGTGCACCTGTGCTTTTGGTGAAGAAGAAAGATGGGAGTATGAGATTGTGCATCGATTATCGTCGCTTGAATCAGGCTACAATCAAGAACAAGTATCCGTTGCCAAGGATAGATGATTTGATGAATCAATTGGTGGGAGCTTATGTGTTTAGCAAGATTGATCTAAGATCGGGATATCATCAGATTCGTGTCAAGGCGGAAGATATTTCGAAAACTGCGTTCAGGACAAGATATGGTCATTATGAGTATTCAGTTATGCCTTTCGGTGTAACCAATGCGCCTGGAGTGTTTATGGAATACATGAATCAAATTTTCCATTCTTATTTGGATAAGTTCGTGGTGGTATTCATCGATGATATTTTGGTTTATTCCAAGACCGAGGAGGAACATGCGGATCATTTGAGGATTGTGTTGAAGACTTTGCAAGAGAAGAAGCTTTATGCGAAGTTGTCTAAGTGTGAATTTTGGTTGAAGGAAGTGAGCTTTCTAGGTCACGTGATATCTAGTAGAGGTATTGCAGTGGATCCTTCTAAGGTTGATGCAGTATCAAAGTGGGGAACTTTAGAATCTGTTTTTGAGATAAGAAGCTTTCTTGGTTTAGCCGGATATTATCGGAGGTTTATCGAAGGTTTCTCAAAGTTGGCCTTACCGTTAACCCGATTGACTAGGAAGGGTCAAGCGTTTGTTTGGGATGATCTTTGTGGGAAGAGTTTTCAAGAATTGAAGAAGAGGTTGACGTCCGCACCAGTTTTAATTCTGCCAAAACCAGATGAACCGTTTGTGGTGTATTGTGATGCATCTTTGATGGGTTTGGGTGGTGTTCTTATGCAAAATGGATAAGTGGTTGCTTATGCTTCTAGGCAATTAAAAGTACATAAGAAGAATTACCCAACTCATGATCTTGAGTTAGCCACGGTTGTGTTTGTCTTGAAAATTTGGAAGCATTATCTGTTTGGTTCTAGATTCGAAGTTTTCAGTGATCATAAGAGTTTGAAGTATCTGTTTGACCAAAAGGAATTGAACATGAGACAAAGACGTTGGTTGGAATTCTTGAAGGATTATGATTTTAAGTTGAGTTATCATCCTGGGAAAGTGAATGTTGTGGCGGATGTTTTGAGTAGGAAATCTTTACATATGTCGTCACTTATGGCAAGAGAATTGGATTTGATTGAACAATTTAGAGACCTTAGTTTGGTTTTTGAAATAACGGCGAATAGTATGAAGTTGGGAATGTTGAAGCTCACCAATGATTTTCTTGATGAAGTGAAGATTGGTCAAAAAGGGGATTTGAGTCTGGTAAATCGTCTTGCTTTGATTGATCAAGGAAAAGAAACCGATTTTAAAATGGATGAGAATGGAGTTATAAGATTTAGAGATAGAGTATGTGTGCCTGACATACCCGAATTGAAGAAAAAGATCCTAGAGGAAGGACATAGGAGTGGATTGAGTATTCACCCCGGAGCTACTAAGATGTATCAAGATTTGAAGAAGTTGTTTTGGTGGCCTTGTATGAAGAAGGAAGTCGCCGAGTTTGTTTATGCTTGTTTAACTTGTCAAAAGTCCAAGGTTGAGCATCAAAGACCATCGGGATTGTTGCAACCAATGTTTATACCGGAATGGAAGTGGGATAGTATTGCTATGGACTTTGTAAGTGGTTTGCCTAGAACTACAAAAGGGAATGATTCGATATGGGTGATTGTGGATAGATTGACGAAGTCGGCACATTTTATTGCCTTTAAGACCGGAACTTTGGTGCCAAGATTGGCGGAGATTTATGTGGAACAAATAGTAAGGTTACATGGTATTCCGTCTAGTATTGTGTCGGATAGAGATCCAAGATTTACTTCAAGATTTTGGGAGAGTTTGCAAGAGGCTTTGGGAACTAAGCTAAGGATGAGTTCGGCTTATCATCCTCAAATGGATGGACAATCGGAAAGAACTATTCAATCACTTGAGAACTTGTTGAGAGCTTGTGTTTTGGAAGGTGGAGGAAGTTGGGATGGATATTTGCCTTTGATAGAGTTCACCTATAATAATAGCTTTCATGCAAGTATTGGAATGGCACCTTTTGAAGCGTTATATGGTAGAAGATGTCGCACTCCTTTGTGTTGGCATGAAGCGGGAGAAAGTGTTGTGTTGGGACCGGAGTTGGTTCAACAAACTACGGATAAGATTAAGATGATACAAGGGAAGATGAGAGCATCTCAAAGTAGGCAAAAGAGCTATTATGATAGGAAGAGGAAGAGCATAGAATTTAATGAAGGAGATCATGTGTTCTTGAGAGTGTCGCCTACTACCGGTGTTGGTCGAGCTTTGAGGTCAAGAAAGTTGACACCTAGATTTATTGGACCATATCAAATTCTTGAGAGAGTTGGAAAAGTGGCCTATCGGATTGCTTTGCCACCATCCTTGTCAAATTTGCATAATGTGTTTCATGTGTCACAATTGAGGAAGTATGTTTCCGATCCAACTCATGTAATTGAAGCGGATGATATCCAAGTGAGGGAGAATCTTATGGTTGAGACTTTACCTTTGAGAGTCGAAGGAAGAGAAGTGAAAAAGTTGAGAAACAAGGAAATCGCGTCGGTTAAAGTTGTTTGGGGAGGACCGGCCGGTGAAAGCGCTACTTGGGAGCTTGAGGATGAGATGAGGAAGTCGTATCCAGAGTTGTTTCCAGGTAATTTTCGAGGGCAAAAATTCTTTTAGGGGGTAGAGTTGTAACACCCGTATTAGATTAATTAGTATTTTAGCTATTAATTATTATTTATTTGAATTATGTGATTATGTGAAATATGTGTTTATTGTGCTTGGGAGAGAGTTAAGGGTATTGTAGTAATCACATGGAATTAATTAGACTAAGTGGAGAGTAATTAGTTTGAGTTAATTGATTAGTAATGGATAGAGTTAGTAGAGTGAGATAGAATTAGTAAGTTAGTTATTGTCATAACTAGAGCTAGCAAATTAATGGGCCAAGCCCATGAATGAGTAAAATGATAGAATTGGTATTACACTTAAAATTGAATTAACCTAGATGGGAGAGCTAGAGCTCTCATGAGTCTAAAACCCATTTCACTCATTTTCAAAGAGAGGTAGAGAGAGAAAGCATAGGAAAGCAAGCTTGAAGAAGGTAGAAGGGATTCAAGTGTAGAGCTTGAAGTTAAAGCTTCAATCAAAAGGTAAGAGAGTAGTATTTGTTATCTAGGGTGATCAAGAGGAGAGGAGAAAATCTATTTTTCTCCAAACCCAATCTTCTCTCACTCTTTTCTATTTTGGGATGGGAAATGAATTCAAGTAATGATTTTGTTAGGCTTTAGAATCATTGAAAACTCCTTTGTAATGAACAACACGAATTTGGGGATTAATAATGGGAATGTGTAGATGTTTGTTAGGAAATTTTATGTTGTTATGAACTTTTATGAAAATGTATGAAAATCCATGATTCTTACCTTTTTGGTGTTAAATCATGTTTATTGTTGTACTTTTGAACTTATATGATCTTTATATGCTTAAAGTTGATGGCTTTAATGATTTATATGATGAAAAATGACATTTTTATGTAATTTTAAGTTGAAACCCGAAACAGGGGTAAATTTCTGGGCATGGTCGCTGAGCTAGGCATCAAGCTCGCTGCAGCGAGCATTCATAGCTCCTGGAAATTTCCAGAAATTTTTGCGGTAGCTCAGCGACCAGCTAGCGACCACCGTAGCTGTCAGCTAGCTGGCAGCGACCAGCTCTCTGTAACTGCTCGCTAGGTGCTCGCCAGTTGGTAGCTCAGCGACCAAACCTGAATTCAATGTTATTTTTAAGGATCAATTTGATGGATTGTATACTCATAACATGTTTAATTGTGATCTTTTGATTATATGATAACATGATAGGATGTATATGAACCTAGTGTGAGGAATTATCTATGTATGATTAAGTAAATGATGAATTGATTAGTATGAGCAATGATATTGTTAAACTATGAATGAAATATGATATGACTTTGATGAATGTGCATGCATGATTACTTATGGAGTTAATTGAACATGATTTGATCATTTTGGATGAATGTACCTTTGATTGAGTTATTGAAGTACATGGAATGTGATATCCTTATATGATGAGAAGATTAAATCATGTGTTTGGTAATCTTGCATACATGCATTCATTTTGTATGATGAGCAGATACTTTAGATGAGCCCTAAAGTATAGCAGATGTTTTAGTAACTGCGGTTGACTAAAACATAATTGGAATAAGTTTTCCAATAACTTGACGAGGTGCCACATGCACTAAGTAATAATGCTAGGAAACATTACATGAATGTGACATTAGTTTGCATTTAGGAGATGAAGGTGAATCTTATGTGAACTAAGTGATAATTGACATTATTTGTGTACTTGATATCTTGACTTATACATGTGTATACTTGATGTTTGGTTATTCGGATTGCGTATTGTGCTTATGTCTATTATGTAATCTTTCATATGATCTTAAGAGTAATGTTATAACTCTTATTTATATAACATGAAATGTAGAGTATTGATTATACTTTTCATTTATTTTGGATTTCATTACTAACTCTCTTTTTGTGTAATTTCTGGGCCTTTGGGGTTTCAGAGGTGCAGGGTGAGGACATAGCTTCCGAGGAGTAGCTCGCTTTTGAGTTTCTAGTTACTAGTGGTAAGGAGTTAAGCATTATGCTTCTCCTAGAACTTATCTTAGTTGGGTTGTAATAATTAATGCTCTGGTACTTGTAACATCGTGTCGGGTTGATTTATATTCCGTAATCGATGTATTGAGCATTTTGCTATTTATTTTCTATGACCTTGCTATCGCTATATTTATGACTTGCTTGATTGGATTTATCTTGAGACTGTTGATCCTTGTCAAGGGAATTTTATTAAGTTTGTATGATGACTTATGATATTATGATATGATTATCTACATCCGCTGCTATGATTTGAATTATAATGATTTAATATGCTATGTTTGGGTTCGTATACATCTTGATGCGTATATATGTTTAACTATTTTATTTATTAATTACGTATACGGGTTAGGGTGTTACATTGGGACTTCAAAATTACATTTTTGCTTCAACATGAAAGTTGTAGCCCTCTGTCTTAGCTTTCCAACACATAGTAGCGGGCCTCATTCCGATATTTGTAGCTCAAGTTATGGTCGGCAGGCTGAGAGCTGCACGCTTTCTATCCTCTTCTTATGCATTTTCTTCAATTCTTGACTTCTTGGATAAGTAGTTTCACTTCTTTAAGTTTTTGCCTTGTAATTGGTCTAAAACTAATACTAAACTAATAATAAATAAATACTAAAACATGATAGAAATTACTGTCATGAGGTACTGTTGATGAAAATATGCAGAAAAATTGGACACAAAATTGCGTATGCGAGCGGCGCCGTCGGATGGTTTCAAGCGTGCGGGATCGCTCGGTACTGCTAGAAATCTCAGGTGGGTTCCCTTAAGATAAACTCTCACATTAATAGAGTAGATTCACTAGTTTCCACCAAATTCATCTATGCATGTTCACATAATCACTAGGTTAAATTTAGGAATAACACTTTAAATGGACTAATTAATTATTGGACTAAGCCCTTATATGTGTAATAATATTGAAACTCGTGGAATTTGGCATAAATGATAAATACATAAGTTGGAATGTATTTGATTTGTTTTTAATTAAGTAGGATTTTGTGCTTGGATCGGTTCAAGCATGACTTGAAACGATGCATAATTCCCATTGAACTGAAAATACGCATGTCTAGGTGTTACGAGCCGGTGCATGCTTAGCATGAATCGGTGCATAATCTATCCAAATATGAAATATGAGAAACATGCATCGATGTTTAGTTACTTGAATCTATCCAAATATATATTTTTTTTAGAAAAACTTAAAAACTAGAATGTGTCGGTGCAAATATTATTTGAACCTTTTGCCTTATATATAGGAGGTCATACCAAATATTTTAATTTAATAATAAACCTCCGTCACAGAAACTGTTTCTTTTGATAGATAATTATTTACTAAATTCCACAGATACCGTTATTCTTACATGTGTTAAAATCAATTAGACTAAGAAAATGAATCATGAATATTAGGACAGTTAGGATTATCCCGGGACGATTTTGTTTTTTTTGGCAGGATAATTAAATCAAAAATATTAAGATACGTTAGGAAACTAATCATGAATGTCAATCAATTATGTGTGGCTACTTGAAAATATGGATGAGGAAGGAATTGTGAGAAACGCAAATAAGGAGAGTAAAATTAGAACAAAATTGATTTGTTAACAAAATAGATTTGTTAGTCTCAAAAGAATGGTCAGATGCAAATTGTGAGCACCGCTAAGAGGGTGTATGAAAGATATTTTGTTAGGTGGAAATTCAAAAGAATATTTCGTTAAAATCTTCTTTGGAAATATTGAATTTCCTTTGCTAAAGAAAAGAAATAAAATAATAATTGGTCAAAAAATGGTAAGATATTAAGAAAAAAAATAATCACTTATAAATATGGTCAAAAAGCAAAATAATTTATTGATTTAGAAATTAATTTATAACTCACTCTTACACACAACCAATTAAAATATTACCCTTTATTAAAATCAACACCTCACTCTTACACACAACCGATTAAAATATTACCTTTTGTTAAAATCATATTTCACTCATTATTGTTGAATACTCTCTCTCTCTCTCTCTCTCTCTCTCTCTCTCTCTCTCTCTCTCTCTCTCTCACATGTAATTTCTCACCTTCAATTGGTATCAGAGTACGGTCTGCGTTCTTATCACCTTACAGTGAAACACTAAAGATCCTTATAGAAAATATCGGGTATTCTTCTGGTACTCGTACAAGTGTCAATATTAATTGGTAATGACTACCCATCTTTATCTAACTCTGCCTCTGATAAATCTAACAATGATAGAACACCATTTTAATGTTGATGCTACATCTTTCTCTTGTTGGAAAACCATTTTAAATTGTGGGATATCGTTGATGTGGGCACCACGTTTGAAAGTATGGATGAGGAGGGAATTGTGAGAAACGCTAACAGGGAGAGTAAAATTAGAAAGAAAAAAAAATAGATTTGTTAACAATATTATTTTCTTAGTCTTAAAAGAATGGTCATATGGAAATTGTGAGCAATGCCAACAAGGTATGTGAAAGATATTTTGTTAGGTGGAAATTCAAAAGAATATTTCGTTAAAATCTTCTTTGGAAATATTGAATTTCCATTGCTAAAGAAAAGAAATAAAATAATAATTGGTCAAAAAATGGTAAGATATTAAGAAAAAAAATAATCACTTATAAATATGGTCAAAAAGCAAAATAATTTTTTGATTTAGAAATTAATTTATAAATCCTATTATATTTTTTCATTAAAGTTTTCATTATGCCTATAAATATATACGTTTTTTTAACATACACCTCAAGAATCTAAACACTTAAGTATTCTTTAGAAATAAAGTTTGCATATGATGAAGATGTCATTGAAGATGGTGATGTTGGTGGTGTTACTGGTTGCTATTGTGAGTATTCAGTCGGGATATGCACGAAAGGTGCATAACACACAAGAGATTCGTAGAACACAAGTGGTAGAAAGTGCACAATCGATTAAGAGTGCAAATGATGCTCTCTTTAAGTTGATTGCATCATGTTGTCCCTCAAACCCCATTTGTTGCCCCCCATAAATCAGTGTTTAAGACAAATCTATTTCGTATGTAATATTTGAACTATGTATAAGTTTAATTTAATTAAGAAATAATACATTCTTTTTCTTTGTTGTTGTTAACATCTTATGATACATCTTTTTGAAAAATTCCTACATGAATACTCATAGTTACTCAACACCTCACCTTCACTTGAGACAAAAAATAAAAAAAGAAAAAAAAACCTCACTCTTACACACAACCAATTAAAATATTACCCTTTATTAAAATCAACACCTCACTCTTACACACAACCGATTAAAATATTACCTTTTATTAAAATCATATTTCACTCATTATTGTTGAATACTCTCTCTCTCTCTCTCTCTCTCTATCTCTCTCTCACATGTAATTTCTCACCTTCAATTGGTATCAGAGTACGGTCTCCGTTCTTATCACCTAACAGTGAAACACTAAAGATCCTTATAGAAAATATCGGGTATTCTTCTGGTACTCGTACAAGTGTCAATATTAATTGGTAATGACTACCAATCTTTATCTAACTCTGCCTCTGATAAATCTAACAATGAAAGAACACCATTTTAATGTTGATGCTACAACTTTCTCTTGTTGGAAAACCAAGATGTATAGTCATATTATACGAATGGATGATAAATTGTGGGATACGGTTGATGTGGGCACCACGTTTGAAAGTATGGATGAGGAGGGAATTGTGAGAAACGCTAACAGGGAGAATAAAATTAGAAAAAAAAAAAACATTTGTTAACAATATTATTTTCTTAGTCTTAAAAGAATGGTCATATGGAAATTGTGAGCAATGCCAACAAGGTATGTGAAAGATATTTTGTTAGGTGGAAATTCAAAAGAATAATTTGTCAAAATCATCTTTTGAAATATTAAATTTCCTTTGCCAAATTAAGAAAAGAAATAAAATAATAATTGGTCAAAAAATGGTAAGATATCAATGAAAAAAATAATCACTTATAAATATTGTCAAAAAGAAATATAATTTTTTGTTTTAGACATTAATTTACAAATCCTATTATATTATTCCTTTAATTTTTTCATTATTCATATAAATAAATACATTTTTTTTTAACATACACCTCAAGAATCTAAACACTTGAGTATTCCTTAGAAAGAAAGTTGCATATGATGAAGATGTCGTTGAAGTTGGTGGTGTTAACTGAAACTTCAAAAATATTTGAAAAGATTTAGAATATTTACTAGAGTTTTTTTTTTTTTTTTTTTTTTTTTTTTTTTTTTTTTGGCAATATATTTACTAGAGTTTAACCAAGTGAAGTATATTGGGAGAAATATAGTGTAAGGAACACACATATATTTTACAACTTAGTGGAAGGGCAAGATGGTAAAAGAAGGAGTGTTATATTATAAATAAATCATATGAAGTAGAAAAGTCATATCTCTCTTCCACTTCTCCATTACATTACACGCTTCACCCTTTAATCTTGTTCTTCCATGAAACTCAAATGTTGATTTTTTTCAAAGAAATTCAAGTTTGTCATAACCAATTCCTTGCACAATGTGTCGTAAATTTTGCCCGACTTTTTTCGTCTAATTTTTTCATTTTTTGAATTTGAGTCAATTCATTTGAGTCTGTGTAGTCGAAGTCAAAAGTCAACTTTATTTGACTAAAAAAAGAAGAAAAAGCTTTTGTCGTTGAGAGTTTTTTTGTGTTAGCATATTCTATTTGCATTTGTTTTAATCTGAAAAAAAAAAGTAGTATAATTTTATTCTTGTAATGCATTTCGTCAAATTTTGAGAAAATATAAAAAAATATGTTATAATATTTAGTTTTTTTTTATTGTTTATGATATCATTGTTATTTTTACTAAAATATAAAGATTTGAGTTCAAATTATAATATTTAGTTTCTATTGTGTATAATTTGATTTAATTTGTTGCCTTTTTAATTTCTTCATAAAATCCAAAAATATGCATTTATTTCCATAAATATCAAATTGCTATTGTTTGTAACTTTATTTTACTCAATTTAACAAGAAATGTATAAATGAGAGTTTTATTAGTTTAACATATAGTCTTGAGTCCTTTTTTTTTATTACTATTATTATTATTATTATTATTATTATTATTATTATTATTATTATTATTATTATTATTATTATTATTTTTATTATTATTACTACTATTATTTTTTTATTATTTGCCCCAAAGTCATAATAAACAAAAAAAAAATCAAAAAATATATTATAATGCTTAGTTTTATTATGTATAATTTGTTACCTTTTTTTATTTTTGTTATCTATTTTATTTCTCTCTTAAAATCCAAAGACAACAAGAATGCCCATTTATTCTCCTACTTTCTATCTTTCTCAATTTTTCTTATTATTTAATAATTAATTCTATAATAACATAAAAATTAAATTAACAAAAAAGGAGAACAACAACACACACATGTGTGCTGCGCCCATCCCTTCCCCTTTCTTTTCTTATCTATCTATTTTTAATTAAAAAAGAAGTTAATTAAACAATTAAAAAAAGAGAAGAAAAAAAAAAACTGAAAACAATAATATTGTTGCTGTTATAATGCACGCATCCTTTACTTTTCATAAGCTTTTAATTTTCAAACTTTTCTCCAAATCTGGCACAAGTCTTCTCTAATTCTACAAACAAAACAAAAGTGCAAATCATTTCATTCTTCATTTGTCTTTGCTAATCCAATTTCTTTGCTAAAACAATCAACAATCCAGACTAAGTTTTATCCAATGAACATAAAGATTTATCAACACTCTTTATAATTAACAACAAATAAAACTCAAAAAAAAAAAATAGGAGGAAAAATACAGAGGTAGAAACTTTCAAACCATAGAACCACTTTCATCTTTCACAACACTACAATATCACCACTACCCACCATTCCCAAATCAAATCTCAAACCAAAATCAAATCACAAATCAAACTCAAAATAAATCTCAACTCATTTCACGCTTTAGCTATTTTTTATTCAAACGGATAAGTCATACCCTAATTTTGCCCCATACAAAAATTTTATTTTTTCAAAGTCAACAAATCTCATCTTCAAAAAATATCAACATTCATTATATTATTTTATTTTTTCTTTCATTTTTTGTTTCTTGCAATTCAAGAAATCTATTTTCTCACTTACATAAAAAAAACATTTCTTCAGTTCAAACTTTTTTCCAAATGCTCATAAAACATCATCAAACTCATTTCATCATTTTTATTATTATTTATTTATTTTATAAACCCAAAAAAAAACTCAAAAAAATAAGGAAATTTCATTATTTTCTTTTTCTCTCAAATTTCTTCCACATTTAGCCATTTTATCTTTTACCCTTAGAATGTTGTAGGATTTAGCCACCTTACATCATATTGTGTGAGAGGAGGAAGGACAATTTTTTTGGTGAAGGGAGAGAGCACAAAATGTGGGAAATGAACATAATATGATTTCACACTTCTACCCTTTCTTACTCACTACTCTATTCACTCTTTTCTCAAATTCCAAAACTGAGAATTTAAAAAGGCATAATTAATTTACAAGAATTTAAAAATGTATAAAAATAACCTAGCTACCTTGCGGAGGAAGTTACCTTTCCCGTTGAAGGGGGAAAGTTCCTTCCCTAGAGCTCCTCCTCCTTTGCTCCTTAGAGAGTAATGTTACTCTCAATTTTTGAATGAATAATTGTCAAGGAGAAGAGCTTTATTCATGATATTTTTAATGGGCCGCAGCGTCGCCATCGCACAATGATGGACCCATCGTACTGTGATGTGTTGATTTGTTTCAAACAGCGTGACGTTTCCTTTCCATCGTACAACGATGAATGCCATCGTACTGCGATGGGACTTCAAAATTACGTTTTTGCTTCAACATGAAAGTTGTAGCCCTCTGTCTTAGCTTTACAACACATAGTGGCGGGCCTCATTCGGATATTTGTAGCTCGAGTTATGGTCCGCAGACTGAGAGCTGCACACTTTCTTCCTTTTAGCCTCTTCTTATGCATTTTCTTCAATTCTTGACTTCTTGGATAAGTAGCTTCACTTCTTTAAGTTTTTGCCTTGTAATTGGTCTAAAACTAATACTAAACTAATAATAAATAAATACTAAAACATGAAAGAAATTACTGTCATGAGGTACTGTTGATGAAAATATGCAGAAAAATTGGACACAAAATTGCGTATGCGAACGGCACCGTCGGATGGTTTCAAGTGTGCGGGATCGCTCGGTACTACTAGAAATCTCAGGCGGGTTCCCTTAAGATAAACTCTCACATTAATAGAGTAGATTCATTAGTTTCCACCAAATTAATCTATGCATGTTCACATAATCACTAGGTTAAATTTAGGAATAACACTTCAAATGGACTAATTAATTATTGGACTAAGCCCTTACATGTGTAATAATATTGTAACTCGTGGAATTTGGCATAAATTATAAATACATAAGTTGGAATGTATTTGATTTGTTTTTAATTATGTAGGATTTTGTGTTTGGATCGGTTCAAGCATGATTGAAATGATGCATAATTCCCTTTGAACTGAAAATACGCATGTCTGGGTTTTACGAGCCGGTGCATGCTTAGCATGAATCGGTGCATAATCTGCCGAATGCATTTTTATAAAATATGAGAAACATGCATCGATGCTTAGTTACTTGAATCTATCCAAATATATATTTTTTTAGAAAAACTTAAAAACTAGAATGTGTCGGTGCAAATATTATTTGAACCTTTTGCCTTATATATAGGAGGTCATACCAAATATTTTAATTTAATAATAAACCTCCGTCACAGAAACTGTTTCTTTTGATAGATAATTATTTACTAAATTCCACAGATACCGTTATTCTTACATGTGTTAAAATCAATTAGACTAAGAAAATGAATCATGAATATTAGAACAGTTAGGATTACCCCGGGACGATTTTTTTTTTTTAGCAGGATAACTAAATCAAGAATATTAAGATACGTTAGGAAACTAATCATGAATGTCAATCAATTATGTGTGGCTACTTGAAAATATGGATGAGGAAGGAATTGTGAGAAACACAAATAAGGAGAGTAAAATTAGAACAAAATTGATTTGTTAACAAAATAGATTTGTTAGTCTCAAAAGAATGGTCAGATGCAAATTGTGAGCACCGCTAACAGGGTGTATGAAAGATATTTTGTTAGGTGGAAATTCAAAAGAATATTTCGTTACAATCTTCTTTGGAAATATTGAATTTCCATTGCTAAAGAAAAGAAATAAAATAATAATTGGTCAAAAAATGGTAAGATATTAAGAAAAAAAATAATCACTTATAAATATGGTCAAAAAGCAAAATAATTTTTTGATTTAGAAATTAATTTATAAATCCTATTATAATTTTTCTTTAAAGTTTTCATTATGCCTATAAATATATACGTTTTTTTAACATACACCTCAAGAATCTAAACACTTAAGTATTCTTTAGAAAGAAAGTTTGCATATGATGAAGATGTCATTGAAGATGGTGATGTTGGTGGTGTTACTGGTTGCTATTGTGAGTATTCAGTCGGGATATGCACGAGAGGTGCATAACACACAAGAGATTCGTAGAACACAAGTGGTAGAAAGTGCACAATCGATTAAGAGTGCAAATGAGGCTCTCTTTAAGTTGATTGCATCATGTTGTCCCTCAAACCCCATTTGTTGCCCCCCATAAATCAGTGTTTAAGACAAATCTATTTCGTACGTAATATTTGAACTATGTATAAGTTTAATTTAATTAAGAAATAATACATTATTTTTCTTTGTTGTTGTTAACATCTTTTGATACATCTATTTGAAAAATTCTTACGTGAATACTCATAGTTACTCAACACCTCACCCTCACTTGCGACAAAAAAAAAAAAAAAAAAAAAAACCTCACTCTTTTACACAACCAATTAAAATATTACCCTTTATTATAATCAACACCTCACTCTTACACACAACCGCTTAAAATATTACCTTTTATTAAAATCATATTTCACTCATTATTGTTGAATACTCTCTCTCTCTCTCTCTCTCTCTCTCTCTCTCTCTCTCTCTCTCTCTCTCTCTCTCTCTCTCTCTCTCTCTCTCGCATGTAATTTCTCACCTTCAATTGGTATCAGAGTACGGTCTGCGTTAACAATATTATTTTCATATGGAAAAAAAATAGATATGTTAACAATATTATTTTCTTAGTCTTAAAAGAATGGTCATATGGAAATTGAGAGCAATGCCAACAAGGTATGTGAAAGATATTTTGTTAGGTGGAAATTCAAAAGAATAATTTGTCAAAATCATCTTTTGAAATATTAAATTTCCTTTGCCAAAGAAAAGAAATAAAATAATAATTGGTCAAAAAATGGTAAGATATCAATGAAAAAAATAATCACTTATAAATATTGTCAAAAAGAAATATAATTTTTTGCTTTAGACATTAATTTACAAATCCTTTTATATTATTCCTTTAATTTTTTCATTATCCATATAAATAAATACATTTTTTTAACAAACACCTCCATAATCTAAACACTTGAGTATTCCTTAGAAAGAAAGTTGCATATGATGAAGATGTCGTTGAAGTTGGTGGTTTTAACTGAAACTTCAAAAATATTTGAAAAGATTTAGAATATTTACTGGAGTTTAACCAAGTGAAGTAGTATATTGGGAGAAATATAGTGTAAGGCACACACATATATTTTACAACTTAGTGGAAGGGCAAGATGGTAAAAGAAGGAGTGTTATATTATAAATAAATCATATGAAGTAGAAAAGTCATATCTCTTTTCCACTTCTCCATTACATTACACGCTTCACCCTTCAATCTTGTTCTTCAATGAAACTCTAATGTTGATTTTTCTCAAGGAAATTCAAGTTTGTCATAACCAATTCCTTGCACAATGTGTCCTAAATTTTGCCCAACTTTTTTCGTCTAATTTTTTCATTTTTTAAATTTAAGTCAGTTCATTTGAGTCTGTATAGTCGAAGTCAAAAGTCAACTTTATTTGACTAAAAAAAGAAGAAAAAGCTTTTGTCGTTGAGAGTTTTTTTGTGTTAGCATATTCTATTTGCATTTGTTTTAATCTGAAAAAAAAGTAGTATAATTTTATTCTTGTAATGCATTTCGTCAAATTTTGAGAAAATATTAAAAAATATGTTATAATATTTAGTTTTTTTTTTTATTGTTTATGATATCATTGTTATTTTTACTAAAATATAAAGATTTGAGTTCAAATTATAATATTTAGTTTCTATTATGTATAATTTGATTTAATTTGTTGCCTTTTTAATTTCTTCATAAAATCCAAAAATATGCATTTATTTCCATAAATATCAAATTGCTATTGTTTGTAACTTTATTTTACTCAATTTAACAAGAAATGTAAAAATGGGAGTTTTATTAGTTTAACATATAGTCTTGAGTCTTTTTTTTTATTACTATTATTATTATTATTATTATTATTATTATTATTATTATTATTATTATTATTATTATTATTATTACTACTATTATTTTTTTTATTATTTGCCCCAAAGTCATAATAAACAAAAAAAAATTCAAAAAATATATTATAATGCTTAGTTTTATTATGTATAATTTGTTACCTTTTTTTATTTTTGTTATCTATTTTATTTCTCTCATAAAATCCAAAGACAACAAGAATGTCCATTTATTCTCCTACTTTCTATCTTTCTCAATTTTTCTTATTATTTAATAATTAATTCTATAATAACATTAAAATTAAATTAACAAAAAAGGAGAACAACAACACACACATGTGTGTTGCGCCCATCCCTTCCCTTTCTTTTCTTATCTATCTATTTTAATTAAAAAAGAAGTTAATTAAACAATTAAAAAAGAGAAGAAAAAAAAATTGAAAACAATAATATTGTTGCTGTTACAATGCACGCATCCTTTACTTTTCATATGCTTTTAATTTTCAAACTTTTCTCCAAATCTGGCACAAGTCTTCTCTAATTCTACAAACAAAACAAAAGTGCAAATCATTTCATTCTTCATTTGTCTTTGCTAAAACAATCAACAATCCAAACTCAATTTTATCCAATGAACATAAAGATTTATCAACACTCTTTATAAATTAACAACAAATAAAACTCAGAAAAAAAAAAATAGGAGGAAAAATACAGAGGTAGAAACTTTCAAACCATAGAACCACTTTCATCTTTCACAACACTAAAATATAACCACTACCCACCATTCCCAAATCAAAACTTAAACCAAAATCAAATCACAAATCAAACTCAAAATAAATCTCAACTCATTTCACGCTTTAGCTATTTTTTATTCAAACGGATATGTCATACCCTAATTTTGCCCCATACAAAAATTTTATTTTTTCAAAGTCAACAAATCTCATCTTCAAAAAATATCAACATTCATTATATTATTTTATTTTTTCTTTCATTTTTTGTTTCTTGCAATTCAAGAAATCTATTTTCTCACTTACACAAAAAAAACATTTCTTCAGTTCAAACTTTTTTCCAAATGCTCATAAAACATCATCAAACTCATTTCATCATTTTTATTATTATTTATTTATTTTATAAACCCAAAAAAACAAACTCAAAAAAATAAGAAAATTTCATTATTTTCTTTTTCTCTCAAATTTCTTCCACATTTAGCCATTTTCTCTTTTACCCTTAGAATGTTGTAGGATTTAGCCACCTCACATCAGATTGTGTGAGAGGAGGAAGGACAATTTTTTTGGTGAAGGGAGAGAGCACAAAATGTGGGAAATGAACATAATATGATTTCACATTTCTACCCTTTCTTACTCACTACTCTATTCATTTTCCAACCCTAAGTATCACATATAAAAACCACAAAACCTGAGAGATGCGCAGCTGAGGGAGATTGATCAGAATTCACACAACCTTTTTTTCACTCTTTTCTCAAATTCCAAAACTGAGAATTTAAAAAGGCATAATTAATTTACAAGAATTTAAAAATGTATAAAAATAACCTAGCTACCTTGCGGAGGAAGTTACCTTTCCCGTTGAAGGGGGAAAGTTCCTTCCCTAGAGCTCCTCCTCCTTTGCTCCTTAGAGAGTAGTGTTACTCTCAATTTCTGAATGAATAATTGTGAAGGAGAGGAGCTTTATTCATGATATTTTTAATGGGCCGCAGCGTCGCCATCGCACTATGATGGACCCATTGTACTGCGATGTGTTGATTTGTTTCAAACAGCGCGACGTTTCCTTTCCATCGTACTACGATGAATGCCATCGTACTGCGATGGGACTTCAAAATTACGTTTTTGCTTCAACATGAAAGTTGTAGCCCTCTTTATTAGCTATCCAACACATAGTGGCAGGCCTCATTCCAATATTTGTAGCTCAAGTTATGGTCCGCAGACTGAGAGCTGCACACTTTCTTACTTTTAGCCTCTTCTTATGCATTTTCTTCAATTCTTGACTTCTTGGATAAGTAGCTTCACTTCTTTAAGTTTTTGCCTTGTAATTGGTCTAAAACTAATACTAAACTAATAATAAATAAATACTAAAACATGATAGAAATTACTGTTATGAGGTACTGTTGATGAAAATATGCAGAAAAATTGGACACAAAATTGCGTATGCGAGCGGCACCGTCGGAAGGTTTCAAGTGTGCGGGATCGCTCGGTACTGCTAGAAATTTCAGGTGGGTTCCCTTAAGATAAACTCTCACATTAATAGAGTAGATTCATTAGTTTCCACAAAATGCATCTATGCATGTTCACATAGGATTACTAGGTTAAATTTAGGAATAACACTTTAAATAGACTAATTAATTATTGGACTAAGCCCTTACATGTGAAATAATATTGAAACTCGTGGAATTTGGCATAAATGATAAATACGTAAGTTGGACTGTATTTGATTTGTTTTTAATTATGCAGAATTTTGTGTTTGGATAGGTTCAAGCATGACTTGAAACAATGCATAATTCCCTTTGAACTCAAAATACGCATGTCTGGGTTTTACGAGCCGGTGCATGCTTAGCATGAATCGGTGCATAATCTGCCGGATGCATTTTTATAAAATATGAGAAACATGCATCGATGTTTAGTTACTTGAATCTATCCAAATATATATTTTTTTTAGAAAAACTTAAAAACTAGAATGTGTCGGTGCAAATATTATTTGAACCTTTTACCTTATATATAGGAGGTCATACCAAATATTTTAATTTAATAATAAACCTCCGTCACAGAAGCTGTTTCTTTTGATAGATAATTATTTACTAAATTCGACAGATACCGTTATTCTTCCATGTGTTAAAATCAATTAGACTAAGAAAATGAATCATGAATATTAGGACAGTTAGGATTACCCTGGGACGATCATTATTTTTTTTGGCAGGATAACTAAATCAAGAATATTAAGATACGTTAGGAAACTAATCATGAATGTCAATCAATTATGTGTGGCTACTTGAAAATATGGATGAGGAAGGAATTGTGAGAAACACAAATAAGGAGAGTAAAATTAGAACAAAATTGATTTGTTAACAAAATAGATTTGTTAGTCTCAAAAGAATGGTCAGATGCAAATTGTGAGCACCGCTAAGAGGGTGTATGAAAGATATTTTGTTAGGTGGAAATTCAAAAGAATATTTCGTTAAAATCTTCTTTGGAAATATTGAATTTCCTTTGCTAAAGAAAAGAAATAAAATAATAATTGGTCAAAAAATGGTAAGATATTAAGAAAAAAAATAATCACTTATAAATATGGTCAAAAAGCAAAATAATTTATTGATTTAGAAATTAATTTATAAGTCCTATTATATTTTTTCTTTAATGTTTTCATTATGCCTATAAATATATACATTTTTTTAACATACACCTCAAGAATCTAAACACTTAAGTATTCTTTAGAAAGAAAGTTTGCATATGATGAAGATGTCATTGAAGATGGTGATGTTGGTGGTGTTACTGGTTGCTATTGTGAGTATTCAGTCGGGATATGCACGAGAGGTGCATAACACACAAGAGATTCGTAGAACACAAGTGGTAGAAAGTGCACAATCGATTAAGAGTGCAAATGAGGCTCTCTTTAAGTTGATTGCATCATGTTGTCCCTCAAACCCCATTTGTTGCCCCCCATAAATCAGTGTTTAAGACAAATCTATTTCGTACGTAATATTTGAACTATGTATAAGTTTAATTTAATTAAGAAATAATACATTATTTTTCTTTGTTGTTGTTAACATCTTCTGATACATCTTTTTGAAAAATTCTTACGTGAATACTCATAATTACTCAACACCTCACCCTCACTTGAGACAAAAAATAAAAAAAGAAAAAAAAAACTCACTCTTACACACAACCAATTAAAATATTACCCTTTATTAAAATCAACACTTCACTCTTACACACAACCGATTAAAATATTACCTTTTATTAAAATCATATTTCACTCATTATTGTTGAATACTCTCTCTCTCTCTCTCTCTCTCTCTCTCTCTCTCTCTCTCTCTCTCTCTCTCTCTCTCTCTCTCTCTCTCTCTCTCTCTCTCTCTCTCTCTCTCTCTCTCTCTCTCTCTCTCTCTCTCTCTCTCTCTCTCTCTCTCTCTCGCATGTAATTTCTCACCTTCAATTGGTATCAGAGTACGGTCTGCGTTCTTATCACCTAACAGTGAAACACTAAAGATCCTTATAGAAAATATCGGGTTTTCTTTTGGTACTCGTACAAGTGTCAATATTAATTGGTAATGACTACCAATCTTTATCTAACTCTGCCTCTAATAAATCTAACAATGATAGAACACCATTTTAATGTTGATGCTACAACTTTCTCTTGCTGGAAAACCAAGATGTATAGTCACATTATACGAATGGATGATAAATTGTGGGATATGGTTGATGTGGGCACCACGTTTGAAAGTATGGATGAGGAGGGAATTGTGAGAAACGCTAACAGGGAGAGTAAAATTAGAAAGAAAAAAAAATAGATTTGTTAACAATATTATTTTCTTAGTCTTAAAAGAATGGTCATATGGAAATTGTGAGCAATGCCAACAAGGTATGTGAAAGATATTTTGTTAGGTGGAAATTCAAAAGAATAATTTGTCAAAATCATCTTTTGAAATATTAAATTTCCTTTGCCAAAGAAAAGAAATAAAATAGTAATTGGTCAAAAAATGGTAAGATATCAATGAAAAAAATAATCACTTATAAATATTGTCAAAAAGAAATAATTTTTTTTGCTTTAGACATTAATTTACAAATCCTATTATATTATTCCTTTAATTTTTTCATTATCCATATAAATAAATACATTTTTTTATCATACACCTCAAGAATCTAAACCCTTGAGTATTCCTTAGAAAGAAAGTTGCATATGATGAAGATGTCGTTGAAGTTGATGGTGTTACTGGTTGCTATTGTGAGTATTCAGTCGGGGATATGCACGAGAGGTGCATAACACACAAGAGATTGGTAGTAGACAAGTGATAGAAAGGGCGCAATCAATTAAGAGTGCAAATGAGGCTCACTTTAAGTTTCCTCCATCATGTTGTCTCGCAGTCCCCTTTTGTTTCCCCCATAAATCGGTGTTTAAGACAAATTTATTTCGTATATAATGTTTGAATTATGTGCAAGTTTAATTGAATTAAGAAATAATGCATTCTTTTTTTATGTAGTTGTTAACATCTTATGATACATCTTTTTGAGAAATTCTTTCATGAATACTAACATTTAATCAACACCTCACTCTTACCCGAGTCAAACAACGAAATCTCACTCTTACACACAACCAATTAAAATATTATCCTTCATTGAAATAACATTAAAATGGTAACATCCCAACCTTTAATTAATAGAAGATTTATTAACAGCAATGCTATTCTTTACGAAGGAAACCCAACAAGAAACGCAAGAATTACTCTATCAAGTGGGAAGCAAATAAAATTTTGAAACGTGGCACAATACATGGATGGTTGGTTATTGAATGAGTGGTTAAGATTTATTCTTCCCTTTCTTGTGTAAGATTGTCCCGTAAAATTTAGCATTTTCCATTTATTAATTAGAGGTGTTAACTGAAACTTCAAAAATATTTGAAAAGATTTAGAATATTTACTAGAGTTTAACCAAGTGAAGTATATTTGGAGAAATATAGTGTAAGGAACACACATATATTTTACAACATAGTGGAAGGGCAAGATGGTAAAAGAAGGAGTGTTATATTATAAATAAATCATATGAAGTAGAAAAGTCATATCTCCCTTCCACTTCTCCATTACATTACACGTTTCACAATTCAATCTTGTTCTTCCATGAAACTCAAATGTTGATCTGTCTCAAAGAAATTCAAGTTTGTCATAACCAATTCCTTGCACAATATGTCATACCCTAAATTTTGCCCGACTTTTTTTGTCTAATTTTTTCATTTTTTTAATTTGAGTCAGTTCATTTGAGTCTGTGTAGTCGAAGTCAAAAGTCAACTTTATTTGACCAAAAAAAAGAAGGAAAAGCTTTTGTCGTTGAGAGTTTTTTTGTGTTAGCATATTCTATTTGCATTTGTTTTAATCTGAAAAAAAGTAGTATAATTTTATTCTTGTAATGCATTTCGTCAAATTTTGAGAAAATATAAAAAAAATATGTTATAATATTTTTTTTTTATTGTTCATGATATCATTGTAATTTTCACTAAAATATAAAGATTTGAGTTCAAATTATAATATTTAGTTTCTATTGTGTATAATTTGATTTAATTTGTTGCCTTTTTAATTTCTTCATAAAATCCAAAAATATGCATGTATTTTCAGAAATATCAAATTGCTATTGTTTGTAACTTTATTTTATTCAATTTAACAAGAAATGTAAAAATGAGTTTTATTAGTTTAACATATAGTCTTGAGTCCTTTTTTTTATTACTATTATTATTATTATTATTATTATTATTATTATTATTACTACTATTATTTTTTTATTATTTGCCCCAAAGTCATAATAAACAAAAAAAAAATTCAAAAAATATATTATAATGCTTAGTTTTATTATGTATAATTTGTTACCTTTTTTTATTTTTGTTGTCTATTTTATTTCTCTCATAAAATCCAAAGACAACAAGAATGCTCATTTATTCTCCTACTTTCTATCTTTCTCAATTTTTCTTAATATTTAATAATTAATTCTATAATAACATAAAAATTAAATTAACAAAAACGGAGAACAACAACACACACATGTGTGCTACGCCCATCCCTTCCCTTTTGTAACGGAATAAAATACCGGGGTGCCATTTGCATAAGCCCAACATTCCAAATTGGGCCACTCGCCCAAGTAAGAGGAGGCCCAAAGAGACTATTTCATAAAACTAGACCACTACCCCACTACTCCACAAAACCACCATCACCCCACTACTCCCTCAACTACTTCCTCCACTATCTCATATCTCACTCCTTTATATTAGGCATCATAAGCATTATGAAAAGAGATCCATCTTTTCCAGAAACACAGAGTTAACTATTTTACTTCTACACTCTGTATACCCCCTCAATTCAATACAGGAACACATTCTGTACCGGTCAGGATTTCCTAGGCCCAATTGAGGAATGAAGCCCATTTATGTGGCGCACGTCGCCCAGGCGACACCGCCCCAGAATGCAAAGCCACCCTAATGACTGGGTCAGCCCATCAAGGTCTTAAGTCAAGCCCACTATCCTACTCCCCTAACACACGACCTTCATTCCCAGTAAAATGAGAAAAGCGCGGGAACACCCATGATCACACGAAGGAAGTAACTGCCCCACTCTGCACACCTGAGATCGTGGGAAGTTACTTCTCAGGCACTCTTTCACCCCTCCTCTATAAATAGGAGGTCCAATAATCTAAAAAGGGATGAAACAATAACCAGATAAATTTACACATACGTTTTGGACCAACATTGAATCAAACAAAATATATACCCCTAGTTCCATACAGGAACATTTTGGCGCCCACCGTGGGGCCCTGGTAAAACTCTTCCCGGGCCACACATCATTCATCATCAAAGCTTCATTGCAAAGCTTCACGCTACCAATAAAACCAACAACAAAAATGCTACCACATCAATGACCAGAAAACGAATATAATATAGGGAAAAGAACTCCTCCTCCAATTTCAACATCAATTTATTGCAGAATTTTTCTTCTTAGTTTCCTCCATTGTGCAGTGCAGATTCTAATGAATATTGGAATTGGATATAGTTCTCCCACATTGTCATCTGCTACTGTTGACCTTGTTCCTGCTTTTACCTTCGTACTTGGTGTAATTTCAAGGATGGAAATTCTAAATATGAAAAAGCATAGCAGCCAGGCAAAAATTATTGAAATGGGAGCAAGTAAAATTTATCTAAACCGCCACATCGCCGTCATACTCGTGAAGGAACCGCTGTATTGCCATCAACCTCGTGTAAAAACCACCTTGTTGTCGCCAGGATTACGAGGGAACCGATCGAAGGGTCACCAAATTCAACAGCATAACCCAGGTGATATCATTCTAAATCCCCTTGACGAAATTTATCATTTCATCGTTTTCCTTCAATAATTGAGGTATATAAAAGCACCATAGATGAATCTATATTATTGGGAGAAAACAAATACAATCTAGTTAAATTAGTGTTATGACATATTGGATAAAACTTGATAAGTTTCCTGTAAAGCAAAAGTGTTGCCGATGTTAATATACTTCTGACATGGTTATTTCTCTAATAGATGTTTCATGAAAAATATATCGTTGACTAGATCAAAGTATCAGTGATTTATGTACAACAAGAAGTTTAATTCCAGTATCTTATATAATCTCATACATGGCTATAGTATTCATGACTAAATTAAGAGGATTCTAGATTTAATGGGAGCGTAGGAACAATACAGAGCACTTAAAAGCAAACTTTTGGGGTTGGAGTACTGAATTTAGGAGGATACAAGTTGTGAACAGTTAATTGCCACGACCTTTCTATTGTGAAAAATAAAAATAAGTAATTATTAAATACTGTATAGCACAATAATAACAATGCATTACCGCTAATGATGTTTCAATTCAAGTCTTACCAATTGTATGTCTCCATAATTTTTCTATGATAGTTAGGCTTTTACCTGACAAGGATATATTGGCGTTACTTCTAATAGTATAAATACAAATTATCATTTATCTAATGTGAATATCAAGTTGATCATAGCACAAGAACTATCTAACGAGTCGAGCGCGATGTCCTCGCCCATGGCGGTATCAATCAACAAGAGGCGGTGTAAACCGATACGCTCCAGTCTTTCAATTTAATTTGCAGCGATTGGATTACAAAATATTTAAAATGATAATGGAAGGTTAAAGTCAATACTAGAAGCATGCTAGTCGTGTTACAGCTGTCCGGCACCGCCGTCAAACTTTGTTCCAGGTGCTTCAGCTCGCCGAACTGTCATCGCCGACCTACTGCCCAACATCATCGTCTCATCGTCGATTGTGTTATTGTTAGGCGACTCCCATCCAGGAGTTGTTATCTAAGTATGGGAAAAAGTTCGGAATCAAATAAGTAAGACGAGAAGGCCAGTTTCGAATTGGAAGGTGATTCTGAGAAAAAGGAAGGTGGGCGACTTAGTTTCCGAAAGGCCAATGTAAATAGACAAAGGTAGAAAATTAGCTCTAAACTGGAAAGGCCCCTTATTGCATTCACGCCAAATCTAAAGAAGAAGCTTTCATGCTAAAATGATGAAAGGCAAGCGCTGCTCAAAACTTGGAATATCCTCTACCTCTGATTTTATTACATGCTAGTATAAAACCACCTCTTATTATTGAATAAATGATTTTTTGTAGTATCATATCAATACCTCTCAATTTGTAGTTTCCAACAATGATTAGTATTCCTCAATTTATAGTTTTTACCATGAGCTACAATAAGTTGACCCAAGTCTTAGATTTCTCATTATAATTAGGAACCACTCTCATATATAGTTTTGAAGTTGATCAGTAAATTGGTCATAAGGGTAGATAAAGATCAATATATTAGAAGCATACTTTTGGCAAAGATAATTCAAACAATATCACTGTTAATTAATCATACGTGTTTATGTGAGAATGTCAACTCAGTTAAGGCCAATTAGATAATGTAAAGCAAAGGGCATTTACGAAGTGTGTATTGCCCCAAAAATTAGTAAATATAGTAATAAAGTTAAAACCGGTAGAGCAGTTCAGGCGAGGCGGTATCACGAACTGTGAGTAATTGTATTATTATAATTGAATTATCTTTAGCGGCAATATTTATATGCTCTTTTATATAATTATAATATTGCTTGTTCTTTTTTCTTACATGTGCAAAACACTGGGAGCACGACACTCTTTCAAGAGGCGATCACAAAAAACAAGAACGACAAGTGTCCGGGATATAGGCGATAAATATTTGATAAAGCGTCGCTTGTGATAAGGCACCAAAAGACAAAGCGTCATGCGATATAGACAAAGCGACAAAAGGCGCAATGCCTCATTTATACGGCGCATGACGCCAAGAGCGAAGTAAAAGCTACGCCAACTCATATTACTTTGAGCAAATGGAGTACAAATCTCCAACTCTGAATGTTAAAGTTAAGGTCATCTCGTCAAGACTCATTGTTACAGTAGAAATGACGTTATCCGGCTAACTCGAAAATATATTGAAACGACGTCTCGCCAAATAAAAGGAAACTATCTCGCCGCGAAGGATAAAACTATAAAGCCATTAAAATAAAATGGCCCCACTTTTGAAATACAATCGTCTCGCCCAAATAAAGGAATCACCGAAACGACCATACTCTCCACAATATATGGAGTTATAATTGCCCTTTGCAAGACTTATGCATGGGGGGCTATGCAAGCTAAAGATTCTAATAGCTTTTAAAGAAAACGACATCTTTCCAAATACAGATCGGCGAATTCAAAGCTCTAGACAACATTATTTATACAAAAAGAAAATAATTTATCAAGTTATATTTCTCAAAGACACTTTATCTCGCCTATGCAGTTGAAAGAGTTTACGAAAGAACAGCAAGAGCTTGAAATTCGTGCAAATGAAGTTATCTCAAACCATTGCCTTAAGCATTTCGTCTTAACAAGCCTCATGCTTGGGGGGCTGTGTAACGGAATAAAATACCGGGGTGCCATTCGCATAAGCCCAACATTCCAAATTGGGCCACTCGCCCAAGTAAGAGGAGGCCCAAAGAGACTATTTCATAAAACTAGACCACTACCCCACTACTCCACAAAACCACCATCACCCCACTACTCCCTCAACTACTTCCTCCACTATCTCATATCTCACTCCTATATATTAGGTATCATAAGCATTATGAAGAGAGATCCATCTTTTCCAGAAACACAGAGTTAACTATTTTACTTCTACACTCTGTATACCCCCTCAATTCAATACAGGAACACATTATGTACCGGTCAGGATTTCCTAGGCCCAATTGAGGAATGAAGCCCATTTATGTGGCACACATCGCCCAGGCGACACCGCCCCAGAATGCAAAGCCGCCCTAATGACTGGATCAACCCATCAAGGTCTTAAGTCAAGCCCACTATCCTACTCCCCTAACACACGACCTTCATTCCCAGTAAAATGAGAAAAGCGCGGGAACATCCATGATCACACGAAGAAAGTAACTGCCCCACTCTGCACACCTGAGATCGTGGGAAGTTACTTCTCAAGCACTCTTTCACCCCTCCTCTATAAATAGGAGGTCCAATAATCTAAAAAGGGATGAAACAATAATCAGAGAAATTTACACATACGTTTTGGACCAACATTGAATCAAACAAAATATATACCCCTAGTTCCATACAGGAACACCTTTCTTTTCTTATCTATCTATTTTTAATTAAAAAACAAGTTAATCAAACAATTAAAAAAAGAGAAGAAAAACAACAAAATTGAAAACAACAATATTGTTGCTGTTACAGTGCACGCATCCTTTACTTTTCATCAGCTTTTGATTTTCAAACTTTAGTCCAAATCTGACACAAGTCTTCTCTAATTCTACAAACAAAACAAAAGTGCAAATCATTTCATTCTTTGCTAATTCTTTGCTAAAACAATCAACAATCCAGACTCAATTTTATCCAATGAACATAAAGATTCATCAACACTCTTTATAAATTAACAACAAATAAAACTCAAAAAAAAAAAATAGGAGGAAAAATACAGAGGTAGAAACTTTCAAACCAAAGAACCACTTTCATCTTTCACAACACTACAATATCACCACTATCCACCATTCCCAAATCAAAACTCAAACCAAATCACAAATCAAACTCAAAATAAAAAACAATAAGAATAAGGACAAAGGGAAAACAAAGAATAACAAGAAATAGAGAACCTCTATCACACCGCCGCTGCTTCTATCTCTTTCGATTCCAGAACCACCGCACGATACCCACCTCGCCGCTCTCTCTTTCTCGGTGAAGCCTTCTCTCTCTCTCTCTCTCTCTCACGCGCGTTTTGTTTTCTACTGTATTTCTGTTTTGTTGTTTCCTTTTTGCTGAAATTATTTATTTAATTTAATTACTTATTTGTTTATGTATTTGTTTAGACTAGTGTTAATATGGGTCCAAAGCCCACTTATTTATACCCCCTTAGTTTGCTAATCTTTACTTATAATGACTTTAAAACACGTAAAATGAACAAAAAAAAAATGTGTTTATTTTTATTCTTTTTATTGGATTAGTTGGTATATAAAATTTATTTTCCAACTTAAAAAAAAAATATATTAAACCTTTCATGACATGAAAAACTCCTCTTAACACCAAAAAGGAAAAATTTTATTTTTATTTAATAAAATGCTTGTTCTTAACAAAATAAATCTTGGATTAAAAAAATAGATCGGCAAATGTACATTCTTTCGTCTCTCAAAACCAAGATGTATAGTCATATTATACGAATGGATGATAAATTGTGGGATATGGTTGATGTGGGCACCACGTTTGAAAGTATGGATGAGGAGGGAATTGTGAGAAACGCTAACAGGGAGAATAAAATTAGAAAAAAAAAAAAAGATTTGTTAACAATATTATTTTCTTAGTCTTAAAAGAATGGTCATATGGAAATTGTGAGCAATGCCAACAAGGTATGTGAAAGATATTTTGTTAGGTGGAAATTCAAAAGAATAATTTGTCAAAATCATCTTTTGAAATATTAAATTTCCTTTGCCAAATTAAGAAAAGAAATAAAATAATAATTGGTCAAAAAATGGTAAGATATCAATGAAAAAAATAATCACTTATAAATATTGTCAAAAAGAAATATAATTTTTTGCTTTAGACATTAATTTACAAATCCTATTATATTATTCCTTTAATTTTTTCATTATTCATATAAATAAATATATTTTTTTAACATACACCTCAAGAATCTAAACACTTGAGTATTCCTTAGAAAGAAAGTTGCATATGATGAAGATGTCGTTGAAGTTGGTGGTGTTAACTGAAACTTCAAAAATATTTGAAAAGATTTTGAATATTTACTAGAGTTTAACCAAGTGAAGTATATTGGGAGAAATATAGTGTAAGGAACACACATATATTTTACAACTTAGTGGAAGGGCAAGATGGTAAAAGAAGGGAGTCAGGGTCTGCTCCATTTCTATATCCCCTACAGTTTATCCAGTTTGTTTAATAGATCAACGACATGTGGCAGATATCGCTCTCAACAGCTAAGATTAAAAATTTGTAAATCAATTTTTTTTAATAAAAATAGCAAATTCAGAACTCATCATCATCGTCCTCCAAACCCAATTCTCTCTCATTCCTTTGACAAATCCCAGATTTCAAGCTTAAGAACACTTGAAAGATGCATGAATTGGAAGAATTCAAACTACCACATGTCTTCAATTACTCATCTTACTTCATGTTTCCCTTATTTTCTTTTAATCGATTTTTTAATTTTCAAATTTCTAAAAAAATAAACAAAAGAAGAATCTTGTTGCTTAATTCGCCATTTTTTCTCCCTTGATTTCCAGTTTTGTGTCTCCTCTTTTCTTCAGTTTCCCCCTTTTCAGTTTTAGGACAAAATTGAATATCACATGAGATGATTGAAATTGAAGATTGAGGGAGACGAAGGAGAGATGAACTGTGATCTTCCTCTTGCTGAGAGTTATTTTGGGGGAAGGATTTTGCAAAAAAAATTCACACAGCTTTGCAAAGAGTTGGGAACAAAATTTGCAGAAAGGTTTGAAGAAATAAAAAACTCAAAGGTAGCAGATTTTTATATCCATTCAATGGTAGGGAAGACAGTGTATAAAGGAAGAACAATGGAAATGGTAGAAATGCGGTGCTGAGTTTCAGATTTGAGAAGGAGAGTTGAGGGTTTCACGCTCACAGAGAGTATTTTTTAAACTTTAAATCTGAGCCATTAAAAATGTTAATTGCCAAGTGTCAAACATCAATGAGCCGGACTGGAGAACTGGAGCGTTTGCCCACTCGAGCAGATCCGGACTCAAAAGAAGGAGTGTTATATTATAAATAAATCATATGAAGTAGAAATCTCATATCTCGCTTCCACTTCTCCATTACATTACACGCTTCACCCTTCAATCTTTGTTCTTCCATGAAACTCAAATGTTGATCTCTCTCAAAGAAATTCAAGTTTGTCATAACCAATTCCTTGCACAATGTGTCATACCCTAAATTTTGCCCGACTTTTTTTTGTCTAATTTTTTCATTTTTTTAAATTTGAGTCAGTTCATTTATGTCTGTGTAGTCGAAGTCAAAAGTCAACTTTATTTGACTAAAAAAAAGAAGAAAAAGCTTTTGTCGTTGAGAGTTTTTTTGTGTTAGCATATTCTATTTTCATTTGTTTTAATCTGAAAAAAAGTATTATAATTTTATTCTTGTAATGCACTTCGTCAAATTTTGAGAAAATATAAAAAACAATATGTTATAATATTTAGTTTTTTTTTTATTGTTAATGATATCATTGTTATTTTTACTAAAATATAAAGATTTGAGTTCAAATTATAATATTTAGTTTCTATTGTGTATAATTTGATTTAATTAGTTACCTTTTTAATTTCTTCATAAAATCCAAAAATATGCATTTATTTCCAGAAATATCAAATTGCTATTGTTTGTAACTTTATTTTACTCAGTTTAACAAGAAATGTAAAAATGAGAGTTTTATTAGTTTAAACTTTTCATCAGCTTTTCATCAGCTTTTGATTTTCAAACTTTTCTCCAAATCTGGCACAAGTCTTCTCTAATTCTACAAACAAAACAAAAGTGCAAATCACTTCATTCTTCATTTGTCTTTGCTAATCCAATTTCTTTGCTAAAGCAATCAACAATCTAGACTCAATTTTATCCAATGAACATAAAAATTTATCAACACTCTTTATAAATTAAGAACAAATAAAACTCGAAAAAAAAAAAAAGAGGAAAAATACAGAGGTAGAAACTTTCAAACCATACAACTATTGGTTTTATAAGCCAAGCTATCGAAACATACAATTTCTATTTCCCTCCTGAGCTTGAGGAACTGATCTCTCTTCACAGCCTTAGTCATTATATCAGCTTGTTGATTCTCAGTGGGACAATACTCCAAAATCAACTTCCCCTTATTAACTTGGTGATGACAGGAATTTCTGCAGTATTTTAGGTAGTATTATTAGTAGTAAATTGACCAAAACAGACCATAATATCAAGAACAACCTGAAGAATCGAGAAAAAGCTTCAGGACAAGGTGAAGATATGCAAAAGACTAGAAAAAAACCCAAAAATGAAGAAAAACAGCCCATCGTGGCACGATGGACTTAGCGTGCCATGATGGCTTGCTGAGGCCCATTACGAAAAGTATAAATAGAGCCTCCATAATTCATTATTTTTCATTTAGAAATAGAAGAACTTTCTATTCCTTTTGGAGAGAAGTTCGGAGGAGCTCTAAGGGCATAATTTTCTCCCCTTACGGGAAAACTAACTCAGTAAGGTATGATTCTTTAGGCTTTTTATAGTTAGATTCTTGTAATTTAATTATGTAGTCTTTTGTAATAATTCATTAGGATGTGGTGGAGCAGATGAACTCCCCGATGAATGCTTGGGTCATGTAATTGAGTCAAAGTTATAATAAATCGTCTTTATAAATTATTATTTGTTATTTGTTTTCTTGCTTTAATATAGTTAGCCGGAATCTTGGCCGGATAAACGGCGACGTCTTAGAATAAATAATTAGGGTTTACTTTAATCGTAGCACATTAGGGTTCTCTCTATTATTTGTCCGGAACTAGTAATAAATAACACTAGGTTAAGGAAACGGCTATACAATCTTGAACTAGTTATGTCTTAATAATTAGAGGAAGAATCAGGAACTAGTTGTAATAACAATTAGGACTGAATAACCGTAACTAAGATCTAGGGGTATTGGATGGTCGATGGTCATAATGTTTGTTTGTAAATAACTCTACCTAGTAATTTAGGGTATGTGACAAAACGAGGTTAAGCTCTCGTAGGTACCTTAGTTGCAAAAGTAGTGGGACTTTGCCTACATAGGGTAGCAGTAAGGTGCTACTAAAACAAGGATAGAATCGACGCCCGATAATAGTACGAATGACTATGTTATACACCGATTATGCCAAGTATGAGGGAGGGAGTAAGTTCAACCACCACACCTATCCTCTATGTTTCTGAATCAAAACATTTATTTTCGTTGCAACGCATATCGCTATTTTTATAAAATCAAAACTTTTCTAAAACCAAAGTGAATGCAAAAACCACAAACTAGAATAGCACTAGCGAACATTTGACACGATTCCTGTGGATACGAACTCATTCTAGACACCTAGAGTGTGAATTATTGCTCGACGACAAACTGGTCCACTTGCTAGAACCCAGTCAAGCTTTTGGTGCCGTTGCCGGGGATCGTGTTCACAAAACTTTGTTAGAATTATTCTAGTTTGTCAAAAAAAAAATAATTTTAAAATACAAAAAAATTACAAAATCAAAAATCTTGTTAATGATTGTGGATTTAGAACTGTGAAATTCTGGCTAAGGCAAAGTCAACGTATTTAAGCGATTCTAGTGATCCACCTCACTTACCTGAGAATTTTCATGGTGACAAAGACACATGAAACAAAACCAAAAATATTTAAAAATATCTCTACCAGTGATACTAAGATATTTTGTTGAGTGCATGTAGACAGGTACCCCAAGGCAAGAGAGACTGGAAACAGCCAACTAAAGACAGCATTCTGACTAAAATTCCCAAGAAGAAAGATACTGGAAGCGTCACCATGATCTATCAGATTGGGGAAGAAGGAGTCAATGCATTATGTGATGTGAGCTCAAGTGTGAATGTCATACCATTATCTTTGGCAGACAAATTCAAGCTCAAATTACCAACTGCAGGTACAGCTAAAGAACTAATATTAGCTAACTAATCAACCATTCGATCAGCAGGTACAGTAGAAGATGTCCTGGTGAAAGTCCAAGACCTGGTTTTTCCAGTAGACTTCATGATCCTAGACATTGGAGAAGATGAAGAGCATCCCATCATCTTGGGAAGACCATTCCTGGCTACTAGCAGGGACATTATTGACATGGATCTTGCTGAGATGACACTAAGGAGTGGAGAACAGGTAATCACCATTCCAACTTCCAAGACGAACAGGGACGAATGCTGCAAGCTTGAATGGAAGAATGAAGAAGTTACACCATCGACTCCAGCTCAGGTGAATTTGAAGATAGAGATAGAGGAACTGGGGGATGAAATGGCGCAGCTACAGGTAGAAGCAAAGGTCGAGGGGCTGACTGATAAAATGAAGAGGCTGACTATTGAGGTAGATATCCAGGTACCATGGGTCAAAGCATGGGGAAGAAACCAAAAGGCGGCCAGAAGATCTAAGTTTTGGGGTTAACACGCCACCTCAGAAGAAGCCAGCTGCTACAGGAAGGAAGATACGGTTCCAAAAGGTAGAGGAGAACCGCTGGGTCAGCATACCACACGAAGAAAAGAAGGAAAATCCACCAAAAGGCAAAGGTAAATCTATCGTCAAACCAATTGCTTCAGATGATGATGGGAGGATCTGTTTTGCCACCTTCAAAGAAAAACAGGACCTAGAGAAGTACGAGAAGAGCACCAAGAAGGAAGGAGCTAAGGCGGAAGCCCCTAAAGAGGAGAGAGACATGCGAACCTATCCTCTCTAATGGAGAAAATGCGTCAAGCTAATGAGACGCTAAACAAGCGCTGCTTGGGAGGCAACACAGGGTTATTATCTAAGTATTTCAATTCAGTATTTTGTTTCAGTATTTCAATTCAGTAATTTGTTTCCGTAATTTTCAATTCAATAACATATACTCAGAATTCCAGCATGCCATATTCATCTGTTAACAGCCCCTGTCTTATAAAAAATTAAATAATTGTTGCTGTTTATTATCTTGTGCATGACAAACTGTTGTAAATGCCAATGATCCGAATTTTGCACCTTAACACAAACACCAAAGGTAAATGCTTCGAAAAGTAGAAGTTCGGGAGACAATGAGACGAGTGATGAAGCGATGTCTACAGATAAGTGTTCACGCCTTCAGATACCTAAGCCAAGTGAGGATTTGAGCCAAATATTTCCAAAGGTATTACCAATTTCTCTCGATCCATGAGAGTTCCGCACTCTTGTTTATTTTTCAGAACTTGCTCCAATTCTCTGTAACTGGTTCATTTAGTAAATTATGCATTGAGGCAATTTTTTGTTATAACTCAGAGCCTTTTTTCAAGCCACCCTGATAAATATTATTATCCTTTGCTAACCACTTTGAACCGTAAAAAAATATATCCCTTTTCTTTCGGTGACAAAACACGATACAAGCCTATAGACCATAAAAACAATGAATTACCCTCTTTTGGAGTTAGGTAATAGTTCTCTGATGATAGTAACAATCGAAGTTTGGGGTTGCTCATGGAACTAGCAACAATTCAAGTTTGGGGTGGGTATACAGAGAACTATCACTACAAAAAAATAAAAAAATAGAAAAAAGAGACGGGAAAAATCCCTAAAAAAAATAGTCTCTACAAAAAAAATAAGAAAATAAAAGAGACGGGAGAACATAAAAAATCCCTAAAAAAATAGTCTCTACAAAAACAGTGATAGAAAAAGAACCACATACACAAAAAGGCAAAAACAGCCTTAGGTTCAATTCTCTGAAAATACCAAAAATCAAAAGGTACCCTATGGAATAAGGTTGCGTACACAAAATGGAAACAAAGTAGTACTTAACTCCAAGTTTAGCCTACTTATCCCAAAAATGTCCTACCTTGACCTTAGCCACGTTATAACCCTTAAAGACCTCCAAAAATGCATGTTTATTAAATTTTGACATATTACTTAGAATTCTTGCAAGCCTATGGTAAAATGGCAGGTTGTGTGATGATTGAGAAAATCCCTTTCAATTCGAGTGAAAATGTGAGAAAGAGAAAAGGTTGAACATGGACTCTTGCAGACACTTGTCCGACTCGCTACTATCAACGTCTCCTGAACCAAGCAGGACTGGGCATTGCACGCTGCGGTAAGAATTAGCGGTATCATTGCTGAACAAGTAAGGGTGAGAAATTCCTATCATCTTTGTTTATTTCTTAATTCGCTAACGATCTTGCTTGACAGCATGTTACTTGAGGACAGGCAACGGTTTAAGTTTGGGGTTGTGATGACAGAAATTTCTGCAGTATTTTAGGTAGTATTATTAGTAGTAAATTGACCAAAACAGACCCAAATATCAAGAACAACCTAAAGAATCGAGAAAAAGCTTCAAGACAAGGTGAAGATATGCAAAAGACAAGAAAAAGCCCAAAAATGAAGAAAAACAGCCCATCGTGTCACGATGGCTTCCAACGTGACACGATGAGAACTGCTTGCTCGCCAAGACAGAATCAATTATATTTTTGAAGAGAATCTTGGCATTGTATCACGATGGCTCACAGCGCAATACGATGGCTTTGCGTGGAGATCATGCAGATCAAACGCACAGGATCAGTTATAATTTTAAACTGAATCTGCTCATCGTGGCACGATGGACTTAGCCTGCCACGATGGCTTGCTGAGGCCCATTACGAAAAGTATAAATAGAGCCTCCATAATTCATTATTTTTTATTCAGAAATAGAAGAACTTTCTATTCCTTTTGGAGAGAAGTTCGGAGGAGCTCTAAGCGCATAGTTTTCTCCCCTTACGGGAAAACTAACTCAGCAAGGTATGATTCTTTAGGCTTTTTATAGTTAGATTCTTGTAATTTAATTATGTAGTCTTTTGTAATAATTCCTTAGGTTTTTGTGGAGAAGATGAACTCCCCGATGAATGCTTGGGTCATGTAATTGAGTCAAAGTTATAATAAATCGTCTTTATAAATTATTATTTGTTATTTGTTTTCTTGCCTTAATATAGTTAGCCGGAATCTTGGCCGGATAAACGGCGACGTCTTAGAATAAATAATTAGGGTTTACTTTAATCGTAGCACATTAGGGTTCTCTCTATTATTTGTCCGAAACTAGTAATAAATAACACTAGGTTAAGGAAACGGCTAAACAATCTTGAACTAGTTATGTCTTAATAATTAGAGGAAGAATCAGGAAATAGTTGTAATAACAATTAGGACTGAATAACCGTAACTAAGATCTAGGGGTATTGGATGGTCGATGGTCATAATGCATGTTTGTAAATAACTCTACCTAGTAATTTAGGGTATGTGACAAAGCGAGGTTAGGCTCTCGTAGGTACCTTAGTTGCAAAAGTAGTGGGACTTTGTCTACATAGGGTAGCAGTAAGGTGGTACTAAAACAAGGATAGAATCGACGCCCGATAATAGTACTAATGACTATGTTATACACCGATTATGCCAAGTATTAGGGAGGGAGTAAGGTCAACCACCATACCTATCCTCTATGTTTCTGAATCAAAACATTTATTTTCATTGCAACGCATATCGCTATTTTTATAAAATCAAAACCTTTTTCCTAAAGCCAAAGCGAATGCAAAAACCACAAACTAGAATAGCACTAGCGAAGGTTTCACACGATCCCTGTGGATACGAACTCATTCGAGACACCTAGAGTGTGAATTATTGCTCGACGTTAAACTGGTCCACTTTCCAGAACGTAGTCACTTGGTTTCTAAGAAAATGAAACCGAGTTTCAATGTGTTTGCTCTTGCCATGACTAACAGGATTCTTAGCCAAATTGATTGCTGGTTTTTTGTCAAGCTTCAGTACCACTGTGATGTATTCAACAATGCCTATCTCACTGAGAAGTGATTGCAACCAGTTAACTTGACAAGCTGCTAAGGAACCTGCTACATACTCTGCTTCACAGCTTGAGAGAGCTATGACTGACTGTTTCTTGGAACACCAAGATATGGGTGCATTCTGAAATTTAAACAAATAGCCGCTGGTGCTTTTCCTCTCTACTTTATCACCACACCAGTTTGCATCACAGAATCCACTTAGTTCAAGTTTTTCACTACCCTTAGAATATGGAAACAGGACATCATAGTGGATTGTACCATTGATGTATCTAAGTATCCTCTTTGTTGCTAACAAGTGACACTTCAATGGTTTGCTCATAAACCTGCTAACATAACCTACTGCATAGCTTATGTCAGGCCTGGTTTGACACAAGTACCTTAATGAACCAATTAGCCGCCTGGACACAATTGGATCAACACTATCACCACCTCCATCTTTATCAAACTTGGCCTTAGTATCTGCAGGTGTGACTGATGAGTTGCAGTCAAGCATCTCAAACCTCTTCAAAATCTCAGTGGCATATTTAGATTGATGTAGAATCATTCCCTTTGGAGTTTCTAAAAGCTCCATGCCTAGAAACTAAGTCAACTTCCCTAGGTCAATCATCTCAAATTCACACTTCATCTGCGATTTGAACTTCTCTATCTCTGTAGGTGAGCTACCTGTCACCAACAAGTCATTAACATACAAGCATATGATTAACATATGCTTGTCATCACTGCCTTGTTGGAACAAAATTATGATTTTGTATCTCCTTAATTGATTTTGATGATAACAATGTATTTAAGGTTAAATTGGAATACTAATAATTTAATTCAGTGTGCAGGATTAAAAGTTAAAATTTGCGTACTAAAGAACCTTAGAATTTCTGAAGGAATTACTTCTGAGCTCACCAGATCTGAAGCAAGTGAAACTCTGAAGTTATTATCTGAACCTTAGAATTTCTGAAGGAATTACTTCTGAGCTCACCAGATCTGAAGCAAGTAATTCTGAGCCTGTGAAACTCTGAAGTTATTATCTGAACCTTAGAATTTCTGAAGGAATTACTTCTGAGCTCACCAGATCTGAAACAAGTAATTCTGAGCCTATCAAAATCTGAAGAACATCTGAGCTCACCAGATCTGAAACAAGTAATTCTGAGCCTATCAAAATCTGAAGAACATCTGAGCTCACCAGATCTGAAACAAGTAATTCTGAGCCTATCAAAATCTGAAGAACATCTGAGCTCACCAGATCTGAAACAAGTAATTCTGAGCCTATCAAAATCTGAAGAACATCTGAGCTCACCAGATCTGAAACAAGTAATTCTGAGCCTATCAAAATCTGAAGGCTCGTCAGATATAAGTGTTAAGCTACATTTGAGAGTACAATTTTATTGAAGACTGTGCCTGACTAAGTCCAAACGCAGAAACCAAGAATGAAAAGGTTTGACCATGGAAAGGTCCTTTTCAAGTCAGGCTTCAGAAACGATTATTTCCTTATTTGGCTTTCACCAAGGTTCAAATATCAAAAGCCAAAAGGAATCTCTCATTTTGTAGTAAACGTTAAGCTCCTAAGCTACTGCAAATCAGAACAGCTAATAAGCTCACTAATCTATACAAAGGAGCGTCTCAATTCTTCAAACGGCTATAATCTTCAACGTTCATTTTATCATCTATAAAAGGAAGAAGATTTGTGAAGAAATGTAATCAAGACTTAAGCTTCTGAACGTGCTGAAACTCTGTCAAATTCTGAAGCTATCAAACACTTAGAAACTTTGTGATAATTTTCTAAGTTAGTCTTGTAACTGCGTTGTATTTTGTAAACACCTCTGATTGTATATCAAGTGTTAATCTCTTATCTTTATTAACATTAAAACCAGTTTGAAGTCTCTTGCTTTGTGCTTGAGCATTGGAAGTCTCTTGCTTTGTGCTTGAGCATTGGAAGTCTCTTGCTTTGTGCTTGAGCAGTTAGAAGTCTCTTGCTTTGTGCTTGAGCAGTTTGAAGTCTCTTGCTTAGTGCTTGAGCATTTGTAATCTGAGTGATTATAGTGAAATCTCTTGTGAAGGACAAGAGGACTGGACTACTCCTGTTAGTGGGAGGAACCAGTATAAAAATTCTGAGCATCTCTCTCTAACCCTATCCTCATATATTGTGTGTGTTATACCTTATCCGCTGCAATTTGTTTTAACTTAGAAAAAGTCTCACACAATTCAACCCCCCCCCCCCCCCTTCTTGTGTGTTTTTCAACCTTCAATTGGTATCAGAGCTCCGGTCTGTTGCTCTTCACTTAACAGTGAAACAGTAAAAGATCTAGGGGTACTTAGTTGAAAAACATGTCTGGTGTTACCTCTCCTTCTGCTTCCTCTGGACCTGATCACTCTGCTGTTCCACCTCCTCACAACTATGATAGGGAAAGGAACAGTGATAATCACAGAGACAAACCACCTTACTTCAACAGTGATCCTACTACTTTTCCTTTCTGGAAAACCAAGATGTATAGTTACATCATTGGGACCGATGATGAGTTATGGGATATCATTGAAGATGGTATACATTTTGAACACATGGATGATGAAGGTGTTGTAAGAAATACCTACAGAAAGTTCTTTGATGCTGAAAAGAAGAAACAGTATAAGAAGCATCATACTGTTAAGAATATGCTTATTGGTGCAATATCTCATGCTGAGTATTTAAAAATATCCAACAAGTCATGTGCCAAAACTATCTGGGACTCTCTATGTTCCACCTATGAAGGAAATAAGCAAGTCAAAGAAGCTAAGGCAAACTTATTAGTTCATCAATATGAGCTGTTCAGAATGAAGGAAGATGAAGATATTGAAACCATGTATTCAAGGTTTCAAACCCTTGTCTCTGGTCTTCAAGTTCTGAAGAAAAGCTACACTGCATCTGATCACGTGAAGAAAATTCTGAGGAGCTTACCTTCCAAATGGAGACCAAAAGTTACAGCTTTTCAGGAATCCAAGGATTTGGACAATGTGACTCTTGAAGATTTAATAAGCTCACTCAGAAGTCATGAGCTAGAACTTATGTCAGATGAACCTGTCAAGAAGATGAAGTCCTTGGCTCTAAGCTCTGTTCAGACTTCCTCAAAAGCTGCAAAGATCAAAGTGTCTGAACAAGAGGAAGAAACTTCTGATGATATGATGGATGAAAATTCTGAGAATGAAGAAATGGCACTAATGGTTAGAAGGTTTCAGAAATGGAACAAGAAATACAAAAGGTTTCCAAACAAAGGAAACAACTCAAGAAGTTCCTTTTCAAAGGACAAAAAGGAAGAACTGAACAACTGCTATAACTGCAAGAAATCTGGACACTTCATTGCGGACTGTCCAGAAATGTCATCCAAGGACAAAGGAAAGAATAAGAGCTTTGGGAAAGAAAAGTACAAAGAAAAGGTAAGGAAGAGTTTGTTAGCCACTTGGGAGACCATTGAGAATGACTCTGAAGGAGAAGATGATGAAGAAGGCAATCTGGCTTTAATGGCAAGAACTTCTGAAGGTAACAACTCTGATAGAGATTCTGAAGATGACCCAGATGATGAAAATGAGGTATACTCTAACATGACTAAATCTGAATTAATTGATTCTCTTAAGATTGCCGTGAAACATTACTCTCGTATAGTAAGTCAACACAAAATTCTGAAGAATGTTCATGAATCATTGAAAAAGGATGCCAAGATTCTTTATGATGAAAATGAATCGTTAAACATTCGTATTTGTCATGTTGAATCTAACTATGTCTTGGCAGACAAGCTCAATGATGATCATGAAGATGCTCTTCACGAATTTATTCGTTGTACCTTCAATAGGAGTAAAATGGCTTCCATGATTTATCATATGACTCGTAACTATGGTGAAGGCATTGGTTATTCTCGGTTTAAGAACTGGGATAAACCTCTAAAATCATATAGTGAGGATGATACTCCACCTGAATTATTCTCTACCTTTGTTAAAAGTGGTACACTTGATCTGAAGGCATCCAACTCTGAAGGAGGTTCTGAACCTGAACCCAAAGACTCAGAAGTTCCAAGTTCTTCTGAACCTAAAATTTCTGAGTCCAAAAGTTCTCAAGTTAAGGCTCAGAAGTCATCTGAACCTCTGAGAAATCAAGGTAAAGTTACTTCAGATCCTTGCTTGACCTTTGGAACTGTGATATACTCCAGATCAAAATCCAAGAATCAAATTAAGCCTAAACATTCTTGTCAAAGCTTAATTAATTCTAGATCTTGTGTTGATCATAGAAAACAAAGAAGGAATACTATTCAGAAGACTAACTCTAAAGGACCCATCAGAATATGGGTACCAAAATCTGAAATAATGTTTGCTTCAGATGCTCATGCAAGGAAAGGTAAAACAGCAGCCCTGGTACCTGGACAGTGGTTGCTCACGACATATGACGGGAGAAAAGCATATGTTCCAAACCCTAACTCTGAAAGAGGGAGGCTCTGTGGGATTTGGAGGAAAACAAAAAGGGAAGATCATTGGTACAGGTACAGTTGGTAATTCTTCTCTTTCCATTAAAGATGTTTGGTTAGTTGATGGACTTAAACACAATCTATTGAGCATTAGTCAATTTTGTGACAATGGGTGTGTTGTTACATTTAATAAGGAATCATGTACTGTATCAAAAGACTCTGACAAATCTGTAGTATTCAAGGGAATGAGAGTTGGCAATGTTTATAAAGTAAACTTTTCTGATTTGGTTGACCAAAAGATTATATGTCTTTTGTCTCTGAGTGATGAGAAATGGCTATGGCACAAGCGTCTTGGTCATGCTAACTGGAGGTTGATCTCTAAGCTTAGCAAACAAAAGCTTGTTAGTGGTTTGCCTGACATTGATTATCACTCAGATGCACTTTGTGGCTCATGTCAAAAAGGAAAATTTGCTAAGACTTCATTCAAGTCTAAAAACATTGTCTCTACTTCCAGACCCTTAGAATTGCTTCACATTGATCTGTTTGGTCCTGTTTCGACAGCCTCTATCAATGGTAAAAAATATGGATTGGTCATGGTTGATGATTTCAGTAGATGGACTTGGGTGAAATTCCTACGTTCTAAGAGTGAAGCACTTGTGGTGTTCAGTGACTTCTGCACACAAATACAAAGTGAAAAGGATCTTCGGATTCTGAAGGTTAGAAGCGACCATGGGGGAGAGTTCGAAAATGACTCTTTCGAATCTTTCTGCTCAGAGCATGGAGTAATCCATGAATTCTCTTCTCCTAGAACACCACAGCAGAATGGTGTTGTAGAAAGAAAGAATAGATCTTTGCAAGAAATGGCTCGTACCATGATGCTTGAGTCTAACCTAGCTAAGTTCTTGTGGGCAGAAGCCGTGAGTACTGCTTGCTATGTTCAGAATACAAAGTGAGTTCTTGTGGTGTTCAGTGACTTCTGCACACAAATACAAAGTGAAAAGGATCTTCGGATTCTGAAGGTTAGAAGCGACCATGGGGGAGAGTTCGAAAATGACTCTTTCGAATCTTTCTGCTCAGAGCATGGAGTAATCCATGAATTCTCTTCTCCTAGAACACCACAGCAGAATGGTGTTGTAGAAAGAAAGAATAGATCTTTGCAAGAAATGGCTCGTACCATGATGCTTGAGTCTAACCTAGCTAAGTTCTTGTGGGCAGAAGCCGTGAGTACTGCTTGCTATGTTCAGAATAGAATCTACATCAGACCTATTCTGAACAAAACTGCTTATGAACTGTTCAAAGGAAGAAAACCAAATATTTCTTATTTTCATCAGTTTGGATGTACTTGTTATATTCTAGACAACAAGGTCTATCGAAAGAAATTTGATGCTAGAGCTTATAAGGGTATCTTTATAGGCTACTCTGAACGCTCAAAAGCATACAGATTGTATAATTCTGAAACTCACACAGTTGAAGAATCTATACATGTTAGATTTGATGATAAAGAGCCTGACGATAAAATGTCAGAGCAAGCTGAGACCTTTGCAGAATTTCAAGTTTCCTCAAATTCTGAGTGTGAAGATCTCTCCATTGCTGTATATCCATCTGAGACTCAAAATGAAGATATCTCTGAAGGCCTTGAAACTGAAGACCCTTCAGAAACTGAACCCTCTCAGACACCTGCTCCACCTAAGAGTAAATTCAAGTATAGATCATCTCATCCTGAAGAGCTAATTGTTGGTAACAAGGATAGCCCAAGAAAGACCAGATCTGCTTTCAAAGAGGATGAATCCCTAGTTGGGTTAATTTCATTAATTGAACCCACAAACATAGAAGAAGCACTCTCAGATGATGGGTGGATTGTTGCAATGCAAGAAGAACTCAATCAATTTGAAAGAAATGATGTTTGGGATCTGGTACCAAAACCCAAACACAAGAACATTATTGGAACAAAATGGGTATTCAGAAACAAGTCAAATGAAAAGGGAGAAGTTGTCAGAAATAAAGCTAGACTGGTTGCACAAGGTTATAGTCAGCGAGAAGGCATAGATTTCACTGAAACCTTTGCACCAGTAGCAAGACTTGAGGCAATTAGACTTCTCTTGTCCTATGCAGTTAATCATGACATCACTCTATTTCAAATGGATGTTAAGAGTGCATTTCTGAATGGAGTAATTTATGAAGAAGTCTATGTTAAACAACCTCCTGGCTTTGAAGATATAAAGTGTCCTGATCATGTTTACAAATTGAAGAAATCTCTGTATGGTTTGAAACAAGCTCCAAGAGCTTGGTATGAAAGGTTAAGTATATTTCTTCTAGAAAATGGTTTTGAAAAAGGACATGTTGATAACACTCTCTTTAGAAAAACCTTAAAAACTGATATTTTGATTGTTCAGATTTATGTTGATGATATTATCTTTGGTTCAACTAATGCTTCTCTTTGCAAGAATTTCTCTAAGCTTATGCAGGATGAATTTGAAATGAGTATGATGGGAGAACTAACATTCTTCTTGGGAATTCAAATCAATCAAAGAAAAGAAGGAGTATATGTGCATCAAACCAAATACACAAAGGATTTACTGAAGAAATTTGGTCTTGAAGATTGTAAACCAATGTCAACTCCTATGCATCCCTCTAGCTGTCTTCTGAAGGAAGAATCTGAAGGCAAAGTAGATTAGAAATTATACAGAGGTATGATTGGTTCCCTCCTTTATCTCACTGCATCTAGACCAGATATCTTGTTCAGTGTATGCTTGTGTGCTAGATTTCAATCAGATCCTAGAGAGTCTCATCTAACTGCTGTTAAGAGAATCTTTAGATATCTGAAAGGAACCACTAATCTTGGATTACTTTATAAGAAATCCTTAGATTATCAGCTTATTGGATTCTGTGATGCTGACTATGCTGGTGATAAAATTGAAAGGAAGTCCACTAGTGGAAACTGTCAATTTCTAGGTGAAAACCTTATATCATGGGCTAGTAAGAGACAAGCAACTATTGCTCTATCTACAGCAGAAGCAGAGTACATCTCAGCTGCTAAGTGTTGCACGCAATTGCTCTGGATGAAACATCAGTTGGAGGACTATCAGATAAGGATAAGTAGTATACCACTTCTCTGTGATAATACTGCTGCTATCTGTTTGTCTAAGAATCCTATTTTGCATTCAAGAGCTAAACACATTGAGATCAAACATCACTTCATTAGAGACTATGTTCAGAAGGGAGTAATTAAGATTCAATTCATTGATACTGAGCATCAATGGGCTGATATCTTTACCAAACCTCTTGCTGTTGATCGTTTCGATTTTATCAAGAAAAATCTGAACATGGTTTTTATTTCTGAATGATATCTCTGAATGTTGTTAACTCTGAATGAATAAACTGGTTCTGAAGGGCCTCAGAAGTTTGGACGGCTCAGAAACTATTATATAGGTTCTGAAGCACTCTCTCATCTGAAGCAATCAGAATTATTTATTATTAAATATGATTTCTTGTGACTCAGATACCTACTCTAAGTGTTAGTTGACCACTCAGTTTCTCTAACTGACAGCTGGCTTCTGAAAACACTACTTATCTGTGTAACTTCCCATCATGTCTAGTAACCGCTGGGTAATGAAGGAGAGCTAATGATGATTTTATTAAAAGTAACTGCCAAGCCCCCATTACGTCACTATCTTGTTTCCCCAATATTTTGAAACTTCCACTATAATCACTTAACTACACACTAGTCACTATCACTTCTCACGTTTTCAATATTTTGAAACTTCCACTATAACCATTTCTGACACTCCTAAATCCCCTCAGAAATCTCCTATTAAAGATTCTGAGTCTACCCCAATAGCAATGGACGTAGACCAATCTGAACCCTCAAATGTTCAAAATTCTGAAGTCCCTGCTGAATCCCAAACTGAACCCCTTCAGACTTCATCTCCTAAGCCAACCACTTCTGAACCAAACCCCTCATCCATTCAAACCACTCCACCTTTTCCTGGAACTGATTCAGATCTTGAAGAAACTCGTCTTCATTCTGAAACAATTCCCTGTTTCACCATGGTACTTAACAATTCCCTTTTACCGTTGAATGCATTTACTGCTGGTGGTTGTTTGCTGTGTGCATTTACTACCCTGTAACTTGTGCTTTGACTGACCCGTTTTTGATAATGACAAAGGGGGAGAAAATATTATTTCATTTCCTATGGCAGTGAAATTATTTCTGAAGCTCTAAAGATCACATTTTCTGAACTCTACTCTTGTTAAGTTATATTAAAGTCTTTTAAACTTTTAATGAGGGGGAGTAATAAATTTTGTCCAACATAAATTCATATAATATAAGATACGCTTGCAAACCATATCTTATATTTGTCAATCTGAAGAAATAGAGCTTGCAAACCTCTAATTCTGAAGGTAGAATATATGAAATTATATTTGACATTAAATATTACTCTTAGACTGTTTTATATTTATCATTGATAAACTTTTGAAGCTTATCAGACTCAGGGGGAGCTTGCAAACCTCAGAACCTGAAGTCAAGATGTTAAATAAAAACAACAACAATTGATTTTAAATACATATAGTTGTCATCATCAAAAAGGGGGAGATTGTTGGAACAAAATTATGATTTTGTATCTCCTTAATTGATTTTGATGATAACAATGTATTTAAGGTTAAATTGGAATACTAATAATTTAATTCAGTGTGCAGGATTAAAAGTTAAAATTTGCGTACTAAAGAACCTTAGAATTTCTGAAGGAATTACTTCTGAGCTCACCAGATCTGAAGCAAGTGAAACTCTGAAGTTATTATCTGAACCTTAGAATTTCTGAAGGAATTACTTCTGAGCTCACCAGATCTGAAGCAAGTAATTCTGAGCCTGTGAAACTCTGAAGTTATTATCTGAACCTTAGAATTTCTGAAGGAATTACTTCTGAGCTCACCAGATCTGAAACAAGTAATTCTGAGCCTATCAAAATCTGAAGAACATCTGATCTCACCAGATCTGAAACAAGTAATTCTGAGCCTATCAAAATCTGAAGAACATATGAGCTCACCAGATCTGAAACAAGTAATTCTGAGCCTATCAAAATCTGAAGAACATCTGAGCTCACCAGATCTGAAACAAGTAATTCTGAGCCTATCAAAATCTGAAGAACATCTGAGCTCACCAGATCTGAAACAAGTAATTCTGAGCCTATCAAAATCTGAAGGCTCGTCAGATATAAGTGTTAAGCTACATTTGAGAGTACAATTTTATTGAAGACTGTGCCTGACTAAGTCCAAACGCAGAAACCAAGAATGAAAAGGTTTGACCATGGAAAGGTCCTTTTCAAGTCAGGCTTCAGAAACGATTATTTCCTTATTTGGCTTTCACCAAGGTTCAAATATCAAAAGCCAAAAGGAATCTCTCATTTTGTAGTAAACGTTAAGCTCCTAAGCTACTGCAAATCAGAACAGCTAATAAGCTCACTGATCTATACAAAGGAGCGTCTCAATTCTTCAAACGGCTATAATCTTCAACGTTCATTTTATCATCTATAAAAGGAAGAAGATTTGTGAAGAAATGTAATCAAGACTTAAGCTTCTGAACGTGCTGAAACTCTGTCAAATTCTGAAGCTATCAAACACTTAGAAACTTTGTGATAATTTTCTAAGTTAGTCTTGTAACTGCGTTGTATTTTGTAAACACCTCTGATTGTATATCAAGTGTTAATCTCTTATCTTTATTAACATTAAAACCAGTTTGAAGTCTCTTGCTTTGTGCTTGAGCATTGGAAGTCTCTTGCTTTGTGCTTGAGCATTGGAAGTCTCTTGCTTTGTGCTTGAGCATTGGAAGTCTCTTGCTTTGTGCTTGAGCAGTTAGAAGTCTCTTGCTTTGTGCTTGAGCAGTTTGAAGTCTCTTGCTTAGTGCTTGAGCATTTGTAATCTGAGTGATTATAGTGAAATCTCTTGTGAAGGACAAGAGGACTGGACTACTCCTGTTAGTGGGAGGAACCAGTATAAAAATTCTGAGCATCTCTCTCTAACCCTATCCTCATATATTGTGTGTGTTATACCTTATCCGCTGCAATTTGTTTTAACTTAGAAAAAGTCTCACACAATTCAACCCCCCCCCCCCCCTTCTTGTGTGTTTTTCAACCTTCATGCCTTTTACATAAACTCCATATTCTACACTGCATTTCTTAAAGCCTTGTGTGACAAGGAACTGATCAATTCTCTTGTTCCAAACTCTTGGAGCTTGCTTCAGACCATACAAGGCTTTGTTTAGCTTCAGCACTTTGTCTTCCTTGCCCTTCAATTCAAACCCTGGAGGCTGCTTCATATACACATCTTCCTCTAGAGGTCCATTTAGAAATGCTGACTTCACATCTAAATGAAATAGGGGTCATCTGTTACTGCAAGCTAAAGCCATCACCAACCTTATTGTTTCATGTCTTGCCACTGGGGAGAATACCTCATCATAGTCCAACCCTTACTTCTGCAAAAAACCTTTAGCTACAAGTCTTGCCTTGTATTTTATCACTTTGCCTTCAGGATTTTGTTTGACTTTGTATACCCATTTCACATAAATTGCTCTCTTGTTTGAGGGCAATTCACACAAGTCCCATGTTATGTTCTTCTCAATTGACTTCAACTCATCAATCATTGCCTCCATCCATACATTACTCTTCAATGCAGCTTTGGCATCTATAGGCTCAGTGTCTGTAAGCATTGCATAATGCACAATTTCTCCTTCATTGTCTACTGCATTATCAGGAACAATCTCACAGTCAGCTAGCCTTCTAGGCAATTGAACATTTCTCTGAGGCCTTGGTGGTATAACATTGTCATCATCACTAGAGGTATGCATATCTTCATCACTGTTGGCATCTTGGTGATGATTTTGATTCACAAATGTGACTGTGTTATTAGTATTGTTTGATTCAACATCTAAGTCTACTGCACAAGTTTTCTTAGATGTGAACTTCTGTTTCCAATCCCATCTTTCATTCTCTAACACTTTCACATCTCTACTAATCTCTACTTTATCTAAAGTAGGATTATAGAGTCTGTAAGCACCAGTCTTGTGATGTCCAACAAATATCATAGGTACATTTTTATCCTCTAGTTTCTTTCTCTTAACATCAGGCACATGCTTGTAGCACAAGCTGCCGAACACCTTCAGGTGACTCACACTTGCTTACTCTTAGACCACACCTCTTCAGGTACCTTATCCTTCAGTTTCTTAGTTTGACTTCTATTTAGTATGTAAACAGCTGTGGCTACTGCTTCACCCCAGAACCTTGATGGAAGCTTCTTCTGCTTTACCATGCTTCTGGCCATATCTAGAATGCCTCTATTCCTCCTTTCTGCAAGACCATTGTGTTGAGGAGTATATGGTGCAGTGATTTCATTAATAATGCCCTGATCCTTACAAAATTTCTCAAACTCTTTAGAGGCATACTCACCTCCACCATCTGTTCTCAAGATCTTCAATGACTTGTCACTTTGCTTTTCAACGAGTGTTTTGAACCTCTTAAACACTTCAAAAGCATCATTCTTGGCCTTTATGTGATACAACCATATCATCCTAGAGTATTCATCAACAAATGTCATGAATTACTTGATTCCACCAGTTGATAACACATCAAATGGTCCACATATGTCAAAATGCACAACATTCAGCACATCACTATATCTCATAGGCAAATGACTTTTGAATGATGATCTATGATGCTTTGCAAACAAACAAGTAGTACATGTGTCTACTGGAGTTATGACCCTAGGTAATCCTAACACCATGCATTTTGAATTAAGCATTGACAAGCTTTTGAAATTCAAATGCCCATACCTCTTGTGCCATAGATCACTATCTTTATCCTTTGTCATTGCAGACAAACATGTAGCTTCAAGGGCTTTAATTTGAGTCTTGTAGATTCTGTTCTAGCTTTATGCTATCTTAAACACTAGTTTCTTCTTAGAATCAAATAGTTGTAGAGTCTCATCTTCTATGACTATCTTGAAACCCTTTGAAATCAGTTGTACTATACTCATGAGGTTAAACTTCATCCCAGGAACATAGAGTACATTTTCAATCACAGCCTTCTTTCCATTAGACCTTAGAATCACTATATTTCTCATGCCTTCAGCCTTAATGGAATCACTATTGGCCAATCTGATTTTGGTGTTGAGACACTCATCAAAGTCAGTTAAGATACTCTTATTGCCAGTCATGTGATTAGAATATCCTGAACCAAAGTACCACACCATAGAATCTGCTGCTTCATCGGCAATTGTCACATAAAACTTGTTTCATCATCTGAACTTGAGTCGTCATGTGCTACCTTTGCCTCTTCTTCATTCTCTTGGCCTTTCTTTTTCTTTGGATTTCTACACTCATTTGCATAGTGGCCATACTTATCACAATTATAGCATTGGATCTTGCTCTTATCAACCTTCTTCTTTGACTTATCCTTCCGTTTCACTCCTGCTCCACTAGAGGATTCAGGCTTTTCTTCAACAAAGTCTTTCCCTTTCTTGGATTCTTTCTTTTTCTGCCACTTCTTCTTATAAGCCAAGCTCTGAAACATGTTCAGCTTCTGGAACGCTTTCAGAGGTTCTGGTGTCTCCAGCTTCTGAAGCTCCTTGGGTTTTGAAGCCTCTCCAACTTCTAAAGCTCTCCAGCCTCTGAAGCTTTGTTTTTTTTGTTAGTTATGTATAGTTATATTTTTCAGTTAGTTTTGATTGTCCTAGGTAGTTAGGCAATTGCTTGCTTTAAAGCAACAAACTCTTGTATATATATATACTACCGGGCCGTTTGTGGAAGAATAAGATTTTTACACTTCTCTTTTCTTAAGTTTTTCTTTTCCTCAACAATCTCTTCTTTCTTTTTCTGTGTTCTTTGTTTTGGATTTTATCTCCAACAACAGCCACTTTCATCTTTCACAACATTACAATATCACCACTACCCACCATTCCCAAATCAAAACTCAAACCAAATCACAAATCAAACTCAAAATAAAAAACAATAAGATTAAGGACAAAGGGAAAACAAAGAATAACAAGAAATAAAGAACCTCTATCACACAAACACAACTCCATCTCCACCATAACCCACAATCAAACAACAGAACAGAAGAAAAAGAGTTTCGTCGCCGCCATCAAAACCGGCAAAGCCACCACACACCGCCGCTGCTTCTATCTCTTTCGATTCCAGAACCACCGCATGATACCCACCTCGCCGCTCTCTCTCTCTCTCTCTCTCTCTCTCTCTCTCTCTCTCTCTCTCTCTCTCTCTCTCGTTTTGTTTTCTACTGTGTTTCTGCTTTGTTGTTTCCTTTTTGCTGAAATTATTTATTTAATTTAATTACTTATTTGTTTAGATTAGTGTTAATATGGGTCCAAAGCCCACTTATTTATACCCCTTAGTTTGCTAATAATTGCTTATAATGACTTTAAAACAAGTAAAATGAACAAAAAAAATGTGTTTATTTTTATTCTTTTTATTGGATTAGTTGGTATACAAAATTTATTTTCCAACTTAAATAAAAATTAAACCTTTCATGACATGAAAAACTCCTCTTAACACCAAAAAGGAAACATTTTATTTTTATTTAATAAAATGCTTGTTCTTAACAAAATAAATCTTGGATTAAAAAAATAGATCGACGAATGTACATTCGTTCGTCTCTCAAATAATCGACGCTTAGCGTGCGCTTTGCCTACCGATTATTTGTCTTCCACGAATTAAAATAAATCTCAACTCATTAAACTTCACCATTTTTGCGTCCATGCACGCTTTAGCTATTTTTTATTCAAACAGATATGTCATACCCTAATTTTGCCCCATACAAAAATTTTATTTTTTCAAAGTCAACAAATCTCATCTTCAAAAAAGGTCAACATTCATTATTTTTTTTTTTCTTTCATTTCTTGTTTCTTGCAATTCAAGAAATCTATTTTCTCACTTACACAAAAAAATAAATAAATTCTTCAATTCAAACTTTTTTTCAAATGCTCATAAAACATCATCAAACTCATTTCATCATTTTTATTATTATTATTATTTATTTATTTTATAAACCCAAAAAAAAAAACTCGAAAAAATAAGAAAATTTCATTATTTTCTTTTTCTCTCAAATTTCTTCCACATTTAGCCATTTTCTCTTTTACCCTTAGAATGTTGTAGGATTTAGCCACCTCACATCAAATTGTGTGAGAGGAGGAAGGACAATTTTTTTGGTGAAGTGAGAGAGCACAAAATGTGGGAAATGAACATAATATGATTTCACACTTCTACCCTTTCTTACTCACTACTCTATTCATTTTCCAACCCTAAGTATCACATATAAAAACCACAAAACCTGAGAGATGCGCAGCAGAGGGAGATTGATCAGAATTCACACAAAAAAATTTCACTCTTTTCTCAAATTCGAAAACTAAGAAACCAAGCCTGAAGCTCCATTTTTCTTTCGCCAATCTTCCCAAACGCTTCCAGAAGCGAGAATCATCGTCAAACGCGTTGGATACTGAAGGAAATTGTGGGTTTGAAGCTCAAAGTGGCTAAACGGAAGTTATGAATCAACAAGACAAAACAGAGCTCTAAACACGTAAGTTCCCATTGATTCATGCTATTTTACGGGTTGCTATTTTACGTAAATCTATGCTTATATGTTATTTTCGAAATTTCCTTTGAAACTTTATCCCTTTCAATTTGCATGATGTGAGCATTATTTGTGAAAAATAAGGTTAGATTCATATTCTACATGAAATTTTAGATGAGATAGAGTTTTTGTTTGTGTGATTTCGTGACTTTTAGAAGCTCTGGTGTGCAACCACTGTGGCGAAACCCTTGAGGTTCGCCGGAGCTGGAGGAAGAAGATGAAGTTCATCTTCATTTCTCAAGATTAAATCCTGGCTGTCAGATCCCAGGCGCGCAAATGAAAGACCCTGATGTATTTTGTTATTTTTAAAACGTGATCGTTGGATTGATCGTCAGGCCTGGATCACATTTTATTCTGGATGCGCCTTCATCAGGTTTCACACCTAATACAGATTTTATAATTTTTATTTATTTTTATTATATGAAAAATTGTGGACTGTCTGATTGTTTTGTGAAGATCAGAGAGCCCAGATCTGTCCTGTGACTTTCAATCCAGTCCTTCTGATTGATCAGAAGGCCCAGATCTAGGGTCTATATTATGATCCATATTTTGCTGCCTCACAGGATTAAGTGCTTTTTAGCTTATTTGTATAAAGTGCTTATTTAAACCAAAAAGCTTTTTAGCTTATATGAATAAAAATTTTGCACTACATTAATGACATGATCAGATTTTAAATTTAAAACTGTTGACTTATTTTCATAAGTCATTTTCAACTTAATTGCTTTTTAGCTTATTTGGCTAAGTGCTTATTTGAACAAAAAAGCTTTTTAGCTTATTTGAATCAAATTTTTGCACTAAATTAATTGAATGTCCAGATTTTTAATTTAAAACTGTTGACTTATTTTCATAAGTCATTTTCAACTTAATTGCTTTTTAGCTTATTTGTATAAGTGCTTATTTGAATCAAATTGTTGCACTAGATTAATGACATGTTTAGATTTCTTATTTTAAAACTGTTGACTTATTTTCATAAGTCATTTCTAACTTAATTGCTTTTTAGCTTATTTGTATAAGTGCTTATTTGAACCAAAAAGCTTTTTAGCTTATTTGAATCAAATTTTTGCACTAAATTGATGACACTTTCAGATTTTATAATTTTAAATTATCAACTTATTTTCATAAGTTATTTTTTAAACTTAATTGCTCTTTAGTTTAGTTAAATAAGTACTCTTTAGTTCACAGATTCTCTGAACTGATCATCAAATTCAAAGAACCGTTCTTTGTTACCCACCATGTGATTGCTACATCCACTATCCACATACCAAAGCTCTTCTTTAACACCATTTGTCTCATCATTATAAGTCATTAGAAGCATTTCTTCATCCTTCATCTCAGCATATATAGTTGCCATTGGCTTTGCAATCAGGACACTCATTTCTATAGTGACCAAATTTATGACATTTGAAACATTCAATGAGATCTTCAAGGCTTGATCTTTAAGGCCATAATTGCTCATCTTTAAGGCTTGATCTTCACTATGTTCCTTTTGTCCCTTCATTCTTTGCTCATGAACAAGAAGACTACTCTGAAGCTCATCAATTGAAAGAGTAGTTACATCGTTCGATTCTTCAATGGAACAAACGACATAATTGAATTTTGCAGTCATTGATCACAAGATCTTCTCTACAACTATCACTTGTTCCACCCTCTCCCCATGAGAAGTCATCTTGTTGGCAAATGCAAGTGTTCTTGCGAAGTAATCATTGATGGATTCTTCCTCCCCCATAGCAAGAACTTCAAAATCTCTGCGGAGAGCTTGTAATTGAGCATGTTTCACCTTTGTCGAACCTTGATACTTTCTCCTCAATGCTTCCCAAATATCTCTAGCTGTGTCACGAACCAAGATCGTCTCCAAGATTGATCTATTTATGGCTTGAAACAGATAATTTTTTACTTTCAAATCGCGCAACTTACTTTCCTCTGCAACTCGTCATTGCTCTGTTGTAGCAGTGGCCGGTGCAGTCACAACTCCATGTTTGATCAAACTCCAATACTCTTTCAAACGAAGGAGGTTTTCCATCAGCATTGACCAATAATCATAATATCCATCAAATTTGGGAATAGCTGGTTGAACAAAATGCACGTTTTCTGCCATGGATTCTGAAGAAATAATCAGTGATGAAGGTGATGAAGATTTGGCTCGAAAACGTGAAGAAACGAAAAAACAAAAAAAAAACGGAAGAAACGGTTACAACCGTTAGAGATAATAGAATCTAAGCCCTTAGATCACGTTTTACTAATACCACTTTTAAGGTTGGTAATGTGATCCTCATATTATTCCATCAATGATGATAATGTGTCAGGGTAAATAGGTCTTTACTCCCCTGTAATATAGGCAAGTTTTGTTTTTCCCCTTTGTAATTTTTTTTTTTTTGTGACTTGCCCCTTGCAAAGTAATTTTTTTTCCCCCTTGGGAGTAAGGAATTTGCACTTTTTAAATCGGTTGAACAGATTAACCGATTTAAAAAACAGCACTTTTAAAATCTGTTTGAACAAAATAACCGATTTAAAAAGTGCATCCAAGGGGCGAGTCCAAAAAATTCAACATTACAAGGAGCGAGTCACAAAAAAAAAAAAAAATTTACAGGAGAGAAAAACAAAACATGCCTACATTACAGAGGGTATAAGCCTATTTACCCTACATTATATAGGCCACAAGGGTGTTGCTTCACATACAAGTAACAAGTGATGGGCTTCACCACAACAAAGCTTTGGGCCCAACATCTTCTACGCATTTTTTCCTTTCACCAACACTTTGAATGCCAAAAAATTCTCCACCACTTGCAATTATACACATTATGACACCAATCTAGCCAGCCACATGAAAACAATGCCAAATTGCTAAAAACATTGAACATGAACAAAAAGTACTCGATGTCTGGATAAACAAGAATAAAAATTCAAATAAGTATTGCCCCCTTCTAATTAAGCAAATTGTATCAAAAAGAAAGTAAATGAAAAATGAATTTTCTAGTTTTGTGTTAGGCAGCCAAAAACTTATGCTTGTGGTCTCCGGTTTGGCAAGACCACCGGATTGTCTTTGTTTTCTGCTGGGCACCCACAGAACATAATACTACCTAATTCATGTGCATTGCATGGTGCCACACTTTACCCCAAAAAATGTAGTATTCACACACTAAATCTCAAATTCTCAATGTTTGTTTTTGTCCGTAAACCATAAAAAGAAAGTTAAAATACACTGTATTTGAATATTATTGATCACTTTTCTTTTGTTCAATTTTTAGTTAGTGTTTCATTTTATTAAGGGCCATTTTTTCTTAATAATTATAACAGTATACTTCATTATCGAAAGTCTCGTCAGTCTTAACTAATTGGTCAAATTTAAATGGTTAATGAATTATTTCTCTTTTTTTTACAGGAATGAATTATCTGTCATAACTAATTATTTGGAAAATTCTAATTATATTATCAAAAAATAATTATTGATCAGATTTAACTTACTTAATCGTGTTTTAAATTTTTTGGTCTGGTAAATTTCATTATTGTTATTATTATCATTTTAAATATTTTGAATACCATAATTATTAAAAAGTTTGGTAAACAATAAAGAAAACGTTTGTTCCCTAATCAGGTTCATGTTTCAATAATTAATGATTCGAGTCCACTTTACATAAACCAAATTTCCATATGACTCGTTCTATCAAAACAAATAAAAAAATCAATGTGACTTCATCACCATTTTTGTTCCCCTAACATTTGGGAGAGGTGTCCTTAAAGCAAAATTGCAGGTGTCATCATTTATATATAGTTGGTATATTATAAAAAAAATTGCAAACATATATTATAGCTCAGTTAATTGTTATTGGAGACAGGTTTAGAAGCGAGTCTTTCCACTAAAATATTTGACAACAAAAATGTATAGAAAAACTCATCTCCAACTAACACATTTGATTTTTCGATAAATTACATTTCAATAATTATTATTAATTACATAAAAAAACAATTATTATTAATTTATCTTTTTTTTTTTGCTTTCACCACCAGTTAAATAACATGAAAGTTTCATAATTCTATATAAATTTTATGGATAATATTGTGAGAATATATAGACAGAAGCCAGATTATTTTACAATTAATGAAGTAGTTTAATTTTTGTTCTTCGGCTTTTGGCAGGTTAATTATGATCTTCATTATGCACGTGAGGTAAAGTTTGACATGATCTTTGAAATCCCATATGGTTGGTAGGATTCAAGTCACGACTCAGAAAAATAAAGTCACGGCTAAATTATAAGAAAAATTGAAGAAAAAAAATTGAATATTACAATATATATATAACATTTTTTAATATACTCATTCATGATTTGGACATATTTATCTATTAATTAATTAATAAGTGGTAACCAACTTTTATATACCACGTGCAAATCTACTTATGTGGTTTATAATGATTACACCAAAGTTTCTAATTCCTCGTTATATATTTTGAAATTATATGAAAATACTAAATCAAGGAAAATTTATTTAAATAACTCTTTATTTAATATTAAAATCAATTTTATTAACGTACCATTTGCTTGTGTAAACTTGATGTGAAATTTACATCAACAAAAATAAATCGACTAATAGCTAGCACAACTTTATAACATATTACATGAAATAGATCTATAAAGTATTAAACGACTTTATTCTCATTCTTAAGATTAAATTGCAGCTGAGCTGAACAGTGTGTCAATACTAATCAAGAAGAATAAACTTTATGTGAGATTCCAGGAAAATACTAGCTATTGAAAAATTGACTAATCTTTTGGTAATGTACATGCAAATTATCAAATAAACTAAACTCGTCAAAGATGACCGTACGAATTTTCTATCCCATATACCTATAACCGATACTAGTCAAGTTAAAGTTTAAGCATGCATTCGGTCAACAAAAATAAAAGTTAAATGAAGCATGCATGTGATGAAGATAATACCAACCAAAATAGTAAGAGAAGCAAAGTTTGAATTTTAAATTTTAACACTTCATTTTTTATTGAAATTACGTTATTGGGCTTAAGCCCTAACTCTGCATTGAATCTTCGACAAGTATGTTGGTTAAGATCACGCGTTTCTGTCCATTGTCACATAAGTTATCACTTTTATAATAGTCGGCATTGGAATCATCGATATTTACTATCAATTATGATTTGTTAGCCGTTTTCCAAGTGTGTTGGTTAAGAACACACGTTTCTATCCATTGTCACAAAAGTTATCACTTTTATAATAATCGGCATTGGAATGATCGATATTTACTATCAATTATGATTTGTTAGCCGTTTTCCTAATAGTTATTAATGTAGAGGACGCTAGATTTCTTTAAATTAATAGCTTTGACTTCTAATGTAAAAAGGTCCGGTAAATGTTGATTTGAAATACAATTTTTCTTTCACATTTTATCATATGAAAAGGTGTGCACATATTAAAATTAATTATATAAGATCAATATATCTAGTAATACTTGCTATATATAGCAAATTCAACTTTATTTGTTTTATTCAATTCAACCTAAACAAATTTTAGTGACCATGAACCTTTAACTTATTTGTTTAACCATGGAACTAGATTAAGCCACCTCTTACAAATTGAAATGTGAACGTGGCAAAATGTTAGTCAATCTCAACCTTTCAAAAAAAGCACAAGATAACACACTATTGACTACACTGCCTCTCTTAATTTCTTCAATATTTCAATTTATTTTTTGTATTAATTTGTCAACCACATAATATAATAAAACACTAGTATACTTGTCAAAATACTAGCACCGTCTTTCACATAATTCCACACTCATCACCAATCGACATAACACATAACCCTCCACGTACATACCCTAATCTTTTTATTTTATCATGCATTCGTGGTGTTATATTATTATTTTATAATATAATATATAATAATTGAATTTTGTAATTAATGACTATATATAATAATAAACCAAAAGATACCGATCTCTTTAATTTGTTTTCTTTCGTAACGCTAAGACACATTTCATGTAACTCAAAAACGTCACCAATCAAAAAAGAACAATCGAGTGCAATACACCACTATATAATATATTGACCTTGACCAGCCACGTCAATACTCTATCATTTTATACGAAAACGACCTAAACCCTTTGGAAATCACATCTACCATTTTCATAGCATAATTGATATATTAAATTCATAATTGAATTGAAGTGATTGATTATCTATACATAATACATGTACTTTAATTTGAATACAAAGAAAAGTGTTATTTAAATAGAATTTAGTTATTTTCTAACCAAATTTTATTATCAAAGATTTTTCAATTTTAAAAATTGGAGAAAGTAAGCTTATGTATGAAATTGAAATATAATTTATGATGGGAGTAGTTCAATTGATTTGAGTTCAGAATGACAAAAATTAAGGAATAAATGTTCAAGAGATGGAAAAAACTAATGCTAAGACTAATTACTAACTTTAGTTGTTTTATTTTAAAAAATGTATTATTTCGATGTTGAATTTTAAAATTATAATTTTAATAGATAAAAATGAAATACATGTAAATAGAATAAACCAAGAAGACGCTACAGCACAAGATGTGCCAAGATGATCCAAAAATCATCAAAATAATACAACAAATTAGTCAATGTTTAAACAAAGAAATGAATTCGACCATCAACAATGACAGTTTGAGACTAAATTATGAAATGACGTCTTCAATTACTGATATGAGAATATTTTAACTTTGTCCAATAACTAATTTACGGAGTATGCTGAATTTTTGAACAATCGAAATTTTTTTTTATTTCACGCAACCCAAACGTAAACAAATTATATGAGTTGCAGAAAAGACTAACGTACTCGAGAACCCCCAACTGAATAAGAAAAATCAACAAACTAATCGGGTAGATTATGTACATCCACTTTTAAATTATTAAATCCATTTTTCTATAATTAGAGGATTAAAAGATATATATATTGTAGTAGCTATTATAAGCTTGTTTGTGGAGGTTGAGGAGTGAAAGAAACACCAAAAGAAAGATTGAAAATGATGAAAAATATAAAAGAGGAAAAAGGAGAGGCACGTGTCGAATAAAGGAAGTATACACTGCATGAACTTTATATTATTTCCTTTTCAATATTACCTGTATTAATAAAATTCCAGCCTAACTATGAATATATCATATATCAAATGGACACGTGCTTGCACGTGTATACTTTTCATGCGTCTTCTTCGTACCGACGTGGTTTAAACTCACGCGTGAAAAATGAATTTGCACCCATAATACTGTTTGTATTGCTGTTTTGGCAAATACAATCTCACACAAATAGTGTGTCATAAAGTGCACAATGATTATGTGCTTCTAGCTTTTCAAAATGAAAAAAGAAATTATGCTTCTAAAACATATCTTCATTTACACGTGGCATATTTATCTCTTTGCCTTTTTTCAATAATTATATTTGTTGGGTAGAATATCATTTACTATATTGTTTAATATTAAATTATTAATTAACATGTATTAGTAAGAATTTACTAATATTGGTGTAAAGTGTAATATGGTACAAAAATAAAACCATTTTGATGTTAACCATCTTACATCTAAACTAATTATTTTATTTTGTTTGAAATTTATAATTGATTCCGAAAAATAAATATGTTTCAAATTTTTATCAATATCTTTGTTTTGGTTGAAATTTCATAAATGAGAAAATAATATTGAAATACAACTTTGTTGTTTATGATTTGCCTCATTGGAAATTTGGAATGGACCTAAAAATTGATAACCAAAGTATTTTTTAGCACTGCAAGTATTATTATTAATAAACATCTCATTTTTAGGAAGAAAAATATTACTTAATTAACTTTAAAATTACTGTTCCGAACAGAAATCAGATTTATCCGCGGGAAATAAATATGTACCAACCCGACTTTAAGTCTCCATCTTCGAAAGATTATCCGCTTTAGGGTTAAGCCATCACGGTTTTGTCCTTTGTAGAAAAGGCGCATCGGTTGGTTAGGCAGGTGTGGCGTGTTGTATATAAACTACCATTAGCCTTGAGTTCCAAACGATGTGAGACTGGTGTATCCAGAACAGATGCCCCCAGTCGAGGCTAAGGAGCTGGGTTCGAGAACGAATTTTATCATTCTCATAGACAGCGTCACTGTTCCGAACAGAAGTCAGATTTATGAGAGGGAGATAACCGACCTCAAGCCCACATCTTCGAGAGATTGTCCGCTTTGGGGTTAACCTGTCACAGTTTTGTCCTTTGTAGAAAATGCGCATAGCTCGGTTAGTTAGAGGAGTGTGGCGTGTTGTATATAAACTACCATTAGCCTCGAGTTTCAAGCGATGTGGGACTATTTTGGTGTATTGAGAATAGATTCCCCCCAGTCGAGGCTAAGGGGCTGAGTTCGAGAACGAATTTTACCATTCCCACAGACGGCGCCACTGTTCCGAACAGAACTCAGATTTATCCGCGGGGGATAAATATGTACTGACCCGACCTCAAGTCCCCATCTCCGAGAGATTGTCCGCTTTGGGGTTAGCCTGCCATGATTTTGTCCTTTGTTGAAAAGGCGCCTCGGTTGGTTAGATGAGTGTGGCGTGTTGTATATAAACTATCATTAGCCTCGAGTTCCAAGCAATGTGAGACTATTTTGGTGTATCCATATCAGATGCCCCCCAGTCGAGGCTAGTCGCCTCTCAGGTAAACGGGGAGTATCAAGCCAAAGACAAGCGTCTGGCAGAATACTTAATCCTCATCAAAGAAAAATTGTCTAAATTCAAAGAAACAAACGTGCAACATGTTCCTCGAGAACATAATTCTAGAGCAGATGTCCTCTCTAAGTTGGCGAGCACCAAAAGGAAAAAAGGGAGAAATCAATCACTTATTCAAGAAACGCTACAAAAAACAAGCATTGAAAGGGCCCACAAGGTCACTTTCATAGGTACAATAAGCGGCGATAGTTGGATAACGCCTGTGATGTGATTCCTCACCTTAGGAGAGTTGTCAAACGATCCCAAGGAAGCGGTCAAAGTCAGAAGAAGGGCGATAAGAGCAGGATACTACTGGACAACCATGCAAATAGACGCAAAGGAGCACGTCAAAAAATGTGACAAGTGCCAAAGACACGGGGATATGCACTTAGCGCCAACTTACGAGCTTAAGTCTCTATCATCCCCGTGGCCCTTTACATGGTGGGGAATGGATATCCTCGGGACCTTTTCCCGTCGCTTTAGGGCAAAACAAATATCTAATCGTTAACGTTGACTACTTCACGAAATGGATAGAAGCTTAACCACTCGCCAAATTTACGGCTCATATCGCTTAGAACTCGAGGCTAATGGTAGTTTATATACAACACGCCACACTACTCTAATCAATCGAGACGCCTTTTCTACAAAGGACAAAATCATGACGGGTTAACCCCAAAGCGGACAATCTCTCGGAGATGTGGACTTGAGGTCGAGTCAGAATATACCCTCTCATTTATCACCTCCCATTAATGGACTTGGCCCAGCACTTGGGGCTATATATACTCCTCATTTGCAAGAGTCAGGTACATTCTACTTACCTCTGAAAATCAAACTTTACATAAATACTAACTTGAGCGTCAGAGTATATACAGGTACACAACTCCCTCCGCTTCACCAGGGGCCCTCGTGACGTCAAGAACACCATCGAGGTCAACTCTGATCAGGTAAGATTAGTGGCGCCGTCTATGTGAACGATAAAATTCGTTCTCGAACTCAGCCCCTTAGCCTCGACTGGGGGCATCTGTTCTTGATACACCAAAATAGCCCCACATCACTTGGAACTCGAGGCTAATGGTAGTTTATATACAACACACCACACTCCTCTAACCAACCGAAGCGCCTTTTCTACAAAGGACAAAATCGTAATGGATTAACCACAAAGCAAACAATCTCTCAAAAATGTGGATTTAAGGTCGGTTATTTCCCGCGGATAAATCTGAATTCTGTTCGAAACAATTATTATATTAACTCGAGATTACTCCATCACAATATTTTTATCAAGTTCCATTTTATCACATTTATTGTTAAAAAAAACCAGTAAACATCTATTGTTAAAAAAAAACAGGAAACACAGTACGTACAACGTACTAGTACATGTTAATTACATTTGAAAAACATGCATTAATTCGATCGAAAAAAATGATTCAATGACGCACATAGATTTTAATCTTTGAACTTTCTTAAGTCTAAGTAGGAGTACAACCATAAGTACAATGATTCTTATTCATTGATTTAACTAGTACTCCTAAATTAGTACTCCTAAAAACTACTCCTAAATTTTTTCTAAGACTATAAGAATAAATAAATATTTTTACAACTTTATAATTTTGACTTTTAATGCAATCTAGGGAATGCCACGACCGTATGAGATCCAGATAAGATCAAGGTCAGGATGGTTTTTGGTATAGGACACATGGCATTTCCCAAGAGGTGGGTAACTCGAGTGGACCCCACCATTCAAACATTAAGACAAATTGTACCGTACCAATTTCGGTCCCTATGGTTCCTATAAATAACACCCCATGTCTACCGTTCATAGAGAAAAAAAAAAAGAAAAGAAATCAAATTTCATCTCTTCAAATTTCAATAATCACTTATTTTGAAGTATAATATTGATTTTCATGATGGGAATTCAAGAAAAAGATCCACTTTCACAATTGAGTTTACCACCGGGTTTTAGATTTTACCCAACCGATGAAGAACTTCTTGTTCAATATCTTTGTCGTAAAGTTGCTGGTCATCATTTTTCTCTTCAAATTATTGCTGAAATTGATCTCTACAAATTTGACCCATGGGTTCTACCAAGTAAGTTTCATACAATAATTTTTTATATATAGTTTAGTAGTTAGAAATTTATAGTTGAAATCGATAAGTATGAGAATTTTGAATTTGAACTCTGATTTCTATATATATAATGTTGAGTTACGTTCACGAAACTATCATAAATTTATTTTTATATGATTCCATGGTAAATAATTTAACTATGTTTTTATTGATTTTAATAGTGTATATGATTATAATTGTGTAGGTAAGGCAATTTTTGGTGAGAAAGAATGGTATTTTTTTAGTCCAAGAGATAGGAAGTATCCTAATGGAACAAGACCCAATAGAGTAGCTGGATCTGGGTATTGGAAAGCTACTGGAACTGATAAGATTATCACAAATGAAGGTAGAAAAGTTGGTATAAAAAAAGCACTTGTGTTCTATGTTGGTAAAGCTCCTAAAGGCACCAAAACTAATTGGATTATGCATGAGTATCGTCTACTTGATTCTTCTCGAAACAACGGTGGCACTAAGGTATTGTTGATATTCATTTTTCCACATTTTTTTGTTCAATTATGACCGCATACTTGCAATTTTAATCGGCATATTTTTATCATTTTATGGATTTGGTCTATCATTTTAAAATTTGATAGTTTTAATTATTTCATCGTATTTTTTAATTAAAAGAATAGATAATATCTCATTTTAAATGGCGTGTTCCATAATCTGACTATTAAAAAATATTAATATCAATAAAAGTCGGTATATTTTTATCATTTTGCGGATTTGGTCTATCATTTTAAAATTTGATTGTTTTAGTTATTTCATCGTATTTTTTAATTAAAAGAATGGATAATATCTCATTTTAAATGGCGTGATCCATAATCTGACTATTAGAAAATATTAATATCGATAAAATTTTAAGAAATGTCTTTAAACATTTCATTAAGCATATGTTATATCACAATATTTTAAATCAAATATTGTATTGAAGATCAAAACCCTCAAATTTTAAATTTTAAAATCTTGTTACTATGTTTTTTATGTTTTATAATTTCACAATTCACTTACTCTGTTTTTAACTCTTAATTTTCTTTTTATTGAATTGCAGTTAGATGATTGGGTTCTATGTAGAATTTACAAGAAAAATTCAAGTGCACAAAAAACCAATCCAAACAGCGTCGTTCCAAGCGGCGAATACACTCAATACAGCAACGGTTCATCTTCGTCTTCATCCTCGCACCTCGATGATGTTCTCGAATCACTTCCACAAATCGATGACCGTTGCTTCATGCTTCCGCGTGTCAATTCATTAAGAACTATGCAGCATCATCAACAACAAGAACAGAAAGTGAATCTTCAAAATCTCAATTCTGCAAATAATAACAATTTCATGGATTGGTCAAATCCATCATCAATTTTGAACACTGTATCTGATCAGTTTCAAGAAACACAAACTCAAGGAATGATGAATTTTGGTGGATGTAATGACCTTTATGTCCCTAATGTATCCACTTTATGTCAGGTGGACTCATCCGTTATTACAGATAAAACTAGTAAGATATCCGTGCATCCGACTAAAAAGGAGGTTCAGAGTGAGGCAAGAGCAAACCGAGTTGAGAATTCTAATTCAGGATTTTTTCAAACCGGTTCGAATGATTTTACTCAAGGAATGAATTTTTCTAATCCAGTTGACCCATTTGGGTTTAGATATCCGGTTCAACCGGTTGGATTTGGGTACGGACAATGAATCCAATAGGAAATTAGCTAGAAAAGAAAAAAAAAATGTTATTTGTAATAGTCAATGTGCATGTGGTGTAAATAGGTGGGGATTCTTTTGGCCTAACAAAATTAGAAAAGTTGAAAAATTTAAATTTTGGTCCTCATTTTCGGCTAGAGATGTGAAATTAACATTCTATGAATCTATCCATTGGAATCATTGGGGTGTTGAAAAAATTGATTGGTTAGGAATTAGGATTGATGTAGTTTTCCGCTAGACACTCTTATCTTTAGCCACATGAATTACATTTTTGTTGTATTTAAAAAATGAAATAGTAATTGCATTTATGTACTGTAGGTTTTTTTTTCAATCTTGATGTGATCCTTTTAGTTTACTATATCAATGCGACAAAATGTGCTAAGTTAAAAGAATCACATCAAGATTGAAACAAAAATTTAACATTGTACATAAATACAATTGTTATTTTATTTTTTTAAGGACCACATCTTGATGCAATTTTGATGTGATCCTTTTAGCTTACCACATCAATGCAATAAAGATCATAGTTAAAAGATATTCATGGAATCCCATCTAAATGATCCATGTTAGAATATCAAATTATTAATGTAATATTATTCGGTAATACATTCAAGTTTTGTTATATTTTTGTTATAATAGAAAATAAAAAGAGTATTTAGATGAGATGATATGGATATCTTTTACTTTTAACTATGATCTTTCTTAAAATTCTAACTTGTATATTTAATTTAGATATACAGTAGTGTGTGCAGAACATAGTATTTTTGTGGAAAAAAAAAAAATAACTATTTATTTTTGTTTTCTTTTATCATTTGATTGTCGACTGGTACTATTGTTATGCTTGATGTTTGGATCAAGCATCCTTTATACTTAATCTAGACTTATGATATAGTACCATTTGTATTTTTTTCAATCCATATAATTTTGTTGTTAAAAGAAAAAAATTTGTGTCAGAGTTAACATGAGTCACCCATGGTATAGTCCTAATTTCGGTGTGTTGGTACATTACCATTGCTTGAAAGAGTGAAAGAAAAATTGACAAATTAAAGGTTATGGGGGAAATATTTTAATTTGGTTTTTCTGAACCTTGACAATTTCAAACGGGTACTTCTATGGTGCAGTTAATATTGGAAAAGTTATTTGAATAGATCAATAAGAGTAAAGTCTTTATTTGGTCCCACCAAATCATAATTATATGGTGTAGTTTCATAATTGTGTTTCTGTGTATCCTCAGAGATCTAAAGGTATGAGTTTTCTCTATCCTAAGATCGAGATTTAGCTCTGATACCAGAGTTTGGGTAGAGTTTGAGCGGCAGTGTTTTCGCTTTAGCTGTAAGATAAACGTTGGAGTTCATTCTTCGTATATTGTACTAAAAGTCTGTAATTAGACAATAGATCTTTTCTTTCCATGAGTCTTGCCTTTATTCTTGGATTAACATAAGGTCTATCCATATATAACAAGTTTTTTAAACATCTATATTCGAATTCTAATTTTTGAATTCTTTTTCTATAGACTTTTAGATTTTTTCTTTCTTCAGCTAAGTTCATTGCTATCGTAGGTAACAGGTTGCGGAAGTTTAATTAGATTCTTTTATCTAATTTTTCGAGTTGTAAGGACAACTCTGCTACTGAGCTTTGTAGCTTATTTAATTTTTTTAGTTCTGAGATTTCAAAATCTCTTTTTGGGGGTGCTACCTTAAGGCTTTGGCTTCTAATTAATGGTTTTTCTTCTGTTTCTTCAAACAGATTTTTGTCATCTTCTATTAATGAGCAACTCTTCCTTGCCAAGGTTTTGAATATAGGTGATTCTAATGTCACTATAGGGGTGAATAATTCATCAATATGAATTATATCTTTTCCTGTAAATTCTATGCTATGATGTGAATTACTTAAAGCATAATTAATTCTATAGCATATTGTAAAAGGATGATTTCCTTTTTTCATAAATTTTGAATCTTCTAATTTGTAATTAAAGATTATGGATCTGTCCAGATCTTTATCCTTTAGGGATAATCCTATTTGTAAGTTTATATCAAACTTAATTTTTCCATATTTTAAATTGCATCTTCTTTGTGCAATTATAGATTGTCTGTCATTTGTAATTCTAGAGTCTCTTAGAATTATATTTAACGGTGTATCAATACCTTTCATGAAAGTACTTTTGATTAAAACTTGAATGGTTGATATGTGAATATAACCGATTTTATTTCTTTCTTTTTCAGAAAGACTTGAAATTCTTTTTTGAATTTGTGTTCTATCTATGGTAGATATGAAAATATTTCCAGAAGTAGAATCAATTGGAATTGCTTCTTCTCCTATCATTATTCCAAATTTCAAGATATTTTTTCTCAAAAGACGTTCTTTGAATTTTATAGACTTTCTTTTAAAGTTTTCTTCAGCAGTTAGGGATAAATCTGCTTCTTCTATTTTGTGATCTTGTATAACATCAGCAAAATAATTAGATGTTTCTTCAAAAAGTGAGATTTCAGACATAATTTTCAAAATTTTTCTGAATTTTCACTAATATTATCCGGCAGAATATTTAAGGTTTTTATTAGACTATAAAATCGAGAGTTTTTTAGTCTATAATGTATACTTGCGAAATCTCCATAGAATTGTCCTTGAAAACACTCTATGTATTTAGAATTTTTAGTAAAATTGTTTAACTCATGAACTAAACATTTTAATTCATGTTCTTCGAAGTCTCCTTCGATAGTTTCTTGAATTTTTTCGAGAAAAACCTTTTCTTGGTAATGATTAAATTTGAATTTATCTTAAATTATCTTAACCAGATTTGGTTCAGGAATTCTTTTTAGTAAATAAGTTACCTTTTTATCATAGTCTTCTATCAAGACTAATTCTAAGTATATGTGACCAGAACTAGGTTCTGTATATTCGATTTCGAAAAAATTGAAAATAATCTTTGAGTTCTAAAATTTGAACTTTCCATTTGTTATGCAAACAGCATAATATAATAAACAAATGTTGTGATAATAACAATCATACCTGATATGATTTTCTTTGTTTCTGGTTTTGTTGAATTCTTCGATCCGAAGGTGTTTGTGTTGTTTTGGGATATAATCTGTTTGATTATATTGTTTTATGTGGTTGATCCCTCCAGAGTATTACCTCAAGGATCTAGCTCCTCCAGAGTATTACCTCAAGAGCTACTTCTTAGAAATAATTCTAAGGACAGAAGAAAATAATTCTTCAAAAACTAGTTAATAGTTTCGTATTTCTTTCAACTGTGTTTTACAACTGAGCTTAGAGCTCTTATTTATAGTGGAGAAGGGCTCACATATTAGGTAAACGTCCCTTTCCATGACATTGTACATGCACTCAGAAAAGTGACACACACTCACACAACAGTGACATGCACTCAGAAAAAGTGATGCGCACTAAAAAAGAAAAAACGCACTAAGAAAAACGACAAATAGTTTTTTACATTATTTATCACTAAGTGGTCCCCATCTGACTCAGATGTGATAAGGTACCACTGCACACTTTTGTCCTACATTGAGGCCAGTTGATCCGTGCTGTTAGCCTCCTTGTCCTCTTGTGCCGACGATTTTTGACAGTTTTTACAGTTATGATTTTTGTAATACTGTAAAAAATATCTACAGCATTCTTCTTGAATTACCCTTGGTAATTTTTCATGACCATCCTTCAGTTGGTCAATTCTTTCTTCAAGTCCTTTGATTGCCTTGATATCTTTTTCTTTTGCTGGTTTTCTGGAATCGCTATACACGATCATTGATGGGTCTTCGTAGATTGTTCTGTAGTTTGTCTGAGATGACAATCTTGAAACTTTCCGACGAAAATTCTTCATCTGATTGACGTACATAGCTGGATGCCATTCTGTACTTTCCTTATTCATGACCGGATATTCTTTGTTGGATATCCCAATCTTGATTAAGTATATTGGTTTTGTGACCAGCTCCAAGGTATTTTCATCATACCAAGGATATGTTGAATCGACCTCTAGGAAGATATCTTTTCCTTTGGCATATAAATTATTAAATTTTTCTGCCAAATTTTGTAGGTTTTTTGGAAGAAACTTTAGCTCCCCAAAAGTTTTCTTTGGTTGCTCTTCCAAATATATAGTGTGGATTAAACCATTTTGAAAGAAAGATAGACATGTAGTACTATCTATTCCTGGTAATGTAACTGTCTTGGGACAGCTAAATTTGTTGGCCGGGTAGAAACATTCAGTGGTGAATTCTTCTACATAATGGTTTAACCATTTCCACCTAAGACTGAATTCCATGTAGGTTGGGTCGGTTACTTGGAAATTCTTTTGATTTTCGAGCTGGCGAATTTTGTCAATCGACAGCTTCCTTTTCGACTCCATTGTTGGAGATTTTTGAAGGTTTTTTGCTGTTGTAACTTCCTTGTAGGCTCCGTAAAGTGCCTGTTCAGCTTCCTTCATGGTTTTGTATCCTTTGTGACGCACATTCTTGCCTAAGATGTGCTGCTTTGCTATTGCCCATTTTCTATAGATCCCTTTCATTGGACCATCAAAAATGACATAAGCTTCAAACTTTCCCATCTCATTGTCTACGGGATCGCTTGTTTGAATAGTTGTTGATAAACCATTTTTTCTAACTTCATCTTCTTCCTCGACCTGGTCAGCCCAAGACTTTTTGCTGTCTGAGGTTGTTTCTGAAGATTCTGCTTCTTGTTCTATATTCTAACCACTGGGTACTATTGTTTCGATAGGGATTTTTGAACTTTCAGGGGTTGTATACTTTACATAGTAGTCGTACTTTCCAGAAGGTTGCCCTAGGAGGTCCCAGTTTTCTTCCTTTTTTTGAACTTCACTTGAGCCTTTTGCTGATTGATTTTCATCTGTTGTCATTTTTTGTAAACCCTTAAGTGTTGTAATCATCTCCCCCCTCTCAGCAGAGATTTTTGCTTTTTTGATTTCTAGGGCGACAAGTTGCTCGTCCTTTTGCTTGATGTTGTTCTGAAGTAGCTTTATGGCTTGCTCCATTCTCTCGTCAGTGTATCTGCAAAACTATTTTGCTCAGATTTTATATATTGAACATATGGCTCGAATTGTTGTAATTTCATCTGTCATCTTATTAATCTGCCTTGTTTATGGTCAGCTTTAATTTTATATCTCCAAAATCCTGTAAGATATTTAGAGTCTGTACGAAGAAGGAATCTTGACGGTAATAAGTCAATCTTCCATTTTTCTAGTATTTTTACACACGCCAGAGTTTCTAGTTCCTGAATATGGTATCTAGATTCTGTATCTGTAAATGTACCAGAAATATATTTACATAACTGTAAATTTTCAGTATCCTTTATCAGGATTTTAGAAGCACTGTAATCAATGCATTTTTTGGTATCTGTTTCTTCTTTCGAAGCTTCAGATTGTTTTGATTGAAGATTTGATTCTTCAATTTTATATCCTTTCTCATTTAGAGAAAGTTTTGCTTTACCATTGGGTAAGGCTCTCATACAACCTGCCCAGGTTGTTTGTGATGCATCCATTTCTACGATTAAAAAATCTTTTATTGTTGGATTGTAGAGTTCGGGTAAAATTTTTATTTTTTCTTTAATGGTTTTAACATTATCTGAATCAACTTTAGTCCAGGACCATGAGACTTTTTCTGATATTTTCTTTTGCAAATGCTTTCTTTCCTTTGCTAAGTCTTTTAAAAATCCTTCATTAGCAATATAATTTAAACATCCAAGAAATCTTTGGATTTGTTTTCTGTCAGAAAGCTCATTTGGAAAAACTTGTATTTTTTCTTGGGTATGAGGCGCTAGACTTAGTTCCCCATTTTCTTTTAAAATTAAACCAAGGTATTCTATTTCTTTTTGTAAAATTTTTGATTTTCTTTTTGAAATTATAATACCCTTTTCTTTAATTCTTAAAAGAACAATTTCTAAATCTCGAAGATGTTGTTTTTCATCTCCTTTTGTAAAGATGAGTATGTCATCTATATATGCTAAACATATATGATCCAAACCTGCGAGAGATTTGTCCATAAATCTTTGATATATTGATGGTGCTTGTTTTAGTCCAAAAGGCAAAACATTCCATTCGTAATGTTTTTGAGGTGGACATGAAAAAGCTGTTAATGGTTTTGTTTCTTCTGCTAGTCTTAGTTGATAATAACCAGACTTTGCATCCAAGGAAAAAAGCCAATTACATCCTTTTATTTTTTCTAAAATAAAATCTTTTCTAGGTAATTTATAAGAATCTCTGACTGTTGCCAGATTAAGTTTCTTATAATTAATTACCATTCTTCTCTTACCTCTTTTTATTTCGTTATGGTTTTCGACATAAAAAGCTGGTGCAGAATGTGGACTTGATGAAGGTCTAATAAGGTCTTTATCAAGTAAATCTTTACATTCTTGTTGAAATTCTTCAACATCTTTAATAGAATATGAAATTCTATTTGGAACATTTATCTCGTCATTAGGATTTTTTAACTTAATGACTATAAGTTCATGATTGGTGTTTTTAACACTGTCTAAAGGGTTATCTGAACAGACTTCATCTAACCATTCTTCTATATTAATATGGAAACTTCTTTCTTCCCATATAGTTCTTAACTCCCTAAGGTTTCCCTTAATAAGGTTTAAGATCTCATTTCTAGTAACTATTTTGGTGGTTACTATTTTTCTATTTTTAGGATTTCCCAAATCCTTCCAATGAAGTGATATAGTATTCTTTCTTTGGGTAAAGGGTTCATATAATTTTAAAAAGTTATTTCCTATGATTAGATCTAATCCTGAATCATGGAGGTAGATTGTTGGAATAAAAAATTTATATCCTTCAATTTCTATAGACACATCTCTAAGGTTAAACCATATCTGATGTTTTGATTTATCTGCAACTATTATTTCTTTTGGCTTGGTTAATCTTTCCCAATTTCTAGAGATAGATTTTTTCCCAAAACAAAGAGTTGCTCCTGTGTCTATATAGGCTAAAAGGTTTCTATTTTTTAGCACTATTTTGATAAATGTAGCACTTGGATTTCCTTTACCAAGTATCTTCTTCGACATCTGAATCTGTCTCTGTGCAGTATTCATAAATGTCTTCATTGGATTCTATATCTGATTCTATAGGTTTATATCCCATTGCATATATTGCATGTAGGACATTTTTCTTTGGATTTTCCATTTTAGGACACTCATTTGCATAGTGACCTTCTTCATGACATAACCAACATGTACATGATTTTTTGCCTTGTGGGCATATTTTCTTCCTAGGGTAAGGTTGTTTTTTCCTAAAGAATTTTTTGTTTCCCTTATTGAATTTTCTAAAAGGAACCTTCTTAAATTTCTTTTTCTTATAGGGTTTTTGTATTCTTGTTTTTCTGGGTTTCTTCTTAGAATTGCAACCATAATTTCCTACTTTGTCTTGTAGTTTATTACAACAAAGGGATACTTTAGCCTCTCTTTTTGCTATTTTTTGACTACACATTTCTTGGAGCCAAATTTTTAAGGTGGTTATTCTTCCTCCTAGAGTATCATCTACTTTTCCTTCTGCTAATGCCGAAGTAAAGAATGTTTTAACTTGAAATGATACTTTTTCTGGTAACTTGTCATAGAATAGTTCTATCAAGTTTCTAGAGATTCTAGTACTATTATCTATGTTGTAATAATAGTCCTGAAATTCACAAATGAAATTATCTAAATAGCACATGTTGCAGATTTTTAGGTTAGTTATTTTCCAAAGATTCTGGTCGGAAAATGCTATCTTAGATTGAATGGAGTCCTTCCATCCTTTAAATTCTGTTACGAGTAACATATGAATCCAATCCACTACTAAAGCTCCTGTTAGGGGTATTGTTCCCATAACTTCTGGTGGTAAGGTCGAAATGTATTTGTAAGCATTTCCTCTAGTTTTATATTGTAGGAAATTGAAAATTTCAATTGGTCCTAAATTTTTAAGGTCTTCATTTAACTGGACTAATACACTATTTGTATTGTACCAATCTCTTAAATCATTGGCTGTATCGAAACTACAGTCTATGTCTAAAATTCCTTGCCCTTGAAATGGGTTTTGTGTAGGTACATAATAATGGGGTACCTTTTGGAATTTTTGTTTGGTAAATTCTCTTTCGAATTCTGCAGTTCTTTTCGTACCAGATGTTTCTGCTGGTTCGAATTTTACGAAGTGAGGATTTTCATTTTCTTCCTCTACTTCTTCTTCAGAGCTAAAATCATAAATGATTTGGTTTTTCTCTTTTGGTTCGTCGTCAACTACTTGACTTTTTCCTGATATATCTAGAGAGACCATAAGTCTTTCCAAATTTTCTAATTGCCTATTAAGGGCTTCTTCTGTATCGTCCATTCTTAAAAGAATTTAGATGGTGGTTTGATTTTTAATTGTGTAGAAACAGAAGTTTCTTCGAGGTTTTCTAGAAGCCTAGGAATATTTTCTATTTCTAGTTCCTTTCCTTTCTCTTCTCTCCCTTGAGAGATTTGAAGAGTTTTGTCTTCTAAGAGTTTTATCATGTATGCTATCATACAAGATATATTATTTAGTTGTGGATTTGTTGTATGAAAAAGGTGAGGAAATCTATGAGTTTCATCTTCTTCATAGCAATCAAAGTTTATTCCATTATGAAATTTCCATATTTCATATGGTTTATATCTTTCTTCTTCAGACTGTAAGGTTTCTAAATAGGATGTTTGTTTTTCTATCCTATCTTGTAAATTAGAGAAGTTATCTAAAACTTTCTGTAATTTACTTGTTAGACTTTCTTCAGTCATCTTGCAATATTCTGAAGTCTTTTTTGAAGAGTTTCAGCTAGTTTCTTATATTCTTTAGCTAAATAGAGGTTTCCTGAGTTTCTAAACCAATAGTGTAGTCTCTTAAACCATCTAATTTGGATTTTGTATAGAGCAAGATCAGCTATGTTAGGTTTAAAGCTGATTATTGGATAAATTAATCTTCCACACGGACTTCTTAGGAATTCATTCCCATGTCGTTTTACTGTCATATTATTCATTAAACTTAATTACTATGGATTAGCTACCAAATTTTTGCTACTAAATTTGTGCTAATGGGCTGCTTGGTTTTTAGCCATTAGATTTGAGATTTGCACATAGAAATTTTTGTGCCTTTGCCACACTAGATCTTGACTTTTTTGATGAAGTCATTTTGATGACTGCATGTTAAAATTCTACATTTCAAACAGAATAAAAGAGAAAAGATCTTAGAGTGGGAAATCATTTGATACCCTTCTATAAAAGTTTATACAAATGCAAGTTGGCACTCACAAAATATCTCCCCAAAGAGTGTTAAAATTAGAACAAAATGATACCCTTCTATAATTAAAATTTTCTTTTTAAAAAGCCAAATATATATTAATGAAATAAACATAAAAGTTGCCTACATAAAAAAGTTCAAACACAAAGAAAAAGTAAAGTTTTAAAGTATTATATGGTGAGTTTTATACAAGCTTTTGTATTTAGCATGCAATGATCTAGGTCGAAACAAAAATCTTTTTCCTTGTCTTAAACCACCACCAGGCATGAACTTTGGTGGTAAAGATTAACGTGTCAACATAAATTGTTGTGTCATTAAAAACTCTATCATTTCTAACTTTTCAAATAGACCAAATTGAGGCTAGCCAAATTGCTTGTAAACTAGTCCTAATATTTTTGCAAAAATCATGAGCCCCAAAATATTCAGATGCCATCGAAATTGCATTATCAGGAAGAGCCCATGTGATCCCCAACCAGGAAATGATGCCACTTCAAACCGCTCCAGAGACGGAACAATTCAGAAAAAGATGATGGATATCCTCAATAGCATCACAACCATTGGAGCATAACAAATAATCATTATGTAAGCATCCACAAGAAGAAGGATTAAGCTTTGTGGGTAACCTGTCATTGATAAACCGCCAAGCAAAAATGGACATCTTTGACGATACAAGCTTATTCCAGATAAGATCGCTGTGAGAAGATATTTCTCTTGAATACAAGTGAGTCAACAAATGATAAGCTCCTCCTAAGATGAAACCAATAACAGGATCAGATAGCCACTCCCACTTATCAAAAAAAGCAGCCTGTAAAACAACATTAACCACAATAATACAACACTCGACCCACAACTGTTCCTCCCAAACTAACAAGCGCCTACGCCACCGCCAACCATTCCTTTTAATTTGTTAAAAATGATTACTAATATTAGAGAAATACCTTTTTTTTATTTGATATGACAATGAATATTATTGGACTACTTTTTTTAATATTATTACCATGATATATGTATGAAATTTTTTACCGTCATTTTCAATTGAAGTCTTAACATCTACGACAGTTAAGAATCAAATTTATAGCCACATGTTTAAGAAATCAAATATTTTTTACTACTTAAATCAATTAATTGGTCAGAATTAAATTATTAGTTGATTATTATTCTTTCTATCTAATAAAATTAGGGTATTCCCTCTCTAAATTGAAGAGGATATTTTGATTTATTTTTTGACTTAAAATTACCAATAATATTATGTTTTCCTTTTTCTAATTATCTCCTACCTAGCCCAACTATAGAACAAGTAAAGCTATGGTTTTGTTTTTGGTACGAAAGCTATGGTTTTAATATCCTATATTTTTTTATTATCTAAGTTTTGGCCTTTAATTTATTTTGATTATACAAAAAAGATTCTGAAGACTGATAATGTGATTCCATTGGTGTGGTTCTTCTAACTCGTGATGTTATGCTACTTTTGATTGCATATTGAATTCTAAGGTATACATGTTTGAGATTCAATTCCTTTAATTTAAAGAGAGTAATATTATTTATTGATTAACAAATTAAAAGTAGATATTATAATTACATCATAATGATCATTAGTTTGTTAAAATTACAGCACTTGATTTCTTTTTCATTTTACATCTTAGTCGCATTAAAGGATTCAAATCCTTACCTTTGTATTTTTTTTTTTTCAATACATCTCAATTTTGAACTGTTACAAGTCACGATTCCATCTCAATTCAAGCTCATTTTCCAAAGGGTCTAGGCAAACGAAGTTAGTCTTCAAGCCTCATATTCTTTTAGAATTGATCGAGAATTCGAAATTATCTTCTACTTAAACTTTGAATTATGAGTATCTTCTTCCGCTAAAAATCAAAGGGTTAACTCACACCTCTTCCAACCCTAGCCGTCGTTACCTTTTCTTCTTCTTCTTCTTCTTAGTATATTGAAGAGGGGTGATTTTAGGTCAATTTTGGCTTAAAATCATCCCTCCAAATTGTTTTTCTTTCTCGTTATAATAAATAAGTGTGGTTTTCACATATTTGTTTGTTTTCCCGTCTTCGTATGGTATATTTGGTTTGTCCTGTCTTTGTGCGGTGTATTTGTTTTCCCATCTTTGTGCGGTGTTCATTTGTTTCAGGTTGAAGGAGTATTTCCGATCTAGTGCAGATCCAATCAATGTCGACTTTGGTGTCATCAACGCTACAGATTCGGAGGAATGAATACTTCGGACACTTCAATATAGTCATATTTGTAGGCACATGTAATTTTCCGTTGTATGCTATTAACATGGATACTGTGAGTTTGTTCGTAGATTTATCCTTTTTGTTTTTAGCGATTAGGAATTTGTATTGCATCGATGTACTCTATTTATTTGAATGAATGAATATTGTTTTATTTTGTCAAAAAAAAAAAAAAAAACTCACACAAAAATGCACAGGGTCTTTTTATTGCACAACTTGTTAAAACAAGAAGCGCTATGGTGATTTCGAGTCAAAAAAGAGCTAAAATCTCCTTCGATGAATGAAAGGAGGAGAAAAAAATCTTGAAGAATATGAAGTTTATCCCTCTAAAAGTATTAGGGCCTACTATAGCTTTGTGCTATGGTTGTTAGGCTTAACTGTAAAAATATATGAGTTTTACTTATGTCATTCTATCGATTTCTCATGCGCGCTACACCTTTTTTATTTTGTCATTCCGCTACTTAAGTAGTAAACATTAAAAAAATAATAAATTTTTGTAAATTTCATCCACTACTTAAGCAGAAAATGTTATAAAAATAAAATCTAGTAAGGTGTTTTTGAGAGGTATCCACTACCTAAATAGCAGACAGGGGTATTTTGGTAAATTGATAGGGCACACGAGAAAAGTAGTATGGGGCAAAAGAAAATCCCTAAATATCTGGTAACTTATTATGTTTGCAGTAATTTGGAAGGGTTATGATTAGAAGAGAGACCCACCTTTATGGGCCCATCTTTCATTTCTGATTTAGTCCATTGGGCTTTAAACTTTCAATATGAGTTAAAAATGATTAATAATTGAAATAATCTTATAAAAATAATTAGAAAAAGAATTAAATTGATTGATAAAAGGACTAAAAAAATAAATCTCAAAAGATCATCCGTTGTGCAAGAGCTAAGTTTATTAAATTACAAAAAGGACAAAAGTTCCTCATGATGATTGATATAAGGACTCAAAAGTGTTTAGCAACAAAAAAAAAACCCAAGCATCAACTAGTGATCTGAAAAATGATTAACATTTTAGATTAGTAGGAATTAGATCACTCGGACTACATGCAGTCAACAATTCTTTACCGTTTGATTAATATCAGACGGTTTAAATTTTAAAATAGTTTTTGACCTTTTGATTAAAATCTACTATATTACATTAAAAATATTAAGTATGTTTTAAAATGACATTTTAAGAATGACATTAAAAAAACATTTTTTTTAAAATATTAACTGTACAAATTTTAAGAAGAATCTACTACTATATTAGATTTTCTAAATTAGTGTCTCTAATATCTTCAAGACATTAGTTACCATTTTTCTAAAATTATAAACAAAAATCGGAAAAACAAAACATATATAATTCTTTTGGGAATGTTTCTTTGTCCAGAAATTCTTTTGCATAATTGAGAATTCAAGGATTAAAGGGCAAAATCCTCAATTGATTATAGGTCATCCTAAGACATTAGGGATTGATAATCAATTGAGAGGATTATGTACCAAGACATTGAACATAGTTATTTAATTTAATCGAATCGTGGAACTAAATTCGTAGTTTGTTAACATGCATGGAATACCGAGACGATAGTAGTTAGGTGAACCGAAAAGGTCCAATTGTTTTCTCAACTTGACTTAAAACCCAATTTTTGTCGTTATTTTCCAAAGAAACCAATATTCCAAACAAATCCCCCCTTTTAATTTAATTGCAACTTTTACTCGCGTATGATCCGGATTACCGTGATTGATCCACTACAATCTCTGTGGAACGATAAACTTTAATACTTACTTTGACACATCGTCAAATGGTGTCCTACTAAATATGATGATAAACCTAAACCCATAGAAAGGAAAATCTTTTCTCAAAAAAACATCCAGATAGTTTCCCATTTATCGTTTCACGACAACACATTATATAGTTTATAATTGAATTTTTTTTTCAAACAAAAAGATTAATTTCTTATAAATTTTGCTTTTTAGGCCTCTTAGTTGCTCTCACACCCCGACAAATCTAAAATACCTCCTCTTTTAAATTCAAGATACTTTGCTTTCTAGGATAAGAAATCAACATTTTTTTCGTATTCTAGAATACAAAATTGTGATTTATGACTATCGAAGACAAGCTTACCATGATTTGCCCTTGTTTGACATGGTTTTAGATTTTTTATGAAATTGACACAAATTTTGGAAAACCATGAAACAATACCTTAAAATTTTTAAACAAGACAAACTTTGTAAACTACGGGACGAAACCATGTTATTTTGTCGCAGACGTGCCTATCGAAGACGGGCATACCAAAGTTTGCCCTTGTTTGACATGGTTTCAGATTTTGTGTTACGAAATTGAGTTATTTTGGATCCTAGAATACGAAATCTTTATAAAGGGCATTTTGGTCACAAAGGAAAGTCTAATAGTAATATAGGGGGGCCTAAAAAGCAAGATTATTTTCTTATCAAATGCATATTGGCACACTGGCCATCTTGTTTTCTGAATCCACGGCCCAAAATATTGGGGTTCGAATTACAGATTTCATATTTCTCTATATTTAAATATGTGAGTCTAGCAATTAGACTATTTGACAAAAAAAATTATTGAAAAGAATTTGAATTTGGTTCTTTCGCAAAATAATATTGTATCATATTTTACTTATTTCTCAGCGGAATTTCAAATTATCAAGATTTTATTTTTCGGAGGACCGGAAGATTAATACCAAAAAAATAAAAATTATAACCTAATTAAATAATTGCGTAAATAGTTTTTTAAAATTGCTAATGTTATTATTATTATTATTATTATTAATTTTTAGTATTATACTTGAAGAATTTAGATCCTTTAAAAAGAGTAAAATGTAAAGTAAAAAACTCAATACTTATCATTTTAATCAGTGTTTTAAAAAATCGGATCGGACATCGAATCGGTAAGGGTACTGGGTCAATGGTTCATTAGTTGAGTTATTAGGTCACTGGTCAAACCGCGTGACTAAACTGGATAAATCAGTTGAATAAACTGATCTCTATAACAAAATTAGATAGGTATTAAATCAGGTTGAATCGGTCTCTAAAAAATCATTACACATAAAAATTGTGAAAATTTTAATAGCTCATTCATTAAATTCAAATTTTAAACATAATCATCACACACAAAACAAAATAGTACAAATGCAAATAAATTTTGAACAAAATATAACTCCCGTATTCGCACAAATTGTATCCGTTCTCACTCGCTGACTTTTTATTTTCAATTTTAATTATTATTTTTTTTAAAAAAAAGTTTAAATTTGCGTCGTTTCAATTTTTTTTTAAAAATAAAATAATAAGCATTGAACTGGTTCAACCAATTTGACTATCGGTTCGGGCAAATTTCTAAAACGCTGATTTTAATAATCTCATAATTTGTTATGGTATATCTAAATTACCTATAATAATATCTATTTTTAATTTGCTAATCAATTAACTAAGATTATTTACTTTACTAAAATAAATGGTCGGGAAGACAAACAAAGAACTCAAGTAAACTTTTATAAGGACATAGTTAGTGCCTAGTTGTCCACTAAATCAACCTTATATCTCTATTTGTGGACCATTTTATCCTTTATCAAATTACTCATAATGATGTTGGCTCTTCGGGTACTAAATCATTATATATGGCTAGTACAGACAATTGGACTTTTCACTCACATCTTGGCTTGGGTTTAAATTTGAACCGAGTAATAGATTAATCTCGTTTAAATTTGAACCGAGTAATAGGTTAATCTCTTTTGTATATATCAATAGTTTGTTTTTCACTCGCAACTAAGAGCATCCACAATGGAGCTCTCTATTTTATAGTATTTAAATGGACTCCACATGTACACATCACAAATTTAATATTTTTTAATAATAATATATAATAAGTACTCAATCACTCCAACACAACACTTCTTAAAAACTCTTAAATAAGTCCCACCAAATATTCATCTCACCAATAACACTATATAATTATAAATGGGTTCCACAAAATTAATATAAGACCATCTTTAATGGTAGTACCTATTCTAATAAGAAACGGTACTTATTATGTACTACCATTGGATCAATACTCATTTGAGTACCTAATAGGTACTTAGTCTCAAATAAGCACCCTCTCTCTCCTTCTAACTCACTTTAATTTTCATTAAAATATATCTTTTATGGAACCCACATACTTTTATATATTCAATTTAAATTAATGAAAATAAAGAAATTAAATTGGTATAAATACCACACATTTTTTAAATTAGCAAGCCAAACATAAATTTACCGTAAAAATTATAATGCCAAAACAAGAAGCCATTGGTGCTCTATTTTTTTATTACAGTTAGAAAAATAACGTTATATAGTAAGAGAAAAAATACAAACATTCTCTAGTGTAGTGCACTAGTGCCCGAATAATTATTTATCTCTTCTTACTCATACCAGCAACATACATACTAATCTCTCAAAATTCTTATCAGCAAAATTAGTTGTTTTTAAAATTATGTAATGTTATTTTTAAATTATTTTTAACTTCCTTTCAAAAAAATAATTTAACTTATGTAATTCTTAAATTAGTTGTTTTTAAAATCATGTAATGTTATTGTTATTTTTTAATTAATTTTGAATTTTAATTATTTTTTAGAATTATCAAAAAAATAGTACATATTAATTTTATAATCCAATTAATTTAATATTATAAAATAGATAATTAAATAATAAGTTATTGTAATAATGTGGAGTTATTAATAGAACATCTTTAGGATTTTTTAAGAGGTGCTGAGTTGGAGGGATTGAGTACCTATTAGGTACTATTGTTAAAAAATAATAAATGAATGGTGTGTATACATGAGGCCCACTTAAGTACTCAAACTTGGAGTGCTCCATTGTGGATGCTCTAAGTACCACTTCTTATTGTAGCACGAGTACCTATTAAGTACTATTTTGAGTTTTGCTCTAATGGAAGTACCTAGTAGGTACCAATTCTTAAATAATAGGTACTCACCATTGGAGATGGTCTAATTTACATATTGTATTTACGATTAACTTCTAACCAACTAATATAGTTTATTTTTATTGATTAATGAATAAATATCTGCAAATTATCAAAAATAAATTAGAAAAATCCAAAAAAAATGCATCATCATCATGCATGATAAGGACTCTACTTCTGTTTTACTAGTATTTATTTTTAATCAAATAATTTAGTAGTGACTATATACTCCCATGTTTTAAATATAAAATAAATAAGGAATTAAAGATTTGAACATCGGCCATTTCAATAATATTCATAATTATATTAATTAAACTACACTAGTGGATTCAGCAGCTGTGGTTCAAGGGCTGAAGGCAGGGAGAATGAACAATATGTTGAGCTGTTCATTGATGAAACAAATTGTGAAGCTTTTATCTTTGTATTGGGAGGTAGAAATCTCGCACACAAATAGAGAGACTAATAAATTGTAACAGTGTGTACTATCAAATATGAATAGAAAATGATTGACGTATTGTATTAATGGAAACAAAAGGAATGATCACTTCCCAAGAAGGATCTAGTACAATGAGCAATTACTGATAACAGAATCAGAGAGAGAGAATGTGACTGAATCACTAATTGCCTAAAAATCCTCTTCTATCACATGCTAGTTATATAACCACCTAGCCTAGTATTGGCCACGCGCTTCCTATTTCCTCTTTTAACTTCCTCCAAGTTAGTATCAGCTGAGTCACCATCAATATTGGTAATTCCTTTTCTGCCCTTCATAACAATGCCTCCCTCTTTAAAAACAACCTTGTCCTCAAGGTTGAGAGCAGGGTAACTGTCCTTGATCTCCTGGTAATCCTCCCATTTGTTCTCAGCAACGGGTCCATCACCCCATTGAATTAACACCTGTGGAATGTGTAGCTTGCCCTTCATAATCATTCGACTGTCTAACACCTGACTTGGGTTGAGTGTAGGTCCTAAGTATGATGTTGTCAGCGGGAGTGGTATATATGGCTCTTCAGACCCTCCTCTAAATGCCTTCAGTTGTGCAACATGGAACACGGGGTGGATCTTAGCTGTGTCAGGTAATTCCAGCTTGTATGCAACATTACCTATTGTAGCCAAAACTTTGAAAGGGCCGAAATATCGCATGGATAGTTTGTCATTCTTGCTTAGCGCTGCAGAATGTTGTCGGTAAGGTTGGAGTTTGACCAGGACCATATCTCCCACCTTGAATGCTGCATCTTTTCGCTTCTTGTCAGCATTGTCTGTTGCGCTCTCCTCAAATTGCCCTTCAGCTGGTCAAGTATTGCATCTCTCTCTAGTAATTGTTCCATCAGTGCAGGAGGGTCACTTGCTTGAGAATTATAGCGAATTAATCCTGGAGGATCTCTTCCATACACAGCCTTAAAGGGAGTCATCCCTGCACTAGTGTGAAAGGAAATGTTGTACCAATACTCTGCCATTGCCAACAGTTTGTACCAGCCCTTAGGATTCTGAAACGTGAAGCACCTTAAATACATTTCCAGGCATTTATTGACTGCTTCTGACTGCACATCTGTTTGAGGGTGATAGGCAGAGCTCATAGCCAGAGTAGTCCCTTGCAACCTAAACAGGTTCTGCCAGAATGCACTGGTAAATACTTTGTCTCTATCTGAAACAATGGATTTTGGCATGCCGTGCAATTTAACAATCTGATTCATGAAAGCCTCAACCACAGATTTGCTAGTATAATCCGTCTTTTGTGCTATAAAATGACTATATTTAGTCAGCCTGTCAATCACTACCGTAACCACAGAAAATCCACAAGAGTTAGGCAGTTCGGTAATAAAATCCATCGCAACATCTTCCCAAATCTGGTCAGGAATAGGCAAGGGTTGGAGGAGTCCTGCTAGTGCTGCAGTGATAGATTTAGCCTGCTGACAGATAACATAATGTTGTACATACTGTGTGATATCTTCTTTCATAGTCTTCCAATAAAATTGAGCCTGAATCTGTGCCATAGTTCGATGAATACCGGCATGTCCTCCAATGTGAGAGGTGTGAAATTCTCTCAGAATTTGCTGGATAATCAGTGGGTTATTGGGAATCACTAGCTTATCTTTCCATAACAATAAGCCATCCTTCACTGAGTACAAGTTGTAATCCTCACCCTGCCTGGCACAGGCCTGCATAATGGCAAGCAACTTTTGATCCTGCTGCACTGCCTGTTGGAACTCTTGTAAGAATTGGGTTTTTGGTTCTGACCATGCTAGCAAGAACATTCTGGACAAGGCATCAGCAAGGATGTTATCCTTCCCAGGTTTATACTCTACTGTAAAATCAAACCCAATAAATTTGTGTAGCCAAGCCTGATGTTCTAGTGTCTGCAATGCCTATCACAAATTTATGGCCTAAAAGGTAGTGCCTGAACTTGGCTAATGCCTCAGTTATGGCCAACAATTCTCTGATATATGCAGATTGCTTCTGTCTCCTTAAGGATAGCTTTTTCGAGAAGAAAGCAATAGGGTGGCATCCTTGTGTTAACACAGCACCAACACCTGTTCCTGACGCATCGGTTTTCAAGGTAAACGGTTGCTTAAAATCAGGGAAGCTAGGCACCGGGGCAGTGGTAATTGCGTGTTTGAGTTTGTTGAATGCTATTTCCGCTTCAGGATTCCATAAGAAAGCATCTTTCTTCAGCAACTCTGTTAATGGGCTCGCAATCTGTGCATAGGACTTGATAAAGCGCCTATAATATCCTGTCAGCCCAAGGAATCCTCTCAATTGCTTGACATTAGCCGGTACTTGCCAAGCCAACACATCTTTGACTTTCACCTCATCCATAGATACACCATTGCCCGACACAATGTGACCTAAGTAATCCACTTCCTTCTGCCCAAATGAACATTTAGATAACTTAGCAAACAGATCATTGTTAGTAAGAACCTGTAAGACCCACTACAAATGTTGTAGATGATCCTGCCAGGATGAGCTATACACCAGAATATCATCAAAGAAAACGAGTACAAATTTGCGGAGAGCATTCAAAAATATTTTATTCATAAGGGCTTGAAATGTTGCAGGTGCATTTGTGAGACCAAATGGCATCACCAGCCATACTTAATGTCCATGGTGAGTCCTGAAGGCAGTTTTGTGGCAATCCTCTGGCTTGATCAAAATCTGATGATACCCCGATTGTAAATCCAGCTTTGAAAAGTATTGTGCACCATGGAGTTCGTCTAACAATTCATCCACTGTTGGCATTGGGAAACTATCCGCGCCTGCTACCGGTAATAGATACGCCGGTACAATTATTTCATGGCCTTGCACCTGAATTTTCAGCTCCTTCACAATCCCCTCCACTATCAAGGTCTCTCCATTCCCCACCAACACCTGAAACTTAGGTGTGGGTTCAATTGGGACTTTGAGGAATTGGGCAATGCGTGGTTGCAAATAAGTGTCAGAACTACCTCCATCTACAAGCACTTGAACTTCAATGTTGCCAATCAAAGCTGGAAAACGAATGATTCCCAACCCGCTATTACCTTTCATTGCATTCAGAGAAAGGTGGTATTGGCTCTCCTCTTCTCCTGGTTTGACGAGGTCAATTTCGGGTGGATCTGGTGTGAGATTGTCGTCGTCGTCTTCCGTCAATTGAAGCATCATCAACCTCCGATTTGGACAATGGTGTGTGTGAGAAAACCGTTCGTCGCAAAAATAGCATTGCCCTTTGTCACGACGGAGTTGCATCTCCGCCGGCGATATGTTACGAATCGTCGTGCGGAGTGTGGAGGAGTGGTGGTAACTGGGTTTTTTTGTAGGTTTTGTGGGTTTGTTGGGTCGGGTTTGTTGGTGATGGGGGCCAATTTTGTTTGGTAGTTATTTGGGCCTTTGTAGGTAATTGGGCTGTATTTGGTTTTGGGCTGAATAGTGTATTTCTCCTCAAAAGGCTTAGCCAACGCAAAAGCTTTGGGTAACGTCGCTAGTGACAAAGCTAAAACATCTCTACGGATATCAGTTTGAAGTCCACTGATAAAACAATCCATAAGAGCCTCGCTACTAACCCCATATACTCTTTTCGCTAGCGTGTTGAACTCCCTGTAATAGTCACAAACTGAGTTCGTTTGATTCAGCTTAAATAGTGCAGCGCGAGGACAATCGTACGCAGACGGACCAAAATCCATCTCCAACGCACGTGTAAACTCTTGCCACGAACGGAACGGGTGCAAGCGTTGGATCATTTGAAACGATTGAACCACATCATGATCCAAGTGCACCGAGGCGATTACCAAACGATCGGGATCTGGTGTGTTGTGGTAATCGAAAAATTGTTCCGCCTTGAAGATCCAGTTCAAAACATTCTTCTCATCGAATCGAGGAAAATCGAGTTTGACGGATCGTACCTGAAACGGCCCTCTGTTTGAGTTCAGCATACCATGGGTAGACTCAGGTGAGTCCTGTTTCTTCATCAACGTTTCCAGAGCTTCATGAATGAGATCAAAACGCTCAGCATTAGCAACTTCAGCACGACGGAATTGGATCTGCATTTCACTTTGGATCTGAGCTATTGCTTCCGCATGAGTTTGGACGTGGTCTTGAAGCTCTTTGATGATTGGAATTTGGTCTGCCATGGCGTCAGTGAAAGCACCAATGTAACAGTGTGTACTATCAAATATGAATAGAAAATGATTGACGTATTGTATTAATGGAAACAAAAGGAATGATCACTTCCCAAGAAGGATCTAGTACAATGAGCAATTACTGATAACAAAATCAGAGAGAGAGAATGTGTCTGAATCACTAATTGCCTAAAAATCCTCTTCTATCACATGCTAGGTAGTTATATAACCACCTAGCCTAGTATTGGCCATGCGCTTCCTATTTCCTCTTTTAACTTCCTCCAAGTTAGTATCAGCTGGGTCACCATCAGTATTGGTAATTCCTTTTCTGCCCTTCATAACATAAATGTACAGATGCAATGACAAATAAGGGATGCACTCTTGATTATGAGATCACGACATATGA